>JADMNL010000025.1:355800946-357000946 GCA_016271365.2 Neoceratodus forsteri
GTCTGTGTCCAGGTATTTTCTGGTCCCAAAACGGACGGGGGGCTGGCGCCCCATTCTCGACCTGCACAACCTGAACACATCCCAATCCATCCGTCTCACCAGAGATTCCTCCGCTTCAGAGCGGAGGGATCCCTTTACGAGTTCCGGGCCATGCCCTTCGGCCTCTCCCTAGCTCCCAGGGTCTTCACTAAATGCATGGCAGTGGTGACAGCATTCCTGCGGCGCCGAAGGGCCTGGGTGTACCCCTACCTGGTCGACTGGCTGATTGCAGCCCTCTCCAGAGCGGAGGTGGAGCTGTCCAGAGATCTGGCCCGCGAGGTTTGCTCTCAGATTGGCCTCCTCATCAACGAGGTCAAGTCGGAACTCATGCCAAAGCAGGTGATACATTTCATCGGGGCAGAGCTCGACTCTCTTCGAGCCAGAGCATGGCTCCCGGCGGACAGGGCCGAGGTTCTTTCCTCCTTTGCCCAATCATTTCAGGTCGGGCTATCGCGCCCTGCCCGGGACTTCCTGCGCCTCCTGGGCCTCATGGCGGCCTGCACCAGCGTGGTCCATTGGGCCCGCTGGTGCATGCGTCCCTTTCAATGGGGACTGGCCAGCCAGTGGTCACAGCACGCTCCGTTGGATCAGCTAGTGACAGTGACCCAGGGGATGTGGAACGCTCTCCAGTGGTGGACCATTCCGGCACATCTGCAGGAGGGCATCCTGTTTGTCCGCCCTGAGCCGACGGTCTCTCTATTGACCGATGCCTCTCTGATGGGTTGGGGTGCCCATCTGGGGGAGCACAGAGCGCACGACCTCTGGTCCCCTTGGGAGTCCCGATGCCACATCAACCTGCTGGAGCTTCGAGCGGTTCGTCTAGCCCTCACCGCCTTTGCTCCATTTCTACGGGGTCAAGTGGTTCAGGTCCAGATGGACAATACCACGACCATGTACTACCTAAACCACCAGGGCGGGCGCGCTCCATGCCTTTGTGCAGGAAGCTCTCCGCATTTGGTCTCGTGTGCAGCCTGGAGGCGGATCTCTGCTATTCACGTGGCAGGAGCTCCAACACCCTGGCGATGCCCTAAGCGGATAGGGGCTGCGTCTGACAGTGGTCTCTCCTGCTGGAGGTAGTACAAGATCTCTTCTCCCACTGGGGGCCTCAGGCGGACCTGTTTGCCTCCAGGGAGAATTGCGAAGCTGAAACTGTTTCATGCCCCCCCTCAGCAGGGCTCACTGCAGGATGCCTTCTCGAGGCCGTGGACCCGGGCCTCTTCACTTTTCCCCATTTCCCTTGATCCACAAGGTGCTTCTCAAGGAGGGAGGGACAAGGCGCAGGTGATTCTGGTAGCCCCAGACTGGCCCCGCCAGTTCTGGTATCCAGATCTCCTCAGTCTCAGCTCCAGGCTCCCGAGGCGGCTTCCAGCCTGCCAGGACCTGATCTCAGTCAATCAGGGGAAAGTATTCCATCCGGACCTTCAATCCCTGCACCCGACAGCCTGGTTCCTGAGCGGCTAGAGTTCCAGGCCTTGGGTCTTTCCGACGAGGTCCTCGACGTTGTTGAGGCATCCCGTAAGGAGTCGATCAGAAAATGCTACGCCTTCAAATGGAAGAGATTCTCCATTTGGTGTCAGGGCAAGGGCCTGGACCCTTCCTCCTGTTCCTTGGCAAGCATTCTGGACTACCTGTGGTCCCTTTCTCAGCTAGGACGATTGTGACCCTTAGGGTGCACCTGGCAGCCATCTCTGCTTACCAGGCGGGCCGGAAGCAGTCGGTGGCGCAGGAGAAGGTGGTCGGGTGCTTTTTTCAAAGGCCTTGATCACATATCCCCTCCGGTGCGAGAACCTCCACCTCCGTGGGATTTACTGCTGGTATTGGCTAAGCTCATGGGCAAGCCATTCAAACCGATGCACAGGTGTGACATCTCTCACCTGTCGTGGAAGACCGCATTCTTGGTGGCTATCACGTCAGCCAGAAGGATGGGAGAGCTCCAGGCACTTTCCATCGAGTCTCCCTATCTGGTCTTCCACAGGGACAAGGTTGTCCTGCGCCCCCACCCGAAATTCCTTCCGAAGGTGGTGTCGGAGTTTCACCTTAACCAGGTGTTGACTCTGCCGGTGTTCTACCCCAATCACACCTTGAGGCGGAATATAGGCTCCATACTTTGGACCTAGAAGAGGCGCTTATAACAAGGAGCGGACGGCTGAAGTTCGGGAGAGGTTCGCCAGCTGTTTGTCACCTACACTGAAGCCGCACCTGGCAGACCTGCAGCCAAGCGGACGATAGGCAGGTGGGTCACCTCCTGCATAGATCTCTGCTATAGGTTGGCGGGCATGGAGCCTCCCAGAGGGATAAGAGCTCATTCTGCCCGCCTTACCGCTGCATTGGTGGCTGCTTCCAGAGATGTTCCTATCCAGGAAATCTACCTGGAAGTCAGCACACACCTTCATCACCTACTACCACATCGACCTTGAGTCACGCCATGATGCTAGTTTTGGGGCTTCGGTTCTCCAGTCTCTATTTCCCAAGTAGGGGGTGTGCACCTTGCCTCCCTCCTCCCGGAGAACTGCTAGGAGTCTGCCAGACAGTGTGGATGAACAACATATCCATGTCCCTAGAAATACAGGTTACTCACCTGTAACAGGAGTTCTAGGAATGGTATATGTTGTTCATCCACACGATACCGACCTCCCGGCTTCGATGCACAACCTGGCTTCCAGCGGGCTAGATTTGGTGTCATGGGGTGGAGCCGAGAGTTTTGCCACCCGGGTGGGTGGGAGGAGCCAGCTTGAAGTCCTTCCGGCAAGATTTAAAGCGGCAAGGAACCTGCCAGACAGTGTGGATGAACAACATACACCATTCCTAGAACTTCCGTTACAGGTGAGTAACCTGTATTTCTGCTGTTTGCTTGGCTGGCAAAGGGTAGACTGAGAAACTTTCCAGGTGGTAGCACAATGAAAAGAGTTTTTATATTTGCTTTTCTCTTTGATAGTGCACTTGTGATAAGTAGAATATAAAGATGCAGGAAGTTAACTGCTGTCAGCCTCAATTGGAGAAGTGTGTGCGTGTGTGTGTGTGTGTGTGTGTGTGTGTGTGTGTGTGAGTCGCAAATACAATAATAGATGGCCAGTTTTGCACAAGGATGTGTTCCCATTGCTTGAACCTTGTGATGTCATAAAGGTCTATGATGTCACAGGGTTTCCCAAGATAGGAACTCTGCCCTCATGCCTTCGTTTGACTGTTTTTTTTTTTTTTTGTTTGTTTTTTAGATAGTGTATGTTTGATCACTTTAGTTAAAAACAGAAAACTGGTTTCTGCTCATTTCGTTTGAAGATTGTGTACCTGAGGTCTCAGTTGTGGTACTGTTGTGCCATCGATCTGACATCAGAATTTCAGCATCCTAATGTCACATAAGTGATACAGCGAATCTGTGACGCATGTGGTTTCCTGTGGAGCAGACTGCAGTAAGCTGGACTTTGCATACTGCTAAACAAAACAGTGACCAGTAAACAGTCCTGGAGGGGCCGGCTTGTCAAGGCACAGCGGTAGGGCTACTGCTCTGATGCTGGCAACCCAGGTTTGGGAATGAGCTTGGTTTTTGGGGAGGGGGGCTGGCAGGGGGAGGAGGATTCAGCTTTCAGAGGATGCTTTCTTTCTTGGGGGTGGGGTGGGGGGGTGGGCCGTGTCCCATGGAGCTACTGCCACCTGTAGACATAGAGGTGGCCAAGTGCTTGGGGCAGAGGGACGGGAAGGATGCAGTGCTGTGTATCGTGAAAGTGTGCTAGTGCACGCTTATGTCAGGGACCTAGTCTCACATGCTGGCATCCCTATGGAAAAGAGGAACTAATAAAGGCTACCCCCTCCAATAGCTCCATAAAGGTTAGTATACCTGGTTGGAAGGTGGTACATCTGCCGCACAGGTGGGGAGGGGTATAAATTAAAGCCAACCAAAAAAAAAAAAAAAGTCCTGGAAATCTCCTACGTGCCCTTAATGACTTTCCCTTCATTAGGGGACAGGAAATTTCATGTGACTTGGCAGGATGTAATGTTCCTATTATGAGAAGTTCTATTTATATCCCCCCTACAAATGATCCATATTTTACTGTACCTAAATAAGTTGGTGTACAGTCTGTGTTTTTTTTTTTTTTTTATTGTTTTCTATTTATGGACTTAAAGAAGATCCACTTTCTGAAACTTGTAAATGGGAGTACTTGTGTCACTGGATTGATTCAGAACTCTTGAGCACCGCTGTGATGGGTCAACAGCTCAGGGTCAGAGTTCTGAATCCATGTAGTGACATAACCAAATTCTTGGTTCCATGAAGAGAACTATACAGAATGCTGTCCATATAGAGAAAACGTTACAGAATGCAGTGCTTCACTTCATCTTTTATTCAAGGGCATCCAAGTATCTATCATTTGGAGGTAGGACTAGAATTTCTGAAAACAGCTGGAAACGAGTTGTTGCATCTCAGCTATCCTGAGTAAAGAAATAGTAAGAAAAAAAAAGTCCTGTCCCCTTAAAGTGCCAGTACTGAGGTGTGCAGTACTTTCTTACCTTTTCTGGGTGGGGTGGTTTAAGGCGATGTTTGGGGAAATAACCTATGGAATGGAATATTGTGTGTTGCCTGTAGGGGGAAAAAATTAATATAATCCCGATGATCTGGATGTGGAGGAAGGGGGTGTAGAGGAGGAGCAACATGTTTGAGTTTGCCTCGAGTTTCACTGTTTTCTCCTGTAGTGAAGATGGATGTCACAGAGGACTACCCGAAATATGGTAGAAAAAACACAGCCAAATTTTTTTTTTTTTTTTTTAAACATTTACCCAAGAGAGTCTAGCTGAGATGCAACTTCTCATTTCCTGTGGGGTTCCTGAATCTACCTAATTTTACAACTTGGAGAGGTGAAGCGACCTGCTCAAGGATTGTACAGTGAGTAAGTGACTGGTGAAATTAAAACCTGGGACATCCTCGTTCACACGTCCGTGTTCTCACCACTGTGTTGTACTCCTACCCTTTGGTTTTGGCTGGCAACAGGTTGTACTGTTGTATACAAAGAAATTCCAAAGCATTGTAGACCTTTGTACAACAGAAGGTATAAGGACACACAGAGGGAGGAAGACTGGGAGGTGTACCAAGTAAAACTGAGGAAAGTAGGAAAGGCAGAGGGAGCAAAGATGCAGATAGAAAAAGGATAGCCAAGGGTAACTAAAAGGGATAGTGCTTTCTTCAGGTATGTGAGGAGGGAGGGAAGGGAGGGAGGAGAATGAGGATAAGGAAGGCAGCGGGTGGGGTGGGGGGACTGCACAGAAAGGACCAGGGAAAAGCAGGGCACCTGAATTCAGGTACTTCTGCTTAGCTTTCACAGTCGAGGTAAGGGGGATGGATCAGCAGGAACGAGGCCGGTGGTGGACACGTCCATTTTCAGAGGAGAAAGTACTGAAGGACTTGCAGCTCTGAAAGTCGAGAGGGCCATGGTACCGGACAGGATACTCCCAGGGATACTAAAGGAACTTAGGGAGGTGCTAGCTGCCCCACTGATGGCCTCATTCAACAGCTCTCTGGAAACAGGCATGGTTCCTGAGGACTGGAGCGAGAGTAAACGTGGTCCCTCAGTGTAAGAACCACAGCAGGGAGGAGGCTAGGAACGATAGGCTGGTCATTCTCACCTCAGTGGTGGGGAAATTACAGGAACACTGTTGAAAGAGGAGTTGGTAGAGTAACTTGAATCCAGTGGGCGCAGGACCATGGGCAGCATGGATACAAGTGGGGGTGGCATGGCAGATAAATATGATTTCTTCGACTGGCTGATCAGGGAAATGGATCAGGGGAGGGCAGTAGTAGATGTGGCCTGTCTGGATTTTTATCAAGGCTTTTGACTTTGTGCTGCACAGGAGACTGATAAAGAAATTGAGCAGCTTAGGGGTTGGGATCTGCAGTGGTCAGTTGGGTTAGAAGCTGGCTAATGGATAGGTGACAGAGGGTGGTGGCAGATGGCACTCACTCGATGGGAGAGTGACCAGCGGGATGCTGTAGAGTTCAGTACTGGTGCCAGTCCTCTTCAGTGGTTTAAGTGACATTGCAGAAGAACTGGAAGGGAAGGGAAGGTATGTCTTTTTGCAGATGACATCAGAATCTGTAATAGGGTGGACATTCCAGAAGTGGGTGGAGAAAATGTGTCGGGATCTTGGGAAACTCGAGGATTGGTCAAGAGCATGACATTTGGGGTTCAATGCCAAGAAGTGCAGATCCATGCATCTAGGGCATAGGAACCTCGGAGCTGAGTATAGGATAGGGTGAGGGAGAGGGGGAGGTACTGACAGTTACTAAGCAGGAAAGGGACCTTGGGGTTATCATATCACTGTGGCAGTATAGCGTTCTGGTTAAGAGCACTGAGCTGCAAACCTGGAGAACTGGGTTCAAATCCCACAGCCACCATTTGCATACTGTGTGTCTATGAGCAAGTCACTTAAGTTCCCTATACTCCCAGGATGCACCTGGAAACAAGCCTTGACTTACTGTAGCTTTCCTGGCCAAAAGTTGTAAAATAAAAATAAAATGTCTGATGACCTCAGAGTGGCAGAGAAGTGTGACAAAGCAGTGGGTAGGGCCTGTGGGATGCTGAGATGCATAAGGAGAGGTGTCTCCAGTAGGAGGAGAGAGGTGTTGTTGCCACTGTGTTACTCACTGGTGAGACCGCCACCTGGAGTACTGTGTCCAGTTCCGGAGGCAGCACCTCAGAAAAGACATCAACATGGTGGAGGCAGTCCAGAAGAGGGCAACCAAAATGGTGCAGGGATTGCACCAAAAGCCACATGAGGTGAGTCTGAGGGATCTCCACATGTACACTCTGGAAGAGAAGAGAGGAGAGTGAGAGGGGACATGATGGAGACCTACAAGTGTCATTATCTCACAGGGGTAAAAAGGGTGGAGGAGAGGAGTCTCTCACAAAGGAGAAAGAGCTCCAGGACAGGGATGGCCCAGTGGCTTGGAGGGCTGAGGTGCCCACTCCTCGACTGCTGCTACACTGACAGCCTGAGTTCAGGAATGAGCCTGGGTCACCGGGGGTTGTTGACTGGGGCAGGAGAGGATAGAGCGTCCCGAGGACTACTGTTCTTCTCGCGGGAGGGAGGATTACGGCACCCAGTATCAGTCTGACCTCTAGTGTCAGCTAGGGGTACGGCAGCTGAGACTGTCTGGCTAGGGAAGGGGGCAAAGTGGAGGCTGCCGATGTCCCACATGCGGTAGAGTGTGCGGGGCCATCTGTGTGGCATTGCACGCCCACTCCTCCTCAAGCAGGAAGGAAAACCAGGGACAAAATGGGCATTTGGGGCCTCTGACTTCCAACCACCTTTAGGGCCCATACCTGACTGCATTCAGGACATGCTGCCTTGGCACGACTGTTAAGACCTGGAAGAAAATCGAGGAGACGGGGCTGGGGTGACTGGCATCAAGTGGGGGAGATGGGGCTGGGGTGGCTGGCATTGAGTTGATGAGACGGGGCTCTGGTGACTGACATCGAGAAGGCTGCCTGGGGCTGGGGAAGAAAAAGGATTAACTACAGAAAAGAAAACGTACCAGGACCAGAGGGCATGTGATGATGCTGTGGTTGGGGGTGGAGTTCAAGAGGGATGTGAGGAAGTACTATTGCACTAAAAGAGTTGTCAGTGTAACTGACTGCCAGCGGAAGTGGTGACGGTGGTAACAGTAGTGGGCTTCGAGCATGTGTGGGATAGACAAATGGGAATATTAGTAAGTAGGCAGTGAGGAGGAAGGGTCACCGGAGACCATTTAGGGTCTGCAGAGGTAGGCTAGGCATGAGCCATCTGGGCTGACTCTGTGGACCAAGTGGTCCTTTTCTGCTGATAAGTTCTCTGTTTCTGTGTGTCCTAAACTGTTCCAAGTGGATTTGGATAACAAGGGAAAGCTTCATATGTTTTCCTTGCTTCACGATGTAAAAACGTTAGTAGTAGTAGTAAAAATTTACATTCATCACGAATGAATCGGAAAAACTTACCTGAGACGAGCTCATTTCCAGTGAGGTCCTTAGTACAAAAAAATTATTCTACTTAGAGTATCAAGTTACAATTATCAACATTTGATATAGACGTTGTAATGCATGATATGTAGTATAATATGTATAATGCATAATACATAACATTGGACAGTATCCCTACTTACACATGGACATCAGTATTTGCTATTTCTAAATCTTATAGACAGACAATATCAAGATATTAGTCATTTATGGTGGATCTGCAGCTAATTTCTTGCTAGCCCTGGAAATAAACCAGTTCTTAAATCTTGCAGATTTGTGTTTTGGTATTAACTGACCTAAATGTTAGTGGCAGGGAAGTCCAAATGTGTGGCCCCCACGTAGAAAAAAAGTGAGATCTACCCAATTCAGATTTACATCTCGGCAACACAAATTCTACCCCTTCAGCCGATCTTAAACCATTTTATTATTTTCCTAATTTGTTATCTGTTTGTGACTGTCTGACGTAATGTATTTTGTACTCTCCCGGGTCGTGTTTGGGAAAATAGGCAGGGCTGTTTGCCTAATGCACTTACCCGGTTACCAAAAGCTAATAAATAAATATAGTCTGGGACCTGACACCTGAAACACCTAGCCATATTTAACAGTACTTGGAAGGATTTTCTGTCATTAAGGTGTAACCAATCTAATGATTTGTGAAGTTCATATCTATGTGTTCTTTTAGAACATTAAGTATGAATCTGGCCAATTTATTATAAATAGTATCTAGTTTAAGCAACTGTGAGGATGTTGCCCTACAAACATCAAGTCCCTGAAAACCAATAGAGGTACCACTACCGTGTTAAGTAAGCAATAAGATACGACAGGGTGTGTGTTGAACAGATATTACCGCACGGCCAGGGGCGTAAGGCGAGCAGGGCTGCACGGTGCCTTCCAGCCCCTGGAGGTGTGGTAATATCTGTTCAACACATAAACCCTGGAGCGTCTTGCTTATAAAATGGTTCTTTTTTTTTTTTTTAATCACCTTAAAAAATATTACTGAACTGAAAAAACCTGAAATCATTGTGTTAATTTGAGATAAAATAGTCCTTCCGCCTACTAGGTGATGACATCATTGTATCCTGACACATTAACATTTGCACTGTTGTTGCCCCCCAACCCCACGTCCCGATCGAGAGAACAAGTGTGGTTAGAAGAGGAAGTAACAGGTTCTCCCTGACAGGTTGCGCCACTTTCGCAATCTAAAAAAAAAAGAAAAAAAAAAGGAATAAGGGATGCAGATTTGTTTTTGCTATTTTAGTTAAATGTACTGGGACGGAAGCGCAGTTTACAGTGAGACTGCTCTGTTTCCAGTTTTGTGCGGCAGCAAGCTTCAGGCTCGCCGAACTAGAAGAATGCTTTATGTAGGATAAAATGCTGGCACGCTGCTGCTCTCCGATTTTGACTTCTAGCGGAGATGAAGTTTGGAGCGGGATTGTCAACATGACATTCACTCCCTCGCTTAACGAGACTGAAAACAATGGCGGCCTTTAAAAAATTAACGTTCCACTGACGCATCTGAACATTCCATTTGGGTGCATTGATTTATTTGCCTGCTCTGTTTTTTCTCTGTGTGTAATACCTATTTGACACTTCTTTTCTGGCCAATCGTGATGCTTCTTTTTACGTGCCCATTTTATAAGTACGTGTTTCCTTACAGCTTCCAACATGCAATGTCTGACACGATACAATGCCCTTAAGTATTTGGCAACTTTTTTTTGTGACATACTCTGTGTGAGTATTCCTTTTGAGCGAGTTATCCAGATACAGTCCTACATATCTGTAACTTGAGACTTGTTCAAGAATAGAATTTTCCAGGTTTTCTATCTGAAGAGTCGCCCTCATGTTAATTCATAGATTTTTCCCTAGAAAATAGCATAACCTGGGACTTCTATGGGTTTAACACTTGCCTAGATTGAAGGAGAAAGCTTTGTATGTAGTTCACTGAATACTACCTGAAGTATGGTCTCAATTTGTTTTAGGGAGGGTCCCCCTGCATAAATAATAGCATCATATGTGTACAAATGATATCTTGTATCAGGACTAGATATTGTAAGATTATTCACATATATAAATTATACAGGATAGGGCCCAAAATACATCCTGTGGGACTCCTGAAACAGTGGTCATTAGACTAGATGCCCATTCATTTTTTTTTTTTAATTTAGTTGTTTAACCAGGTATAGCACACTAAGCTGAAAGCTTTTTTTACAGGAGCGACCTGGGAGCACAAGGAGGTTAAGTGACTTGCTGAGGGTCACACAGTATGCAAGTGGAAGCTGTGGGATTCAAACCCTAGGTCTGGTCTGCTGGATGTCACCAGATTTGCAGCTCCGAGCCTTAGACCACTGCGCTATACTGCCTCCTCAGTATTCATTAATATATACTAACTGCTGTCTCCCTTTTAGATATACTTTGAACCAATTTTCCGTCGCCTTAGACATTCCAAAAGTTTTGAGCCTGGACATGAGGATGTCATGGTCCAAGGTATCAAATCCTTTGGATAAATCAATGAAAATCGCCCCCAATTAAATTTTATTTTGTGTTTTTCTGTTTCTGTGTTTCAGGTTCTGAAAATGGAGGCACTTCTGCCAGCTGTGTGTCTGGAATTCCTCCAAACTCATCGGCTGGCAGCTCTAAATGTACTGCAAGGAACATGGGCTCTGGGACAACGGAGAAGGAAGAAGGGACAAAGAAAAAAGTGCGGCGGCAGTGGGAATCCTGGAGCGCAGAGGACAAAAATTCCTTTTTTGAGGGATTGTATGAGGTAATTTTTTTTTGTTTTTTTTGTTTTTGCAAGCAAAGGCTAGTACAGCAGTTTTCAGGTCCTCCCAGTACTGACTTTTGGGTAAATATTATTTTAGGATCGTGGATATGTTGTTCTGTCCACACTTGTTGGCAGATACCTTGCCGCTTTAAGATGTGCTGGAAGTCTTCAAGCTGGCTCCTCCCACCCACCCGGGTTGTATAACCCTCGGCTCCATCCCATGACGCCAGATCTTCCTTTCCGCTGGAATGTTCAGGTTCCCTCCTTGGCGCTCCTGCGTGTAGTAGCCCCTGGCTTCGGAATCTTCAGATTCGCTTCCAGAACTGATCTCTCTAGAGTAAAATTCGCTAATTTTCTGATCGCATCCACAATGGAAGAAAAATCGGCCCCCAGATTTCGCCGGTGCCCCTGCGGGCAGATGTCTCCATGAATCCACACGCCTCGTGTGTTTATTTCCTAAGGTTAGACCATGATCCATGAGCTTACGACTCTTTGTCAGTCATTCACCTCGAACGTGCTTAAGACCGTATACCGACGATTGGGTGACTGGAGAAGCGCTCTCACCGGTCAAATTGAAGGAGGCCCATGGGTGGTCTCCACGTACAGGGTCCGCCGAGCAGTTGGAACAGCTCAAGGCCTTCGAGGAGGAGGCTCAGGCCGCGGTGAGTTCCTCTTCGGCTTCAGCCTTTATTCTTGTGCACCTCGGATCCTCCTGTTCAGCTTCCTTCAAGGAGTTGTGCCAGTCTCTCTCTCGACTAAGGGAGAGAGCTCTTCGGGGTCTCATATTTCACGCTTCAAGAAGAAGGAGTTGAAGAAAGACAAGTCAACTTGTCGACATTCGTGGGACCAGGAGCGGTCCCGCTAACAGGAGAACCCTGTTTTGACTTCTCGGTTGAAGTCGCGGGCCGGTCACTGGTTTCATGGTGTCCCCAGTGAACCAGCTCTGCCAAGACACCTGTCAAGTGGCCAAGACTTTTCTCGAGCCAATCGGCGGGTTGTCGCCCAGTCTAGCTGATGACTCTCTTTTGCGAACGCCCGGTGAACAAATGAATGGTGCTCCCGGTATCTTCGGAAGGATCGGCCCAGAATGTTGGGCAGGACCCCGTATCCAAGGAGCTGGACCTGGAGCCAAGGCTTTCCCTGCCTCTGGTTGAGCTTCCCTGCCGGCATCGCCGACAGTCGAGGTCTAGGTCTTGCTCCTTGGCTTCGACGTCAGGAAAGTCCCGCCATCGTCTGTCCCGACATCACGGTAAGCAGCGCCACTGCTCATCATCATCTTCGTCCTCTTCGGGTGAGGAGAGGCTTTGGTGGGCCAGGCATAGAGGGTCACCTCCAGCGCATAGAGAAGTCCAGTGCCACCTTGGATTCTGTTACATCTGCCTAAAAGGACAAGGGCTCCAAGCGTGCTAACCGCAAGCCCTTTTGCTCCTCCACCCCTGCGGCCAGACCAGCGCAGCAGCAGTACCAACAGCAGGGCCAGCAAGCTCAGACTTGGCGTCCTTGGACCAAGTCCGTGATCTCTTCCTTCAGGAAGGCTGGGGGGAAAGGTCCTGGCGGTCCTCCCACCAGACCCTCCTCCAAGCCTGCCCAGAGACGGGTTGGGGGGTGCCTCCCTCAACTCCGTCACGCCTCCCCTTGGTCCTCCCAAGGGGGCCGGCTCAGCCACTTTATTTCAGCTTGGTCCGTTATCACTATGGACCAGTGGGTTTTGGAAGTGGTCAGTTGAGGCCTGCCTCTGGAATTTGAGCAGGCCCCTCTGTACCGATCCCGTGCCCCATGGGGGGGGGGATCAGGTGTTCGCAGCTTCTCAGGCGGCTCTCGGAGCCGACCTGGCTCAGCTCCTCCTAAAGGAGGTGGTGCACCCAGTAGTGGACTCTCCTTCAGACCTAGGGTTTTTCTCCAAGTATTTCCTGGCGCCCCATTCTAGATCTGCATGACCTGAATGGGTTCCTCAGGTCCCGCACTTTCCGGATGGTAACTCCGGCTCAGATCATACCATCCCTGGAGCAAGGAATGTGGTTCTGCTCCCTAGATCTTCAGGACGCATTCTTTCACGTCCTGATCTGTCCATCCCATCAACGGTTCTTCTGCTTCAGAGCAGAAGGAATCCTCTTTGAGTTCCAGGCCATGCCCTTTGGCCTATCTTCAGCCCCCAGGGTCTTCACCAAATGCATGGCAGTGGTGGTGACTTACCTGAGGTGCAGAGGGGTCCGAGTGTACCCTTACCTGGATGACTGGCTGATAGCAGGTCCCTCCAGGTTGAAGGTGGAGTGGTCCAGGGATCTGGCCCTCCAGACTTGCACAGAACTTGGCCTCCTGATCAACGAGGCCAAGTTGGAACTTGGACCTGCGCAGGTAATTCAGTTCATCAGGGCAGAGCTCGACTCCTGCCGAGCCAGAGCTTGGCTCCTGCCGGACAGGGCGGAGATTCTCTCCTACTTTGCCTGATCATTTCTGGTTGGGCAATTGCGCCCTGCTCTGGACTTCTACATCTTCTGGGCTACATGGCGGCCTGCACCAGCGTGGTCCGATGGGCCCGCTGGCATATGCATTCCCTTCAGTGGGAGCTGGCCAGCCAGTGGTCTCGGCGCTCTGGTCATCTCGATCAGCTGGGTTCTGTGACCCAGAAAATGTGGGACGACCTCCAGTGGTGGCTCATCCCATCCCACCTGCAGGAAGGGATCCCGTTTGTCCTCCCCGAGCCGACAGTCACTCTGATGACTGACACTTCTCTGATGGGTTGGGGTGCCCATCTGGGGGAACACAGAACTCGCAGGCTCTGGTCCCCTCAGGAGTCTCGAAGCGACATCAGCCTGCTAGAGTTCCGAGCGGTCCGCCTAGCTCTGACTGCCTTCGCTCCATTTGTTCGGGTTCAAGTGGTCCAAGTTGAGACGGACAACACCACGACCATGTACTATCTCAACAGACAGGGCGGGACACGCTCCTTACCTCTGTGCAAGGAAGCTGTCCCCATTTGGTTGCTCGTGCTCAGCCTGGAGGCAGATCTCCTAGCCATTCATGTGGCAGGAGCCTTGAATCGGCTGGCCGATGCCCTCAGCTGGATCGGTGGGGCATCTCATGAGTGGTCTCTCCTCTGAGAGGAAGTACACAATCTGTTCTCCCTCTGGGGAACCCCCCCAGGTGGACCTGTTTGCCTCCAGGGAGAATGCGAAGCTGAGGCTGTTCCATGCCTGCCCCCCTCAGCAGGGTTCGCTGCATTGGGATGCCTTCTCGAGGCCTTGGACCTCGCGCCTCTTGTATGCCTTCCCTCCACTCCCCTTGATTCACAAAGTGCTCATCAAGGTCATCCGGACCTTCAGTCCCTACACCTGATGGCCTGGTTCTTGAGCAGCTAGCTCTCCAGGCCCTGGGTCTCACTGGCGAGGTCCTCAGCATTGTTGAGGTGTCCCGTAAGGAATCGACCAGAAAATGCTATGCCTTTAAATGGAAGAGATTCTCCATCTGGTGTCAGGGCAAAGGATTGGACCCCTCATCCTGCACAAGGGCTAGCATTTTGGACTACCTTTGGTCCCTCTCCCAGCAGGGGCTGCGGTCAACAATCCTAAAGGTGCACCTGGCAGCCATCTCTGCTTACCGGGCGCAGGCCGGTCAGCAGTCGGTGGCGCAGGAGAAGGTGATCTGGCGTTTTTTCAAAGGCCTAGATCACATATCTCCTCCAGTGCATGAACCTCCACCTCCGTGGGATTTATTGCTGGTTTTGGCAAAGCTCATGGGCAAGTCATTCGAACCTGTGCACAAGTGTGAGATGTCACGAACCTGTGCACAAGTGTGAGATGTCACACTTGTCGTGGAAGACCGCCTTCTTGCTGGCTATCACATCAGCCAGAAGGGCTGGGGAGTTACAGGTGCTCTCCATAGAGTCTCCTTACCTGGTTTTCCACAGGGACAAGGTTGTCCTGCGCCCCCCCCACTCGAAATTCTTTCCAAAGGTGGTGTCGGAGTTTCACCTTAACCAGGTGATTACTCTGCTGGTGTTCTACCCCAGTCACACCTTGGAGGCCGAGTACAGGCTCCATACTCTGGATCTGAGATGAACGCTCGCCTATTACATAGAGTGAATGGTGAAAGTTCGGGGAGAGGTTCGCCAGCTGTTTGCCATCTACACTGAAGCCGCACCTGGCAGACCTGCAGCCAAGCAGACAGTAGCTAGATGGATTACATCTTGCATTGACCTCTGCTATAGGTTGGCAGGTAGGGAGCCTCCTGTTGGGCTAAGGGCTCATTCCACCTGCCGTACCGCTGCGTTGGTGGCTGCTTCTAAGGACGTCCCTATCCAGGAAATCTGCAGGACTGCTACCTGGAAGTCGGTACACACCTTAATTTCCCATTACCACATCGACCTTGAGTCATGCCTGGATGCTTGGTTTGGAACTTCAGTTCTCCAGTCCCTCTTCCCTAAGTAGGGGGTCTGTGTCTTGCCTCCCTCCCTACCTCCTCCCGAAGAACTGCTAGGAGTCTGCCAACAAGTGTGGATGGAACAACATATCCACGATCCTAGAAAAACAGGTTATTCACCTGTAACAGTAGTTCTAGGAGTGGTGTATATTGTTCATCCACACTTGTTGGCAGCAAATACCTCGCTTTAAAGATGTGCGGAAGTCTTCAAGCTGCCTCGCACCCACCCAGGTGGTATAATCCTTGGCTCTCTGGCCCCATGACACTGAGATCTTAGCCCGCTGGTGCTGTATGAAAGGTCAAAGCTGGGGAGGTTGGGTGGATTGGGTGGGTCAGTGTGGATGAACAACATATACTTCTCCTAGAACTGCTGTTACAGGTGAGTAACCTGTTTATTCAGTATAGTACCCAGTAAACCGTGTAGGCTGGCTGGCCCAGTGGCATGGCGACAGTTTATGTGCAAGCCACAAGAACTGCACACCACAGCCAACTAGGAGTAAACGTGTTGTGGAGGTGAAGCAGTTGGCTCGGGGAGGAAGGGCATGGGCCGCCCAACATTGCATACCCCTGCCAGCTGACTAAGGGGCAGTTTTGGAAGTATTGTTGAAGGCAGCCACTTATCTGCCATCCTGGGCAAAGAAAGGGGGCTGCTCCAGTTGTCAAGGTGGGTGCTAGGAAAAAGAGTCCAACACCATGAAGAAATTAACAAAGTTTATTTATTTATTTGAGTTTTGGTGATAGGGTAAGTCCAGTGAGACAAGTACAGTCCATTTTTCAGGGTCGACTAGGGTAACAAGAGTAACAGAGAGCATTCAAACATTGTAACAAATAAGAGAGATACAAAAAAAAGTGTGAAAGTTAAAACAAAAGATAGAAAGAGACTCCCAAGCTCTGCTATAATGCTCTTGTTTGTTTGAGCCCGAGTCTGTGTTCTCCAGCTGCTTCGCTGTATTACTTTCTAGTGACACAGCGGGCTTCCCTTCTCCATCAGTATGAGGGTAACAAAAGCCAAGTGAAAAAAAGGTAAATATTTTAAATAGTAGTGCTAATCATAAAGTCCATCTGGGACTTGCAGTGACATCACTTAGTATTGGCAACTTTGTCTCCAAGAACTCCATGAGGTACCCAATCTAAAGGCATCCTCCGCTTAATATCCCCAAAACTGACCTCAAAGTGTAAATTTGAAGACCTTAAAATGTCTTCCAGATGGTGGTTGAAGGAGTCTGTGGGGGCAGCCAGCCAAAGACAGCATAAAGTTAGCAAAAGAGCAGGACTGCGGACTGAGCTGTTCTTTATGTGGGGGAGAGGATTTCCCTGATTCCTGCGCGATGGAGAAGAAACATTCGCCATCATATCAAAGAAGCTGTACTCCAAGCTCCTAAATATTGGGGCAGTATTGCACAAACTAAGGAGAACTGTGGCAGATGACTGCATCTTGTGGAATAAAAAGCAGCTGACTTGGAAGTGGGCCTGTCTACCAGCAATTATGTCTTTATGCTGTTATACAAACTGCATCATCTCGGCCCTGAGGTGTTGCCCTGGGGACTGAACTTCAGAATGTTAAAGTTCAAACTCTGCAGTGTGGTCACGCTCCACTTGACCCTCCAGTGGCAGACTTATTGCTTCTTGAAGTGGTCATTCACCTGCAGTCATCTTCCAGTCCCTGTGGCTAAGTGCTCTTAATTTTGACTACCATTTTAGAAACATAGACTGTAATGGCTAAAAAAGATCAAATATTATCCAGTCTTCCCAGAATATCTACATTCTGCCTACTGCCGAGCAGGGTCCTTGGAGTTGATTGGTTCCCCATACCCTAGTTGCTCCTCTCACCTGCTAGTACCACCCTCGGGGAAGGGAGGGCAGCAAATCAGGCACCCAGTAGGGGTGCTGTCTACCGAGCAGACACACAGCAGACCATGAGGCCTATTCTGCTGGCTTTTAGTATGTTAGTATCCCCCTTCTGCCTTGTAGACCCCAATGAGTAGATGTTGAGGTCTGCCAGCCTTTCCTGTGTCTTGATGCCGTAACCTAGTCTTCTTCAGGTGTGGGTTCCAGAACTGTGTGCAGTACTCCGTATGGAGTCTCAACAGGGATCTGTAGGGCAGCATCACCTCCCTTCTCATGCTGTCAGAACCCCTGACTGTACACCCCATCATCCCCTTTGTCTTGCTGTATGCCTTGCTGCACTGACTTGAAGCTCTGAGACTGTCACTGATGATGACCCCAAGATCTGTCTTCTGCCGTCTTTCTTATCCTTATTTTTCCCCATCCAGTATTCAGTACATGGGTTCCTGCACATCACTTGGCACTGCTTAATGTTGAACCTTAACTGCTCTAAATTGGACCGCATTTTTAATTTTTGAAAGGTTCTTTTTCCTTTCCCTTACACTCCTTGTATTGTCTACCCTGCCACAGAGTTTTGTGTCCTGCACAAAGGGGCACTTCTCACCATGAAGACCCTCCTCTGTGTCACTGATGAACCTGTTGAGCAGAACAGGTTCTAGGACTGATCCCAACAGCACCCCACACGAGATCCTTGACCTCTGATTCGATCCAGTTTACAGCAAGTCTGTTTCTTCCCTCCCAGCCAGTTCCCTATCCATCTTGATCACAAACAAACTGTAGAGCTCACTGTCACAGTTCTTTAGCAGTGAGTCACTGGCAGTCATAATTCAGGGTCAGTTAAATTAGTGTAGTTGTTCGGCTACTAGTTTACACAAAATCTGACCCATCTTTCAAATACTGCAGTGGAAATTTTTTTTTTTTTGTCTTTGGTAACTGGGTAAGGCCCACTAGGCACAAGTGCCTGTTTTCAGTGGCGACCTGGGAGCACTGGACGGGCAAGTGACACAGTATGCAAGTGGAGGTTGTGAGAATCAAATTCAGATCTGGGCTGCTGGATGTACCAAACTCGTTCACACCTCGTTCTTCTAACTTCTAGGCTATACTGCCAGCCCAAAATAAATAAAGCCCAAATAGCTGTGTTGTATACAGAAAAAGTGCAAAGTGCTGGATTTAAGCATAACAACAGCTATTTCAGTGCCAAGCCGCTCACAAATGCCCCGTCTTAACAAAGATTGCAGAGAGAATCGAAGCACTGGGGCATTTGTGAGAGACATGGCTGACCCTGAATTATGACTGGCAGTGACTCATTGTTGAAGGAACCTTGATGACGAGCTCTGGAGTTTGTTCGTGATTTAGAAAAGTGCAGGGCTAGCTGCCGTGAGTGTGGGCTTCCCCTCACTCAAATCCAGAAATGTGGTCAGCATCGAGTAGTGTCTATGTCCACCTTGTCTGCCATTCTACTGCCTCCAAATCCTCCAGTTTTTTTTCAAAAACCTGCTGTGTGGTACACAGTCGAAGGCCTTGCGGAAGTTGTCTGTCCATTGTCTCGGTGACCTAGTCGAAGAATACTGTGAGGTTGGTCCGGCATGACCTACCTGCAGCAACATTGTGCTGCTTTTTGTCTTGCAGCTCTTTTGTCTCTTTGTACTCGGTTTGTTCTTTAACTGAGGTAAGGCTAACTTCCTGGTGGCCCACACCGTCAGCCAGAAGGATCGGTGAGCTCCAGGTGCCCTGGGTGGTGTCTCCGTATTTGGTCTTCCATTAGGACAAAGTGGTCCTTCACCCTAACCCGAAGTTCTTTCCGAAGGTCGTGTCAAGTTTCACCTTAACCAGGTTGATTAACCTCCTAGTTTAATTCACCAATCCGACCTTGGAGGTCAATTGCAGGTTCCACACATTGGACCTACAGAGTACAAGTACTGCACGGCTGAAGTAAAGGGAGAGGCTCACCAGCTGTTTCTCACTCTAAAGCTGCACCTGGCAGATCATCAGCAAAGCGAACGATTGTCGGGTGATTACATCTTACATCGACCTTTGCTATAGGTTGGCTGGTAGGGAGTCATCCGGGGGAGTAGGGCTCATTCAGCCAGACATACTGTTGTCTCAGGGGTTTCTTCCAGGGATCCCCTTTGCAAGGACGTACAGGGCTGCAACCTGGACAAAAGAGCTCACCTTAATCTCCTATTGTAGCATTGGTGTCATGAGTTGTCAGGATGCTGCTTTTGAGTCTTCTGTTCTCCAGTCTCTGTTTGCTAGATAGGGGTGCGTGCCTCGTCCCCTCCTCCTGGAGGACTGCTAGGAGTCTGCCATCATGTGGATCGTGAACTGTATCCATGCCCTTAGAAATATAAGTTCTAGGGACATGGATATGTTGTTCATCCACACTTATTGGCAGGTCCCTTGCCGCTTTAAATCTTGCCGGAAGGTCTTCAAGCTGGCTCCTCCCACCCACCCGGGTGGTAGAACTCTCGGCTTCGCCCCATGACGCCAGATCTTCCTTACCGCTTGAAAGCTCAGGTTCCCTCCTTAGCGCTCTGCGTTTTCGACTGGTTCCTGAAAAGTTCGGTCTTCGAATTTATTAGTGTCCTTTGAATCTTGATCTTTTCTTCTTAAGCTACTGCGATGGCTTTTTCCGGCCCCGAGAGGCGTACGGTTAGTTCCTCCAGGAGGGATTCTCACTCCACGTGCTTTTTTTGCCTGGATTTGGATCACGATCCTCAGGCTTGCAACTTTTGTTCTGCCCTTTCTGTCAGCTCTCTGGAGGACTGCGCGGCCCGTTCGGGGCTCGGACATCCGGTAGTTTTCACCACTCCGGAGATTCCATCGGACCGGCGGGTGTCCGCTTCGACTGTTTCTCTGCAGTCTTATCCTGCCGGGGAAGGGGCGGGTCCCCCCCCCCTCGGTTGCAGAGCTTATCCCGCTCTCCTTGGATTCTTCTCATGCTGCTTCGTTCAGGGAGCTTCGTCATTCCCTCTCCTCCAAGGGAGAGGAACCTGGAAACCCTGTCGCTCGGCCTATTGCTAAGGGCCGCAGGCGGGTCTCTTCGTCGGCGGGCGCGGATCTCTTCCTCCTCATCGGCCGACGCCGACTTGATCGAGGATTCCGCCGACCACTGGCCTCACGGTATCCCGTCAGGTCAGCCGACCAGGTTCCCGTCAACGTTGTCGAGTCTCTCGACCCGTCTTTCGGGGGGTCTGCTGATGCCGTCTTCCCGCCGCCTTCGGCAGAAGCTGAGGCTCTGTCCTCCCCTTCGGGTCGACAGCCCTCGGTCCTTTCTTCCGAGCCGAGGGAGGAGTGGGTGCGTCCCGCTTCTTCCCAGGCCCGCCCTCGGTCCCCCCTAGGATTTGGGTCTCGGTCTCTGTCAACCTCTCGGTCTAGCCGATCTCGGCGTTCTTGGTCGAGGCACCGAGTTGAGTGGCTTTGCCGTTCTTCCTCGTCCTCCTCCTCGGATGAGGAGCGGTTTCGATGCCGTTGGTGTCGGTGTTACGAGGAACTTATGTGGTGACAGCAGTTGTTGTCTGGGTTTCAATCGACCCCGATTCATTCTCCGGATAGCAAGCAGCCGCAGCTTGGTCGGCAGCCGTTCGAATCGGTCGAGGAGCCTTCCCCAGGGCCGGTTGCTCGTCCGACCCTCGCTGTCCCTCCGCCTTCGGCGGAGTTCAGGCCAGACCATGGCCTGTCCTTCAGGTCACTCGGTCCCCTCACTCCTGCCCGCCTCCGGCGGACGAAGAGCGCCTCGGGCCTGTGGCAGCTTTTGCAGACCCCTTCGGAGCCTGGAGCAGGCTCTGCCATGTTTCCTAACAGGGAGGACCCTGGTCTTCCCAGGAACATCCAGTAGAGCGACAGCCCATCGTCTTGAAGGGTCTACTTCAGCTCATTTCAGAATTTACTGGAATGCAGCTCGAGCCCGTCTCCGATCGGGCACCTTACCCCCTTATGGAGATTCTGGATCGAGGGGGTTCTTCCTCGGAGGCCTTCCCAGTGGCTGAGGCTATCGTGGGCCCAGCCTTGGAGCTATGGCGGCGGCATACTTCCTGCCCTGCACCTTCGGCCAGGGTGGCTCGGAGGTACCCTGTCCCTGTCGGTTCTCTGCCCGGTTTCTCGGAGCACCCCTCGGCTGAAGGGGTAATAATCGACGATGTTTTCCAGTGTCTTGGAAATGCTGGGGATGTGGACAGACCCCCCGACAAGGAGTCCAGAAGGATGGACTATGTCGGGCGCAAGGTTTACGCTGCGTCCTCCCTAGGCCTCCGTCAGGCCAGCTCGGTTGCACTGATGGCACATTTCTCCCACACCCTTTTGGGCTCCCTGGACGAGGTTCTCCCTCATCTCCCAGGTGACCTGCGGACCACGGTTCGGCAGGTGCGGGACCAGGGTAGGGCGGTGGCGAAGCAGCAGCTCCAGACAGCTCTGGATCTAGGCGACTCCTGTGCCAGATCGGTGGCGGCCGCAGTGGCCATGCGCCGCAGGGCGTGGCTGAGGTTATCCTCCTTCTCTTTGGAAACCCAGCACGAGTTGGCGGACATCCCCTTCTTGGGGACTGACCTTTTCGGCCCTGGAGTGGAGGGATACATCCATGGGCCCTAGAAGTCCGATGCCACTCCGGACTCGGTCACTCTCGGCCGGAGGGTCAAGGGCAGCTGTCAGCCTTTGCGTAAGGCCCTTTGCCCCCTGAGCCCTGGGGCCCCCCCGGGCCAGCATGAGAGCCAGCAGGCATGCGCTGGGCGGTCTGTTGCCAGACCAGCGTCTTCCTCCAAAAGGAAGCAGGGAGGCAGGAAACAGAGGGGCTCCTCGGCTCCTTCCCCCTCTAAGCCTGCTCAGTGACGGGCCAAGGGGCATTGCCCCGGCCCCGTCGTCCCAGCCCGGGTTTCTCCATGGGGGGATGGCTCCGCACCTCATTCTGGAGGTATTTAAGGTGGATCCTGTCGCAGGTTGCGAGCGGTTCCCCTTTTGAGCCGTGCCCATAGGGATCTTGAGTTCACTGCCCCTGTGTCGGTTGTCCGACACGCCTGGCTCTCTAGTTAGAGGTGATCAGGAAGGCTGTGGATCCCCCATTCAACCCTGGGTGGTTCGGCTCCAGGTATTCCTGGTCTCATACAGACGGGGGCTTGCGCCCATTCTCCCGCATGCCTGGATGGTCTCTCTTATTCAGACATCCCATCCTCAGAACGTGGCGTGTAGCTGTTTCCTGGTCTCCAGGATGTACTTACCCCTCGTTCTGTCTGTTTCTGGGGAGGCTCCACCCCTTCTTGCGGGGGAGCTCCTTACGAGTTCCTAGCACTTCTTTGCTCAGCAGTCTCTGCGGCATTGAAGGGTCCGGATGTCGCCCCACTCGGAAGGCAGACTCTGGTCTCCCATTTTCGGGAGCCAAGTGAGAACTCGTATCTTAGCGGTGAAGCTTCTTCGGGACTAAGCTCGACTTTTGAGTCCGAGCTCGGCTCCAGGCGAACAGGGCTGAGGTTCTTCCTCCTTTGCCGGTCGGGTTGGCCGGGAAATTACGTCCTACCAGGACCTCCTGCGCCTCCTGGGCCTCAGGGCGGCCTTCCCTCAGTGGGAGGGGCCAGCCAGAGGTCACAGCGCTGCGTCCCTTGGACCAGTTCGTGACTTACAGCCCAGGAGTTAAGAGAACGCTCCCTTGGACCGTTCCAACTTCGGCAGGAGAACATCCTGCTTGTTCGCCCTGAGTTGGCGGTCTTCTCCGACCGATGCTTCTCGGATGGGTGGGGTGTTCATCTTGGGGAATACAGAGTGCTTCGCCTCTGGTCCTCTTGCGAGTCCCGATGTCCTTCCTGCTCGCTGGAGACAGACGGTCCGCTTAGCCTGCACCGCTCACTCCGCTTGTAAGGGGTCTACAGGTCTAAGTCCAAGTAGGACTATTCCAAGACCATGTGCTACCTACTCCGCCAGGTTCGGTTGATCCCCTTGTCTCGGTGCAAGGAGGTTCTCCGCATTGGGTTGTTGTGCAGTCAAGAGTTCCCAGCCATTTGATGGCAGGAGCCCGATTCCCTGGCTGCTGCCCTGAGCCGGGCATAGGCTACGCCTCATGAGTGGTCTCCCCTGCTGGAGGTAGCACAGGATCTTCTCACTCTTCCCTCCGGGGAGAATACCAGGCCGAGACTGTTTTTTGCCCGCCCCCTCAGCAAGGCCTGCTGCAGGGGATGCCATCGGGGCCACGGACCCCGGGCCCGTCCGTGCCTCTCCCCCATTTCCCTTGACCTACGGGCAAGGCGAGGAGGGACTTGGCGCAGGTGATGCCGGTAGCCCCAGACTGGATTGCCAGTTCTGGTATCCAGCTCTCCTCAGTCTCAGCCCCAGGCTCCCGAGGCGGCCTCTAGTCCGCCCGGTCCTGTTTTTCCTTTTCAGGGGAAGGTTATCCATCTGGACCTTCAATCCCTGCACCTGTAGGCCGACCCCTGTGCGGCTAGGGGCCAGGCCTAGGGTCTTTCGGCAAGGTCCCCGACCTTCAAGGTGTCCTGCTAAGAAGTCGGCCAAGATGCTCGTCCTCTGGGAGAAGTTCTCCCTTTTGATGATGGGATAGGGCCGTGCCCTTTCCCGTCCCTGGGCGAGCATTCCAGACCATCTGCGGTCCATCCTTAAACCAGGGCTTCGGCCGACGACCCTCTAGGTGCTTCTGCGGGTCATCCGCCTTCCGGGCGCGGGCCGGGAGGCAGCTGGTGGTGCGGAGAAGGTGGTCTGGCACTTCTAGGCCTCGATCACGCCTCCCTTTTGGGGAGAGTACCCCCGTTTCTGCGGGATCCTTGCTGGTATGGGCTTAGCTCATGAGCAAGCCATCCGAACCTTTGTACAGGTGCGAGTTTCCCCCACCTGTTGTGGAAGAACACCTTCTTGGGGCCACTCTGCCATCCAGAAGGCAGGGAGAGTTCCAGGCGCCCTTTAACCTCCCTGTCCGGTCTTCCCCAGGGACTAGGACATCCCTCGCCCCACCCGAAGTCCCTCCAGGCGGTGGCGAGTCTTCCCTTCAGGTATTGCCTCTGCCGGGGTTTTCCCCATTCACACCGGAGGTCGATTCAGGTTCTGTGAGAACTATTTAACGCCACCTCTTGGGAGCGTAAAGCTAAAGTTCAGGAGAGGTTCGCCAGCTGTTCATCATCTTCGCTGAAGCCACATCTGGCAGATTTGCAGCCCAGTGGAAGACAAGCGGGCGGGTCACCCCTGCAAAGGTCTCCACTATAGGCGGGCGGGCATGGAGCCTCCCAGAGGGATAAGCGCTCTTTTTACCTGTCCTTCCGCTGCATCGGTGGCTGCTTCCAAGGACTCTCTGGTCAGGATATCCTGGGGCTTCTCGAGTTAGGCTTTACCGTCTCTTCCACACGACCTTGGGCCGTGCCGGGTGCTGGTCAGCCTCGGGTTCTCCAGTCTTTTACCTAAGTAGGGTGTGCACCTTGCCTCACTCCTCCCGGAGAACTGCTAGGAGTCTGCCAATAAGTGTGGATGAACAACATATCCATGTCCTTAGAAATACAGGTTACTCACCTGTAACAGGAGTTCTAGGAATGGTATATGTTGTTCATCCACATGACCCACCCTGCCTCCCCGGCTTCGACGCACAACCTGGCTTCCAGCGGGCTAGATCTGGCGTCATGGGGCGGAGCCGAGAGTTTTACCACCCGGGTGGGTGGGAGGAGCCAGCTTGAAGACCTTCCGGCAAGATTTAAAGCGGCAAGGGACCTGCCAATAAGTGTGGATGAACAACATATACCATTCCTAGAACTCCTGTTACAGGTGAGTAACCTGTATTTACTCGCCTATGCCTCTAGTTCTAGGAGTGGTATACAGTTCACATCCACATTTACCACTTGACCTCCCCAACAGTGTGGCCCCTGGATCCCTGTTTTTAGTGGGCAAAGTTCTTAGGTCATGGGGCTACGCGGATGGTGGGAGGAACTTAGTGTGAAGACATTCTGATGACTCTGCTGTCTCTGCAAGACTTATATTGTGTGTGGTGGTGAACTGTATACTACTACTAGAACTACGGTTACAGGTGAGTAACCTATATTTTAGGACATTCAGTTCATGGAAAGGATCACAGCAGATCTTAATCTGCAGAGAGAGAAATTTGTGGCGCTTTGGCCAACTTGGGTCAGATACCCATTGGAAGTTGAAAGCATGGAGGACCTGGAATGGTGGTAACTAGTGGCTGCAAGGATATTAGAGTAGAAGAGCAGATTTTACTTAGGAAAAGAGCAAGATTCATCAGATTGTAAGAGTTGTATTACACTCTGGGCCAGAGAAAGTCCTAATCGGGTAATAACATTGGGCATATTGGGTCTGTTTCATCTTTACACAACTCTACTCACTGTTCACTTTTAATTGCACTGCCCCATGTCAGAACCCTCAAGGGTTGGGTGACTGTAAGATATGATCTTGATTCACAGCAGAGACAATGCTAACATGCATCAAAAGGGCAAAAGTTGCATCCTGCCCAAAACTGACCCCTCTTTTCTTTGCCAGTAGTTCCAAACTGATGCACCTACTCTAAAAATATCGAAAGGAAGGCAAGTGAACTGTTCAGAATCTGGCACTGATTATGTTTTGACTTAGTAGGTTCCTCTTTAGACCCCACATTTTTTACACCAGTGGGTCCAATTCGACCCATGTTTTAAACCACCCAGCGTTGTCACTGGTTCACAGCATTGACCAATCGAGGTTTAGTGTGGCGTGAAGTAAATGACGCAAAACTGATGTGGTTTGGTTTGCTCTTGGGGAAAATGTTATTGCCCAGTGGAGTTAGACATAATGCATACAGAATGTATTGGGAACATTTTAATAAAGTTGAGTTTCAAAAACCAAACTCATCCTTCTGGGAGATGGACTGCTTTATCAGCATTAGCACTGCAGCATGGCTCAACACCAGATGTGATGATATCATGTAGTGCTACTGCTGTCCGTTCCTAACAGTTGACTTGACTGTAATTGCTCCCTTTCCCTATGGATGGTATGAGAGCTAAATATATGTGTGCAGGCTTTTGCTCTGTAGGGCTTCACGATTTTCTAAACTGGTTGACTTTGGGGGAGGGCATAAAAAATAAAAGTAAGAATTCTGATTACCCACAAATTGTTAGCTGGAAAGTGTTATTTGGATCATAGTGTTCCAAATGATTTGGTTTTGTGCTTTGGGAAATTTTTAAAGTTTATGCAGACTGAAAGGAAACCATGCAAAAGTAATGTGCATAGCAGGAGTGGAACTTAACATTCAGCTAAGCAAGGCTCATTTCAGATGTATATCTATGTGAGACACTGACCTACTGGATATCAAATTAAGGGTCAGATGAAAAAAGCAGTGGGTCATATTGTTTGACCAAGTTCAGATTCGTAAAATGGCAGTTTAAAACGTTTATAACAGTGAGCAGGTTTTCCCCAGGGTAGAAGGAAAAGGTGGGTCTGAATTGAAAATTGTGTGGCATCAGGGCCACAGAGAGCTACACAAGTGAAACAAAGTACAAAAGTACTGGGATTGGGAAAGTACTGTAGAACAAGTTACATTTAATAATTATAGCTATATTTGCTCAAGTGATAAATGCACAAAAAATAAAATGACCCTAATTGGCCAAAGTTGCTTAGTTTCACTGGGCATGAATTAGGCGCTAGTTACAGAGCATGAAATTAAATGTGTGCAGTTGTGTCCGATTAACCCCATGTACTAAATTTAACTTGCATGAGAATAAACAGTTCTACAATATTTCTGTTTTTGTTCTAGTTTCGTATGGGGTTGGGGGGATGGGACTGTAGGCATGGAAAATGGTGAAAAGTGGTATATTTCCTTATGGCTAGCCCTAGATTTTTGGTAGCTTTCTGTTGTTTTCAACACTCATTGTTTGACATTCCTGTTTTACTGATGAGTCACCAGAAAGACCACAAACCTGTATTCTGGACCTTATGGGATACCTTGGGGCAACCTGTAGCTTACAAAATCAATCTCCCTGTCCAGCAGTGCTGGAAAAAATTAGATATAACCTAATATTTTGGGTACAGAAAGATGCTGCATGGACTGGGTTAATATTGGTGAAGTTGGTATGAGAGCATTATGAAGTCTTAATTTTGGGATTTAAAATTTTCCCCATTGGTCCTGCCCTGTCGTCCTGCAGACCAGATGACTGGCAGTTGTGATACAGGGCATCTCCAGAACTGTTCCCCGTGAGTTGCCGTAGGAAAGTCCTTTCCTATGGTAGGGCCCTGACTGGGGCATGATCAGGAAAGTGAGTGCAAGTCTTGGATGAAGTGAGGGAGTGGATGTGGCCGCTGACTGAGTGACATAGGTAGAGCATACCTGCAGCCATCGTGTGGTTTGGGATGGTAGTTTCCCTGATAGACCTTCCCAACTCCTGTTGCATGAGGCATGTCCTGCTGGCTGCGTCCTCCTGTAGATGGGGTGCTGCATCTGATGTGGTTTGGTCATTGGTGACTGTGTTGCTTCTTGTCCTGTCCTAGGAAATTCTGACTGAGTAGCTGATACCCCCACACCCCTGTCCAGAGCTGAGATTTCTATCTTTGCAGTGCTTGCAGTTCTCCCCCTGCCTGAGGCTAGGAATCTGGATCACAACGTGAACCTGGGTCTGCCACGTGGAAGTGTAATGCATCACTTTTAGGCCAGACATACTGCTGGTACCATTGGTCAGTCATAAACTGGTTTTGTCATGGACATGTGCATCAGTTCTGTTTCTACTAAACTCAATACAAAATCTTTCTTTTAGCATGGAAAAGATTTTGAAGCCATCCAGAACAATATTGCTCTGAAGTACAAGAAGAAAGGCAAGCCAGCAAGCATGGTGAAGAACAAGGAGCAAGTGCGGCACTTTTACTACCGTACCTGGCACAAAATTTCTAAATATATCGACTTTGACAATGGTGAGTGTAATTGCAAAAGTGAAAGTAGTAAACAGCTGTAGTCTGTCAAGTAGAGGGGTCTGCAAAATGATAGCTGTAACATGTTCACCAAGGGCCTGATCCACAAAGCTGTCTGCACCCTTAAGGGACAGACATGCTGAGGCCTTTCTGCATTCACATAGGACAGTGTGGCACCTGTGGAAAGCAACCCAACCTGATTTGCGGACCTACACAGGCAGTCTAGTCTGGGTCCACAATGGAGGGAGGTATGCTGGCCATCTGCTGAAATCCTCAGCTTGAGGGTGTGGATGCTAAGCAAGGGGGATCCCAACAACAACCCATGCCCTGGGAGCTGGGTGCTCCAGTCTGCTTTTTGACACCTTCCCCACCTGTTGCCCCCAGCCATTGGACGTGTCATGGAGGGCTGGGTGGTTATCTGGGACTTGACCTCATCCTCTTCAGCCCCATGGCTTACCCAGCATGGCAGGGCTTTTGGTCATTAGCATTGGGACAGGCCTCTTGAGCCATCTGAAACCAGCCCCTGAAGAGGGGCAACACAGTCGACGGTGTGGGGCCTGCAGGAAAACCTTTATCATCCTGCTGCAACTAGGATGTTTTTCTCTCTCTTTGAAGCCCCGCTTACAAATGTCTGAGCACTTTGAGCTTATGAGAGTGGAAGTGCGCACAATCGTACATCATCCTTGAGCTGACTGATGTCCACCCTCCCACTGTGCTGCGCTACCACACATGGGCACCCAGGCGGTGGTCTAATGGCAGCGGTAACGACCCTCCCTGCCACGTCGTCTTAGATGTTCATATCCCCCAGCCCCCCCACCACTGGCCTGGGCTTGGTCCCGAACCTGGGTGGCCATCATCATGAGCATTAGTGTTGTTGCTGTGCCGATTAGGCTGGCACAGTTTTTACTTTCTCTCTCCTAAGCTGGTCTCCGGGCTTCCAGAGAGATGGGCTGTACCTCCTGATGTAGATATGCAGGCAGGAACTAAACTCTGCAGCTGGGGATATCTAGTCCTCCACTTCCTGTTTCCACCAGTTTACTTCCTGCCTTCCAACTAGCAGGTACTCTGCAGCAGAGCTCTGTCGCCACATGGCAGGGCTGACGACATCAGACTGTAAGTCACAAAATTTAATTTCTTACTGGGATTGCTGAAGAAACGCAGCGCTTTAGAGCACTCCTGTGTGGGTCTCAGTCTCAGCCTTGCATGCTTCACAGACTGGCCCCACTTTACCGCAGAGGTTTTTCCCATGATTCTGGGCTCAACCCAGTGTTTATTTTAGCCTTGGAATTCGGTGACTGGTGGATTTCGATGATGGTTACTGTTATTTCGGCGATTGGAACCTCAGTGCTCTGAGAGAATTCTCTACTCGGCGACGGCAGTGCTGTTTTTCTCCCATCGATGGCTGACTCCCTGATTAGCCAATCATCAACGGTGGGCCTGCAGCTCTAAATCAGCCACTCACTGACATTCCAGTGCTCTTGTTGACTAGCGCGGCATTTCACAAGGCATTCTGCTCAGGACATAATGGAGCTTCTCACCCGTGTTGCAGGCTCCCACCACCACCACTAAGGGAGCAAGAAAGTATTCTCTAATCAGGACCAAGGCAGCAGTTTAAACAGCTCAGCTTTTTGCCCTTATAGGGCTAGCAGCAGTGTTCCATTGGAGCGTCAGCATTCTTCCAGACAGCCTCCCGTTTGTCATGAAACCTTCCCGGGGTGCTGGAATCATAGGGATTAGAGCCATTTTCAGTCCTGGCCTCAGACAAGCCTGCCAGTGTTGCAGATCCTGTCTTCTAATTACATTTTCAGGTTCACTTTGCCTAAAATGTGAGAAGACAGAGTCTGCAACTGGGGAGCATATGGCGGAGACCTTCCATGCCTCGGCTCAGACTGATAGCCAGCAGATGAGCGAGTAGCAGCCACTAGGTCTAAGAGGGCAGCGGCCACCAGGGAGACCTAGTAGTCCGCAACCACCTCTCTGGCTCCAGACCTCATAGACAAGCTAAATAGGGCCTTTGCAATGGACCCTGCATGCTTCGACTGGCAACCTCTGGGGTCACCAGATATACGACCTTACAAGAAGGCGAAAAGAAAGAGGACCCCATCCTCATCTGAAGAGGGACATCTTTCCTCACATCACTGTGATAAAAGAAAAAAATCCAGATACAGGAGCAGATCCTCGGATGAGGAGGATCAGCATTCCTCATGCCACAAGAGGAAGAAAAGATCTCATTCTCAGAGCAGCCCTAGGAGCACCCACAAGGGGAAGTGTCACAGGGATCGTTCCCCAGGCTCCTCAGACTCGTGTTCTTCTCCAGAAGAGGGGGAGCTAGTGGACTCATCCTCGGACTCGGAAGACTCACCGTCCAAAAACTTTGACCTGGAGGACTTAGATTTTTTCATCAAGAAGGTCATAGCTGAAATTCATCTTTTTTTTTTTTTTTCCCCATTTTATTCTTTTCTCCTCCTACCCTAGCTGCCGGCCGCCCGTTACTTTCAGCCCGGTCACGGACCACTGACTTCCAACCCCCATATCAGTCTCGGGCCCTCTGATACCCGTGGCTTACCCCCCACGGTGGGGCTGCGGCACTCTGCCTGCATGCCGCAGTCATCGGACTAGGTCGGAGGGCTGGCCTGGGGGGCTAATTGAAGCCGTGGCGAGCTTCATTTAGGGCAGCCGGCAGCTTTGTCCATTTTCGGCTTTTTCGGAGGGAGGCGGGGTCGTGCAATGACGCGGAGCGTCCTGCCCCGCCTCCAGTACGTGCCTGTGCCGGCAGCTGCGTGACTCCTGGCCTCCACCAGGGGTCATCCGAGCTCCGGACACCTCCCCTCCCTCCCCCCGGAGAAGGAGAGCAGTCCCTAGGACGCTCCATCCTTCTCCCCCCGGCTGGCCCTCCAGTGACCCGAGTCCGTTCCGAACCCGGCCGCCGGGCGCCGCATGCGAAATCTGAACCTTCGCGCTTTGGCGGGTTTGCCAGCTGAAATTCATCTTGATTCTTTCCCAGTGGCTTCAGCACAGCCGAAACGGGCCTTTCGCCTGGCATCTGCCGCCAAACCAGCCACAGGCTTCCCTGTTCCTCCAGCCATAGAGGACTTGTTAAAGGAGGAATGTCAGGGTCCAGAACGCACCTATCCAGTGCCCTCGCGGATCACTGAGCTCCTCAAGTTTGACAAGAAACAATCTGAAAAGTGGCTAGACTGCCCCAGAATTGACACGCTGATTTTGAACCTCACCAAGAAGATGGTCATCCCAGCCGAGGGAGGGGCATCACTTGGGGACCCAGTGGACAGGAAAGTGGATGCCTCACTCAAGAAGGCCTTCCAAGCACCAGCAACGTCTCTCAAGATGGCAACTGCCAATCTTTTTTTGGCCTGAGACGCTCTGTTCTGGGCCTCAGAATTAGCTTTTCAATTCACTGAGGACCCAGAGAAGAACAAGGCTATTATTCATCAGCTGCAGTTAATGGGTTTGGCATCGGCCTATGCAGCAGATGTATTGGAGGAGGTAGTCAGGTGCGCTACTCTGACCATGTTTTATCAGACTTCAGCTTGCTGCAACCTCTGGCTTTGGGCCTGGCAAGCAGACACCTCTTCGAAGAGCCATTTGGTAAATGCCCTCATGAAGGTAATCTGTTTGGCTCAGCCCTGAAGGAGGCGGTGAAGGAATCCGGGGAGACAGCTAAGATGCATATGCCCCAGTCATGAGCTAGGGGCAAATCATAGTCCTCAGGCCCCAGACGCAATTTTTGTGACTAAGATTACAATAAGGGTCAAAATTCTTAATTTCTCTGGAAAAAGAACATGGTTCTCCTCACGTAACCAGTGTAACTTCAGAGAAGGTGGATCCAGTGGCGGTGGTGGCACCAGAGACACCAGAAACAGCAACAAGAAGTCACAATGAAGCTATCCGGGCCCATACTTGAGTAGGGGGCAGACTTTCATTTTTTTCTCCAAGAAATGGGTCCAGACCACTTCGGAAAGATGGGTCCTAGACATCATCAGCAAGGGTTACCTAATAGAATTCGAATCTAAGCCCCCACTATCTCATGGGGTGCCCTTCCCTATCTCGGGCAACCCATCCAAAAGGTGATCTATGTTACAGGCCATTACAGACCTCCTTCAAACAGGGACTATTGAGCAAGTTCACCCCACAGAGATCAGTCGGTGGGTCTACTCCCTATTTTTCATCGTGCCAAAACGCACAGGGGGATTCAGGCCAGTCCTAGACCTCAAATTCCTGAGTCATTTTGTCTGCAGCAGACCCTTCAAGATGGAAACCTTGTCATCAATCATCAGGGAGTTGGAACAAGGGGATTTTCTGGCATCCATCCATCCATCCATCAATCTGCAAGATGCCTGTTTGCATATTCCCATCCAGGAACTACACAGGCAGTATCTCAGGTTCTAGGTTGGGGAGCAGCACTTCCAATTCAAAACACTGCCATTTGGGCTTTCTTCAGCCCCAAGGACATTCTTCAAGGTGCTAGTAGTGGTCATAGCTCACCTTCGGAACCGAGGGATACACATTTTTCCTTACTTGGACGATAGTCTCATCAAGGCCCCACAGCTTGACCAAGCAGTGGTGGATGTAGGCCGGTGCCTGTCGGCACACAGATTTGTCATCAACTGGAGAAAAAGTTCCCTAACTCCAAGCCAGACCCTGAACCACCTGGGGGCAGACTTCATGACACACGCCAACAAGGTCTTTCCCCCGGAAGTGAAATTCAAGGACCTGCTGAAGCTCATCAGGAAGTTTCACACAGCTCCTCAGCTGCCGGCTCACTCCTTCTTGCAGCTAATTGGGACTCTAGTATCGCTGGCGGATTCAGTCCCTTGGGCCCTACTCCACATGTGGTCCATTCAAGCACATTTGCTCAGGCCATGGCCCCAGTCCAGACACAACCAGCACCAACTGATCCCAATTTCTCAACAGATAAAAACTTTACCTCTAGTGGTGGACTCAGAGGTCAAATGTCATGAGAGGTCGCAAGTTGGGCCATCCACACTGAATCACGACCGATGCCAGCCTCGGGCTGGAGGGCTCACTTGCATCAGCTGTCAGCTCAGGGCAAGTGGTCACTGTTAGAAACAAGGTACAGCATAAATGTCCTCTAGATGAGAGCAGTATACCTAGCTCTGATGCACTTCGAACAGCAAGTCCTCAATCAGGACGTACTGATTCTAACAGACAGTTGAACAACGATGACATACATCAATCATCAGGGCAGAACAAGAAACTCAAAAATGCTATGGAAGTCCCTTCTTCTCATTCAGTGTGCTGAGCACCACCTGGCAAGCATAAGGGCAGTGTACATTCCAGGACAGGAAAATTTCACAGCAGACTGGCTCAGTCACCAAGATGTTCCACCAGGGGAATGGGAGCTGAAAGACCGTGCCTTCCACATCCTAACAGAACAGTGGGGCAATCCTCAGATAGATCTTTTCGCCTGCCGGTGAAACTTCAAAGTGAAGCAATTCTGCCTGGCCAAGGATGAACTAGCAGTGGCTCAGTACGCCTTTTCCCTAGACTGGGGTCAGTTTGGTCTCCTTCATGCCTTTTCCTCCAATACCACTTCTATCCAGAGTCCTACACGAAGTGGCTCTGGACCAGGCAGAACTGATTCTAGTCTGTCCCTGATGGCCTTGTCGTCCATGGTTCCCGCATCTCCTTCATCTTTCAAGAAGACCACCTCTTAACTTTCCAGATCAAGCCGGACCTTCTCCATCGGGGTCCGGTACTGCACCCTCATCTGAACAACCTCTCCCCCCTTGGCCTGGAGATTGAACGGGAAACTTTCAAAGAGCAAGGCTACATAGCTCCTGTTATTGAAATTATGGTGAAATCACATCCCCACTTTCCTCTAAAGTGTATTACAGAATTTGGAAGAAATTCTTGTTCTGGCTCCAATCCAAACATGTACAGAGACAGCCAATATCATTACCTGTACTACTGCAGTTTCTTCAGGATGGATTTGACAAAGGACTGCAACCAGCCACCTTACAGTTCAGGTTTCCACGCTGGGGGCGCTCTTGTTGGTGGATTCAGGAGAGTTGTTGGGTTCACATCCCCTTGTCAGGAGGTTTCTAAGGGCAGCAACATTAAAGTGCCCTCCAATCAAGCCAACGGTACCACCTTGAAGGCTTAATCTGGTTCTCAGAGCTTTGACCAAGGCTTCTTTTGACCCTCTCAAGGAGACATCCCTCATGCATCTTACAGTGAAGGTCGCTTTTCTCATAGCTATTACTTCAGCCAGGAGAATCCGTGAGCTAGGAGCATTATCCACCAAAGAGCCGTATACTGTGTTTCATCAGGACTCTGTGGTGCTCTGAACAGATCCAGTTTTTTTGCCAAAGGTTATGTCTCCATTCAGTTGCAACCAGGAGTTGATTCTGCCTTCCTTCTGCCTACACCCAAAAAATGAAAAGGAAAGGGAATTTCACACGCTGGAGCCAAGAGTGGTGAAAATGTATATTAAAAGAATGGATTCTATTAAAAAAAACTTCCAGTTCATTCTAACTACAGGACAAAATATGGGTAAAAAAGCTTCGAAGGACTCTGTAGCCAGATGGATCCTTTCTGTCATCACCACTGCTTATGATCAGGCTGGAGTAACCTTGCCTGGCCCAGTGAAGGCCTATTCTACCCGGGCTGTGGTGACTTCGTGGGCGGACTTAAGAGAAGCATCTCCAGCAGACCTGTGCAGGCAGCCACTTGGTCATCCATTCACACGTTCACAAAATTCTACAAACTGGGTGTGACAGCCTCGGTGGTGGTGTCCTTTGGCCGCTGAGTTCTTGAGGTGGTTGTGGACCCTTAAGGGAAAGCGGTCGTTTAACAAGAAGCCCCCCCACCCCAAAGCTTTACCGCCCGATTAAACTTTTAGAGACAGACTTTTTTCGAGAACTTACTTTTATTTTAATTTGCAAAGTCCATGATGTCCCGTCATGGCGTGGATGCTGCGATGAGTCCATTTCCTAAGAGAATGCGGCACTGCACTGCTTTACTCAATACTTCTATATTGAGGCAAGCTGTGCAGCCACACTTTCTAGGAATGGACCCGCGTAATGTCTGCCATGATAGAACATCGCGGACATTTGCAAATTCAAAACAAAGTAAGTTGCTTTCTGAGAAAAAGTCTCTTGTCGCTAAAAAGCTTAATTGGGCGGTAAAGTCGGTGGGGGTTCTGTTAAACTAATTACTTTCCTTTAAGGGCACTTGCATTCTTCCCACCTGATATCTGGCGTATGTGCTGCTTTTGTATATCCCATTTGTATGGAAGTCCGGAGATCAGCTTAGGAGAGAGAAAACGAAATTTAAATACCTGTACATTTTCTTTCTCCGATGGCTGGTCTCCGGGCTTCTGCTTCCCTCCCAGAATGTATAAAGTTGGCCAATTGGCTATGAATGGCTTAATTTTCTTGTTTTTTGTTTCCAAGCGCATATGGTATTGCCACATTTGTACTGCTTTCGGAAGAACTGGTAGAAACAGGAAGTGGAGGGCTGGATATCCCCAGCTGCAGAGCTTAGTTCCTTTCTGCATTTCTGCATTAGGAGGTACAGCCCATTTGTATGGAGGCCCAGAGACAAGCCGTCGGAGAAAGAAAATTTACAGGTATTTTAAATTTCATTTTTTTAATGCATTTTCAATTTTTGTTTCCAAGGGGATGCAGTCAACCAGGGTGATTGCAGTATCCCACAGTGCCCTGCTCTGGTAGAGCAGGAGGTACATCCAGTGGACTCGGTCTTACTTATGATGGGTGATGTCTGGCCTTGCTTTGCCCCATGGAATGCCCCCTATCCTTGTGTGGAACTCTGAATTCGGGGAACAGGGTATCTGGAGGCTGAGGATTCCATGTTTTGCAGACTAGTATTTGGGGGGGGGGGAGGTGCGGGGGGTGGTGGCAGTGCATGAATCGTGCATATGCTGGCCCCACTGTAGATGGGGCCCTTGATTGGAAAGTGAAGCAAACAGTAAAGTTCAGAAAAATTAGGCGGATATAGCGACGTATTGGCAATACATCACAGTGCCACTTGGGAAGTTTGGTTTGGGATTGAGCCTGGAAGTGAGCACTGAAGATGGCAAAGGGACGGGTACATTGTGGAGGTGATGTACCCCGCTCCTAGAGGTGGAGGGCATGGGTTTCCCGGCAGTCCCATCTCTGGCCAACTACAGAGCGTTATAGATTCCCTATGAACTTAACCACTCACACGTGCACCCCTGATCGAAGGAAATGTGTTACCATGGTGACTCTGGACACCGAGGTGAGACAGGGAACCATAAGGGGGGAGGTTGGGGGAATTAAAGGAAAAAAAATCACTGCAGTGAACAGAATAAAGATCCTAATTAAAATAAGTAAATAAGTGTGAGATGTTGCCCAGGGTACATCTGCTGTAGAGAATGAAGTCAGATTTAACGAAAATCTTTGTTTACTGATACTTGCTGTGAGTGGAGGTAAAGATGACTCTCTACTCATGTCCTGTGGTAAATTTATTTAATCATGCTGATCTTAATTCTAGGGGGCTCTTGCAGCAGGTAACACCTTTAGGACTGAAGCTAGCAGGCGCCAGGACCCCACGGACAGCTTAGTATGCAGCGGAGGACTGCCCCCTGACGTCGGCTCACTCCCGACGTCACGTATGGTATAAAAGGGGCGGTTCCCCAGCCCATTCCCATTTCTTTTCCCATCATTGACTGTGCAGGTCGGACCTCCACGGACTCCTTCAGCTAGTTGACTGCCATTTTGAATGGCGTTTACCTGCATTTTGTTATTTTCTTAAGACAATTTATCTTCAAAGTTCATCTTGCATGTCTTCTCCATCTTCCTCAGTTGAGAGGCACCTATTGAAGTGTGCATATGGCAAGCAGATCCCACACAAGGATGGCCATTTGGCCTGCCTATTCTGCCGAGGCCTGCCTGTGTTGCCAAGATTTCAGTTGGCTCCACTGTTAGAAGATCCTCAAAGCCTTCTTGCTTACTAAAAAGCTTTCCGAGATGGAGAAGGAGCTTCACCCAAAGAGTTCATCCTCTTCCCCGGCCTCCAGGGCCTCTGCCTCCATTTTTCATAAGGAGAGGAAATCAATCTGCAAACACAAGCACCGTGAGCAGCATAGGGAGAAATCCTGGTTAGAATCCTGCTCATGCTCCCCGGTCAAATCGGCGACCACTTCTTGGTCCTGTCCCCCACGGCGGGTCAGCTCCTTCCACTGCGGCAGCCCTTTCTCCCTCCAGGCTCCCAGTGACCAGACCTCCCTCATTACTGTTGCAGGAGAAGGTTCTTTGTGGTGCTGGACTTCATCCCCCGGCTCTCAAGCTTTTTTTTTTGTAATTCTTCTTTTTATTAAGTTTTCAACATATATACACTTAAGTCACCATTAATTAGACATTTATGTAATCTTCAGATATTGTAGATAGTACAGTCAGAAAATACTAGTGTTATAACATTCATTCTGAGTTTTCTCCTGCGTGGTTCTATGTCTGGGTTACAGTTACATTCTTAGTACATTGTGATTAAATAACCAATCGCTTCACCCTACTCAGGGCCTAGACCACCAGGGCATCTCTTCAGTCAGCAGTTTGCCTTCAGGGGACAGGAAGGCCAGGTGGGGCACATCCATCCTGGCAATTTGCCTCCCCCCTCCCCATCCAGAGGCCACTACTAGTTGTCCCTCTCAGATACTCTAGGGTACGAAAGTGGGGTCCTTCAGCATATAGTATGTCTGCCACCGTGTCCACCTATCCTTAAACTTCTCCCCCTGTTCATTCAGGTTGTGCGTGATTTTTTCCATATTATAAATCTGCAGTGTAATGTCCCACCAATCTTGGACTGTGGGGACTTTTGTAGTTAACCACTGCCTAGTGATCGCCTTCTTTGCCGCTGTTATTAGTAAAACCATCAAGTATCTGGTAGTAGGCCCTCTAAACGCTCTGGGGAGATCTAGATACAAAAACATTTCCAGGGTTAGCCGGAGTTGTGCGTCAAACAGATCTATCTTCGAGATACAGCTCTTGCAGCAGGTTACACCATTAGGACTGAAGCCGTCAGGCGCCAGGACCCCACGGAAATTTTCTAGCTAGCTATCTTCAGAGGGGACCGCCCCCGACGTCGGTCCCGCCTCCGACGTCAGGCGTGGTACATAAGGGGGCGGTCCCGCCAGAATCTCCAGTTCTTTCCCGCCGTTGAACTGCATGCCTCGACCCTCCGGTCACTGTCTAGCGTGCGACGGTGGTTTTCAGAACTTCCTTTGGGAAAATTGAAGAATTTCAAGAATTGATCGTCGCTGATGTCCTCTCCGACCTCCGGTCATCCTTCCAAGTGCGCGTGTGGAAAACAGATCCCCTTCAAGGACCCGCATTCCGCGTGCGTTCAGTGCCTGGGCCCAGACCACGACACCAAGGCCTGCTCCCTGTGCCAAGGGTTCAACAGCCGCACCAGAATCCGCCGGCAGAAGGCCCTTCAAGCATTCTTGTTAGAAGAAGAACTTCGGGCCATGTCCTCGAAGGGGGAATCTTCCCACAAACATGCGGAGAAGCAGAGGAGAGAGAAGGATCTTCCCAGGTCGCCGGCTCGGGCCTCCGAGTCCCGCAGCTCCGGTTCGCGGTCGGACCGGTCCCCGTCCAGGGCTTCTTCCCTTCCCCCGGCTGCGGCTCCAGCTCCCAAGTCTGCTCAGGCTCCTACCGCCAGGCCGCCGTCTTCTTCCACCCCGAAGGCTGTGGCGAAGTCCGGGAACGCCACCACCATCATCATAAGTCGGGCTCCGCTCCTCGGCCCCGCGCCGCGGTCCTCTCGGTACCCCCGGAAGACTCTGGATCTGGCGCCTTGAAGAGACCGGTGGACCCGACGCCGCCAGACCGCCGTCTGGTACGCCATCGTTCCTCGGAGCCGTCGTTGGCCTCGTCTTCGCATTGGACGTCGGTGGGGGGTCCGACGTCCGCTCTGCCTGAGCAGAGGGCTCCTGCGCCTCCGACGGCCGTCGGGCAGGAGTCCCTCACGGAGGAGGAATCGACACAGCCGAAGACCAGGCGGGCATTCCCGGCCTCGAGCAGTCTCCTGGGGTCCCTCGCCGCGCCCGAGGCCCCCGCGTGGCCGCCGCTGACCAGACGTCCGCCTCGCCCCTCGGAGCCGACGCCGGGACTGTCGCTTGCGGAGGTGAAGGACCTCTTCACGTATTGGTGGGACACCATTAGGAAGGATGTGGCACCCGCAGTCCTTCCTCCTCCTCCTCCTGTACCTACTCAAACTCCGGCCCCGGCCCCACCTTCGCCAGTGAGGTCGGTCGCCTGGTCTGTCCCTAGGGAGCCTGAATCCCCTCCCAGGGCTCGCCATTCCAAGAGGAGACCTCCGTCGAGATCTTCCTCTTCTGGATCGCCCAGCCCCAAGAGATCCAGAAGACGTCGCCGTCGTCGACGGAGGACACGGGATCAGCTTATTCCACTTCAAGATCCCCGTCTCCAGTCTCTCTTCCTTCACCGGACCCACGTGAGACTCCACGGTCTCCTCCGGATGACCCCTCGTTCATGGATATTTTACGTCATATCCAGGAGAACATGGGGTGGGAAGCTGAGAGTTGGACCCGAGAGGTTACGCCTGGCCAAGCACCTTGGCAGAAGGACCCTAAGCCTGTGGTGGTGCCACCCTTGGTGGACACCTTTGTGGAGCGTCACCAAGGCTGCGTGGAAGCGTCCACACTCGCTACCGGCGGTGCCAAGAAGGCTGACCGTTTGTACAGGGCTCCCAGGGAGGACCAGTACCTGTCACAGCATCCTCTGGCTGATTCTCTGGTCATTACAGCCTCACATGACCGGTCTCAGAGGCCGCAGCATCTGAGCACCCTGCCACCGGACCCTGAGTCCAAGCAGTTGGACTCTTTGGGTAGGCGCACGTACGCATCCGCTACTTGTGCCATTAGGTCCCTGAATTATCTCACCCACATGGTGCAGTTCCAGAACGCCCTGTGGGAACAGGGCCTAGAGGTGGCTGAGAAGCTGCCTGATGGTGAGCAGAAGGAGGAGATGCTTCAGCTCCTCCGCACGGGTTCAGACGTGGGGACCCAAGTTCTTAGAGCCGCATACGACTCTGCGGACTCTTCGGCCAGAGCGGCAGCGTCGGGCGTTTGCCTCCGGAGGCACTCATGGCTCCGTGTCTCCGGTTTCACCCCGGATGTCCAGAAAAATATTATGGACGCCACCTTTGAGGGTGAGGTTTTGTTTGGCAACCCATCCGAAAGGATCATTACCAAACTCCAAGAGGCCGGAAAGGCGGTTCGGTCTGTCCAGGCAATGTACCGGCCGAGGCTTGGTTCCTTTCGCAGGCACCAAGGCCATTTTCGTGGGTGGACTCAGAGGCAGCAGGCCCGTTCCGCCACACAGCAGAGGGGCTCCGGTTTCTGAAGAACCCAGGGAAAGCAGCCCATCAGCAGGGGTCAGCGCACTCCGAAGGCCTCCCAGCCGGCGGGCCCTTCCGCCCCACAACATGACTCCTTTCCGGCCCCCGCCCCTCAGGATCAGCAGGATATTATGGTCGGGGGTCGCATTGCGAACTTCCTGTTGGGATGGCAGGCAGTTACCACCGACAGGTGGGTGCTTCAGTTGGTCAGCATCGGCCACTTTTTAGAGTTCGCAGAACAGCCACCCTCGAGGCCTCCTCTGCTCTCCCGGTATTCGGGTCAGCACGGCGCCTTAATTTGGTGAGAAGTGATCGCGCCCTAAGCAAGGGGCGGATACATGTCCGGGAAACCAGAGGACTAGGGTACTATTCTCACTTCTTCCTGGTTCCCAAGAAAACAGGGGACCTCCGTCCTATTCTGGACCTAGCGACCTCAACTTATCAGTCGCATACAAAGATTCGCATGGTGACCCTTCCGGTCTGATCCCCATGCTAAAACAAGGCGCCTATTTAGCGTCCTTAGACATGCAGGATGCCTACCTGCACATCCCCATAGCTCAGGCGCATCAGAGGTTCCTGCGCCTCGAGTTTCTAGGCCACCACTTTCAGTTCGGGCTCTCCCTTCGGACTGTCATCCGCTCCAAGGGTCTTTACCAAATGCATGGCAGTCGTGGCAGCTGCTCTGAGGAGAAAGGGCCACTATGTGTTCCCGTACCTCGACGATTGGCTTCTTATGGCCGTCTCCAGAGAGGCGCTTCTGCAGGCGATCCAGGACACTCAGGATCTGTTCGGATCGCTAGGGATTCTCATAAACCAGGAGAAGTCTGTCTTGGTACTGTCGCAGAACCTGCAGTTTATAGGTGCAGTGCTGGACACGGTCCAGGGAAGGGCTTTCCTTCCAGCCGACAGGGCGAAACACATCAGGTCGCTTATAGAGGACCTATCAACGAATCGGACCGCTCCGGCCAGATCGGTCCTTCGTCTGCTCGGACACATGGCTGCGGCCATTCCTATGGTCCCTCTCGCGCGACTCCACATGCGAATAACGCAGTGGATGCTCAAGGCGCAGTGGGACCAAAGGCAAGACCATTTGCAGCATCCAGTCAGGATCACGAAACGGGTGATTCGGGATTGGCAATGGTGGTTAGCCCCCGGGTCGCTTTCCAAGGGCATCCCGTTTGCAGCGCCTTCCCCGGAGATAACCCTCACCACGGACGCCTCGGGTCTCGGGTGGGGAGCACACCTGGATGGGGTGAAGTCTCAGGGTGTATGGAGCCCGCTGGAGGCTCATCTCCACATCAATGTCCTAGAGATGAGGCGGTCCTCTCGCACTCAGGCTTTCCAGTCCATGATTCCGCCGTGCACTATCCTGCTTCAGACGCGGACAACACGGCGGTGATGTATTACCTCAACAAACAAGGGCGCTCACTCTTACCCCCTTTGCAGGGAGGCCATGAGAGTGTGGGATTGGGTAATCGGACACGGCGCAAGCTTGATCACTGTACATGTTCCTGGTATGGACAACACGATCGCAGACGGTCTGAGTCGCTCCCAGGCCAGAGTCCACGAGTGGGAACTTCTTCAGGAGGTGGCAGAGGATCTGTTCCTTCGATGGGGAACTCCAGAACTGGATTTGTTCGCGTCTCCATCCAACGCAAAACTGCCCAATTTTTGCTCGCTAGATCCAGGGCCTGGTGTTTTCTGGCGAGACGCGTTGTCCCTCTCCTGGGTGAACAGATTCCTTTACGCTTTTCCTCCCTTCCCGTTGATCCAGAGAGTTCTTCTCAAACTGCGCAGGGAGCATGCACGGATGATTCTGGTAGCTCCATTTTGGCCCAGACAGATTTGGTTCCCATTGCTGGCTCAGCTATCCCGGGAACCACCGCTCCCGTTGCCGCTCAGCTCCCACCTTCTGTCTCAGGAGAGAGGTTCATTGCTGCATCCGGATCTTCGCTCTTTGAACCTGCATGCATGGCTCCTAGAGACGTAGCCATTTTGTGACATGGGGTCTTGCAAGAGGTTGCGAGGTCTCTCTGCAGCCAGAAAGCCAGCAACACATGCTACACGCCATGAAATGGCGTGTTTTGTTTATGGTCACGGACCTCGTGACCTCTCCCTTTAGGTTGTCCCGCTCAGGCTTGGACTACCTCCTTTCCCTATTCCAGTCAGGGCTGGCCTACTCCTCTATTAAAGTGCACCTGTGCGCTATTTCGGCCTACCACCTGCTGGTGGGGCAGCGCACTATTGCTCAGCTGGACGCTTCTCGGGAGTTTCTGAGGGGAGTGTTACACCTTAGGCCTCCTATCAAGGACCCGGTTCCTCCATGGGATCTCCTTTTTGTCCTGGAACAGCTCACGCTTCCTCCCTTTGAACCAGCCGCAGATTGCGAGCTATGTTTTCTGTCGTGGAAAACGTTGTTTTTAGTTGCCGTTACTTCAGCCAGAAGGATTTCTGAGCCTCATGCTCTCATATGTAAAGAGCCTTATTTGGTTTTTCACCGGGACAGAGTATCTCTGAGGACGAACCCGAAGTTTTTGCCTAAGGTGGTTTCGACACTCACTTTAAATCAGGACATCGACCTTCCGGTCTATTTCCCGAGTTATTCAAATAGAGGGGAGGCTTTGCTCCACACTCTGGATGTTCACCGCAGCCTGAGGTATTACCTCAACAGAACCAAACCCTTTCCGGCTTCTGACCAGCTCTTCGTCTCTTTTGCGCAGAGAATGAGAGGCCAGCCGGTTTCTAAGCGATCCTTATCCCGCTGGCTTGTGCAGTGTATCTCACACTGTTATCAGTCTAGGCAAAGCCCTCCGGGTTCCATCCGGGTCATTCTACCAGGGTGTGGCCACTTCCTTTGCAGCGCCAAAATGTCTCAATCTCTTCCATCTGTGCTGCAGCTACTTGGAGCTCTGTGCATACCTTTATCAGGCATTACAGTCTGGATATAGCCTCTAGGCGAAGGGCGTTTGACCTAAGCGGTTTTCAAGGCCTCTTGTCCTGAGTTAGGATTTGGTTTGGTTTTCTCTGTTTCTTCCTCTTCCTCCTCCCAAAGTTTCTTTTGGGCAAGCATTACTGCTTGGGAATCAGTCCCTAATAGTGTAACCTGCTGCAGAGCTGTATCTAAAGTAAAGATGGTACAGTGCATTAAGAACTTACCGTAACAGTAGATCTTCGAACAGCTCTTGTGAAACCTATCTCGCCCACCATATCCCCCTTGGAAGAGACATGGCTTGTTTAAAAAAAATTTTTTTTTTTTCTTTATAAATAACGAGCGAAGAAGTCTGGGGGTCATTTGGGGAATGAGCAAATTTATTTTGATCCAGTCGGGAATTTGTTCCCTTGTTGCCTTCTGACGGTGGATCCTCGGTCTCCCCTTCTGATGTCATCGTGCGGCCGGGAGTCTCCGGCGGGAGAACTGGGGATTCTCGGCGGACCGCCCCTTATGTACCACGCCTGACTGAGTGGACCGGGACGCCGGGGTGGTCCCCACTCGAAGATAGCTAGCTAGAAAATTCCGCGGGGGTCCTGGCGCCTGACAGCTTCAGTCCTAATGGTGTAACCTGCTGCAAGAGCTGTTCTCGAAGATCTACTGTTACGGTAAGTTCTTGCGTAACTGTACTTTCCTGCAGCTGGGACTCAAGCTGTGCCAGGAAACCTCGTAAGACCGGGCATGCCCACAAGACATGCGTCAAAGTGGCACATGTTTCCCCACATTGTCTCCAGCATTCCGCTGTATAGCTAGACGAGTAATGCCTTGTGACCACAGGGGGGGCGAAAGTACCGAACTAAAACTTTCCAGGCATATTCTCGCCATTGGTGTGAGCTGGTAGCTCGGCTAGACAATACGCATGCTTGCTTCCAGTCCTCCAGGGAGAGTTGGTGTCCCGTTTCCTGCGACCACACAGAGCGAATGCCCTCAGTGCGGGCACCTCCCTGTGTGTTAAGTGCCTGATAGTAACGTGAGATCAGGTGTTCCTGGCCTCTTTTGGCATTCAACTGCATCTGGCAGTGGATCAGTGTTGGGTATCCCTCAGGGTCCCACAGCGTTCGAGGCAAGCTCTCTATATAGTGTCGCAGCTGAAGGTAACGAAAAAAATCCCCATGTGGGAGGTGAAACTTTCTCTGAATCTCTGCATATGTCCAGGTATTCCCCTGAGTCATTATCTGCACCAAGTAACTTAACCCTTGTTTTTCCCAGCGAGAGAAGCCACTATCCAGGTTGTTGGGGGTAAAGTCTGTTAAACTTGTTATCGGGCAAATAAGTGCCCGATAGGGCTCTAGCTGCTGCGTCTTTTTTATTATGGCCCAGTTCTTAAACTGCGCTTCAAGCCAGGGGTCAGGGGTCCCTGTACTTCCTCCCCCCGATCCTGTTGGTATAGGATCCTGAGATACGCCCGGTCGCAGAGTAGAGTTCTTTCTATATCAAGCCAATGTGGTGCATGTATTCCACTCTGCCTGGTCATTATGTGTACGAGAGTGGCTGCTTGTTGGTATAGTCTCAGGTCCGGAAGAGCCAAGCCTCCTTCCTGTCGCGGGAGAGAGAGTATCTCCATCCGAATTCGGGGTCTCCGGGAGGCCCCATACGAAGTTTCGTATGAGACGGTTTATACCCTTAAATGTTTTTAATGGTACATTGAGGGGAATATTTTGAAATAGATACAGAGCCCTCAGAAGAACTGTCATTCTAATCAGGTCTGCCCTCCTAGAGAGGCCTAGGGGCAAGGTGGTCCAGGCTTGTAGTTCTTGTTTTAACTGGGAAATAAATGGCACATAGTTGTATTTATAGTAATTCGTGGGGTCTTTTGGAATATATATACCGAGGTATTTCAGCTTTTGCAGGTCCCACCTACCCGGAATAATATCTCGAGTATCCTGTGTGGGGACGTAGTTAAAGGTAAGGATCTCCGTCTTGGCGAAATTGAGTTTATATCCGGACACCGCACCATATGCGTCCAGTAGCTGTCTTACAGCTGGGATAGTGCTTTCGGGGTCTCGAAGATATAAAAGTATATCGTCTGCATACAGAGCCACTCGGTGTTCTGTGTCTCCTGGCTCTCAAGCTTAAGCCCCTAGTCCCCGTGGGCTCTAAGCTGAGTTGCTCTGCCAGTGGATCCTCGGGCAGCAGGTCTTTGCCTGTTGCTTTCCCGGCCAGGGTGTCTGCTAAGTCCTCCCCAACATCAGGGGCCAACTCTAACAGGCGACACCTGGGATGGATGCCGTCCTCCACCAGGAAAGAGGGGCCTCACACCCACTCGGGAGCCAGCTCCTCAACTCTGGCGGTGACTCCTAGGCGGATGCGGGCTGAATCTCCAGTCTGGTCGCAACCTACGCTGGTACCTTTGACATTGGCTTCCCCAGCATCACCTTGTGTAACCCCGTCGTCACCTAACCCTCCTAAGTCACTGGCAGGGCCTGATGCCCACCCTTGCCTGATGGCTTGATGTCGGGTCCAGACCATCCGACGCCAGATGGCTTTGTCCCTCTGGGTCCAACGCCCAGTAATCCTGGCCTACTCTGATGCCCGAGTTACCCCAGCATGATGACCAGATGCAGGGGACCCTCTAGGCCTAACCCCCCCCAACGCCAGACACACCAGCCCTGCCACTTAATCCTCCACAAGCTCTGAATTAGCTTTTTGCGGCCTGGTTGGCCTATTTTAAAGACAAAGAAGCCCGTAGGGAACCGTCCAAGCCTACTCCTCAAGGGCCACCTCCAGACAAGCCTTCGGTTCGCTCCTGCCTACCCCTCCACCTAGGGGGACCACTCCAACACCAGATGGGGGCGATACCCCCCCCCACCTAAAGGATCGCTGCACAAGCAACCCCGTTCGCCCTCCCCTTCCCCGGATTCAAGGGGTTTGGATGGCTACTACTTCTCCTCTTCAGGCTGCAATGACTCTGACCTTCATTTGGAGCCTGAGGGTGGTAAGGACACCCCTCATTCCCCACCTGACTACTCCTCTTTTATGGACGTAATGCGGCACATCCAGCAGTTGAATGGCTGGGATACAGAGGAGCTGGATCTGGAGCGACATTGGTTGGCTTCTTTTCTTAGGAGAAATGACACCCAATCCATGGTGGTCCCTCCTCTTGTGGACATTAACAGAGCTGCCTGGAAGTGCCCCTTTTCCATGCCGGCCATCTCCAAGGAGTCAGACTAGCTATATTGTGCTCCCAGAGAGGATCCCTTTTACGGAGAGCACCCAGAGACAGACTTCGTGGTAAATAGTGCTGCCCATGATCGCTCCAGGTGCCTTAGACACTTGCGTACACAACCTCCAGACAAAAACTCCAAACAATTTGACCAGTTGGCCAAAAAGATTTATTCCTTGGCAACGTGTACTATATGTTCTCAGAATTTCTTTGCCCCCATGGTTCACTACCATAACGCCCTGTGGGGGCAAGGTGGTGGAGGTGGCTCAGACCATACCAGAGTGCCCCAATAGGGCAAAATTAAAATCATCTTAAAATCAGGCTCGGATGTAGGTAACCACGTCCTCTGAGCCTCTTACGATACGGTGGACTCTGTGGGCAGGGCTGCGGCCTCCGCAATATGTATCTGTCATTACTTATGGTTGAGAGTGTCCAGTTTTGCCCCAGATGTGTAATCCAAGATCTTGGATGCTCCTCTCAGGGGACCAGTCCTGTTTGGCGGAGACTCGCAAAACATCATTACTTGCCTGCAGAAATCAGGAAAGGCTATCAGGTCTGTGCACATCATGTGCAAATCTCAGCCTAAGCTGCTAAGCAGTCCTTTTGGAGGAATGCCGGACAGCAACACAGAGCACAACAGCAGAGAGCAGGATTTAAGCGTAAAGCTTCTACTCTTGCGTCTGGAGGTACCGCCCCCTTGGGCTCCAGAACCTCCCATGCTGCCTCCCGGATCCTCAGCCTGACTGTTGCTGGCCCCCTTGGCCGAAGTCTTAAGGGAGGCGGTGGGGGTCGATCTTCCTTGTACATAGAAGGATGGCGTCAGATAACCACAGACCAGTGGATCCTGCAACTCATCGAAAAGGGGCATACTCTGGAGTTCGTTGAAATACCCCCAGACAACCCACCGGTCCCCTCCCATTATTCTCAGGCTCACAGCACTCTCATTACAGAGGAGATCCAGGCCGTCCTGCAAAAGCAGGCCATAGAGCCAGTCCCTCCAGCACAGCAAGGGAAAGGATTTGATTCCCTCTTCTTTCTGGTGCGAAACAAAACCAGGTACCTGCATCCTATCTTCAGCCTCTGCACCTGAAGCAGTACCTAGAGTACAAATGATTCCGAATGGTCACTCTGCTCAGTCTCCTTCCTCTACTTCACCAGGATTGGTTATGCTCTCTGGACATGCAGGGCGCATACCTCCATATTCTGATTTTCCAACCCTCCAAGAGGCTCCTTCGTTTCTGCTTCCTTTTTTTTTTTAATTATTCTGTTTTTGCATCCTGGAGCCTGGCGGGCAGCTATGGCCCTCCCTCAGTGGGACTCCTCCTTCGGTCCTGCACGTCCCCGTTCATGCTGACCCCGGTAGCTTCCCCAAGACTACCCCCCTCAGCAGGGCCAGGAGAAAGAACGGCCATATCTCCCCTCCAGAGCACAATCCAGAATCTGGGCGGCACAGGGCAGGGGCCATCATGGAGCCTGCCAGCTCCCTTTTTCCACCTTTACTTTCGTCACCCTCCCCACCCGGCGTAGAAAGCACTGGCTGTGCTGCCCAACCCTTACTGCCCTCCAGTGGCTGCCAGAGAGGGCAGTCAACTAAGCGGGATGACAAACCCCCGAGAGAGGAGAGCAGTCCTCCCAACGCTCGAGCCTCCCTCGCCCTGCCGACCCCTGGTGGTCTGGGCTCATTCCCAAACCCAGGTCACCAACGTGGTGCGATGTGTAGCGACCAGCGCCTCAACCTCCAGCGCCACTGGGCCGGCTTTCACTTTTGCTTCCAAGGAAGTCACTACCAGTTTTGGGCTCTGCCTTTCAGCCTGTCCTCGGCCCCCAGGGTTTTCACCAAATGCCTCGCAGTAGTGGCTGTGGCTCTAAGGAAACAGGAACATTATGTTTCCCCTTACCTGGATGACTGGCTGCTGACCGTTCCCACCAGGGACCAGCTACTCCACACCATGCAGGCCACCTTCACACTATTTCGGGACCTAGGGGTTACCTTAAACCTTTCCAAGTCCTCTCCTTGGCCAAGCCAACAGCTGCAATACATAGGCATAATTCTGGAGATGGTGCAAGGCAAAGCCTTCCTTCCTCAAGACAGAGCAGAGCGCCTTCACATGCACTCTCAGCAGATCTCCTCCTCTTGCCAGATCTGTTCTAAGACCCTCTTGGGACACATGGCAGCCGCCATTGCTACAGTCCCCCTGGCCAGGCTGTACAGGAGGGTGATTCAGTGGAACCTGAGTTCAACGGGATCAGCGTTCAGACCTAGAGCAACTGGTGTTAGTATCGAACCCTGTATGACAGGCATTAGCATGGTGGTTGAATTCCTCCAACCTTTCCAGAGGGGTTTGCCTACGGAAGGAATCCCCCAGTCATATCCATACCACAAACGCATCGGGCCAAGGCCGGGGAGCCCACTTGGGAGGCCTTCAGACACAAGGGAAATGGTCCCAACATGAGTTCCATCTCCACGTCAACATCCTGGAGATGCGGGCGATCCTATATGCTTTCCAGGCCTTCCATTCAGTCTTGCTATTTGGCCCCCTCTTAGTTTTGACAGACAACATGTCTGTGGTCTTTTACATAAGCAGGCGGGGGGGGGGGGACTCGTTCTTATCTCCTCTGCAGGGAGGCCATGCGAGTCTGGTCATGGGTGGTGGACCATCACCTGGGCTTTACAGCAGTCCGTGTCCCAGACGTGCAAAATACCCTTGCCGACATCTAAGCAGGTCCCAGTCCAGGGCACATGAGTGGGAGCTTCATCCCTCCATGGCCAAAGAACTCATCGACTGATGTGGATGTCCAGAACTGGATCTATTTGCCTTCCCATCCAACGTAAAGCTGTCCAGTTTTTGCTCGCTAGATCATAGGGCCTGGTGTTTTCTGGTGAGATGCGTTGTCCCTCTCCTGGACGGGGAGGTTTCTTTATGCGTTCCCTCCCTTCCCCGTACTGCAGTGAGTTCTTCTCAAGTTGCAGTCGGGGGAGCAGAAATGATTCTGGTGACACCTTTCTCTTCTGTGCCAGATTTGGTTTCTGCTTCTCCAGCAGCTTGCAGTGGAACCTCCAGTTTCAAACAACATGAAGTCTTGCTGTGTTCAGACATAATGCAGTTAGCCCCAGCACGTGAACTGCCCCGGAGAGGAAAGAGTTAACTCTGTGCAGAAGCATAGAACGGTGAGCTCGAGCTCGGTTTTCAATCCTCTCTCTGTGGTACTTCCCAGTGTAACCGTCAGATTCTTTACTCCACCTAACAGTGAAGTCGCTCCGGAGATTTCCTCTGCTCGGTTCGGTTTAAACCGTATATTTTTTTATTTTCGGATTTCCAGCCTATGTTTACGGTACAGGTAGTGTGTAGATAGGTAGTGACTGTGTTTTATTTCTGTGAAAAGTTGGAAATTGTTCTTTTCTTCGGTTTCTTTCAGATCGGTCCGGTTTGGAACCGACCCATTCTGTTTAATTTTATTTCTGGGTTTAGAGTGGTGTTCCGGTACCGATTGGTTTCAAAAGAACCGGACCTTTTACCGGTTCTAGCCCGTGACATGGTTGGTTTGTAACTGATCGCTTATTGTATTACCTGGCTTGAAAGCTGCAATAGGGTAATTTGTTAGGTTGGCCATGTCTGAGAAACCCAAGAAGAAAACTGGTCCCACTGGGTTTCAACACTGTACTGAGTGTGGGGAGGCCTTTGCTAAGGCTGACCCTCACCTCTTCTGTGTTTATTGTCTGGGGTTTGGCCACCTCAAGTCAGACTGCCAAATCTGTAAAAACTTTCCTAAATCTACTCTAGACAAAACACTGAGTAGGCTGAAGGAAAGGGAGGCCAAGAAGTCCATAGATCCGGATGGCCAGCCTGGTTCGGTTTCGGCCGAAACAGAGGAGGTGCCTACTGACCTAGGCGATACCTCCTCGGGCAAAAGGAGAGCCGACCCCGAGGGATCGGTTCCATCAAAAAAGAAGCACAAGTCTGCCGGTTCGGATCCGGTATCGCCCTCTCCAACCGCGGACGAAATAGCCAAAGCAATTAGCATTGTTCAGTCACTTAGACCGGTTCCGTCTGAACAGTACCGCTGGTTAGGCGGTTGGTTCGGTCGGATCCGTCTCCTCCGGATTATGATCCAGATGCTTAATATGAGGAGTGGGAGGGAGACGAAGACTATCCCGGTGATGATGACGATGACCAGGGGGGTCTGGATGTGCCCATTGAACCGGACATCTCCCCAGACATGCCCTCAGGTGTCTCTCCTCCCAGGCTCTCTGAGTCCCCTTCACATTTTTTGTTCTACAAAAAGGTGGCAGAAATCCTGCAGCTTCCCTTGGTTGAAGCTGCAAAGGAGGATGAAGAGCCTGATTTTTGTGGAAATGATGGACATCCCAGAGTCCAAAAGACTGTCTATCCCTCTTCATAAATCCTTGGGGAAACAGACACACAATTTTACAAAGCCCTAATTCAGTACCTCCTGTGGATAAGAGAATGGACAGGAGGTATTTGTTATCAGGCTCAGCTGCGGAGTTCCTTTATAGTCATTGCAACCACGTTGGGGTAGTGCAGGCTGCAGCCTGTGACAGGGCTAACATTCCTTTAGCTTCACACCCTCCGGATAAGGACTCCAGGAAAGTGGATGCCTTGGCCAAAAAACAGTATTTGGCATCCTCTTTGGGACTCAGGCAGGCTACTTATATGGCCTACACAGCCAGGTACCAGAAATCCAGATGGGATACGGTTCTGGAACTGGCTAAACAGGCCTCTCCCCAGCTAGCCAGAGAGCTGGAGGAGGTGGCTGCTGATGGAATTGAGGCATCCATAATGCAATTTCATGCTGCTGTGGACTCCAGTGATGTGGCATCTAGAGTCATGGCTACATCTGTGTCTCTCAGAAGACATGCTTGGCTCAGATGTACTAGCCTTTCACAGGATACCCAGACTAAGGCTATGGATTTTCCTGTAGTAGGTAACTCTCTGTTTGGGGAGTAGACAGAGGCTTACATGAAGAAAATGGATGAATACAGGACCACGTACAAGAGTACACAGGCCAAAGAAAGGCAAGCCACTCCGCACAAGCAGCAGACTAGGGGCAGGCCCTTTCAAAGGCCTTTTTGCCAAGCCCAGGCCTCCTCTCCCTTCCCACAGAGGGGGTTCTTCAAAGGGAGGGGCAGGAGGGGGATGGGCAGAGCTGCTCCCTCCTCCTCTGTGTAAGGCTCCTGCCAAGCAGACACCCTGATGTTTCAGCCCGGGTCGACTCCCCATTTCCAGTAGGAGGCAGGCTGGCCCTCAGCTTCAAAAAATTTCCAAAAAAGAGGGCCAAGTCTTTTCCACCTGCATCACTCTCAGAAACCATTGCCCTAGAGGCAGAGGTTTCCTCTCTTCTAGCTCTCGGAGCTATAGAGAAGGTTCCTACTCAGCACAAGGGAAAAGGACTGCACTCCAAGTACTTCCTTACCCCAAAGAAAACAGGGGAGTGGCGACCCATCCTAGACCTAAGGTATTTCAACAAACACATTTCAAAGCCCAAATTCAAATTGGTAACTCTGGTAATAATCCTTCCCTCTCTAAGGCCAGGGGATTGGCCAGCATCTCTGGACCTCAAGGATGCCTCCTTCCATATTCCTATCAGGTGCTCCCACAAAAAATGCCTCAGGTTTGAGTTGCCTTCAGGCCATTACCAATTCAGAACTATGCCATTCGGACTAACGTCAGCTACAAGGGTGTTCACAAAGTGCCTTGCAGTAGTGGTGGCTTACCTCAGAAGACAGGGTATCACCATCTTCCCGTATGTGGATGACTGGCTCTTAGTGGGTCAGTCACCTTTACAGGTCAAGTCAGCTCTTCAAACTACCCAGGACCTACTCAGCTCCTTGGGGTTTCTTCTCAATCTTCCAAAGTCTGTCCTCGAACCAGTTCAACTTCTCACCTTTATAGACATAGAGTTGGACACTGTACAAGCAAAAGCCTTCCATCCCCTGGCAAGGGTGAAGGCCCTGGTGGATCTTGCTTCCTGCTTTCGACCTCAGGTCTCCCGCCCAGCAAGACAGTTCCTCCAGCTCCTGGGCCACATGGCAGCTTCCACGGCAGTGGTGCAGGGAGCAAGGTTCCAGATGAGGGATATTCAGTATCATCTAAGGTCTTTTTGGTCTCAAAAGGAGGTTTCACTTACCAGACTGATTCCAGTGACTCAGACTCTGGTCCAAGCTCTCCAGTGGTGGCTGGACCAGGACAACCTCAGACAAGGGGTTCCATTTCTCCCTCAAGTCCCGTCAGTAGTTCTAACTATAGATGCTTCTCTCCTAGGGTGGGGAGCCCACCTGGGAGCCCTGACAGCTCAAGGAGTCTGGTCTCCACAAGAGTCTCTCCTTCATATCAATCTCCTGGAACTCAGGGCAGTTTTCCTAGCCCTGCAGAACTTCTTGGATTCAGTCAAGGGCAAGGTGGTCCAAGTCAGGACAGACAACACTGCCACAATTTGGTGCATCAGCAAACAGGGAGGCACTCAGTCCTCGGCCTTGTGCACAGAGACTGTGAAGCTGTGGTCTCTGGCCTATTCTCTTCAGACTTCTCTGGTAGCAGTTCACCTTCCTGGGAAGGACAACGTACTAGCAGATGCTCTGAGCAGAATTTCACAGGGACATCACAAATGGTCCCTGGATCCTCACATCCTGAAGGTCATCTTCTCCAGGTGGGGCACTCCAGAGATAGATCTCTTTGCAGCACCGGACAATCATCAACTTCCTCTGTTTTGTTGCAGACCTCCAGTTCTGGGGACGGTTCCTCAGGATGCTCCAATTTGGACTGGAAGGGCAGGTTTCTCTATACCTTCCCTCCCTTCCCTCTGCTGTTCAGAGTTCTGATCAAGATCAGGACTTAACCCTGCACAGTGATACTGGTGGCTCCAGATTGGGCCAGACAGCCTTGGTATCCTCTACTGCTGTCCTTGTCAATGTCACGTTCCCTGTCTCTGCCCAGGACATACAATCTCCTGTCCTCCTCCCAGGGGCGGATTTGGTACCCCGATCTCCAGTCTCTCAATCTCAAGGCCTGGCTCTTGAAGAGTTAGAATATGCAGCACTGCATCTCTCTCAGGGAGTTCTGGATATTCTGAAGGTCTTCAGGAAACCTTCCACTAGAAAAACTTACAACTCAAAATAGAAAAGATTCAGTATTTGGTGCCCTCAGAAAGGCATCCTGCCGGATTCTGCAGGCATTTCCACAACCTTAGACTATCTAGTTCATCTGTATGGTCTACGCCTTAGGCCTGCCACTCTGAAGTTTCATCTAGCAGCTGTCTCTGCATTGCTCTCAGCAGGGAAGGGCTCTTCCCTGGCATCTCATCCTGTTTTCAGAAAGTTTTTCAAGGGCCTGGTTCACATTAACCCTTCCTTTAGGGAGCCCACTCCGCCTTGGGATCTTAATGTCTGCATTGCTCAGCTTATGCAGCCACCCTTTGAACCTCTGGCTTCATCTGAATTGAAGTACTTGACCTGGAAAACTGTGTTCCTAGTAGCTATTACTTCTGCCAGGTGGATTAGTGAGTTACAGGTTCTGTCAGTTGAACCTGACTTCATCTCCTTCCATAGGGACAAATTGTTCCTAAGAATCAATAGGAGGTTCTTGCCCAAAGTGATATCGGATTTTCATCTGAACCAGTCTGTATCTCTCGCTGTGTTTTTCACTGATCATTCTTCTTCAGGTGAAAGAAGGTTACACAGTCTGGATGTTAAGAGGGCCCTTAGCTACTACATTGAGCATACTAAGGCACATAGAAATGACTGTCTTCAATTGTTTCTCACTTATGATGAAGTGGGGAAAAGTAAGCCTGCCACTAAAAGAACTATTGGCAGGTGGATTGTTTCTTGTATACAATTCTGTTATGACGATTTGGGTAGAACGCCCCCTTCAGGCTTCAGGGCTCATTCGACTAGGGGTACAGCTGTTTCTCTAGCTGCGGCCAGAAATGTACCTTTGTTAGAGATCTGTAAAGCAGCCACCTGGAAAACAGTACATACTTTTACTAAGCATTCCTCCCTGATCATCCAGGCTAGGAGTGATGCTAGGTTTGGCACAGCAGTACTGCAAAGCCTCTTCCCAAAGTAGGTTCTGTATTCCCTCCTCCATAGGGAACTGCTTGGTAGTCTGCATTATGTCTGAATACAGCAAGACTTCATGTTGTTTGAAGAAAAAATTACTCACCATAGTAATGTTTCTTCTAATGGAGTCTTGCTGTATTCAGACCTCCCCTCTCAGAACCTGGTTTTTGGGAAGTGGGATGGCAGGTGCAGTGTTGCACCTCAGTGGTGTACCTTGTACCCTCCCTCTTGGGTGGGGTGGATGTTATTATTTTTCTGGTGTTTTATACATAAATATTGTCACTACCTTTCCATTTTGGGTTCTCGACGTGAGTCTTTTGGGCCCAAAAAGAATTTTTTGGCCTTTGGCTATATGTTGAACAATTTCAAACAACATGAAGTCTTGCTATATTATGACATATGCAGTTTGACCCAGCCTTCGAACTGCTCCGGAGGTGAAAGAGTTAGCTTTCCATGCCAGGCATGGAATCTTGAGCGCGAGCTCAGTTGAGAACTCTGTCTGTTGTTCTTCAAACTCAGACTGTCAGATTCTTTACTCCGCCTCACTGAACAGTCGCTCCGGAGATTTCTCCTGCTGCTCGGTTCATTTTGTCGGTTAAAAAGTGTAATTTCTCGGTTTTTAAACCGCATTTTGTATATATTTTAACCGCAACCGGTCGGTTCAAGCTCTGTCTGTGGTATCGTAAGTAATAGATAGGTTTTACATTATTTCTGTGTGGAACTTGCAAACGATATTATTGGTTTGGTTTGAACCGATCAGGTTGTTGTTAAACTTTATTAAATTGCATTTAGAGTGCGGTTCCCGGTTCTTATCGGTTCTAAAAAAAAGGATTTCATTACGGTTTTTTCCACGACCCGTGACACGGTTGGGAACCAATAAGGTTGTCTTGCTTGGCAGATTGCCGTAAACGGGCAAGTTTTTGGTTAGGCTGGCACTATGTCTGAGAAACCCAAAAAAAAAACCGGGCCCACTGGGTTTCAGCACTGTAGTGTCTGTGGGGAAGCCTTTGCCAAGGCTGACCCACACACCACATGTGTTTATTGTGTGGGTTTGTCCACCTCAATGCAGACTGCCAGATTTGCAAGAATTTCCTGCAGCTACCCTGGATAAGAGAGTTGGTAGGCTCAGGGAACGAGAGCGCAAAAAGTCCGCTGACCCGGATGGCCAGCCGGTTCGGTGCCAGCGAACTGGAGGAGTGCCCTCTGACCAAGGCGACTTCCTGGCAACGGAGGGCTGACTCGAGGAGTCAGTCCCAGCAAAAAGGACTAGAAAATCAGCAGGTGTGGAGCCAAAATTTCCTTCTCCAAACGCTGCAGAGATAGCCAAAGCGATCAAAATTGTCCAGTCGCTTTCCCCGGTTCCAACCGAACCGGCACCATCAGGTAAGCGGTCGGTTCGGTCGGTGCCACTGGTTCAAGAATATGATATAGAGGAATTTTATGAACCGGAGGAGGGGGAGGAAGATTATGAAGAGAGTGAATGTGATTTTGAAAGTCTGGATGTGCCCATTGAACCGGACATCTCACCAGACAGACCTTCAGGAGTGTCTCCCCCTAGGCTTTCTGAGTCCCCTTCTCATTTTATGTTTTATAAGAAAGTGGCTGAAACCCTCCAGCTCCCTTTGGAAGAAGCTGTGGATGAACAGGAGGAGCCTGACTATGTAGAAATGATGGATATCCCAGAGTCTAGGAGATTGTCTGTTCCTTTACATAAATCTTTTAGGAAACAGACAATAAAAATTTTAAAAGTTCCTCACGCTATACCTCCTGTGGATAAAAAATGGACAAAAGGTACACATTGTCAGGCCCTGATACGGAGTTCCTTTCACAACAATGCAGCCATGTTGGGGTAGTGCAGGCTGCAGCCTGTGATAAAGCAAATATTCCTTGGCTTCACACCCCTGACAAGGACTCCAGGAAGATTGATGCCATGGCAAAGAAACAGTACATGGCAGCATCCTTGGGACTCAGACAGGCAAATTATATGGCCTATGTTGCAAGATACCAGAAATCCAGATGGGATACTGTTATGGCTCTAACGAAACAGATCTCTGGCCAGCTGCCAGGAGCTGGAGCAGGTGGCTGCTGATGGTATTGAGGCATCAGGTGCAATTCCATGCTGCAGTGGACTCTAATGATGTATCTTAAGAGTCATGGCTACATCTGTGCTTTTCGCAGAATGGCTTGGCTCAGGTGTACTAGCCTGTCACAGGATACCCAGGCTAAGGCCATGGATTTTCCTGTTGTGGGTAACTCTCTGTTTGGGGAGCAGACAGAGAATTACATGAAGAAAATGAATGAGTATAGGACCACTTATAGAGTGCACAGGCCAAGGAAAGGCAGGCCACTCCTCAGAGGCAGCTTTCCAGGGCAGGGCAGGCCTTTTCACAGATGCTTACTGTTTCTCCAGGCCTCCTTCTTTTCAGCCTATGCCCAGAGGGGGTTCTTCAGAGGGAGAGGCAGACGGGGTACGAGCAGGCCTGCTCCCACCCCTCAGTCTAAAGCCCCTGCCAAACAGGCACCCTGATGGGAGGGCCAGGGCCGATTCTCCATTACCTGTAGGGGGCAGGCTGGCTTATTTCGTCCAGGACTGGGAGTCTTTAACATCAGACAAGTGGGTCCTGGAAGTAGTAAGCCAGGGACTGGTTCTCAGCTTCAAAAAATTTCCAAAGATGAGAACCAGATCCTTTCCACCTGCAAATCCATCAGAGGCTCTCGCTCTGGAATCAGAAGTCTCAACCCTCCTGGCTCTCAGAGCTGTAGAAAGGGTACCTCCCCTACACCAGGGCAAAGGACTGTACTCCAGGTACTTCCTTACCCCAAAAAAGACAGGAGAATGGCGGCCCATCCTGGATCTCAGATACCTAAACAAGCACCTTTTAAAACCAAAATTCAAAATGTGACTCTGGGAATTATTTTACCCTCTCTAAGGCCAGGGGACTGGCTAGCATCCCTGGACCTCAAGGATGCCTACTTCCATGTTCTTATCAGAAGCTCCCACCGAAAGTATCTCAGATTCGAACTGCCTTCAGGCCATTACCAGTTCAGAGCAATGCCCTTCGGCCTCACCTCTGCCCCAAGGGTATTCACAAAATGCCTGGCAGTAGCAGTTGCTCATTTAAGAAGGCAAAAGATTGCCATCTTTCCTTACCTGGACGACTGGCTCATAGTGGGCCAGTCTCCAGACCAAGTCACATTACACCTTCAGGTTACCCAGCAGCTGCTAACATCTCTAGGTTTCCTTCTCAATCTCCCAAAGTCAGTTCTAGAGCCTATTCAGCTGCTCACTTTCATAGGCGCAGAACTGGACACAAAGCAGGCCAGAGCTTTCCTCCCTCTAGAAAGAGCAAAGACCCTGGTGGCTCTGGCCTCCTCCTTCACTCTGCAGGTCTCTCGACCAGCAAGGCATTTTCTGCAGCTCCTAGGGCACATGGCTGCCTCCACAGCAGTAGTGCAGGGAGCAAGATTTCAGATGAGGGACATTCAGTTCCATTTGAGAGCCTTCTGGTCTCAAAGGAGAGATCCTCTAACCAAATTGATCCCAGTAACTCGAACCTGATCCAGGCCCTACAGTGGTGGCAGGATCAGAGCAACCTGAGACAAGGGGTTCCTTTCATCCCTAAATCTCACTCCTTGACCCTTACTACAGATCCGTCCCTCTTGGGGTGGGGAGCTCACATGGGCAACCTCACCACCCAGGGATTGTGGTCCCCTCAGGAATCTCTGCTCCACATCAATCTGTTGGAACTCAGAGCAGTTTTTCTAGCACTTCAGGTTTTTTCTGCATCTGTTCAGAACAAAGTGGTACAGGTCAGAGCAGACAACACCACTACAATGTGGTACATCAACAAGCAAGGGGGCACTCGGTCTTCGGCCTTGTGCACAGAGGCAATGAAGTTGTGGTCTCTGGCTTATTCCCTGAACACCTCCCTCATGGCAGTTCACCTCCCAGGCAAGGACAATGTCCTGTCAGATGCTCTTAGCAGGGTTTTCCAGGGCCATCACGAATGGTCTCTGGACCCCTAGTACTGGAGGTAGATTTGCTCAGATGGGGCACCCTCAGATAGATCTTTTGCAGCCCAGACAATCACCAACTTCCCTATTTTGCTGCAGGCCCCAGTGTTGGGCTCAGTCCCTCTGGATGCCTTCCTTCTCAATTGGGAAGGAAGTTTCTCTATGCCTTTTCCCGCTTCCCTCTCTTGTTCAAGGTGCTAGTCAAAATCAGGTCTCAACCTTGCAAGATGATCCTGATTGCTCCAGATTGGGCCAGACAGCCCTGGTATCCACTCCTTCTGTCCTTAGCAGTCCACCTTCCCTGTGTCTTCCCAGGAATCACAATCTGTTAACCTGTGCCCAGGGAGAGTTTGTACCAATCTCAAATCCCTCAATCTCAAGGCCTGGCTCTTGAAGAGTTAGAGTTTGCTGACCACACCTTTCTCAAGGTGTACTCGATATCTTGAAAGCTTCTTTTTCAAGGGATTGCTTCACACCAACCCTCCATTCAGGGGCCCTGCTCCCACCTGGGATCTTAATGTTTGCATTGCTCAGCTTATGTAACCCCCCTTTGAGCCCTTGTCTTCAGCAGAGCTTAAGTACTTGACTTGGAAAACTGTGTTTCTGGTAGCCATCACTTCTGCCAGACGCATAAGTGAATTACAAGCTTTGTCAGTGGAGTCTGATTTTATCTTCTTTCACAGAGATAAAGTGGTCCTCAGGACCAACATGAAGTTCATGCCTAAGGTGGTTTCTGATTTCCACCTTAATCAATCTATATCTCTTCCAGTGTACTTCACTGACCATTCCTCCTCTGGCGAGAGGAGGCTGCACAGCTTAGATGCGAAGAGAGCTCTTAGTTACTACATAGAGCGTACCAAGGGTCACAGGTTTGACTCCCTCCAACTGTTCCTCACTTATGGTGAGGTTGGTAAAGGGAAACCTGCCACTAAAAGATCCATTGCCAGGTGGATTGTCTCTTGTATCCAATTTTGTTATCAAAAACTGGGTAAGGTTCCCCCTTCAGGCCTGAGGGCTCACTCTCTAGAGGTACAGCTGCGTCCTGGCTGCAGCCAGGACATCCTATCATAGAGATATGTCAAGCAGCTACCTGGAAAACAGTTCACACTGCCACAAGCATTACTCCCTGGACATCCAGGCTAGGAGTGATGCTCGGTTTGGCACAGCTGTGCTTCAGAGCCTATTTCCTAAGTAGATTCTGTCCCTCCTCCATGGAGGTACTGTTGTGTAGTCTGCATATGTCATAATATAGCAAGACTTCATGTTGTTTGAAGAAAAAATTACTCACCTTAGTAATGTTGTTTCTTCTAATGGAGTCTTGCTGTATTATGACCTCCCCCCCGCCTGCCCCTCTCAGAACCTCTGCTTTTGGGATGTGGGTGGGCAGTGCAGTGTTGGCACTTAGTAGATGCCCACTTTGGTTTTTCACCCCCTTTTTGGGGTGTTTGGGTGTTGTATTTTTATTTTTTGGATCCCCTGACTTGAGTCTTTGTTTTGGGACCAAAAAATTTGTCAATATTTTAGTAGCCAGTTGGCTAGTGTAGGTTTACGGCTTCCACACAGAATCTTAGTGAGTTTTGCTCGTAAGGATCTGACAGTTTGAGTTTGAAGAACAACAGACAGAGTTCTCAGCCGAGCTCGCGCTTAAGATTCCATGCCTGGCATGGAAAGTTAACTCTTTCACCTCCGGAGCAGTTTGAAGGCTGGGTCAAACTGCATATGTCATAATATAGCAAGACTCCATTAGAAAAAAACAACATTACTAAGATGAGTAATTTTTTCTTCCATACTATAGTATGTTAGTTAGTGTGCTCATAAGAATCTGACGGTTACACTGGGAAGTACCACAGACAGAGGTTTGAAAACTGAGCTTGAGCTCAACATTCTATGCTTCTGCATAGAGTTAACTCTTTCCTCTCCGGGGCAGTTCAAGTGCTGGGGCTAACTGAATTATGTCTAAATACAGCAAGACTCCATTAGAAGAAACAACATTACTATGGTGAGTAATTTTTTCTTCCCTGCCCTATCTTCAGACTTGCTCTTCCAGGAGCAGGGAACCCTGGTCCATCCGGATGTCAGATCTTTGCATCTCCATGCGTGGCTCCTGCAGACCTAGCTGTATCCAGATTGGGGGTATCCCCCAGGGTTGCAAATGTCCTGGTGGCCTCTATTTTTATTTTATTTATTGTATAAGATCGGAATTACAACCCTTTGAGTCACAGACTCATTTGCAAAGGCTCCACGTCAGTTACAGGGGTTGAGGGGGAAACATAATATAAGGATACATACGTAGAAAAGCAGTATATAAGAAAAACATACACACTCATTTTTGGACAAACAGTACTGGTATTACATGCCAGGCTCTATCATTGATATGCATAGGCAGAGTTGGGCAGTGTTCGTGGCACCGTTTGTAGTGAAAGGGAGGGGCATAGTCGTGGGGTCTAAGTAGACCCTGTGTCTGTGATTAACGAGGTTAGGAAGCATAAAAGCCAGGTAGTGCCTCTAGGGCCACTTACGCTATGAAATGGAAGTGGTTCTGCATTTGGGCCACTGCCAGGCATTTAGACCCCCTTCACCTGCCTGATGAATTTGGTTCTGGGGTACCTCCACTCCCTGTCTGATGCCGGACTGAGGTACTCCTCGCTCAAGGTGCACCTATCTGCCATTTCAGCCTACCATGCACCTATTGAGGGCAAAACTCTTACCCAGACTGATCTTCCCCATACATTCTTATGGGGCATTCTGCATTTAAAGCCTCCCATCCGGGACCCTGTCCTGCCATGGGATCTTTCTTTTGTTTTAGAAAAGCTTATCTTGTCTCCCTTTGAACTGCTGCAAGTTGCAAGCTGCACTTCATGTTGTGGAAAACATTATTTTTAGATCTTGCATCAAAAAGGCTCTTGCAGTAGGTAATAACCATTAGGACTAGAGCTGCAAGGTTCTAGGACCACACGGAAAACTTAAGCTAGTGGTGTCTGGCGGGGGACCGCCCACCCATCACGTGACGGATGTCAGCGTGATGCTGTATAGTGGGTGGTCCCTTCGCCCACCCACCAGTTCTTTCCTGCCATCGACCTGCACACGTGGAGAACGTTGCTTCAGTCAACCGCCATTTTCGGCTGAGTATTTCACCATTTTTTTTCTTTATTTTCTGTATTTCTAGAACAGTAAATCTTTTTCGTGCATGACTTCCCAACGCCTTCCGAGTCGCACAAGAACAAGTGCGATTCCTGCGGCACACAGCTTTCTCATAAGGACAGCCATTCCCACTGTCTTTTCTGCCTGGGACCCGAGCACAAGACCAAGGACTGTTAGGCCTGCCAGAATTTCAACCAGGCCACATGGAAATGTCGCCAACAGGCCCTGGAAGCCCACTTTCTTAAACTGAAGGTGGCTTCCATGGAGAAGGAGCTGCAGGGATCATCTTCCTCACTGGGAGGGGGTTCTTCCGACTCCCACAAGAAGAAGGAGGAGGACAAGGAGAAGCACCAGGACTTTGATCGGTCTCCTTCCTGCTTGGGTTGCTGCGGTGCAAAGGCCGCTGTGTGGACACTTACTGTATTGCAGTACGCTGGTCCTCACTCTGCTCCCACAGTCGCATCAAGTCTGGGATGCATTCCGAGCAAGATCCTGCTGGCATCTTTTGCTTTTATTAGCCGACCAGCTCTTGACTAATAGTCCCTCTCTAGCTTATCTTGCATCGGCGCCCAGAGGGGCTATGTAGACTCAGAAGCTGAGTGTCTTTTTTTGGTGGTGGCAGTGCTGCAAAGCTTCACAGAAGGAATAAAGTCAGCCTTGTAAACACGGCTTATGTTTCTAGGTGAGGCAAAGTTCCCCTTCCCCCCAAGGTAAAAAATGGCAGCAGTGCTCTCTCCTCCACTCCAGACCAAAAGGCTGCAATGCTTTCTGCTCTCTTGCCCCCCCCCAAACTTAGTAAAAGAAAAGCTGTCTCCTTCCCCACCTCCCACCTACCTAATGGCAGTAATACTCTCTCCTCCCCCAGTCTACATAATGGCAGCAATAATGCCTCTTTTCTCTTCCCCAGACCTAATCGCAACAATGCTGTCTTTCATCACCCCCCCAATGGTAGTAATGCTCTTTGCAGCCTCTCCTACCCTAGATCTAATGGCAACAAGATATTTTCTCCTTTCCCTAACATGATCCTGCCCCCTCAGCAGCCTTGCCTGATCCCAGTTTTTAAAATTCAGTGTAACCCACCCACCCAACTCAGCACCATTGCCCACCCCATGAAGGAAGAGGATGGTATTTGCAGTGCTCTCAAAACAATTTTATCACAGGACATTAATGCACTGCGGCTAGCTGTCAGACTAGGGATGTTGAAGAGATAGGGCTGCCAGTTCCACAGAACCAAAATTTGATTAATTCAAATCGGGGTGAACTACACTGGATTTATTCTTTGGTAACCTTACCCAGTTAAAAAGAGTAAAAAAAAAATCTGACTGCTGTATTAACAGTTACTGATGCTGTAAGTAAATCTGCTTGTCCCTCAGTGACATTTTTAATTGGGATGCAGTGAGCTTGAAATCTATCTTGCCCATCTTGCATATTGTCCTGGAGCAACATATAAATGTTAAAATATTTAAAAAGGTTTCATCTGCAATTTCACTGTGACTTTCTCCGTGTTGTCTGTTTGTTTCCCTCTTCCCTGATTTGCATAATTTTTATCTTTAGTTTTTCTCTTTTCTTACCTTGGCTTCATCTTTTTCATTTATTCTGTGTGTCCAGCATTCTCTCATTCTTTTCCTGCCCCAACAATTTTATTTACTTAGCTGTCCCTTTGCTTGCATTTTTTATAATTTACATTCCCCCTAGGCACTAGAGTTAACCCATAGGTTGACAACCTCCAGCCCCATCCATAGCAACCATTTGTGCTCTGAGCCCTAAAAGGATAGCAAATTGGTCCCCTCAGCCAGAATGTTGCCCTCTCAGGATTTTAGAATAGGTCAAACCCACCAACGTCCATCTCAGCCCCACCAACTTCCTAACCAGCCTTGCGAATGTCATTGAGTGGCCTTGTAGATTTAAATGCATGTCATTATTCAGCCAACACTGTACAGTGATCCTTCCTTCCTCAAAAGTATTGTAAGGTCTCCTCTTTCACATTACTCTGCCCCCTCATAAAACCAGAAATGCCAGTCCTGCATATCTTGGGCACAAAGTCATTCTACCCAGAGCCTCACTGAGTCACTCAGTTTTTCATATTGGCACACTTTTTGGTCCAACACTGTTGGATAATCCACTGCCTCTTCCTAGTACTGCTTGGCCCAAATCTGGGATTCATGCCCCAGTATGGCTGTGTGTGGGCCCCAGAAAGCACTACTGGAATAGGAAACAAGCATTCTGGCCCACTAGCAGTGATAGGAAAAAGCAATGGATCATTACACAACCTTCGCCAAAAAGGGTGAAATATAAAAAAGATTGGGTGTCTTAAGGGGGGCACTCAGGGCTGGGTGGGGATAGTCTGAGAGGCTGAGATGGTTGGGGGTACATTTTAGTTCCTGTAAGCTACAAGCAAACCTCGGAATCTGTGGAAAGGAGTGGTGTCTGTCTCTGTCTAACTTACTGGGGCAATTTCTGTGGCCAGCCCCAAATTCTGCGGCAGGTCCTAATTTCTGCGGTAATCGCAGCGTACACAGAACCGCAGAAAACAGGGGACCTTGACTGCTTGTTTCAGAAATGTTTCTGCCACGGATATTTGTGTGGCAGGCATCTGGAGTTGTGTCCACACCTTCACTAAGCATTATAGTCTGGACATTGCTTCTAGGCACAGGGCAGGCTCTGGACTAGCTTTCCTTCAGGGCCTTCTGTCTTTAATTCCGTACCTACTGCAGACCTTTCCTGACTCCCGCGTTTCTCAGTCTTTGTCTGACTTCCACTGCTTGGGACTCGGTCCTGATGGTTAGTGCCTACTGCAAGAGCCCTCTCGAGTAAGATAGAACAGTTACAGTATGTAAGAACTTATAGTAACAGCAGATCTTCGAGAGAGGCTCTTGCAGTAGGTTCCTTTTTCCCTCCCACATTCCCCCTGATTCTGCGGCTTCTGCTTTCTAGCCTTTCTTTTGGCTCCAGGAACCCAGTCCTTTCTCCTGTCTGGCTTTCTTAGGTTTCTGGTGGGAGAACTGGAGGGTGGGCAAGGGGACCGCCCACTATATAGCATCACGTTGACGTCCATCACATGATGAGTAGGCGGTCCCCCGCCAGACACTGCTAGCTAAAGTTTTCCGTGTTGCCCTAGCACCTGGTGACTCTAGCCCTAATGGTCATTACGTACTGCAAGAGCCTCTCTTGAAGATATGCTGTTACAGTAAGTTCTTACATAACTGTACTTTGCCATTGCTTCTGCGCTAAGGATTTCTGAGCTTCAGGTCCTGATGTGTAAGGAGCCTTATTTAGTTTTCCCCAAGGACAGGGTGTTCTTGCAGACTAATCCTAAGTTTCTTCCCAAGGTAGTGTCCGAGTTTACTTTGAATCAGGACATCCACCTTCCAGTCTACTACCCAGAGTACTTGAACCAAGGGGCAGCACTGCTTCGTACTCTGGATGTTCATAGGGTGCTTTATTACTTGGAGCACACCCGAACCATTAAAAAGTCTGATCAGTTGTTTGTGTCCTTCCCACCCAGAACGGCAGGGACTTCTGTTTTTAAGCAGTGTTTATCCTAATGGTTGATTAGTTGCATTGTTTACTGCTGCAACAAGTATGACAAACCATTACTGGGCTTGGTAAAGGGTCACTCCACCAAGGGCATGGCTGCTTCCTTTGCCTCTTTGCCGAACGTGTCGGCTGCCGACATTTGTGCAGCTCCTACCTGGAGATCTTACTTAGAGACGACTCTTGCAGTAGGTAACAACCTTGAGGACTGTGCCCCCTGGCGTCAGGACCACACGGAAATTTCATCTTGTAGTATCTGGTGGGGGACCGCCCACCTGATGTCATATGACCAATATCAGCATGACACTATATAGGGGGACAGCCCCCACACCCGCCTTCCAGTTCTTTCCCGCTATTGACCTATGCGTGTTGGACCTCGCGGAGGTTGTCGCTGCACTTAGACTACCTTTTTTGGATGAGTATCCTTCCTTCCATTTCTTTATTATTTTAAACCGATTTTGTGCATGTCTTCTCCGTTTTCTGTCAAGTCGTATAAAAATAAGTGCAGTTCTTGTAGCACGCAGCTCCTGCACAAGGATTCCCTCTCCCTTTGCCTCTTCTGCTTGGGCCCAGAGCACAAGACTGAGGATTGTGAGGCCTGCCTGAGCTTCAACCAGGTCACATGGAAGCGCTGCCTGCAGGCCCTTGAGGCCCATCTGCTAAAGAAGAAGATGGCCACAGTGGAAAAAGAGCTGCAGAAGCTGAGGAGCACTTCATCCTCCCCTACGGACTCCCACAGGCACAAGAAGAAGAGGGACAAGGAGAAGCACAGGGACCAGGATAGGTCCCCTTCTCACCTGCGGCCGCCCTCTGGTCCTTGGGTGATCAGCGGCCTTCTTCCTCCGGGAAGACCGTTGCTGCTGCCTAGTCTGCCCCACCTTCGCAGGAGCAGCCCTTGATTTCCCCCACCGCCACTGGTTACAGTGGCCGCGGGTGCCTCGGCTGAGGCATCCGCCACTCTTAGACTCGTCTCCACTGTGGGATCTAAGCAGTTAGACTGAGCCGATAAGCCGCTCAGACTCCCTGGCGAACGCCTGGCCCGGGCTAAGTTGGGCACTGGGGATCCTGGTGTCCGCCACGCCAAGGTCGATAAGCCAGTCGTCGGACTCTCTGACGACCGCCCAACCGACTTGCTCACGTCATGTTCCTGTACGGGATCTGACGACGTCCAGCCAGACGAGAGCCATCTGCCGGTCCTGAAGCAGCCTTCACCTGTTGGGTCTCCCTCCTCTCCCTATGTGGAGCTTCCTCTGCTGTCCCCAGATCAGCGGGGGATGGGTCGTCCATTTGGTGACATTATTGATGGGTTACCTCTGGACCTGACATCAGACCTCCTGGGCAACCTTCTGGATCCCTCTCTGTCAGTTTTTCCGGTGGGGCTGTCGGTGCCGACTCTGGGCTTACTATCTGTTGGTCCCACGCCTGACTGCTCTCACGGATCCTCCTGGGCCAAGTTTCAGGCCCCCTCAGGGTCCTCTTTCTGGTCTCACAGCACTGCCATCTGGCTGCCCTCTGCCCGGTTATCTGGCACCTCATTACACACTGGATTACCCTCCGTCAGGCTTTATGAGGCCAGGGTATGTGCCTGCCTGTTCTTTACCAGGTTACCCGATGCACGGGTACCATACATCAGGGTACCCGATGCCGGGGTTCTTTTCGTGGTTTCAGCCTCCCCCAGCCGCAGGTGGATTCCTGGGCCATCCTCCAGTCCTGGTGGTCGGAGACCAAGTCTCAGTTCACCTCGGAGCTCAGTCTATGTTGGGTCTGATGAAGGGTCCTTCGAATTGACTGGCATTGGACAGTATCCGTCCTAGGTCTCAGGAGATTTCTTATCCTGTCGTCAGGTCTTAAGATTACTCAGATTCAGAATTCGAGTCTGGGTCCTCCTCCTCAGTTTTGGGTTTTGAGACTGCCTCTCCAGAGGAGCCCAAGCCCAAGGAGTCCCCCAGATCACCTCCGGAGGACCCTTCATTCGCAGACATGCTGAAACAGATAGCTGAGGCCTACGAATGGAAGTCTGATGCACAGCAGGATCCCAAGTGTCTGAGACTAGCTGAGCACCTGGATATACAGGAGACAGCACCCGTCCTTACCCCGCGCCCTCCCATGGTTAGAGCCACATGAAGATCTGCCTTCTACCATTTGGATGATGCCTTCCTCCACCCCTGTGGTGGCAAAAAATACCGACAGGACATGCAGGACTCCAGAGGGGAATGATCACCTCAGTGTTCACCCAAAGGCAGACTCAGTGGTCATTACAGTGGCTCATGCATGACAGGTCCACCAAGCCGAGACACATGAGCACCTCCCCTCCTGACAATTGGTCAAGGCAGCCGGACCAATTTGGGAGGAAATTCTGTTCACCCTCCGCAGTTGCCATGCGTGCCCTTAATTATTTGGTACACATGCTAGTCTACCAGAAGTGTGTTTCGTCAACTGGAGCCTGTCATTGATGCCATGCCGGACTCTGAGTCCAAGACTGCGCTGGCGGACACCATCAGGTCCATTAAGGTTGCCTGTCGCCACTCACTGAGGGCGACATATGATGTGGTGGACTGTTTGGCCAGGGGCACCGGTATGGCAATTTGCCTTGGGAGATATTCCTGGCTAAGGGTGTCAGGCTTGACACCTGATGTCCAGGTGGCCATTCAGGATGCCCCCTTCCGAGGTTCTGTCCTCTTCGGGGGCGATGCCCAGGACATAATCACCAACCTTCAGGACAAGGGCAAAGCCTTATGGTCTGTCCCTACTATGTGCCACCCCAGGTTTAAGGCCAAACAGCTATTTCGTCACCAGACCAAGTAGCAGACGAAACAGCAGCAAACAGCCAGACACCAGACCAAATGTCGGGCACCTTCAGCTGCAGCCACCCCTCCAGCGAAAGCTCAGGGACGGCTTTTCCCAACCCTCCTTCTGCCTCTTGACTTGCCCCCCTTTTTTCCCTTGTGGGAGCTGGTGGGCGGACGGTTCGGCAGTCACTTGCCAGGGTGGGAGGCATTTGCCACAGATTTGTGGGTCCTTCAGCTGGTGAGCCAAGGTCATACATTAGAACTTCTGGCAAAACCACTGATCAAACCTCCAGGTGTATCTCACTATCCAAAGGCACACATCCTCCTCATACGGGAGGAAATCGAGACCCGTCTGCAAAAAGACACCATAGAGCCAGTTCCGGCAAACCAGGTAGGAAATGGGTACTACTCCCACTTCTTCCTGGTGCCAGAAAAGATGGGAGTTTTGCGTCCAGTTCTGGACCTCAGCAGTCTAAACCAATACATAGAGTACAAACTGTTTCATATGTTGACTCTCCTGGGTCTGCTGCACCTCCTGCACAAGGGACAGTGGCTCTGTGCCCTGGACATGCAGGATGCCTACCTGCATATCCCATTTTTTAGGCCCATTGCCGCTACCTCAGGTTCTCCTTTCAGGGAGAACATTACCAGTTCAAGGCCCTCGGCACCCCGGGGTTTTACCAAGTGCCTCACGGTTGTGGCGGTAGCCCTGAGACGCCAGGGCCACTATGTGTTCCCCTACCTTGACAACTGGCTTCTGTCAGCTCCGTCGAGAGAGCAGCTGGAACTTTCCCTTTCTGCTACTCTGGCCCTTTTTATGCAAGTGGGGATCACAGTAAGCTACCCCAAGTCCCAACTTGTCCCCTCCCAGCATCTCCAATTTATTGGAGTGGTGCTGGATACAGCTCAGGGTATGGGCTTCCACCCTCAGGACAGGGCGGAAACCTTATAGAAGCAGACTCGCCTGGTAGCCTCCAGCAGGTGAGTTTCGGCCAGGTTGCTTATCTGGCACCTTTGCCTTATGGCAGCTGCCATCCCCACTGTCCCGGCTTCACGTGTGTGTTTCACAGTGGACACTCAGAGTGTAGTGGAATCAGAGGTCGGATGACCTAGACCACATGGTCATGGTCTCCAGTTCAATGCAATGTGATCTCTGTGGTGGCAGGATCTCACCACCCTTACCAGGGTGGGTCGCTTTCCAGTCCCCCCCCCGACCCTGACCACGGATGCTTCAGGGATGGGTTGGGGGGCTCATCTGGAGACCCACAGGACTCAAAGGCTGTGATCTCAGTCAGAACTCTCCCTACACATTATTGTATTGGAGATGAGGGTAGTGCTGTATGCTCTTCAATCCTTCCTGCACTTGCTGTGTCAGGGCCCACTATTAGTCTAGTCTGACAATATGTGTGTAGTCCGGTACTTCAGCAAGCAAGGAGGCACTCGCTTGTATCCCCTCTGCAGGGAGGCGATGCGGGTTTAGAATTGCACAGTTCTGCATTGAATTCACCTCTCAGTGGTTCACGTTCCAGGCATGCAAAACGTCCTAGCGGACAGTCTCAGCTGCACCAGAGTATGAGCCCATGAACAGGAGCTCAAGAAAGCGGTGGTCGACATTATCGGGGGACGCTGCGGAGCAGCCCACTGGCAAGAAGCACACTATAACAGCTCTACATCTAGGTGGAATTAAAACTTAAATAACTGAAATTCAAGGCAGGAATAGTCCTCAATTATTGAGGATCTCAACAGCTGACATTAAGAGGAGTTGATTGATACCAGATATTACCATGGGTCGTAACCAAAAGGCGAGTGGCAGTGCTCCTAAAACAACCCAGGCAGCAGAGCTACAGGCCTCTACAAATCCACCGACATCGACTGGCTCGGAGCACCCATGGAGAGCACTGCAAATTTCAATGCAGACCATAGATCTGAAAGTGGAGTCAATTCTCCAGAGGTTCACGGAGCAAGACGTAAAATTGGAGATGGCTACTCAAACCCTACGTCGGCAGAGAAGACCGCTAATCAAGCGATGGCCACGACTTCCAAATTGGTGCAAGAAAATGCACAACTAAAGTACCGTCTCGAGGCCATGGAGAACTTGAGTAGGGCCGCTCATGTAAGAATCATTGGCCTGCCGGAGGGAAGTGAAGGAGATCTGCTACCTTTCCTACAGAATTGGTTGACAAAAATACTGGATGTGCCAAAAAATACAGCTAACTATTTTTGTAAAGTATACTGTATAACTTCTCGAGCAGCAGGCCCATGTGCCGAGGCCCCGAGAGTTGTTCTCCTGATAACGGGAAACCCCTCAGTTAAAGAATCGCTCCTTCACGCAGCTAGATCGGCAGATGGACTAACTTTTAACGGCTCTACTGTCCATTTATTTCCGGATCTTTCGTACACAACCAGGGCAAGGAGGAAGAAGTTCTACGTGGTCCGGGCACGACTACGTGGTTTGGGAATAACACACTCATATTTGATGCCGGCCCGGCTCCGCATTTACTATGGGGGGCATATGTTTCAATTTAGTGACCCTGTGGAAGTGGGTAAAAAGGTGGAAGCCATCAGTCGAGAATTTCAAGCGCCAGAGAGTCAGGACATGCCTGAATCTGATGAAGAGACTTGAAGTGCTCAATCGGGGCTGAGGGACAAGTAAAGTTTTGTAAATGAGTTTAATCATTGTTTAACGTTATTTTTCGACTTATGGGGCTAGTTGAGCTCAGAGCAACGAATGAGGTTGCAAGGACTGTAGTGTATAGTTTAAAATACTGCATTTGAGCTATATTACAAATAGATGCATCTGTAACTGTGTGTTATAAATGTTTGGAATACCTATTTTTGGTGTGGGGACACATCAACACTGGTGGTTGAGTATTATAATATTGCTTGGACTTTTAAAATTCAGGAATGGTTTCCCCAAAAGCCTTGGTGGGACTGTAGCTTTAATGGATGACCATGTTATGGGATATTTTAATTTGCTTTTCCCCCTCATTCCTAATACAGGTCTGTGTAGGCTGTCAATCCTGTCTATACATTGGATGTAGCTGTACAATATATATGATGTCTGGCAGGAGAATGTACAATATGTATTTGTTTTTTGATGACAAAAGCAATAAATATAAAATACAAAAAAAAAAAAAGTGGTTGAAGATTTGTTTGACCTATGGGGTCATCCAGACCTGGATCTGTTCGCCTTCCCATACAATGCAAAACTACCCAGGTTTTGCTCGCTCGCTCCCAGGCATGGTGCTTTCTGGTGAGACACACTATCTCTGTGCTGGACAGGGAGGTTTTTGTATGCCTTCCCTTCCTTTCCAGTTCTACAGAGGGTGCTGCTCAAGCTTCAAGCAGAAGGGGCTCACATGATTTTGATCGCCCTGTATTGGCCTCGCCAGATACGGTTTCTGCTTCTCCAGCAGCTTGCAGTGGAACCTCAGGTTCCCTTTCCTCTCTGCCATAATCTCCTGACTCAGGAGAGGGACACGCTGGTCATCCAGGGCTGAAGTCCCTTCACCTTCACACGTGGCACCTTCTGACATAGCTGCTTCACACTATGGAGTCTCCTCCAGAGTGGCTCAAGTCCTTGTGGAGGCTAGAAAGGCTTCCACAAGGACTGCCTATGCTATGAAATGGAAGCGCTTCTCAATTTGGGCCACTTCGAAGGGCTGGGACCCTTTTTTGTGCCCTGTTCCTCAGGTCTTGGAGTACTTGCTGCATCTCTCTGACCTGGGCCTGAGTTGCTCTTCACTGAAGGTTCACCAATCTGCTGTCTCTGCCTACCACACCTTGGTGGAGGGCAAAGCTGTGGCCCAGCTGGATGTCTCCAAAACTTTTTTGAAAAGGATCCTCCACCCGAAACCCACTGGTGCGCAGTCCTGTGCTACCTTGGGATCTTAATTTTATTTTAGAGAAATACCCTTCCTCTTTTTGAATTGGCTGGTAGTTGCGATATGTGCTATTTGTTTTGGAAAGCGCTCTTTTTAGCTGCAGTTACTTCCACTCAAAGGATTTCCGAGCTTCAGGCCCTGATGTGTAAGGAGCCTTATTTGATTTTTCACAGAGATCTGGTGGCTCTGCGTACCAATCCTCATTTTTTTACCAGAAGTGGTTTCTGAGTTCATAGAAACACAGAATTTGACGGTGGATAAGGACCGCTTGGCCCACCTAGTCTGCCCATTTTCCTACCTAACAGATAAGCTGCGGATCCTAGTTAACCAACAGCTTACTTCCTCCTACCCCCCACTAGGACTACCTTATGTCTGTCCCATGCATTCTTGAATTCTCCCACTGTTCTTGACCCCACGGCCTCCTCAGGAAGGCTGTTCCATGCATCCACAACCCTCTCCGTGAAAAAATTACTTCCTCACATTACCTCTGAGCCATCCCCCCTCCGTCTTCAAATTGTGCCCCTTGTTCTTGCACATCTTTTTCTGAAAGATGTTACCCTCTTGGACTTTGTTGATTTCCTTGAGGTACTTGAACGTTTCTATCTTGTCCTCTCTCTCCCTTCTTTCCTCAAGGGTATACATATTAAGCTCCTTTAGTCTTTCTTCATATGTCTTCTGGTGCAGACCTTGCACCATTTTGGTTGCCCTCCTCTGGACAGCCTCCACTCTGTCTATGTCTTTGCAGAGATGGGGTCTCCAGAACTGCACACAGTACTCCTGATGGGGTCTCACCAACTGTCTGTACAGAGGGATAACAACTTCCTGTTTTCTGCTATTGATGCCTCTCGCTATGCATCCCAGTATCCCCCCAGCCTTCCTTACTGCCTTCTCACATTGCTTGCCCACCTTTAGGTCATCTGATATAATTACCCCCAGGTCCCTTTCCATTTTTACTGTTGTCAGTATCTCACCCCCCATTGTGTACTCTTCCCCTGGGTTTTTGTTTCCCAGGTGCATTACCTTGCACTTCTTTGCATTGAATCTGAGCTGCCGTGCATTTGACCATTCCTCCAACCTTGCTAGAAGACCCTTCTCATCCTTTCCACTCCATCTTGTGTATCAACCCTGTTGCAGATCTTTGTGTAGTCTGCAAGAGACATACTTTTCCTTCAGTTCCTCTGCAATGTCACTTACAAAGACATTAAAAGGACCGGTCCCAGTACTGAACTCTCGCGGTACCCGCTAGTAACCCTCCTTTCTTCACTGTGGACTCCATTTACTACTACCCTTTGCGTCCTGTTGTCTAGCCAATTTTTATCCAGGCTACCACCTGGGGACCCACCCAAGGCTGGCTAACTTGTGTATTAATCTTTTGTGTGGGACTGTATCAAATGCCTTGCTAAAATCTAGGTAGGCCATGTCCACAGCCCCTCCCTGGTCTACTGCTTTGATCACCCAGTCAAAGAAATTTATTAGATTCGTCTGACACGACCTTCCCATCGTGAATCCATGCTGCCTTGGGTCCTGTGCCCCACTGGCCTCTAGGTACTCAACAGTTCTTTCCTTCAGAAGTGATTCCATCATTTTCCCTGCCACTGAGGTCAAACTAACTGGTCTGTAGTTTCCTGCCTCTGTCCTGCTCCACTTTTGTGAAGAGGAATCACATCCGCCCTCCTCCACTACTCGGGTACCACCCCATCCTCCCATGATTTGTTAGAGAGTAGTCAGCGGTGTCACTAGTTCTACCCTTCATGTCAGTCTATTCAACTGCTGGTGTATTACCCTGAGTATTCCAATCAGGGGGAGGCAATTCTGCATGCTTTGGATGTTCACAGAATTTTGTGTCACTACACTAACTGTACTAAGTCTGTTCGAAAATTGGATCAGCTTTTTGTTTCTTTTACATAGATACATAGACAGTGTCTGCAGATAAAGGCCTATGGCCCACCCAGTCTGCCCATTTGAGCTTGTAAGTTCAGTTTATGTTTTCCTAGAAGTCTGTTGCCCTTTACCCCTGACCCCCAGAATTCCTTTATGTCTATCCCATGCATTCTTAAATCCCGTGATTGTTTCAGCCCCCACAACTTCCTCTGGCAGGGTGTTCCACTTGTCCACCACCTGTTCTGTGAAGAAATTCTTCCTCACGTTTCCTCTGAATTGTCCTCCCTCCAACTTCATCCCATGCCCTCTAGTCCTGGAACATCTTTTTTGCTTAAAAACAGTGTATTCCTGCACCTTGTTCCTCCCTGTAAGATACTTGTATGTCTCTATCATATCCTTCTCCTCCTATCCTCCAGGGAGTACATGTTCAGTTCCTTCAACCTGTCTCATAGGACTTGTGATGCAATCCATGCACCATCTTTGTTGCCCTCCTCTGAACCTTCTCTGCCCTGTCTGTGTCCTTATGTAGATATGGTCTCCAGAACTGTGCACTGTACTCCAGGTGGGGCCTCACTAGTGTCTTGTATAGTGGAATTATGACCTCCTTTCCTGCTGGTAATGCCCCTGCCTATGCATCCCAGCATCCTATTTGCTTACCTGCTGCCTTGTCACCTGTTTCCCTACCTTGAGGTCATCAGAGATGATAACCCCAAGATCCCTTTCCTGCTTGGTGCATGCTATATCCTCACCCCCAACTGATATATTGTGCCAGGAGTTTTGTACTTATATGCATTATCTTGCACTTCTTTGCATTGAATTTCAACTGCCAAACCCCTGACCATTCTTCAAGTTTCTGCAGGTCCCTTCTCATTTTGCCTACACCCTCTGGTGTGTCTGCTCTGTTACAGAGCTTTGTGTCATCGGCAAACAGTGAAATTCAGCCTTCTAGGTCCTGCGCAATGTCACTGATGAAGATGTTGAATAGGTCCCGTCCCAGCACTGATCCCTGTGGTACCCCACTGGTCACTCTTCCCTCTGTGGAGTGACAGCCATTTACCACCACCCTCTGTGTCCTGCCACCCAGCCAGTTACCTACCCACCACACTACTGTCCTGCCCACACCCATATTCCCCAGTCTGTGTAGTAGTCTTCTATGTGGCACAGTGTCAAAGGCCTTGCTGAAGTCCAGATAGGTCATGTCCACTGCCCTCCCGATCCACCTCCCTAGTCACCCAGTCAAAAAATTCAATGAGGCTGGTCTGACATGACCTCCCCTGGTGAAACCATGCTGCCTTGGGTCCTGTAGTCCATTGACAACCAGATGTTCCACCAGTCTCTCCTTCAGTAGTGCTTCCGTGATCTTCCCACTACCGGGTGAGGCTGACTGGTCTGTAGTTCCCTGCTTCCTCTTTGTTCCCACTTTTGTATAAGGGGACTACATCTGCTGTCCTCCAGTCTTTGGGTACCTCCCCTGTTTCCAGTGATCGGCTAAACAGGATAGCCAGAGGTTCAGCCACCACCTCTCTTAGTTCTTTAAGGACCCTGGGGTGCACCCCATCTGGCCCCCAATTTGCACCCAAAAGAGAGAGTGCAGCAGTTTCTAAACAGTGTTTATGCAAATGGTTGGCAAACTGTATTGTATTCTGTTACCAGAAATATGGTAAAACCCTCCTGGGGAGGTTAAGGACATTCTACCAGAGACATGGCTGCTTATACTGCTTATTTCAGGAATGTGTGCGTCGCAGATATTGCAGCGGCCAGTTGGAGCTCCGTCTACACTTTCACCAAGCATTATAGTGTGGACGTTGCCTCTAGGCGCAGGGCTGACTTTCGTCTAGCTGTCCTCTGAGGCCTTCTGTCCTAAACTTTCTGCAGACCTTCCTGCCTCTCCTGTTTCAGTTCCTTCTGATTCACACTGCTTGGGACTCTGTCCTCAAGCTTGTTACCTACTGTAAGAGCCCTCTCAAAGTAAGACAGTACAGTTACATAAGAACTTACTGTAACAACAGATCTTTGAGAGGGGCTCTTGCAGTAAGTAACCTTTTTCCCCCACCCTTCTTTCCCCAGCTTCTGCTGCTCTTCCTCTGTGAGCTTATTTTGGCTCAGGGTCCCCAATTATCTTGACACTCCGTTTGGAGGTCTCTGGTGGGAAGAACTGGAAGGCGGGTGTGGGGACATAACTATATAGTGTCACGCTGACAGTGGTCATGTGACTTCAGGTGGACGGCCCCGCCACATATATTGCTTGCTAAAGTTTCCATGTGGTCCTGATGGCAGGGAGCACAGTTACTTATGCAGAGTCTTCTGGATTAAGTACTGTGATGTGCTGAAAACGCTTTCATACGCTGCATCACCTAATGTAATTTTTATTGCCAGACAGTCGTGATAAATGCTGAATAATGGCAAACCTACTTAAAGCCAAGTTTGAATTGTATGAATCCTTTACCATTGTGAGTTTCTAGTCTGTGCAGTCATGAATGCTGTCTATGGACGGCACCTTGTTCATTTGATTAATTCATTTAATAACTGGTACTCAACGGGCATCTCTAAAGTAGGAGCGGAGCCCTGGAATGTGTTCTGTTTTCACCACTCTATGTTGTACTTTGTGAACCTTTCTGCCGAAGAATTCCATAACTGATTACGAATGCGTTGTGGTAACAATCAGAGCTTAAAGCAGCAGTATCTTTTAATCACCGCAGTTTTTTCAGCAATAGTGTTTGTTGGTGAAAATGTCAAGATACAATTTTTTTGTTTTGTTTTCTTTCATTCCTAAACCAAGGTACAGGATTTTGAAGTTTATTTTAAAGTTCTCGCTCCTGTGCCATGCCCTCTATGAAAAAATGAAATATCTTGGTACAGTACTGTTTTGCTTTTTTACTATCAGAAGCATGTTATTAAAGGTAACCTGCAAATTAAATACTGCAACCTGCTCCTGTCCCACATACCATTTTTTTTAAAAACTTGTATTTATTGAGTTTCAAAAATACAATCAATACAAGCATTTCCCCTAGGAAATTGCATAATAAATATAATTTCCAGATTATAACAGTGTATCAGCTTCACAGTCCTACCTTTGTTACCTCATTGGGGGGGTTCTAATAAATTTATTATACAATATTTTAAAGTAAAGAGAACCAAGGCTATTGGCAGCCATGAGAGGGGATAAAAAACATATTAATTGCCATCATCACACTATATGACCCATTTAATAGGTTAACCATCCCCTATACCAAAGATAGGAAACAATACTAATATTAGAGCAACTTTACAGCTCTGCAGAGTCCCTTAAATGTCTGTGTAACCGCTAGGTGGCGCTTCCCCAAGGGATACTACCCCTGCCTGCATGACTGAGAGCAGGGTAAGTAGCCTGAGTTCTAGGAACAGGTGCTTCCACCTGGAGAACAGGGTCAATGGCAGCATAGCTGCCGAGGGTACAGCCCTCCGGGACACTGTTACCCCCCTCTTTTCCCTCTGGTGGTGTAAATGGTTCCCTGAATATACAACTGCAATTAACACCTGACAAAAGATTTAACCCAACACTTGTTGCACTTACCACCAGGGCTAGATCAGCCCGGAGACCCCTGTAAAACAAGATTTACCACAATAACCAACAGTATTTTAATGCTGTCTGTACAGAGGTACACCACAAACAGTTTAAGTGCAAAAAGATTCAGATCTAGGCCAGCCCGGTGGCGCTAAGGGTTGAGGCGCTGGATGCCACACCGGCGACCTGGGTTCGGAAACGAGCCCGGGTCATCAGGGGGATGGCAGGGGAGGACTAGGATCGAGCATCCGTTGACTGCTGTCCTAGTCCTGGGGCGGGTTGGGGAATAACCATTGCACGGCAGCGACCTTTGGGGACGCCCAGAGCTACTACCAAGCATGGTGGCATTTGGGGGGAGAGTGCGGCAGACATCGGCACGCAGTGCCTGACATCATTGCAGGTCCGCATTCCCGTGGGCGAAAAAGCGGAGGAAAAAGGCTGGGCACAACCATGCAGCTTGATGGCCGCGCCCTGTGCTGCCCGGAGAACTTACGAGGAGTCCCGTCGGGGAGGATCCGGGGCTGTCCTGGCTGGGAGTGGCAGAGGGTGCCCTCCAGCAGGGTAGCATGACGGCCGTCCCTGTCCCTCCTGGGGTGCGGTTTGAGCCACCCAGCTCTCCAGGTGAGCAGGGCCAGCGGCTGGATGCCCCAAGCTGGTCATGTTGCAGAGGAGGTTAAAAAAAGCAGCTGTGATTTAAAAAAAAAAAAAAAAAAGATTAAAGATTCAGATCTGGTTTATTTGGGGGCATGAACAAGAAAGGAGTGTCATCTGGTGCTTGATTCTATTACTGATTAAATCAGGTTTAAGCATGCATGGCGCTAAGAGTCCCTCTGTCACAGTTACACACGCTCTGGGTACCCAGTTGAAGTTACAGGCAAGCATTTATTTATTTTATTTATTTAGTTTTTGTTGACCGGGTAAGTGCCCTAGACAAATCCTGCCTATTTTCAGGCATGACCCGGGGGAGGGGGATATAGATGAATGCCAACTGACCTTGAACCAGATTAAGCTGTTGGTGGTATTTTTAGTGAATGAGGGGAAATTTGGCCGGTTGCAGGGGAAATTCCCCTACTGTTTTCGATAAGTGCCATGGGATCTTTAACATCCACCTGAACTACCACCAATCCAGGCAGATGGGACCTCGGTTTAACGTTTCATCCTGAATTGCTTGTGATAGGCAGGTGTTGCAGCTGTTGTTGGGGCCCTTAGGAAAAAGAAACACAACATACACTTTAACCCAGTATTTGTATTCAAGAGTCGGAGGGCTCAGTTCGTGACACTCAATCAAAACAATTTAATCAGATGACACACTTTGATTAGGAGGTAGTTGCAGGGAGCTACCCTGTGATTTACTCACGATACCCAGACCAGGTTGCAGGAGGGATGAAGTGCTGGTTTGCCAGGAGAAGCATGGCCCATGTGATTCACCATGGTGTAGTTCCTGTTCGTTGATGTTGAGCAGGAAGCCGAATCCCCAGGCAGATCTCTCGCCGGGTGGTTCTCTGCAGCATGAGCAGCAATCAGGGCTGTGGTGTTGAGGCCCAGACAGATTGAAGGAAATGGATTCAGTTTGGTCAGAGTTACTAGATACCTTTAATTTTTTTTTTTTTTAATAACATTTTTTATTAGGCTCTAGGACATTTATACATTATACAAAACATTTTACATAGATACATTCATTCAGTTTATATAATTATACATTGGATTAAAAAAAAAAACTCTCACCCAGCATTAGGACTAATTAATCACATGAACTAGACAAGTCTCGTTTTAACATTTCTCCAGTATTGATTTGATTAACTTCAGGTAACAGTCTGAATAAGTGCTTAACTGATACATAATCCATTTTCTCCATTTTGTATCAAATACCTCCACTCTGTCAAGTTTAGCCACTCTCCTTTAGTTGGCAGCCTAGTCGTTCCCCATAGTCTGGTTAATACCTTTTTGCTGCCAATATTTGCTGTGTAGTTTGCAGGTATACATTCTTCTCTACTTTTAGACCAAATGGGGTAGTAGCTGTCAGTATATACCTAGAGGTTAAAAGACCTGGGTTTTCATATATTGCCACCAGCTCCTGTACTACCTCCCCCCAATAAGGACCCAGCATGCTGCATTTCCAAAATATGAGTCTGGTCTGCATGTACTGCTCCACATCCCCGCCAACACTTTCCTTGAGGATCGCCTGTAAAACTAGCTACCACAGCAGGAGTGCGGAAAAATCTAAATCATAATTTCCATGCAAACTCATTCTGATATGGGGATCCTGAGGCCTTAAGCATAAGTAGGGAGGCCATCTTTCAGTTAGGTACCAGTAGGTCAGTCCCCAATTCCAAGGACCAACGGGCTCTATCGACTCAGTAGAGTCTTCTGGTTTCTCTCCCAATGCAAGGTAGGCCAGACTGATAACATGGTCTAGAGTGGTACCTTGTCTCTGTGATAGAAGTAATTTTATTATTAGTGGGGGGTTTTCAGCCACTGCTGCCAGTGGTTCCTCCATTGGCTGCAAATAAGATTTTAGCTGCAAATACTTATGAAAGAAGCCCTGGGGTATTTTATACTGAGCCTGGAGCTGGACAAATGAATAAAGGCCCTGTGAGCCTAATAATTGAAAACTATGTTTGGTATTATATTTATACCACTGGATTAAGGATCTAGCCAAAGAATTGGGTGGAAAGGCACTGTTCACCACAAAGGGATCTCAGAAAAAGTGCCTCCATGGGCAGTAATCTTCTGTTGAGTACAGTCAGCCACTGCTTAAACACCTCTGCAGTATATTGTGGGAATTTAGAGAGAGGTATGCAACCAGGAGGATGTCCAAAGAGACAATCCGTCAGGTCTTCTGTGCCATTCCAAGTCATCTCAAACTGCTTCCAGGGCATAATATAATTGGGGTTCATCCAGGAGAGTATGATGTTTAATTTAGAAGCTTGGGCATAATTCAGGAGATTCGGTAAATTTAACCCACCTCTGTCTTGATAACTGTAATAGAGAGTACCGAATCCTGGGAGGTTTCCCCTGCCATATAAAGCGAAAGATCAACCTATTCCAAGCTTGAAAATGTCTGTGTCGGAAATAATGGGAGTGTCTGCAGATAGAACAAAATCCGGGGAAATATGTTATGTTTAATAGTTTCTATTCGAGCTAGGAAAATCAAAGGTATGTGTGACCATCGTGTGAGGTTTTCAGTTATGTTTTAGGTTAGGGGTTCAAAATTTGCAATATCTGCATGTATCTGATTTTTAGTAAGATGGATCCCAAGGTGCCGCATCGATTGTTTATACCACTTAAGGGGAAATGCACGTTTTAAAGCAGGGGAAGGGATGTAGTTACACAGTAGTACCTCTGTTTTTTGTTGGTTAGTTTTATACCTGAGATTTTACCTACATCTCAGCTGTTCCCACAACCCTTGGGATTGATATATCCGGGGAGGACAAAGTGAGAAGGAAGTCGTCCGCAAATAGTGACATTTTATGGTTTGTGCCTCCCATAGGTATGCCCTCAATCTCTGGGTGAGCTCTAATGGCTTGGGCTAATGGCTCAAGATACAGAGCAAATAACAGGGGTGAGAGGGGGGCATCCCTGACTAGTTCCCCTCTGTAGAGGAAAAGGGTCAGAGATACAGCCATCTAATTTTAAGTAAGCTGGAGGGTGTTTATACATATTTTGCAGTTGTTGTATGATCTCAGGGAAAGCCAAAACTGGACAAGGTGGCACACACAAATGGCCAGAGCCACTCTGTCAAATGCTTTTGGCATCAATCCAGTGAGTGCTAGGGGGTAGATGTTGCTCATTGCTGTTTAAGTGGATGTGTTCGTCGCTGCATCAGTAGACACTGTGATCCACTAATAAAGCCCACCTGATCATGATTGTTCAATAAAGGCATGATGTTTTCAAGTCTATGTGCTAGCACAGACATATACATTTTGTAATCAAAATGTAACATTGAAATTGGCCTGTATGATGAGGGTAGGGTAGGGTTTTTATTTTGTTTAAGTATGGCAGATGTCACTGCGTATTGCCAAGTATCTCGTGGATAGCCTGGAGTAATGGTGGTAGTATTTCTTCTTTGAGTTTTATAGAACTCCAATGGATATCCATCTGGTCCTGGAGCTCTCTGGGTCTTAGCTCTCTGTAGCACTCCCTCTATCTCAATCAAGGTAGTAGGGGCTCTCAAAATATTTGTCTTGGAGGCAGTCAGTTTGGGGAGCTTTAAGTTGTTAAGGTATGCCTCTATCTGTTGACTACAATCTTCAGACTCTGCCCTATATAAATCTTGATAATATGTATCCATGACTCGTCTAATGATCTTAGGGTGATGTTCTAGCTTCCCTGTAGTTGTGTCTTTCATGGCCATAACACGGACTCTAGCCTTATGCATTCTAAGTTTATGGGTCAGATTCCTGGCTCCTTTAGGGCACCCCTCATGTGCTGCGAGTCTGAGATAAAAGAGCTGTTGCTATACTTTCAAACAACATGAAGTCTTGCTATATTATGACTATTGCAGTTTGCCCCAGCCTTAGAACTGCTCTGGAGGTGAAAGAGTTAACTTCCATGCAGAGCATGGAGCTTAGAGCCCGAGCTCGGTTCAGAAGCTCTGTTTGGCTGGTTTCAAACCGAAACCGTCAGATTCTTTACTCCGCCTCACTGAACAGTCGCTCCGGAGATTCCTCCTGTTGCTCGGTTCATTTCTTCGGTTTAAAGTGCTATTTCTCGGTTTAATTTTAACTGCGATTTCATTATTTTAACCGCAAAACCGATCGGTTCAGGCTCTGTCTATGGTAATCGTAAGTAATAGATAGGGTTTTTTCTGTGTGGAACTTTAAAAGTATTATCGGTTCGGTTGAACCGATCGAGTTGTATTTAAATATAAGTTTAAAGCCTTTTAAGGCTTTTTAGAGTGCGTTTCCCGGTTCTTATCGGTTCTAAAAAAAACGGATTTCATTACGGTTTTTTCCACGACCCGTGACACGGTTTGGAACTGATAAGGGTGTCTTGCCTGGCACTGCCATCAAAAGGGCAAGTTGGTTGGTTAGGCTGGCATCATGTCTGAGAAACCCAAAAGAAAAACCGGGCCCACTGGGTTTCAACACTGTAGTGTCTGTGGGGAAGCCTTTGCCAAGGCTGACCCACACACTACATGTGTCTATTGTCTGGGGTTTGACCACCTCAATTCAGACTGCCAGATTTGTAAAAATTTCCCTGCAGCCACCCTGGACAAGAGTGGGCAGGCTCAGGGAACGAGAGGCCAAAAGTCCTGACCCGGATGGCCTGCCGGTAGTGCCCTCTGACCAGGGCTAAGACTTCCTCGGCAAGCGAAAAGCTGGCTCCTGAGGAGCCAGTTCCAGCAAAGAAATCTAAAAAATCAGCAGGTTTGGAGTCCAAAATTCTTCTCCAACTGCTGCTGAGATAGCCAGGCAATACAGATTGTCCAGTCCTGTCCTCGTTCCCTCCGAACCGCCACTGTCTGGCAAAAGGTCGGTTCGGTCGGTTCCAGTGGTTCAGGATTATGATATAGAAGAGTTCTATGAACCAGAGGAGGGATGAGGATTATGATCAGTGTGAATGTGATTTTGAAAGTCTGGATGTGCCCATTGAACCGGACATCTCCCCAGACAGACCTTCAGGTGAGTCTCCCCCTAGGCTTTCTGAGTCCCCTTCTCATTTTTTGTTTTATAAAAAAGTTGCTGAGACCCTCCAGCTTCCCTTAGAGGAGGCTTTGGATGAGCAAGAGGAGCCTGACTATGTGGAGATGATGGATATCCCAGAGTCCAGGAGGTTGTCCATCCCTTTACATAAATCCTTTAGAAAACAAACAGTAAAAAATTTTAAAGCTCCTAATCCTGTGCCTCCTGTGGATAAAAAGATGGACAGGAGGTACACTTTGTCAGGTCCTGATACAGATTTTCTTTCACAGCAATGCAGTCATGTTGAGGTAGTTCAGGCTGCAGCCTGTGATAAAGCTAATATTCCACTGGCTTCAAGTCCTCCTGACAAGGATTCCAGGAAGATTGATGCCATGGCCAAAAAACAATACATGGCAGCATCCTTGGGACTCAGACAAGCTAACTATATGGTTTATGTTGCAAGATACCAGAAATCTAGATGGGATACTGTCATGGCCTTAGCCAAACAGGTCCCTGGCCAGCTCAAGAGGAGCTGGAGCAGGTGGCTCTTGATGGTATTGAGGCATCTAAGGTGCAATTCCATGCTGCAGTGGATTCTAATGATGTATCCTCTAGAGTCATGGCTACATCTGTGGCTTTTCAGAGATTGGCCTGGCTCAGGTGTACTACTTGTCACGGATACCCAGTCTAGGGCTATGGATTTCCTGTGGTGGAAATTCTCTGTTTGGGGAGCAGACAGAGAATTATATGAAGAAAATGGATGAATATAGAACCACTTACAGGAGTGCACAAGCCAAGGAACGGCAAGCCACTCCTCAGAGGCAGCCCCCAGGGGTAGGGTAGGCCTTTCACAGGCCTTTTACCAGACTCAGGCCCCTTCTCTTAGCCTATGTACAGAGGGGTTCTTCAGAGGAGAGGCAGACGGGGTTCGAGCAGGCCTGCTCCCACCCCTCAGCCTAAAGCCCTCCAAACAGGCACCCTGATGGGATGCCCAGGGTCGGCTCCACTACCTGTAGGGCAGGTTGGCTCACTTCGCCCAGGACTGGCAGTCTTTAACTCAGACAGGTGGGTCCTGGAAGTAGTGAGCCAGGGTCATTCTCAGCTTCAAGAAATTTCCAAAGATGAGAGCCAGATCTTTTCCACCTACAAACCCTTTAGAGACTCTTGCTTTGGAAACAGAAGTCTCAACCCTCCTGGCTCTCAGAGCTGTAGAAAAGGTTTCTCCTTCACCAGGGCAAGGGTCTGTACTCAGGTACTTCCTTACCCCAAAAAGACAGGAGAGTGGCGGCCTATCCTGGATCTAAGATATCTAAACAAGCACCTTTTAAGCCAAAGTTCAAAATGGTGACACTGGGAATGATTTTACCCTCCTAAGGCCAGGGGACTGGCTAGCCTCCCTGGACCTCAAAGATGCCTACTTCCATGTTTCTTATCAGAAGCTCCCATCGAAAGTACCTCAGATTGAACTGCCCTCAGGCCATTATCAGTTCAGAGCAATGCCCTTCGCCTCACTTCTGCCCCAAGGGTGTTCACAAAGTGTCTGGCAGTAGCAGTCGCCACCTAAGAAGGCAAAAGATTGCCATTTTTCCTACCTGGACGACTGGCTCATTGTGGGTCAGTCTCCAGACCAAGTCAAATCACACCTGCTAGTTACCCAGCAGCTGCTTACCTCTCTGGGATTTCTTCTCAATCTTCCAAAGTCAGTTTTGGAACCTGTCCAGGTACTTACCTTATAGGCGCAGGAACTGGATACAAAGCAGGCCAGAGCCTTCCTTCCCTTGGAAAGGTAGGACCTTAGTGGCCCTGGCCGCCTCCTTCACTCTGCAGGTTTCTCACCAGCAAGGCATTTCCTGCAGCTCCTAGGGCACATGGCTGTCTCCACAGCTGTGGTGCAAGGAGCAAGATTTCAGATGAGGGACATTCAGTTCCATTTGAGAGCTTTCTGTCTCAAAGAAGAGATCCTCTTCCAAATTAATCCCAGTGACTCGAACCCTGATCCAGGCCCTTCAGTGGTGGCAGGATCAGAGCAATCTGAGACAGGGGGTGCCTTTCATCCCTTTGTCCCATCCCTCTGTCCCATTCCTTGACCCTTACTACAGATGCATCCCTCTTGGGATGGGGAGCTCCATGGCGACTCTCCACCCAGGGATTATGGTCCCCCAGGAATCTCTGCTCCACATCAATCTGTTGGAACTCAGAGCTGTTTTTCTAGCACTTCAGTTTTCTCTGCATCTGTTCAGAACAAGGTGGTACAGGTCAGAACAGACAACACCACTACAATGTGGTACATCAACAAACAAGGGGGCACTCTGTCTTCGGCCTTGTGCACCAAGGCAATGAAGTTGTGGTCTCTGGCTTACTCCCTGAACACTTCCCTCATAGCAGTTCACCTCCCAGGCAAGGACAATGTCTTGGCAGATGCCCTCAGCAGGATTTCCCAGGGCCATCACGAATGGTCACTGGATCCCTAGTACTGGGATAGTGTTTGCAGATGGGGCACCTCAGATAGATCTTTTCGCAGCCCAAGACAATTATCAACTTCCACTGTTTTGTTGCAGGCCCCTAGTGTTGGGCTCAGTTCCCCTGGATGCCTTTCTCCTCGATTGGTAAGGGAAGTTTCTTTATGCCTTCCCCCCTTCCCTCTCCTGTTCAAAATACTAGTCAAAATCAGGTCTCAGCCCTGCAAAATGATCCTGATTGCTCCAGACTGGGCCAGGCAGCCCTGGTACCCACTCCTTCTGTCCTTAGCAGTCCATCTTCCCCTGTGTCTCCACAGGAACCACAATCTGTTAACCTGTGCTCAGGGGAGAGTTTGGTATCCGAATCTCAAATCCCTCAACCTCAAGGCTTGGCTCTTGAGCAGTTAGTTTGCTGATTTGCAACTTTCTCAAAGTGTTCTCGAAATCCTGAAGGCTGCTAGGAAGCCTTCCACCAGGGCTACCTATAACTCCAAGTGAAAAGGTTTTCCATATGGTGTTCTGGGAAGCATGTTTCCCAGAATCTGCTGATCTACCTACTGTATTGGACTACATGGTCCATCTTAATTCTTTGGGACTGAGACCAGCCACCCTGAAAGTGCACTTGGCTGCTGTCGCTGCCTTCATTTCAGCAGGGAAGCCCTCTTCTCTCTCTGCTCATCCTGTATTTTCAAGTTTTTAGGATTGCTTCACACCAATCCCCCATTCAGGGACCCTGCCTGACTTGAGATCTTAATGTATACATTGCTCAGCTAATGCAACCCCCTTTGAGCCTCTGTCTCTGCAGAGCTTAAGTATTTGACTTGGAAAACTGTATTTCTGGTAGCATCACTTCTGCCAGGCGTATAAGTGAGTTACCAGGTTTTATCAGTAGAAACTGACTTTATTTCCTTTCACAGGATAAAGTGGTCCTCAGGACTAACAGGAAGTTTTTGCCTAAGGTGGTTTTCAGATTTCCACCTTACCAATCTATTTCACTTCCAGTGTTCTTCACTGACCATTCCTCCTCGTGAGAGAGGCTGCACAGCTTAGATGTTAAGGGGGCCCTAGTTACTACATAGAGCGTACTAAGGGTCACAGGTTTGACTCCTCCAACTGTTTCTCACTTTATGTTGAGGTTGGGAAAGGAGACCTGCCACTAAAAGATCCATTGCCAGGTGGATCGCTTCTGTATACAATTTTCTATCAAAAGCTGGGTAAGGTTCCCCTCAGGCCTGAGGGCTCACTCTACCAGAGGTACAGCTGCATCTCTAGCTGCTGCAGAGACATCCCTATCTTGGAGATATGTCAGGCAGCTACTTGGAAGACAGTACACACTTCACTCAAGCATTACTCCCTGGATATTCAGGCCAGGAGGGATGCTCGGTTTGGCACAGTGCTTCAGAGCCTATTCCTAAGTAGGTTCTGTCCCCTCCATGGAGGTACTATGTGTAGTCTGTAATAGTCATAATATAGCAAGACTTCATGTTGTTTGAAGAAAAATTACTCACCTTAGTAATGTTGTTTCTTCTAATGGAGTTCATATATTATGACCTCCCCAGCCTGCCCCTCTCAGAACTCCTACTTTGGGGTATGTGGTAGTCCTGTTGGCATTTATTGATGCCCTCTTCATGTTTGGGTGTTGTGTTCATTTAGTTATTTTATTCTTAATTTTTCTGGTCCACTGACTTGAGTCTTTGTGTTGGGACCAGTAAAATGTGTTAATATATTAGTAGCCAGTTGGCTAGTGTAGGTTACAGCTTCCACACAGAACTTTAGTGAGTTTTGCTCATAAAGATCTGACGGTTTCGGTTTGAAACCAGCCAAACAGAGCTTCTGAACCGAGTTCGCGCTCTAAGCTCCATGCCCTGCATGGAAGTTAACTCTTTCACCTCCGGAGCAGTTCTAAGGCTGGGGCAAACTGCAATAGTCATAATATAGCAAGACTCCATTAGAAGAAACAACATTACTAAGGTGAGTAATTTTTTCATCTGATCTAGCTATTTTTGAATTTTTTTATTTTATTGTTAGTAGTTGTACCTTTACAGTTCCATCCCCCTGGGCATATAAAGACTGCAGTACTTTTGACTCCCCCTGGAGCTTAATAAGCTGTGCCTCTCTCTCTTAATTTTTCCTCGTTGAGTAGGCAGTAATATCCCCACGCAACACTGTCTTAAGGGTATCCCACTGAATCGCTGCCGAAGCATCTGAGTCACCATTCTCCCCCAAGATCTGTGGGATCCTGTCTTTAACAATTTGATTAAACTCTGGAGCTCTCAAGTGCATCAAGTTGAAGTGCCAGAAGTTCGTTTTATGTCCCCCACCCAAATCAAATTTGTCATATACTGGGGAATGATCTGATAATATGGTCGCCCCATGCCACACGTCGTGTAATGTTTCTAAATGTTCTGCTGTGGTAAACATAATCCAATCGAGATGCCACCCCTGGTCCCGGTGCTGTGTGGGGATATTCTCTCTGTGTGGGGTAACAGTGAAGCCAGATGTCTAGCAGCCCCAAAGAAGCAATTGTACCCCACTAGTACTTCTGAAGCGGGTTAACCCTGTGAGGAAGATAGACTGAGACATCCTTTGCAGGGTTCAGAGTAGTATTCAGGTTGCCTCCCCCATCAGAAGTTGCCCCTGGAGGATCTTCAAAAGCTGTGCAAAAAAAGTCTGAGCCAGTCTCTTTGAGGTCCCCGGGGGCCAATGAACGGATGTCAGAGTAACCAGGCGAGCATGAAGCGTGCCCGTTGCAATAGCGAATCGTCCCTCCGGGTCTGTTACCTTCTGATGGAGGTCGAATGGTGCCCCACGTCTGATCAGGATGGCTGCTCCCCATCTCCTACCCAAGCTGTGAGATGAAGCTATCACCGTGGGAAACCCCCATTTGGTGAATTTTTCATGCTCAGGAGAGGACAGGTGAGTCTCCTGCAAAAATATGATTTCAGGATTGTCTCTAAAATTGTATCAAACGGGATCTCTTAACTGGGGTGTGGATCCCATTAATATTAAGGGACAATATCGGTGATGATTTCCCCATTTTGTATCATTAACAAGTATTTTATATTGCATAAGCCCAGTTTCCTACTGTTCTCCTTGTCACCCAATATAGTAAACATCTCCTCTGCATATATTCTCAACCCAAATTGCTGATAAGCAGTTTCAGTCCAAAGCAAACGCACCAGAATAGCCTATTGTATGTTCGAGTTCTCATTGTCTAATTTTAACAACATATACAAAATAATATACCCATAAGATATGGTACAAATGTTCAGAACATATTTGTATATCTTACAAAAGATCAGTAATAGATGACAGTATTTATCCCCCTCTAGTGGTGATTTGGTGGTACTCCCAATCATGTATTGTTTCCAGCTAGGTTTAACACATATCTTAATTTGTGTTAGCCTGTGGGAGTAACAGAAGTAAAAGAATATTGGTTCGGGGGAGAATTTGTAACTTTCATGCCTAGGTTTCTCATCATAACAGTGCAACATTAACTTTTACATGGATTACAGAACAAGTCTGTAATGACTCCCTAGGTAGGGTGGGATCTGTACTCCTTCCTGTGCCGGGATGAATGTTATTTCCCTGTGGGGGAAGCTCACGAGGCCAACGTGGGTCCCCAGCACCATGTACAAAAATTAGTAACATGGAGCAGGCAAACAACACGCGCAGCTCTGGACTGCACCAAATAAATTGATGCAGTCCTGATAATCTGCTGCACGTGACTGTCGCCATATTGCCATCTAGCTGAATGCATCTCCATTAGCTCGCCGCATGGGACCCAGCAGTATTATTTAAAAAATCAGTTTTAATAGGGGAGCTCGTCAACAAATGAGGAATAGTAGCCGAGGCTGTTTAGAGGGCAATATAAATTGGGGTAAGATAAAGTTTTCAGTTGTTTCACCATAATTGTCCCAGACTCTTTTTTTTCCATTAAACAATAAAAAGAAATCAGATTATTATGCATAGATCGCTTGAGTCTGTACTTCAGCCCCCATTTCCCTTGATTAATATCTCTGACTAGCATTCTAAATTACAAAGATTCAGCCCCTATAACATCGCACCACCTCGGCTAGTTTTTTAGATGGCTCAAACAGCCGCTCTAAGAGTAAGTGCATGCCCAGACTCTCGTCATGGGCTGGAAAGATTACCAGAGCCCCATTCTCAGACAGTCAATCCGGGGCAGTCCTCTGGAACTTGAGTAAAAGTTTTTTAACATCTAGTAATGTGGAGTAGCCTTGTCTCTTTCTGGTTTGCATGTTCTGCGCCTTCTCCCACACGATTCCTGACTTGAGTGCCTCTAGGTCCCGAGTTTCCGATGTTATCCGCTGGGGTACCACGATGTTCTTGGTCTGGAGAGCTTTGCTGGCTTCCTCTGGAGTTTCAAATGTCTGTGGCCTTCAGGAAACATTATTATAAGCTTTGCCGGATATGGTGTAATGAACTTCAACTGCTGCTGTTTCAGGGTGAGAAGTATCAGGGCATAGGCCCTTCTCCTTGCTGCTATTTGTGGGGAGTAGTCATTATCAAAATAAAGACGTCTGCCCTTATATTGAATGTCCCCCATGTTCCATGCTCTTGACAACTGCTGTTTTACTGCATAGTTTAATAACTTGAGCACTATAGAGTGCAGCCTCTGATCAGTATGTTGAGGTTTCAGGGTGAGGGCTCTGTGAGCTCGTTCATGTCTAGTTTGGTGGATGGATCAAGTTGTACCTCCCATAATAAAGTATCCAAAAATTTAAGCATATCATGCCCTTCTTCCTCCTCTGGTACTCCTTGAATGTGTAGATTATTTGTCTTTGATCTGTTCTCAAGGTCTTCACATTTGTCTGTTAATAGCTTTTGTTCATTTATTAAATGCACCACAACTCTCTCCAGGCTATCAGTTCTTGTATCAATTTCTGTGTCAGCCGACTCCAATTCAGATACCTTCTGATTTATTTTAACCAGTTCTGTGGATAGTTCAGTGCGAAAGGAGTGAACTTCATCTCTGAAATCCTTTGAGTTCTGCCAGGATTGCAGCATTGCTGGGTTGTCCATTAGGAAATAGTGGGGGCTTCACCACGTCTGGTAGGCCGAAATCACCAGTCTGAGAGTCTTTCACTTGTCTGGTCTGCTGTGCAGCTAAAGCAGTTGATTTTTTCCTTTTTCGGCTCCCATTCAGTTCTGTAACTCCTCTAGCCTCTTGTATAAAAAGGTTTTTCTGGTTTTGATTTGTTTTGTACTGATTCTGGGAGCTTTTCTGTGGGGTCCCTGGAGCTTGATCTTTCAGTGCTGCATTCCAGCTGACAGCTCATCCGGAAGTCTGAGAGTTACTGGATACTGCTTCCAGCAAATGTGACACATTCAAGCAGTGGGGAACCAAATCGCGACCCACTATTCGCATTCAGCACACTTTATAGTAAAGGCAGGGAAATACCATAGCTCAGATGACGGTCTGGTTGCAATTCACAAGATTTTCTGCGCGAACAGTATGCTCTGCGCTTGTGGTGGAAGTTCTGACAGGCCGATCGCACAACAGCAAGTCTGCGGTTCTCTTCTGGTGAAATTGGTCACAGTAAGTTAAGTAAGTAAAATTTATTTTTTAAGCGCTTTTCAAAGCCAAAGCGCTGTATAAATAAAACAATTAAAATACATACATATAACATAAAAACAACAATAACAATATAATCACAATAAAATCACTCTTCATATGCCTGTTTAAATAAATACGTTTTTAGTTCTAACTTAAAACTTTCAACGGTCAGGCAGCTTCGTATCCGACGAGGTAGAGAATTTCACAGGGTAGGGGCAGCGTAAGAAAATGCCCGAGCTCCAGAAGTTTTTAAGCGGACCCTGGGAACCTCTAGTAATCCCTCGTCAGCGGAGCGGAGCGAGCGAGAGGGACAGTAGGGAATAAGGAGATCTTGAAGATACCGCGGTCCCTGTTCGTAGGCTTTATAGGTCAGTAACCTGACCTTAAAGGTGATCCGCCACTGAACCGGCAGCCAGTGCAGTTCGCAGTACAGCATGAATATGACTTTATAGATGTCCCAGTCAAAAGCCTGGCTGCTGCGTTCTGCACCACCTGCAAGCTGCGGATATCAACCCCTGGTAGCCCTAGGTACAGGGCATTGCAGTAATCAAGGCGAGAAGTAACAAAGGCATGGACCAATACCGGAAGGTCGGCCGGAGGAACTAGGTGTTTCACCCGAGCGATATTCCTAAGATGATAAAAGGAAAATTTGACAATGGATGACACCTGAAATTTCAGGGTCAAGCCATCGTCCGTAATAACGTCCAGGTTACGCACCCGGTCTGAGGTTGAGAGCTGGGCACCATCGATCCATATGCCTGAAGGAAGCCAAGCCCTACAACCCGCCTCAAGGCGACCTGGGTCCACCACCAACACCTCATTCTTATCCGGGTTTAACCTTAGCCAGCTGGCACTCATCCAGTCCTTGATCTCGGCTAGACAGCTGTTAAGTGCAGAGACTGCATCTTCCTGTCCGGGTCTAAAAGACAAATACAGCTGGGTATCATCTGCATAGCAGTGAAAACCCAAGCCGTATTGCCTAATAATGTCTCCCAATGGCAGCATATAGACAGCGAACAACATAGGTGCTAAAATGGAGCCCTGCGGAACCCCACAGGGCAGGAGGAAGGTATCAGAGGAATAAATTCTGGTGATAACCTTCTGTCTCCGCCCCGTGAGAAGAGATTGAAACCACTGCAGAACTGTACCAGACAGTCCGCAGCAGAACTGCAGGCGTTCCAAAAGCACACCATGGTCCACAGTATCGAATGCTGCAGAGAGATCAAGAAGGACTAGAATAGTACAAGCCTTTCGATCTCTCGCTATCAGGAGATCATTTAGAACCCGGACAAGGGCAGTCTCAGTACTGTGTCTTTTCCTAAATCCTGATTGGAGAGTATCATAGACATTGTGATTTGTAATATGGTCGTCCAGTTGCAATGCAACCACCTTTTCAATAACCTTACCCAAGAAGGGCAGGTTAGAGACAGGTCTGTAGTTAGCTGGACAGTTCGGATTCAATGAAGGTTTTTTTAGGAATGGTCGAACGACCGCCTCCTTTAGGGGATCAGGAAAGATCCCCTTCTCCAGAGATTTCCAAACAATTTCAGCAGTGGTCGGACAGATAGTATCTACACAACTTAATAATAGAGGCGTAGGGCCCGGATCCAAACTACAACTGGTTGGACGTACAGTCTGGACAATCCTCACAATATCCATGAATTCCGGCCTACCAAAGTCAAACCAGGTAACACAGGTGTTTGTTTTCCCCTGCCGATCACTGCAAACCCTCAAAGAGTGAGCCTGGCCGATATCCGACCTAATGCTGGCAATCTTATCAGTCAAAAACCGAGCAAGCTCATCACACTTTACTTGTGAAAAATCTCTTCCAGACTGTAGACAGAGTGGATTGCACAGTCTGTCAACAGTCTGAAAGAGTTGAGCTGGTCGGTTCGCGCAGCAACTCTCCCTGGACAGGAATTCTGCCTTCTACGGGTTATTGCCGATTGATAGATAACGTAATGATCCATCAATCTAAGTTTGTCAGCATCCAAGCAAGATTTCCATCAGGCCTCTCTAGCACCCTACTCTCCTCAGTTCCTTCAAAGACTCATCAAACCATGGAGTCCTTGAGCTGGGTGAGTGTGAAGGGCCAACGCCAGGAGCAATTTGGTCCAAGGCCCTGCTCACTGCCTTATTATAGGCAAGAACAAGGTCTCCTGGACTCATGCTCTCACCCAAAACACCCGATAGGTCCAGTACCGCTAATAGACCCTCTGGGTTTACTCCCTTAGAGGGCGAATACTGACCATCTCCTCAGGAGGCAGGCCTATTAGGGTGCCCCAAACTGAATCTTATGGTGTGATGGTCTGTCCACACATTTGGTTCCACCCCAGATGCGTAACATCCAAATCCAGTAGGAACACCAGGTCTAAAAGTGTCCCCTATATGGGTAGCAGAGGTAACTACCTGTGACAGGCCCAACATAGACATGAGTTGGAGGAAATTCTTTCCAAAATGCGAGAGTTCATCGTCGACCCAGGCATTGAAGTCACCCAGTATTAACCATCTGGGCGACTCCAGTGCCATGTCCACGATGAAGTCCGCGAATTCCTTCAGGAATTCTCCACCATCGCCTGGTGGACAGTAGATGAGGAGAATCCTAAACTCTGCACCTGCTGCCAGGATATACTCAAAAGACCTGGTGTTACCCACTGACACCTCCACAAGACTCAGATCTGATCTAAAAAAGATGGCCACTCCCCCACCCCTACGATCCAGTCTCGGGCGGTGCATCACCGAGAACCCAGCCGGAGCAGCAGAGTCTAAAATAGGACCTGCATTCTCATCCAGCCAGGTCTCGGTGATACATGCCAGGTCAGATGTTGCAAGAAGATCTGCAATAATAGCAGTCTTGTTCCTAATAGACCTGGCATTACATAGCACCGCCCGAGTTGGATGGGTTTTTGGAGAGAAACGCAGTACCTGCCCACAATCTGTGGAGCCCTTGGGTATGGGAATCAGGCAAGGAGGACCCCTCTTCTGATCCCATTTCGCCCCAGGGCGTCTCCTCGACCCAACTACCCCTATCTGCCCACCGCCCTCCAATCTCCCACTCTGTCCAGCCCACCCATCCCTTAAGCGCCTTCTCGCTATACCCGTTATGCGGCAGTTATTAAGGACGTCATTAGACAACCGGGGACAATAAAAGGGACGGAGGTCCCGGAGCAGAGTGGGAGAATAGCGCCTGACCGTTGTAAACCCCATTAAACACATCTTTAATAACAATTATCTAATAAACTAACTCAAATAAACGCACCTATCAAATAAGCTCTCCTTTTCTCTCACAAAGAGGAGGCAAAATATACATAAAACTAAAATAAATCCCAACTCAAAACTAACCCTAAATAATAAAATACCATTGAATATTAAACCTAAAACAATTTGTATTTTTAAACACTGAATCACCTCTCACGTGCAACAGTGCAATAGATGTTCTAAAATCTCCGAAAACTACTTCTCACATAGCAGGGGACCAAATTACTAAATCAAATTAATAATTATACACACTAAAATTAAAATAATATAAAATATATATCCCTCTTAGCACCCTCAAAATTCATAAGAAAGCAAAAAGATCAATTTTCAGAGTGTTCAGAGCAAAATAAAAATCAAATGAGTCCAAATAAATAATATTACACACAAGTCCAGTGGTAGGGATCCGAATCCAAACCCAACAAAGGAACCTGAAGGAGTCCACAAATCCAGTAGCGACTGTACTTCAAGGACCAAGCTCCATACAGTCAGTTTTCCAGGAAACAGGTAGATCAGGGCAAAATGTGTTACCTGAGACAGCAGTAACAGCAGCCTTACCCGGTCAACGACCCGCGGCTATAACCATCCCACGAGTCAGCCCAAACAGTCGAATCCTGGGAAGGTCTAGAAGAAGCCCTAGTCCCCCAGCTTCCTAGGGGTAAAGGGGCAACTCCTGCCCGGTCGGAAACCGAGAGGCAGCCACTGCCTCTCAGACAACAAAAAATAATACCAAAACAGTGGCTACAGCAGCCTTACCCGGCTAGCGACCTGCAGCTACAAACGTCCCACAAGTCAGCCCAAACAGCCGAATCCCGAGGCGGTCTAGGGGAGGCCCTGAGTCCCCCCAGCATCCCAGGGAGCAAGCTGGGCAACTCCTGCCCGGTCGGAAACCGAGAGGCAGCTAACACTTCTCGAACAGTAAAAAATGAGCCCACTTTACACACAGATCCCCCAGAGTCCACCAGAGTCCTTAAAATCACTAACAGGACACCAAAATCCTTGTATAATAGATGGAATAAACAGTACACTGTTGGAAAACCTTACAAATCCTTTTGGAGCAGGCAGATGCTTCGGCAACAAGCTGTACACAGTTGGATAATACCTCTTTGCAAGTCCTCCTTATAGATCCTCTTAAAGCAGACAGATACTTCGATGGTTTTAATCAAACAACTCCACGGCTCCACGAATTTGTTAAATCCACAGACCAGTCTTATTCCACAACGTGGGTTTAGACCCCTACCATATGGCCACGAAAGCAGCCAAAATTAACTCTGAACAAACTCAGTGACTTTGGGTGGGTTCCAATAAAACAGGCAAAGCTAAAAACGAATCCGGAGAGTGAAAAAACTTCCATGCAAAAACGTTACTCATACACTCGTAAATCGCAAAGTTCTAGCTTCCTCACTTCTTCAACCCTATCTAACTAAAACTACTTTCAAGGAGAAGTAAGTTTAAACAGATAATAAAGCAACGAACAACGCTTAAACGCTTGAACACTAAAAACACAGCAGCAGCGGCAAGCTCAGCACAGCCGCCATCTTGCCTTGGAGTGCAGGCAACCTTAAAATCTGTAGCTTTATAATGACCCGAAATTTCTTTATCTACAATTTACAGTAAGTGCTGCTCCCAAGACTCATCACACATGGAGCTGTGACAGGACAGGACAGCAGTGTCCAGGTGGTCTCTGCAGGTAACAGAATATTGTCCTACTTGACTAAGACTCTGTATTCTGGCTTGCTCCCAAACAGTTCAGGCTGAAAGTCACAGGTTCGGATGAAGTCCAATACTAAGTGTAAGATCTTCTCATTCAGGAAGATGGTAGCAGGCAGGCCAGACACAGCCTTCCTGCCGATTTCCCCTTCGCATTACGCCAGAGCAGCTGCTCGAATCTCTTGAGCTCCTCTCACTCTCAACTCCTACATCACACTGACCCACTGCTGCAGGCAGCTCGGGACTTTCCAAGTGATCCAAAAGGTTTGATTCGTTGTTCCATCTGTCTGACATAGCAAGGGCTCCCCCTCCAGGTCTGTTTAGGTGCCAAAGAGAGAAGAGTACAATTCCTAGAGAAATTCACTCCCAGAAGACCCCTGGGGGCAAGCTCCATTTTAGGGCCCCCAAAGGTACTTATTGGTGCATACTGGCAGGCCAGAACCAAGATGGTAGTGATTAACAGCAAAGTCCATCCTGCAAGGAAGGCAAGTTAGACAAACTACTGTATTTTGTTAAGAAAGCAGATAATCCGCAAACAATTACAGTTCTTAACAGTGCTCCCGCTGCGCAGTTAGCGATGGCAGAATGGAGCAATTATCTGGCAGTTCAGGTGGGACTCGACCTTAAGAACACTTAGCCCCTACCCAGATTAATTATACACTGCGAGATAGGCAGCTCTTAAAGAGACAGTCATGGAGGCTAATATGGCACTCACACGCAATTACTTTTAAACAGTTAGAACACAGAACACCACCAGGCAGTGGGCATTTAGGCACACCCAAGGAAGACTTTTGGGAACCTCCATTTATAGGGGGTTACATCTAGATTCATTCAACTCGAGGCAGATATGTCACTGCCTTACTGCTCTACCTAAATGTATTTTAAACTTTTAATAAACAGCAAGGCCATTACATAGAAAAAAGAAAACACAGAATTAGTTAAGCTACTAATGACTGAACTTAGGAGTAGAAAAGGAAGTATATAATTCCCTCACCGAAACAGGAACTCTGTCCCGAGAGAAGGAAAAACAGAGTAAGAAACAATCTGCACTATCTATGGCACGTGCACTCCCAACCCTGTTCTCCGGTAAACTCTACAGTGGGACTTTAAAGGTTTTTTTTTAAAACTTTATTTAGGCATTTTTGTATCAAGACAACAATACATTGCAAACAAAACATATACAACATGTCACTTAGTTCAGACATTTCATAGATCTTGTGAGATACCAGATAAGGTGGGTTTGACCAAACATTAATACATCGAAGTAATATTGCTAGTTAATTCAGGCTATAATCCAAAATAAAATAATCGATCAGCATGTGGGTAATGAGTAAAATCTGATTAGGTGTGGTCACAGGTGACTGATTCCTGAGGAGCCATTTTATTATATGGGGGTCAAACATGGGATGAGAGTGGCAGTGCTTATCTGTAGCTGAATCCCCATTTCGGGGCCCAAAGTCTGGTCTTTGTGTGGCCATATATATTGCCCATCTCCTCCAAAGTAACTCGAACTGTGATTGCCTCTTGTTAAGGGTTGCTGTAAGCGCTCCATTCTATGTATGGAAATCATTAGCTCATGCCACTGATGCAGTGTTAATTTCTGTTTGGAGAGCCAGTTTCTTGTGATTAATTTCTGGGTGGTCATTATGGCTTTTTTCAGCAGTTTTCCTGTGGGGGAGGGAGGTCTCTATGCTCTTTCAGTAAATCCAGAAAAAAGTCAAGTGTGGGAGTTAGCAGAAGTGCGGGTCCAATAATAGAATGGAGGGCCTGCTGCAGCTCGTGAAAGAAAGGAGCCAAGACAGGGCATTCCCACATTATGTGAGCCATGGCTGCCAGAGAGTGCCCGAAATCCCTCCAACAGATTGAAGGATCTGCCTTCCCTGAACTTTGCTTGGACTGCAGGAGTTCTGAAATATCTAATAAAAAGTTTCCAGGAGAACTCTCGCCAGCCAACTGCAGACACTCCCCAGTGTATTCTCTTGAGGGCCCTAGTCCAGGTCTCATCTGAGAGTTGTATTCCTAGGTCCTGAATCCAAGCTCTCCTAATTGTCTGGGAGGTATTCCTTTTCCTAGATGCAGAGCCTTGTATAAGTATGAGATAATGTTGTTCGTGGGTGCTCTGCCCTCTATCACTGCCTTAAACAGGACAGCAATCTGCACTGGGGTGGGGTGGGGGCCTGCACCTGTAAGTTTCGACTGGAGGATTCGAATGTAATCCCTAATTTGAAAATATCTAAACTTGTCCTGCCGTGATATCCCATATTTATTCACCAGATCTTGGAAAACTTGAATTTCATTTCCAATTAAGAAATGCCAAATCAGGTGTTGGTCTTTCACTTCCCATCTCTGAAACCCCACGTCCCACCCAGCCGGGGTGTGACAAGGCACGACCTTGCCGCGGGATTCAGGTTCAGCTTTGAGGTGGTTAAGGAGTCTTAGGAAGACCCGTTTGTTAACATCAAACCAACCAGGTATATTTTTATTTCTTTAATATGGCTGGTAACACAGAAGTTTGGGCTTCTGCCCTTTTCTTTTTAAGCCCCACCGGGATAAATGAAACAAAACAGAAATAAAGAGGCCTAGCTCGGGTGGGGGCGCTATCTAAACAATCCCCGGTCCTAACTAGAAATCCGCTTTTCCAGAAGGCTAGACCTTCTGGAAGAACACAAACAATAAAACGGAATACTCACAATGAAAATAAATTTTTCTTTTTGGCTTAATTCAGGAGACCAATCTCCTGAGGGTTGCTTAAGGGACTCCTGATCTGGAACACATCCAGGCAGCTTGTCAGCCCTCTACCCTTGCAGCAACTGCCTGCTGGCTTTTCATTCCTGTTTTTAAAGCTCTCCTGTCTATGCAGCTGCAGCCAATCAGCCAAATCAGCTGCAGCTGTACCCTATCTTACTCAGGGAAACCCCCTCTCCTCCAGTACCTGAGTTTACCACAAGGGTGAATGATTCTAAGTAGGGCACTGATGCCAGGAGGTGTCTCCATTTTTTTAAAATCCTTATCGTCTAAGGTCCCATACCAACTCAATATAGTAGAGTCCGTACATGGGTTCCTCTCTCGTGGAGAAGGGTAAACCTGTCTTTTGGTGAGGAGAGTTCTATTCGGTTTTATAAGGTTTCCCCCTTTAGCTCTAGAGACTTCCATTTGGCAATGTATCCTTTGTTAAGCCAGTAAAAGGCTGTTCTCAGTTGAGCTGCTTGGCGGTATAGTTTTAAATTAGGAAGCGATAGCCCACCCTTTCATTTGGGGATCTGGAGAACTGAAAGTCTTATTCTTGGCCTCTGAGAGCCCCAAAGAAAGAGAGATATCCCTCTGTTCAAGCTATTATAGTATGAGTCTTAAATATGCATGGGGCTAGTTTGTGATAGGTATAAGAATCTGGGGAGCAGTACCATCTTAACCGCCGCCACTCTTTGCACTAGAGGGATGGGGATAAGAGTCCATCTCTCCAACTCCAGCTTTAGTTTCTCCAAGATTGGGGTAAAATTAAGGAATACATTTGGGAGCTGTTTAGGCTTATGTGGACCCCAACATATTTCAAGTGATTTAAATTCCATCTAAAGGGGGAAGGCTCTCTTTATTCTTTTGGAGGGGTTATAATGTACTTGCAAGACTTCAGTTTTGTATGTGTTTACTTTATACCCAGCTAAGAGGCCAAATTCTTTCAGGCATTCCCACAGTGGGGCCAGGGCTTGTTCTGAGTTACTAAGATAAATCAGAAGATCATCTGCGTAGAGGGCGAGTTTGTGTCTCTCCCCTCCCATGGGGACTTTAAAGTTTTTAATAACATTTTTATAACTTTAACCCCAAAACAGAGTGCTAAAATGTCCAACTAATGAACAGTCCATGTAGCTAGAGAGAATTAATTATTCCAAAAGTCTCTGTTGTTCCTTTCCACACTCCCTTTCGTTTTGTGGGCTTCAAAAATTTGTCCCTTACCTCAAAGATGGTCCTCAGCGTCTAGGCACTGAATCAGAGTCTCTACCTGCACAGTCCTGTTCAATTTTCCCACTTCAGTTGGGTCAGAGAAGTGGTACGATCTTATGTGTGTCGGTCTTCACCATTCATCACTATTGGGTACCTGGCCAGAGCCAGGACCCCGTGGGAGCCTCGTTTTTTTTTTTTTTTTAAGGCGGAGTTGACGTATGGGCAGCGCCGCCGACATGTTACGTGGTGCTTGTGGGTTGACAGTTATCTGCTGTTGACTCTGCCCCATCCCCAGTTCTTCTTCTCCTGCCATTGAGTAAGGACCTCATGGGAAGCCTCGAAGATTTGTGCTGCGTAGTGAGGCCTACTCCATTGTTCGTGTTGTGGTTTTCTTTCCTGTTCGTTCTTGCTTGGTGCCGCTTGAAGATCTCCCCGGTAAGATTCTTCCTTTTTATATTAAGCGACGCCGAGTATTTGTTTTGTTTTTTCCGGTCATGTCCTGTCCCGGGGACAAGAAAAATAAGTCAAAAACGGGATGGATCCCTATGCGTCAGTGTCCCTGTGGAAGTCTTTATTCTGTTACGGACCAGCATGACTGGTGCCTGTGTTGCCTAGGCTCAGGCCATGATATGGATCGTTGCGATGGCTGCTTTTTGATGGATCGCCCGAGTCCTGGAGATGCGTGCGTTCAAAGTCGGATGTGCTCCACCAACTTTTGGAGGGCAGGCTCGCAGTCGGCGGGCCATGGTAAGCACTGTCCGCCCTCCCGGTCCTATACAGACTGCGGAGGAGGGGGCCTCCGCCATTTTCAGCCTTGCCATGACGGGAGGTCCCTCCCATGAAGCAGGAGGCCCAGGCTAGCCCTCTTGAGGCCGGGTGGAGGCACCGTTCTGGCAATCACTTCCACAGGCGAAGGCTCCCCGGTGTAGCCGAGCTCGGGGCCCGCAGAGGCCTGGGCGGCACCGCCCTCGTATGCCACCTGCGGTGCCGCCCTTGGCTTTGGTGTCGCTTGCGGCACCAAGGGCCTGGGTGGTGCCATGGGCAGTGCCGGGCCATCCCGCTGCACCACTTCTTACTTTGACGCTGTTCACGGCATTGGAGATGGGGGTGCAAGACTTGTTCCTGGTGCTGTCTCCAGTGCCGTTCGCGGGGACGATGCCTGGGCCGGTGTCTGCTTCGACTCTGGTGCTGCTTGCAGCACCGGGGAGGGAGACGGCGCTGCAGTCTTGTTGCCTCGACTCTGGTGCCGTTAGCGAGGAGGTGTTGGCGTCGGCTGTGGTGCCACTCCGGGCTCTGGTGCCATTCGGATGCCGGGGCCAGCGTGGCTCACGGCCCCGGTACTGGAAAGAGTTGTGGAGTGGTCTGGGTTTGGGCCTCTTAGTCTCCCTCCTCAGAGGGGGACTCGGGGACTGGGGGAGGGGCCAACCCGGAGTGGCTCCCGGACTCCGCTAAGTCCTCCGATTCTTCTGAGTCCAGCGCCTCAGCCCCCACTCAGCCTTATTCTGTTGGTCAGGCAGGTTCTCCTGGTTCTGGGGTCAGTGGGACTGACCAGCCTGCGGCTGCCCAGTTGGTGGCTGCAATGCAGCCTGGAGCCACAGATCTGTCCTTCCCTTCAGCTAGGGTACCCCCTTCTTCGGTGTCCCTGGCCAAGTCAGAGTTTGGGGCAGGCCAGGGTGTCCCAGGAAGGGGAGGGTGCTGTACCTTTGGCGGACTCCCAGAGGTCGACTCGGGACTGCCAGTTGCCTAGGCTGGTGGTTTTGAGGAAGAAGGCCCTCTCGGAGTCAGAGGGGTTGAGTGGGGAGGGATTGGCGCCGCGGTCTCTTCCTGGGACCTGCCTAGGTTCTGGAAGGAGTTGTAGTGCAGATCCTCACTCCTCCCCCGAAGGCCTCTTGAGAGGGACTTCTAGCTTGGAGGTCAAGAGCCATCCTTCTGGACTCTCACAGTCCCGGTCACCTCATGGAGGGGGGGGGGATTTCTTCCTTCGGGCACAGCTCCAGCCGTTACGGTTGAACAGGTTCTTTTTTTTTTTTTTTTTTTAATAAAAATTTTTATTTTATTTTGACATAAAACATTACATTCAACTTCAAAAATTGTGCAACACATTTTTTGTGGAAATTCCATAAGACATCTGAAAAAATCAATTAAGTTGTATAGACAAGACTGTTTATCATACCTCAGGTAAGGTTTCACAATGGTTTGCTCTTTATTGCTACCGGTCTAAGCTTGTTTCCTGCATATTCTATGATGAAATATGTAGTATTCCAAATATTCCCCAATCCCTAAATTCCGGGCACGTCTCTTCCCAACTCTGGGATGCCTCCAGAGAGCAGCCAAACCAAGTAGAGGGGGTCTATTCCCGCTCACGTGCAGGTCATAAACTTGACGGATTTATCATCTCCGATCATGGAACAAAATCTTGGTAGTGCTCCAACTGGTATGCAACCCATTTGCCCCATCTAGTATTAAAAGTGTTCATCCTGTTATTCATTTTATATGAGACACTTTCTAAAATATATACCTCATAAATGAGTTTTCTCCAGAATACTTTGACCGGGGCTATCTTAGTAAGCCAGAGTCTGGTTATAACTTTTTTGGCTATTAAAATTAAGAGTGAGATAAGTTTATATTGGGACCAGTTAATCCGGCTGCTCCATGGTGGCGTCGCCATCAAGATGAACCCCGGTGTAAGCAACTGTGGGATAGAAAATATATTATCAAGTTCCATAAGAATGTCTCTCCAATAGTCAAGCAGAAGTGGGCATGACCATAGTATATGTTCTAGGCCTGCAGGAGAGTACCCACAACCCCTCCAGCAAAAGCTCTTATCTGGTGTCCCAAATTTAGCCTGGACATCTGGTGTTCTAAAAAAAATCTGACCCTGGTCTTCTAGGCAAATTCCCTCCAATAAGACATCAATTAATTTTTGGAGTAAAAAAATAGGTGGATTTTGACCAGCTTTCTGGGTCCAGTTCCATGTTAAGTTCTTTAGCCCATCTGACTCTTACCCGGTTTAATCTAGTGATTTGGCCGGGCGTAATGCCCTGTAAATATTGCTGATGATGTGTTCTTGAGAACCCCCTTTTAGGTTGTGAGTAATAAGCTTCACTATTTCAGATGGAGCCTCTGCAGAAACCTGGTAAACGGCCACTACTTCTCTAAATCCCCATGTCTTCAGTTTAGAATGCCCTAAGTGTAAAAGATGGGTCTCTTGGAGCAGAATTGCATCTGGCCTGCTTTGTTTAAAATAACGCAGTAGTCGTCTGCGTTTCACAGGGTTTTGAATGCCATTTACATTAAATGACGTAAGAGCTGAGCTAGTCATGATTACCAAGGGAGAGATAATGTCCTTCCTGAAGGAGGATCCCTCCTGTTTCGCTCTCTAATTCAAGCGGAAGCCCCCTGTCTTGCCTGTATCTGTCTTTATAAATCTTTAAATGGTATCCCCCCCCAATTTTTTTTTTTTAATACCATGCCGTCAAAGGGGCTGCAGCAGCTTCTTACTAAACAAGTTGAGTGTAACAAGTCTTTTATTTTTAAACTTAAAAACAGTGTTGCATCTTGTTGTTCAAATAACAGTAACTCATATGCATACCGGGCATGAGTAAACAGGAGAAAATTCCTTAACCTTAAGGAAAATAAGTACAGTATAACATGTCTTAAAGTAGTAATCCTACACAGATTAACAACATTTATCATAAAGATTATGATGTCCCATAGTGTAGATGGGTCAAAAAGTAAAATTTATAGAAACTTCCAAGGAAGGGGAAACCATCTCCCATTTCCCTTTGAACACTGGGTGCGTCTTGGTGGCATTAGAGTCAAACCCAGTGGGAGGGTTATGATCAAGGCCTATCTTGCCCTGGGTCCTCCGTGAGCTGATGAGGCTCGAAATCAAAAGATAAAGAGGGGTACTTAAAAAGAAAAGTACCCAAAGAACGGCAAAGGAAAAGACTGACAAAAGGTGAAGATCCCATGAAGTTGTTGTAATGGGTGGCCTGGAAACTTCATAGCCCATATCAATCCCCTCCCATATCACTTTGCTTATGTGGTGGAAAAGTCAAACGAGCAAGGTAGAGAGAGTCTCCTTAGCCTATGTCCAGCAACTCTCAAAGCTCCCAGTTTAATTCTAAAGAGGGATTTACCCTATGAAAGTAATTATGGGGTCAGTCTAATTACTCAGTCAAATGGGCAGATTTTATACGCGAGAAGCCCATTTAGAGGGAGTCTTAAAAGAGATTCTAGGGACATGGATGTGTTGTTCATCCACACTTACTGGCAGGTTCCTTGATGCTTTAAATCTTGCCGGGAGGTCTTCAGGCTGGCTCCTCCCACCCACCCGGGTGGTAAAACTCTCGACTCCGCCCCATGGCGCCAGATCTTCCTTACCGCTTGGAAGCTCAGGTTCCCTCCTTAGCGCTCTGCGTTTTAGACTGGTTCCTGATTCTTGGTTCATCTGAACTTAGTTTTGGAGTTTTCTAAACTTCGGTCTTCTTTCCCTCGTGGCTGCGATGGACAATTCGAATCCCGGCTCTCGAAGGTGCCCTGACGGGCAGAAGTTTCTCAGGACTGATCTGCACTCCACGTGCATATACTACTTCGACTTGGATCATGACCGGAGGGTCTGCGAGGTTGTGCCTTTTCAATAGCGTCCTGGATGAGTCGATGCTGCCCGATTGAGACTTAGAGCCCCAAGGTTTCTTCACTGGTAAAACCCAAAGAGGCTCGTTGGGCGGTGTCTGCGACGGCTGGCTCAGCTGAGCAGCTCGAGCACTCGATCGCCCTCGAGGAGGAGGCGGCCCAGGCCGCATCTCCCTCCTCCTCGGTTGTGGCATTTATCCCGCTGTCCCTGAGTTCCTCTTACTCTGCTTCGTTCAGTGAGCTTCGCCAGTCCCTTTCCATGAAGGGAGAGGGGTCATCGGGACATTCCTCTCGGACCAAGATGAGGGAGTTGAAGGGTAAGTCCCGTCATTCCCGTTTGTGGGAGCAGGAGAGGTCTCCTTCCCTGGACAGCCGACCGTCAACTCCGGTCGAGGTTGCGGCTCTGGCCGCTGGCTTCCACGGTGTTCCTGTCAGGCCAGCCTGCGAGACTCCGTCAGCGTGGTCGAGTTATCTTCGACCCGTCAGCGGGTGGTGGAAGCTGGTAGAGCGTTAACCTCGTCCGGTTCCCCGGTGGAGACCGAGGATCTGCCCGTGACTTTAGGCGGCCCCGTCAAAGTGCCGAGCCAAAGGGAAGAGGGGTGCCCCCAACCCTTCCCAGGTGTGCTCTCGGTTTCACCGAAGGCCTCGGTCTCGGACTTCATCTCGGTCAAGTCGCTCCCGCCGACTTCGGCGGTCTCGGTCTGGGCACCAAATTAAGTGGCGACACCGTTCCTCCTCGGATGAGGAAAGGCTTCGACACAGACTGCGTCGATGTTATGAGGAGCTTATGTGGCAGCAGTTGCTGTTGTCCGGGAGTAAATCAACTCCGATTCATTCCCTGGCTATTAAGTGTCTGCCGCCGAATGGCCGAAGCAACTGCTCGCCGCAGCTGAGATGCCCATTTCTGGGCCGGTTGTTCGACCAACTCTAGTTGCCCCACCGATTGTGGTGGAACCTCGGTCGGGTCTCGGCCTGCCCCACAGGTTGTTGGTCACCCTCACTCCCGGCTGGCCTCGGCAGGTGAAGGGTGGCTCAGGCCTGAGGCAGCTGTTTGCAGACTCTTCGGAATCCGATGATGACTCCTCCCTCATCCCCAGGCGGGTTGGCCTGGAGTCCTCCCGGGGCCGGTCTCTGGATGATAGCCCATCGTCCTTCTTGGGTCTGCTTAGGCTCATCTGGGAGTCTACCGGGATGCAGCTCGAGCCCGTGTCCAAACAAGCCTATTATCCCCTGACGGAGATTCTAGACCTAGGGGATTCATCCACGGAGGCCTTTCCTGTGGCTGAGGCCATGGTTGGCCCAGCCTTGGAGCTTTGGCAGCGGCCTGCTTCCTGTCCTGCACCCTCGGCCAGGATGGCCAGGAAGTATGCGGTCCCTATCTGCTCTTCGCCAGGTTTCTCGGAGCACCCCTCTGCCGAGGGGTTAGTCACCGATGACGTCTTCCAGCGTTCCGGTAACGCTTGGGACATGGATAGGGCCCCCGACAAGGAGTCCAAAAGGCTGGACCATGTCGGGTGCAAGGTGTACGCTGCGTCCTCCCTCGGCCTCCGACAGGCCAGCTCAGCCGAGCTGATGGCACACTTCTCCCACGCCCTTATGGGCTCCCTGGATGAGGTGATCCCTCATCTCCCGGCTGACCTGCGGACCATGGCCCGGCAGGTGTAGGACCAGGGAAGGGCGGTGGCTAAGCAGCAGCTTCAGACTGCTCTGGACATGGGTGATTCCTGTGCCAGGTCAGTAGTGGCCGCGGTGGCCATGCGCCGCAGGGCGTGGCTGAGGATATCCACCTTCTCGGCGGATACCCAGCACAAGTTGGTGGACATTCCCTTCTTGGGGACTGACCTCTTAGGCCCTGGAGTGGAGGGACACCTCCAGTGGATCGAAAAGTCCAATGCCACTCTGGACTCGGTCACCTCCGCCCAGAGGGACAAGGGCCGCCGGCAACATCTGCATAAGTCCTTTTGTCCTTTGGTCCCTGCGGCACGACTGGCCCAACAGCACCAGCTCGAGGGCCAGCAGGCTCGTGCTTGGCATCCCAAACCCAAGCCAGCGGCTTCTTCTAACGGGAAGCTAGGAGGTAAAGGCCCAGGAGCTCCCTCGGCCGGTCCTTCCTCCAAGTCTGCCCAGTGACAGCTTGAGGGGCATCGCCCCCAACCTCGCCACCCTCCCTGAGGGCCCCCCCATGGGGGGACGGCTCCGACGCTTCCCTTCCGCCTGATCCGCTTTCACCGGACCCTCGGGTGTGGGAGGTGGTAGGTAGGGGCCCACCTCTGGTACTCGAGCAGGCCCTTCCCTTTCGAGCTGTCGCCCCGGGGGGCCCCGGGGTCCGAAGCCTCACTGTCGGCCCGCCCAGCCGATATTGCCCTGCACCTCGAGTTAGAGGTGATCAGGAAGGTGGCGGATCCCCCTCCAGACCCGGGGTCTGTGTCCAGGAAATCTTGGTCCCAAAACGGACGGGGGGCTGGGCCCCATTCTCGACCTGCACGACTTGAGTAGGTCCCCAAGGTCTTGGACCTTCAGGATGGTCACTCTGGTTCAGATATTCCCATCCCTGGATTTAGGGCGTGTGGTTCTGTTCCCTGGACCTCCAGGATGCGTTCTTCTCGTCCCGATCCGTCCGTTTCGTCAGAAAGTTCTCCGCTTCAGAGCGGAGGGATCTCTTTACGAGTTCCGGGCCATGCCCTTCGGCCTCTCTCTAGCTCCCAGGGTCTTCACCAATGCATGGCAGTGGTGACAGCATTCCTGTGGCGCCGAAGGGTCCGAGTATACCCCTACCTGGACAACTGGCTGTTGGCAGCTCCTCCAGAGCGGAGTTGGAGTGGTCCAGAGATCTGGCCCTCTAGGTTTGATCTCAGGTTGGCCTCCTCATCAATGAGGCCAAGCCGGAACTCGTGCCGAAGCAGGTGATACCCCTCATCGGGGCAGAGCTCGACTTTCTTCAGAGCCAGAGCTCAGCTCCTGGCGGACAGGGCCAGAAAATGTTTCCTCCTTGCCCAATCATTTCTGGTTGGGCAATTGCGCCCTTTTCGGGACTCCTGCATCTCCTGGACCTCACGGCGGCCTGCACCAGCTTGGTCCGTTGGGCCTGTTGGTACATGCGTCCCCTTCAACGGGGACTGGCCAATCAGTGGTCACAATGCTCGATCCATTGGATCAGTTGGTGACAGTGACCCAGGAAATGTGGAACGCTCTCCAGTGGTGGACCGTTCCGGCACATCTGCAGGAGGGCATCCCGTTCGTCCGCCCTAGCCGATGGTCTCTCTATCGACCGACACATCTCTGATGGGTTGGGGTGCCCATCGGGGGGGACCACAGAGCGCGCAGCCTCTGGTCCCCTCGAGTCCGATGCTATATCAACCTGCTGGCCCTCGAGCGAGTCCGCTTAGCTCTCACGCCTTGCTCCGTTTCTCTGAGGTCAAGTGGTTCAGGTCAGACGGACAATACCATGACCATGTACTACCTAAACCGCCAGGGTGGGACACGCTCCTTGCTGTTATGCAAGGAAGCTCTCCGCATATGGTCTCGTGCGCAGCCTGGAGGCTGATCTCCTAGCCATTCACGTGGCAGGGGCCTCCAGCACCCTGGCTGATGCCCTAAGCCGGATAGGGGCTGCGTCTCACGAGCGATTCTGTCCTGCCGGAGGTAGTACAAGATCTCTTCTCCCACTGTGTCATGCCTTAGGTGGACCTGTTTGCCTCCAAGGAGAATGCGATACTGAGTCTGTTTCATGCCCGCCCCCCTCAGCAGGGCTCGTTGCAGGGGGATGCCTTCTCGAGGCCGTGGACCCCGGACCTCTTCTACACTTTTCCCCCGTTCTCTTGATTCGCAAGGTGCTTTTCAAGGCGAGGTGGAACTAGGCGCAGGTGATTCTGGTAGCCCCAGACTGGCTCCGCCAGCTCTGGTATCCAGATCTCCTCAGTCTCAACTCCAGGCTCCCGAGGCGGCTTCCAGCCCGCCCGGACCTGCTCTCAGTCATCAGGGGAAGGTATTCCATCCAGACCTTCAATCCCTGCACCTGACTGCCTGGTTCCTGAGTGACTAGATTTCCAGGCCTTGGGTCTCCCAACGAGGTCCTCAACGTCGTTGAGGCATCACGTAAGGAGTCGACCAGGAAATGCTATGGCTTCAAATGGAAGAGATCCTCCATTTGGTGTCGGGGAAATGGCCTGGACCCTTCCTCCTGTTCCTCGGCAAGCATTCCGGACTACCTGTGGTCCTTTTCTCAGCAAGGGCTTCGGTTGATGACCCTTAAGGTGCACCTGGCAGCCATCTCTGCTTACCGGGCGCGGGCCGGAAAGCAGCCGGTGGCGCAGGAAAAGGTGGTCTGGTGCTTTTTCCAAGGCCTTGATCACATTTCCCCTCCGGTGCAAGAACCTCCACCTCTGTGGGATCTACTGCTGGCATTGGCCAAGCTCACGGGCAAGCCATTCGAACCAATGCACAGGTGTGATATCTCCCACCTGTTGTGGAAGACCGCCCTTTTGGTGCTATCACGTCAACCAGAAGGATGGGAAAGCTCCAGGCGCTTCCTTTGAGTCTCCTTATCTGGTCTTCCGCAGGGACAAGATTGTCCTATGCCCCACTCGAAGTTCCTTCCGAAGGTGGTGTTGGAGCTTCACCTTAACCAGGTGTTGACTCTGCCGGTGTTCTACCCCAATCACACCTTGGAGGCCGAATGTAGGCTCCATATTGGACCCTAGTTGAGTGCTCGCTTACTTTAGGAGCGTACGGCTGAAGTTCGGGAGAGGTTCGCCAGCTGTTTGTCTCCTACGCTGAAGCTGCACCTGGCAGACCTGCAGCCAAGCGGACGATGAGCAGATGGGTCACCTCCTGCATAGATCTCTGCTGTAGGTTGGCGGGCATGGAGCCTCCCAGAGGGATAAGAGCTCATTTTACCCGCCATACCCCTGCATAGGTGGCTGCTTCTAGGGATGTCCCTATCCAGGATATCTGCAGGGCTGCTACCTGGAAGTCTGTACATACCTTAATTACCCACTACCACATCGACCTTCGGTCACGCCAGGATGCTGGTTTTGGGACCTCGGTTCTCCAGTCTCTATTCCCTAAGTAGGGGGTGTGCGCCTTGCCTCCCTCCTCCCGGAGAACTGCTAGGAGTCTGCCAATAGTGTGGATGAACCATGTCCATGTCCTAGAAATACAGGTTACTCACTTGTAACAGGGTTCTAGGAATGGTATATGTTCATCCTGACCTCGACCTCCGGCTCGGCCACAACCTGGCTTCCAGTGAGCTAGATCTGGCGTCATGGGGCGGAGCCGAGAGTTTTGCCACCCGGGTGGGTGGGAGGAGTCAGCTTGAAGACCTTCCGGCAAGATTTAAAGCGGCAAGGAACCTGCCAACAAGTGTGGATGAACAACATATACCATTCCTAGAACTCCTATTACAGGGGAGTAACCTGTTTTTCGGATCTCTCCTTACAGTCCCGCAACTCCATTATTGAAGAGGGCATATCAGGGAGCATCGAGAGTTCTTTTCGGATCAGAGTTAGGTAGACTCCCAGAGTCCGTTGGGGGGGGCATATGGAGAGGAGGGGGGGTACTTCAGGACAAGGCCTCGGATGTATTCCCCAACTAGTGCCCAGACGTCACCCAAAATCCAGAGGGCTTAACAGCCCAGGCTAGAGTCAGGAGAGCCTAAAGGGCCTAGTTTAATCTCGACCCCTCATACCACCTGCTTCACACCTGCACCCCCCATCCCTCAAGTCAGCAGTCATTGGCGAGGCAGTCAAAAAATACCTTAGCCGTTCTCGGCCTTCCTTATGGATAGAAGTGGAAACCTTTCTGACTAATTGAGCCAGTCGCTGTTTGGGGTCACGTTCATTTGCTGAATTTCTCTTGTCCTCGGTGGTGGTAGTCACTGTCTTTGTCAGCACGGAGGTTGAGTGGCTTGTGATGCACCGGCCGTAGTTCTCCCTGGAAAGGTTAGTCCTCTCGCCATCAGAGTCTCGCTGGCCTCCTCCGCAGTGGGAAACTCCATCTTCCTCTCAGACAGAAAGACCACAAGCCTCGCTGGGTAGGGAGTAGTAAATTTGATACCTTGGCCCTTCAGTGTTGGGAGTAGAGGGAGATAGGCTCGACGCTGCTTCATGGTCTAAGGTGCATAATCATGGTCCAGATAAAATCTGGTTTGTCTGAAGAAAATCTTCTGTTTGCGCCAGGCTGTCAGCAGGACGTGCTCCTTAACCGCATACTTGTTGAAACAGGCTATGATAGATCGCGGAGCAGCTGTCGGAGAGGAAGGCTTCGGAGCCAAGGCCCTATGGACTCTTTCTAGCTCAAGCGGGTAGTCCTCCAGGAGGTCGAGAGCTGATCAGAGCAGGTCAGAGACAATTTATTTTATTTTTGAGCCCTCACTGCCTTCGGGAATACAATAGAGGCATATATTTTTACACTGCGCCCTATTTTCTGCATTTCTTGATGTACTGCTAGGAATCCCTGCTGCCCTTGTAGTTGCTGCACTAAATTTTCCAGCTTATCTACACAATTTTCAGTTGCTGTGATTTGGCGCTCAGAATCATCAGCTCGCTGCTCTAGAAGTTGCACATCTCTTCGGATTTCAGTATAGAGTTGCTTGATGTCCGAACGGAATGCACATAATTCATGGTATATCATGTCTAGTTTAATTTTTTTTGGTTTTATTCTTTGGTGTGCGACAATCTGACGTGACGGATTTAGCTGAGGATGGCGCGGTTTGCGGTTGAGCTGATTTAATTTCGGAGGCCTCTGATTCTGATCTGGCTTCATCTTCCAGGTAGTCATCTATTTTCCTCGACTTTGTTGATGTTACTCCTATATTCCCCATCTTATGCATATTATATTCAGCTGATTTTGTGGATTTGAAATGTAAGAGGAGAAATTAGCTAGGAAGGGATCGGAGCAAATTCCTTAGGCTGCCATCACCATCGGGGGTGGAACCGGAAGTCCGGTTGAACAGGTTCTGTCTGCTGTGACTACCGGGGCTCGCTCTTTTTTTGGGATCGTCCACTCAGTCCTCCTGCCTGAGCAGAGGCCGTGCTCCTCATCGTAGGTGCTTGGTCCCCATGCCTCTGCCTACTCCTTCTCCTTCCCCAGGTGTTCCCGTTCCTATGGGGCCAGTTACCTGGGAGCAGTTCAGGGCTTCAGCTGCGCTTTTCTCCACCTACTGTAGAGCCATGGATGAGCAGGTGTTTCACCACTCACCAGTGCAGCCTGAACCTGGATCTCTGGACTCATCCGCTTCCTCGTCTTCCTCCTCTGAGGGAGAGGAACCCTCAGTCCACTTTTCCCCAGCGGCTGATCTTGCTGCTTATCAACGCTTCCTTTCGGGGATGCTTGATGAGCTCCACATTGCTCCCCTTGGAGAAAGCAATCCAGACCAGTCGACGTTTGCCTTCTTAGGCGAGTTCAGTGCGGCCAACCTCGCAGTTCCGCTTGGCCTGTTCCCTTCCGGGAAGCGTCACACCGGGTCTGGCGGTGTCCCTTCTCCTCTGTTCCTGCCCCAGGGGCCTCCGCCAGAGGTATTGCACCCCCGGGGTCTCCAGGAGCCCTCCCTCACCCCCCCCTTCGGGTGTGACGCTCTTAGGCACCCCCATCTGGGCATAGAACCCCAGGCCGTGACCGGCCCCCAGACCCAGATTCTTCTGACTTCAACTTCTGGGGGAGGAGAACCTTCTCCTTGGCATGGATTCTGCTCTGCATAGCAGCTCATCAGGCCCACCATGCTACCTATAACAGGTATTTGTGGTCCGGGCTAGGACAACTCCTAGCCTCTATGCCTGATTCGGAGGAAGCCAGGCAAGCCATCGCCCTCTATGCGCAAGGCCTGGAGCTTGCAAGGCATCTGGCAAAGGCGTCCTACACTGCCAGTGAGGTGGCTTACAGGGTAATGGGGACAGAGATCTACAGTATGCGGATGGCATGGCTTCAATTTTCCGGGTCGTCACCCTTGGCCCGGCATAGGGTGAATTCCTCTGCTTCCCGGAGAACCCATCTCTTTTCCCGTAGGGTGAGGTGGCAGCTTCAGGGGCACCCTTCATCTCCCGCTGGGAGATCCCCATCTCACCCAGACCAGTCCCAGGCCTGTAAGGGTTGTCCCCTCTGGTGTCTTCCCCCACTGGAGGCTAAGGGACTCTGTCCCTTATGGAGGTGCTGGGCCCCTTTTGGGGGGCTCAGTACTCACCCGATAGTGATGAATGGTGAAGACTGACAAAGATAAAGATATGAAAATTACGTACCTACCGTAATTCTTGAACTTTCTGTATATGTTCACCATTCATCACTAAATCCTGCCCTCCATCTCCCTTGGGTTTCTGTCTCCGGGCGATCCTCCTCACTCTTTTTGTGCTTAGCACCTCTCTTCTTCCTCTTCTCCCTTGTGGTTGGGAGAAGGGGGATCTTGGAGGCAGACTGGGAGGGGGGACTTTTTCTGCTTGGGGGTCTGGGGGTTTTCTCTCTTTCTCCACTCCCTCGACATCTTAAGTTCGACTCTGCCCCCGGGGGGGGGGAGGGGGTGGGATCATGGGGTGGGTGGATTGGGGAGCCTGTACCACCCCATCAGTAATGAAAACCCTGTTTGTTTATGCCCCTTGGGGTGTCCCCTCCTTTTCCTTTGAGGGTGTGGTCTTCACACCTTTTGTCTTATAATTTCAACAGTGATGAGCTCCCCTGTTTTTCTCCTTATTTTGTGTTCCCTTTGGGGGACTTTATGCTTACTTTGGTAGGGGGCTGGACGCTGCCCGACTTGTTGGCCTTTTTCGACCTTGAGTCATATTTTCTCTTTAACTTTAGTCCCCTTTGGGGGGCTGCCCTGTGTGCACAAGAGGGCTTGCCTGTGTTTTGCCTCCGCAGTCTGCAGCAAGGGGGCCTGTAAAATCAGTGCTACCTTCTCTAGGACCAGGCGTCTGGGTTGAGTGGGGATGGCATCCTCCCCTCCTCCCACCTTCTTTACCCCCTCCCTTCTCCACCCTTTCTTCTTCGCCCAGAGATTGGGACCCCTTTCTGTCCCAATCCCTTAGGCTATTCTCTCTCTCCTTTGCTGTCCTCTTCATCATTTAGTTTTCCTTTTCTCTGTCCCTTGGGCCTCCTTGCCCCACCCGCCTGTCCCTTCCTATCCTTCTCGCTGGCATTCAGAACCGGGGCTGGGGCAGAGTTGACAGCAGATAATGGGCAGCGCCACCCCGCGTTGACTCCGCCTTCCAAAAAAAAGAAGGGGCTTCCGCAAGATCCTGGCTCTGGCTGGGTACTCAATAGTGATGAATGATGAAGATACATAGAAAGATCAAGAATTATGGTAGGTACGTTATTTTCATTTTTCGTCCTGTAGATTATTTTAAGAGTAGCTGGCATTAGGAGCACATGTTGAACACCTAGCTGGCGCAACCTGGAACGCACACCATCAAACCCCTTTCGACGCTGCCGTGTTGCGTAGCTTAGGTCTGGGAAGATATGAATTAGTGTCTCCTGCCAGCTAATTGGTGCACTTTTCTTCGCTTCTTGCAGGATAGTGTCTCTTTCCTTGATTGCTAAAATAGTACGGGCCGGGGGACTAGATGTTGCGGCATAGAGTCTACCTCCCCGAGGTGTAATCTGATAAGCCCTCAGAAGTGTTGGTTAGAAAGAAAGCTGTAGATAATCCTGCAGCCACTGAGAGAGAAAGCCACAAATATCTTCCTCTTCTGCTGCCTCCGGTAAGCCCATGATGCGAATATGGGACACCCGCTCCCCATTCTCCAAATTTTCTAGGTGTCGTCGCAGCGTTATATTTTCTGGCAAATCCTGCTGACACCGCTGTAGCCTTTTTGGCTGATCTAGAACCCCCCTTGGCTTCATCTTCTGCCGACTGGAGCTTTGTTTCTACCACCAGCATTTTCATAGTAAAATCATCCATCTTCTTGTCCAGAGCTTGAGCAGCCTTTAACAATGTGGCATTAGTCAGTTGATTCACCGTTACTGAGGACTGGTTTCCCTCTAAACTTGGGCCCAGATGTGATTCTCTCTGTTTGGAGCCCTCACCTCCGTAGTGGTTTTTGGATGACCCATTCCTACTCGAACCAGATGTTTTTAGTATGTAGAGGTTCAGTAGGATGGATACTTCTGGATCTAGTACTTTTAGATAAGTTTGAGGAGTTTCAACTCCAATTTAGCACAAATTTAGGTTTTGTTTGCTGAGCTGCAAACAACCTGCTATAGATTGCCAGCTGCTAGCCATGCCCCCCACATACTTTTCTAAGCTGCGACTGGAGTCCGAAGCTGCTATCAGTAACATATTTGGAATAATCTATACATTTTGAAATACTGCCGAAACTTTTCTGTGAATACAGAATTGCTGCCTGGGTCCCGATCAAGCGGGTGTACATTTATCTAGATATACCACCCATTTAATAACATTGCAAATCTCTCACTGGAGCAGCAGTGCGGGGGGCCTTTATTATTCTTATTTTGCTTTCATGGGGGTCTTGATGCCTAAATTAATACTCAACAGCAGCGATCCATTCTGGTGTCGCTGTAAGTATTAATTTAGGCAACAAGATCCGTGTGAAAGCAATAAAATAAGAATATGAAGCCCCCCTGCACTGCTGCTCTGTTGAAAGCAGTGGTGTTTGCAACATCACTAAATCGGTGGAATACCCATGTAAACTTGCAACCAGTTGATCGGGACCTGGGCAGCACGTCCATATTCTAGAAAAAATTTGTGTGTTGCCTTGGGTAATGGAATAATTTATAAGGAGTGCCATCATATTCCTTCCACAGACAGAATAAAGTCAGAAATTTGTACAACCAAGAATGTGAATAAAAAGTTATTTTATTTTCATTTACTTCTACTCTTAATTTACAAATTTTTGGCACTTCCATATTCGCCAGAAAGTTTTGGTAGTATTTTAAAATGTACAGATTATTCCAAAAATGTTAGTGATAGCAGCCTCGGACTCCTGCCACAGCTTAGAAATTTATGTGGTTGGCTGGCCTGGTGGCACAGAGGGTTGAGGCGCTGGACGCCTTCTGTCGTCCTACGCCGGTGACCCAGGTTCGGGAATGACGTCGGGGTGCTGGCATGGGGGGAGGGCGGAGCAGATTGGAGCATGCCGCAGGCAGCTCCCATCTCCCGAGGTGGTTGGTGCCCCTGACCTTCCTGTAGTTCCGCTCCACCAGGTGGAGGTCCGGTGGGGGAGGGCAAATGTCGGGCAGTGGAAAGGGCTGAGCTGGAGTACGTAGCATTCCTCCACACACTCGTATTATGGGGGCCAGGGAGAAAATCTATAAAATGCATGTGTCCCTGTCACCAGTTGGTGGGAGGAGGCGTTGGGACCAGAAAGCTAAATAACATTAAAAAAAAAAAAAAAGGTATGTTGTACAGGAGCTGGCTGCAGTATTTAATTTGAAGGTCACCTTTAAACCATCCTAATACATCCTTATTATAAATCTAGCATGTACGTTCAACAGCTAACCTCAACTGAAGAGATTTCTAAAACTTGAGTGGCAGCTGTCTTTAATGGTGTGAGTCAGTATTTACACAATTAGCTATAAAAACTGTTTTAACAATATCTAAAAGACTAACAAATACAGCTGCTTTAACAAGGACATAAAGTAAATCAAACAGTTTTAAAATGGTCTTAAGCAGCCAGCCCATTGGTACAACAGTAGCACTACTGCTCACATTATCAGAGACTGAGTTTGGGATGAGTGTCAATCATCAGGGTTCAGCCGGGGTGAAGTGCCCCAGAGGACTGTGTCCTCCAGGGTGAGGGCAGAGAGCTCCATTGCTGCACAAGCTTCCTGAAGGATCATGGATTGCAATGCATTCAGAGTCTAAATGGGTGTGAGGATGCTGGCTGGTGCCATATGGCAAACTGTTGTGTGCGTGAGCTTGTGCACCCTTGTCCACTGGCGTCCTGCAGGAGGGGATAGATAAAAGCTGGAAAATACCCAGACAAGATAGGATAAAGTGCTGGCCCCTTGTAGGCCCCGCACTGGTGACCCAGGCACTGGTCCAAAATGGATGCCGACTGCAGGTGTCAAGACCACCCCCCCCACCACCACCACCATGGGGTTGGGGTGGGGAGATGAGCTGTGGGAGAGTGAAGCCAGGTAAGATGGAAAGAAGCTGTCTGACAGGGCCGGGGTAGTCTGAAGGGGCCTTTCAGGAGAAAAGGGGTGATAAATAGAAAAAGTAGGAAAAAAATAAATAAAATGGTCTTTAGCACAAGTGTTATTTGCTTCAATAACAGAACATGAAACAGTAGTTAAACAACAACTTCTACAGAGAATACAGGCTTGCAGGGTAAATGCACTTCTTTAAGTATACAAGTGTGTTTTTGATTTGTTATGCCTAAAGTTCAGAGTTGTCAGAACAGTTATCTTCTCATTATTTTTTTCTCGTGTCCCGCAATCTAATGATTGGGGTCACCACAGCTGCAGACTTCCTTTGGCTGGGAGAGCTGTTAAGCAGATGACTTCACAGCTTACACCAGTGCCACTTCTTGGTTGGCCAACAGGGTGCGTAGAAGCCAAGTGGCCAGGTCCCTTTCTCTCCATTCAAGCCAAGTGCCTACCCTGTGTGATGCGCCTAGCCCCAGAGTTGGTTTCTGAAACTCAGTATGAGAACCCCTGATCTTACTTTGAGAGTCCGGTCTTGCAGCAGGTAACACAGTTAGGACTGAGGCCATCACGTGTCAGGACCCCATGGCAAACTTCTAGCCAGCAGTATCCGGTGGGGACCGCCCCTCGATGTCGGCCCGCCCCTGTCACCTACGGTATTAAGGGTGGGCATCCCTGGTGTGCCCCAGTTCTTTTCCCACCATCAGCTTGTGTCTGTTGGCTCCATGGCTCGACTTGCGCCAGTCCATCCGCCAATTTCGATATTGCTCCTACTTTTTTATTTTTCTCGATCAGTACCCACTTGTCTAAAAATTTTCTTCTGTATGTTGTCTTCCCAACACCTTCTTTGAGGCACACTAACAAGTGCACCTGTGGTACACAAATCCTGGTAAAAGACTGCTACTTGGTCTGCCTGCTGTGCCTGGGCCCTGATTACGAGTTCCTGCACAATCGACGCTTCAATAGCTGGACCCGGATTCGACGACAGAAAACCTTGCTGGCCCACCTCACTCAACCAATATTGGTCGCCATGCAGCGGGATTCTTCCTTGGAGAGGGAATCTTCCCACCACTTCTATAAAAAATCGTGGAAACACTTCAGAGAAACATAAAGAAAAACCGAGAGAGCAGGAATTATCCCATTCAAGGTTGAGGTTCTCGGGATCACGCTCTGCCTCTAAGGGCAGCTCCAACTCCGCCAGCCATGACTCCAGGCTCACCTTTGTCAAGGCCCCGGCTTCAGCCCGTGTCATGGGCCACAAGGATAAAGGCTTGGGGTCGTCTGCCCCTTCTCCCCAACCGATCAAGATCAGGCCTCTGGTCCCACTGGCTGGCCATTCCACTAACTCAGGTAAAGGACATCAGTCTTCCGGTTCGACCTCTGTATGCAGCACCGAGCCCCGGGATAGGAAAAAGACTTCTGGGCACTCGTCGGGGCGGTCTTCATCTCTTCCACCCAAGTAATCTAAAAAAAATTGGTGGATAAATCTCCTAGACTGCCATCGGGCAAGTGTTCGTTTGATAAGTGTCCTCCCTCCAAGTCCGCGTCGAACTAGCACAGACGTCGGACATCAGACGATGCTCCTAAAGTTCCTCACACATCTACTGCACCAGCAGGAACCCCGTCACCTCCGACGACCAACGACTGGACCGACACCCAGGTGGAAGAAGATGAACTGATGCTGGTGCCTCTAGATAAGCAGACACCTGACGTCGGCGAAGCCAAAGTCGCACCGCCGCCCCCTATAGACCTGACCACGGTACCGGCACTGGGGCTGGCACAGGTACTGGACAGACGCTGGACCAGGAGCCAGGTCCTGAGCCTAGGTTGAACCTAACTGAGGTCAAGGACTTACTCAGCCACTGGTGGGAGACCATCAAACCAGATATCCTCCCCCCAAAGGCACAACCGGATACTCCGACAAATCCAGATGTGACACAAGCTCCGGATGGGAGTACACCCACAGAACCACCTCCCCAACTCTGGACAAAGAGAAAGTCCCTCATCCACAGTCTGATGAGGACTGTGGCAAGGAACCTGCCCCTTGGGGTAAGCCCAAAAGAAAGGCCTCTCGAAAGACACGCCGCAGATCTAGGTCCAGGTCACGGAACCAGAGTACTTCAAGCTCCCCTGACAGACATAGGGATGGGAAACAGGAACGCAGGTCTTCCTCCGCCTCCTCCAGCGATTCCTGCTAACCCTTGGACTCCTCCTATCCAGACTCAATAGGGGAATTGTCTCCTCTGGATCCAGAGGACACACCCAAATCTCTTCCAGATGATCCCTCCTTCATGGAGGTTATGAGACACATCCAGGCCAACATGTTGGGATACTGAGGACCTAGACCCAGAGAGAATGCATCTAGCTAAGTAACTCAGGCAAAAAGATCTGAAGCCGGTTGTTATCCTGCCCCTGGTGGACATCTTTGCAGATGTCACCCAGGCAGCTTGGAAGCATCCTCACTCTTCTATGGCTGTCCTCAAAAAGGCTAATTGCCTCTGTAGGACACCCAGAGATCAACCATTCCTGGCTGAACACCCCTTTGCTGACTCGGTGGTGATCTCAGCAGTGTACGACTGCTCCCTGAGGCCGAAGCACCTTGTCACCCAACCACTGGACAGGGAGTCAAAGGAACTGGACTCCATGGGGTGTACGGTATATTCTTCTACAACCTACAGCATTAGGAGTCTGAATTTTTTGACCCATATGGTCCAATTTCAGAACGTCCTCTGGGAGCAAGGGCTGGACATTGTGCAGGAACTGCCAGACTGTCCACAGAAAACAGAGCTTACAAAACTCCTGCAAACCGGATCGGATGTTGGCACTCATGTACTCCGTTCCGTGTACGATTCAACTGACACAGCGATGAGAGCAGCTGCAACCGGTGTATGCCTACATCGCCATTTTTGGTTTCGGGGTTCATGCAGGATGTTCAGTTGAATCTCTTCGATGCACCCTTTCATGGATCCATCCTCTTTGGCGAGGACACTGTTAAGGTCATTAATAGGCTGCAGGATTCTGGGAAGGCAGTGAGGACAGTTCAGTCCATGTATCGCCCGAAACAGAGACAGTTTCGTAGATCTCGTTTTTGTGGCCGAGGAGGTAATCGGTAACAACAGCACCAACTGGGAAGCTGTAGCCGGAGGGGAGCCCACAGAGGATCTGCAGGACCCTCCTCTCACCAGGCAAAACCAACCCAGGCCACCTTCCACCCCGTCCCACTACCTGACTCTCCATTGGACCGCCTCCCAACACCGCCAGAAGGTGGTCGGAGGAGACATTTTTCACTTGCATCACGGCATGGAGGAAAGTGTCCTCCAACAGTGGGTCCACCAACTCATTGAAAAAGGACACTCTATAGAGTTCGTCCAACTGCTGCTGGACAGCCCCCCCCCCAGTCCCATTACTCCACGGAACACACAGATCTGCTCCGATTAGAGATCCAAGCTCCGCTATCCAAGAAGGCCATGGAACCTGTTCCCCCAACTCACAGAAGAACAGGATTCCACTCTCACTTCTTCCTGGCCCCAAAGAAGACTGGTGACCTGAGACCTATCTTAGATCTCACCGAACTTAACCGCTCGGTGGAGCACAAAAGGTTCAGGATGGTCACACTGCAAAATCTGCTCCCCATGATTCATCAGGGAGACTGGCTGGCGTCATTGGACATGCAAAGACGTGTACCTCCACATTCTAGTGGCAAAGCCCCACAAGGGGTATGTCAGGTTCGTCTTTCAGGGAAAACATTTCCAATTCATGGTGCTTCTCTTCGGCCTCTCATATGCAGCAAGGGTTTTCACAAAGTGCCTCACCATGGTAGTGGCAGCACTAAGAAGGATGGGTCATTATGTGTTCCCATACTTGGATGATTGGCTTCTCATGGCACCGTCCAAGGAGCAACTACAGAGATCCATTCGGGACACCTGTTCTCTTTTCAAAGAACTGGACATCACTATCAACGTCCTGAAATCCTTCCTGACCCTGTCCCAGAACCTGACTTTCATTGGAGCTCAACTAGACACCATTCGAGGGAGAGCCTTCCTGCCACAGGACAGAACAGCCTGGCTTCAAGTCCTAGCCCAACACATCTCTTCAGCCCCCGTGGTACCAGCCAGAACCCTCTTAAGGCTGCTAGGCCACATGACGGCGTCCATCATCACTGTCCCCTTTGTGAGACTTCGTATGAGGACGATTCAGTGGACCCTTCGAGTCCAGTGGGACCAAAGACTGGACGACTTGGACCTTTCAGTCTCTGTCACAAGACTGGTACGACGGGAACTCCAGTGGTGGATGACATCACCTTCCTTGATGGAGGGGATGCCATTTCAAACAGAAGCGCCAGACCAAATTTCTGACGTCCGACGCCTCAAACACAGGATGGGGGGAGGCACATCTAGGCGTTCACAGGACACAGGGTTCATGGTTCGTGATCGAGGAATATCTCCACATCAGTGTTTTGGAAGTGAGGGCCATCCTCTACGCCATTCAGGCTTTGAGCCCGGTTCTCAGACCAAGACGCCTCCTTGTGCAGACAGACAACATGTTGGTAGTATTTTACATCAACAAACAGGGAGGCACACACTCCTGCCCACTCTGCAGGGAAGCTATGAGAGTGTGGGATTGGGCCACCTCTCATCACCTGATGCTCTCGGCAGTCCATGTTCCTGGGATCCAGAATACCTTAGCAGATGCTCTCAGCTGAACATGGTCAAGAGCACATGAGTGGTCCCTTCTCCAGTCCATAGTCGACTAACTATTCGTCAAATGGGGGACACCTGGACTGGACCTCTTTGCCTCCCCTACCAATGCAAACTGCCCAGTTTTTGCTTGCTAGATCTCGAGCCTGGTGTTTTTTGGCAAGATGCATTGTCCCTCTCCTGGAAGGGGAGATTTCTCTACACCTTTCCCCCGTTTCCGCTCCTTCAGAGGGTCCTCCTCAAGGTGCAAGCGGAAGGGACAACAATGATCCTGGTGACACCTGTATGGCCTCAACAGTTATGGTTCCCGTTGTTGCAGCAGCTAGCAGTGGAACCTCCAACCACCCTACCACTGAGCACATGCTTGCGCTCCCAGGACCACGGGACCTTGGTCCACCTGAACCTGTGGTCCCTCCACCTTCGTGCATGGATCCTGAGGTCTTAGTCAGGCTCTGTTTCTGAGTTTCTGACAAGGTCGCTAGTGTGATTGTGGCAGCCAGAAAACCTTCCACTAGAGTGACATACACCATGAAATGAAAGCGTTTCTATTTGTGGGCCATGGCTCGTCACTCTGACCCTTTCGCCTGTCCGGTGAATATTCTCCTTGAGTACTTCTTATCCCTTTCGGATTCGGGTCTGGGTTACTCCTCCATTAAGGTGCATCTGGCTGCCCTTTCTGCCTATCACACCCCTGTTCAAGGCAGAACAGTGGCACAGTTGGAGGTAACCCATCCTGGACCCTGTCTCCCCCCCCTTGGGATCTACTGTTTGTTTTGGCGACGTTGACCTTACCCCCTTTTGAACTGGCCGCGGATTGCAAGCTGCGTTTTCTGTCTTGGAAAACATTGTATTTAGTTGCTGTTACTTCTGCTCGAAGAATCTCCGAGCTTCAGGATCTAATGTGCAAAGAGCCTTATTTGGTGTTTGGGGTTGAGAACCAGTCCTAAGTTTTTACCCAAATTAGTATCTGAGATTACCCTAAATCAGGACATCCAGCTTCCGGTTTATTTCTGTAATCATACAAATAAGAGAGAGACTGTTCTCCACAACCTAGATGTGCAGTGAAATGTGTGTTATTATTTGTCCAGAACGAAGGAAAGCAGGCGTTCCGACCAGTTGTTTATCTCCTTTGCTCACAGAATCCTAGGGGCTTCTGTGACCAAACTGAGATTGTCCGGATGGTTAGTGCATTATATTTCTTTGTTTCCAGAAACATAATGAACCCCTACCAGAATCTGTCCGGGGTCACTCAACAAGAGGTGTGGTGGCTTCCTTTGCAGAGTTGAAAAACGTATCTACATTAGCCATTTGTGCGTCAGCCACGTGGCACACAGTCCACACTTTTCATTTGGCACTACAGTCTGAACATTGCCTTGAGACACAGAGCAGGCTTCACCCTTGCAGTTCTGCAGGGTCTCCTCTCGTAAGGGATCTTTATTCCTCTTCCCTCCTGGTTCACCTGCCACCCGAGCCGTTGTCTTTAGTTTATACTGCTTGGAAATTAGTCCTAATTGTGTTACTTGCTGCAAGAGCTGACTCTCTAAGTAAGGTAGTACAGTTACGTAAGAGAGAAGCTCTTGCAGCAGGCATACTTCCCACCCTCCTCCTCCCTTGAGGTTTCCTGCTGTGAGCGGACAATATAGTCCTAAAATCATAACCTAGGGCAGTACATTGCAGAGCTTTTCTTCTTGGATCAGGTTACATCCGGATGCCGAGTCTCTGGGCACGCCGGAGACCGCCCACTCTTTATACCGTAGGTGACATCGGGGGCTGACGTTAGGGGCGGTCCCCGCCTAATACTGCTGACTGGAAGTTTGTCATGGGGTCCTGACGCCTGATGGCCTCAATCCTAACTGTGTTACCTGTTGCAAGAGCTTTTACCTGATACCAGCCCATTTACAGAAGAAAGAGTTCTGAAAGAGCTCCTAAAACTGAAGGTGGACAAAGCAATGGGGCCGGATGGGATTCATCCCAGAATTCTAAAAGAACTAAGGATAGAACTAGTGACACCACTGACTACCCTCTTTAACAAATCATGGGAGGATGGGGTGGTACCTGAGGACTGGAGGAGGGCAGATGTGATTCCCCTTCACAAAAGTGGGAGCAAGGCAGAAGCAGGAAACTACAGACCTGTTAGTTTAACCTCAGTGGTAGGGAAAATGGTGGAATCACTTCTGAAGGAAAGAGTATGTGATCTAGAGGCCAGAGAGGCACAGGACCCAAGGCAGCATGGATTCACAGCGGAAGGTCATGCCAGACAAATCTGATAGATTTCTTTGACTGGGTGACCAAAGTAGTTGATCAGGGAGGGGCTGTGGACATGGCCTACCTAGACTTTAGCAAGGCATTTGACACAGTCCCACACAAAGTTAATATACAAGTTAGCCAGCCTGGGAGTGGGTCCCAAGATGACAGCCTGGGTAAAGAATGGCTGGAGAATAGGACACAGAGAGTAATAGTAAATGGAGTCCACTCTGAAAAAGGGGGTTAGCAGTGGGGTACCACAGGGTTCAGTATTAGGACCGGTCCTCTTCAATGTCTTTATAAGCGACATTGCAGAGGGACTGGAAGGAAAAGTATGTCTCTTTGCAGATGACACAAAGATCTGCAACAGAGTTGATGCACAAGGTGGGGTGGAAAGGATGAAAGGGACTTGGCAAGGTTAGAGGAATGGTCAAATGTATGGCAGCTTAGATTCAGTGCTAAGAAGTGCAAGGTAATGCACCTGGGAAACAAAACCCAGGGAAGAGTACACAATGGGGGTGAGATACTAACAACAACAAAAATGGAAAGGGACCTGGGGTAGTCATATCAGATGACCTAAAGGTGGGCAGGCAATGGAGAGGGCAGCAAGGAGGGTTGGGGGATACTGGGATGCATAGGGAGAGGCATCACCAGTAGAAAACAGGAAGTTATTATCCCTCTGTACAGACAGCTGGTGAGACCACATCTGGAGTACTGCATGCAGTTCTGGAGACCCAATCTCCATAAAGAACATAGACAGGATGGAAGCTGTCAGAGGAGGCAACTAAAATGGTGCAGGGTCTGCACCGGAAGACATATGAAGAGAGACTTAAGGAGCTTAATATGTATAGCCTCGAGAAAAGGAGGAGGGGGACATGATAGAACTTTCAAGTACCTCAAGGAATCAACAAAGTCCAAGAGGGTAGCATCTTTCAAAAAAGTGTACAAGAACAAGAGGCACAATTTGAAGATAGAAGAGAGCGCTCAGAGGTAATTTAAGGAAGTATTTTTCTCAGAGAGGTTGTGGATGTATGGAACAGCCTTCAGAGGAGGTTGTGGAGTCAAAAACAGTGGTGGAATTCAAGCATGCATGGGACAGTCATAAGGCAATTCTAGGGGGTTGGGGTAGAAAGAAGTAGGCTACTGGTTAACTAGGATCTGCAACTTATCCATCAGGTAGGGAAATGGGCAGACTGGGTGGGCCAAGCGGTCCTTATCTGCCGTCAGATTCTATGTTTCTATGTTTCTGTTGAAGATCTACTGTTACGGTAAGTTCTTACGTAACTGTACTTTTCCCAGATGCTCGTTGTACCACTGAGCCCCCCTGTCCAGTTATGTTTTTCATTTAGCTCCACATTGCTCTGGTTCAGGTAATTCATGTATTGGTAATAAGTTTATTTAGTGATTTCTGAAGTCTGCTTTGTTTGCAGTGTTCTCACGAGGACTGAAGAAATCCTCCCAGGAGCTGTATGGTCTAATCTGCTATGGTGAGCTGAGGAAGAAGATCGGGGGATGTAAGTAACTGCATTGCACCCATATAATTGGTTTAGGCCAAAAGCTACATTTGAGGAACTGCTGCATTGTTGGGCACCTACTCACAAAGGCTAACCTACAATAAAACAAGGCTGTGAACAGGTCTTACCAGGCAGAATAAATGCATTAACCACAGTGTGTTGGATTTAGGGTGTGACATTTTAAAAGATTCACAGAGTAGCAAATGGGTGCCAGTATGTTATGACCTTATAGAACATATTGTTGGGTATGAAGGACAGTGGGAACATGGCACTGCATTCTTTACAGAACAGCAGGATCAGGAAAAGATCATCATCTTATACTGGGATGACTGTGCTGTGGTGTCTGTTGACAGTCCTGAAATATGGTGACTTTCCTCCATAGCCCAGTCTTCCACTTTCATTGCCTGGTCTCTCCAGCTTTATGTCTGATGCGCATCCTTTTTGTTATGTTTTGTTTTTATCCGCTTCTCCATTTTTCTCCTGCTAGTGCCCCCCACCCAAGCATTAACCACGCCATCCTCCTGTGTTGTCTGACGGACCTTCCTTCTAATCATCTTTGGGAGTCTGTTTTGTTAGGGGAACACCTTGAGAGAAGGATCATCCTGTTGGTTCTTCAGACGATCAAAAACAAAATCACTGGGTTTGTACCAGGAGAAACTAGCACACAGCAAATGCAACTAGCTAGTAGATCAGTATCCACAGTCATCATCCGTAGATGGAATGTCAGGTTGAGACCATGGCCTACTGACCTAATTTCCAAGAGCAAGCTCATTCAGCTCCTCTTTAACAGCTTCTTCCTGTTTGGAGAGCCTTAGGTAAATCAGTCGGGGCTCTAATATGTTCTCAAAAACCTGGACTTGGGGTTCAAAGATAGAGGCCAGGGGTAGTTTCATATAAAGAATTTTTCCCCAGGATCAGTCCTTTCGGCGCAACAAATTCAACTTCAGTGGAGGAGTCTCCTTCAGACAGCTCAGATGAAGCAAATCCCATTTGCTTTGGTTTATTTGGGGTGGGGGATGGAGGGCAACATAGCAGCACTTTAGTCGGCTGAAGTTTGGCTTGTCGTTTTGTCGTTTATTCGTGAGTGTGCTGCCACCTCCTCAGATAAATGGGTGAGGGAGATGGTGTAGTCAGGATATTCTATATAACTCTCTCATAACTGACCACGAGACATCTTCCGAGTGTACCCTTTGTCAAGGAACACAAAAAAAGAAACCCAAAATGGCCGAACTGGAGTATGTTCAGAAACTCCTATCGGTAGGTGCAATCAACAAAGCTTCTTCGTGGAACAGAGTTGGGGAATAACCATGGTGGTGCTAGAGAGTCATTCTTTAGACAGGATGTGCTTGAGATGCGCTTCTGTTTCTGAGAACTTCTAAACAGCTAGAAAGTAATTATTTTGTAGTCTCTAGCTCCTGATTTCAACATATTTGAATTCCTAAAGAGTGTGTGGTCGTACAACACTTTTTCGATGGGTCATCCAAATAAGCCAACAACAGGTGGAGACACTGAACAGCAATAGCAGCGAGGCATCTGATAGCACTAGGACCAGCAAGCCTGACCAGCTAGCATTAGCGTCAACATGAAAAGCCATGAGGGAATCCACCCAAGCGATGGACATGAAAATCAAACAAACTGCTCTGTTTGAAGACCCACGATGCTCAGATCAAAGATCTATCTACCGCAGTGTCAGAGGCAGATAGTTTCAGTTCATTTGTTATACTGGAAAGGCATGTGAGCATAAATGCCCATTTTCACAAGTGTCCAGTTTGTCACAAGCGGAGTTAACATGATGGTACAAGGGGAGCGAAGACATTCTGGGGTAAAACAGTCAATGATACAGAGCACATAAGGTGCGGAAAAAAGAATTCCAACATTTTAACAACCAATGGTGTGGAGTACAAACAATGATACAGAGCACATGCTGTACAGAAAAAAAACATTTTAACAAAAGGTGGTATGGTGTACAGTTATGATACAGAAAACAAGGCCAATCAGAAGTGCTGGTGCAGGTGGGGCAAAATACCCAGATAAGCATACATGCAACAGAGGGGAAGGATGAGAGAGTTTGGGAGAGGGGGCAAGTAGATTTAAGGAGGGGGACACATGCAGGAGGAAGTGGAGGAGAGGTGCTTCTTTAGGTTACACTTAAAGGGGACCGGACATTTGTGCTAATTGGCAGCTGTTTATAAAGTTCTTATTCTCAGAAATGACATGCATTCCCCTAAATTATCCATATTTAACTGTACTTGAATAAAACGTGATATGAAATACTGTATTTTGCATTGTTTTGTTTTTATGGACAGCATTCTGTTATAGCTCTTTTCTTGGAACCAGTAATTTGGAGTTTTTACTATGTCACGGTTTGTGTACAGAATGCTAATTATGAGCTGTTGACCTATCAGAACTATGGTTAGAGTTCTGTGCACAACCCGTGACAATTAAAACTCCAAATTACTGGTTCCATGAAGAGAACTGTAACAGAATGCTGTCCATAAAAACAAAACAATACAACGTACAGTTTTTCATATCTCTTTTTTTCTCAGGTAGTTAAATATGGATAATTTAGAGGAATACATGTAATTTCTGAGACTAAGAACTTTATAAACAGCTGCCAATTAGAAATGATTTCCTGTCTGTTTAAAGGAATAAATAGAGGGACATTGCAGGAGATCATGGGGGAGAGAGTTGTAGAGTTTGGGACCCTTAAATGAAAGGGTGTTTTGGCCGTGGGAGGTGTGGCAGAAGGAAACGGAAAAGAAGAGCGTGTCATCTCCTAGTGGACCTAGGCTGAACTATCTGAGGGAAGAGTGGTGTGATACTAGGAGGAAGGAGGCCAAGTGAGAGTTTATGGAAGAAGGTAAACATTTTGCTTTTGAAACCGTTTTCTAGGGATGACCAACCGGATAGTCTGTATAGGTCACAGTGGTGGGTAGGTCTGGGGAGACCTGAGAAAAAGCGGATGGTTTTGTGATAGGTGCTGTGAAGTTTGTTGAGGTTTTTCTGCAATAGGGTAGGGGAATAGACTAGCGCTTCATAGTCGAACAAAGGGAGGATTGAACTACAGGCCAGGAGCGGCTAAGATTCTTTGTTAAGGTATGGTTTGACTCTGTAGAGCATAGCAAGTCTTTGATGTGCTTTCTTAATTGTTAGGTTGACGTGAGCGTCATAATTGAGGTAGCAGTCAAGGAATAGCCCAAGGTATTTAAATTCATATACCCTCTTAATAAGGTTGCCATCATTATCGAGAAGGGGGAATCAAAGGAAAGCGATCTCTTGGGTCTGGCAAAGACCATAACCTTTTTTTTTTTAACTGAGTACCATACCCTTCGATGAGAATCTGGTGTGAAGCGTCTTAAAGTCGCTCTGGAGTTTGTTTAGTAGGGAGGAGGGATCTTTGTCTTTGCTAAGGAGAGCTACATCATCAGCATAAAGAATTATTTCTGTGTGTGTGCAGATATCGGGGAGAGAGTTTACAACGAGGGAGAAGAGTGGAGGGCCGAGGATGGATCCCTGGGATACGCCATATTTGATGGGTCATGGTTCAGAGAGAATGCGATTTATGATTGTTTGATGGGACCTGGCAGAGAGGTAGTTCCTAAACCAGTTAACTAAGTTGGAGGAGAAATGGAGGCAGGACAAGGTGTGAAGAACATCATCATGGTTGACAAGATCAAAAGCTTTTGTAAGAGCCACAAAAACTGAATCAGTGTAGAGGCCTTCATCATTGGCTTTATTAATGAAATGTATGCATTTTATGAGGGTAGTTTCAGTGTTCTGGCTGGCCCTGAAATCATGAAGGTTGTGTTTTTCCAGTAAGTTGATGGTGTGTTTGTGAACAATTTTCTCAAGTATCTTGGATAGAGGGGCCAAAAGAGAGAGAGCTGGGTCTGTAATTGGAGACTTCGTCTTTAGGGCCGGATTTGTGAAGAGGTTTGATGACTTCGCATTTCCATTTAATGGGGATGGAGCCGGTACAGAGGGAGTGGTTAAAAATGTTGGTGAGGGGGAGAGCCAGGGCTTCACAGGCTAGTTAAGTACCCCAAAATCAATGTTGTTGGGACCAACAGAGGGCCTGGGGTTATTTGATTTGCTTTACCACTTTGAGGGGGGGAGATATGTGAAGTGGAAATGAGGGTGATGGTTAGAGGAGGGAGGGGAGGGAGATTCTGGAGCCAGGAGGGGGCTGGGCTTGTATTTATCCCGATCAATGAAATGCCGGTTGAAAAGAGAGGCCATCTCATGAGGATCCGAGATGGCCACTTCTTCTGAGAATAGGCAGATTTGATCATTATATTGGCCCCTACTTATAAGGTTATTACGTTCCAGGTGTGTTTGGGGTTACCAGCGGCATTTAGTTGTTTTTCAGTAAGAAAGAAGGTTTTAGCCGACCTGATGGCGGCCTTGCTGTTGGAGAAGTTGGGGGTGCTTAAGCTTTTTATATTTAGACCAGGCCCTATCCCTTTGTCTCATCAGCTTCTGAATATCAGAGATGACCCATATATGGCTATTTACTTTGACTCTAGTTCTCTTAAGGGGAATGAGGGAGTCACAAAGGGCATTGAATTTTCTGCAGAATGTCTCGAGGGCTTGGTCAGTGTTGTGAATGGCTTCTGTAAAGGACCAGTCAATGGCGAGGGTCGCCTTAGTGAATAGATAAGCACTTAATAGCAGATAAGCACTTAACCATTGCTCTGATGGCCGTTTTTAAGCTTACCCAGGAAAACACATAGCTGAGGGGAAGGCACGAAGTCCTAGAATATAAGGTACACCTAATTTGAGATTGGTTGGAGTACTGGAGGGAGTGGAGACTATTGTACCTGAAATCTTGGGTCACAGAAAATCTCTAGCTACTGAAGGGCTTTGATACTTGGGTATTTTGCTGGGCCTACTGAATTGGTCCTTGCTCAGTGACCACTACAAGCAACCGGCAATGCATAATTCTGCTGCCCATTGGCTGGACATGGCACTAGTAGTGTTGCGATCCAGCTGTCCTCTGAACATCGACCTAGTGACTTCATAGTGTTGCTAGACTTGTCCTAATAAACCAGCGCTCAGAGGAATCAATTTGATACTGTCTGCCACAGACTTGGAGATGTGGGGATAGTGACCTCTTTTCTGCTGCTGCCTGCCTCCAGACCGGTCTAATTGGTGGAATGTTCCAGTACAGTGACCATAGGGAAGCCACCTGGTGGGTAGAAGATGTGGAGGAGTTTTAGAGTTGGGATTAGAAGGATTCGGAGTTTGAAGGAAATTAAAGTAAAATCAATAATGTTGAATCTGTTTTCGAGGGTGAGCTCTTGCAGCAGGTTACACCATTAGGACTGAAGCTGGCAGGTGCCAGGATCCCACGGAAAACTTCTAGCTAGCAGTATCCAGTGGTGGACTGCCCCTGACGTCGGCTCGCCCACGATGTCACACATGGTATAAAAGGGGCGGCCCCCAAGCACCACCTCAGTTCTTTTCCTGCCATCGACCAATGCACATAGGCTCCATGGATGCTTTCTGCCTAGTTGGATCGCCATATTGAACACGTTTACAATGCCTTTTTTATTTTCCTTTGTTCCACAGTTTCTTTGAGGCTTTACTTGCATGTCGACTTCCCCGACTTCATCAACCAGCACCAGTCGAAGTGTGCCTGTGGCAAACAGATACCAAAAGGAGGACACTCGGCCTGCCTTCTCTGCCTAGGCCCAGACCATAACACAGAGGCCTGCCCACATTACCAGAAGTTTAATAGCAGGACCAGGATTCGCCGCCAAAAAGCCCTTCAGGCCTTCTTGCTAGAACAAAAACTCGCTGCCATGCAGAAGGATTCACAAAAGGAGGGTTCTTCTCACAAGAAATCTTCGGGGAAGCATCACCACAAGGACAAGGAAAAGTCCTCCTTGGACTTCAGGTCCCAGACCCCGCACAGGTCGGGCTCGGATTCCAGATCCACCTCCCTGCAGGAGCTCTCCTACCAGGCTCACAGTAGTGAGACCACTAACCCTGATTTGGGCGTCGGGTGGTAAGACTCTGGGTCTGGCACGTCAGCCCCTGAAACTCCGGCCATCTTCACAGACCCGTGGCTGGCAGGTGGCGCAGCCGGCTCCTCCTCGGGCAGTAGGTCGTTTACTGTCATCAGACTGGCGATATTGTTGTCCATGTCAGCCAGTACCACCAGTGCTTACTTCCTGGACCGAAGTCGGGGCTCTGAGCACTCCTCTGGGAGAGCTGCTTCTCGGCCCCCCCCTCTGGGCGTTCATCCCCTAAGCAGAAGTAAGAGCAGCGGACCTTGGCTGACGTCTCATACTGGCATCTGCCCCCCCCCCCCCCGGCTTCACTTCCTGTGACCTCCACCCCAGCGTCTCTGACTTCTCACCTGCCACCAGCCGAAGAGCGCTCGGGATGAAGACTGCTGTCAGGTACCCCGTCGTCCGACCTGACCTCCACTGCTAGCGACGACACCAGGCTACCACCTAAGGCTCCGACGCCAGGTCTGTCGAACCTCTGACACCGGACATCCCTAAGGAACCCCGAATCCCACTGTTGGACGTCAATGACCTTTTTTCCTCTTGTTGGAATGCCATCAAGGGTGATCTCCTCCCACCAAAGCCTGCCACCCCAGTGGTGGAGCTTACCCTCAGGGAGTGCACCCCAGTAGCTACCCCTCCGGTGGAAGATGTGAACAGGGTCTGCTCGGGTGAAAGATGCAGAAGTCTCAGCTCCTCCTCCTCCAGGTCTACTGAACGACACAGATGTCGGCACCATCATTCCCGGTCATCTTCTCCAGAGGAGTCTGTCCATACCTCTTCTTCTTCCTCGAGGTACACTTCGCCCGGAGGGCTTCCCTCTTCTGATCCCAGGAAACCCCCGGGTCCCCACCTGATGACCCATCATTTATGGAGGTCATGTGCCATATCCAAGCAAACATGGGATGGGACACAGGACCATGACCCGGAGAGGTATCGTCTGGCTAAATACCTGTGCCAGAAAGACTCTAAACCAGTGGTAGTGCCCCCACTGGTGGACACATTCCAGGACGTGACTAAGGCGGCATGGAAGCACCTGCTTGCGTCCTCAGCTGTACCCACAAAGTTGGATCGCCTATATAGGGCCCCCAGGGATGAACCCTTCCTAGGCAAACAACTTGTGGCAAATTCCATGGTGATCACGGCTGCCCATGACAGGTCTCAGCAACCAAAGCATTTGAGCTCACAGCCCCCTGATAAGGAGTCCAAACAATTGGGTAACTTGGGCAGGAAAGCTTACTCCTCTGCCACCTGCACCATACATTCCCTCAACTTCCTGACACACATGGTGCAGTTTCAAAATGCTGTTTAGGAACAGGGCATGGAGCTGGCTCAAGCCCTTCTGGACTGCCCCAGAAATCTGAGCTGCAGACCCTCCTGAAGACAGGCTCAGACAAGGCACGCATGTTCTCAGATCGTCCTGTGACTCTGCAGATACAGCAGCCAGGGCTGCTGCCACTGGAGTGTGCCTCAGTCGGCATTCCTGGCTCAGAGTATCCGATTCTCCCAGATGTCCAAGCGGGCATCATGGATGCCCCATTCAAGGGCTCCATACTCTTTGGAGAAGAGTCTGAGAGAATCATCAGTAGTCTGCAAGACTCTGGCAAAGCAGTTCAGTAGTCCAGACCATGTATAAACTGAACCAAAAGCCATTTTGGAGACAGTGTTTTCTTTCTTTCTTTCTTTATTTTTGAAGTCCCCCATCCCTACTGTCTACTTGGGCCGCTTCTTGGGAGATGCCAATGGAACCCATCCCAGCCACCGTCTAGCCTGCTGTTCAGGTCCCTCCATCCTGCCGTGAATTGCCTCCCGGGTGGGGTAGGACACCCCTGAATCTTAGTGTCTCATCAGGTCCCCGAACCAGCGGCAGGCGGTGGCACATCAGGACTGGGCTCGCACTCCATTTACCCGGCTCCGGAGGGTGATTTTTTTTTTTTTCCCTTTTTCGATGGGACATTGTGTGCCCTAGCGTCAAGGTGCGCACGCCGTCGCCTGCAGCGTCCCTCCCCCTTCTTCCGCGAAGGAGCTACCCCCAGAGCTGACTGGTCCCAGGCCTACACCCCATACCAATCGCGCCCGATGACTCCAGCTTGCTGTCGCACCCCCAGCCTCTGCCAGGGTGACTGCTTGCTGGTCTGGAATGCCCCCACCCCCAGAGAAGGCAAGGCGTCATCAGATCGCCAGCCTTTCTCCCCGCCAACCCCAGCGGCCCAAGCTCGCTCCCAAACCAAAGTCACTGGTGTGGTGTGAGGTGTGGCGTCCAGCGCCACTGGGCTGGCATGAGACCGTGTTTTCAGTGCACCTCGGATCAGCTACCCCGTAACCAGCAGCGAGGGGGTTATAAGCGCAGGGCCTCCTCCCAGCACTCTGGAGGCTCCGGCCCTAGAGCCGCCAAGTTCTCCCAGGCTGCCCTGCCCACCCTCACCAACGCCGGACTTCTTCCTTAGACCTCCTCCTCCTCCTCCTCCTGCAGAGCTGTCAGGGGAGGTGGTAGAGGGTCGCTTTTCACTCCAAATAGAGGGCTGGAGAAAAGTCACCTTTGACCAGTGGGTTCTGCAATTGATCAAAAGGGGGCACTCAGTAGGGTTCCTTGAGGTACCACCGGACATCCCTCCACTACACTCACACTTTTCCCCATCTTGCGCAGCTCTTGATTCAAGAAGAGATCCAAGCTCTGCTGGACAAGCACGCTATAGAGCTAGTTCCTCCCTCTCAGAAAGAAAAGGGGTACTATTCCCATTTTTCTTGGTGCCCAAGAAAACGGGGGATCTGCGACCCATCCTGGACCTCAGCGACCTGAACAGTTTTGTGGAGTACGGACACTTCCGGATGGTGACCCTCCAGGGTTTAATACCCCTTCTCCATCCAGGAGACTGGCTGTCATCTCTGGACATTCAGGATGTGTATCTACACATCTTTATAGCTAAGCCCCACTGAAGATCCCTGAGATTCAACTTCCAGGGGTGACACTACCGGTTCAGAGCTCTGCCATTCGGCCTTTCTCCAGCATCTTGGGTGTTTCGCCAGTGCCTGGTGGTATTGGAAGTGGCCCTAAGGAGAAAGGGCCACTACGTCTTCCCATACCTGGATGACTGGCTTCTTACCACTCCATCCAAGGAAAGACTGCTCATGGAAGACACCTTTTCTCTCTTACAAGAGTTGGGGATTACGCTGAACCTTCGGAAGTCCTCCTCCTGGTCCAACCAGAGACTTCAGTTCATAGGAGCCCTTCCGGACACTGTCCAAGGCAAGCCTTTCTTCCAACAGACAGGGCAGATTGACTTCTGGATCTCACTTGAAACATCTCCTCCGCTCGTCTGGTCCTAGCCAGATCGATCCTCAGACTCCTGGGCCACATGGCAGCAGCAATTGCTACAGTGCCGTTGGCTCGTCTCCACATAAGTGATTCAATGGGACTTGAGGGTCCAGTGGGACCAGCATTGGGATGACCTGGATCAACTCGTCTCTGGTTCACCAGACTTTTCAGTGGTGGCTTGTACCGTCCAACCTGTTGGCGGGCATGCAATTCTAGAGGTCACCTCCCGCTCAGTTCCTGACCACAAATGCTTCGGGCATGGGCTGGGGAGCACATCTCACCGACTGCAGGACTCAGGGGACATGGTTGGCATTGGAGGAGGCCCTACACGTCAATGTGTTGGAGAGGAGGGCAATCCTATATACCATGCAGGCGCTGTAGACCGACCTGGTCCCAGGTCACCTCCTTATCCAGACAGACATGGTGGTGGTGTTCTATATCAACAAACAGAGTATATGAGCTTTGCAATCTTGATTTGATAGAATGCAATATTGTGGCCAATCTTATGAAGTTAATGTATTAAGGGTACAAGTAACTATGACTAAATGTCTGTTGTTTTATGTCTTGATGCCATGTAGAGTTGTGAACAGTGTTAAGCTGATGCATGTTGTGGCACTCAATCCTATAAAATAAAATAAAGATTATTAAAAAAAAAAAAAAAAAAACAGAGGAACCCACTCATATCCACTCTGCCACAAGGGTATGGTTCTGGGCCATAGATCATCACCTGGATCTTTTGGCAGTCCATGTCCCAGCTGTTCAGAGCACTTTGGCCGACTTGCTCAGTCGATCAATGACCAAAGCACATGATTGATAGCTCCTACAATCCGTCGCAGACTACCTGTTCATCAGATGGGGCTGACCAGAGCTGGACCTCTTTGCATCCCCACACAACGCAAAACTGGCCAATTTCTGCTTGCCAGATCCAGGGCCTAGTGTTTTTTGGCGTGACGTGTTGTCCCTCTGTTGGACAGGGAGTTCCTTTATGCCTTCTGCCCCCTTTCCACTCATCCAGAGGGTTCTCTTCAAGCTGCAGTCAGAAGGCACGGAGATGATCCTGGTGGTTCCCTTCTGGCCTTGTCAGATTTGGTTCCCTCTACTTCAACAACTGGCCCCTGAGCTCACGCTTGCTCTCTCAAGAGAATGGGAAGTTAATCCATTCAGACCTGAGGTCTTTGCACCTGCACGCATGGCTCCTACAGACCTAGCTGTCTCCTGGTTCGGAGTCTTTGCTTGGGTGGCTGATAGCTTAGTGGCCACCAGAAAACCGTCAGCCAGGGCCACCTATGCCATGAAGTGGAAGCGGTGCTGCCTTTGGGCCACTGCTCATCACCTCGACCCATTTACCTGTCCAATGAACTCTGCTCTCAAGTATCTCCTTTCGCTTTTAGAATTGGGCCTGGGCTACTCGTCCATAAAGGTGCACCTCTCTGCCGTGTCAGCTTACCATACAGCGATACAGGGCAAGACCCTTGCTTAACTGGACTTGTTGTGTACCTTCCTACGTGGCATCTTGCACCTAAAACCTCCCATTCGGAACCCTATTCCCCCATGGGACCTTTTATTAGTTTTGGAGAAATTTACTTTGCCTCCCTTCGTACCAGCCACAGATTGAGAGCTATGCTTCCTCTCTTGGAAAGTGTTATTTTTGGTTGCCGTTATTTCCGCTCAGAGGATTTCCGAGCTTCAGGCTCTGATGTGTAAAGAGCCTTATTTAGTTTTCCACAAAGACAGGGTGTCCTTGCGGATCAGTCCTAAGTTTTTGCCTAAGGTGGTGTCCGAATTTACTCTTAACTAGGGCATTCACCTTTTCGTATACTACCCAGAGCACTCAAATCAAGGGGAGGCTGTCTCACATTGCCTCTGTATCTTTTTCCTTGCAGTCTGAGGCTGTGCCCTCTAGTTTTCACCTCCTCCTTCCTCTTAAGTAAACCCTCTTCTCCCACTTTATTGAGTCCCTTTACATGTTTAAAAGTTTCAATCATGTCTCCTCCTTCCCTTCTTGTCTCCAACGTGTACAGATCCAGCTCCTTACACCTCTGCTCGTACGACTTTCCTTGCATACCCAGCACCATTTTGGTTGCCCTTCTCTGAACCCTCTCCCAACTCATCTATATCTTTAAGGAGATGTGGCCTCCAGAAATGAACCCCATACTCCAGGTGCAGCCTCAACATGGCTTTGTAAAGGGGCATTATCATCTCCCTCTTTCTGCTAGTAATGCCCCTGCCTATGCATGCAAACATTCCATTGGCCTTTCCCGGCGCCCTGCTACATTGAATTCCTACTTTAAGGTTCGAAGAGACTATACTCCCCAGATCCCTCTCCTGTTCTGTTACTTTAATTTCCTCCCCACCTAGGGTGTACCCTGCTGTTCTGTTCCTACTCCCCAAGTACATCACAGCGCACTTCTTGGCATTAAATTTCAGCTGCCATGTCCCAGAGCATTTTCCAAGCGTCTTTAAGTCCTCCCTCATGTCCTCCACCCCCCCCCCCGGATGTCCACCCTATTGCATATTTTCGTATCATCAGCAAATAGGCACCCTCCCCTGAAACCCTCCTAATATCACTGATGTAGATGTTGAAGAGATGGACCCAAAACTGACCCTGTGGCACTCCACTCTTCTCCCTTTCGCTGTCCCGGAGTGTACCCCGTTTAGCACCACCCTCTTGAGTTCTTCCTGACAGCCAGGCCTCCACCCAGCTTATGTTCCCACCCAACCCCAGGCTTTCCATCTTGCTCACCAGCCTCCTATGGAGACGGTGTCAAAGGCCTTACTGAAGTCCAGATAGGCCATGTCCACCCCCGCAGTCAGTCACCTGAGTCACCCAATCAAAGAACTGAATTAGGTTTGTCTGGCAAGATTTCCTCTTAGTGAAGCCATGCTGTCTGCTGTCCTGCAAGCCAGTGTCCTCCAGGTAATCCACCACCCTCTCTTTGATTAATGTCTCCATTACCTTCCACCGCTGACATCAGGCTGACAGGTCGGTAGTGTTCCTTCACCTCCTTACTACCTCCCTTGTGTAAAGGCACTATGTCTGCCCTCTTCCAGTCCTCCGGCATTCTCCCCATATCCAGGGACAAGTTGAAGAGCTTTGTCAAGGGTGCGGCCAACTCCTTCAATTCCCTGATCACCCTGGAATGTAACCCGTCAGGCCCCATTGTCTTGTCCACCCTCAGTCTATCTAGCTCTGCCCTAACCCTGTACACAGTGAATGGGCTCAGATCCACCCATTTGCCCTCCTTCCTATTTGACTTTAGCTCAGGTCCTCTACTGTCCTCCTGCTCCGTGAATACCAAGCTAAAGTAACTTATTTAATAACTCTGCTTTTTCAGTTCCTTTCCAGTTTTATTTCTCCCTCTCCCCTCAGCCTAGTAATCCCCTGCCTTGCCCTTCTGTTCCCCCTCACAGATCTGAAAAAGATTTTATCCCCCCTTTTGGTCTTTTTTGCTATTTTCTCCTCACTATCTGCTTTGCCCTTCTGATCTTCTTCCCTGCCTTACTCCTCTTTTCCCTATACTCTTCCTTATCTTCCTCGCTGAGTGTCCTCTTAAATTTTCTGACAGCCCTCTTCCTTTCTCCGACTGCCCCCGCAACCTCTTTTGTAAACCAACGCGGTCTCCTCCCCCTTTTGCTCTTCCTAACCTTTTTTAATTGCATTTCCGCAGCTTTCAGTACCCCTCTCTTGATAGCTTGCCATAACTCCTCCACTGCCCCTATATTCTCTGTACCCTCCATTGTCTCCCTTACTGTCCTTCTCATCTTGTCAAAGTCTGTGCATCTGAAGTCCATGACTGTAGTACTGGGTTTACTTGTCTCCCACCCTGCCCTGACCCTGAACATTACCATGCTGTGGTCGCTGCTGCCCAAGGCTTCTCCCACCTGCACCTCCGCCACACCCTCCCCATTTGTCAGGGCCAAATCCAGCAGGTTGTTACCCCTTGTCGGCTCCCTGACTAGCTTGTTGAAGGAATACCCCCTGAAGCGCAGCTTGTGTCTCCCTGCTCCTTGATGATGCTGCATCCGGGACTTCTCAGTCTACATCTGGGAAGTTTAGGTCCCCTACCAGCAGTAACTGTCCTTTTAGGGCCAGCCTTGTGACTGCCTGAATTAACTGTTGATCACCCTTCTCCCTTTGCATAGGTGGCTTGTATACTACCCCCAGTCACAAGGATTCTTCTGTCCTCCTGCTTAGTATTGCCCACAGTAGCACAGTTTCCTCTTCCTCCTCTTGTCCTTCAGTTACACTTATGCCTCCCCGATATATAAAGTAGCTCCTCCCCCCTTCTTACCCTTCCTATCCCTTCTGAACAGTCTGTAACCTGGGATAGTTGTTTCCCAGGTGTGCAGCGCTGTCCACCAGGTTGGTTGGCGTTCTTTTAAATTTGTAAGATGTATATTAACTAAAGGTTTAAGACCCAAGTTTCTCACTTTAAAGACAAAAAGGTAGTGTGTGTAAATATTAACTGTTTGGATGTCCTGTTGTGCTTGATGTGAGTCCTCTATCTCTTATGAGAATGTATTACAGATTGTCTTAATTCAAAACAAAATATAGCTTAAAAAGAACAGGGCAGGGAGTATAATCCTCTTTTAAGTTATGCCATAGAAGACAGAAGTTCTGACTGGTCCTGAACATGAAATATTTTTTTATTGATTTATATATATTTTTTTATTTAAGAATTGTTAATCAGGTAAGACCAAGGGCATAAAATGCTTGCTTTCATGGGGGAGACAAAGTATAGAACAATAAATTTAAATACAGTTAAACAAAAAATAATAATCAGGTATAACATATACATGATGAATCAAAGTACATTTAAAACACACAGAGAGCATACCAGAGAGACACAAGAAACAGTTTACATGATGAATCGGTGATATAGTGGTGTTTTAGTCTAGAAGACTTAAAGGAAAACAGTCAAAACTGTAAACAGCCCACCCCCCAAAGCCTTACCCCCCAGTTAGGCTTTTCGCAATGGAAGATAATTTTTTTATGCATTATAACTCACACAATTTCATTGTTAAAAAGTCCGTGAAGAGGCAATATGGCAGATGCTGCGCGCTGTCATTTCATGTGATGAGTGTGGCGCGCGCTGCTTCCATCGCTTTTCGGTGGAGGCGGGTGGTGTGATGCCACTGTCTATGAAATAACCAGTGCTCAACGCCCAGCACTGTTACTCTTAGGTGAACTTTAACAATGAGTGAATGTACATAAAAATTATCTTTCGTGCCAGCCGGTGGGGTAAGCGGTGTGAACTGTTCTGTTTTGGTGTTCTTTAAAAGTAAAGCTGATATGGTGAAAAAATGAAGGCAATGTATTCTACTCTTTGAGAACTTTATAAAAAAGGAGCTCTGACCTAGGCACGTTCTGTAAGAGGGTAACCTAAAACCTTGTTTTGCTGCTAGTTTTGTTGACTCACTAGAACTTGTAATATTCAATCTATTTTTAAAGGGAAGAAGTCAGCACAAAGGACCTCACACTCAAGTGCGGGACTGATTCCAGTTTGTATTTTTGTACAAAACATTTTGGTTTAGTTAACTGTTTACTGTAGTATAGTAGATTATATCAGACTCATTTTGCTTGGCTTTTGGCTGACATCATCTTTTACTACAGATCCCACAATTCCCTGTTGCTGACATCAGAGCAGTAGGCAGCAGTGGGAGATTCAATAGCCTGCAGTGCATGTTAGAGCTTTATAATCTCTGATCAGATGTTTTCAGGGACTGCTTTTCTCCATGGGTGAAGTACAGTCTTTTGTGACTCTACAGAGCCCATGGAGGACAGTGGGACTAGCAAACAGAAGATCCAAGCTTATATAAACTCTAACATGCACTACAGGCTGTTGAATCTTCCACTGCTGACTACTACTCTGATGTCAGCAGCAGGGGATTCTGGGATTTTTAGTAACAGAAAATGTAAGCCTACAGCTAAGCACAATTAGTGTGACAAGTCTACTATACTACAGTAAATATAAGTAAAGCAACATTTTTTTATGCACAAGAAGTGCACAATGGGAGTAGCCCATACTTGAGTGTGGGGTTGCTTAGTGGTGACTGAAAAGAAAACATAACAGGCCCTTTTGTAAACCTGCAAAAACGAATCAACCTAAAATTAGTACAACGCAAATAGAAAGAAAATCAGTTCAGGTCAAATATAAAACAGAATTATGAGTGAGATGTGGACTCGAGGAAACAAAGTGACAGATATTATTAATCAGTATTCTGACCCTGTTTACTGAAGAATTACAAACTGCTGAGTATATTGGGAGACCATAATTGGTATATAGTAAACAAAGATGTATGTGGGCAGTTTTTATTAGAAAATCAATGTGATTATTAAAGACTTACACAACAAAAAATTCAGATATTTAACCATCTCAATTACATTATTTTGTCTAATCACAAAAGGTGAAGGGGATGAAGATATGTTAGAATTTATTCCAGAGAACATGGATTTCGTTTTAGAGATATCTTTTGTATGTCAGCTTCTGTCTGGATCTTCCAAGCAGACAGGACCTCCTGGAGCAGTATCTGATACTAGGCCCAAACCTAAAACAGCTAAACCTCAAGGCCTGGAAGTTGAGCAGAGCAACTGGGGCTCAGGAAGGCCTGTTATGCCATTACTATGGCTAACTTTGGCCATTCACTGTTCGGGCTGGTCAGGAACCTCCCCCCTGTGCTCCTGGATGACAAGCAGGTCATTGTTCAGATGATCAGAGACCACAGCTGCATGCTGGCTAAACCTCCGCTTCATACAGCCTTGTGCATAGTCTATTTCTGTGCCCGCTCTATGACTGTGGCCGTTTCCATGTGTCAAAGGACCTGGATAAGCCTGGCCACCTTTACGCCGGATACTCCGCATAAGCAGGCCAGGGTCCTATTCTTGGGCACTGATCTCTTCAGCTCTGGGGTGGAAGGACATCTCACTTTCATCAAGAAGCCTAGTGCCACCCTTGACTTTGTGGCTTTGTCCTAATGGACTGCTAGATGGCCAAGGTCAAAAAGAAGCTCTTCTGGCTTTAGGAGTACCAGCCACTACACACTCAGCAGCCTCAGCAGGGGCAGTTTCAGCACTGGCGCCTGAAGCAAATGTTCGGCAGTCCAGGTAAGAAAAAAGGGGTGGGCAGAAGTGCCTCCGGGGTCCAGCCAGCAGGAATCCCCCTCCAAGGCTGCTGAGTGACGGCTTGTGAGGTGTCATACTCTCTCCCATCTGGTCCCTGTCCCCTAGCTCCTGGCAGGGGTTGGCTGTGTCATTTCTTTTCACAGTGGTCCCCTGTTACTTTGGACAAGTGGTGGGCAATGGAGTCCAGGCTCTTCCGCTGTACTGACCAAAGTTCCTTAGGAGTCCAGGATGTCAGAGGACACCCGGTATGTTCTCTGGGCCGACATTGCTCAGCTGCTGGAACGAGAGATGATGAGTGGGTTGCAGATACCATGGCCACACAGGGTTATATGGCAAGGTATTTTCAGGTACCGAAACGGACAGGGGCTGGTGCCTCATACTGGATTAGCATGACCTCAACAAGTTCATGCTGAAGTGCAAATTCTATATGGTTACTCTGAAACCAGACCATACCATCTCTGGAGTAGAGGATGTGGTTCTACTCTCTGGACCACAAGGATGTTTTCTTCCAAATTACAGTCCATCTGTCCCACTAACGATACTTCAAGTTACAGATGGAGGGGTGCTTTTCCTTTTTAGGGACATGCTTTTTTAGTCTCTCATCTGCACTGAGGGTCTTCACCAAATGTTTGGCTGTGGTGGCGGCCTTCCTTAGTGTCAGTATACCCACACCTGGACAACTGACTACTAATCAGCGTATCCAGAAGACAGTGGAGTGGTCTAGGGATCTGGCCCTCTAGACCTTTCAAGACTTGGGTCTTGGTCAGCCAGGCCATTTTGAAATTGGTCCCCAAGCAAGTGATCAAGTTCATCGGGTGGAACTGGGCTCCTTCTGGGCCAGGGCCCACCTTCCTGCAGGCAGGGCACTGGACCTTTAATCCTTTGTGCAATCATTTCAGATTTGATGTGCACCTGGCCTGGGATTTATTGTGACTACTGCAGTTTGTGATGGTGTCAACCGGTGTAGTCCAGTGGGCTTGCTGGCAGATGTCCCCTGTCCAGTGAGAGTTGGTCCGACAGTGGTCACAATGCCTAGATTGTCTGGACCAGCTGATCCTGGTGATCCAGTCGATGCGGAACACCATTGAGTGCTGGCTGTATCCCCAGCAGTTCGAGGAAGGAATCCCATTCATCCACCCAGAGCCATCTTTTCATTCTGATGATAGATGTGTCTTTGGTGGGATGGGGAGCTCACCTGGGAGACCACAGGATCCACGGGTTCTGGTCACCCTAGCAGTCCTAATGCCACATCTGCCTGCTGGAGCTCCATGCAGTGTGTCTAGTTCTAGTGTAGTGGATTTTGCTCTGTTGATTCAGGGTCAGGTCATTCAGGTCCAGACAGACAACATGACTACCATGTTTTACCTGAAAAGCAGGGTGGGATGCCTTTCTTTCCCTTGTGTCAAGAGGCTGTCCATTCTTAGTCACTGGTGCACAGCCTGCAGACCAATCTCCCGGTGATCTACATCATGGAAGAAAACAGCCAGCTGGTGGACGCTCTAAGTTGGGTCAGAGAGTCCTTGCACGAGTGATCTCTGCACCAGGAAGTTGTAGATTGGCTGTTTTCCCATTGGGGCACATCTTTGTTGGACCTGGTTGCCTTGTGGGAGAACAGAAAACTGAAGCTATTCTGTGCCTGCCTCCTCAGACAGGTACATTGCAGGGGAATGCCTTCTTTTGGCCCTGTACCCTGGCTCTTCCGTACACCTTCCCTTCTTTCCTCTTGGTTCACTTGTGATCAAGGTCTGGAAGGACAAGGCAATGATGATCCTGACAACTACAGACTGGCCCAGACAGTTGTGGTACCAAGATCTCCTCAGCAGTAGGTCCCCATGGAAGTTGCTGCTCTGCCTTTACCTGCTGAAGAGACAACCGGGGATGGTCCTGCACCTTGACCTTCAGTCCCTGCACTTCTTGGCCTGGTTACTGGGAAGCTAGAGTTCCAGGCTTTGAGGCTCTTGGAAGACATTCTCCACATTGCAAAGGTATCCAGAAATGAGTTGACTCAAGAACGTATGCATTCAAGTGAAGGTGTTCTCGTTCTGGTGCCAAGGGAAAGATCTTGATCCTCTCACATGCTCAATACCGACTATCCTTGACTGCCTTCTGTCCTTGTCACAGGATCATGGCTCACATTTCTGACTAGAGGTGCACCTGGCAGCCATCTCTGCATGCTGGGTGCATTCTGGTATGCCATCAGTGGCACAGGAGAAAGTGTTTGGGTGCTTTTTCAAAGGCCTGGACCACTTGCCCCTTCCGGTGTGCTAACCCACCTCCATGGGACTGGTTGCATGTGAGATGTCCCACTTTTCCTGGAAGACCTCCTCCTTGGTCATATTTGCCAAAAGAATGAGTGAGCTCCAAGTGCACTTGGTGTCCCCTATCTGGTCTTCCATAAGGACAGGGTCATCCTTCACCCCCACACAAAACTCCTCCCAGAGGTTGTGTTGGAGTTACTCTTTAACTAGATTACTAAACTCCCTGTTTATTTTAATAACTGGACCTCAGACATGAATCACAGACTTCACAGCCTGGACCTGCGGAGAGCGCTATCCAGTTATAAGGTGTGTATGGTGGGAATTCGAGGTCCTGCTTGTCAGTTGTTTGTCGTATACTCTGAAGCCATGTCTGGTGCACTGGCAGCTAAGCAGATGATTGCCAGGTGGATCACATCCTGTGGCGACATCTGCTGTGGGTTGGTTGGTAGGGAGTTGCCCAAGGGGCTTAAGGCTCATTCCAACAGACATACCACTGCCTCTGTGACTGCTTGCAGGGATATCCCCATTCAGTAGATATGCAGGGCTGCAACCTGGGCTAAGACACACACATTCATCTTCCATTACAGCATTGACATACTTAGTTGCCACAGTGCTGCTTTTGGGGCCTCAGTTCTCCAGTCTCTTCGCCAAATAGGGGTACGTGCCTTGCCCCCGCCTTCCGGAGTAGCACTAGGAATCCGCCTAAATGTTGATAGTGAACTGCACCCACTGTGTCCACGATGGTAGAAATATAGGTTACTCATCAGTAACAGTAGTTCAAACAACAGGAAGTCTTGCTGTATTATGACAGTTTGCAGTTAGCTCCAGCTCTTGAACTGCCCCGGGGAGTGAAGGGTTAAAATTCTATGCCAGGCATAAAACGTTGGTCTCGAGCTCGGTTGAAAACACTGTCTGTGTCCTTTTGAAACCAAACTGACAGATTCTTTACTCTGCCTCACTGAACAGTCGCTTTGGAGATTTCTCCTTCTGCTCGGTTCAAATGCAGTTAAAGTGTCGATTTTTCGTTCCGTTTTTCGGTTCGAGACTCTGTCTGTGGTACTGTAAGTACTTAGATTAGTAACTGTGTGGGAATTGTAAATTTGTTCGATCGGTTCGGCTGAACCGATCTTGTAGTAAAGTCCTTGTGTTAAAAAAAAAAAAAAAAAAAAAAGTTGGTGTGGTTACGGTCCATATCGGTTTAAAAAACGTGATTTTAACGTTTTTTTTCCATCTCCGGTGACACAGTGAGAAACCGATAGGGGAGTCTTGCCTGGCAGTTGCCATATAAAGGGTAAGTTTGTTAGGTTGACCATGTCTGAGAAACCCAAGAAAAAAAACGGGCCTACTGGGTTTCAACACTGCAGTGTGTGTGTGGGGAGGTCTTTGCTAAGGCCAATACCCACACCACCTGTGTTTACTATCTGGGGTTTGACCACCTCGATTCAGACTGCCAAATTTGCAAAAATTTCCCTAAGTCTACCCTGGAAAAAAGGTTAGGTAGACTTAGGGATAAGGAGGCCGAGAAATCCGCTGACCTGGAAGGCCAGCCCGGTTCAGTTCCTACCGAACCAGGAGGAGTGCCCTCTGACCAGGACGATACTTCTTCGGGCAAGAGGAGAGCCGATCCTGAGGGATCGATTCCTACAAAAAGAAAACGAAAGGATAAATTGGCCAGTTCGAATCCAGAACTGCATGTTCCGACTGCCGAAGAAATGGCCAAAGTGATTCGGATTGTGGAATTGCTTCGTCTGGTTCCGACCGATCCGGCGCCTTCTGGCAGGGGTTCAGTCTGGTCGGTTCCCCCGGTTCAGGATTATTCCCCTGAAGATTTTTATGAACCGGAGTTTGATGAGGAGGGGGATTTTGAAGAGGATGATTATAATGGTGAAAGTCTGGATGTGCCTGTGGAGCCGGACATCTCCGCAGACAGACCTTCTGGTGTTTTCTCTCCTAGGCTTTCTGAGTCCCCTCCCCACTTTCTGTTCTACAGAAAAGTGTCTCAAACCCTTCAGCTTCCTATTGAGGAGACCGTAAAGGATCAAGAGGAGCCTGACTACATAGAAATGATGGACATTCCAGAGTCTAAGAGACTGTCTATTCCCCTTCATAGGTCATTTGGGAAATGGACACAAAAAATTCTTAGGTCACCCAACTCTGCACCTCCTATTGACAAGAGAATGGACAAGAGGTACACCTTGTCAGGCTCAGATACGGAATTTCTTTATCAGCAATGCAGCCATGTTGGGGTAGTGCAGGCTGCTGCCTGTGACAAGGCAAACATCCCCTTGGCTTCACACCCCCCAGACAAAGATTCCAGGAAGATAGATGCCATGGCAAAGAAACAGTACTTGGCATCATCTTTGGGACTCAGGTAGGCTAACCATATGGCCTATACAGCCAGGTACCAGAAGTCCAGGTGGGACACTGTACTGGCACTGGCTAAACAGGCCTCCCTCCAGCTAGCCAAGGAGCTGGAGCAGGTGGCTGTTGGTGGGATTGAGGCATCAAAGGTGCAGTTTCATGCTGCTGTGGACCCAATGATGTGTCATGAAGAGTCATGGCTACATCTGTGGCTCTTCGGAGAATGGCTTGGCTCAGATGTACTAGCTTTTTGCAGGACACCCAGGCTAAGGCCATGGATTTCCCTGTAGTGGGTAATTCTCTGTTTGGGGAGCAGACAGAGAATTACATGAAGAAAATGGACTAGTACAGGACCACTTATAGGAGTGCTCAGGCCAAGGAGAGGCAGGCAACTCCTCAAAGGCAGCAAGCTAAGGGCAGGGGCAGGCCTTTTCACAGGCCTTTCTACCAAGCGCAGGCCTCTTCTTCCTTTTCTCAGAGGGGGGTTTTCAGAGGGAGAGGCAGAAGGGGGATGAGCAGGGCTGCATCCACCCCTCAGCGTAAGGCTCCTGCCAAGCAGACACCCTGATGTGTCAGTCCAGGTTGACTCCCCCATTCCAGTAGGAGGCAGGCTGGCTTACTTTGTCCAGGACTGGATGTCTGTTACCTCAGACAAGTGGGTCCTGGAGGTTGTAAGACAGGGGCTGGTTCTCAGTTTCAAAAATTTTCCGAAACTGAGACCCAGATTCTTTCCACCTGCAAATACTTCAGAAACCCTTGCTCTAGAGGCAGAGGTTTCATCTCTACTGGCCTTAAAGGCCAGAGAGAGAGTTCCTGCTACATTCAGGGGCAAAGGTCTGTACTCCAGGTACTTTCTTACTCCAAAAAGACGGGGGAGTGGCGACCCATCCTAGATCTAAGATACCTAAACAAGCACTTAATAAAGCCAAAATTCAAAATGGTAACTCTGGGAACAGTTCTTTCCTCTCTGAGGCCAGGAGACTGGCTAGCCTCCCTGGACCTCAAGGATGCCTATTTTCACATTCCCATCGGGTGTTCCCACAGAAAATACCTCTGGTTCGAATTGCCCTCAGGTCATTATCAGTTCAGAGCAATGTCCTTCGGTCTAACCTCAGCTCCAAGGGTGTTTACAAAGTGCCTAGCAGTAGTGGTGGCCTTTTTAAGAAAGAAAAGGATTTCTATTTTTCCATATCTGGACGACTGGCTTCTGGTGGACCAGTCTCCAGACCAAGTCAAGTTAGATCTGCAGGTCACCCAGCAAGTTCTCACTTCCCTGGTGTTCCTTCTCAGTCTTCCCAAGTCAGTTCTCAAACCAGTACATCTCCTCACTTTTATAGGAGCAGAGCTGGACACCTGCAAGGCAAGAGCCTGCCTTCCTTTGGAAAGAGCAAAAGCCATCTCTCAGCTGGCCTCTTCCTTTCTCACTCTGGTTTCTCGATCAGCAAGGCATTTTCTGCAGCTTCTGGGCCACATGGCAGCTTCCACAGCAGTGGTCCAAGGGGCCAGGTTTCAGATGAGGGACATTCAGTTCTATCTGAGAACCTTTTGGTCCAAAAGGAAAGATCCTCTTACCAAGCTAGTTCCTGTTACTCAGACCTTAATTCAGGCCCTTCAGTGGTGGTAGGACCTGGACAATCTGAGGCAAGGTGTTCCATTTGTCTCTCAGACTCACTCTGTGGTTCTTACCACAGATGCTTCCCTTTTGGGGTGGAGAGCCCATCTGGGGGCTCTCACGGCCCAGGGACTGTGGTCCCTTCAGGAATCCCTTCTTCAGATCAACCTCCTGGAGCTCAGGGCAGTACTTTTTGCCCTACAAGCTTTCTTTCAGTCAATACAGAACAAGGTGGTTCAGGTCAGGACGGACAACACTACTACCATGTGGTATATCAACAAGCAGGGAGGCACTCTGTCCACAACCTTGTGCATGGAGACCATGAAAGTATGGTCCCTGGCTTATTCCCTGCAGACCTCTCTAGTTGCGGTCCACCTCCCAGGAAAGGACAGTGTGATAGCAGATGCATTGAGCAGGATTTCCCAGGGCCACCACGAATGGTCTCTGGATCCTTTGGTGTTGAAGGTGATCTTCTCAAGGTGGGGCACTCCGGAGATGGATCTCTTTGTAGCCTCAGACAATCACCAACTTCCTCTGTTTTGTTGCAGACCCCCAGTCTTGGGTTAAGTCCCTCTGGATGCTCTGATTTTGAACTGGGAAGGGAAGTTTCTTTATGCCTTCCCTCCTTTTCCTCTGTTGCTCAAGGTTCTAGTCAAGGAAGGGTCACAACCATGCAAAGTGATTCTGATTGCTCCAGACTGGGCCAGGCAGCCTTGGTACCCCCGTTGCTGTCCTTAGCAGTCCGTCTTCCCTTGTCTCTCCCCAGGAATTACAATCTGCTAACCTCCTCTCAGGGGAGGATTTGTTACCCCAATCTCTAGTCACTCACTCTCAAGGCATGGCTGTTGAAGACTTGGAGTATACAGATTTACACCTGTCCCAAGGGGTTCTGGATATCCTCAAGGCTTCTCGAAAGCCTACCACAAGAAAAACATACAACTCCAAATGGAAAAGGTTCAGTATTTGGTGTTCCAAGAAGCACATTTCCCCAGACAGTGCTGAGTTGTCTACAGTTCTGGTTTATATGGTTGACCTTAACGGCCTAGGCCTCAAACCAGCTACTTTCAAAGTTCATTTGTCAGCTATTGCTGCTTTCGTGTCAGTAGGGAAATCTTCCTCTCTGTCAGCTCACCCTGTATTCTGTAAATTTTTCAAAGGATTGCTTCATACCAATCCCCCCTTTAGGGATCCTGCTCCTGCCTGGGATTTGAATATTTGTATTGCTCAGACGATGCAACCCCACTTCGAGCCTATGTTCTCAGCAGAGCTCAAGTACTTGACTTGGAAAACTGTGTTTTTTGGTTGCTGTTACTTCTGCCAGACGTATCCGTGAATTGCAAGCCCTGTCAGCGGAGCCTGACTTCATTTCTTTCCATAGAACCAATAGAAGGTTCCTACCTAAAGTGGTTTCTGATTTCTACTTAAACCAATCTATGTCTCTTCCTGTGTTCTTCACTGATCACACCTCCTCAGGGGAACGGAGGCTACACAGTTTAGACGTTAAAAGTGCCCTTAGTTCTACATAGAACATACAAAGGGTCACAGGTTTGACTCCCTCCAGTTGTTCCTCACTTATGGAGAAGTAGGTAAGGAAAAACCTGCCACCGAGAGAACCATTGCCAGGTGGATTGTGTCCTGTATTCAGTTCTGCTATGAAAAACTGGGAAAAACTGCACCCTCATGCCTGAGAACTTATTACACTAGAGGTACAGCTGCATCTCTGGCTGCAGCTAGGGGTATCCCCTTGTTAGAAATCTGTCATGCAGACACCTGGAAAACAGTTCATACCTTCACCAAGCATTACTCTCTGGATATCCAGGCTAGGAGTGATGCTAGGTTTGGCATAGCAGTACTTCAGAGCCTATTCTCAAAGTAGGTTCTGTCCCTTCTCCTTGGAGGTACTGCTTGGCAGTCTGCAAATTGTCAGAATACAGCAAGACTTCATGTTGTTTGAAGAAAAAATTACTCACCTTAGTAATTGTGTTTCTTCTAATGGAGTCTTGCTGTATTCTGACCAGCCTCCCCTCTCAGAACCTGTTTTGGGAAGTGGGTGGGCAGGTGCAATGTTGCATCCCAGGGGTGTCTTTAGCCCACTCCTGTTGTGTTGGGTGCTTTGTATTTGTTTGTTTAAGAGTTTTTAGTTCTTATTACCTGGTTTTGTTCTTTGGGTTTCCTGACTTGAGTCTTTTGGGGAATCCAAAGTCTTTGTTGTCAGTTGGCTACTAGGAGTTTTTACAATTTCCACATTATATAGTCAGTGAGTTTAGCTTGTAAGAATCTGACGGTTTGGTTTCAAAAGGACACAGACAGAGTTTTCAACCGAGCTCGAGCCCAACGTTGTATGCCTGACATAGAATTTTAACCCGTCACTCTCCTGGGCAGTTAAAGAGCTGGAGCTAACTGCAGATTGTCAGAATACAGCAAGACTCCATTAGAAGAAACACAATTACTAAGGTGAGTAATTTTTTTTTCTGGTAGAGGTGTACAGTTCATGTACGCACAACTTACCCAACCTCCCCTGGCACGTGGCGCCTGGATCCCGTCTTCCAGCATGCGAGATCTGACTTTAAAGGGCAGAGCCAGAGGATATCACTGCATGAGTGGTGGAAGGAGCTTATCCTGAAGACACCCAGTGACTCAGCTTGTATATCTTTTGGTGCCAATTGTAGTCAAATGGATTGTCCTAATATAGTTGGAGACCCCAGCCCATTTATTTTGAGGCACATGGTAGGCATTTGGGACATTTGCAGGGGGATCAAGCTGCAGATGTTCAGTTAGCCAGGAGGCAAAAAAAACTGGCCTTTGTACCTACCTCCCCTTTTGGAAAGTACACTGACCTGTGGTTCATAGCGTGAACCTGGTCTTGAGATGTTCGAGCCATGTCTGCAGGCCGTTGTTTTTTTAAACTAGACTGTACTGTAAATGCCAGTGCTGGGTTTGTCATCCTAGATGCATCCTTTGGGGCTGGCAGTATAGCCTAGAGGTTAGAGTAACAAGCTTTGAATGAGCTTGGTACATCCAGCAGACCTGGGTTTGATTCCCACAACCTCCACTTGTGTACTGTGTGACTCTGAGCAAGTCACTTAACCACCCTAGTGCTCCCTGGTCGCCCCTGAAAACAGGCACTTGTGCCTAGTGGGCCTTACCTGGTTACCAAAAGAATAAAATAAAAAATAAAATAAATCCTTTCCTTCAGCTACTGTAGCATTCACTGTAGTCTCCATTAGGTTAGGATGGGAATTAAGCGCCTTGACTTTCCTGTGAAGATCCAGCATTGCCTGCAGTACTTTGTAGTTTGTCTGCCTTCTCGATCCCACCGTCCTAAGCCAAGCCACTGTCACCACTAGCGGTACAGTAGGGCATTACACTACCATGTAAGAGACCCAGGTTCTTGGCTTTAGCCCATCTCTGTCCACTGGGCTGGTGGAGTCTTGGGGGCACTGTGGAGGTAGCATGCTCAGACTTTGGGGCTGTCAGTCACTGTAGGATCAGCTCCCCCTGCTCTTGCAGTACTTGCTGGGGGGAGTAACATCATGGATGACTATGCAACATTGCCTCCCCCCCTTCCCCAAGAGTCATAGAAACAGAGAAAGATGGACAGTGACGATAGAAAAAGACTCAAGGTCCATCCAGTCGGCCCAGAATTCCTGCCTTGTGCCAGTGGAGTCGACTGGCAAGGAGGTGAGAGAGAGACCAGATGAGATAATAGAAATTCTAGGGACATGGATATGTTGTTCATCCACACTGTCTGGCAGGTTCCTTGCCGCTTTAAATCTTGCCGGAAGGTCTTCAAGCTGGCTCCTCCCACCCACCCGGGTGGCAAAACTCTCGGCTCCACCCTATGACGCCAGATCTTCCTTACCGCTTGGAAGCTCAGGTTCCCTCTTTAACGCTCTGCGTGATAGACTGGATCCTAATTCTTCGGTTGCCCGAAACTCATTTTAAAATTTTCAAGACTTTGGTCATCTTTCTCCTGCGGCTGTGATGGACAAATCAACTCCGGTTCGTGGGTGCTCTTGTGGGCAGAAGATGTCCAGGGCGGACCCGCACTTCCGTGCGTACTGCCTCGGCCTGGGAACACGACCCGCAGGTCTGCGAGTCATGCCGTTCGTTTTTGATAGCGTCCTGGAGGACCGCGCTGCCCAGTTACAGCTTGGAGATTGCCGACTACCGCGGTTAAGTCGAAGGGGCGCGGTTACGCGGTCGGCACAATGGCTGAGCAACTTGAGCAAATGATCGCCCTCGAGGAGGCGGCGGCCCAGGCCGCACCATCCTCTTCCTCGGTCGCGGCATTTATCCTGCTCTCACTGGGTACCTCATATTCAGCTTTGTTCAAGGAGCTTTGCCAATCCATTTCCATGAAAGGAGAGGGGCCATTGGGACATTCCTTTCGGTCCAAAAAGAAGGACTCAAAGGGTAAGTCCCATCGTCTGCGTTCGTGGGAGCGGGAGAGGTCTCCTTCCCGGACGGCCGACTGTCGACTTGGTCGAGGTTGTGGCTAAGGCCGCTGGCTTCATGGTGTCCCCGTCAGGCCAGCTGGCTGAGACACCTGTCGACGCGGTCGAGATTTTTCTCAACCTGTCGGACGAGCTGTCGACTGGTGAGGCCGACAACCCTTCTTCACTGGTTCCCCTGGTGGAGACCGAGGACCTGCCTGCGCCCCCGGTGCTGCAGTCCCCGGTTAGGGCTTCCAAACCAAGGGAAGAGTGGGTGTCCCCCGCTCCTTCCCAGACCCGTCCTCGGAAACACAGAGGATCTCAGTCTCTGACATCATCTCGGTCCAGCCGATGCCGCCATCAGCGTTCTCGGTCTCGGCACCGAGGTAAGCGGTGCCGCCGCTCGTCCTCATCTTCCTCCTCGGAAGAGGAGAGGCTTCGGCACAAATTGTGTCGACGCTACGAGGACCTGATGTGGTAGCAGTTACTTCTGTCCGGGAACAAGCCGACGCCGTTGCCTTCCCCGTCCATCAAGTGGCTGTCACCTGAGCGGCCGAAACAACCCCTCGCTGTAGTCGAGGTGCCCAAGCCTGGGCTTGTTGTTTGGCCGAAACCAGCTGCCCCACCGATTTGTGGTGGAACCTCCACAACCGAAATCGGGGGCGCCGACCAAGGACTCTCGGTCGGGTCAAGGCCTGCCCCACAGGTTGTTGGTCACCCTCACTCCCGACCGTCCTCGGCAGGTGGAGGGTGGCTCAGGCCCCAGGCAGCTGTTTGCGGACTCCTCAGAGTCCGACGAGCTCCTCCCTGTTCTCCAGGCCCATTGACCTGGAGTCCTCCAGGGGCCAGTCAATGGACGAAAGCCCATCGTCCTTCATGAGTTTGCTTCGGCTCATCTCGGAGTCCAACGGGATGCAGCTCAAGTCTGTATCCAAGCTGGCCAAGTATCCCCTGACGGAGATACTAGACCAAGGGGATTCTCCCATGGAGGCCTTTCCGGTGGCTGAAGCCATTGTTGGCCCTGCCTTGGAGCTCTGGCAGCGGCCTGCTTCCTGTCTTGCGCCTTCGGCCAGGATGGCCAGGAAGTATGCGGTCCCTACTGGCTCTTTGCCCGGTTTTTCGGTACACCCCTCTGGCGAGGGGTTGGTCACCGACAGCGTTTTCTGGCGTTCTGGGAATGCTAGGGACGTGGACAAGCCCCCCGACTATGAGTCCAAAATGCTGGACTACGCCGGGTGCAAGGTGTACGCTTCGTCCTTCCTTGGCCTCCGCCAGGCCAGCTCGGTGATGCTGATGGCTCACTTCTCCCATGCCCTCATGGGCTCCCTGGATGAGGTGATTCCCTCATCTCCCAGCCGACCTGCAGACCATGGTCCGGCAGGTGTGGGACCAGGGTAGGGCAGTGGCTAAGGAGCAGCTCCAGACGGCTCTGGACATAGGAGACTCCTGTGCCAGATCGGTTGCGGCTGCGGTGGCCATGCGCCGCAGAGCATGGCTGAGGATATCCACCTTCTCGGCGGATACACAGCACAAATTGGCGGATGTCCTCTTCTTGGGGACCGACCTCTTTGGCCCTGGAGTGGAAGGTCACCTCCAGCGGATCGAAAAGTCCAGTGCCACTCTGGACTCTGTCATCTCTGCCCGGAAGGACAAAGGCCACTGACAGCAGCAACACAAGCCCCTTTGTCCTTCTGCGCCTGTGGCACGTCCGGCCCAACAGCACCAGGGTCAGTAGGCTCGCGCTTGGCATCCCAAACCCAAGCCCGCGGCTTCCTCCAACAGGAAGCAGGGAGGTCAAGGCCCAGGAGGTCTCTCGGCCGGTCCCTCCTCCAAACCTGCCCAGTGATGGGTTGAGGGGTGTCGCCCCCAACCTTGTCACTCCCCCCTGGGTTCCCCCCATGGGGGGACGGCTCCGTCACTTCCTTTCTACTTGGTCCGCTATCACCACGGACTGGTGGGTGTTGGAGGTGGTAAGAAAGGGCTTGCCTCTGGAGTTGGAGCAGGCCCCACCCTTCTGAGCCGTCGCCCCTCAGGGTGCTACAGTGTCCGCAGCCTCTCTGTTGGCTCGCCGAGCCGATATTGCCCTGCTCCTCGAAAAAGAGGTGATCAGGAAGGTGGCAGATCCTCCTCCAGACCCAGGGTTTGTGTCCAGGTACTTCCTGGTCCCAAAACGGATGGGGGACTGGCACCCCATTCTCGACTTGCACGACCTGAACAGGTTCCTAAGGTCTCGGACCTTCAGGATGGTCACTCTGGCTCAGATAATCCCATCCTTGGAACCAGGCGTGTGGTTATGTTCTCTGGACCTTCAGGACGCGTTCTTTCACGTCCCAATCCATCTGTCCCACCAGAGATTCCCTTTACGAGTTACGGGCCATGCCCCCTGCCTTTCCCTAGCTCCCAGGATCTTCACCAAATGCATGGCAATAGTGACAACATTCCTGCGGCACCGAAGGGTCCGGGTGTACCCCTACCTGGACGACTGGCTGATTGCAGCCCCCTCCAGAGCGGAGGTGGAGCGGTCCAGAGAGCTGGCCCTCCAGGTTTGCTCCATGCCTCTGTGCAGGGAAGCTCTCCGCATTTGGTCACTTGTGCACAGCCTGGAGGCGGATCTCCTCGCCATTCATGTGGCAGGAGCCTCCAACACCCTGGCCGATGCCCTAAGCCGGATAGGGGCTGCGTCTCACGAGTGGTCTCCCCTGCCGGAGGTAGTACAAGATCTCTTCTCCCACTGGGGCACGCCTCCAGGCGTACCAGTTTGCCTCCAGGGAGAATGCGAAGCTGAGACTGTTTCATACCCACCCCCCTCAGCAGGGCTCGCTGCAGGGGGATGCCTTCTGGAGGCCATGGACCCCCGGACCTCTTCTACGCCTTTCCCCCATTTCCCTTGATCCGCAAGGTGCTTCTCAAGGCGAGGAGGGACAAGGCACAGGTGATTCTGGTAGCCCCAGACTGGCCCCGCCAGTTCTGGTATCCAGATCTCCTCAGTCTCAGCTCCAGGCTCCCGGGGCGGCTTCCAGCTCACCTGGACCTGATCTCAGTCAATCAGGGGAAGGTATTCCATCCGGACCTTCAATCCCTGCACCTGACAGCCTGGTTCCTGAGCGGCTAGAGTTCCAAGCTTGGGTCTTTCTGATGAGGTGTCAGGGCAAGGGCCTGGACCCTTCCTCCTGTTCCTTGGCAAGCATTCTGGACTACCTGTGGTCCCTTTCTCAGCAAGGGCTTTGGTCGACGACCCTTAAGGTGCACCTGGCAGACATCTCTGCTTACCAGGTGTGGGCTGGGAAGCAGTCGGTGGTGCAGGAGAAGGTGGTCGGGAGTTTTTTCAAAGGCCTTGATCACTTATCCCCTCCAATGCGAGAACCTCCACCTCTGTGGGATCTACTGCTGGTATTGGCTAAGCTCACGGACAAGCCATTCGAGCTAATGCACAGGTGTGACATCTCTCACCTGTCGTGGAAGACTGCCTTCTTGGTGGCTATCATGTCAGCCAGAAGGATGGGAGAGCTCCAGGTGCTTTCCATAGAGTCTCCCTTATCTGGTCTTCCACAGGAAATGGCTGTCCTGCACCCCACCGAAAATTCCTTCCGAAGGTGGTGTCGGGAGTTTCAGCTTAACCAGGTGTTGACTCTCGATTTCTACCCCAATCACGTCTGGGAGGCCGAATATAGGCTCCATACTTTGGACCCTAAGTGCGCTAGCTTATTATAAGGGCCGGGCCAGGTGATTCGAGGAGAGGTTCGCCAGCTGTTTGTCACCTCAGCTGAAGCCGCACCTGGCAGACCTGCAGCCAAGCGGACGATAGGCAGGTGCGTCACCTCCTGCATAGATCTCTGCTGTAGGTTGGCGGGCATGGAGCCTTCCAGAGGGATAGAAACATAGAATTTGACGGCAAATAAGGACCGCTTGGCCCACCTAGTCTGCCCATTTTCCTACCTAACAGATAAGCTGCAGATCCTAGTTAACCAACAGCTTACTTCCTCCTACCCCCCACTAGGACTGCCTTAGGCGTGTCCCATGCATTCTTGAAGTCCCCCACTGTTCTTGACCCCACGACCTCCTCAGGGAGGCTGTTCCATGCATCCACAACCCTCTCAGTGAAAAAATACTTAAGAGCTCATTCTGCCCGCCATACCACTGCATCGGTGGCTGCTTCCAGGGACGCCCTTATCCAGGAAATCTGCAGGGCTGCTACTTGGAAGTCAGCAAGCACCTTCATTACCCACTACCACATCGTCTTTGAGTCATGCCGGGATGCTGGGTTTGGGGCCTCTGTTCTCCAGTCATTATTCCCTAAGTAGGGGGTGTGCGCCTTGCCTCCCTCCTCCCGGAGAACTGCTAGGAGTCTGCCAGACAGTGTGGATGAACAACATATCCATGTCCCTATAAATACAGGTTGCTCACCTGTAACAGGAGTTCTAGGAATGGTATATGTTGTTCATCCTACGACCCACCCGACCTCCCGGCCGGCGCACAACCTAGCTTCCAGCGGGCTAGATCAGGCATCACGGGGTGGAGCTGAGAGTTTTACCACCTGGGTGGGTGGGAGGAGCCAGCTTGAAGACCTTCCAGCAAGATTTAAAGCGGCAAGGAACCTGCCAGACAATGTGGATGAACAACATATACCATTCCTAGAACTCCTGTTACAGGTGAGTAACCTGTATTTGCTTGGCCTTGGGTTTTTGATGACTCCGGCCACGCTGTCTTGCATGATCCTCTGATGCTCCACAGCCCACATTCCCATCATCGTCGGCAGTAGCCAAGTAAGCATTAAGCCACGATGAAGGTGGCATCTAATGGTGGATTAATGCATGGTTGGAAGGGTTGTGGTACGAGGCTGTAGGCACAACCATGCATTAATCTACCATTAGATGCAACCTTTGGAGTGGCTTAATGTGCTTGTAACATGGCTAGCGCAAATGTAGTAGTGTTAACACTCACGAATATATGTTACACAGATGAAGTGCAGCTTCTCATATACTGCACTGCAATAATTTCTGCTGTTGAATTCTGTACTTTTTACACTCTAGGTTCATCTCATTGGGGCGCATGCACGTTCACAACCCAGTATCTCTTTCTATTACTACTGCTGTTTCTTGACGATTTACAGCTTGTGTTTAACAGGAGCATGGCGCCACATTTAACGTTGCAGGGTACCTTTCATTCGGATGTGCATGGCTGTTTCGAGCAGTTTCTTCACTTGACTTTTCTCGTTCAATACACCATTGTAGCAACAGCAACAATATTTACGTATCTCAGAGTTCATTTGATTGCACACGCCGCGATATGCAAATATTGCTTATCCTCCCACAATGCTCTCATTCTTTGAGGTTCCCCCATCCTCACCATTGCTACGGATCACACTCTGGGTGCCACAGTTACTCTCCGGGGGTGTCCTACTTACTTTGCCGGGATTTTAATTGGCTGTTTCTGCTCACACTGCTATCTCGCCTTCGGTACCCATCCCTTTGTGAGGTCTGCCTACGAATGCGCTCCACATTTCTCCTGCGCGTCCACAGTGAAAAGGGTCCTCGAATCATTCTCTCTGCACTCTCGCGATGGCAACACGGCATCTATCATGGATTAATGCCATGTTGCTCTTGTGGCATGTGACGCAATTCCGCCAATTGCCTTACTTCTTTCTTGTCCTCTGATTTTCACCATGTTACAAGGTGCCTTCTCCCCTGTTGGTAGTAAGGAACTCCCCCATGACAGGATAGATCAGATTTTCAACAGTTGGGACTTTGAGATGCCTGGTGGTTGAGTGTGGAGGCCAAGGGAGTGAGACAGGCAGGCAGCAGAGCCCTGGGGACCCAATAGGTTTGATACCAAGGGGTTGAAAGGTGCAAAACAATTGCCCCATGAAGAAAAGAGGTATTGTTTGGGCTTGTTATGCTTCACAGTAGTGTTTAACGGTGGAATAACTGGCACTTCCGGAAGAGAAATCAGTATTTTTAGGTGGCAGAAATAAAAAAAAAAAAAAGAAAAAAAAAAGTGTTAACAAGGGTGAAGCCTTGTTGCTTGGATAATGATAGCTCTGACTTGTCAGGATGGTACAGTGATGAGTTCAGAGTACAAGCGTTTGAAAAGCAGTACTGAGTAATGCATTAAATCTTCTTTTGTGTGTATTAAATCAAGGTATGGATGACAAGAATGCAACAAAGCTCAATGAACTTATTCAGCTTGGGTAAGTAAAACTTCATCCTCGTTGGGTATTTTTATTTTCCACAGTAGTGTGTTAAGTGAGGCACCATATCCCAGATTCCTAAAAGGGGCTGCAGAGCTAGGAATGTGCCTGCTAATTCTTCTGCAAGTATTAGTCATTGAAAGTGCTGCTGATTTTTTTCTTTGTTTAAACTTCCAAGTTAAATTTTATTCGCTGTCAGGAGACTATATTCAACAAACATACATCAATCTGTACATCATGACAGTCAGTTTCAGTATTATAAAACGGCCCAGATATTATCACCATCAAGTTATCCTCCTGTAAAAACTTCAGTATATAGAAATCACAACTAATTTTGAGTAATTCTAAAAAAGATAAATGGGATATGACATGGGTGTGAGAGTACAAATAACTCCACGAGTTGCCATTGAACTTCACCACTCGTGGGATATCTAGAGGTCAGTGGCAGCTTGTGGAAATATTTCTACTGTCACCCTCACCCATGATTTATTCGATTTGTACAATAAGAGTGGGTCTCTTTTTTCCATTTTAAAGTTATTTGCATTTGTTTGTTGCAAATAGTGGAAAAAAAAAAAAAGAATTTTCTGCTGTTTTTTGCCAATTTAAAAACAAAAACTAAAAGGTGTATATATCAATGAAATACCAATCATTTTGTAGATATTTTTGTGCTGAACAACTTTCGTGCTCACAGTACTATGCTATCATTATTCGTTCTAAAGTTATTTGCATTTTAAAACAGTACTGCTACTGAGGCTGAACATTCTAAATGAGTTCTGAACCTTTGTGACATACCCAACATGAAGATATCACTGATATCTCACTAGTGGCCCGTGAGATATCAGTGATATCTTCGTTGATACAGACCCACACGTGTTGTATGAAAACAAGCAGTCATTTCTCTGGCATGCTTTTCACCCCTGACCCTTCTGTATAGTATCTCGAAACTTGTAACAGTCCCCAATCATGACCCAGATGTACGTGTTAGATGGGGTCTATGAGTAGTACCTTCTCCTTACCGTGGAACCTGAACTGTAGTTCCAGTTATTTTATTCCTCTCCATGTCTAGGATCAAGGTAACTAATCAAAAACTCGGTCTATTATACCGCATTGCCCCTTATCTCTCTTCCAGTGCTCGAAAGACCATTGCCTCATCTGCTCTTCTCCCAGGGCTCTTCTATGCGGCCCCAATAACCAGCTCGATTAGGACCGCTATCTAGGCCAGACTTAAGCAGGCCTATAATAGAGTTGCCTGCTGTGCAGCCCATTCATGCTCCCGGGTGCACCACTGTGACGTTCTCTGTACCCTAAGGTGGCCTTCTTTTGAGGTCAAAATGGATTTCTCTATACTATGCACTGTCTTCAAACTAATCCATCCCCCCCCCACCCTCTCCAGTCTCCTCATGGAAATTCTTCTCTAGAACACTTAGATCCTCTCATCTCCCCATACTAAGTCTCGCTAAACCCCGCTTAGTCATAGACCTCAGATCGTTCATGCTGCATCTCCTCATCAATGGAACAAACTCCCGCCCAACTTACTCTCTTGTACTTCTCTCCATCACTTCAAGAGACTAAGGAAACCTTCTTTCCTCCACCTACTTGCAGATGTCACTAATCTTAATCTCTCTTCTGCCCCATGACCACTTACCCTTCACCCCTTATCTTGCCACTCTTCTTCCCCCTCCTCTTTTTTGTTTGTGTCCATGTTACCCTTCTCCCTTGGGTCACTCCTGAAAAAGGGACCTCGGTCTCAGTGGGCCTACCCGGTTACCAAAATTCAAATAAATAAATGTCTTTCGTCTTCTGAATCCAACTCCTGTCTCACTGTCTCAGAATTGTGCCACTATCACTAGATCTCCAGGAATGTTTCTGTTTCCAGCTGAAGCTAACTGGTGATCTGTTCCATCCGTTCTGTATCTCCCACTCTAGAGAGCCATTGTTCCCTTGTAGGGGGATTTGTGGATAACCAATTAAAAGTGATGCATTTTACAGCTGCCACTCTTAAAATCTGTCCCAGTGTCTTAATGGTTCTGTCCCTGGATAACCGTTAACTCGGTGAAGGAGAAAGGGAAGTGTTTACTGATGATTATTTATATTTCTTGGTTTCTTGCCAAGCAGAATGCAGTTAACTTGGGACAGGCTCAGAATATGTGGCAGTCTGTTCCCCTGTCCCCGCCACAGGGGTCAAAATTAAGTTTTGCACCCACTAGCTAGCAGGGCTAGTGACTGGGAAAATCCACTATCCCCACAGAGTTTTCCACTGGCCCAGTTAGTGTACTTAATTGTAGGACACAAGAAATACAGTGCTACACAATGACTCCAAAAAAAGAAGAATTTATTGCAAAGCTTCCAACATAGGTAGTATCCCAGGTGCTTCAAGGGGACAATCCCTCTTCTTCTTCTTTTTTTTTTTTTTTAACATTTATTCTTTATGCTCCTACCTCCTCAGCTGGGGGTGTTGCCTATTGTGCTGCTTAAGCCGTGTGACCTCTGGCACCCCACCGGTCGCAGCTCCCATTCTCGACCTCTTCCCCCTGCACGCAACCCAGGTCTCGAACCAGCGGGTACATATCCTGCACACTGGGGAGTTCTAGGGACATGGATATGTTGTTCATCCACACTGTCTGGCAGGTTCCTTGCCACTTTAAATCTTACCGGAAGGTCTTCAAGCTGGCTCCTCCCACCCACCCGGGTGGTAAAACTCTCGGCTCCGCCCCATGACGCTAGATCTTCCTTACCGCTTGGAGGCTCAGGTTCCCTCCTTAATGCTCTGTGTATAAGACTGGTTCCTAATTCTTCGAATTTTCAAAATTAAAAAAGGTTTTGCTAAAAAGACTTCGGTCTTCTCTCCCTCGCGGCTGCGATGGACACATCGACTCCCGGTTTCCGGAGATGCCCTTGTGGGCAGAAGATGTCTCGGACGGATCCGCACTCCACGTGCGTCTACTGCTTGGGCCTTGAGCACGACCCGCAGGCCTGCGACCTGTGCTCTTCCTTTTCGGCCTACGTCCTCGAAGATCGTGCTGCCCGTTTACAACTGGGGCGTCCCGAGAAGCGATTTCCTCCGGTAAAGTCAAAAGAGGCCCGGTTGGCGGTGTCTCGCGGCGGCGGGCTCGGCGGATCAGCTCGAGCAGATGATTGCCCTCGAAGAGGGGAGGCGGTAGCGGGCCGCTTCTACCTCGGCTGCGGCATTTGTCCCTCTCTCTCGGTGCCTCTTATTCAGCTTCTTTTAAGGGCTTTGTCTGACCCTCTCGACTAAGGTGAGGGGTCCAACTACTTCTGGACCGTTTTCTCGGTCCAAAGAAGACAAGGGTAAGTCTCACGTCGGCGGCTCTTGGGAGCGGGAAAGATCCCTCTCCTGAGTTGTCGGCCATCGACTTCAGTCGACCCTCTCCGTGACCACTGGTCTCATGGTGTCCCTGTCAGGCCAGTTGACCGAGACTCCCGTCCGAGCGGTTGAGATTTTCTCGACCCATTGGATGGGTTGTCGGCTGGAGAAGCCGAATCCTCTCCCAGTTCCCCGGTGGGAGTTGAGGACCCTGTCGGCTCGTCTGTGCCTCCGGTTCCGGAGCCTTGGTTGAATCTTCGAACCAGGAGTGCGGTTCCCTCGACACCTCCCACCGTCCTCAGCAAAGCCGAGGTTCTCGGTCTCGGGCGTCTTAGCGGTCCAGCCGATCCCGCCGCGCATGGCGTCTCGGCACTGCGGCGAGTGGCGCGCCGCTCGTCCTCTTCCTCCTCCTCGGACGAGGGGAGGCTTCGGCGCCAAGTTGCGTCGAAGATATGAAGAGGCTCATGTGCAGCAGCTCCTTCTGACGGGGAATAAGCCGGCGCCGTCGTCTTCCCTAGCCATTAAGTGGCTGTCACGGGCGGCGAAACAACCCCTCGTTTTATCCGAGGCCCTGTTCCCAGGCGGTTGTTCGGCCAAAACCAGCTGCCCCACCGATTCCGGTGGAACCTCCGCCTCCACAGCCGTTAGTTGGGGCTCCGACCAAAAATTCTCGATCGGCTCAGGGACTGCCCCATAGGCTGTCTGTCACCCTCACTCCCAATCGACCTCAGCAGGTGGAGGGTGGCTCAGGCCCGAGGCAGCTCTTTGAGGACTCTTCCGAGTCGGAAGACGATTCCTCCCTTTCTCCAAGCGAATGGGCTTGGAGTCCTCAGGAGGACAGTCGGTGGACGATAGCCCTTCGTCCTTCCTGGGATTGCTTTGGCTTATCTCGGAGTCCACCGGGATGAAGCTCGAACCCGTTTCTAAGCGGGCCAGGTATCCCCTCACGGAGATTCTGGACCGAGGGGATTCCCCTACGGAGGCCTTTCCGGTGGCCGAGGCCACAGTGGGTCCGGCCTTGGAGCTCTGGCAGCGCCCTGCTTCCTGTCCTGCGCCTTCGGCCAGGATGGCCAGGAAGTATGCGGTCCCTACCGGTTCCCTATCCGGTTTTTCGGAACACCCCTCGGCCGAGGGGTTGGTTACCGACAGCGTTTTCCGGCGTGCCAGGAATGCTAGGGATGTGGACAAACCTCCCGACAAGGAGTCCAAAAAATTGGACTAAGCCGGGCGAAAAGTCTATGCTCCGTCCTCCCTCGGCCTTCGCCAGGCCAGTTCGGCCGTCCTCATGGCACATTTTTCTCATGCCCTGTTGGGCTCCCTGGATGAGGTCGTCCCTCATCTTCCCGCGGATCTGCAGACCACGGTCAGGCAGGTGCGGGACCAGGGTAGGGCCAAACAGCAGCTCCAGACTGCTTTAGACATTGGGGACTCATGTGCCAGGTCTGTGGCGGCCGCAGTGGCTATGCGTCGTCGGGCTTGGCTGAGGATATCCACCTTTACTTCAGATACCCAGCACAAGTTGGCGGATGTTCCCTTTTTGGGGACTGACCTCTTCGGCCCTGGGGTGGAAGGTCACCTGCAGAGGATCGAGAAGTCCAATGCTACCTTGGACTCGGTCTCTTCCGCTCAGAAGGACAAAGGCCGCAAACCACAGCCTAAGCCCTTTCGTCCTTCTGTGCCCCCGGCACGTCCGGCCCAGCAACGTCAGGGCCAGCAGGCTCGGGCTTGGCATCCCAAACCCAAGCCAGGGCTTCCTCCAACAGGAAGCAGGAGGTAAAGGCAGGAGGTCCCTCGGCCGGTCCCTCCTCAAGCCTGCCCAGTGGACGGGCTGAGGGTGTCGCCCCCCAACCCGTCACCTCACCCCAGGTTCCCCCGTGGGGCAGCTCCCGGCACTTCCTTTCCCACCTGGTCGTTATTACCACGGACAGATGGGTGCTGGAAGTGGTGGGAAAAGACCTGCCTCTAGAATTCGAGCAGGCCCCGCCCTTCAGAGCCGTCGCACCTCGGGGGGCCTCGGGGTTCGCAGCCTCACTGTTGGCTCGTCGGGCCGACATCGTTCTCCTTCTCCAAAAGGAGGTGATCAGGGCGGTGGCGGACCCTCCCTCAGACCCGGGGTTTGTGTCCAGGTACTTCCTGGTTCCGAAACGGACGGGGGGCTGGCGCCCCATTCTCGACCTACACGACCTGAACAAGTTCCTAAGGTCTCGAACCTTCAGGATGGTCACTCTGGCTCAGATAATACCATCCCTGGAACATGGCCTGTGGTTCTGCTCTCTGGACCTGCAGGACGTGTTCTTTCACGTCCCTATCCGTCCGTCACATCGGAGATTCCTTCGCTTTCGAGCGGAGGGATCCCTCTTCGAGTTCCGAGCCATGCCCTTCGGCCTGTCTCCAGCTCCCAGGGTCTTCACCAAATGCAATGCAGTGGTGACAGCTTTCCTGCGGCGCCGAGGGGTCCGGGTGTACCCTTACCTGGACGATTGGCTGATAGCAGCCCCCTCCAGACGGGAGGTGGAGCGGTCCAGAGATCTGGCCCTCCAGGTTTGCTCTCAAATCGTCCTTCTCATCAACGAGGCCAAGTCAGAACTCGAGCCGAAGCAGGTGATTCTGTTTATCGGGGCAGAACTCGACTCTCTTCGAGCCAGAGCACGGCTCCCGGGGTTCTTACCTCCTTTGCCCAATCATTTCTGGTTGGGCAATCGCGCCCTGCCCGGGACTTCCTGGGTCTCATGGCGGCCTGTACCAGCGTGGTCCGTTGGGCACGCTGGCACATGCGCCCCCTTCAGTGGGGGCTGGCCAGCCAGTGGTCACAATGCTGCGATCCATTGGACCAGCTAGTGATGGTGACCCAGGAGATGTGGAACGCTCTCCGGTGGTGGACCATTCCATCTCATCTGCAGGAGGGCATCCCGTTTGTCCGTCCCGAGCCGGCGGTCTCTCTATCGACTGATGCCTCTCTGATGGGTTGGGGTGCCCATCTGGGGAACACCAGTGCACGGCCTCTGGTCCCCTGAGTCCCGATGCCATATCAACCTGCTGGAGCTCCGAGGCGGTCCGCCTAGCTCTCACCGCCTTTGCTCCGTTTCTTGGGGTCAAGTGGTCCGAGTCCAGACGGACAATACCACGACCATGTACTACCTAAACTGCCAGGGCAGGACGCGTTCCATGCTTCTATGCAAAGAAGCTCTCTGCATTTGGTCACTCGTGCGCAGCCTGGAGGCGGATCTCCTAGCCATTCATGTGGCAGGAGCCTCCAACACCCTGGCCGATGCCCTGAGCAGGATAGGGGCTGCATCTCACGAGTGGTCTCTCCTGCCGGAGGTAGTACAAGATCTGTTCTCCCATTGGGGCACACCTCAGGTGGACCTGTTTGCCTCCAGGGAGAACGCGAAGCTGAGGCTGTTTCATGCCCGGCCCCCTCAGCAGGGCTCGCTGCAGGGGGATGCCTTCTCGAGGCTGTGGACCCTGGGCCTCTTCTACGCCTTTCCCCATTTCCCTTGATTCACAAGGTGCTTCTCAAAGCAAGGAGGGACAAGGCGCAGGTGATTCTGATAGCCCCAGACTGGCCCTGCCAGTTCTGGTACCCAGATCTCCTCAGCCTCAGCTCCAGGCTCCCGAGGCAGCTTCCAGCTCGCCCGGACCTGCTCTCAGTCAATCAGGGGAAGGTGTTCCATCCGGACCTTCAATCCCTGCACCTGACTGCCTGGTTCCTGAGCGGCTACAGTTCCAGGCCTTGGGTCTTTCCAACTAGGTCCTCAATGTTGTTGAGGCGTCCCGTAAGGGGTCGACCAGGAAATGCTATGCCTTCAAATGGAAGAGATTTTCCATTTGGTGTCAGGGCAAGGGCTTGGACCCTTCCTCCTGTCCTTTGGCAAGCATCTTGGACTATTTATGGTCCCTTTCTAGTCAAGGGCTTAGGTCGACGACCCTAAAGGTGCACCTGGCAGCCATCTCTGCTTACCGGGCGCAGGCCGGGGAGCAGTCGGTGGCGCAGGAGAAGGTGGTCTGGTGCTTTTTCAAGGCCTTGATCCATTTCCCCTCGGTCACGAGAACCTCCACCTCCGTGGGATTTACTGCTGGTACTGGCAAAGCTCATGGGCAAGCCATTCGAACCAATGCACAGGTGTGAACTCTCTCACCTGTTGTGGAAGACCGCCTTCTTAGTGGCTATCACATCAGCCAGAAGGATGGGAGAACTCCAGGCGCTCTGCATCGAGTCTCCTTACCTGGTCTTCTGCAGGGACAAGGTTGTCCTGCGCCCCCCACCCGAAATTCCTTCCGAAGGTGGTGTCGGAGTTTCACCTTAACCAGGTGTTGACTCTGCTGGTGTTCTACCCCAATCACACCTCGGAGGCCGAATACAGGCTCCATACTGGACCCTAGAAGGCGCTCGCTTATTATAAGGAGGCGCCACGGTTGAGAGATAGGGAGAGGTTCGCCAGCTGTTTGTCCCTACACTGAAGCCGCACCTGGCAGACCTGCAGCCAAGCGGACGATAAGCAGGTGGGTCACCTCTTGCATAGATCTCTGCTACAAGTTGGCGGGCATGGAGCCTCCCAGAGGATAAGAGCTCATTCTACCCGTCATACTGCTACATCGGTGGCTGCTTCCAGGGACGTCCCTATCCAGGAAATCTGCAGGGCTGCTACCTGGAAGTCAGCACACACCTTCATTACCCATTACCACATCGACCTTGAGTCACGCCGGGATGCTGGTTTTGGGGCCTCTGTTCTCCAGTCTTTATTCCCTAAGTAGGGGGTGTGCACCTTGCCTCCCTCCTCCCAGAGAACTGCTAGGAGTCTGCCAGACAGTGTGGATGAACAACATATCCATGTCCCTAGAAATACAGGTTACTCACCTGTAACAGGAGTTCTAGGAATGGTATATGTTGTTCATCCCTACATTCCAACCTCCCGGCTCGGCAAGACAACCTGAGCTTCCAGCGGGCCAGATCTGGCTTCATGGGGCGGAGCGAGAGTTTACCACCTGGGTGGGTGGGAGGAGCCAGCTTGAAGACCTTCCGGCAAGATTTAAAGTGGCAAGGAACCTGCCAGACAGTGTGGATGAACAACATATACCATTCCTAGAACTCCTGTTATAGGTGAGTAACCTGTATTTTCTGGTGAGCCGAGCTGGAGGGAGAATCCTTGGTGCGTCCAGTGTGGCGCCAGTTGTCCGAGGCTTCATCGCGCAGGAAGATTCCTCTTTTCTCTTTTTCCTTCCCAGCACGGGCGTGTAATGATGTCTAGGACATCTCAGCATGTGCACCCACACGCAATACGTCTGTCTGCCCCATCACCATGCTGTTTAAGCTGCCATGCACCATCACCTGGATGCCACCAGGAGCCAGTGCTGCAGCGGCTCTAGTCCCCCACCCTCCCCAGGAGAGGAGAGCTGTCCTCCAGTCGCTCAATCCTCTCCTCCCTGGCCACCCCTCAGCAACCCGAGCTTTTTCCCAACCCGGGGTCACTGGCGTGGTTCGAGGTGTGGCATCCAGCGCCTCAACCCTCTGCACCACCTGGCTGGCTACAATCCCTCTTCATCAGGAGCATACCAACTTCAAAACTAGAGTCCCAGATTTCAGAAAGGCAAATTTTGGGTAAATGAGGGAGAAGCTTAAAAGCAGGCTAGTATGTACAGTGAGAGCAGGGGGTGTTGAGGGGAAATGTGGCATCATTAAGAATAGCCTGTGAGAGATCACCGGTGCCTGTTTGAGGCACGTGGGGAAAAGACAGTAGTACAGATAACCGATCTGGTTTACAAGGGAAGTGGGGATTGCAGACAGATAAAAGGGTGGCATTTAGGAGATGTAAAAAAGCAGAACAGACCAGGAAATCATAACTTGAAAACTGGGGGAGGCCAAGCAGGCGGTGAGGAGGAATGAAGCAGAACCGAGGATAGCGGAGGGAGTTACATAGGGTGATAAGACTACTTTCACTACATTAAGGAAAAAAGACAGATGCTGAGACAGGGTCAGGGGTGGGTGGCAGCCAAGGAGCAAGACAATCCTCCACCCCAGGAGAGGAGAGCAGTCAATCGGATGCTCGATACTCTCCCTCCACTGCCGACCCCTGGCAGCCTGAGCTCGCTCCTGAACCCAGGTTGCCAGTGTGGCGTCCATCACCTCGACCCTCATCGTCACCAGACTGGCTACCTGGAGAGAATTTAACTGGAAAATATTAAGTTAGATTATTCTTGACATAGTCCTTGTTTGTTAGCACTAGGTCCAGGATTACCCTTTCCCTTGTTTTCCTGACCCTGCCTGATTCCAGCTAGGCCCATAGCAATGCTCATTGCTGGCAGCCATATACCTGGTTGCATTGATATCCTCCTTCATGTACAGGGTTGCTCCTCCTCTTGCCCCTAGCCCTATCCTTCCTAAAGGTTGAGCACCCTGGGAATTGTGAGGTTCCAGTCATATTGTGGTGTTTCCCAGGTTTCCATTACAACCACCAAGTCCAGCCGGGCTTCAGCAATGAGTATCTGTAGATCCCCTACTTTACTACCCAGTCTTCATGTGTTAATGCATATGACTTTCCCGCATGGCCGTATTTTAATATTCAAGTTTATTGATCAACTTGAGCACAATGTAAACTGGTACTAGTGTCGTATATACTTTTTACATTAAAAAGCGCAAAACAAGCCTGCTCTGTGGCGCTTGGCGATAGGGGATCGCGCCTGAGCCCGGGACGTCAGGAGTGGAGGCCAGCAGAGAAGGTTTCAGAGCATCCTCTGGACGCTCTCCTCCTTGGAGGGAGGACATGGAAGCACCTCCCTTTGGTGGCTCCTTGGAGTCGGACTCGGCATCACGCTTTACAGTGTGGGTGACCACACGCTGCATGCGCGAACAGCAGGGACACTGCGGCATGCTTCCTAGTGGAAGTAAAATGGCCACCCATGCCAGCTGGATGACGGCAGCCCACCTCCCCTCGCTGGGAAGCCCCCAGGCTGCACCTTGCTGACCGCCGCAGACGAGAGGAGGTGTCTGCGTGGCACTTTGAGCTCCCCTGCCTGATGTCCCCATGGGTAGGGCCCCCCCCGGTGAAGGGATACATTGGGTCAGTCAGGACGGCATGAAAAGGGTGCGGCAGACAGTGGAATGGAATAGTGGTTGAGGGAATAGGCTTGGTCGCCTGGGTAGCAGGGATTAAAAAGATAATACAAAAAAAGCACAACACTGTAAATTGGGTCTGCAGTTATGTGTTACAGTACATTCAGTCCATCATCAGTGAGTGCATGACATGTAGGAATGGCCTAAAAGGCCGGGATCAGTTATGGTCCTCCCCCAGTTTTGTATTCAGAGTAAACCCCCCCAACCCCCACCCCCAGTCTGTGCTTCCAGATTCCTGTCTCCCATGCAACACCCATCTCAGCCACCTAGATGTGGAACTGTTCATGCACTAGTTAACCTGAAACATCAGTTGTTCCATTTTGTAGATTTCCTGGATCTGGCACCAGTCATTGACATGTTATAGCCTTGTGCGCTGCTGCCAACAGCAGACACCACAAATACATTGCATCCTTGTGTCTCACTTTTGTCTGGAAGGAACACAAAGACGGTGTGTGTTACAGTCAGGGAGGCATCTAGGTAAAACGGATCTGAGAGAGGGCTGCCCCCACCTCCCTCTAAAAGTCCCTAATTTCGGGCAGGACCAAAAAATATGTGAGTTATGCACCTTTTGCTCCAGATATAACCTTCAGCAACTTTATGCTGAGTTGGTTGCCGTTTTGCCCTGTATTAACGGAGTACAGAAGAAGCGCGTTTTAATCTTCCAGCTATATACATGCCACAATGTGGAGCTTGTTGTGGTAAAAGCCTACTGAAATTGGTTAGACCAGTTACGGTCTGCTATCACCAGGTCATTCTCTTCCCTCCCATTTTTGTTTAATCTTGTTAGCCTGGTCTGGGAGCATACTTCTCACTGCTTTATAGAGGGCAGAAACCTGTCCCTTAATCAGCTCGCCCCCAATACATTCTTCAGGGTGTCTCTGAAGTGACTGATTAGTAGTGGCACAAAGCGATTGCCTGTTCTGTGATTGGATATATGCTCTCATTTGGAGATATTTTTGTTTCAGTGCTTTGAAATCTACCAGCCCTCCCTCCCTGGGTAAAAAGCTGGTTCAGGGAGCAGAGTCTCCGCCATGACTAGCTTCTGTAACTTGGATTCAGGGTTGATGCATGAAAGGTCGTCGTGTCCCATGCTAGCCGTCAAACAATCACACATGCCAGCCATCAGAACAACCACAAGTGGGGGTTCCACGTTCAGTCTTTCCCACACCATGTACTCCACTGTAGGGACTTTCCAGGTTGCTTGATAACACCTTTCTATTAATGCTTGAACCTGTGGTCCTGCCTTTGCTTTGGTTTCTAATGCTTTTGGTTGGCCCTCCCCCACCCCCCGGCAGTGTCTTTTGGTGAACCTGTGTTCCATAATCGATCAGTCAGTACCCCGTCCCTCTCCCCTTGTATCCCAGTTGCACTGTCTTGGGGGCCCTGCGGCTCCCACGAATGAAAAAGTTTCAGGCTGTATGCCCTGGTGCAGCCCCCCTCCCTGAGATGCAGGCAGCCTGATGCATGCAGGCCCTTGTCATTCCAGAGGGTCCCCCCACATACCAAACCCCAGCTCGCCACATTACCTCTTCAGCCACTCTTTCAAATCTAAAGTCTTTGCCTTTCTAGCCTGACTAGCATGTGGCACTGGTAATGCTAGGCTACTGACTCTGCACTTTCTCTAAGCTTCTTCCCAGATCCTGAAAAGTTTTCCTGACCAAATTCCACTCTGCATCGTTTCAGATCATTGGTTACCAGGTGAATCACCACATCTGGCTTCCAATCTTCCTCTCTGGTTAAGGTCTGGAACCTGGGTAGGATCTCCTCTGCCGACATGCCTTGGAGGCACACCACTTTCCATCTGCCAGGCTTCTGGCTCTCGGCCAGCTTTCTTGACCCTTTGTCTTTCAAGTCCCCCAACGCTAAGACTCTTCCTCTGCTTTCCTCCTTTTTTCCCCTAACCTCCTCCCCACAGGCTCCTTCCGCACAGATCAGACCTTAGTTGGCCTGTGGGTATTTACCCTCTCTGTCTCCAGGGGCTGATAATGCTTCATTGTTTCCAGTTTGAACCTGCCCCTTCCCAGGCGCCACCCCCCCCACTCCACTGCATGCCACCTTGCCTCTAAAGCCCTTTGGGGCGGATGGGAAAGAAGTGTACCAGCAACTGGCCGTCGGTGGACAGGAGGACCCCATAGCCTGCCAAGCTCAGCCATGAGGTGGCTGAACTCCGTCACAAGAAACCTCAATCTCCTGCAAAACAAGCAAACCCCCTCCAAGATCTCCCAGAGCACTCTCAGGAAGATGACCATGCCACATCCTGTACAACTTAAAACCTTCCCCCCAATCTCCTGACTGTACAAACATTCTAAGCCCCTCTTTTTGAAGGGGAGTATCTCCAGTAACGCAGTGTGCATGTACTGAAGTTGATTACTGTGGCACTGTATGTACCTTCCCCAGATAGGGAGTTGAAACCAAAGGGTATTTACCTGGGCAGAGTTCATATTTTGGTTGGGGGATTGGGACAATTGGCACACAGTTTTTAATTTTGACCCACCTTTTCTTCTACCTTAGGGACAACCTGCCCACTGTTATAGAGGTTTTAAACTGATGTTTTTACAAATCTGGGCTCGGTTGAACAATATGACCCATTATTTTTTTCATTTGACCCTTACCTTTTATACCCAGTGGGTCAATGTCCCACATAGATAAATATCTGAAATGAAACCTGCCTGGGAGTCCGGTACCGCTACTACCAGATAGGGGCCTACTCCAGGTAGGGAGTTGCAACATAGGGGTATTTTACCTGGCAGTTAGTTATTGTAACTACCAAATACCGACCTACCCCAGATAGGGAGTTAACAGGGTATTTACAGTACCTAAAATAAAACAAAAAACACTTGCACTCCAGAGCCAGGAGAACATTTTCTCCAATGAAGGGGACACAGATGCATAAATACCAGGAAATCCAAGATGGTGTAATAAAACCTCACATAAACATAGGTTGTTTTTTGTAATTTTTGTAATGAATTTTTCCTCTTTTTAGCTTTTTAAGCTTCTGAAGAAGGACTTGTTGGTCCGAAAGCTAAAGCTGTTTGTTCTTTTTGTAACATCCTTGTTGGTCCAATTAAAGATATCGAACCGTTTGTTCTGGATTTGTTCTTACTAGGACCAATACGGCATTAAACAGTTTGTTTGTCCTCTCTTTAGCCTAAGATTACTTATTAACAAACCCAAAAGCATATACAGTTGCCCCCTTTATCAGATATCCAAAGTATGTGGGCATTATCAGTGGGCAACTGTATATGCTTTTGGGTTTGTTAATAAGTTTCTGCTTTTGTCTCAGTGAATATCTCATGATCTCATAAGCTATTTTAGGCTAAAAAGAGGAAAAATTAATTTAAAGAAATATGATAAGCAACCTATTTTTATGCAAGTTTTCAAAGGGAATTGCATTTCTCGTGGTCACTATTTGTTTCATTTCATTAAAGTGGCCAAACAAAAGCAAAACTGTGCTATCATTTGAAAATTTAGATCCCTGCATTCTGGTGGTCGATAAAAGTCCATGTTGTATTAGTCAAGTAATATGGAATAAAGTTGTCAATATGATCTTGTTATGAATGAAACAATGCTTTTTGTAAAATGACCCTCTTATATGGCACAAAATAAGTATTTTATTTTATCTTGCCACTGATTGGTCAGTGTTCATGATGTCACAGGATTTTTGAATTTAATTGCCAGTATATAAAAGGGCTGCCCTTCAACAGGTAACCACCCCTTGAAAACTTATATGACAGCCTGCAGTACCTGCGGACATCGTCTGTGCCTTTAATTGTTTCTCTAGTTTGACAACAGTAAAGTGAAGATTTTCATTTTTCTTGCAACATCTTGGATTTCTTGGTATTTATGCATCTGTGCCCTTTCATTGGAGAAATGTTTTCCTGGCTCTAGAGTCGAGTGTTCTTTGTTTTGTTTCTTGACATTTGGGCTGGTAAGCCCTCACCTACCGCCAGCTTGTGAGCGTAGCACCTTTTGTTTTTTTAATTCACAGTAAGTAAAATATTTTTAAAGCACCCTTCCCAAGCTCAGGGCGCTTTTACAATAATGAGACACTTTAAAAACAAGTCATACAAAAACAGTAAATACAACAACCACAAATAACCCCCAATTATTAACTCCCAGCAAATGCTTGGTTAGAGAAAAGTTTTTAACCGTTTTTTAAAACTTTCCACAGTCAGGCAATCTCGTATCTGACGAGGTAGAGAATTCCACAGGATAGGTGCCATAAAGGCAAAAGATCTACCTCCAGATGTCTTTAAATATACCCTGGGTATCTCTGGCAGTCCTTCGTCAGAGGATCGTAGTGAGTGGGCGGAGCAGTAAGGCACCAGGAGCTCTTTCAGGTAGTGAGATCCCAAATCATGTAGGGTCTTATATAGGTTAGCAATGCGACCCTGAAGGTGATACGCCACTGTATTGGCAGCCAGTGTAGATAACGCAGCACAGGTGTGTTATGGCTAGATCTAGGAACTGTCAACAACCTGGCTGTCGCATTCTGCACAAGCTGCAAGCGGCGGATATCCACCCTCGGCAGCCCTAGATAGAGGGCATTGCAGTAATCAAAACGGCTGGTGACAAAGGCGTGGACCAGGGTAGGAAGATCTCTAGGCGCGACCAAGTGTTCCACTCGGGCTGTATTCCTTAGATGGAAAAAAGCAGGCTTGACTACGGTAGACACCTGCGCCCTCAGGGTCAGGCCCTCATCAAATATCACGCCCAGGTTACGTACTTGGCCAGAGGCCAAAGCGCCCCAGATATAAACCTTAGGGTTTCCCAGTCCAAGCCCCTATTGTCCTCACTCCAGGGTCCACCACCAATACCTCAGTTTTTCCTGAGTTCAACCGAAGCCAACTGGTACTCATCCATTCCTAAATCGCCAGCAGGCAGTTATTAAACACTGTGATGGAATCAGACTCCTGTTCAGGCACAAAAGACAGGTAGAGCTGAGAATCATCAACATAACAATGAAAACTCAACCTATACCATCTTATAATGTCCCCCAATGAAAGCATATACACCGCAAATAACATGGGGGACAGCACCGACCCTTGCAGAACCCCACAGGGCAGCCAGTGAGGGGCTGAGGTATAAATCCTGGACACCATTCTCTGTGATCTGCCCTCAAGGAAAGATTTAAATCAGCTGTGGACTGCACTGCCCCACTCAGACCACAGAAAAACCACAGGCGGTCAAGCAGCACCCCATGATCCACGGTGTCAGATGCTGCTGAGAGATGTAGGAGAACCAAGATGGAACGGGTCCTCCAGTCTCTCACCAGCAGGAGATCATTTAACACCCGAACTAGAGCAGTCTCCATGCTATGCCTTTTCCTGAAGCTGGACTGGAGAGGGTCATATATATTGTGGCTGGATAAATGGATCTTCCAGCTGCAGAGCGACCACCTTCTCAATAACTTTCCCTACAAAGGGTAAATTAGAGACTGGTCTGTAATTTGCTGGGCAGTCTGGGTCAAGAGAGGGTTTTTTCAAAAGGGGGTGCACCACCGCCTCCTTTAAGGGATCCGGAAAGATACCTTTCTCTAATGAAACCACCACTGTCCCAGCCAGGACTGGGCCGATAACATCTACACACCCCACCAACAGATGAGTGGGGCCAGGATCCAACTTACAGTATGTAGGTCGCAGAGTCTGGATGATCCCCACTATATCCATGACTGCCGGTTGGCTAAAGGTGGACCAAGACAACTGGGCATTAGTACCACCTGATTGATCAGTGCAAGGTCCAATGGATGGGCACTGGCAGATCTTATCCCTGATGGTGGATACCTTGTCACAATTTCGCAAACTCCTCACATTGTACTTGTGATAACGCTCTACCGATCTGTAGACAGGCTGGATTGCACAGTCTGTCCACAGTCCATAAGAGCTGGGCTGGTCTATTCCTCGCTGCAGCAATTTCCCTGGACAGGAACTCTGCCTTCTTATGGGAAATTGCTGATTGGTAGAACTTATAATGTTCTAACAATCCAAGTCTATCCACCTCCAGGTGGGTTTTTCGACAGCGTCTTTCCAGTCTTCGTCCCAGCCTCTTCAGCTCACGGACCTCCCCATCAAACCAGGGAGCCCCCAGGTGAAGAGTGGGGACGAACACGAATTGGAGCAGTGACATCCAGGTCCTCTACCACAGCTCTATTATAGGCCAGGGGCCCTGGGTCCATGCTATCCCTTAGAAGTCCCAAGAAGTCCGGCCCCATCATTAGGCCTTCTGAGGTGACCCCTCTTAAAGGAGCGTAACTATACTAGCTCCCTAGGGGCAGGCCTATTTCGGGGGCTGCAAAACTAAACCTCAGGGAGTGATGGTCAGACCAACCGATTGGCTCCACCTCCACTCGGAGATCTCCATCCCCAGATGGAACACCAAGTCCAATGTTGCCCCCCCAGGGTTGCAGAGGTAATAATCCTTGACAGGCCCAGTGAATCCATCAATTGGAGGAGGTTGTGACCAAATGACAAGAGTTCATTGTTGACCCAGGCATTGAAGTCCCCCAGAATTAACCATCTGGGAGACTCCAATACTACTTCAGTGATGAAGTCTGCAACCTCCTTCAGGAACTCCCTCCCATCACCTGGTGGATGGTAGATGAGAAGGGTCCTGTAGCCTGCACGTGCACCCACTATACACTCAAAGGAGTTGGTGTCTCCAACTGGCACCTCCCTGAGATCCAGATCTTGTCTAAAACAGGCTGCAACCCCCCCCCCCCCATCTGATCCACACTCGGGCGGTGAATCACCGAAAACCCAGCCGGAACTGCAGATTGCAAAACAGGACCCGCATTTCCATCCAGCCAGATCTCGGTGATGCAAGCCATGTTGACAGAGGAAACAAGATCCGCAATCACTGCGGTCTTGTTCCTAATCGACCTGGCATTGCTTAACACCACCCGAAAGGGACGGGAGTCCAAGGATGGCTTCACTTCCTGCCTGACAAAATCAAAGTCAGAGCCCTTGGGTTTGGGGACTAAACAAGGAGGACCTCGCTCCTGTACCCATTTCGCTCCAGGGCGTCTCCTGGCCCTCACTGTCCCTATCCGCCCACTCCTCTCCCATTCCTCCCAAGAGTTCCAGAATCCCCGTCTCCTACTACTCCTTGATCTTAAAATGCCGAAACGTCGACATGTAAAATAAACCTCAGCAGTAAGCGGAGGTAATTCAAAAGGACGGAGATCCCGAAGTCTTGAGGGGGAGTACTGCCTGACTGTCTGTCTCTCTTACACTCCAACACATATTTTCAGCACTCTGATGACTCAAAACCATTCACCCCCATGCAATCAGTACCCTCCCAACCCCTAACTGAAAACCCCTTACAAAATAATACCCACCACCCTCAAAACACATTCCAAACTATAATAACACTTAGACAACAAAATACAATAAATAATCAAAACAAACTAAAAATCTCATCAGCAGAGTCCTCGTTTGCAGTCCAGTGCATTAAATTATTCAGACCATGTATGTAAGTCCATTGGAGCTCTCACCTCCAGTGGAAAGTGAGCTAAATAATTGTTTTAAGCTGAGTCAGTCTCTCACATTGACTACAGCAGTAAACAACAGAAGAAGTCAAGCACTAGGTACCCTCATTGCCCATACAAAACGCCTCAAGTTGGAAAAATCTCACCAACAGTTTGTCTGGCTTCAGTCCTTCTTTCCTCCTGGTAATCTCATTCTCGGCCTCTGAATAACTCCAAACTCTAAGTTCCTTCAAGTGTCCATTCTCTATAACATAGAAACATAGAATTTGACAGCAGATAAGGACTGCTTGGTCCACCCATAAACAGATAGATTACAAAATTGAAAATTCTATGGTAGCGGAGGCCTGATGCTCATACAGGAGGAGACCACCTCCTACCGAGCCCTTGGTTACAGCTTCTGGCCCAGGGTCAGCTCTCAGGAGACCCCCAGAACATCTAGAGCTGCCAATGAAGCGCTCTCCTCCCTCCAGCAGACCCAATCCCGGCGCCTCCCGCCTGGACCCAGCAGCAGTGGTCGTCCCCCAGGCAATACAGGCCAAACCTCCCCACCCCACTCACAACCTCCGAAAGCCAGAAAAAAAAAAAAAAACGGAGGGAGCAGTTTATAGGTCCATACACAAAGGAGTTCGATAATCCTCCACAAGGTCCAACCGCCAGACGTCACCGAGGCTGTCCCAGGAACGAGCAGACCCACTCCAGAAGTTCCTTCTTGCGGCATCTTCAGAGATCTCTCCTCACACTACTTCACCAGTACCTAGGAGTCAAGTACTACCTCTACCAAATATAGGCCTACCCCAGACAGCGAGATGAGACCAAAGGATATTTATCTAGGAGTTTGGTAACGCAGGCTACCTCTTTGGAAAATGGGAATCACCCAGACATAGATCTGTTCACGTCTCCATGCAACGTAAAACTGCAGCATTTCTGCTCACTCCAGGGCCTAGAGTTTTCTGGTGAGATGCATGGTCGCTCTCCTTGAAAGGGAGGTTCCTGTATGCTTTTTCCCCATTCCCTCTGATACTGAGGGTCCTAGTCAAGCTGCTTGCTGAGCCGGCCACCCTAATTCTAGTGGCCCCTTAAACTGGCTTAGACAAATTTGGTTCCCTTTGCTACAGCAACTAGCAGTGGAACCCCTTGCACTGCTTCCTCTGCTGGTGGCACAGGAGCAGGGTGCCCAAGTGCAATGTGGCCTGAGGTCCCTACACCTTCACACTTGGCTTCCAAGGACATAGAGCCCTCCCACTTGGTTTCACTAGTGGTTGCTGCTGTTCTACTGGCATCTAAAAAGCCATCTACCCAGTACACCTACTTACAAAAATGAAAACATTTTGCAGTCTGGTGTACTGCTCCTTTCCTGGATCCCTTTACATGTCCAGTTACTCAAGTGCTGGACTACCTCTTGTCCCGTAAGGACTGGGGCCTTGGGTATTCCTCTGTAAAAGCCCACTTAGCCGTAATGTTGACTTTTCGTGCCCTCACAGAAGGCAAGACAGTGGCCCAGCTTAAGGGTTCCTCAGTGATGTCTTCCTTTTACGCCCCCCAATCCGTGATCCGGTTCGGGTGTTGGATTTTAATTTTATCATGGAAACCCTGACTGCACTTCCCTTGGAGCCTACCACTACTTGTGAGCACTGCTTCTTGTCATTGAAGACACTGTTCCTAGTGGCTATGACGTCTACTAGATGCACATCTGAGTTTCAGACTCTGGTTGCAGACCCTCCTTTTCTTATTTTCCACAAAGCTAGAGTTACGCTACGTACTAATTCTTGTTTACTTCTGAAGGTCATGTCTGAAAGAACACTAAATTAGACTGTTGACCTTCCTGTTTATTTTTTGACTTCTTTGGATAGTGGGAAACGTCATTTACATATGCTGGACATCCGTCGGATGCTGCTGTGGTACTTGGATCATACTAAGGATTGTAGAAAATCCTCACAACTGTTCATGGCTTTTGCCCCCCGGATTGTGGGGTCCCCTGTTTCTAAGCGAGGCCTGTTCAAATGTTTGGCCAGTTGTATTACTTTCTGTTATTAGAAGCGTGATAAGCAGCTTTCTGGTCCTGTCTGTCCTCATTCTACCCATAGAGTGGCTATGTCAGTGGCTTGTTTCCACAGTGCATCAGCGGCTGACGTACTGTATGTGCTGCTGCCACATGGAGTACTGATCATACATTTATTAAACATTACAGTCTGGACATCGTCTCTTGTAGATATGCCAGCTTTGGCATCATTTTTCTGCAAGGCCTCCTTACGTAGGATCCTTAGGTCCTGCTGTTCTCCTTCAGTGCTCAATACTGCTTGGGAATCATTCCGTGATGTTGCTCAAGGGTGGGAGATATCCTCGAGGAAGATAGAATAGTTACATTCCATGACAGTAGATCTTTGAGAGAATCTCCTCCATTGAGCCACAGCTCTCCCTTCCTCCCCCCCCCACCTTGTCTGATGCTGAGTGAGTATCCTGCTTACTTTCGCAAGCTGATTCTCCTCTGTTGCCTTTTTTGGCCTCTTTACTTAGGTTCCAGTATCCTGTCATGTGTGCTTGGTGGCTTCGGTCCCTGCCTATCCAGTAATCCTCCAAGAATTTCTCTGGCGGGAAGTGAGGTATGGTGGGGACACCCACATTATATAGGCATCAATGTGGACAGCGTCAGCCAGCAAAAATTTATGGATGGTCCTGATGCAGACGGCTAACAGTTCCATAATGTGGCTTAGGGGAGGAGATTGTCTTGAAGATTTACTGTTACGGTAAGTAACTGTTCTTTACTGACTATTGAACAGTTGAGAAAGTCTTTCTTTTTTGTAGGGGATTGTGTGGTTAAAACCTATAGTTAGCTTGTGTATTAGACTGTAAGGCAGGGCAACTTTTATTTCTATAGTACCCATTCCATATGTCTCAGAACGCCTTACAGGGAGCGTAAGACAATAAAATAATAAATGGCATAATAAACAAATACAGCAGCTAATAAATAAAACTTAAGAACTGTAGGCAAGTTGGAAGTGAGTTTTCAGGGCTCTCTTGAAGGCATCCACTATGCTGGCTAAGCGAATACTAGGTGAAAGGGAGTTCCATAAAACTGGACTGTTCCTCCGCTTTAGATACTCTCTTCAGCCCTCCCAGTTTCACCCCCTGTCCATCACCCTCACCCCTCACTGCCCTACCCTTTCTCTAGCCACAACTTTGCTACAGTCCTACCTTATTGGACTCTCCTCGACCCCCACTCCTTTCCTTCTTCCTCCTCTTTTCCTCTCCCCCCAGCTCCCCATCACCTTTCTGCCATTGTCCACCTGTACTTCTCACCCTTCTTAATGAGGACAAGGCCTCGCATTGAGGCCGCTTTCCCCTCTCCCTTAATGTAAATACAACTAGTAAGCATGCTTGATGCGCAGTCTCCCAAGCTCGCATATTTTTTCTTAGTAACTTATCTAATCGCCCTTTTTTTTTTATAGTAGTCTAGAACTGTGCTCTGCATCTGTTTTTGTGGTATACAAATCACCCTGTACTGTATTTATTAAGTTGTTTTTGTTCTCTGTACCAAGTTGTTCTGTACTATTGTTACCTGACGTGGAACTTTTGTAAAAGAGCTCCTGCTCAAAGGTTGTATCCAAAACAATAAATAAATAAGACAGGAGCGACAATCCTAAACGCTACAATACACAGTGTTATAATGATATAGTATAATTAAATTATAAATAGAATAATAAATAGTTGAGGGTGTATTACAAGGGAGTTATACCATCAAGAGGTTCTGGGGACAGGAGAACCTCGAGAGCAAAGCTCGAGAGGTTCCCTTGTCCCCAGAACCTTGAGATGGTATTACTCCGGACTGATACACCCTCACCTATTAATTTTCTTATATTTTTTAATACATGGATCAGTTTTTAAAAATTCCGCACCTCTAAATTGTTCTATTTTTCTTCCTTTCACTCATGCTGCGAGGCCGGCTGACAGCCGCAGTGAGCAGTCATTCGCTGTGTCTCCTTCCCCGCCCCCCCCTCCAATTTCTGATGAACTGAGAGTGACGCTGGTCATTATGTTTGCCAGGAGTCCTACCTTTGAGATGTTTTTAGGGTGAGCGAAGGCAGGACCAACCAGATAATTCTTTAAACTTCAGGGGAAAAAATGTGGATGAAAGAGAGGAGTAGACGAATTACTCTCGGTGAGCGAGAGATGGCTGTCTTGTTCTTTGACTTGTTCTGCCCGCCTACAGACAGAAAGTGGCCAATCATGAGGCACGCTTTGAAAAATGTCCCGTTGCACATCTAGGATCTGAAGCTGGGAGCTTAGCAACCAGGGATAATGGCGCGCTTGTGCTCTTTAGTTTCTTTGATAATACTGTTATTCAGAGCTTCGAACAATAATTACGGGCTCTGAACGATAGTATTATCAACTTTGGGGCAGCGGTATTACAAGGATTTTTATTTTTATTTGTTACTACCATATTAAAATAGCTTATCCATATATTACAGTATCATACTACACAACGTCATTATAGCTTGTTAGCATAAATTGACTGAAAGACAGCAATGGGCGATTTCTCGACATTACATTCCTTCACTGTACCATGAGGTACAGCACTGCAGCTTGGGTACTCCTTTGATATCAGCATGTCCTGATGTCAGTACTTAGGAGGACCCCACGCAGTAAATAGAAACAGGAGGCAGGTTTATTTACAAGTTTTAATTGTGGAGAAGCTGTAATGAAAAAGAACAACCGATTTTTGTTTTATTTTGTGTTTGCTTCGCAGTGCCAGAGTATTAAATAAGCCGAAAAAATTGATTGGCAGTTTTACACGAGAAAGTGCTAATCAGCTGTAAAAATGCATAGCACTTGGCGTAGAATGGTTAGCAAAATTTAAAAATATATATAATTTTATTTTGTCTACTATGCCATAGACTCACTGAAAAAAAAAATGATTAGCGGTTAACTGCTATGCATTCTTGGAAATGGTTAGCATTACCCTGTTTTGTTTAGCGTTTTGCTGTGCTATACCAGCTATTTAAAACCCTGCAGTGTTCTGAGGCCCTATGTCTTCGGTTTCTCAATTATTAAATAGACCATGGGTGTTGGGGTGGGGGGTAAGGTTTCCTTTAAGCTGGCCTGTGTTCTGAGATAGACTACTAGACATCAGGACTTGAGCTCATGGCCCACTACAGTGCAATACTGACAGGGTGTGTGCCATTCTGCGAATGAGACGTTCAGCAAAAGGTCTCTTCTGCCCATCTCTGATGCTGTCCCTGTGGGCTTGCAGGTGGTAGTCCGTAAACCCGTGGCACATTTTGTAAGAGTTTGGGGATTTTCCCCAGTATCCTGGCCAACATTCCCCTCTCATAAAACCAGTTTACGCAGTTGTCTGTGGCTGTGTGTGGGTTTTGATTAAAAAAAAAATTGTCAGTCATAGTATTTTAACTCTGTTATGGCATTGCTTTTGGCTCTGTGTTTTATATCTTTAAAGCATTTCCACCTCTGCTGACTTAGTCCAACACTAACACTTATCAGAACCAGCAAATCTAACCATGTTGAAGTAGTTTTTCAAACTTAAAAACATATTTTTTAAATTCATCTTAAATTTATTCTTAGGGCAACTACTGTTCGCTACAAGGGAAGAAATCTGCGGATAAAAGCTCCAATGTGTAGGGCGTTGAAAAAACTCTGTGACCCTGATGGTAAGTTGAAGAAACAATATGAAAAACAGTTTGTATTGGCTGGAACCCTAATCTTTTTTAACAGAGGATAGACATCGGGGGCTTGGTGTGTAGATCATACAGAACAGGCTCCAGTCATCCCCGTTTGGGTGGCATTTACCCATTTTTTTTTTTTGTGTGAAATGTATTTTATTTTTTCATCACAGTGCATTCCATTTCAAGTTAGTACTTCTTATACAGGCTCGTAAGTTCAAACAACATGAAGTCTTGTTATATTATGACATATGCAGTATAACCCCAGGTTAGAACTGCTCTGGAGGTGAAAGAGTTAACTTTCCATGCAGGGCATGGAACCTTGAGCGCGAGCTCGGTTGAACACTCTGTCTGTTGCAGCTCAAACTTAAACTGTCAGATTCTTTACTCCGCCTCACTGACAAGTCCCTCCGGAGATTTCTCCTGCTGCTCGGTTCGTTTGTCGGTTAAAAAGTGTAATTCTCGGTTTATTTTACTGAAATTAAACCGCAGTCGTCGGTTCAAGCTCTGTCTGTGGTATTGTAAGTAATAGATAGGCTTATGTTTATTTTCTTCTGTGTGGAACTTGTAAACGTCTTTTCGGTTCGGTTTGAACCGATCAGATTGGGTTTAAATTAACTTTCTAGTCCTTTAGAGTGCGGTTCCCGGTTCTTATCGGTTCTAAAAAAAACGGATTTTATTACGGTTTCCACGACCCGTGACACGGTTGGGAACTGATAAGAGAGTCTTGCTTAGCGTGTGCCATTAGCAGGCAAGTTTTGGTTGAGGCTGGCACTATGTCTGAGAAACCCAAAGAAAAACCGGACCCACTGGGTTTCAGCACTGTGGCCTCTGTGGGAAGCCTTTGCTAAGGCTGACCCACACACCACCTGTGTATATTGTCTGGGGTTTGACCACCTCATTGCAGACTGCCAGATTTGTAAGAATTTTCCTGCTGCCACCGTGGAAAAGAGAGTTGGTAGGCTCAGGGAAAGGGAGGCCAAAAAGTCAGCTGACCCGGATGGCCAGCCCGGTTTGGTTCCAACCGAACCTGAGGGAGTGCCCTCTGATCAGGGCAATACTTCCTCGGGCAAACGAAGAGCCAGCTCTGAGGAGCTGGTTCCAACTAAAAGGGCTAGAAAGTCAGCTAGTGTGGAGCCAAAAGTTCTTTCTCCAACCGCTGAGGAAATAGCTAAAGCTATTCAAATTGTCCAGTCTCTTTCCCTGGTTCCGTCCGAACCGACAGCATCAGGGAAGAGCTCGGTTCGGACGGTTCCACCGGTTCAAGATTATGATTTTGAGGATTTTTATGAACCGGAGGAAGGGGAGGAGGGGTATGAGGAGAGTGAATGTGATTTTTGAAAGTCTGGATGTGCCCATTGAACCGGACATCTCTCCAGACAGACCTTCAGGGGTTCCGCCCCCCCAGGCTATCTGAGTCCCCTTCTCATTTTATGTTCTATAAGAAGGTTGCTGAAACTCTCCAACTTCCTGTTGAGGAAGCTGTTGATGATCAAGAAGAGCCTGATTATGTGGAAATTATGGATATTCCAGAGTCTATGAGACTGTCTATTCCCTTGCACAAATCCTTTAGGAAACAGACAGTAAAAATTCTAAAAACTCCTCATTCTATCCTCTCTGTGGATAAAAGGAAAGACAAGAGGTATGCTTTATCAGGCTCTGATATGGAGTTCCTCTCTCAGCAATGCAGCCATGTGGGGGTAGTGTAGGCTGCAGCCTGTGACAAGGCTAATATTCCTCTAGCCTCTCACCCTCCTGAAAAGGATTCCAGGAGGATGGATGCCATGGCAAAGAAACAGTACATGGCAGCATCTTTGGGACTCAGACAGGCAAATTATATGCTTCACGCAGCTAGGTACCAGAAATCCAGATGGGATACTGTGCTGGCCCTAGCAAAACAGGCCCCTGACCAGCTTGCCAGGGAGCTGGAGCAGGTGGCTGCGGATGGTATTGAGGGCATCCAGGTGCAATTTCATGCTGCAGTAGACTCTAATGATGTTTCATCAAGAGTCATAGCTATATCTGTGTCTCTTCGCAGAATGGCCTGGCTCAGATGTACTGCCCTGTCTGGGATACTCCAGTCTAAGGCTATGGATTTTCCTGTTGTGGGCATTTCTCTGTTTGGCGAGCAGACAGAAATTATATGAAGAAAATGGATGAGTATAGGACCACCTATGGAGTGCACAGGCCAAAGAAAAGCAAACCCTCCTCAAGGCAGCGGGGCAGGGGCAGGCCTTTCATAGGCCTTTTACCAAGCCAGGCCTCCTCTTCTGCTTATGCCCAGAGGGGTTCTTTAGAGGAAGGGGCAGAAGGGGTTCTAGTGCCTGCTTCTACCCCTCAACCCAAAGCCCCTGCAAAACAGGCCCTGATGGGGTGGCCAGGGCCGATTCTCCACTACCGGTAGAGGGCAGGCTGGCTTACTTTGTCCAGGTCTGGAAGTCTTTAACATCAGACAAGTGGGTCCTGGAAGTAGTAAGCCAGGGACTGGTTCTCAGCTTCAAAAAATTTCCGAAGATGAGAGCCAGGTCCTTCCACCTGCAAATCCATCAGAGGCACTTGCCCTGGAAACAGAAGTTTCTTCCTCCTGGCTCTCCAGAGCTGTGGAAGGGTTCCACCCATACACCAGGGCAAAGGGTTGTACCCAGGTACTTCCTTACCCCAAAAGACAGGAGAATGGCGGCCCATCCTGGATCTCAGGTATCTAAACAAGCACCTTTAAAACCAAAGTTCAAAATGGTGACTCTGGGAATTATTTACTCTCTCTAAGGCCAGGGGACTGGCTAGCCTCCCTGGACCTCAAGGATGCCGACTTCCATCTTCTCATCAGAAGCTCCCATCGAAAAGTACCTCAGATTGAACTGCCCTCAGGCCATTACCAGTTCAGAGCAATGCCTTCGGCCTCACCTCGGCCCCGAGGGTGTTCACAAAATGCCTGGTAGCAGTTGCTCACTTAAGAAGGCAAAGATTGCCATCTTTCCTTATCTGGACGACTGGCTCATTGTAGGCCGTCTCCAGCACAGGTCAAACTACACCTTACAAGTAACTCAGCAACTGCTTACATCTCTAGGTTTCCTTCTCAATCTTCTAAAGTCAGTTCTGGAGCCTGTCCAGCTTCTCACCTTCATAGGCAGAACTGAACACAAAGAAGCCAGAGCCTTCCTCCCTCTGGAAAGAGCAAGGACCTTGGTCTCTGCCTCTTCTTTCACCCTGCAGGTCTCTCGACCAGCAAGGCATTTTCAACAGCTCCTGGGGCACATGGCTGCTTCTACAGCAGTAGTGCAGGGAGCAAGATTTCAGATGAGGGACATCCAGTTCCATTTGAGAGCCTTTTGGTCTCAAAGGACAGATCCTCTAACCAAATTGATCCCAGTGACTCGAACCCTGATCCAGGCCCTTCAGTGGTGGCAGGACCAGAGCAATCTGAGACAGGGGTTCCCTTCCTCCCCAGTCTCATTCCTTGACCTACTACAGATGCATCCCTCTTGGGGTGGGGAGCTCACATGGGCGACCTTACCACCCAAGGGGCTGTGGTCCCCTCAGGAATCTCTGCTTCACATCAATTTGTTGGAACTCAGAGCAGTTTTTTCTAGCACTCCAGGTTTTTTCCACATCTGTTCAGAACAAGGTTGTTCAGATCAGAACAGACAATACCACTAGAATGTGGTACATCAACAAGCAAGGGGGCATTCGGTCTATGGCCTTGTGCACCGAAGCAATGAAGTTGTGGTCTCTGGCTTATTCTCTGAACGCCTCCCTTACAGCAGTTCACCTCCCAGGCAAGGACAGTGTCCTAGTGGATGCTCTCAGCAGGATTTCCCAGGGCCATCACGAATGGGCACTCGACCCCCTAGTACTGGAGGTAGAATTTGCCAGATGGGGCACCCCGCAGATAGATCTCTTTGCAGCCCCAGACAATCACCAACTTCCCCTTTTTTGCTGCAGGCCCCCAGTGTTGGGCTCAGTCCCTCTGGATGCCTTCCTACTCGGTTGGGAAGGGAAGTTTCTCTATGCTTTTCCCCCCTTCCCTCTTCTCTTCAAGGTGCTAGTCAAAATCAGATCTCAACCCTGCAAGATGATCCTGATTGCTCCAGATTGGGCCAGACAGCCCTGGTACCCACTCCTCATGTCCTTAGCAGTCCATCTTCCCCTGTGTCTTCCCAGGAATCACAACTTGTTAACCTGTGCCCTGGGGAGAGTTTGGTATCCGAACCTCAAATCTCTCAATCTCAAGGCATGGCTCTTGAAGAGTTAGAGTTTGCTGACCTACACCTTTCCCAAGGTGTATTGGATATCTTGAAGGCTTCTAGGAAGCCTTCCACCAAGACTACTTATAATTCAAAATGGAAAGATTTTCCATATGGTGTGCTGGTAAACATATTTCCCCAGAATCTGCTGGCGTGCCCACGATCCTGGATTATTGTGCATTTGAATTCTTTGGGGCTGAGACCAGCTACCCTAAAAAGTGCACTTGGCAGCCGTGTCTGTCTTCTTATCAGCAGGTAAGCCTTCTTCTTTTCAACTCACCCTGTGTTCTCAAGTTTTTTAAAGGGTTGCTTCACACCAAACCCTCCGTTCAGGACCCTGCCCTGCTTGGGATCTTAATATTTGCATTGCTCAGCTTATGCAACCCCCTTTTGAGCCATTGTCTTCAGCAGAGCTTAAGTACTTGACTTGGAAAACTGTGTTTCTGGTAGCCATCACCTCTGCCAGGCGCATAAGTGAGCTACAAGCATCGTCAGTGGAGCCTGATTTTATCTCCTTTCATAGAGATAAGGTGGTCCTCAGGACTAACAGGATGTTCTAGGGACATGGATATGTTGTTCATCCACACTCATTGGCAGTATCCTTGCCGCTTTAAATCTTGCCGGAAGGTCTTCAAGCTTGCTCCTCCCACCCACCCGGGTGGTATAACTCTCGGCTCCGCCCCATGGCGCAGATCTTCCCACTGGGCTCAGGTTCCCTCATGCGCTCTGCGTTTGCGACTAGTTCCTGTTCTCCGTTTGCGGTTTAAAATAAAAAATTTAAAAAGACTTCAGTCTTGATCCCTCGGCTCATTGGACAAATCGACTCCGGATTTGGAGATGCCCATGCGGGCAGAAGATGTCTCGGGACGGGATCCACACTCACGTGTGTCTACTGCTAGGCCTTGGGACTGCGACCACCCAGGCCAGAGCCTCATGCTCATCTTTCTGACCCTCGTCTCGAGACCGTGCTGCCGATTGCAACTGGGCCGTCCGAGCGTTCCCTCGGTGAGTCCAAGAGCCCGGTTGCGGCGGTGTCCTTGTGTTCCGGCGGGATCATGAGCGGATGGTGCGTCCTCGAGAAGGAAGGCTGGCCCTGGACGTATCTTCCTCGACATGACATTTATCCACCTCTCTCTGGGTTCTTCCTACAGGCTTCTTTTAGGAGCTTTGTCTGTCCCTCTCCACTAAAGGAGAAGGGCCTGCGTCCTACTGGACCTTGATTCTCGGTCCAAAAAGAGGGACAAGGGATAAGTCCCTCCGTCGGCGCTCTTGGGGAGCGGAAGGTCCCTCTCCCGGGCCGTCGTCCGTCGGCCGGGTCGACGCCGGCTTCGCCACTGGCCTCACGGTGTCCCGTCCAGGTCAGTTGACCGAGACTCCACTGATGAAGTCGAGATTTTCCGACCCATTAGACAGGCTGTCGCCTTTAGCAGCCGATTCCCTCTCCCGGTTCCCCGGGAGGAGTTGAGGATCCCGTGGGCTCGTCTGTGCCTCCGGTTCGAGACCTCGGATGGACCTTCGAGCGAAGAGTGCAGTTCGGCTGACACCTCCCGCTACGACCCGGAATTCCGGGACTCTCGGTCTCGGTCCCGGACCTCTTCGCGGTCCAGCCGTTCCCACCGTCATAAGCGGTCTGGAGTCTCGACACCCATGATAAGCGTCGCCGCTGGTCTCGTCCTCCTCCTCGGATGAGGAAGCCAGCGTAAATCGTCGGCAGTCGAGGACCTTATGACTACAACAACTCCTCCTGGCGGGGAATAAGCCGACTCGGCGCCTTCCGGCCATTAAGTACTTATCACGGAGCAGCCGACACAACCCCTCGACTTGTCCGAGCCCTATGCGGCGGTTGTTCGGCCAAAACCAACTGCTCTGATCGGTGGACCTCGCCTCCACAGCCCACCAATTGGGCTCCGACCCAAGGATTCTCGGTGGAAGCTGAGGTTTACCCATCGACTGTCAGTTACCCTCACTCCCGACCGACCTCGGCAGGTGAAGGGTGGCTCAGGCCAGAGGCAGCTCTTGAGGACTCGCCGAGTCGAAGATGATTCCTCCTTCTTCTCAAGCGACTGGACTTGGAGTCTTCGAGAGGTCAGTCAATGGGCGATACCCGTGTCGTCCTTCCAGGACTACTTGGCTCATCTCGGATCTACCGGGATGGAGCGCAGAACCACGTTCCAAGCAGACCCAGGTATCCCCTCACGGAGATTCTGGACCCGGATTCTCCGGCCAGGCCTTTCAGTGGCGAGGCCATAGTGAGTCCGGCACTGGAACTTTGAGCAGCGCCCTGCTTCCTGCCCTGCGCCCCGGCCAGGATGGCCAGGAAGTACACAGTCCACCAGTTCCTTATCCGGTTTGGTTCCCCTCTGCTGAGGTTGGTTACCGACAGCGTTTTCCGCCGGCAACAGCGCCAGGGATGTGGACAAACCTCCTGACAAGAGTCAGAAATTAGACTCGATGGGCGAAAATTTCGCTGCGTCCTCTCTCGACGCCGTCAGGCCAGTTAAGCCGTCCTCATGGCACATTTTCTCATGCCTGTTGGGCTCCCTGGATGAGTCATCCCTCATCTTCCGCCGATCTGCAGACTACGGTTAAGCAGGTGCGGGACCGGACAGGAGCAAGCAGTGGCCAAACAGCAGCTCCAGACTGCTTTGGATATAGGGACTCATAATGCCAGATCGGTGACGGCCGCAGTGGCTATGCGTCGGCCGGCTTGGCTGAGGATATCCACCTTTGCCCGGATACAGCACAAGTGGCGGATGTTCCTTTTTGAGGACTGACCTCTTGACCCCTGGGGTGGAAGGTCACCTGCAGAGGATCGAGAGTCAAGTACACCGGGCTCCGACTCTTCCAGCTCAGAGGACAAAGGCCGCAAACCAGACCTAAGCCCTTTCCGTCCTTCTGTGCCGACCAGCGCCCGGCCCAACAACGTCAGGGCCAGCAGGCTCGACCTTGGCATCCCAAACCCAAACGCGGCTTCCTCTAACAGGACAGGCAGGAAAAGGGCCCAGGAGGTCCCTCGGCGGTCCCTCCTCCAAAAGCCTGCCCAGTGGCCAGGCTGAGGGTGTCGCTTCATCCCGTCACCTGCCCCTGGGTCCCCATTAGAAAGGCGGCTCCAGCACCTCCGTTCCACCTGGTCCGCTGTTACCACGGACAGGTAGGTCCCTAAGGTGGTGGAAGGAAGGCCTGCCTCTGGAGTCGAGCAGGCACCCCCTTGGGCCGTCGCCCCTCGGGGCACCGGGGACCCCAGCCTGCTGGCGGCTCAAATCGAGCCAACATCACTCTCCTCCTCAGAAGGAGGTGGCGAAGAGAGTGGTGGACCCTCCTTCAGACCCAGGGTTTGTGTCCAGGTGCTTCCTGGTTCCGAAGCAGAAGACCCGAGGGCTGGCGCCCCATTCTACAAACCTACCACGACCTAAACAAGTTCCTAAGGTCGCCGAACCTTCAGGATGGTCACTCTGGCTCAGATAACCACCATCCTTGGAGCGAGCGTGTGGTTCTGCTCTCTGGACTTGCAGGGCCAGCGTTTTTCACGTCCCTATCCATCCGTCTCACCAGAGGTCCTCCGCTTCCGGCGGAAGGATCTCTCTTGATTCAAGCCATATATGACATCTCCAGCTCCCAGTCTTCACCAAATGCATGGCAGTGGTGACAGCATTCCTACGGCGCTGAGGTCAGGTGTACCCTTACCTGGGCGACTGGCTGATAGCAGCTCCCTCAGGAAGGGCCGGAGTGGTCCAGAGATCTGGCCCTCAGGTCTGCTCTCAACTGGGCCTCATCATCAAGCCAGAGTCGACACTCGAGCAGGCAGGTGATTTTATTCATCAGGTAGCAGCTCGACTCTCTTGAGCCAAGAAGCGCGGCTCAGCGGACAAGGAGCGAGGTTCTTTCCTCCCTTTGCCCGATCATTTCTGGTTGGGCAGTGCTTCCCTGCCGGGACTTCCTCACGCCTCCTGGGTCTCATGGCGGCCTGTACCAAGCGTAGTCCACGTTGGGCCCGGCTGGAACATCACGTCCCCTTCGGTAGGGACTGGCCAGCCAGTGGTCTAGCCGATACAACCTTGGACCAGCTTGGCAGCCATGACACAGGGACGATGGGCAACTCTCAGTAGTGGAACGTTCCAGATCATTTGCAGGAGGGCATCCCGTTAAGTCGCCCCGAGCCGGCCGGTCTCTCTGTCGACCCGATGCCTCTCTGATGGGTTGGTGCCCATCTGAGAACACCGGGCTCATGGCCTCTGGTCCCGGAGTCGATGCCACATCAACCTGCTGGAGCTCGAGCGGTCCGCCTAAGCTCTCACCGCCTTTGCTCCGTTCCTCGGGGTCAAGTGGTCCGAGTCAGGCGGACATACCACGACCATGTACTATCTAAACCGCCAGAGCGGGGCCCAGCTCCAATAACTACGCTGCGAACCGCTTAATTCTCATCGTGCGCAGCCTGGGCGGATCTCTAGCCATTCACGTGGCGGGAGCCTCAACACCTGGCCGATGCCCTGGTGGATAGGGCTGCATCACAGTGGTCTCTCTCCCGGAGAGTAGTACAGCATCTGTTCTCCCTTTAGGGCACACCTCAGGTGGACCTGTCTGCCTCCATGGAGAGCAGCGAAGCTGAGTCTGTTTCATGCCCGCCCCCTCAGCAGGGCTCGCTGCAGGGATGCCATCCTAGGGCAATGGACCCGGGCCTCTTTTCGCCTTCCCCCATTCCTTGATCCACAAGGTGCTTCTCAAAGCGAGAAGGGACAAAGGCGCAGGTGAGGTCTGATAGCCCCAGACTGGCCTCGCCAGTTCTGGTACCCAGATCTCCTCAGTCTCAGCTCCAGGACTCGCGGCAGCTTCAGCTCACCGGACCTGCTCTCAGTCAATCAGGGAAAAGGTGTTCCATCGGACCTTCAATCCCTGCACCTAGCGGCCTGGTTCCTGGCGGCTAGAGTTCCAGGCTTTGGGTCTCCACGACGAGGTCCTCAATGTAGTTGGGCGTCCACGTAGAGAGTCGACCAGAAAATGCTATGCCTTCAAATGGAAAAGAGTTTTCCATTTGGTGTCAGAAACAGAGGCTTGGACCCTTCCTCCTGTTCCTTGGCAAGCATCTTGGACTATTTGCGGTCCCTTTCTGATCAAGGGCCAAATTAAACGACCTAAGGGTGCACCTGGCAGCCATCTCTGCTTACCGGGCGGCGGGCCGGGAAGCGGTCAGTGGCATAAGGAGAGAAGTGGTCTGGCGCTTTTCAAAGGCCTTGATCATTCCCTCCAGTCGGGAACCCCCACCTCCGTGGGATCTACTGCTGGTACAGCAAGCTCATGGGCAAGCCATTAGAACCTATGCACAGGTGTGCTCTCTCACCTGTCGTGGAAGACCGCCTTCTTGGTGGCTATCAAATCCAGCCAGAAGGATGGGAGAGCTCCAGGCGCTTTCCATCGAGTCTCCTTACCTGGTCTTCCACACAGGACAAAGATTGTCCCTGCGCCTTCCCCCCACCAGTTCCTTCCGAAGGTCGAGTCCGGAGTTTCACCTTAACCAGGTGTTGACTCTGCGGTGTTCTACCCCAATCACACCTCGGAGGCGAATATGGGCTCCATACTCTGGACCTAGAAGGCGCTAAGCTGTACTAAAGGACTGCGGCTGAGAGTCGAGGAGAGGTTCGACCAGCTTATCCTCACCTGCTGAAGCAGCATCTGCCAGACCTGCAGCCAAGCGGACGATAAGCAGGTGGGTAACCTCCTGCATAGATCTCTGCTATGAAGTTGGCGAGCATGGAGCCTCCCAGAGGATAAGAGCTCATTCTACCCGCCATACTGCTACCTGATGGCTGCTTCCAGGGAGCCTCCCTATCCAGGAAATCAGGGCTGCTACCTGGAAGTCAGCAAACACCTTCATTACCCACTACCACATCGAACCTTGAGTCACGCTTGGGATGCTGGTTTTGGGGGCCTCGGTTCTCAGTCTCTCTTTCCCAAGTAAGTATATAGGGGTGTCGTCTTGCCTCACTCCTCGAGGAGAACTGCTAGAGTCTGCCAATGAGTGTGGATGAACAACATATCCATGCCTCCTAGAAATACAGGTTACTCACCTGCAACAGGAGTTCTAGGAATGGTATGTATTGTTCATCCACCACACTCTCTCGACCTCCCGGCTTGACGCACAACCTGAGCTTCCAGCGGGCCAGATCTGGCGTCATGGGCGGAGCAGGAGTTATACCACCGGGTGGGTGGGAGGAGCAAGCTGAAGACCCCGGCAAGATTTAAAAGCAACGAGATGCCAATGAGTGTGGATGAACAACATATACCATTCCTAGAACTCCTGTTACAGGTAGGTAACCTGTATTTTTTGGCTAAGGTTGTTTCAGACTTCCACCTTAATCAATCATGACTCTCCTGTGTACTTCACTGACCATTCCTCCTCTGAGTGAGAGGATTACAAGTTAGATGTCAAAAGAACATGAGTTACTATATAGAACATACCAAAGTTACAGTTTGAATCCCTCAATTGTTCCTCACTTATATGGTGAGGTTGAAGAAACCTGCCACTAAAGATCCATTGCCAGGTGGTTGTCTCTTGTATCAATTCTGTATGAAATTGGGTAAGGTTCTCCCTCAGCCTGAGCACACTCCAGAGGTACAGCTCGTCTCTGGCTGCTGCAGGGACATTCTTATCTAGAGATATGTCAGCAGCTACTGCAAACAATTCACACTTTTAGCATTACTCCCTGGATATCCAGGCTAAGGTGCTCGATTTGACAGCTGTACTTCAAGCCTATTCCCAAATGGTTCTTTCCTCCTCAATGGAGTACTGCTGTGTATGAGTATGTCATAACATAGCAAGACTTCATCTTGTTTGAAGAAAAATTACTCACCTTAGTATTGTTTCTTCTAATGAGTCTTGCTATGTATGACCTCCCCAACCTGCCTCTCAGACCTCTATTTTTGGGATGTGGGTGGGCGGTGCAATGGCACTTCATAGATGCCATTTATTTTCACCCTTCTTGGGTGCTTAGGTATTATGCTTATTTTCTCTTGAATCCTGACTTGAGTCTTTTGTTTGGATCAGAATAAAAATGTGTTTTGTGTAGTTAGTTGCCAGTGGGCTAGTGTAGGTTTACGGCTTCCACACAGAACCTTAGTGAGTTTTTGCTCGTAAAGATCTGACAGTTTAAGTTTGAGCTACAACAGACAGAGTGTTCAACCGAGCTCGCGCTCAAGATTCCATGCCCTGCATGGAAAGTTAACTCTTTCACCTCCGGAGCAGTTCTAACCTGGGGTTATACTGCATATGTCATAATATAGCAAGACTCCATTAGAAGAAACAACATTACTAAGGTGAGTAATTTTTTCTTATGCGCTATTTACATGTGCATCAAGCAAAGAGAGTGTATTAATGATGTCATACGATTCTGCATCATCTTAGCATTGAGTTGCTGCCACAAGAGAGGCAAAAGATTGAGGTGACAGCCTGTGGTTTTCAAAAGTCCAGCTCGAGAAATCCATGCTATCGTCTCAACTCTGTGATGGAAACAAATGCCGAGTTGTGTTTGGGTGCTCATATCCTGTTTTATATAGTATATGGTTCGAAAATACCGCCCTAGCCTTTGCTTAGCTGTGTTGAAAGTCTCACCGAAGAAATGGCAGATCTTCAGCAAGGATATCTCCTCCATTGGGCCACACCTTTTGAACTGTAAGCCATTGGTGTCGGGACCACTTAGAAGCTTCTACTGGCCAGTGGCAGTCCACGATTACATGCAGTGTCATTACGTATATAATCGTGGATGGCCCCATGGCCCTTCAGTTCTTTCTCCTGCCGTCAGCTGCTTGTTGGACCTGCAGAGAAACAACATCATTGTTTCTTCAACTTTATCTTGTTATTGTTATCCTTTTATGCCGCTGTCCAGATAACCTTTATTTAGGTTTTGTACCTGCAGTTACAAGATCGTCAAGGATGATGCTCAGTGATTGCTGCTTGGGCCTGTCTCACAATGTCATGGACTAAAAGACCTGCCAGAGATTCAACCAGGCCACAAGGAGACGCTGAAAGAAGGCTCTAGAAACCTTCATCGCCATTAAGGCCATGGTAGCACAAGCCAAGGCCGTAGGCCCCAAGTTGTTGCTCCCTCTCGCTCGACCGCATCCAGGAAGGGAACTCCCTGGGGTTCAGCAGCGTTGTAATCGTCGCAGTCTTAGAACTAAAAACATAGACAGGGATGAGTCATTACTGAAGTCCTCCTCTTCCAGCCATCGCAGCAAGAAGGATACAGCTCCAGCTTTGCTGGTGAGATGGAGGTCTCTGTTTAAGGAGGGTAAGTCTTCGGCATCGTGTGCTCTGGCAGTGATGACTGCACCCCCCCCACCGACTGTTGATGAGACACCAAGGTCGGGGTCTGGCTCTGGTGCTGCCATACCTACTGTGGATGGAATCTAGCCCCCGTCCTCTGGGTCTGTCCTCTCGATGTTGGTTGTCCTGGACCCTTTACAGGGTGCCGTCAACTCCCAGGTTGTGTCAGTAGCGTTCTCTGAAGTATTTTGATGCCTGTTATCATCGCTCCCACCGACAGTAATGGCTTTCCCATCAATTGGGCCTCCTCTGTCGGCACCATCATTGTTGATAGGATCCAGAAACACTCTTCATTCCTCCACAGCTGCGCCCCAAATCACTGGCTCTGTTGTTTGCTCCCATCATCATTCCAGATGACGACAAGGTAGAATAAAGTCCTGATCTCTTTCATATGGAGGAGGATTTAGAGGATGATTACAGGGATAATGATCCTTACAAGGGTTGGATGCCTTCTCTTCCTGCAGTAAGGACTCTGTGGTGCATACTTCCAGATAGTCCTCCTGAAGATCCCTTTTCAGGCTTTACTTGGATAAATCCAGAATGTTGTGCGATTTGAAGTGGAGGATGAGGTCTCCAGTAAGAAAACATTAATGGAGTTTTTGGAGATTCCCACTGCGCCTTTCATTGTAGTATCTCCTATATATCCTGCCTTAGAGGATGCTATCTTTGCTGCTTATCATAGGCCTAATACTGTGCCTGCATTGCCTAGGAAGACTGATAAACAGTACCTTGCTCCGTCTGTTAAGATTTATCATGCTTCCTAGTTTGAAACAGATTCTGTGGTCATAATGGCTGCTCATGACGGCTCTTGAGCCCCTATTTAGTTTGTTTATTTGTTTATATTTTATTTTGGCAACCGGCAAAGTACACTGGCAAGAAATGCCTTTTTTTCAGGCATGACCCGAGTGCATAAGCACAAACGTCAAAGGAAAATTTACAATAATCAATAACAACAATACAAAAGAGTACATATGCTGGTAAAATACACATAATAATTTACCCATGACCGTCCCAAACATTGTGTATATATATATATATATATATAAAAAAAAAAAGTCTCTCAACTTCTTTACAAAGGCAGAAACCATTGAAAATTCTCTGTTAGGGGGTGGTATTGTATTCCAGAGTGAGGAAGCCCGATAACTGAAAGAGTGTTGCCCCATATTAGTTTGAAACAGCAGAATTTCAATATGATTTTTTGAGGCTGATTGAGATGATGTATTAACAAACATGAGCTGATGCACTAAATAAGTGGGAGCATTAGTGTGCAGAATTTTCTTAATGAATCTAGTGAGTTTCAGTTTGGATTTTAACTCTGGTTGTAACCAATTTAAAATATTTAAAGAATGGCAGTGATGCGTCTTTATCACTACCAGGTGCGGATTTGGCAATCTTAATAGTAAAGTGAATGCTTTTTCTGTAACACTGATTTATTTTAGTGGCATCAGTGGCAAAAGAGCTGTACTCCAGTAAATGCAGCAAATTTGCCTGGGCTATTCTAATTCTATTCAGTTGTTAAGTATTTATGAATTCTGTACAAAGAGCCAAGCTTTTGGTGAACCAAACTGACAGATGAGCATTTTGCCTCCTGACAAAGAATCCAGGAGGTTGGATTTTCTGGCCAAAAGAACTTACGCCTCTCTCTTAAATATCAGAATAGCTGGTGGAAATCTGCTGTTTCTACTGTTCATGCTCTGCTTGATGGTCCTGCCAAGACTGCCTTGCTTAAAGCCGTCTCAGCTAGTGTGGATACTGGAAGGCATTTGTTATGCCCTGCGTATGATGGTTCTGCCAGGGCTGCTGCCCCCGGCATGTGTCTTTGGAGATACTCCTGACTTAAGGTAACTGGATTTGCTGTGGATGTACAACAGGCTGTGCGGAATGCCCCTTTTAGAAGCTCTAGGCTGTTTGGGAGTGGTGTTGAACGTGCTGTATGTGAGCCTCGATCCTGCACTATGACTTTAAGGTCACTCAGATCTCTGGCCACTTAACCCGCCCTGGGGTGTTGTTGAGGTTCATTTCGCAGGCCTTTTGCCAGTGGTGACCATGGCTCCTGTCAGCAGCCCTGTGCATAAACCCGTGATGGTAGTGGTCACCCCCCCCCCCGTGCCCTTGCAAAGGATCCCAAAGGTAGCAGTCGAGGTGGTGCTCCTGCCGCTCCCAGTACCTTCTAATTCCCTACTTCCTTTCCTTCCACTGTTGCCTCCAGGATTACAAGTAGGGGGCTGGACCTTCTTTCATCTGTCAAAGTGGGGAGAGAGCATGACAGATGAGTGAATCCTGGAAATGGGGCATGGTCTGGAGTTGCTGTTTACTCCTCCAGTTCACCCTCACCTCCATGTCATTATCCTCCAGGCCTCTTATCCGCTCTGTTCAAGGAGGTTCAGTTGCTTACAACTAAGTGGGCTATCAAAGCTGTTCCTCCCCAAGAAAGAAAGAAAGGGTTTTATTCCAGATACTTCTGGTACCCAAATGGACAGGAGATTTGCATCCTTTGCTGGACCTCAGAGACCTAAACCTGTTCATCGGATACAGAAAGTTTCGAATGGTGTCTCTTCAGGCTGTCACCCCTGTCTTACAAAAAGAGGAATGGATTTGTGCCCTGTCCATCAAGGATGCATACCTTCATATCAGAATTCACAAATTCCGAAGAGGCAGCACTTCTGCTTCATGCTGGAGGGCAGCCATTATCCGTTCCAAGTCTTGCCCTTTGAATGGTATTTACCAAATGTTTAGCTGTTGTGGCAGCAGCCCTCTGGAAAGTAAATGCTTTATTTTTTTTCCCATGTCTGGACGACTGGATCCTGAAGGCCTCATCCAGGGAAGTGATTCTGTACACATTGTCCAGAACAAGACATTTGTTTGAGGAACTGGGTGTTACGGTAAATGTACCAAAATTTGTACTCATTCCTTGTCAGTGCCTCCAGTATATTGGTGTTGTGCTGGATCTGGTGGTGAGCAGTGCCTTCCTGTCTGTAGAACATCTCAGATCTTATCAGACCCAGGGGCCCTGGACCAATTTGGAGTCAGCTCTCTGCATCAGTATATTGGAGATGCGGGCTGTTCTGCTTGGTCTCCAGCCTTTTGGTGAGCACCGCAGCCTTATCCCTTGCTGATTCGGACAGAAATGTCAGTGCCATGCACTACTTAAACAAGCAGGGGGGTCCTCACTCTTAACCCCTGTGCAGGAAAGTGATGAGAGTGTGGTACTGGGCAAAGTCTCACAGCCTTTGGCTCTTAGCCGTGTTTCTCCCAGATGTCCAGAATATCTTGGCAGACAGGCTAAACAGGTTTCTGTCCCTGGGACACAAATGGGAACTTCTGACCTCTGTGGTGATTGACCTGTTCACAACATGGATTGTCCAGAGTTGGACCTTTTTGCATCCCCAGACAATGCAAAACTGCCGCGTTTCTGCTGGCTTGCTACAGGACATTACTTTTTTGGGGAGGAGACACAGTGTTCCTCTCCTGGAAAAGGAAGTTCCTTTATGTCCTTCCTGTGATCCCTCTCATCCAGAGAGCTCTATTCATGCTGCGGGCGGAATATACCACCCTGATACTAGTGGTTTCCATTTCTGCAGCATCTGGCAATGGAGCCTGTGGGGGTCTGCTGTAACAGGCTCAGGGGTCCCTGATCCATCTGGATCTGTGGTCCCTATATCTGCATTCATGGTTCTAAAGACATAGCCATTGCGTATTTTGGAGTTCAGCAAGGGGCTGTTGTCTTGATTATGACTAGAAAGCCTTCTGCAAGACACAATATCCTTTGAAATGGAAGTGCTGTCTTTCCTGTTCAGTGGACCCATTTACGTGTCCTGTGAATATTGTACTGGACTGCCTTTTGTCCCCGTCTGACTCCGGTGTCCAGCAGTCGTACATTGAGGTGCACTTGGCAGCCATTTTGACATTCCATGCCCCCATTGATGGACACGTGGTGGTACTATTAGAGGTGTCCCGTATGTCCTTCAAGGTATTCTGTAGTGCATTACCCGATTCATAAACTGGTTCTACTTTGGGACCTAAGTTTCATTTTGGAAAATTTACCTTGGCTCCATTTGAGACTGCTGCAACCTGTGAGATCTGTTTTCTTTCGTGGAAAATGCTGTTGTGGGTCACCATGACTTCTGCTTGTAGTATTTCCGAGCTTCAGGGTCTGATGCATGAGCCTCCTTAATTGGTTTTATACAAGGACAGGGTGTCTTTGCGGACCAGTCCTCGTTTTCTACCAAAGGTGGTGTCTGATTTTACAGTGAAACAGACTATACACCTTCCTGTGTATTATCCAGTGCATGCTGACAAAGGTGAGGTATTTCTCCATACACTTAATGTACACAGAACAAATGCTATGTTTCTGTCTTGATTGCACTAAGAACTGCAGAAAGTCCTCTCAGCTATTAGTTTTAGTTGCTCCTGGGAAAGCGGGTGCCCCTGTGACTAAACTGTGCCTGTGCAAATGGCTGGCTAACTGTGCTGTATTTTGTTATGTAAAATACGGTAAAAGAACTTTCTGGTACTGTGTGTGGCAACTTCACACATGGTATGGTCACTTCTGTTACCTGCTTTCAGAATGTTTCTGCAGCTGACAGATGTGCTGCTGTCTTATAGAGCCCTGTGCATACTTTAACTAAGCACTACAGCCTAAACATGAGATTTTGTAGATGTGCCAACTTCGGTCTTCTCGTGTTGCAAGGCCTTCTGCCCTCATTGCATGTCAGGCTTTGCCATCCTCCCTGGGTATCGTGTGTACTGCTGGGAATTGTTGCAAAGGTGTGGCCCAATGGAGGAGATATCCTCAATGAAAATAAAACAGTTAACTTACCGTAACAGTAGATCTACAAGAGAATCTCCTCCATTGGGCCACAGTGCAACGGCTTGTCCACTGCCTTGTTTGGAGGTGTCCATAAGTGCCTTATGTATACTGCATTCACAGTCCCATGTCTCTCCTTGTGTGCCTGGCACTGGTCTGCTGTCCTAGTTCCTCACAGTAAGAGGTCGTCTGAGCTTATCTCCAGTGAGGAACTGAGGAGCAATGGGGCCGGCCCCAGTTATGTAGGTGCTGACACTGTACATCATTGTGGGCAGCCTTTGGCTAGAAAAAGTTCCCGAGTGGTCCTGATGTCAGTGACTTACAATTCCAAAAGTGTGGCCCAATGGAGGAGATTTTCTCGAAAATCTGTTATTAAGGTGGGTAGCTGTTCTTTTCACGGCTTGAATGTGCTGCACGATGAACGACTCGTTAACTTTCTTGTTGTGCCAGTTTTGACATAAGAACTATAGTACAGCGATGTCTGAAAGTCGTTGTACCATAGGTCTGACGTTACAACTGTGGTACAGTGGAGATCTTACTTTGAGCTGGAGCTCTTGCAGCAGGCAATAACTGTTAGGACTTAAGCCACCATGCACCAGGACCCCAAGGAAACCTTCTAGCTAGCAGTCTTCAGCAAGGGACTGCCCCCGACATCAACATCGCCCGACGTCAGCCAGTGGTGTAAAAGGGGTGGTCCCCAGCTCCATCTCAGTTCTTTTCCCACCGTCTACCTGCTCGCATCGGCTCCTCAGATGCTTCTCTAGTCAGTTCGACCACTTTTGCGCCTTCAGTGTTTCTTTGATTTTTTTTCTACCAAGATATCCAAATTTATTTCTCTTTCTTCATGTTGTCTTCTCCAGCATTGTCTGTTTCATGTACGGATCGCAGAAAATCTAAGTGTGCCTGTGGCAAGCAGCTACCGTCGAAGCCTGCCTTTTTTGCCTAGGTCTGAATCACAACACTACGGCCTGTGAGTACTGCAGAACGTTGAACTCCTGGACTCTGATCCACTGCTAGAAGGCCCTTAAGGTGCACCTCCTAGAAAAGCAGCTTGCCGAGATGCAGAGACAGCGGGAAAGAGTCCTTCTTTGTCCTCGTTGGTCTCCACCTCCTCCACGTCTAAGCCACACGAGAAGAAGGATTCAGGGAAGCACAAACACTGAGGCAAAGACTGGGAAAAGTCCCGGGGTCGCTCCCATTTCAGGTCTCCACTGCACAAAAAGTCTTTGTCCAGCTTCTCATCCCACTGGGACTCGGACCACGCCTCCCGGCCTATCCACAACTACTCGGGGCAGCCGACTTTTAAACCACCCGCTGTCATCCTGGTTTCAGGTGGAGATAAGTCAGGGTCTGGGTCTTTGGGCCCTACCCTGATGCCCCTTAAGGTGAAGGCCACACCAGTAGGGTCACCCTCCACCTTAGGGGCTGGGACCAGCCAGAAGAAGGGCACTGACACTCCGGCGCTTGCCAAAACGGTCCCGAGGATCTCGTCCAAGGCCTTGGACGAGGCGCCACGGTGTCAGAGGCAGGTGTCAAACCCAGCGCCACCACCCCAGGCTCTGACCAAGGCATCGGCTGCTTCCCCACTGGACACCGTTAAGCAGCCATGTGCTACGGGCACACCCTCTCAGATGTCACGCTGGGCATCTCCCTCCTTCTCGCCGGGCCACTCTTCACCACTTGAAGATCTGGGGCGGGATGAGAGGCCTAATCAGCCCTTCGGGTCCCCTTCTCTGCCACCCGCTCTGATGCCGGACATCCTGACGTCAGATGCTCTGATGCTAGGTAAACCGACGCCACCTCCGCAGTTGCCAGATGGTCCGTTGGACCCGTAATTCTCCAAAGACCAGAGTCGGGCGCTCTTCTCCTTTTGGTGGAATCTGGTTAAAGGGGACTTGCTTCCCCCCTAAAGAACCGGTTGTCGTTGAACACAAGCCGGACCTAGGCATGGGTCAGGAGCCTAAGCAACCAACTCCTCCCCCTAGGAACCCTACTCTGAGCCCTGAGGATCACCTTGGTTGACCCCGGCACAAAGAGAAGCGTCACTGCAGAAGCTCCCGTTCGTCAAGTCGTCACTGTTGCCGGTCCTCGGATTTGAATGGTCCTTGCATCGGGTGCCAGTCCCATAGCCATCACCGATCCCATAGCTTATGACGCTCTAGCAGTTCATTCTCCTCTTCGATGGACTCCAGCACCAGTTCTGTGTCTTCAGGCTCGGACCATTCAGATCCTAGGGGTCACCCTTCCTCCCCAGATAACAGGGACACCCCCAGCTTGCCTCCTGACAACCCAGTGTTCATGGACGTCATGAGGCACATCCAGGCCTCCAGTGGATGGGAGACGGAAGACTTGGACTCGGAGAGGTGGAGGTTGGCTAAATACCTGAAGCAGAAGGAGCCCATGCCTCTAGTGGTGCCTCCTTTAGTGGATACCTTCCAGGACCTGACAAGGTTAACCTGGAAGCACCCTTCCACCTCCTCTGCCGTATCCAAGAAGTCGGATGGGCTGTACAGAGCCCCTAGGGAAGAGCCCTTCCTGGCAGAACACCCTATGGCAGACTCAATGGTGATCACAGCTGCTCATAATAGGTCAAAGAAGCCTAAACACCTAAGCACTCAGCCACCCGACCAGGAGTCCGGATACATTGACCAGATGGACAAAAAGATCTATTCGTCCTCCACTTGCTCCATCAGGTCCCTTAACTTTTTCACACGCTGTGCAGTACCAGAATGCCCTGTGTGAGAAAGGTATCTTCAGGCCTCCCAGACTCTGCACAAAAGACCGAGCTCCTGGACCTATTCAGATCTGGGTCAGATGTAGGCACCCATGTTTTGCGTGCCTCATACAACTCTGCAGATAACTGTTGCCAGAGCTGCGGCCTCCGGCGTTTCTCTGGTGCCATGCCTGACTTAGGATCTCAGGATTCCACCAGGATCTAAAATTGGGCATCTTGGACCTCCCCTTTAAGGGCTCAATCCTTTTTGCAGATGAAACAAAAAAACTGATTAATTCCCTCCAAGAGTCCAGGAAATCCATTTGGTCTGTCCAAAAAATGTACAGAGGGGACCAAAAACCCTTCAGAAAACTGCCATTTTAGAAGCCCTCATGACAACAGCCCCGAAACCAGCCTTAGCAGAGGGGTGGCTTCAAAAGAAAAGTCACCTCTGACACCCGGAAGCTCTGCCTCTCGAGCCACAAAGTCCTCCCAGGCCCCTCTGTCCACTCCCGGAGAATCCCAGTGACTCCTTGCTAGACCCCCCCTCCTCCAGTGGAGTCAGTGGGCGAAGTGATAGGGGATCGCTTCTCCCTCCATCTTGAGGATTGGAGCAAAATAACATCAGACCTGTGGGTTTTACACCTCATAGAGAGAGGTCATACTCTCGAGTTTGAGCAAATACCTCCAGATACTCCACCAGTGTTCTCCCGTTGTCCTCCCTCTCATGTCCCCCTAATTGAAGGGGAAATTCAGACCCTCCTGCAAAAGCAGGCGATAGAGCCAGTTCCTTTGGCTCAGTGGGGAACAGGGTATTATTCCCACTTTTTCCTAGTTCCCAAAAAGACCGGGGACCTTCGCCCCATCCTGGACCTCTGCTCCCTGGACAAGTTCATTGAATACAAAAGGTTCAAGATGGTTACCTTACTAGGTCTGATTCCCCTCTTGCATCAGGGGGACTGGCTTTGATCTCTAGATTTGCAGGATGCATAGCTGCACATTCTGATTGTTCTGCCCCACAGGAGGTTCCTGCAGTTCCTCTTTCAGGGCCGACATTACCAGTTTCAAGCTTTGCTATTCGGCCTCTCCTCCACTCTCAGAGTCTTCACCAAGTGTCTCGCGGTGGTGGCTGCGGTTCTGTGGCGCCAGGGCCATTATGTCTTTCCCTACCTAGATGACTGGCTTCTGGCAGCTCCCACATGGGAACAGCTAGTCTGCACTCTTGGAGACACCTTAACGCTCTTCCGAGAGCTGGGGATCACCCTGATCATTCCCAAATCGTTCCCATTCCCCAGTCACAGACTCCAGTTCATCAGGGCGGTCCTGGACACAGTTTAGGGAAAGGCCTTCCTCCCCTAAGATGGGGGGATCGCCTTCAGGGTCAGCCTCGGATGGTATCGGCAGGTCCTCGTGTCCCAGACAGAACCTATTTAAGGCTCCTCTGCCACATGGCGGCAGCCATCCCAATGGTTCCCTTGGCTCGCCTCCATAGGAGGATCCCTCAGTAGACGCTCAGGGTTCAGTGGGACCAGAGGTCGGACAACCTGGAGAAGATGGTACTGGTCTCCGACCCAGTTTGCAGAACACTCACCTGGTGGATGGACCCACTCAATCTCCAGCTGGAGCCCCCGAGATGAGTTCTGACCACGGATGCCTTTGGTCTCGGTTGGGGCGCTCATCTGTAGAACAGGATGACCCAGGGGACCTGGTCACCAGGTGAGCAGTCTCTCCATATCAACATTCTGCAGATGCGAGCAGTCCTGAATGCCTTACAGGCCTTTCAGGCGGACTTCTCTCCAGGCCCTATTCTCGTTCAGACGTACAGCATGTCTGTAGTCTTTTACATCAACAAACAAGGGAGACTCATTCCTACCCTCTCTGCAGGGGGGCTATGAGGGTCTGGTATTATGCGCTGGAACCTCATTTCGATCTCACCGATGTTCATGTTCCAGGTGCCCAAAACGTCTTGGCCAACAGCCTAAGCAGGTCTCGGTCCAAGGTTCATGAGTGGGAGCTCCTTCAGTCGGTAGCAGACCAGCTATTTGACAGATGGGGCTGACCAGTGTTGGACCTTTTTGCATCCCAACTCAACACCAAACTGCCCAGTTTCTGCTCTCTAGATACAGGGCCTGGAGTTTTCTGGCAAGATGCATTGTCCCTCTGTGGAACAGGGAGGTCGCTCTACTCCTTTCCTCCCTTTCCCATTCTGCAGAGGGTACTTCTGAGGCTACAGGCAGAGAGAGCAGAGCTGATTCTCATCGCCACCTTTTGGCCTCGGCAGATTTGATTCCCTCTACTTCAGCAGCTGGCATTGGAACCTTCAATTCCCCTGCCTCTGAGCTTGCACTTACCCTCCCAGGACTGGGGCAGTCTGATCCATCCAGATCTCAAGTCCTTGCATCTTCATGCGTGGCTCCTACAGACCTAACGAGGGCTAGATACGGGGTTTCCGATGAGGTGGCGGATGTTTTGGTGGCGGCCAGAAAACCCTCCACGAGATCCACCTGTGCTATGAAGTGGAAAAAGGTTTTGCCTATGGGCTACCACATGCCAGCTTAATCCCTTTTCTTGCCCTCCGAACTCTGTCCGTGAGTATTTCCTTTATCTATTCGAGCAGGGCCTGAGCTACTCCTCCATCAAGGTGCACCTTTCTGCCATCATGGCATACCATGCACTGGAAGAGGGAAAAACCCTCGCTCAGCTGGACATGTCCCGTACCTTTTTGCGTGGCATTTTGCACGTAAAGCCTCCCATCCGAGATCCCATCCCTCCATGGGATCTACTTTTTGTGTTTTGAGAAGCTCACGCTCCCTCATTTTGAACTGGCTATGGATTGTGAGCTATGCTTCCTATTCTGGAAAGCGTTATTTTTAGTTGCAGTTACTTCTGCCCGAAGAATTTTGGAGCTTCAGGCTCTGTTGTGTAAAGGAGCCGTATTTGTTTTTTCATAAGGACAGGGTGTCCTTGCCTGCAGATCTTTTGCCTAAGGTGGTGTATGTGTTTACCTTGAATCAGGACATCAACTTGCCAGTTTACTTTCCTGAGTACTCTACTCGGGGGAAGCATTGTTGCATACTCTTGACGTCCATAAGACACTTCGTTTCTGTTTGACCTGTACAGCTTCCGTTAGGGAAATTGATGAATTGTTGATCTTACTTTGAGAGGGCTCTTGCAGTAGGTATTCACATATAGGACCAAGCCGCCAGGCATCAGGACCCCACGGAAAAATCTCTAGCTAGCAGTCTCTGGCGGGGGACCACTCCCACTTCAGGTGACCGGCATCAACCGACGTCAGTATAAAGGGGCGGTCCCCCACGCCTGCCATCCAGTTCTTTCCCGCTGTTGGCTTGTGAAGGTACCTCATGGAAGAACAACGCTCTTTCGTCTCGCCATTTGGATGAGTATTACTCTTTTCGACTTTAAATTTTCGATTTTCTTCTCAAATACAGTTTTTGAATATCACTGTGTATGTCGTCCTCGATGCCCTCTGTATCACATAAGAATAAGTGTGACTCGTGCAGTTCCCAGCTCCCTCACAAGGACAGCCACTCTCTGTGCCTTTTCTGCTTAGGCCCGGACCAACGTGTGGAGGACTGCCAGCACTGCCGAGAATTCAATTCCGCAACCTGCAAACGGAGGTAGCAGTCCCTGGAAGCTCACTTGCTGAAAAAGAAAATGGCATCCATGGAAAAGGAATTGGAAGAAAATGAGGCAGGCGTACTCTTCCTCCGAAGGCCTCAACAGAAAGAGGGACAAGGAGAAGGGCCAGGACTCATCGTTCACAGCTGCTATGACTTCGGCTGGAGTCGCGGCCCTTAAGGTATCTTCCCCTCCATGGGACTGATCCTCGACAGCTGCCTTGGTGGTTACCAAGCCGGCGTCGGGGGGGCCTCCCCTACAAGCTTGTGCCTGGGCCTGCCAGGAGCCTCCGGAGCAAAGGAGGCCTCCACTCCCGCTATGGCCGCTCAACCCTCTTGGCCTACCAGTATAAGTGGGTCTGGTAAGTCAGGCACCGACTCTGCTGACGTCCGCCTAGACAAGGCTGATAAGCTGGTCGTCGGCCCCTCTGACGACCGCCCATTCCTCGACTCCACGTCAGACTCTGACACCACGCCTGACATCCGGGTGTCACCACAACGTACTCCTGCTGTGGTGCCCTCTGAGGCCCCTCCGTCCCCTCAGACTCCCCCTGGGGATTCTGCTCCCTCTTCCCCAGCTGGAGTTGAGGACACAGGGACGCTGCCATCAGGAATGCCCTCCCCGACGCCGGATCCTCAGACAGCGGACCTGGGCCGGCAGGGCTTCTGGGCCCTCCCGTGATTCCACCTATGCCTACTGGGCCGGCAAGACCTTCTGTTTTGTCAGAGCCTCTGGCGCTGGATCCCCTGGCGTACCAGAGCAGCGCGTAGTATCCGGCTCCACAGTACCGACACCGCAGTACCCAGCACCAGGCCTCCCCGCCCATCAGGTTACGGGTACCCTTTCTACAGGTTTCCCAGTTACCCGTATCCAAGTCCTCTTCCTCCTCCTCCTCCTCCACCACCACCCCCGCAGCCTCAAGTGGACTCGGAGGTTTTGGCCCCCTGGTGGGCTGAAGCTAAGATCCAACTCACCAGGGAGGTTGAGAGCCGTTTACCGACACTGGTCCCTACGCCAGACCCCTGATGTTGGCAACAGGAGACTCCTCCTCCATTGCCCGACGACAAAGCTGAACCGTCTGGATCAGGGAGGACATGCACCCCCATGGTACCCCCAGAGGGTTCTATCCACCCAACAGGGAGGACTTTTCCTCTTCATCATCGGAGCTATCAGATTCAGACACTGATTTTGATCACTCTGACCCTGGGGAACCAGACACACACTCCAGAAAACCCCAGGCCTAAGGACTCTCCGAAGTCTCTTCCGGAGGATTCTTCTTTTCTTGAGCTGCTGAGGAAAATCCAGGCAGCTTGTGAGTGGCAATCAGTGGAGCCAGATCCACAACGCAAAAAACTTGCTGCCCACCTGGATATCCCGGAAACCGCTCCCACACTGATTCCACCCTGGACCGAGCCTCACGCGGATCTTGTATCCACTATTTGGAAACAACCTTCCTCGCTAGCCTCGCTTCCTAAAAAGTCAGCTAGGCTGTATCAGGCTCCGGAGGGTAAAGACTGTCTCAGTCTTCACCCCAAGGCGGATTTGGTGGTGATTAGCGCTGCTCACGACTGATCCTCCAACCCAATGCATCTTAGCTCATCCCCTCCTGACAAGGAATCTTGACTTCTGGACCAGTACGGGAAGATCTACGCATCTTCTACCCTGGGTATGAGGGCCCTAAACTATGTTGGACACATCGGGGACTACCAGAAGTCCATTCTTAGTCAGGTTGAAGCCAAACTGGACTCTCTCCCTGATTCCCAGACCAAACAGGAAGTGGGAGACCTGGTCTGTTCCGTGCATTCGGCCCCCCTGTGAGCACGTTGTGTACCCACATATATGGCCGCATGATGGACACAGCAGGTAGGGGCTTCGGCTTTTTGCTGTAGGCTTGCGGTGTCATGCCTGGCTCCGTGTGTCAGGTTTGGTCCCTGAAGTACAGACTGCTATCCAGGATGCTCCCTTCAGGGGCTCTGTACTATTCGGAGGTGATGTCAAGGACATCATAACTGAATTGCAGGAGAAGGGTTTGGCAGTTAAGTCTGTTCAGACTATGTACACATTGTCTCAGGGCAGAAATGTCCCTTTCGGTGCCAAAATTAAAAACAAACACAGGCCTGACGTCCAAATAAACGTAGAGCCATTTCAGCAGCCAAAGCTTCTCCCAGCAAGAACTTCCTCTGGCTGTTCCAGAGGAACCGGTAGGGGGAGATTCTCCTCCCATCTGCCAGGTTGGGAGAGGATAATGGCAGATGCTTGGGTGCTTCATCTGGTCTCAGCGGGGCACTCAGTAGGGTTCACCGAAAGGCCTCCTCGCAGATCTCCCCCTCCATCCTTGTACTCCCCTATTCATCTTCCCTTGGTACTAGAGGAAATTTGCTCTTTTCCTCAGAAGGCAGCAATAGAACCCGTCCCCTCCCCATTTCAGGGGATGGGTTACTATTCTCACTTCTTCCTAGTACCAAAGAAGACCCGAGACCCATCTTAGATCTCAGCTCTCTGAATCAGTACATGGAGTACAAGTGGTTCAGAATGCTCTCTCTACAGAGCCTTCTTCACATGCTTCGGTTGGGACAGTGGCTTTGCGCTTTGAATATGTAGGATGCATACTTCCATATCCCCATATGCCCTTCCCACTACATATACCTCCATTTTTGTTTCCAGGGAGTGCACTACCAGTACAGGGCCCTCCCATTTAGCCTTTCCTTGGCTCCCCGAGTATTTATCAAATGCCTGGCAGTAGTGGCGGCCTTCCTGCGTACCCAAGGAGTGCAGGTCTTCCCCTGCTTGGACGACTGGCTTCTAGCAGCTCCATCTGGGGAGGAACTCTTACACTCCCTTTCTCTTACCCTACAGGTCTTTTCCAGCCTGGGTATCACAGTCAACTGGGCCAAGTCCGATCTGGTTCCTTGCCAATGGCTGCAGTTTGTAGGGGCAGTGTTGGATACAACCCTAGGCAAAGCTTTTTTTGCCCACGGACAGAGTTGACTCTCTTAAACCAGACTCATCTCTTGTCTGGCCTCAGATGAGTCAGAGCCAGGAAGGTCCTTCGCCTTCTCGGGCTCATGGCGGCGGCCATTCCGACTGTCCCTCTAGCGAGGCTCCACATGAGAGTCTCCCAGTGGACTCTCCAGTCTCAGTGGGACCAATCTTAGGATGACCTGGGCCATGAGGTCCTAGTGTCGGACCCGATGAGCAGGGACTTGCAGTGGTGGACGGTTCAGGAGAACCTCAACCGGTGGGTCCCGTTCTGCACCGATCCTCCCATCCAGACCCTGACGACGGACGCATCAGGTGCAGGCTGGGGTGCCCACCTAGGGTCTCACAGGACTCAGGGCAGCTGGTCTCACCTCGCGCAGCAATTACACATCAACGTTCTTGAGCTGAGGGCAGTTCTGTATGCCCTACAGGCTCTCCTTTTCTTCATTCACCCCGGTCATCTTTTGATTCAGTCAGACAACGTGTGTAGTCTGGTACCTCAACAAACAGGGAGGGACTCATTTCTACCCCCTGTGCAGGGAAGCAATGAGAGTCTGGTACTGGGCATCTCAGCACAACCTGCATCTGACGGCAGTCCATGTTCCGGGAGTGAAGAACACCCTGGCCGACGCTCTCGACCGTTCGTCGGTCAGGTCTCATGTGTTGGAACTAGATCAAAATGTCGTAAACAACATCTTTCAGCAGTGGGGGGACTCCTCAGGTGGCTCTCTTCGCCTCCCCTCACAACGCCAAGCTTCCCGCCTTTTGCTTGCTCGCTCCTGGGTGAGACATTTTTTGGCGGGAAGCGCTGTCTGTCTGTCTGTTGGAAGGCAGATTTGTTTATGCCTTCCCCCCCATTTCTTTGATTCCGAGGATGCTGAACAAGCTTCGGGCAGAGGGGGCATGAATGATCCTCATCGCTCCCTTCTGGCTGAGGCAAGTCTGGTTCTCTCTTCTGCAACAGTTTTCCGAGGAACCTCCTCTTCCTCTTCCTCTGCCTCTTGTCTCAGCATTTGCTGACCCAGGATCGGGGGACACTGGTCCATCCAGGACTCAAATCACTTCACCTTCATGCGTGGCTCCTACAGATGTAGCCATGACACGCTTTAGTGTATCACCTTTAGTAGTGGATATTTTGGTGGAGGCCAGAAAGCCTTCCACCAGGTCCACATACACTATGAAGTGGAAGCGAGTCACCATTTGGGCTGGTTCTAAGGAATTAGAACGTTTCTCCTGCCTGGTTAATAAAGTCCTGGACTACCTGAGGTATTTCTATGATCTGGGCCTTAGCTTCTCCTCTTTGAAGGTACATATGGCAGCCATTGTGGCCTACCACATTCCCTTTGGAGACAGGACTTCTGCTCAACTGGAAGTGTCCAAGACCTTCCTAAAAGGGGTTCTCCACCTGAGACCCCCTATCCGCAATCCTGCTGCTCCTTGGGACTTGAACTTTATTTTAGACAAGCTCACGCTGCCTCCTTTTGAACTGGCAGCAGATGCAGAATTGAAGTTTCTTTCTTGGAAGACACTCTTTCTTGTGGCCATCAACTCTGCTCGGAGGATTTCTGAGCTTCAAGCCCTGATGTGTAAGATCCCATACTTCATTTTCCACAAGGATTGGGTGGCGATGTGCACTAACCCTAAGTTTCTTCCAAAGGTGGTGGCTGAATCTATGCTGAATTGGTCCATTGAGCTCCCGGCCTTTTTTACGGAGCACTCCAGTCATGGAGAGTACCTTCTGCATATGCTGGATGTACACAGAATTCTGAGATACTACACTAACAGGACTAAGGATCTCAGAAAAACGGATCAGCTCTTCGTTTCTTTCGCTCACGAAAGAGAAGGCAATGCTGTTTCCAAACAATGCCTCTTTAAGTGGTTAGTGAATTGTATCACTTTCTGTTATGACAAGTATCACAAAACCCTGCTGGGTCAGGTCAGGGGTCACTCCACTAGAGGGGTAGCACCTTCGCTGCTTGTTTCAGGAATGTGTCAGCGGCAGAAATCTGTACAGCCGCAACTTGGACTTCCATTCATACCTTTATGAAACGTTACAGTTTGGACATTGCCTCTCGCAGCAAAGCAGGCTTCGGGTTGGCTGTTCTGCAGGGACTTCTTTCTTGAACTCTGCTCAGCCCTTTTTCAGTCATTTGTGGATGACGACGACTCCGTCCGCTTTTCTGTTCCAGACTGCTTGAGACTCGGTCCTATATGTGAATACCTACTGCAAGAGCCCTCTTGAAGTAAGATAGTACAGATACGCAGGGAATCTCATCAGAACAGTAGCCTCGAGAGAGGCTCTTGCAGAGGTCTCCTCCCCTCCATCCCCTGAGTCTCTTTCTTTTCCTTCTGTGGGGCATATCCTCTTCTCTCTTGTCATGCCTCTTCTGACCTCTAGCGGGAAAGAACTGGAAGGCGGGCGTGGGGGACTGCCCCTTTATACTGATGTCGGATGCCGCTGATCACCTAACATGGAGGCGGTCCCCTGCCAGAGACTGCTAGCTAGAGATTTTTCCTTGGGGTCCTGACGCTTGGCAGCTTGGTCCTGCATGTGAATACCTACTGCAAGAGCCTCTTTCAAAGATCTGCTGTTACAGTAAGTTCTTACGTAACTGTACTTTTCGTTTGCTCCCAGAACTCAAGGTGCACCAGTCACCAAGCAGACCCTGTCTAAATGGCTGGTTAACTGCATCTTTTTTTGTTGCAGCACGTACAGTAAACCCTTACCAGGTCTGGTAAGAGGCCATTCCACCAGGGTGGTGGCTACCTCCTTAGCCTCTCTGAAACGTCTCCACAGCAGATATTTACGCAGTGGCAACCTGAAGCTCTGTTCACACCCTTGTCAAGCGTTATAGGTTGGACGTGGCTTCCAGGCGTAGGACTGGGTTTGGCTTGGCGGTTCTCCAGGACCTTTTCTCCTGAATCTTCCCTTGCCGTGTTTCAGCCTCCTCCTGGATTTTTCTTGTCTTTATCCATTTATTGCTTAGGACCAAGTCCTAATGATTATTGACTGCTGCAAGTGCTTCAACTCGAAGTAAGATAGTACAGTTACGTAAGAACTTACTATAGCAGTAGATCTTCTGAAGAGCTCTTGCAGCAGGCGTTGCTTTCCCTTCTTGCCCCCCGGTTTCTCTCTCTCTTTAATTTTTTGGCAGAGAACCTGCCCAGTTCTCCTTCCATTCTAGACTTCAGGTCTCCGGCAGGAGAACTGAGGTGGGGCTTAGGACCTTCTCCTTTTATACCATTGGCTGACGTCAGGTGGAGCCGATGTTTGGGGGCCGGGCGTCCCTCGCTGAAGACTGCTAGCTAGAAGGTTTCCGTGGAGTCCTGGTGCCTGGCGGCTTAGTCCTAACGTTTATTACCTGCTGCAAGGGCTCTTCTTGAAGATCTGCTGTTATGGTAAGTTCTTACGTAACTGTACTTTTTGACTGTATCGATTTCCATACAGAATTAATACTGTAAAACAGGTAATAAATAATGAAATTAAATCTTACTATGTTTGCGCTCCTTTACCCAGCGTGAACTTAGTTTTGCAGCACAAAAGAAATTACGGCTGTATTAATGATCATACATCTTTATTTATAAAACGTAACACAGTAATAAAAAAAAAAGATTAACCAAAAAGCAGTATAAGGTGGTGTTGCTGTAGGTAGTCTTCACTTAAGTAGAACATGGGAGACTGTGAAGGAAAGAACTACGTGCTACTCGCTGGTAAGTCCCTCTCTAAGTCCCTTGCCATACTTCGAGTAACTGTAAGAAACAGACCGCTGTGTAAACAAACAGAAACAACTGGACAGTCATAGTCGGTCAGCAGTCTGCTTACCTCTTCTCTTTGCAGTCTGAGTATCCATTCTTTTGATTTCTCTCTCTGCAGTCTGCATCTCTCTTATTTGTAGTTCTCTCTTCTGGTAATTCACTACATATAAATGACTGCCGATTGACAGGTAACATATTTCGACAACAAGGGTGAGTAGAGGGTACATAGCAGTACATAGATGTCTAATTGCAGTCTAATATAAATTGTAAGTGGCTGCCGACTGATAGATGACAGGAGCTGGGTTACTGCAGATTACTCAGTGAGCCAGGCGCGAATTCAAGTTTGCGTTTTTTGTTCAACAAAGCCTTAACCGCGTAATTTGCTTTGCATTTCAACTACCCGTTTTACAGTATATAGTACTTCAGTTTTAAGCGGTAAATTTTGCCCCTCCAACTTCACATTGTTTTCCCCTGCATGAAGAGACATTTAGTGATTGTGGTTGGATTTGTAATAGTGCTTTCTTCATTAGAGCACAATACATTCTGCCTGTGGTCAGTATCTCTGAGCTGAATAATGTTGTCTTCATTGAGATATTAAAGCAGGGAGGCAGTATAGCGCAGTGGTTTAAGGCTCTGAGCTGCAAATTTGGTGACATCCAGCAGACCAGACTTGGGTTTGAGTCCCACAGCTTCCACTTGCATACTGTGTGACCCTGAGCAAGTCACTTAACTTCCCTGTGCTCCCAGGTTGCACCTGTAAAAAAGCTTTCAGCTTAGTGTGCTACTCCTGGTTAAACAACTAACAAAAAAAATGGCTAGAGGATGCTGGCAAAAAAGAAAACCTGCTTAGAGATGCAAGGAAAATGGAGAGCTCACAGTAGGAGAAAGGGAAGGCAAAGAAAGGAGATGAAAAGAGACACAGGAAGAAAAGAGAAAAAGATCACAGGGAAGATTAAATGACATCTAGAACAATAGTTCTTAGACTTTGTCACAGTGAGCCTCCCCAAATCCATGGAAAAGATTTTGAGCCTCCCCCAAAAACTGAAATCATCTTGGGCCTGCCCAAAGAAAAATAACACATGCAGTATACCATGAATAAATTGAAACCCCCTTGCGTACTTGGCTCACATTCAGTTCTTTGTCTTATACTGATGTGGAACCTTTGAAAAAGAGCTCCTGTGCTCAAAGGTGTTATCTGAATAACAAATAAATAAAATAAATATTATTATTCAGCTTATTGTACCCCCCTCCACCCCCCCCCACACACACACACACACACAGGCCAGCCTACTTGCCCCACTATTTTCATTCTTGAACCATTGTTACCCCTTGTTGCGTTACCTTCATGGGTCAGACTACTTTCTCAGTTTCCTCTCTATATGAAATAACCTTCATACATACTTTGCCTCTCCCTCCTTCCCTACTCCTAAGTAACTTATCTGGGATTATTTGCTCCTTCCTGCTATTGCTCTTAGCACTTCCATGCTCAACCTTGTATTTGGGCTGCTCATTGCCTCAGTCTACAAATTGATCAACTACCACCAGTCATTATTAGCTTATTGTTCATATTTGTTTGCACTATTGTTCATTGTGTATTTCTTGATTGTTTTGCAGTTACTTTTTGAAATGTGTTCACTACCTACCCTTCCCTTGGTACACCTGACATGCCTTGGCTCATTCACCTTCCCTTGCCACCTATTAGTAAATAAATGCATAAAATGTACCTACTATTATCCTCTTTCAGTTTGCTTCATCTCTTCACACAAAATACATAAAACTCAAAATTTAAATACAGTTCTTTTTCAGACTTGCTTGAGCCTCCTCTGGAACAGGTTGGGGCCTCCCCAAGGAGGCTGGCCTCACCATTTGAGAACCCCTGATCTAGAAGAAGCAAGAGAAGAATAGAGCAGTTTATACAGAGACAGCTGATGCATGGTGATTTATTTTTTCATTGAAAGTAAGAATTTCTGAAAACAGTTAAAATTGGTGGCAGTCATCCCAGGGGTGTAGTAGGAGGTGCGTTGTTCTGCCATGTAAAAGATCTGCGAGGATATATATCTCTTCCATTAGGCCACACCTGTGGAACTACAGTCATCATCTGGCACTAGGATCACACAGAAACTGTTTGCTAGCTGGGGGCTGCCCACTACGACATCGTGTCAGTGTTTACATAAAGGTGTACGGACACATCACTTCAGTACTTTGTTACTGTCGATCACACTCATCGGACTTGCTGAGGAAACGTTGTTGACTAGCCATTGCTATTTACTCATTTCTTTTGTTTACTAAAGTGATTTTGTTGTCTCTGCATGCCGCCGAAATCTCCGTTCACATTATTTCAGCATTGTAAGGATTTATTTTATTTATTTATTGAGTCTTGGATTACAATGCCTTTGAGCAATACAGCTCATTTACAAAGGTTCCATGTCAGTAGTACAAAAACAAAACAAGCTAAACAATAGATAAGTAAATAATAGATATCAAGAATATACTTAAAAAAAACAACATCAGAAGCAATCAAAATAACACTGAATGTTGCTCAATATAACAGTAGAGTGTGCTAGAAGAGAGGGCAGCCTAGGAGGCATTGTCAAAATCTAGGAGAGAAAGTAATGGGGTGTAAGGTGGGGGATGGGAGCAACAAGAGGGAGAAGGAGATGAGTTGCAAAGGAGGTGGCGAGGGAAGGAGCAGAGTTGCAAAGGAGGTAATGGGGACAGAGAGATGAGAGGATGGGGAAGTGGAAGGAGGGAAATGGGGTAAGTGCAGAGAGAAGGGGGGAGTGCGGGTGAAGTGAGGGGTAGGAAGACAGATTAATAGTATAAGGAGAAGAGGTGGTGTTTAGTCAGGAGAGGGGGCAGTCTAGCAGGCCTTGGCCAAAACCCGAGAGAGAGTAGTATGGGTGGGAGAGAGGTAAGAGAGAGAAATGTAGGGCGAAGGAGGGGAAGAAGTTGCCAAAGAGGTGTCGTGAGATAAGAGAATGGGTGGAGGGTAGAAGAGGGAAGGTGAGGAGCAAGGGAAGAACTTGCAGATACATGAGCAGAGAAGAAGCAAGGGTAAGAGGTGGAGGGGAAGACGCTCGAGGGTAGGATTGAAATTAAGTGGAGAGTTATAAGTGCCAAAAGGTACAGGTACAATGATAAAATAAGCAGAAGGCTACTAAGGGCGGCAGTCACATATACTGTTTGCTAATAGATGTTGTCGGAGTTTGTGTTTGAAAGGGCCAAGTTTTGACTCAGCAGATATGTCCCTACTCAGGGAGTTGAGCCAGAGGGGGCTCTGTAAGCAAAAGACCTCTGACCTAAGGTGGTGCGGCATCTGGGAACAGTAAAGACCTGAGTTGCCAAGCTGCGAGTATGTTGGGTACTGTGACAAGGGCCAAGGACCTGTTGGACCCCAGGGGGTAACAAACCAAGGTGTGCCTTATTGGCAAGTAAGCAGGTTTGATATTGGATCTGGCTGAATAATTGAAGCCACCCAGTCTGAGCATATAGGTCACGTGTGTGTGAGGTGGGCAGCCCCAGTAAGGAGTCTGCATGTTTTAAGAGCAACAGTGATCCTGTGAATGGAAGTAGCAGAGGCAGAGCCATAAACAACCAGCCCATAATCAATGATGGAAGTGACAGCTGAAAATTGCTATTTTTAGTGCCTCGGGAGTGAGGCTATGCTTGTGCCTGTGGAGTAGGCCAATCCTTATGTTGACAGCTCGAGCTGTATCAATATGGTGAGTGAGCTATCAACAATGATCTCTAGATATTTGAAGGAGTGGATTTGTTCAAGTGGGGTGCCAATGCAGTTTGTGATGAACAAGAGTTTGGACTTGTGTTTCTTTTGGGCATTGTTGAAAAGCATCACTTTGTTCTTTTTATAGTTTAGCACCAGTTTTTGAGTGATGAACCACGTTTCCACTTCTGAGAAACTATGTTGAAGGTTATCCTGGAGGCTCTTAGGGTCAGGATTGCTAGAGTAGATCACGGCATCATCCGTGTAAAGCAGAATCTGTTCATGACAGGCTCATGGGAGGTTATTCAAGTAGATACTGAAGAGAAGGGGCCCCAGTAAAGATCCCTGAGGCACTCCAGAATGGACTGGCTTCCTTTCGGAGAGGACATTGGTTATCTTGACCTGCTGCAAATGTTCTTCTAAGTAACTTTTGAACCAGCTGACAGCATCATTCTACACCCCTGAGAGCGATAATTGCCCGAGTAGCAGTGAGTGGTTCAGAGTATCAAAGGCCTTCGTTAGGTCGATAAAGGCACCCCCTACCAGATGGCCTTGGTCGAGTGCATTATGTATGAAACCAGTGAATTCTAACAGTGCAGTGATAGTACTATGACCTTTACGAAAGCCATGCTGCTGGGGACATTGGATATTGTATTTGTCCAGGTATTCCACAAGCTGATCTGCAATTATACGCTCCAGTGCTTTCGACAGAGGAGGTAGAACGGAGGTTGGCCTGTAGTTTGTGTGCCATGCCCTATCTCCACCTTTGTGCACCGGGGTTGCTAGGGCCTGTTTCCATTTTAAGGGGAATCTCCCAAGCCTTAGAGAAAGGTTCAGAATCTTGGTAAGAGGTGTAAGTTTCCTCGAGGGTGAGGGCAATAAATCTGAGATCTAGATTGTCCCCTCTGAATCTTGTTTTACCGAGTACTTTGCGTATGTACTTTCTAGCCTCTTGTAGTAACCTTTCTGAAGTGAAAAATAAAATGGGGGCTGCTGCTGGGCATTGCAGACTTGAGGGGGCAGGGGCAGAGACTGTGAAAAAATCAGGGGGAGGACACTGCTGAGGTCTGTAAAGGCATCATTAAAAATATTGGCTGTGGCCATTGGGTCAAGAGTCGGGCTTCCATCAACGTTAAGCATGGTGGATGCTCTCTTGAGGTCTTTGCCAGTAACTTCATTTATGTTGTTCCAGAAATGTTTACTGTAACCCCACGAGTTGGAAGGTTCCTCCCTAAAGTATTGATTTTTTGCAAAACGGATTGGCTGTGGTACAAACATTTCTGGATTTTTTTTATAAGCCTGACTATCTGCTAAGGATGGAGACTAAATTTATAAAGAAGACTCACACACCATTTCTGCTGTTTGGGCCTGTCTCACAATGTGAGGACTTGTGAGATCTGCTAGTGTTTCAACCAGGCAACAAGGTGACGCCGTAAGAAACCTCTAGAAACTTTCCTTTTCCTAAAAGCATTAGCAGCCATGGAGAAGGAGCAAGTTCCAAAATCACTGTTGCCGTCCACATTGGCTGAGATGCACTCGCCGAAATCAAAGTCAAAGGACCAGGACAGAAATGGTCACTGTCTTGGTTTTCTTCATCATTTGGACACAAGCATAGAGACGAGGAAAAGTCTGCTTCCCCGAGACGAGATCCTGGTTGCCATTGAGACCAGGTAATCATTCAGCATCATTACTCACTCCGGCTGCATTGACTACAGCCCCCCCTTCCCAGACCGTCACTGAAACACAAAGATCGAGGTCTAGCTTAGGCAGTAGTGTTTCTACTATGGATGGTACAAAGTCATCGTCGTCGTACCAAGGCCCGTTGTCAATGGAGGTAGTCATGACCCATAGCCAGGGCATTGTCAAATCTTGGGCTGTGCTGGCTTCGTTTTTGGAGATGATACGATGCATTCTGCCTGGCTTATCTATGCAGGCTCTTCTGTTGACGGGGCCATCTGGCACTCGATTCCCATCAGCGACTACTTCCAGCACACAGCAAATTCCTCCCTGTCAGCTGCCATCATCACCGGCGACTTCTGTGGCTTATGTCATTGACAGGGAGGTCAACGACAAGGTGGAATATTATCCTGACTGCATGGTATTAGAGGAGGATTTAGAGGGAGAACATTATGTTGCCAGTCGTTCTAGTTCTACCCTCTCATCCTGCAGTGAGGACTCTGTGGTGTATACCCCCGGGATCTCCATAGGATCCCACTTTTCAAGCCATGATGCAGCAAATGCAAACTGCCATGGGCTTTGCAGCTCAAGAAAATGTCAGTAAAAAGAACTTAATGGAATTTTTGGAAGTTCCTTGTTCACCACCCATTATAATTCCTGTTTATCCTGTATTAGAGGATGCTACCTTTGCTGCATGGCAGAGACCAAACTCACTGCCTCCAGTGCCTAGAAAGGCTAATAAACAGTATCCTGCTCCATCTGCTCAGCCTTATTATGCTAACCAGCCAGAAACTGACTCTTTAGTCATCATGGCTGCTCAGGATAGATCCAGGGCTCCTAAGCATCTGAGTACTTTATCTCCCGACAAGAAATTATAGGAGGCCAGATGTGATGGGCAAGCGTACTTATGCCTCTGCCTCATTGAGCCTTAGGAGTGCAGACTACCAGGCCCGTATGATTAAATAATAACATACTAAAATGCCAGCAGAATAGGCCCAACGGTCTTTTGTGTCTGCTCGTTTGGTCAGCCCCCACCCTGGGAGCTGACCTTGCTGCCCCCCTCACCTTCTCTGGCTTCTCCCTTCCCAGTTCCGGATATTCTCGCTGCATTGGATTTTGCTTCCAGAACCTTTCCCCTGTACCTGTCCCACCCCCTCTTGAACCCCACCAGCGTCTCTGCCTCCACCAGCCCCTAGGCAGCGCATTCCATGGCTCCACCACCCTCTCAGTGAAGTAGCACCTCCTCCTTTCTCCTGAATCTTCCCCCTCCAGCTTCCACCCATGCCCTCTAGTGGCCCCTCCTTCTTCCTTGAAGCACCCTGACTGTTTCTCCCCTATTTACCCCTTCATGTACCTGAAGACCTTTATCATGTCCCCTGGTCCTTCTCTCTTCCAGTGTGTACATATTTAGCTCTTCGAGCCTCTCCTCATAGGTCCTGTCCCCAAGCCCCAAATCATTTTGGTTGCCCTCCTCTGGACCCTGTCCAGGAGTTTAATGTCCCTCTTTAAGTGTGGCCTCCAAAACTGCGCAGTACTTGAGTGCGGCCTCACCAAGCAGTTATACAGAGGGAGTATCACTCCTCCTTCTGGAGGTGATCCCCCAGCGATGCATCCCAGCATCCTGTTGGCCTTGGCTGCTGCCCTCCTGCAAGTCTCCGAAGTTGTTCATCTTGACATCCACCACCACCCCAGGTCCCTCTCAGCCATCGAGACTGTAGCATCCCCCGAGTGTGTACACTTGGCCCAGGTTTCTGGCCCCAGGTGCAGTACCTTGCACTTCCCTGCATTGAACCTCAGCTTCCACTTTCTAGACCATCTTTCCAGAGCCTCCAGGTCCCCTGTAGGGCCTTCCTCCCCATCCACCACCGCCCCGGTTTTGAGTCATCTGCAAAGAGACTCATCTCACTCAGACCACCTGTCCTTATGTCAGAGACGTAGGTGTTGAACAGGAGGGGCCCAAGGACTGATCCCTGTGGGACCCCACTAATGACCCTCCTTGGGGATGAGACTATCCCGCCAACTATGACCCTCTGTGTCCGGTCCTGGAGCCAATTGCCTATCCATCTGATCATCTGGTTCCCCACCCCCATTTCTCCCAGCTTATCCAACAGGCCCACGATGCCACAGTGGCCTTTGGAAAGCTGCTAAGATTACAGCCTAGGCTTTACCCGAGGGCTCTGCCAAAAATGAGCTACTTAAAACTAACTTCTGGGGCAGAGATTGGCAAACATTACTAAAGTCTGCATATAATGTCTCTTGTGTTTCTGCCAGAACTGCTGCTTCAGGCATATGACCGCACCTGGAGTACTGCATGCAGTACTGGCGCCCATATCTGAAGAGGGACAGTAAGTTACTGGAGGGGGTGCAGTGCAGGGCGACAAAGATGATCAAGGAGCTGGGGGACTTATCATATGAGAGGAGGCTGAGGGAGTTGAACATGTACTCGCTGGAGGAGAGGAGTGACAGGGGGGACATGACTGAAACCTTTAAGTACATGAAAAGAATAAGCAAGACAGGTACAGAGGGGCTGTTCAAAGTAAGGGAGGGGAGGGACACCAGGGGCCATGATATGAGACTGGAGGGAGGACGGTTCAGGAGGGAGATGAGGAGACACTTTTTTACAGAGAGGGTGGTGGCTGGGTGGAATGCGTTACTTGCAGAAGTGGTATCCAGTAGAACAGTGGACTGCTTCAAAAGGGGATGGGACAGGACAAGGGGGAGGGTCAATGAAGGGGAATGGTGGATGGGAGGGGCAGCTGCAGAATAAGGGGTGCTAGCTGCACATTCAAGCAGACTTGATAGACCTCTGGGCCTTTATCTGCTGGCAAATTTCGTATGTTCGTATGCATGAGATGCTATTCATGGCTTAGAGTTGCTGACTTTGTTAAAGATGTGCAGCAGGCAGTTTTGAATGCTCCATTTAGGGGGACAGAACTGTTTGGTTATGTTGTTGAAGAGACAGTCTTCAGACAACCAAAATGATCCTCAGATCTGTCAAGTCCATTTACCCTATTCTTTCTAGGGGTTGTGGGAGGGACCCTTTTCATCAGCCTGTTGCAAAAGGTGGTTGTGTCCACCGTCAGTAAGGCAGAGGTAGGGGAGGTGACTCTTTGCCTGGACCCCTACTCCCAGGTGGCCATTGTAAAGCACCCAGAAAATCAGTGCTGGTGGCTCTGCCCCCAACGGTTTCTCCTGACTCGTCTCAGACTATAACCCCACTGCTGCTGTTACCTCTAGTGGTGGCTGTGGGGGGCAAGATCTCTCTGCAGCTAAAACCAGTGGCAGCAGATTACAGCAGACTAATGGGTACTGGAGATAATTGCAAGGGTGCATGCTCTGTAGCTGCTAGTATAGAAGCGGTTCTCCAGCCCAGAGAAACAAAAAGGATATATTCCAAATACATAGTAGTATAGTAACATAGTATTTGACGGCAGATAAGGAACGCTAGGCCCACTCAGTCTGCCCATATTCCCTGCCAGCATAAGTGGTCACTGACCCTACTTAGTCATTGGCTTTAGCCTTTCCTACCCACCTCAGGGTTCCCTTGTGGCTATCCCATGCATGTTTGAATTTCCTCCTGGTGCTAGCTCCCACTGCTTCCTGGGGTAGGCAGTTCCATGCATCTACCACCCTGTCTGCGAAGAAAAGCTTCCTCACATTCCCCTTTATCCTGCCTCCCTGCAATCTCATATCATGCCCCCCTTGTCCTTGTAAACCTCCTATACTGAAAGATTTTGCCCACTTACACTTTGTTTATGCCCTTAAGATACTTGAAGATTTTTGTCATATCTCCCCGTTCCCGCCTCTTTTCCAGTGTATACATATTAAGGTCTTTTAATCTCCCCTCGTATGTCTCCTGGTGCAAGCCCTGCACCATCTTTGTTGCCCATCTCTGAACCACCTCCACCCTGTCTGTGTCTTTATGAAGATGCGGCCTCCAGAACTGTACACTGTACTCCAAATGAGGCCTCACCAACGTTGTGTACAGTGGCATCACAACCTCCCTTCTTCTGCTAGTGACACTCCTTCCTGTGCACCCCAGCATGCTACTGGCCCTCCCCACAGCCTTGGTGCACTGTTTGTTTGGACAACTTTAGGTCATCTGAGATGATTATCCCTAAATTCCTTTCTTCCCTGGTAACCTTCCTGATCCCAAACTGGACAGGGAATCTTCGTCCTGTACTAGACCTCAGGGATCTCAGCTTGTTCATAGAACACAAGATGTTTCGTATGGTATCCTTGCAAACTCTTGAGTCCCCTTCTGCAAAAGGGGACTGGCTGTGGTCCCCAGACATGAAGGATGCGTACCTTCATATCATGATCAGAAAAGCACACAGCAGTTATCTACATTTCATTCTGGAAGGGGAGCACTATCAGTTCACAGTGTTGCCCTTTGGCTTGTCCTGTATGCCACATGTCCTTACCCAGTGCTTGGCAGTAGTGGCAGCAGCCCTTTGCTTGGAGGGCCTGTATGTGTTCCCCTATCTGGATGACTAGCTTCTGAAGGTCAGCTCCAGAGAGGCTTTACTGCATACCCTGTCGAGGACAAGGCAGTTGTTCGATGATATAATGATCACAGTGAATGTCCCCAGGTTGGTACTGACTCCCTGCCAAAGACTGCAGTACATCGGATGTCTCAGAGGAAGAGAAGGGATATGCTTTCCTGCCACAGGACGGGGCAGAAAGTCTGATTACTCAAGCACAACTAATATACAGAAGTCACAAAGTGCCTGCACTGGGCATGTTTTGCCTTCTGGGCCTTATGGCTGCAGCCATTGTGACGGTGCTACTGGCACGTTTGCACATAAGGATACTACAGTGGACACTCAGGGTTCAGTGGGATCAGCTGGTGGATGAGCTGGACCAAAAGCTCCTTCTCGCATCTCTGTTGAGCAGGGTGCTACTATGGTGGATGTCCGCACCAGCCTTTTAAAGGGCATTCTATTCCTTGTCTCCACTCCTGTACAGATCCTCACCACAGAATGCCTCGGGTTCCAAATGGGGTGCACATCTGGGTCCCTACCAGACACAGCAGTTAAGGTCCCAGATAGAGGCCAACATTAATGTTGAGGTAGAGGACATTAATGGTGTGGAAATGAGAGCTGTTCTATGCAGTCTCCCAGCATTCCAGGTGCATTTAACACAGAGTCCTCTGTTAATTGAGATGGACAATGCCAGTATGATGCACTACATCAAGAAACAAGGGGGCACTCACTCCTATCCCCTATGCAGGGAGGCAGTGAGAGCGTGGTACTGGACTGTGTCCCATAGCCTCCACCTGTTAGCTAAGCATCTCCCAGTTACCCAAAACATAAGCAGGTTGCCATCCCAAATGCACAAATGGGAGCTGCTGACCTTCGTGGCAGATGGCCTCTTCGCAAAATGGGGTCATTCAGAGTTGGACCTTTTTGCATCTCCACACAGTGTAAAACTGCCCAGTTTCTGCTTGCTTGCTTCAGGGCCTGGAGTTCTGTGGCAATATGCGTTGTCCCTGTCTTAGTAAGGGAAGTTCCTGTACACATTTCCCCCAATTCGTGTAATACAGAGGATACTACTCAAGTTGAAGATGGTGGGTGCCTCCCTCATCCTCATTGCTTCATTATGGCCTCGCCAAATATGGTTTCCACTCCTACAACAACTGACGGTGGGACCTCCAGTACGTCTACTGTTGTGTCTGGGTCTGTTATAGAATAAAGAGTCCCTGGTTCATCTGGAGCTGAAGTCCCAGCATCTCCATGCTTGGCTTCTGAAACATAGCCGTGGCACGTTTTGGGGTATTCCCTAAAGTTGCTGATGTTCCGGTTGTGGCTAGAAAGCCTTCTGCCAGGCATACTTATTTCTTGAAGTAGAATCATTTCAGTTTGTGGGCTGCTTCCAGGAATTTGGACACCACTGACTACCCTCTTTAACAAATCATGGGAGGATGGGGTGGTAACTGAGGACTGGAGGAGGGCAGATGTGATTCCCCTTCACAAAAGTGGGAGCAAGGCAGAAGCAGGAAACTACAGACCTGTTAGTTTAACCTCAGTGGTAGGGAAAATGATGGAATCACTTCTGAAGGAAAGAATTGTTGCGTATCTAGAGGCCAGAGGGGCACAGGACCCAAGGCAGCATGGATTCACAGCGGGAAGGTCATGCCAGACAAATCTGATAGATTTCTTTGACTGGGTGACCAAAGTAGTAGATCAGGGAGGGGCTGTGGACATGGCCTACCTAGACTTTAGCAAGGGATTTGACACAGTCCCACACAAAAGATTAATATACAAGTTAGCCAGCCTGGGAGTGGGTCCCAAGGTGACAGCCTGGGTAAAGAATTGGCTGGAGAATAGGACACAGAGAGTAATAGTAAATGGAGTCCACTCTGAAAAAGGGGTTTAGCAGTGGGTACCACAGGGTTCAGTATTAGGACGGTCCTCTTCAATGTCTTTATAGCGACATTGCAGAGGACTGGAAGGAAAAAGTATGTCTCTTTGCAGATGACACAAAGATCTGCAACAGAGTTGATGTACAAGGTGGGGTGGAAAGGATGAGAAGGGACTTGGCAAGGTTAGAGGAATGGTCAAATGTATGGCAGCTTAGATTCAGTGCTAAGAAGTGCAAGGTAATGCACCTGGAAACAAAACCAGGGAAGAGTACACAATGGGGGCGAGATACTAACAACAACAAAAATGGAAAGGGACCTGGGGGTAGTCATATCAGATGACCTAAAGGTGGGCAAGCAATGTGAGAGGGCAGCAAGGAGGGCTGGGGGATACTAGGATGCATAGGAGAGGCATCACCAGCAGAAAACAAGAAGTTATATCCTCTGTACAGACAGCTGGTGAGACCACATCTGAGTACTGCGTGCAGTTCTGGAGACCCAATCTCTGCAAAGACATAGACAGGATGGAAGCTGTCCAGAGGAGGGCAACTAAAATGGTGCAGGGTCTGCGGAAGATATATGAAGAGAGACTTAAGGAGCTTAATATGTATAGCCTCGAGTAAAGGAGGAGAGGGGACATGATAGAAACTTTCAAGTACCTCAAGGAATCAACAAAGTCCAAGAGGGTAGCATCTTTCAAAAAAGAGGTGTGCAAGAACAAGGGGACACAATTTGAAGATAGAAGAGGCGGCTCAGAGGTAATTTAAGGAAGTATTTTTCACAGAGAGGGTTGTGGATACATGGAACAGCCTTCCAGAGGAGGTTGTGGAGTCAAAAACAGTGGTGGAATTCAAGCATGCATGGGACAGTCATAAGGCAATTCTAGGGGGTGGGGGTAGGAAGAAGTAGGCTGCTGGTTAACTAGGATCTGCAGCTTATCCATCAGGTAGGGAAATGGGCAGACTGGGTGGGCCAAGCGGTCCTTATCTGCCGTCAAATTCTATGTTTCTATTCACATGTCCTATAAACACAGTATTGGAATACTTGCTGTCCCTGTTAGATTCTGGACTGCAGTGTTCTCCCTTAAGGTACATTTGGCTGCTGTATCAACTTTCTATGTCCTTATTGATGGATGTATGGTTGCACAACTGGAGGTGTCCCATATTTTTTTTTTTTTTTTTTGAGAGAGGTATTCTGCATATGAAACCTTGTATTTGTAACCAAGTCTATCTGTGGGACTTGAATTTTGTGCTTGAGAAACTTATGGGTCTGTTTGAGTCAGCCATGAGTTGTGGTCTGTGTTTCTCTTATGCAAAACTAAATTTTTTGTTGCAGTCACTTGTGTGTGAAAGATTTCAGAGCTGCAGGCTCTAATGTGTGAGCCTCCTTATTTGAATTTTCACAAAGTTTCTTTGCTTACAAATTCTAAGTTTATTCTGAAGGTGGTATCTGAATTTATACTGAATCAAATTAAACACCTTCCTGTTCTCTCCGGAGCATGCCAGGCAGGTTGACGCATTACTCCATACTTTAGATGTACTTAGAATACTGAGATATTGTTAAATATTATGTGAATTGCACCAAGAACTATAGAAAGTCCGCTCAGTTTTTGTTTCGTTTGCCTCAGGAAAGCGGGCGCTCCTGTCTAAACAGTGCCGATCTAAATGGCTGGCACATTGTATTACGTTTTGTTAAAGGAAGTACGACAAGAAACTTCCTGGTATGGTTCATGGGCATTCCACAATGGGGATGGCCATCTCTACGGCTTTTTTCAGAAAGGTCCCTGCTGGTGACATTTGTGCTGTAACCACATGGAGCACTATTTACACCTTCACTAAACATTATAGTCTGGACATCACCTCTCGTAGATGTGCTGGCTTTGGGCTTGCTGTACTGCAGGGCCTCCTGTCTTGAATGTGTCACCCTCTACCAGCTTCCAGAAGCGTGGCCTAGTGGAGGTATCCTTGAAGAAGACACAACACTCATGTACATACTGTAACTGTAGATCTTCAAGAGCATCTCTTCCATTAAACCATGCCATCCCTTGTTATGTTCAAGTTCAAGTTTATTGCAGGAAAGACTCCGTTGAGCAAGCACATTCACAAGGAGGTCCTGAGGGACATACACATACAGTTCGCAATTACATAGACAGGAAATATAAAATGTAGAACAATAAAGAAAAATATGTAATACAAGAGGTATACACAATAGACGTCCTTATGCTATATATGCAGTACCCCTTCTGCCTCTGTGATGTTACTTCTGGTACTGTGCTTGATCCTAATCAATGGCTGTTATATCTAGCACCTTCTGTCACCTTGTATGCTTAGTGCTGGTCTGATCTCCTAGTTCCCCAATGGTGGCGGTCCTCTGAGCTTGACCTTCAGCTGGGAACTGAGGAGCGATGGGGCCACTGACATTTATTTAGATGAAGATGCATGACGTTGTCATGGGTAGGTGGGGTGGCCCCGGTTAGCAAAAGCTTCCGTGTGGTTCTAGTTTCTGACAGCTGTAGTTCCAAAGGTGTGGCCTAATGAAAGAGATCCTCTCTAAGATCTACTGTTACAGTAAGTACTTAACTGTTCTTTCTGGGTTGGATCCTCAGTCCTGGCTCTCTTCCTGGGTTTGTGGAGCTTGGATATGTGTGGCAGAGACAGTGTGCTTTCGCCCTGGAGAGAGTGGGTAATACTATCTTGTAGAATAGCAGCACAGTTGTCTGTTTACTTCAGGTGGCGTTGGGGAACTGTGTGATGGTTTTGCACATTTACTGCTAATAGGTTGGAGATTTTGGAAGTTGGGTTGAAAAGAATGCAGCCATTTGGAACAATTGCACTCATGATCAGGAGCCTGAAGTGAATTGTGGGGGTCCTGGAACACTTACGATGAGGTTAGTGGACTGGAACCTCTGAAGATACAATTTTCTCAAGTTTGTATTAATGTCAGGGATCTGCTTTCCTTTTTGACCAGGTGTAAGTGACGAGGAGGATCAAAAACCAGTCCGTCTCCCTCTGAAGGTGCCTGTGGAACTTCAGCCACGGACCAATCACGCGTTGGCTCGGGTGCAGAGCCTGGCCCAGAACCCACGACTCAGGTAACAGAAATCTTAAACCATAAATTAAAACCACAAAAAAGTATCCTGGCTTTTTACTCCTGGGAGCACCAGTACCTGTGGGAGTTGTAAGTCTCATATTGCACTAAAACAGCTAACATCATAAGTGAACTGATAACATGAAGACACTTCAGAGCTAAATAAACATATCAGGCATAGCCCGGAAAAAACTATGTAAAAGGGTCTTGAGAAAGGGCGTCTGCAAATGGGGGGGGGGATAATATAAAATCAAATATGGGACATGATTATACAAAATATGACATATGACACATGGTACATGGGGAGAGGCTGGAAGTAGTGCTGAGGAGGACAATTAAGATGGTGCAGGGCGTACTGGGGCTCTCGTACGAGGAGCGACTAAAGTCACTGAACTTGTATTCTCTGGAGACTAGGAGGGAGAGAGAGGATATGATCAAGACATTAAAGTTCCTGAAAGGCATCAGTAAAGTGCCCAGTTCTGAACTTATTACCAGGGCCAACTGCCTAACCACTAGAGGACACGAATGGAAGTTTCGGGGTGGTAGCTTCAAGAGGGATCTGAGGAAGCACTGCTTCACTGAGAGAGTCATTGAGCCATGGCACAGACTGCTGGCTGTGGTGGTGGGATTAAACACCGTGGCTGCTTTCAATAAGGGGGTGGGATAGGGCAAGGGCATAGGTATAGGGGATACTGGAAATGGGGTTGGCGGGGCTAGGTCCCAGGACCATAGAAGGTTTGGGAAACCCATGGACAGACTTGATGGACCTGTGGTCTCCTCCTGCCATCATTTCTATGTTCTAAAGATGGAGTGGGGCAAAAACAAGGTAAAGAAAACAACCAAGTCTGGCCTGCTGGGAGGTTGCACTAGAAGATCTTTTTTTTTTTTTTGGACTTGGTGTACGGTTATATTTTATTATTTTAAAGTTATTTGCCTTTGCTTTACTGATAACTGGGTGACCAGGGCAGCTGTGCAGTGAGTCTTGCTGAGGCATACGGATGTTGATGGACCGATGCAGAACTTAAAGTGCGCTTATGGGTACATCAGCAAAATTAGGGAAAAATTGGAAAATAGCATGAAGGACATAGTGAAGGTAGGGGGCACAGAAGGAAGGTGGGCAGCATTTAAAAAGGCGATGAGAGAAACCGCAACTAGCTCCATTCCAAAACTATCCAAGAGTAAAAGGCCTAAGGGGCCAGTGTGGTTCACAGCTGATGTAAAGGCAGCAGTAAGAACCAAAAGGAGGGCATTTTTCAAGTATAAGGGTATTTAAAAGTAGGAAGACAGGGTGAAGTATTTGGAAACAACAAGATAAACCACCAGGAAGGTGCAGGAGGCCCAAGCGCAGACAGAGCTCCAGTTGACAACGAGGGTGAAGAAAGGGCATAAGGTTTTCTTCTGGTACATGTTGGAAAATACAAGGCAAAAGGAGGTATATTGAGATGTAAGGGGGGGTGGGAGGAGGGGGATAAGAGGAAGGCAGAGATACTGAAAATGTTTTTTGCTCCTCCCGAGTGCCCCGATCGGCCACTCCTTCAGGCCTCCTAGGACACCCTACCGCCACTGCACCCCCGTCGCCATCCACCGCCTCCAAATTCGGCAGCCCCCGGGGAAACCCAACGTAACCCTTTGTCGGACAGGTCCCCCCTTCCGAGGGAGATGGTGCCAGTGGGCACATTTCTGCTGACCCAGGTGCTGTGTGGGTCGGTCCGGAGATCCAGGGCTTTGTGGTGATGGGAACCAGTGGCCATCATCTGGCCGATCGGGAGGTGATTTTATGTTTTCTGGCCCTCCTACTTACCCCGATTGGGCCTACATGGGACAGTAACCTGAGGTGGGGACGTGTTGAGGCTGCGCTCCTTGCACATTGCCCAATCCACCTCCAGGTGCCGGGCCTTGCCCCCAGCGCGGGAGGGAAGCGTCTCAGTGGATGCTCTGGATCCCTCCCTGCTGGTCTCTGCTCCTGACACCCAGGCTCGGGCATGAACCCAGGTCTCCAGCGTGCTGAGTGAACCCCTTTGCTTGGCGCCATGGAGCCGGCTTGACAGTTTTTTGTGTTAGGTATTTACTTGAGAAGGATGGCCACTGCCAGGTTGCGGGGTTAGGAAGGGAGGAAGCAAAGATGCTGGGGGAAAATGTCCAGATAATGGAGAAAAGGGTGTTGGAAAAGCTAGCAAGGTTGAAGGTAGATAAAGCTATGGGATTGGATGGCTTTCATCTGAGGATGCTAAGGGAGATAGCAGGGGTTATAGCAGGGCCATAGCAGACATTTTCAGTAGCTCTCTAACCACAGGGTGGTCCCTAGGTACTGGAGGACAGCGTATGTGGTTCTGGTACACAAAGGGAAGGGGGATGAGCCAGAGATCTATAGGCCAGTCAGCTTGACATCTGTAGTGGGGAAGATCATGGAGTCTCTACTGAGGGGGGACCTGGTGGACTTCCGAGAGGGGGACAGGCTGGAGGACCCCAGATAGCATGGGTTCACGAGGGGAAGGTCTTGCCAGATGAATCTGGTTGAGTTTTTCAACTTGGTTACCAAAGTAGTAGACAAGGGGCATGCATTTAGTATAGTATAGTATAGTATAGTATACTTTGACTTCAGCAAGGCCTTTGACTCAGTCCCCCACAAGAGGCTGGTCAAAAAGGTTAGAGACCTTGGGGTAGAAGAAAAGTTGGTGAATTGAGTAGAGAGCTGGCTGGGGGTGGAACACAGAGGGTGGTAGTTGGTAGGGAGTTTTCAGAGGTGAGGGAAGTGACCAGTGGGGTATTTCAGGGGTCGGTACTAGGATGGGTCCTCTTCAATATTTTCAGACATTGGTGAAAGCATGAAGGGTAAGATTTGCCTCTTTGTAGACACTCAAAGATCTGCACAGTGGTAGCCATGGAAGGAGAAGGGAACTAAGTGAGGACCTGGGCAGGTTGAAGAACTTGTCCTAGATTTGGCAGCTGAACTTAAAATGCTAAAAAAAAAAAAATACAAAATGATGCACATCTGGAAAAAAGAACTCAAGGGTGTAATTTGAAATGGGAGGGGTGGTGCCGGATAGCACTCTGGAAGGAAAGGATTTAGGGGTGATAATGGAGACAGTGTCTGCACACTGCAACAGGGCAGTGAGCAAAGCATATAGAATGTTGGGATGGATAGGGAGGGGGATAAGCAGTAGATGGTGGGAAGTGATCTTCCTTCCGTACATGTTACTAGTGCAGCTGCACCTGGAATACTGCACATGATACTGGAGCTCACACCCTGAAGAACAGCTGCAGCAAGTTGAAGGCAGTGTAAGGCAACTAAGGTGGTGCATAGCCTTTGGGATTTGACATGTGAGGAGACTCTGCAGAACTTAAACATGTACACCACGGAGAAAAGGAGGGGAAGGGAATACCTGGTTGAGGCATGCATATACCAGCATGGGATAAATAGAGTAGATAGATGCCAAGGGACTATTCTCCTTGAGATCAAACACAGGGATATGAGGGACTAAACTAAAGCTGGCAGGAGGGGGATTCAAAGAGAATGTCCAGAGGGACGACACCCCAGAGGACTGTTCCCCTCAGCCTGGTAGTCCCTGCCAAGGGGATGAGGGCAAGTAACAGAGAAGCTGGTGAATGGGGCATGGGGGGCCGCCAACAGAAGGGAATGGTATAAGTAACAAGGTATAATGGTTAGTGTTCTAAAAAAAAAAGGTGCCTTATACACGATGAAGGATTATATGACAAGTGATGTAAAAATATGAGTTGCGTGCTCCTTATATTAACAGTGCGAGTCCAGTTGTGATGCTTTACAAAAACCTGCATCGTCCCCGCACTGAGATGTTGTCTCAGAGATTTGGAATGGTGCTGTAGAATCAGAACTCCATTTAAATGTTGCTGTGTGTTAATGCTCCCTCTAGTGTTCTATCGTCAGATTTGTTTTCTTCGCTGAAGAGAACAGTTGTCATGAAGTCCTCTACAAGTCGGTTGACTGTCTTTTGTTATTTTATTATTGTAAAAACTCCTTGCAGTTTTCTTACTTATTTCTTGATATTTGCATTAGTCGGAGAGGTTATTTTATCTAAATCTGTATTATTTAGCAGTATTGTCCAGTTTCCTATTGGTTCCTGGAACCAGAGACTAGTCTTACTGTGCGGTTCCCGCTTTACCTCAGTAATACTTTTTCTGTATCGCTCCTCATTGTCAATGGGGAGAGGGTCGGTAAAGAGCTCCCCACTGGCGTAGTGGTACAGCCCAAAGGCCGTCACTTAACATCAAACCCTGGGACACGAGGATTCTGGATATAGCAGTTACTCATTCTTTGCTGTACCTGAGGGGTAGGCTGCATAGACAGAGCTCTCTGAGAAGCTGTGTTTTCTACAACTATTTATTTATTTATTTTTTTAAATAAGACTGGGCAGCTTGGAGGGAGGTTGGGGTGACGTGGTGACAGGTAGCACCCTCACATTTAGAAATCGTGCCTATTACGCTGCAGTTTTCAGATTGACTAGCCTGCTGGTTAAATCTCATTTCAGTGCCTACAGTGCCTGAATGAGGGCCACTTACCTATCTATTTTAGGGTGTTTTCAACAGGAGGTCTCTAATATTAGCCCTCGCCTGGTGCCTCAGGTAGGTAATGATTTTTAATTATTTTGGGGGGGGCTTAACCAGTTAGGCTGGGGGGAGGTGTTAGAAAGCTGTTGTATTTTTGTTTTCTCCTTAGCATTCTCTGGTATGGCTCCCTTCTGTCTCTATAGATGTGCAGTTTATACTTGTTGAGAGCTGGTGTGTGTGTCCTTTTATTGAGAGATTTGTGCTGGTCTAGTGTAGGTGAGGAGCGTAGAACAGTCTTGGTCTCAGATCCCCTCGTTTTCTTGCATTGAACTGTCTTGGTCTAATGAAACGCCCCCCCTTTTTTTTTTTGTCCCTTTGGGCTGTTTGGCCGGGGCAGTAATTGTTTTTTGTAACAGTGAATCAGGGTTGTTTGGTCTGTTTTCTTGGTGGTCCATGCCTTCTTGTTGGCTTCTCACACGCTGGCCAGCTGTCAGCGGGTTTCTTGCCTGTTTAAATGTGAGCCTTCCTCAGTGCTGCTCTGCTAGGAGCTTACTTGGCACACATGCACTCAACACTGATGCTGAGTGTGCTAAGATCATGCATGCATGAACAGCAGTAACACTACTCTCACCTGGCTCCATCAACGTTCTTCTAACAAGTGAAGAGCTCTCAGTGCTGTCTATCCTAGTGCTGCACTGTCAGTGAAGTAGAGCAGGGCTGGTGGCACAACTTCTCCTGGCGCTGTTTTTTTTTTTTTCTTTCTTTTTGCGATTGATTGTGCTTTGTGACCTCTACCAGCGCTGGCCATCTGCCCGGTCACAGACCTCGCCACTCCATGCCCCCACATGACCTGCACTACTCCTGTTGCCCTCTTGGCTTACCCCCCCAGGGTGGGGCCACGGCACCGGCCAAGGTGTCATGGACATTGGTCGGGTCGGGGAGCTGGTCTGTTAGCATATGAGGAGCGGTGAGGTGGATGTCACATAGGCACTGGTGTGGTGTTTTACCTCTAGTTGTTATCATGGGGTGGGGACATGCAATGATGTCCCGCATCCACCCCACCCCTGGACGTCCAGATGCCGGCTGCTGTGGTACCCCCGGCCTCTGCCAGGTGTCTGTCTAGCATCAGACGTACTCACCACCCTCCCCACGGAGAAGGAGAGCAGTCTTGAGGATGCTCAGTCCTTCTCCCCCGGCCAGCCCTCTGATGACTGGGGTCTGTTCCCGATCCCGGGTCACTGGCGTCGTGAGCAGAAATCCAACTGCTGTGCCGACTGGCTGGTGCTCCTGGCACTGTTTCTTGTATCAATGAAGCAGATTAGTAATCTCTGTTTTGGTCTTCCAGGGAGGTAGCTCAATTGACGCCTGGGCACAGTTAGCAGAGGGTACTATATTAATGAGGTTGATTAGACGGAGGTGTTTTCTGATAGAAAAGGATAGCCCCCACAGCATGGGTGGTTGTTGGGCATGCCTAGCTTGATGGCAGCATGGCTTATAGGGGACCAGTAGTACTGAAAAGATGTAAGACCTGCAGGAGGTTTTTGAGAGCCTTGCCTTTGGGGGTTGTACTATCCCAATGGTGTTTTCACCATCTAACGTGTCTATATTGTCTCTCTCCCCCCAGCCCCTGAACCCTCAGGTGAGTGGAGGGGGTGCAGCTGTGGTATCGACTGGCAGTGGTAGGGCTGAGTTGTGCAAGTCCCATTTGCTTCTTTTGAATGAGATGTTAGTACTGATGACCCGCAGGTCATCCCCACTAACACACTGAAATCCAAGGCACCCTTCAGGTCCCGGGAGGCCACGCAGGCATGTTCAGGTGTGCCAGGGGAGTGGAGTGGGAGCCTCTGGGGTGAATCCTGACCTGATAGATCTGGATCTGTTAGTTAATGAGGAGTTTTCCCTCTGAGGAGGATGGGGACTGGACGGAACCCAAGAAATAGATTCTTAACCCCCCCAAACCCCTGTTTGATACCAAGTCGCTGCTCTGTGGCATAACAGAAGCGTGTAGTACATTACAGCTAAATGAGGTTCAGGACAGAGACTTTAGATGTGAACCAGTTTCAGTTTTTATTTGCTGTGCTGGAAAGGCATGTGAGCAAAATTGCCCATTTTCACAAACGTCCAATTAAAAGAAAAAAATAATACAAATCTGACAATGTACAAAAGGGATAACAAGAAAGAACAGTAAGTACAGTGATGGAAAAAAAATCGAGTACATAAATCATAAAACATCTTACATAATAAATCAAGGACATAATGAGTATGTATAAGAGTGGCTAAGTGCCTACGAGAAAGTGCTAGACTGGAGGTCTTGTGCTAGAATAGTGCTAAAAACTTAATTTTTTTATTTTTATTAGCCAGGGAAGCCAAAGGCAAGAAATAAGAGCACTGAGTGAACATACTTGAGGGGTAGAGTGGAGGGGAAGGTTTAGAAGAAGAAAGGGAAAAAGAGTAGTTAGACCATGGAGCAGCTGCAGGAGGAGGTAAGGGAAAGGTGCACTTTATGTTGTGCTGGAAGGAGGAGGTGGAGGGACATCCTGTGCGCCTTTGTATTGGCCCGAAATGAACAGCACTGCGACTGGACTATTGAGCAGGAATGGGCTTGGGCGGATAAGCAGGGTGAGATGTTGCATGCTCCTGGAAGACCGTTTCAGGAAGTAAGAAGCCCCTCCAGTGGTGGATATGGCTATGTGTAGTGTGGTCAGACACACAACTGTACCTCTAGAAGGTTTGGCAGCCCTGCTGTATGCTTGAGACAACAGGGTGGATACCTCCTGCTAATGAGCTTTTGCCTTGAATTGTGTCAACCTTTGGACTACGTATACATGTTTTACTACTTTAAACTCCTGGGTTACTGCCTTAGGCAGTTTCATACCTGAGAATTTAGATGGGACACATACTTTACAGCTAGTGTCCATGGCTTCCACCTTTCTAGTGGATAGCTGACGGATGTCAGCCAGCTCTGCTTCTCTCCTGGCAGCTATGCAGAGTGTGTGGCTTCCCCACTGTAGAGTGGACCAGGCGTCTAATACAAAACTGTTTAACATGTTCTGTGTGGGGGAATTGCTATTCCAGCTGGAGCGGGATGATATTTTGAAAGGCATCCGAATAAAAGCAGTTACCTGTGTCCAGGCTGCATCAGAAGGTAAACCCAGGATTGGGAGGACAGGGTTTTGGCTGGCAGCTGTATGCCAGAGGCAGTTTTCGGTCCTTTTGGAACTTTGGAAACCAGAGGAATAGAGGAGTTTATTTCGACTTTGAGTAACAGCAGCAGAGGCGCCTTTGCTTACAGACGCAGTAAAGGGGCTGGAAGGAGAGAAGGAGGCTCTCAGTGAAGGTACACAGCTCCATCTTTTCCCCACTTCCCTTGGTGGAAGACTGCAAAAATTATGCCAGCAATGGGCCCGGTTAACGTCAAATGCATAGGTGTTAGAAATTCTAACTATGGGCTGCGCCGTAGAGTTTTCTCTGGTCCTCACAAAGGGTAGTTTCCTACAGTCTTTGGTACTCCAAAATCAAGTGAAGAGGCAGGCGGTGAGTCTGACCTTGGAACAGTTGAGAAAGATAGAAGAAATTGTCCTAGTTCCATCAGATGAGGGCCTGAGATTCTGCTTGATTCCATCACAGTTTCCAAGACGTCAAAGGGATTTCGGATTATTCTGGATCTGAAACATTTAAACAAGTTTGCCCGGCACACGATATTCAAGATTGAGTCCTTGCGTTCTGTCATCTGGGCTCGCCAACCAGGGAACTGGCGTCCATAGATCTGAAGGATGCCTATCCATATTCCTGTCCATCAGTTGTACCAGAAACATCTGAGGTTTGCAATTCAGGCACAGCATTTCCAGTACTGGGCTTTCCTGTTCGGTTTGGTAAGAACACCCAGTTTATTTTTGAAATTTCTGATTGTGCTGGTGGTACAGCTAAGGTAGGTGGATTTTCCTATATACCTCTACCTGGACGATTTGCTCATACGAGCTTCATCTGTGTGGATGATGGGGAGGTCGGTGACAAGGATTTTGGAAATCCTAGAAACATTATGGTTGAATTATCATTCGGGAGAAAAGTTCCTTGAGGACATCTCAGAGGCTGGAACACCTGGGGTGATATTCCATATGAACGAGAAGAGTGTGTTGTCCTCCAGGTACAGGAATGAAATCTTAATTTGAGAGTCAGTGGCTGAGATCCCTCTCTGCATTCTCAGGTGACAAGTTACTCTAGACTCTGGACACGGATTACCAGGTTTTTGGCCTGATGACAGCAGCGATCGAGCTAGTGATGTGGGCATGGTTTCACATGCAGCCTCTGTAGAACAGGATGCTGAAGGTATGGTCCCCAGGTTTTGAACTGTCTCTGTTGGTGCTGCAGTTGCTTGCATGGTTAGAGAACCCGAGAACCTCTGCTTAGGGATTCTCATGGAAGCCCCACAAGAACTGATTCTGATGACCGGTGTCAGCCTGTCGGGCTGGGATGCAGTTCTGGACCAAATCCCAGTTCTGGGGATCTGGAGCCCCGAATAGCAGGAGCTCCAGATAAATGTTTGTTGGAAATGAGAACAGTGTATCTCACTCTGCTCTACTTTCAGAACCGGGTGCAATGTAGAGCTGTGAAAGTGACGTCAGACAACGCTGTCACCATGGCATGCATAAATAGTTTTTGGGGGCTCAAGAAGCACAGGCATGCTAGCAGAAATGTCCAGAGTTCTGCAGTTGGCAGAGATCAACCTTCTGACACTCTCTGTAGTCCACCTGTCAGGAGAACTTAATGTGCAGGCAGACCGCTTAAGTTGCAAAATAGTTCATCTAAGTGAATGGTCCCTAAACTCGGAAGTGTTCGATCTCCTGTGTGTAAGGTTCAGCCACCCTCTGATTGATGTCTTTGCGTCAGAAGAAAAGTCTCAGGTTCTGAGTTTCTTCAGTCAGTATTGGTGCTCTGAACCAATGGGATTTCCACAAAGTGTACTTGTTTCCTCTGCTTCCTCTGATGTCCAGGGTGCTGCAGAAAATCAAGCATTCAGAAGGGATTGTTCTCCTGATAGATCCAGAGTGACCAAGAAGGCCGTGGTTTCTTTTTTTTTTTTTTTTTATACTTTATTTTTATTCATTTTTCCATTGTGCATTTCACACAATACAAATATATTCGAGTAATAGCAATCTCAGGAGATACAGCTATTTAGCAATACAAAACCAGGATTTGTGTACTATTACTATAGTGACCTCATATGAGGGGGTCTCATTTTCCCAAATTAAAACTGATATCGATTGATATCTAAGAAGAGGCCATTGCAGCTGACTCATGGACTAAATCGAAAATAGATTTCTATAATCTACTGAGGTGTAAAAAAAAAAAAAAAAAAACACCTTTTAACACATCTTGTGTTATAGAAGTCCATGTAGAATCAGAGAAAAGGAAACTTACAGCTTATAAGTATTCGACAGCATTAAAACAGGTTTAGTTCCTAATAAAGCCTTGCAAAACTTTTCTATTTCAATACAGGCATCCCTTCTTAATAAATCAGGCTCTAACAGATGGGCTTATGAAAAACAGAAGCAAAAGAGGCAATCTGCAGGACTGCCACGTCTCATAACACTAAAGCGATTAGCTATTTGACCATCAGTTTTAAATTATTGCAAAAAAAAAAAAAAAGTTACTGTATTTTCAGCCCTCATCTTCTTCATCTTCCAGAGAGCGCTGTACAAAGTCTTGCTTAATTATTTCAAGTCTTTTGCCTGCTTCTGTCAGATCCGAAAAAATGTAGGTCTTGCCCGCATAGTGAAGCCTCAATCGAGCTGGTAGTTGCAAGGAATGATTGACCCCCAGCGCTCTGAGTCCTGCACGAACCGCGTCAAAACTTTTATGTTTCTGCCTAGTAGCATAGCTTAAGTCCGGAAAGAAATATATTCGTTCTCCTGTCTCAAGATTCAGAGGACCCAAGGATTTGGCTGCCTCCAACACTGTATCCCGTATATGTGCCCCTGCTGTAGTAATCATGATGATTCGGGGTGTCTCTGCAGCCGGTTTCCTTCGTGGATTCAGACGGTAGGTTTTGATCAACTGGCCATGTAAATCCAGATGTAGTTGGTTCAGTAGCAGGTCCGTTACAAATTCCTGAAGTGCTTTACCTTCCTGGGTCTCTGGGACCCCAAGTAAATGCAAGTTACTAGCCCTCATGTTATTTTCCAGCATTCCAGTGAAAGGAGCGTTCTTGTTTTCAGCCAGAATCCCAGCCATTGCCGCGCTATCGTGTTGCAGAGTCAACCGCTATCTTAGCATCCGCAGCCACTGCATTCATGCGAGATTCCATAACAGTGAACCTGATGCCTAGATCGTCAACTTTCTTATCTAGGTCCCGAATTGCTTGCAGGACTGTGTTGATCGATGGGTCCGGGGCCTTGGATGCCTCGGCTGCTAGGCCGCTACCATGTGGGATCTCAACGTGCGCTCTCGGTTTGTTCGGATCTTGCTGGGTCGTATGGCGCGTTTTACCCATTCTAATTGGCAAAGGTTACTCTCCAGTTGTGCCAGGGTCTCAATTCCTTCCTCTGCCAGCAAAAGAGAATAAATATTTCTGCTTTAGATTGCCTTTTTTATTGAAGTTTAGCGGAGCTTCTGTTCTATGCGTCTGTCCTGTTTGGTTGCTGGCCACGCCCCCCAAGGCCGTGGTTTCTGACGTAGTGAACCTAACCCAGAAGGCTCTGTACTGACTCCTGCTTCACAGGGACCTGCTTGGCCAAGGTCACGTTCTGCATCCAAGCCCAGAGGCGATTCATTTGGCAGCCTGGCTTCTGAAAGGGGGAGACTTTTAAAGCAGAGTTTCTCCGAGAAAATGGTAGATACCGTAATGGTTGCCAGGAAGGATTCCATGTCAGTGGACTATGACCAAGTATGGAATACTTTCTCGGCTTGGGCAAGGGATAGAGGTATCCGTCCATCCAAGGCTGCGGTCTCACAGATATTGGATTTTTTGCAGGCAGTGGTAGACAAGTGCCTAGCATTGACTACCATGTGAGGCAGGTGTCCACACTTGGAGCCAGTCTGGGAACATTCATGGGCTCGTCCCTGAGAACCAACTTGGATGTTAAACATTTCCTCAGGCCACTTAGCAGAAGTCAGACATTGTTTTGGTCCCTGGTACTGCCATGGGGTTTGAACTTGGTGTTATACACCCTGTGTAGGGTGCCTTTTGAACCACTTTTATTGGTGCATTTGGAATTCTATCCTACAAAGTGTGCTCCTTAATTGCAGTCTGCTCAGCAAGAAGGATTGGCATGCTTCAGGCCCTTTCACATAAGGACCTTACCTTATAATGCATAATGATAAGGTAGTGATGAGGATGTTTCTGTCCTTTGTGCTGAAGGTTTGCACAGCCTTTCATGTCAACAGGGAAATTAGTGTACAGTCATTCTGTTTGAAGCTGGCAGATCTGAAATAAACAGTATTTCATAAGCTGGATTTGCATAGGGCAGTTAATATGCATCTGGGGAGGGCAGAGGAATTCAGAATGTCTCAGAGTCTGGTTGTCTTGTTTGGAGGGGCAAAGAAGGGTAGGAAGACTTCTAAGGCCACCTTCATCAGGTGGGTGAGGGTTTGCATCGCCAAGGCATATGTCGCTGAGCAGAAGAAAACGCCTGCTCTAATCAGGGCTTACTCTGCCAGGACTCTCACTACATTCTAGGCAGAGAGATGAGAGGCATCCATGTTGGAACTTGGCAAGGAGACACCGTGGTCCTTAGTTCATACATTCACTAAGCACTATAGATTAGAGGTCCAGAACTCTGCCAGCGTGGCCTTCGGGTGCAGAGGTTAGCAGAAAAGTCTTGTAGTGGCCCTTATGGGTTATATATGGGATATTATTCTCCCCTACCTGGTTTGTAATGGTTACTGCTTTTTAAAACCCACATGTATAAACTTCCCATTATGGAGTGATGCAGAAAGGAGAAATTCCATCATACTTACTGTAATTTCCTTTTCTAGGGGTGTGGATATGGTTCACTATCCACACTCTAGCAGTTCCACTATGAGAGGAGCTTAGCTTAAAGATATCTGGCCAATTAGAACATTCCAGTGGAATCCCAGTAAGGATTCTCTGCATCATAGGCAAACTTCTTTTAGAAATGTTTCAATTTCTTTTTTTTTTTTTTTTTTTTTACTTTTGTTTGCTATTCTTTCTACTCTGTCTCTGGACCAGTGATGCCATGAAATGGGATCCAAAGGACTGCCCTAAGGCCTGCAAGAATTCACATTCTACTTTTGGTGTTAGCAGACGATGCTTCTACCGACCTGCATGACATATGTGTGTACTGCCTTTACGGGCAGCGTAACATGGCTGGGTGCAGTCTCTGCTTAACTCATTATCTCCTGGGCAGTCATTTTGTGTCCAGTAAACAATGGATAGTTAGGACTTCATATGGAGCTATTGGAGGTAATGGGTAAACATGCTTCCCAAGTCCCTCAAGGACAGGAAGCTCCGGCTCTCACTGGGTCAGCCTTCAGAAACAGGCTCAGAAGGACTCCACCCTAAGGGCTGCAAGAAGTCTTCAGCTGTGGCTGGATCAGCTCAGGAGCTTGTTGCTCTTGAGGCGGAAGTGACTGCTGTGATGGGCACCTGCTTGGTCACGGCGCTGTTCCCTGGGGCCAGCATTGGAGGGTCATTTGCCAGAGAGCTCTAGGAAATGCGTCTGGCCCTCCAGCCGTTGGGAGAGAGCCCAGCCCACTGTGGTGCGACGCACAAGAGCGGCCAGCACTGCTTGGGGGACCAGGAGTGATCGAGGTCCTCCCGGTATCTTGACTCACCCGACCAATTGACGGTTGTCAAGCACCCCTCAGCCAAGGAGCAGGTCAGGCTGATCGAGCGCTGTTTGGGTCCCCCATCGAGCCAGAAGACTTCAGCTCTGGTCAAGCAGGCTGCTGAGATATTTTTCAAGCCTGTCGGCCAGTTGTCGCACTAGGTCAAGGACTCGATCTCAGAGACCCCGGTACTACTGGATCTCACTCAAGAGGACATGGTCTGGTTGTTGTCCCTGTCCGATCCTGGGGGGGGGCAGCCTCCACTGGCAGTAGAGTCTTCCATGCCTGTGCTACTCGGTGTGGGCAGGCACATGGTTTACACTAACCTGCCAGAAGGCTTCTGTTGCCACTGACCGGCTGGTTGACAGCAGAGGTCGTGATTGAGATTGCGTTTGGGGTGTTACCACTTTCGATCCCAATCGACTGGGAGACATTGCCATTGGTGTTCCTTATCCTCTAGTGAGGAGAGGCACTGTCACAAGATGTGCCAGTGTTAAGAGGAGCAACTCTGTCAACCGTGGGCTATTGCGGGTCAGGGTAGGGCTCTGCCTCCTTGACCTTTGGTCTCCTGGCCATCGCTGGTGGTACCCCAACCACTCCACACCGAAGAGGTGCCCCCCACAGTTATATCTCCACATCTTCTGGTAGAGCCACCACCACTGCATCCTGAGGTAGGTGCTTCAATAAAGGTGGCCCCATTCAGCCACTGGCTTTCCAGGCTGGTTGTCAATGAGGATCACCCCAAGGGAGGATACATGTAAGGTCCGTGACAAAAAACATTCAAGGACCATTTTTGAGGAGTCCTCGGACGATTCGGATCATGACTCCATGGCCTCCTCTATGACTCTCCTCCTTAACTGTGAATCACTGGAGGAGCTGAGTAGTGAGCATGGTCTGGTGTCCTTTGAGGCGCTTCTCCGACTTATCTCGGAGTCCATTTCAGTCCCGCTTGAGCCAGTCCAAAAGAGGGCTGAGTATTCCCTTATGGACATTTTGGGCTGGGACAAATCCCCAAGGGTTGCCTGCCCCGTGGCTGACTACATTTTGGAACCAGCCCTGGAGCTTTGGCATCATCCAGCACCCTGCCTGGCACCCTCTGCCGGCATGGTTCACAAATATGGAGTCCCTACAGGTTCCCTTTCTGGGTCTCGGACCACCCCTTCTTGGAGGGGTTGGTCATGGATTTGGTGTTCAGCAAGTCTGGATACTGGGGGATTGGGCAAGCCTCCAAACAAGGAGTCCCAGAAGACTGACCATGCTGCTAAAAAGGTATAAGCGTGGCATCATTGGGTTTCTGTCAGGCTAGTTACACCGTGTTGAAGGCCAGCTTTGGTCACTCGCTGATGAGGGTCTTTGCAGTCTTCCCTCACCTCCCTGCTGATCAACAGTTAGTAGTGGTGGTTGTCAGAAACCAGCATCAGTCACTGGCTAAACACCAGCTCCAGACGGCCTTGGGTATGGGCGACTTGTCTGCCTGTGCCGTGGCAGCGGATGACTGCGTCTGGCCACCTTCATGGCAGACACCCAGCACAAGCGGCTGATGTCCCTTTCTTGGGCACCAACCTCTTTGGCCCTGGTGTGGAAGGACATTCTACCCACATCGAGAGGTCCAGTGCCACCCTGGATTCTGTAATGTTGTCCCAGAACGACCAGGGAAAAAAGCCTAAGAAACTGGCTTTGCAATACCGGTTCTTTCAGTCACAGCCTCCTCGGCAGCAGCCCTAGCAGGGGCTGTACCAGGTGTGGCACCCCAAACCCGGGGGAAAGGTCATAAAAAGGGAAGGGGCAGGGGTAGTGGTGCCACTCTGATTGCAGCCACTGTTGCCCCCACTAAAGCTGCCCAGTGATGGGCTGGGGAGCGTCTTCCTTCCACCAGTCCTGTCCCTGCCTGCTTTCCCCATTGGAGGCTGGCTACATCACTTCTTGCCACATTGATCTGCTGTTACAGTGGTCAGGTAGGTGTTGGACTGAGTGGGCAGAGGATTGCCTCTGGACATTGAGGCTCTCTCGCTGGACACACTGTCTGCCCTAAGGGATAATACTGCAATAGCCCATGTATCAGATACCCTGACCAGTGAGGGTTACATGTCCAGGTACTTCCTGGTCCCAAAATGGATTTTGGGTGGGGGGGGGGTCTGGTGCCCCACACTGGATCTGCATGATCTGAACCAGTTCTTGTGGAAAGGCAAGTTCTGGATGGTCACTCCGAATCAGATTATTCCATCGCTGGAGCAGACTAGCCATCCACAGTGCATTTTTTAACATTCTTGTCCATCCATCTTACTGCCAGTACCTCTGGTTCTGAATGAAAGGGATCCTATACCAGTTCCAGATCCTGCTGTTCAGCCTCTCCTCAGCACCCAGGTCTTCACCAAATAAATGCATGGCAGTGGTGGCGGCCCACCAGTGGTGCCTTGACGTCCGAGTGTACCCTTACCTGGACGACTGTCTGTTACCTGCTCCTTCTGGAGCAGACATGCAGAGGTCCTGCAATCTGGATTTCCAGACCTGCTGAGACATGGATTTGTTGGTCAACCTGGACAAGTCTGAACAGTATCACTATGAAAGACCGAAATTTCAAATACAGTGTGTCAGGATCCGAAGATGGGTATCCCGAAACTCGAAATCCCGACACTCTGTATTTGTGTGTGGCGGAGTTTGTTATATTAAGTAAGGGGGGTCTGGGGGTCAGAGCCCCCTGCATTGAGGGGCGTGGGGGTAAAGCCCTCTTAAACACGGAAAAAACCTCTGCCATGGGCAAATACCGAATGTTGGTATTTAGAGTTTTGGGATCCTGACACTCGGTATTTGAAATTTCGGTCTTTCATAGTAAATCTGTCGGAACTGGTACCTGAAGTAGGAGGAGATCAAGTTCATTGGGGCAGAACTAGAGTCCGTGTGTGCCAAGACCTGCCTCCTTGCACACTGAGCACTGGATCTTAATTCCTTTGCCGGATCATTTCAGGTTGGGCTATTGCTCCCTGCCTAGGATTTCCTGAGGCTGCTGGGGTATGTTTCATGCTGTACCACCATGGTCCATTGGTCCTGTCTGGGGATGCGCCACCTCCAGTGGGAGTTGGCCAACAGTGGTCCCACCGCCTATTCACATGGACCAGTCGGTCACAGTAATCCAGCCAGTGTGGGATACTATCCAGTGATGGCTGATCTCAGAACACTTGGAGGAAGGAATTATTTTTGTCCGCCCAAAACTGGCTGTCACATTTATGATGGATGCTTCTCTTGTGAGGTGGGGAGCACATCTGGGAGATCAGAGCCCATGGGTTCTGATCATCCTGGGAGTCCCACCACCACGTAAACCTAATGGAGCTCCATGCAATGCATCTGACTCTGATGGAATTTGCTCCGCTAGTCAGGGGTCAGGTCATGCAGGTCCAGATGGACAGCACCATGACCATGCTCTGCACGAACAGACAGGGTGGAACTTGCTCCCTTCCTTTGTGTCAGGAGGCCCTCCACACCTGGTCTGTTGTGCGTAGCCTGGGTGCAGATCTTGTGGAAGTTCATGTCAGAGGAGAGAATAATTGGCTGGCAGATGCTCTCAGCTGGGTAGGAGAGTCTCATGAGTGGACCCTGCAGCAGGAGGTGGTGAACTGCTTGTTCTCCCGATCAGGCACACCATTGGTGGACTGGTTTGCCTCCTGGGAGAATGCAAAACTGAGGCTGTTTTGTGCCCACCCCTCACAGTCTGGCAGTTTGCTGGGGGATGCCTTTTGCAAGGCCCTGGACACCAGGCCTTCCTCCCTTCCACTTGATCCAAAAGGTGGTGGTCAAGGCCTGAAAGGACAAGATGCAGATGATTCTGATCGTTCCAGACAGGCCATGACAGTTCTGGTACCTGGATCTCCTTAGCCTCAGCGGCATGCCTGTGTGGAACTGCCTCTCCACAACGATCTGCTGACCAGACTTCAGGAGGACGGTCCAGCACCCGGACCTACAGTCCCTACACCTCACGGCCTGGTTACTGAGTGGCTAGAGTTCCAGGCCTTTGGTCTCTCAGAGAATGTGTTCCATGTTGTGGAAGTCTCCAGGAAAGTCGACTTGCAGATGCTATGCCTTTTTAATAGAAGAAATTTTCCATTTGGTGTCAGAGCAAGGAGTTCGATCCCCTTGCCTGCCTTGTGGCTAGCATCCTGGATTATCTGTGGTTCCTTTCCCAGTCAGCACACACACACCAAGTACTAAAGTGGCTAGATAAGTTATATCTAGCCAGCCACATTAGTACTTGGTGTGTGCACCATTTTTATTTATTTATTTATTTTTATTCTTTTTCTTTTTTGGGGGGAGGGGGCCTTTTTTCAATTTAGTAATGATGTATGGTGATGTCACATCTCTTGCAGAAGATTGCCTCCCTGGTGGCCATTAATTGTCAGCAAGAACGGTTGGGGAGCACTAGGAGCTTTTGATGCAGTTTTCTTACCTGATCTGCCATAGGGACAGAGTCGTCCTTTGCCCTAATGCGAAGTTCCTCCCAAAGATGGTAACAGAGTTTCACCTTTAACCAGATAATTAACTTACTAGTACTCTTCACCAGTCCACCTTGGAGGTTGTCCGCAGTCTCCATACCCTGGATCTGCAGAGTATACTCTTTTTATGTAGAGCGCATGGCTGGGGTTCGGGGACAGGCTCACCAGCTGTTTGTCACGCTGAAGCTGTGCCTGACAAGACCAGCAGCAAAGCGGATGATTGGCAGGTGGATCACATCCTGCCTCAACCTCTGCTATAGATTGGCTGGTAGGAAGCCTCCTGTAGGGCTCAGGGCTGATTCCACCAGACATACCGATGCCTTGGTGGCTCCTTCCAAGGGCATCCCTGTCCAGGAAATCTTCAGGGTTGCTACTTGGAAGTCGGCACACACCTTCATTTCCCACTACCGCATTGGCCTTGAGTCACTTCTGGATGCCAGTTTTGGGACCTTAGTTCTCCAGTCTCTGTTCACCAAGTAGGGGTGCATACCATGCCCTCTCCTCGTGGAGAACTTCTAGGAGTCTGCCTGAGTGTGGATAGTGAACCATAGTCACACCCCTAGAAAAATAGATTCTAGTGCAAGGATATGGTGTTCTAGCCACACTCTGGCAGTATCCTTCCCCTTTAAATTCAGCCAGAATGTCCTCAGGCTAGCTCTTCCCACCCACCCGGGTGGTAACTCCCTCAACTCCACCCTGTTACTTCAGATCTTCCTTTCCACTGGAAGAAGAAGGTTCCCTCCTTACCGCTCTCATGCTGAGAAGGCTCTTTGCTTATATTTCCTCAAAACTTAATAAAAAGTTTGCCTTCAAGTTTTTTCTTCATGCTGCCAACATGGACAACGCAAAGTCGACTCTGGGGTTCTGGAAATGTGTTTGTGAGCAGAAGATATTCTGGACAGTTCTGCACGCCTCGTGCATGTATTGCCTGGGCCACAAGCACGATCCCCAGGCCTGTGACTTTTGACACACTTTTCACCCATCCATTTTGGAGGACCGTTGCGCCCGCTTACTTCTCGGGTGTCTGAACGATTGGTACCAACCAGTCAAATCGAAAGAATCCTGTTGGGTGTTCTCCGCAGCTGCGGGGTCTGCCGAGCAACTCATGACATTTGAGGAGGCGGCAGCCCAGGGATTGGGAACGCTGTCAGGCTCCCGATTCCCCCGTTTCTCTGTAGCATCTGACCTTAGTTGATTCCTCGGCCCAGGCTGCCAGCTCCTTGGTATCCCTATTAGGCCAGTTGGCTGAGACACAGGTTGATCTTTCAGCCAAGATTTTTCTCGAGCCGGTCAACCTGTTGTCGCCCGAAGAGGCCAGTACCTGCTTGTTGAGGACTCGGTTCCTCACTCAGACCCAGGGAGGGATGGATCAGTCCGCTGACCCGTCACCTCTCGTTGAAGACCAGGAACCGGAGGGGCCTCGGCTTTCGCTGGCTCCCTCTCTGGCCTGCCATCAGTCCCTCCGATGGTCGTGGTCTTGGTCCCGGTTCTGTGGGTCAAGCGGCTCACGTTGACGTTGGGTCTCCCACCCTTGACACTCCAGCAAACGGTGCCACCACTACTCTTTGTCCTCATCCTCCTCAGGCGAGGAGAGGCTTCCGCACAAGTTGTGTCTACGTTATGAGGACTTGGTGTGGCCCGGCCATTGCCTGGCTTTTGCTACAGAGGCTGACGCCTTCTCTGCCTCTGCAGGAGCAGACCCATAAAACGGTCTTGGCTTGGCCTCCACTGGCGTCTCTGCCTGGTCCGGTGGAGCTGACCCTCAAACAGCCGACAACTGGCACTTCAACTAAGGAGTCTCGACCGGCCACATGTCTTCTCCATCGGCTGTCGGTTGCAGTCACCCCTGACCATCCATGGAGGGTCAGCAGTATTTGGGCGGTCGACCTCTCTTCAACGACTCTTTGGAATTGGAGGGTTCCTCCATGCACTTTAGTCTGGTGGATACAGAGTTGGCGGGTGGGTGGGGGTCTCTCGACAGACGAGGGCCCTACCTCTTTTATGAGCCTTCTCCATCTTATCTTGGAGTCCTCGGGTCTCAAGATGGAGCCTGCTCAGAAGCTGGCTCAATACCCACTCACCGAGATGTTGGACTGGGGCGGCTCCTCTGGGGAAGCCTTCCCAGTAGTGGAGGCCATCCTTGGCCCTGCCTTAGAGCTGTGGCAGCGCCCCGCCTCCTGCCCAGCACTGTGGGCTCAGATGGCCCATAAGTATGCGGTTCCCACCGGTTGCCTCTCAGGGTTCACAGAACATCCCTCGGCAGAGGGCTTGGTGGCAGATTCTGTGTTTCGGTGCTCTGGCAACAAAGGAGACATTGATAAATTGCCTGACAAGGAGTCCAAGAAATTGGACCATTCAGCTAAAAAAAGTTTATGCTGCCTCTTTGCTTGGTCTTCGCCAAACGAGCTTGGCCCTCTTCTTAGCCCACTTTCCTCATGCCTTGTTGGAGACACTGGATTTTGAGGTGCTCCCTCATCTCCCAGTGGACCTACAGACTACGGTCAAGCAGGGCCAACTGTGGCAAAACAGCTGCTCCAGACAGCCATGGACATTTGGGACTCCTGTGCCCATTCTGTGGCGGCCGCAGTTGCCATGTGCCGCAGGGCTTGGCTGCGGATCTCGACTTTCACGGCCACCCAACACAAGCTGGCAGATGTTCCCTGGGCACTGACCAGTTTGGGCCTGGGGTTGAGGGGCACCTCACTCACATTGAAAAGTCCAGTGCCACCTTGACTCTGTGACATCCACCCAGAGGGACCCCAAGGACTCCAAACAGCAGAAAAAGAAGTCCTTTTGGTCTACTTCACTCCTGCGGCCAAACCAGCCCAGCCCCAAGATGAGCAGCAGGCTCGGGCCCGGCGACCTCAGCCGAAGTAAGTGGCCTTGGTCGTCCATAAGCCTGAAGGGAGAGGCCCCAGTGGCATCTCAACTGGGCCCTCCTCCGCCTCCAAGCCTGTCCAGTGACAGGTTGAGGGGTGCCTCCCTCATGCCCATAAAGCCTTCCCAGGTCCTCTCATGGGGGGCTGGCTCCGCCACTTCCTTTCCACCTGTTCCATTGTCACCACTGACAGGTGGGTTCTCGGAAGTGGTTGGTCAGGGTCTGCCTCTGTAATTCATGCAGTACACCCACCTTCCAAGCCCCGGGGGGGAGGGGGGCATGGTATCTGCAGACATTCTGTCAGCCCTTCGGGATGATATCACCCAGCTCCTCCAGAAGGAGGCCGTGGTTCTTATCGTGGACCCTCCGAACACCCAGGAGTTGTCTCAAGTACTTCCTGGGGCCAAAGTGAACCCGGAGGGTTGGCGCCCATCTTAGATCTGCACGACCTGAACAAGTTCATCAGGTCAGCTCCTTCAGGATGGTAACTCTGTCTCGGATCATATGATCTCTCGAGCAAAACCTGGTTCTGCTCAATGAATCTACAGGGCAGCATTCCTTCATGTACCAATCCGTCTGTCATACTGGTGGTTCCTCCACTTCCGTGGAGGAGTACCCTCTCTGATTCAGGCCATGCCATTGACCTGTCCTGTGGGGTCTTCACCAAGTGCATTGCAGTGGTGGCAGCTTTCCGGAGGCACAGAGGGGTTCGGGTTTACCCCTACCAGGACAACTGGCTGATCATGGGTCCCTTCAGGGAGGAGGTGCAGTGGTCCAGGGATCTGGCCCTCCAGACCTGCGTCTCTCTTGGTCTCCTGGTCAGTGAGGCCAAGTTGGAACTTGTGCACTCGCAGGTGATCAGCTTCATTGGGGCAGAGCTCAACTCTTGCAGAGCCAGGGCTTGGCTCCTGGGGGACAGGGCGGAGGCTCTCTCCTCCTTTGCCTGATCATTTCAGGTTGGGCAATTGTGCCCTGCCTGGGACTTCCTGCGCCTTTTGGGTTACATGGTGGCTTGCATCAGCGTGGTCCATTGGGCCCACTGGAGAATGTGCTGTCCACAGTGGGAGCTGGCACGCCAATGATCCCAGCATAAGGGTCACTTCGACCAGCTGGTTAATGTGACCCAACTGATGTAGGACTTCTCCAGTGGTGGTTAGTCCCAGCACATCTGCAGGAAGGGATCCCATTTGTCCGCCCAGAGCCGACGGTCATCCTGACGACCGGCACTCCTCTAGTGGGCTGGGGTGCCCACCTGGGGAAATGCAAAGTCCACGGGCTCTGGACCCTCAAAGAGTCCCAATGCCACATCAAGCTGCTGGAGCTCAAGGCAGTTCGGCTGGCGCTGACAACCTTTGCTCCACACCTTTGGGGTTAGGTGGTCCAGGTCCAGACTGACAACACCACAACCATGTACTACCTCAACAAATAGGGTGGGACATACTCCCTTCCTTTGTGCAGGGAAGCTCTCTGCTTGTGGATCCTTGTGCCCAGCCGGGAGGCCAATCTCCTGACCATCCATATGGCCGGTTTCTCCAGCCAGCTGGTGGATGCTCTTAGCCGCGTAGGCGAGGCATTTCATGAGTGGTGTCTCCACCCAAAGGTAGTACACAGTCTATTCTCCCAATGGGGCACCCCTCTGGTGGACCTGTTTACCTCCAGGCAGAACGCAAATCTGAGGTTGTATTGTGCTCACCCCCCTCAGCAGGGAATGCTGCAGGGGGATGCCTTCTCAAGGCCCTGTACCCCGGGCCTCATCTATGCCTTTCCTCCATTTTCCTTGATCCACAAGATGTTGCTCAAGGTGAGGAGGGACAAGGCACCGGTGATCCTGGTGGCTCTGCACTGGCCACGCCAGTTTTGGTACCACGATCTCCTCAGCCTCAGCAGCAGGCTCCCAAGGCGTTTTCCTCTCCGCCTGGACCTGCTCTCCATCAATCAGGCTATCAGGGGAAGGTACTCCATCCAGACCTTAAGTCCCTGCACCTGACAGCCTCGTTCCTGATCGACTAGAGTTCCAGGCTTTTAGTCTCTCCTAAGACGTCCTCACCATCGTTGAGGCTTCTCTGAAGGAGTCGACCAGGAAGTGCTATGCCTTCAGATGGAAGAGGTTCTCCATTTGGTGTCAGGGCAAGGGGCTGGACCCTTTGTCCTGTCTGGTGGCTAGCATCCCTGACTATCTTTGGTCCTTCTCTCAGTCGAGCCTTTGGTCGATGACCCTTAAGGTGCACCTGGCAACCATCTCTGCTTACCGGACACGGGCCGATCAGCATTCGGTGGCGCAGGAGAAGGTGGTATAGAGTTTCTTTAATGGCCTTGACCAAATTTCCCCTCCGGTGTGTGAACCACTACCACCGTGGTACTTGTTGCTGGTGTTGGCAAAGCTCATGGGCAAGCCATTTGAACCAATGCACAGGCGTGAGATGTCACACCTGTCGTGGACGACCGCCTTCCTGGTGGCTGTCATGTCAGCCAGAAGGATCAGTGAGCTCCAGGTGCTCTCGGTGGAGTCTCCTTACCTGTGTCTTGGACAAGGTTGTCCTTCGCCCCAACCCGAAGTTCCTCCTGAAGGTTGTGACTGAGTTTCAGGTGATAAATCTCCCGGTGTACTTCACCAGTCACACCTCGGAGGCTGAGGACAGGCTGTATATCTTGGACCTGCAGTGAGCGCTCGCTTATTATAAGGCACGCCCAGCTGGAGTTCTGGGAGAGCTTCACCAGCTAGTTGGCACCTACGCTGAAGCCGCACCTGATAGACCGGCAGCTAAGTGGACAGTTGGCAAGTGGATTGTATCCTGCATCAACCTCTACTATAGGTTGGCGGGTAGGGACCCTCGCGTAGGGCTTAGGGCTCATTCCACTCGCCATACTGGTGCCTCGGTGGCTGCTTAAAGGGATGTCCCTATCCAGGAAATCTGCAGGACTGCTACCTGGAGGTCAGCACACACCTTCATTTCCCACTACCACATCGACCTTGAGTCATGCGGGATGCTGGTTTTGGGGCCTCAATTCTCCAATCTTTGTTTCCCAAGTAGGGGGTGTGCACCTTGTCCCCTTCTCCTGAAGAACTGCTAGGAGTATGCCAGAGTGTGGATGGAGCGCCCAAATCCAGGCCCCTAGAAAAACAGGTTACTCACCTGTAACAGTAGTTCTAGGAGTGGTATATGGTGTCCATCCACACTCTGGCAGTATCCTTTCCACTTTAAATTCAGCTGGAACATCTTCAGGTTGGCTCCCCCCACCCACCTGGGTGGTAACTCCCTCGGCTCCACCTTGTGATGTCAGATCTTACCCTCCTGGAAGCAGAATTGGTTTGCCAGGGGAGGTCGGGTGAGTTTGTGTGCATGAACACCATATACCACTCCTAGAACTACGGTTACAGGTGAGTTACCTGTTTTTACTCACCTGTAACTGAAGTTCTAGGAGTGGTATTTGATTCACATCCACACAACCCCTAAACAGATTGGAAAAATAGACCACTCACCCCATATTTTTGCGTCTTTTTATCAAAGCTTTTTATTTTCTTGAATGCTTACACAACAGCAGATGCACATAAATCTGGCTTTAGTATTTCTCACTGTCCGTGCCCTGTGGAATTTTTCTTCATTCCCTCCTCTTTAGTTACTTATCTTCTGTTCAGTTTTATATTCTGTAAGGCCTTACACTTAGGGAGTGCTGTTGGGGCCTTGCTTTGCAAGCATCCAGCACGTGGCAAGATATAAAACTAAACAGAAGGTAAGTCTCCTAAGCAAATAAAGGAGTACAGAATTTTAACTAAAGAGGAGGGAATGAAGAGAAAATCCCAGTACATTGATAGTGGGAGACACTAAAGCCAGATAACTGTCTTCAAAATAGTTGCTGAAGTGGGAGTTTTATACTTTTATAACCTTATACTTCCACACTGTCTGGCAGGTTCCTTGCCGCTTTAAATCTTGCAGGAAGGTCTTCAAGCTGGCTCCTCCCACCCAACCGGGTGGTAAAACCCTCAGCTCTGCCCCATGATGCCAGATCTTCCTTACTGCTTGGAAGCTCAGGTTCCCTCCTTAGCGCTCTGCGTTTTAGGCCTGGATCCACACTCTTTGGAATTTCCGAAACTAATTTTCAAATTTACAAGACTTTGGTCTTCGTCTTCCCTCGCGGCTGCGATGGACAAATCGACTCCCGGCTTCCGTCGGTGCCCGTGTGGGCAGAAGATATCCCGGACCGATCTGCACTCCACATGCATCTACTGCCTGGGGCTTGGTCACGATTCGCAGGCTTGCGAATTGTGCAAGTCCTTTTTGGCTTCGGTCTTGGAGGACCACACTGCCAGACTTCTTCTCGGGTACCCTGAAAAACGGTATCCACCGGTTAAGTCTAAGGAGGCCCGTTGGGCGGTGTCTGCAGCGGCAGGCTCCGCGGAACAATTGGAGCAGTTGATGGCCCTTGAGGAGGAGGTGGTCTAGGCCGCTTCATCCTCCTCGGCCGTAGCATTTATCCCGCTCTCTTTGGGCTCCTCTTACACTGCTTCGTTTATGGAGCTTTGTCAGTCCTTCTACACCAAGGGAGAATGACCATCGGGACATTCCAGTCGGTCCAAGAAGAAGGACTCTAAGGGTAAGTCCCACCATCTAAGTTCGTGGGAGCAGGAGAGATCCCCTTCACCGGACCGTCGACTTTCGACTTCAGTTGAGGTTGCGGCTACGGCCACTGGCTTCACGGTGTCCCCATCAGGTCAGCCGGCCGAGACATCCGTCGATGTGGTCGAGAGTTTTCTCCACCCGTCGGACAGTTTGTTGACTGGAGATGCCGACAACCCTACTTCACCCGGTTCCCCAGGTGGAAACCGAGGACTTGCCTGTGCCGAAGTCCCCGGTCAAGGTCCCTGTACCGAGGGAGGAGAGGGTTTCCCCTGTCCCCTCTCTGACCTACCCTCGGAATCCCCAAAGGTCTCGGTCCTCTTCCAGGTCCAGCCGGTCCCACCGACGTCGGCAGTCTCTGTCTCTGCACCATGGAAAGCAGCATCGCTGCTCATCCTCCTCGTCCTCTTCGGAGCATAGGCTCTGACGCAAGTTGCGTCGGCGCTACGAGGATTTAATGTGGCAGCAGCTCTTCTTGACCGATAACAAGCTGACTCCATTGCTTTCCTGGCCATTAAGTGGCTGTCACCGGACCAGCCGAAACAACCCCTCGTAGTGATCGAGGAGCCGGCCTCGGCGCCGGTTGTTCAGCCGAAACCGGCTGCTCCACCCATTGTGGTGGAATCTCCACCTCCACTGGGGCCCCAACCAAGGATTCTCGGTCGGGTCAGGGCTTGCCCCACAGGTTGTCGGTCACCCTCACTACCGATCGACCTCGGCAGGTGGAGGGTGGCTCAGGCGCTCGACAGCTGTTCGCAGACTCCTCAGAGTCTGACGACTCCTCCCTGTTCTCCAGGCCACTTGACTTGGAGTCTACAGGGGGGCCAGTCGGTGGACGAGAGCTCATCCTCGTTTCTGGGTCTGCTTCCGGCTCATCTCAGAGTCCACTGGGATGCAGCTCGAACCCGTTTCCAAACGGGCCAAGTATCCCCTCACGGAGATACTGGACCGAGGGGATTCCCCTACGGAGGCCTTTCCAGTGGCTGAAGCCATTGTTGGCCCGGCTCTGGAGTTGTGGCAGCGGACAGCATCTTGTCCCGCACCTTCGGCCAGGATGGCTGGCAAGTATGTGGTCCCTACTGGGTCACTCTCCGGTTTCTTGGAGCACCCCTCTGCGGAGGGGTTAGTGACCGACAGCGTTTTCCGGTGTTCCGGGAACGCTCGGGACGTGGACAAACTGCCCGATAAGGAATACAAAAAGCTGGATTACGCGAGGTGGAAGGTTTACGCTGCTTCCTCCCTAGGCCTTCGACAGGCTAGCTCGGCCATCCTGATGGCCCATTTCTCACACGCCCATATGGGCTCCCTGGATGAGGTGATTCCTCATCTCCCGGCTGACCTTCAGACGACGGTCAAGCAGGTGCAGGATCAGGGAAGGGCGGTGACAGAAGAGCTCCAAACTTTGTTGGACATTGGTGACTCTTGTGCCCGTTCCGTAGTGGCCGCAGTGGCCATGTGCCGCAGAGCTTGGCTGCGGATCTCCACCTTCACGGTGGACACCCAGCACAAGCTGGCAGACGTTCCCTTCCGGGGCACTGACTTGTTCGGGCCCGGAGTGCAAGGCCATCTCCAGAGGATCAAGAAGTCCAGTGCCACCTTGGACTCGGTCACGTCTGCCCAGAAGGACAAAGGCCATCAGCAGCAGCGTAATCCCTTTCGCCCCTGTGGTCTGTCCAGCCCAGCAACACCAGCACCAGGGCCAGCAGGCACATACTTGGCACCCCAAGGCTAAGTCAGCTGCTTCCTCTAGTAGGAAGCCTGGAGGCAAGGGTCCAGGAGGTCCCTCAGCGGGCCCTTCCTCCAAGCCTGCCGAGTGATGGGTTGAGGGGTGTCCCCCTCAACCTTGTCGCTCCTCCCCAGGTTCCCCCATGAGGGGACGGCTCCGCCACTTCTTTTCTGCCTGGTCCACTATCACCACAGACCACTAGGTGTTAGAAGTGATAGGCAGGGGTCTGCCTCTGGAATTCTAGCAGTTCCCTCCCTATCGAGCCGTCGCCCGACGGGGGACTACGGGTTCCGCAGACTCTCTGTCGGCTCGTCGAGCCGACATTGCCTTGCTCCTACAGAAGGAGGTGATCATAGAGGTGGCGGACCCTCCTCCAGACCCAGGGTTTGTGTCCAGGTAATTCCTGGTCCCAAAATGGACGTGGGGCTGGCGCCCCAGTCTCAACCTGAACAAGTTCCTAAGGCCGCGCACCTTCAGGATGGTCACTCTGGCTCAGCCATCCTTGGAACTAGGCGTGTGGTTCTGTTCTCTGGACCTGCAGGATGCGTTTTTTTCACGTCCCAATCCGTCCGTCTCATCAGCGATTCCTCCGCTTCAGGGCAGAGGGATCTCTTTACGAGTTCTGGGCCATGCCCTTCGGCCTCTCTCCAACTCCCAGGGTCTTCACCAAATGCATGGCAGTGGTGACAGCATTTCTGTGGCGCCGAGGGGTCCGGGTGTACCCTTACCTGGACGACTGGCTGATTGCAGCCCCCTCCAGGTTGGAGGCATAGCGGTCCAGGAATCTGGCCCTCCAGGTCTGCTCTCAGATTGGCCTCCTCATCAACGAGGCCAAGTCGGAACTCATGCCATCGCAGGTGGTTCAGTTCATCGGGGCAGAGCTCGACTCTCTTCAAGCCAGAGCCCGGCTCCCGGCGGACAGGGCTGAGGTCTTTTCCTACTTTGCCCAAGCATTTCTGGTTGGGCAATTGCACCCTGACCGGGACTTCCTGTGCCTTCTGGACCTCCTGGCGGCCTGCACCAGCGTGGTCCATTGGACCCGTTGGCATGTGCGTCCCCTGCAGTGGGCACTATCCCGTCAGTGGTCACAGCACTCCGGTCCTCTGGACCAGCCAGTGACGGTGACCCAGGAGATATGGGACGGCCTACAGTGGTGGCTCATCCCAGATCATCTGCAGGAGGGTATCTCATTTGTCCGCCCCGCGACGATGGTCACTCTAATGACCGATGCCTCTCTGATGGGTTGGAGTGCCCATCTGGGGGAGCTCAGGGCCCACGGCCTCTGGTCCCCTCAGGAGTCTCGATGCCACATCAACCTGCTGGAGCTCCGAGTGGTGCGTCTAGCCCTCACCGCCTTCGCTCCATTCGTATGGGGTCAAGTGGTTCAGGTCCAGACAGACAACACCTCGACCATGTACTACCTCAACCGATAGGGCGGGACGCACTCCTTGCCTCTGTGCAAGGAGGCTGTCTGCACTTGGTCTCTCGTGATCAGCCTGGAGGCAGATCTCCTAGCCACCCATGTGGCAGGAGCCTCCAACAGTCTGGCTGATGTCCTCAGCCGGATAGGTGCTGCATCTCACGAGTGGTCTCTCCTGCCGGAGGTAGTACAAGATCTGTTCTCCCATTGGGACACTTGTCAGGTGGATCTGTTTGCCTCCAGGGAGAATGTGAAGCTGAGGCTGTTTCATGCCCGCCCCCCCTCAGCAGGGCTCGCTGCAGGGGGATGCCTTCTTGAGTCCGTGGACCCCAGGCCTCTTCTACGCCTCCCTCCATTTCCCTTGATCCACAAGGTGTTTCTCAAGGTGAAGAGGGATAAGGCGCAAGTGATTCTGGTAGCCCCAGACTGGCCCCACCAGTTCTGATATCCAGATCTCCTCAGCTTCAGCTCCAGGCTCCTGAGGCGGCTTCCAGCCCGCCTGGACCTGATCTCAGTCAGCCAGGGGAAGGTTCTCCATCCGGACCTTCAGTCCCTGCACCTGATGGCCTGGTTCCTGAGCAGCTAGAGTTGCAGGCCTTGGGTCTTTCTGATGAGGTTCTCAACGTCGTTGAGGCGTCCCGTAAGGAGTCGACCAGAAAATGCTATGTCTTTAAATGGAAGAGATTCTCCATTTGGTGTCAGAACAAGGGGTGGGACCCTTCTTCCTGTCCATTGGCTAGCATTTTGGACTACCTGTGGTCCCTTTCTCGGCTAGGGCTTCGGTCGACAACCCTTTAGGTGCACCTGGCAGCCATCTCTGCTTACCAGGCGCGGGCTGGCAAGCAGTTGGCACAGGAGAAGGTGGTCTGGCACTTTTTCAAAGGCCTTGATCACATATCACTTCTGGTGCGAGAACCTCCACCTCCGTGGGATATACTGCTGGTATTGGCTAAGCTCATGGGCAAGCCATTCGAACCGATGCACAGGTGTCATATCTCCCACCTATCGTGGAAGACCGCCTTCTTGGTGGCTATAACGTCAGCCAGAAGGATGGGAGAGCTCCAGGCACTTTCCATCGAGTCTCCTTATCTGGTCTTCCACAGGGATAAGGTTGCCCTGCGACCCCACCCGAAATTGCTTCCGAAGGTGGTGTCGGAGTTTCACCTTAACCAGGTGTTGACTCTGCCAGTGTTCTACCCCAATCACACCTCGGAGGCCGAATATAGGCTCCATACTTTGGACCCTAGAAGAGTGCTCGCTTATTATAAGGAGTGAACGGCTGAAGTTTGGGGAGAGGTTCGGCAGCTGTTTGTCACCTACCAATTTGAGGCCACCTTGTATTTTTTTCCTTTTTGAAACCTCTAGTTGGTTTAAGGAAGAAAAAAAAAAAAAAAACATTTAATTTGGTGAGAGAGGGGGAAAGGGTTGGGACACAGCCTCAGCCTGCACTTCTCCACGTGGTCTTCCAGTCTTCGCTGCAGGTTTTTCTCTTGCAGCCGACTTCTTTGTCCAGGTCTAGACCTTATGCCTAAAATGGAGGCAGTATAGTACAGTGGTTTGAATCTCTGGGCTGCAAATCTGGTGACTTCCAGCAGACCAGACCTGGGTTTGAATCCCACAGCTTCCACTTTTGTGCTGTGTGGCCGTTTGCAAGTCACTTGACTCCCTGTGCTCCAGGTCACGCCTGAAGGAAAAAAAAAATATACTTGGGCACCTCTGTTCTGAGATTGTGTTACTCATCCTTTCCCCTTTCTCCCTCATTTCTTTTCCCTTGCTTCTCTTTTCCTTCTTCTCCTTCCAGAGATTGGAGCCCCTCTTCTTCTTCTCCCCAATTTCTTTTCTAAAGTTTCCTCCTCTGTCGTCTCAGTCGTTTATTTCTCCTTTTAGTTCATTCTTCTTTTTGCTTTTGTCTGTCCCTTAGGCTCTCTTGCCTCATCCCTCCCTCCCTTCCATACACTCTCCGGCGTGTCAGAACTGGGGCTGGGGTGGAGTTGACAACGGCTAACTGCCAACCCTCGAGCGCCACTTAGAACGCTGCTCTCGAGGGTGGTGCCAGCCCCACGTCATCTCCTTCTATATATTAAAAAAAAAAAAAAAGTCTCCCGTGGGGTCCTAGCTCCGGTGAGCTAACCCAATAGTGATGAATGGTGAAGATGCACAGAAAGATCAATAATTACGGTAGGTACGTAATTTTCATTTTTGCTCCTTGGATCTTCAGGATGCTTTCTTCCATGTCCCGATTCATCTGTCATACAGAAAGTTCCTCTGCTTCTGAGCCAAGAGAATGCTCTATGAGTTTCGGGCCATGCCGTTTGGCCTGTCCTCGGCCCCCTGGGTCTTCAATAAGTGCATTGCAGTGGTGGCAGCTGGTCCGGGTTTACTCCTACCTGGATGACTGACTGATCGGAGGTCCCTCCAGGCGGGAGGTGGAGCAGGGTCCTCCAGACCTGTGTTGACTTCGACCTCCTGGTCGACGAAGCCAAGTCAGAACTTGTGCCTTCGCAGGTGATCAACTTCTGCAGAGCTGAGCTTGACTCTTGCAGAGCCAGAGCCCGGCTCTTGGCGAACAGGATGGAGGTTCTCTCCTCCTTTGCCCAATCATTTCAGATTGGGAATTGCGCCCTGCCCGGGACTTCCTGTGCCTGCTAGGTTACATGATGGTCTGCACCAGCATGGTCCGATGGACCCAGTGGAGAATGCACTGTCTGCAGTCAGAGCTGGCCAACCAGTGATCTCAGTGCAGTGGTCACTTCGACCAGCTGGTCACTGTGACCCAGTGGATGCCCTTCAGTGGTGGTTAGTCCCAGAGCATCTGCAGGAAGGGATCCCGTTTGTCTGCCCAGAGCTGCTGTCATCCTGATGACCAATGCCTCTCGTGCTGGGATGTCCACCTGGGGGAACACAGAGTCCATGGGCTTTCAACCCCTAAGGAGTCCTGATGCCACATCACCTGCTGGAGCTCTGAGCAGTTCAGCTGGTACTGACTGCATTCGCTCCTCACATCCAGGATCAGGTGGTTCAGGTCCAGACGGACAACACCACGACCATGTACTACCTTAACCAACAGGGCGGGACGCACTCCCTGCCTCTGTGCATAGAAGCTCTCCATGTGTGGACCCTCTTGCTCAGCCTGGAGGCCGATCTTCTTGCCATCCATGTGGCGGGATCCTCCAGCCGGCTGGTGGACACCCTCAGCCATGTGGGCGAGACATCTCACGAGTGGCCTCTCCACCTAGAGGTAGTACACAGTCTGTTCTCCCAGTGGGGCACCCCTCAGGTGGACCGATTCACCTCCAGGGAGCATGCAAAGCTGAGGCTGTTTCATGCCCATCCCCATCATCCAGGATGCAGAGGGATGCCTTCTTGAGGCCCTGGACCGCATGCTTTTTCTGTGCCTTCCCTTGATCCACAAGGTGCTCTTCAAGGCCAGGAGGGACAAGGCACAGGTGATTCTGGTAGATCCGGGCTGACCATGCCAGTTTTGGTACCCCTGATCTCCGCAGCCTCAGTAGCAGGCTCCCAAGGCATCTGCCTGTACACCAGGACCTGCTCTCCATCAACCAGGGGAAGGTTCTCCACCCGGACCTTCAGTCTCTGCACCCGACAGCCTGGTTCCTGAATGGCTAGAGTTCTAGGCTTTGAATCTCTCCGAAGATGTCCTCACTGTTGTGGAGGCATCAAGGAAGGAGCTGACGAAGAAATGCAATGTCTTCCTGTGGAAGAGATTCTCCATTTGGTGTCGGGGCAAGGGGTTGGACCCTTTGTCCTGTCCAGTGACTAGCATCTTTGATTACCTGTGGTCCCTCTCTGTCGGGCCTTTGGTCGACGACCCTTAAGGTGCACCTGGCAGCCGTCTCTGCTTACTGGGCGCAGGCCAGTCAGCAGTCGGTGCAGTAGAAGGTGGTCTGGTGCTTTCAAGGGCCTTGACCACATTTCCCCTCCTGTGTGTGAACCACCACCACCTTTGGATTTGCTGCTGCTGATTTTGGCAGTGCTCATGGGCAAGCCATTTGAACCTATGCACAGGTGTGAAATGTCTCACCTGTCGTGCAAGTCCACCTTCTTGGTGGTTATCATGTCAGCCAGAAGGATCAGTGAGCTCCAGGCACTTTCGGTAGAGTCTCCTTACCTGGCTTTCCGCAAAGACAAGGTTGTCCTTCGCCCCAACCCAAAGTTCCTTCCAAAGGTTGTTTTGGATTTTCACCTTAAGCAGGTGATTAATCTGCCAGTGTATTTTACCAACCACAGCTCAGAGGCTGAGGACAAGCTCCATACTCTGGATATGAGGCAAACGCTTGCTTATTACAAGGAGCGCACGGCTAGAGTTTGGGGAGAGGTTCACCAGCTGGTTGTTACCTACACCAAAGCCACACCTGGCAGACTTGCAGCCAAGTGGACAGTTGGTAGGTGGACTGTATCTTGCATTGATCTCTGCTATAGGTTGTCGGGTAGAGAGCCTCTCGTAGGGCTAAGAGCTCATTCCACCCATCATACTGCTGTGTCAGTGGCTGCTTCCAGGGACTCTCTATCCAGGAAATCTGCAGGGCAGCTACCTGGAGGTTGGCACGCACCTTCATTTCCTATTACCACATTGACCTCGAGTCACGCCGGAATGCTGGTTTTGGGGCCTCACTTCTCCAGTCTCTGTTCCCTAAGTAGGGGTGTGTGCACCTTCCCTTCCTCCTCCCGGAGAACTGCTAGGAGTCTGTAAGAAAGTGTGGCTACAACATCATATCCACGTCCCTAGAAAAACAGGTTACTCACCTGTAGCAGTAGTTCTAGGTGTGGTATATGGTGTTTAGAAAATGGGCTTTTTATTTGGAGGCATCTGACTGGCTGGTACCCAATCCACAGGGTACCTTAACTTTCAATAGATGCCCACCAAATAAAAAGTCCCAGTCCAGACCTGCCTCATGCCCAGCAAAGTATCATTGTGCCCAGACTGCTCAGCCATTGGCTGCAGCACTGGGTACACAATTTAAAGTGCGCCATTGTTGTATATCAGTTAGCGAGAGAAAGAGTGACCAGATACCAGCCATAAATTTTAAAAACACAACATTCACACTATCCACGAGAAAAGATTTTGAAAAGAGAGACAGAGGCACAGACGACTGTCGATACAGTCATTGTTTTATGTTCTGTTGGAAGCCGCCTGTTCCATTAGTTTTTCTCCTGCTCCAGTCCCTGCCTTCCTCCTAAACTTCCACCAGACAACCACTGTGTAAAACAAATAAAAGCGGGATACCAGCAGCACCATCGGCATTGCCAGCATTAGTTCCTCTCTCTCTCTCGCTCAGTTCTGCTGCCGATTTCTTTTTTAAACATGCTCTCGTTTCCCCCAGTGTCGTTTGCGATGTCCCTCTTCCTATCAGCTGCAGCCACCATACAAATCACCTCCAATGGCAGGCAGGCAATTGCCAGACAAACGAGAGTTGGGGTTAACGTCCTTTCGCCGTCGCGGTTTTCATTCCCCACAGAGACAAAGCGGCGAGCAGCTTGAGTGCAGAACGCAGACTGTGAAGAGCAACAGTGAGCGCTAGCTCTACTACCACAACTGTGTGAAAAGTAGGTACTGCTCCTGTAGTGCTCTCTCTTACAACTCCTTCACCCGATGTACAGCACCCTTTCTACCACTGAAGTGAAATTGATGTCAAAATAAAACGGCACACCACCTGCAGTGTTTAAAAAAAAAAAAAAAAAAAACGAGCATTACACAGCTGTCGCATCGCAAGTTTTACTTGATGTAAACAAATCACCACCATGGCTTTGATTGTCCCTACTCTGAAGTCTTTTCCAGTTGTGATGCTGCAGCCACTATTATGCAGTCAGAGGAACTATTTCCAGGCAGAATAACTATTTCATTAAAAAAATGCATTTTAAAATGTTTTTTTTCATTTGCATTATTTTATTAAACTTATTGTCTTTTACACTGCCCATTTTCTAAGCGCAATAATGCCCTCCAGGGTGGGCGGTATGGGCAATACCGGACCGGCCAAGGGCCATAAGGCCCTCCGCCTGCGGCATCGGGCCTCATTACGCCCCTGGCCGGTCCGGTATTGCCCAATACCGCCCACCCTGTCGGGCATTATTGCTTACTTATCCACACGGATCTACCTGACCTCCCCTGGCTTTGGTGCACAACTCTGCTTCCAGTGGGCAAGATCTGGCATCATGGGGTGGAGCCGGGGGAGTTAACACCCGGGTGGGTGGGAGGAGCCAGCTTGAAGACGTTTCCGGCAAGATTTAAAGGGGAAAAGCAACTGCCAGAAAGTGTGGATGAACATCGTATGCCACTCTTAGAACAACTGTTACAGGTGGGTAACCTGTTTTTCTTCTCCTTCACTGCCTTTGCCATGTCCTTGGAGAACCATGGCAGCCTCAGCGAGTAGGTTATGATTTTTAAGTATTGTTCATTGTGTCACCACTCAAGGTTAGTACTTTACTTGTTCACTATAGTTATTTTCAAATATTGTTTTTTATACTTAAACATTTCATGCAGTATGGTTTGTTAGCAAGCAGCTGGCGAGGTGAGAGGCTTAGTGGCCTGATGCTCGAGGAACAGGATGAAAGTCATTTGGCATGATTACTTTAGCAGACGAGTCTTATAGTGGCCCTTACAAGTTATATATGGGACAGTATCTCCACCCCGCCAGTCGTGCACAAGCTACAGACCGAGATGGCAGGTTGAGCTGGGAGCTCTTTGGCGCTAAGCCCTTAATTCTTCAATAACTCGATAAAAACTGCACTAATTTGAACAAATCCAGCCTCGTTAATGAAAAAAAAAAAGAATCAGTATTTACTAATTCCAGAATCTCGAGTCGCAATTCTGCTCCTGACCTGAGTTACTTGAATAAAAAAATATTGCAGCTATGTGACGTACTGGCGGAAAATGGCAGAGGTGGCAGTGGCTTTGATCTCCTCAGTCTCTTTGAGTGACGCTGAGAATACTAAAAGTTTGCTTCAGAAAGTTCTGAGGGAAGTTACCCACTTTAGATTCTCTGTGGTAATGTTAGAAGACTAAGTGCAGCAGTTGCAGGAATTACGAGGCTCAAGACACAAGACCTACTTATTGTACGTTGATGACAAGGACACTTGCCATGCGTCTCACATCCAAGAACAGGAAAGAATGGTAGGGGTACTCTGGGAAAGGGCTGAGGACTCTGAAAATTGAGTCATTGAAACAATTTGAGATTCACTGGCTTCCCAGAGGGTGTTGAACAGCGGGATGTCTCTGGGATTCTTCAGTGAGAACTCAACCACCTCCTGAAGCACACATGGCAGCATCCCGTGGAATCTGACAGGGCCCATCGGACTTTTGGGCCAGTCGCTGAGCCAGGAGATAGACCCCGACCCATCCTTGCCCACATTCCGAGATTCTTGGGAAAAGAACTGATCTGTCGCTGGTGATGGACAGGGGTCCCATCGGCTGGAGAGGTCAGTGAATTTACATTTTCGCAGACTACTGAATAGAGCTAGCCTAGAGTTGGAGAAGCTACACTGGGTCCAGAAAAGTGCTGCAAGACCTGAATAACACCCGTAAACTTCAGTATCCGGCCAAGCTCAGCATTAGTCGGAATGGGGTCCCCCACACATTCCACACCCAGAAAACCTGCCAGTATATTGCAAAGAACTAGTCAGAGAAATCTGTCACTACAGCAGAAGGAAAGGAAGAAAGGGACCCTGTACAGCTCTTAACAGCTCAGGGGCTGTCATGACAGCTTCAGCACCCATCTCCACCACAGGGAACCCTCCACCTGGACCCTATGGACTGGCAAACGATAAAGGCAAAGAGGACAAATCGCCGCAGCTGAGAGAAACCACAATCTGGTCATCCCAGACAGGGAGGGGCACAGAGAAGCTGGACATTCAGTGGTAAGCTCAGATTCACTGGGAGAGCCTGCTGCTAAGAGACCAGTAACTTTGAAGGCCATGGCATACACCAGTCCCTTGCCTGATTCACCAGAGAACCTGCATGGTCCCCCGTCCTCATCAGCACAGAGACAGGGACAAGAGGCCTAGGGGGCACTGGGTTGCGGCACACCTAGAGGCGTATATAGTGGGAGACTACAGCACCCTTGAGCAGGAGTGATAATGTCCTGGGGACCCTATGACTTGACAGAACAGCTCGCTGGAATACCAGGTAGCATTGTATCCTTTGGTAACTCAGGCCATCTCATGTGAACTGCATGTTTGTCAGCAATCTTCCCATCCTGATAGCAATGACTCTCCAGATACTATTGTGTTTTTCTTTTTCTTGAGCTCCTTTCCTGTGAGCTTGGTGGAAGTTGGCCTCAGGGTGGTTTATTTGTACTACTTTTGCTCTCGAATTTGTATGAGCTTGTCTTTCTCCCCTTCCTGACTGCCTTCCCCAGAGCAACTCCTCTCCCTTGTCTCCTTCCTGATCACTCTGTTGTAAACTCAGGTTGCTGTCAGCAGTGTTCATTAAGTCCAACTTGTAGTTCAGATGTGTTTACACGTTCCAGTTTAGTCCATTTGCTCCTCGAAGAGGCAGTCCTTGGGATGCAGGGTAGGTGGGGTAAACCAGGGATTCGGAGGGCATTTGCTGGCTCACTGGGTCGGGCCTTTAAGCCCCAACCCTGAGAGTTACATCAGCTGACATGCCCTGTACTTGAGCTGGCTAGCTGAGGGGAAGTCCATTGCTCTCCATTTGGCTGCTGACTCCCCTTCCCCACTACTGTCAGTTGTATCCATGCAGGCACCTCCTCCTCACAGCTGGGCACCCTGAGTAGCGGTTTGCTGCATGGCGATGTGCGTGCCCGAGTGTTTCAATCACCTGTACGAGGGATAGGCACCCCACACACACACAGCAGCATGAAACACTTGAGGAATGTCAGCGAAATCTCTCCATGCACTCACATGATTCTTACAATAACAGCTCCTGTTTGATTGCTAGAATGCTATCACACCATTTCAGACATGGCAGAGCAGGGGGTGTATGGCACCGGCTCTTCCTCGTATTCAAGCAGACTACCCTGCGGTGCAAATAAGAACATGTGGCTCTTCCCCAGGTGATTCAAGTGTCAGGAGGTGAGTGGAGAGCAGTTTGGCCGGGGGTCCGGTAGCTGGGTAAACAGTGGATTCACCCATTCCATCACTGCAGAGGTTCCTCGCAAAGTAGCTGACAGCATGTAGGAGGGAATAGCAAAGTGATACCAAATGCCTTTGTGGACATAGGGCAGAGAGTGACTGCAGTGCTTCCCTGTCTCCAGCATCCCCCCCCCCGTAAGAATTTGAAGTCTTCCTCTGCTCACGGTAGCAGCAACTCCAAAAGTAACAGCCCTGGCAGGAGGGTCAAGCCGCTGACACCCCCCACCAACCTTAGTGGAGGAGGCCAAATGGCCAGCCCAACAGAATCCCAAATCATCCATGACATCATAGAAGTTGGTCCGATTTGCATGGGTGGCATTGGGGGCAGTCTAAAAGTGCCCATTGCAGCAGCACCTCCCTATGTCACCCACCCATCCCCGGGGAAAATGACACATCTTACACCTTGCAGGCAGATGAGGGGCATATCCCCCACCCCCCACATTACTCCTCACTTTGGGGAACACCCCACTTTCCCCTCCTTCTTGGTAACTTGACAGGATAGGACAGCATAGGATTCAGTGCAAAGAAGTGCAAAATAATGCACCTGGGAAACAAAAACCCAGGGCAAGATTACACAATGGGAGGGTAGGTAGTAACAAAAACAAAAAAGGAGAGGGATCTGGGGGTAATCATATCAGATGATCTTAAGGTTAGCAAGCAATGTGAGAAGGCAGTAGGGAGAGCTGGGGGTATACTGGGATGCATGGGAAGAGGCATTACCAGCAGAAAACAGGAGGTTGTTATCCCTCTGTACAGACAGTTGGTGAGACCCCATCTAGAGTACTGCATCCAGTTCTGGAGACCCCATCTCCGCAAGGACATAGACAGGATAGAGGCAGTCCAGAGGAGGGCAACTAGAATGGTGCAGGGTCTGCAAGAGAAGCCATACGAAGAGAGACTAAAAGAGCTTAATATGTATACCCTTGAGGAATGGGGGGGGGGAGACATGGTAGAAACGTTGAAGTACCTCAGTGGAATCTGGCATGGATGCAAGTAGGGGAGAAAAGAATTAATACAAAAAAAAAAGACAGAAGATCTTAGACCATCTCAAGCCAGAGGGGGTCGATGTAGCCTTTTTCCAGGAGACCCATCTGTCCAACCTCTGGGATGGCAAAACTCAGAATGGGATGGGTCTCAGAGGTGCATGGCAGCAACTTTAACTTAATGAGCAGGGGGATAACGATGTTCATATACAAGAACACTTCATTCACTGCCAACAAGGTGATCACTGACCCTGAGAGATGCTGGGTCGCACCTGGAAACAAGCCTCGGCTCAGTGTGCCTTTTCTGGTTACCAATTTTTAAATAAATAAATGGATGTTTTGTACTGTCTACGACCAAAACAGGTCAGAGGCTGACTTTTTCAGTAACCTGGTGCAAACCCTGGCTTCCTAATAGAAAGGCGCATTGGTACTGGGAAGGGACGCAAACACAGTGATGGGCGAATTTATGGATAGAAGCAAGATGCCTTGCATCCCTTCATGCCTACATCATTGGCCCTAAAGGATACGGTGACTGAGCTGGGATTCACAGATGTATGGCAGTTGGTGCATCCCTGGGGCAAGGGACTTCTTGTTTTATTTCTCCCCACACAAGTCCTGCTCCAGGATAGACCTGTGCTGGTTCCACACCAGTGGGTGTCAGGTGACATATGCCAAGTTAGGCATGGTAATCATTTTAGATCACACACCAGTCTCCTTTACCTGGCTTCCTTTGGATGCTACGGGTACTTCTAGACAACAATGGTAATTCAGTGCCTCCTTGCTGCAAGAGAAAAACTTCTGCTGATCCCTGTAAATGGATATAAAGTCCTTCTTAGATTTGAAGAGGCTTAATAACACATTAGCAGCAATCTGTTGGGATGCCCTGAAGGTCTTCATAAGGGGGAGATGCATCAGCAGTGTCTCCCTTCTTAAGAAATCTAAGTTGCAAGATCTGGAGGAGCAGCCGCATAAGCTTAAAGATCAGGAGGCTAAATTCAGGGCACATCCAAATAACTCTGCAGAGCTTCTGGCAGACATCACAGGTACCAGATACGGAGTGACTATGCATCTCCACCAGGCATAGTTTGCCCTGCTCGCCTCAGGCAATCCTTTTGGGAGGCAGGGGAAAGACCAGGCTTCCTTCTAGTCTACTAGTTTAAAAAAAAAAAGGGGGGGGGGCAGGAGAAATCTAGGATCCTGGGTGTCAAAACTCCCACTGGAAAACTTGAGAGGGACGCCCACACAATGAAGGATGCCTTCCTGGATTTCTACCAAACCCTGTACTGGAAAGAAATAATCACCCTCAGAGGAAGACCTTTCCACCCTTATGTCCCCTCTGGGACTGCCTTAATTTTACCCCCTTTCCTGCAAGAAAACCTGGATAAGCCCTTCACCGTTAAGGAACTAGAGGGTGCCCTCTGTACTGTGCCAGCTGGGAAGGCACCAGGTGGAGACAGTCTATAAGTGGAGTTCCTCTACTCCTTTTGAAATGTATAACTATCGCCCCTAATGACTGCAGTAGAGGAGGCTTGCCGGATGGGTGAGGTCCCAAACTCCATGACAACTGCAGCTTTTTCCTTGATCCCTAAGGCAGGGAAGGACCCCTACTGCTGTGGTAGTTACAGGTCAGTCTTGCTTATCACTGCAGACTGTAAGGCCTTTGCCTAGATCCAGGCCACTAGATTCAAGGAGTGATACATGGCCTCATCAGCAATGACCAGGTGGCTTTCTACCACAGTGCAGGGGTACAGACAATACTAGGTGACTCCTTAACCTCATCTGGAGAGCAGCACCCCTACATAGAAACATAGACAATGAAGTCAAAAAAAGACCAATGGTTCTTCCAGTCTGCCTTAGTTCCGTATTTAGCTCTGGGCTCTACTGTCCCTCTGGGATCGTAGTTCTTCTCATCTTACGCCCCCCATACTACACCTTGGTACTGCCACACCAAACACCCACTATACCCTTCCATCTGTCCAAAGCTTGCTTGAAACCACTAATGATTTTTGCACCCACCACCTCGGCTGTTGTTCCATGGCTTCACCACCCTCTCTGTAAAATAGTACTTCCTCACATCCTTCCCGAACCTCCTTCTTGTTAGTTTCCATTGGTGTCCACGTGATGTGTGCACATCGCCGCCAGTTCTTATCTCACTGGATGCTGAAAAAGTGTTTGATAGGGTGGTGTGGGGGTACCTTTTCCATGCACTGAAAACCTTTGGCCTTGGGGGTGCCTTCACCAGCTGGATCCACACATTATATCAGGGAGCCTCAGCCTCTGTCATAATGAATGCACATTCCTCAAAAGCCTTCCCACTTGGCCAGGCACCCATTGGGCCTGTCCTCTTTTACCACTTTTCATTCTGGCACTGGAGCCCCTGCTCCAAACGATCCAGTTACATAATCGTGTCCACGGCATAAAGATGGGAGGGGAACATGAGGCACTTCCATATGCTGATTATATTGGGCTAAGAGGTCCAGAGGAATGTGTCCCCACCATACTGGAGCTCCTAGACAGGTATGGCACACTCTCAAGCAATGAGGTGAATGTGGCTAAATCGCTAATACTACCCTTTGCTGAACCTGACAAGGCACTCCCGAACTACCCATTGGGTCTCCAGCTGACTGAAAATAGTCATTACCCGGAGATACACTTCTCCTGGGAATTAGCAAACCTGGACTGGCTAACTATATTTATCTATTAAATTTTGGTGACCGGGTAGGCCCACTGAGCCCCGAAGGTCCCTTTTTCAGGGGCGACCCGGGATAACAATACAAGTTATAAGAATGAACAAGGACATAAGGAACATTTGAGGCATTGTGAGTTACATCATGAGGTGGTTACAATAAAGAAAAATAGTGGATACAGGCATGGTAAAAGAAAAGCAGTGGATACAGGCATGGCTTACAGGCACAGTAAAAGAAAAGCAATGGATGCAGGCATGGTATATATACTGCTGTTATTGGCAGAGATGGACAAATATGTGGGTAGATGGAGACGTCTTCACCTGTCTCACTGGGACAGGTACACTCCTTTAAGTTGAGGGCTGTCCTGAGGCTCCAGTATATATTAGACAACCTCCCCATTAAACTCGGGCTGGGGACACTTAAGATGGAAAGACAGAAAATGGTGGCCTTTCTGTGTTGGTTGGGCTGAAGTGTCGGTTTTCTTAAGCTGATACTCAACCCCTGGAAAAGGGCAGCCTACAGCCCTCCGACTTCACCCTCTAATATGATGCACACAAGCTACACCAACTCACACAAATCTTCCCTTCCACAGAGCCAGAGCAATGATTAAGTGGTCTATATGTGAGGCACACCTACTGTGGGATGGCCTTTACTGAGCCATCATGTTCAGGAAACTTTCCTGTCCCTGGGTTTTCACCCCACACTGCCTTCGACTTTGGCAGTGTAGAAACACCACGCTAAAACCACCCACTGATCTTCCCTCCTATCACCTCTTTCCCATTCTGGTGGAATCAGGTCCTGAAGATAGGAGGCGGACTAGTGAATTGGGGCAACTGACCATTGAAAGGTATCCATGGTCTCTCTCAAGTTGTAGATGTGTGTCCACAGGATATCTGAAAACCTTTGGGCAATTGCAAGCTGACTTTCCCCTTGCAAAACATCAACATTGGTAACATTTACAGTTGAGACATGCACTGAGAGTCTGCCTGGGACCAGAACACAGGCACCGGAAAGGGAACGACTTGGATGCCCTGCTGGGTCCACCATAGACTGGATCCCTCACAGCAAGCAGAATTTACAAAGGACTCCTGACCCATGGAGGGGGGACCTCGTGGACCCGCTTCGCTCCAAATGGGACGAGGAGCTGGGCTGTGTCATCACCCGCGACTTGGCAACTCGTTGGGGCACCGCTGCCTGGCTGCCCAAGACTAACGGAACCAGTTCACTCATTTCAAGATCCTCCATAGGTGGTAAAGGACGGCCACTTTGTAACTGGGAGCTAGTCAACTCCGACAACTACTGAAGGTACTCCACAGGTAGCATTACCCATTTGCTGTGGGGGGTGTCCTGGCCTGTGGCACTTCAGGAAGGAAGTTCAGAAAGTGATCAGCACTTTGGTCAGTACGGACATTATCCTGGTACCGGCATTTGGTGTTAATAGGTTTGTTCGATGGTGGAAATGACCGACTGCACCTGACCCCTATAGCGAAGAGATGGCTGCTGGGCGCACTTATCACTGCTAAACGAATCATTGTACACCACGGGAAGCATCAGAAACCCCCTCATCTTTCCTAATGGCTGCTGAAGCTGGGGGAAATGGGCAGCTTTGAGAGGGTTCACTACATTAGTAGTAATAAAATGTCCATGTACATGCAGTTGTGGGGCCCATATCTCACCTCAGATTTTTGCAAAATTCCTCCAGGGCACTGTATGCCGCTACATCTCACCTAGCACACACCAGTCTCTCATGGAATAATACTCAAGACAACTACATAGTAGCCCATATACTCTGCATCAGGCGGGGTAGCACTACTTCCGTCTCTCCTCCACCCCTTATGGCACTCTCTGATTTCCATATACCAGCAGCCCTTCCACATCACTATAATGTTATGGTTTTACGTCACATGCGTAAGGAGAAGTAGTATATGTCACACAAGTCTACTTGGTGAGGCTCTATTCCCATAATAGGGACCAGTATTCTGTACTTCCTCTACTCTCCTGTTTCAGTGCCTTAGTCAAGTTTCTTTGTCTGTCCAAGGGGCATGACCCCCGCCAGGCGTTTGTTTCTGTCTAAGAGACTATTGTGACTGTTTGTACTTGTTTCCTCTTTTTAAACAATAAGACATTAATTATGAAAAGTATTCACCCCCAGTTGGTTTGTAATGGGTTCTGTTTTTTAGGACCCATATGTATAAACTCCCCATTTACGACATGGAACGATACAGAAAGGAAAAATTATTTCATAGTTGCCCATAATTTCCTTTTCTGTTGGCTCCAACGTTGTCAGTGGGGCCTCTCCTAGGAGTCTCTGGCTCCTGTTAGAGAACACTGTTGAGTATATCTATGGAACTTTGATTCCAGCAGAGATCGTTTGCCGCAATTGCAGTCAGATTTCATGAATCGTTTGCTATTTATGGACTCTGTATTTTATTGGATTTTACAGGTCATTATTTTTAAGTATTGTCTGGTGCTTTTCCGCTCCAGGTTAGTACTTTACTTGTTCTCTACAGTTATTTTCAAACCTAAATATCTCTATGTTGTAAGTGTTGTTAGTAGCAAACTTGCAGGGGCGGAGGATCAGTGGCCTGATGATCAAGGAACATGACGAGAGAGTCATTCGGCATGATTACTTCAGACGTCTCTTCAAAGGAGGTATGTTTTCATTTCTTGTCTTTATCATGTGATGAGTCAAGTAAGTTGTCTTAGACTTTCTTGGTTATGGAGAGAGTTGGTTTTATTTGGGAGATATGAGGATTGGGAGTTACATAAGTGTGCATAGGTACTGCATGGACAAAGGTGACTGAGTAACTGCCGTCTCTGGAATCCTCATGTTCTCAGGGTTCTTTACCTGTAAGTATAAAATCCCCACTTACAACGTCTGAGCTAACAGAAAAGGAAATTATGCTAATTATTAAGGCATTTCTTCTTCTTCGATAAAACATTAAAAATAACTGCTTATTTAGTGCTTTTTATTTAGCGGTTTGAGATTTTCAAAACTAAGGAAACTGCAATAACATTTTGGTTTTATTCAGGTGAGTAGGAAGACTGAAAAGCATAAGAAAAGGACAGAGCCTACAGGATTTACAAATTGCAGATCTTTTCACAAGATCTTGGCAAAGTGCCAGAACCTTTGTTGTGACTGAATGGGCCCTGATGACTATTTAAATTGTGATTTGTTTGAACTTTTTTGCCCCAAAACACAAAAGTAAAGAGCAAGACTCGGAGAGTCTGTCTGCTGTCGAGTCACCTAACAGCTCTCCTAAAAGAAAAATTGATGAAGTACCGCAGATGATGGAAAGCATGCATCTTCAAGTACCACTCTTCAGAATAAATCAAAGATGACAGAAGAGCAGCAGTCTCTGATCAAAGAGACAGATAAAGCTGCCAGGCCATTATCCAGCTGAGAAAAAAGAGCACAGGGTGTCCAGTAAGGGGAACCCTTATGCTAAACATGACAAAAAAGAAATGAACAAAAGCTGTGGTGTCATCAACACCAGCCAAGTAAAAAGAAAAGCATCTGACTGCACCTCACCCTGAAAGGGAACAGGAACCAGCAGTAGGACAGAGAGCTATGCCATCAGCAGAGGACATTACAAAACTCTGGCAGTTCTTCCAGGCTTTTCAAGCCATGGGAAACCTTGCTACTATCCCCACCCCCAGGCATTTTTAGAACTTGTACTGGAGGTGAATGATGATGAGGATGAAGGAGAACAAATTGAATCTGAAACAACCCCTGAACAGGATTGTGGTTCACCATCGAGAGTGAATGAGGATTTTCCCTCATATTCCAGTTTTGTAAGGCTTATGGTTGAGACTCTGGATATCCCCTTTACTGAGACAGAGGAGGATGTTGAAGTGGCAGAATTTATGAGTATGTTGGGACTGACGTCTTCAAAAAGGCTAACAGTACCCATTCTTAAATCCCATAAGAAATTCATTAGCAAAGTTTTGGAACACCCAAACTCGGCTCCTGACGTTGACAAAAAAAGTAGAAAAGAAATATCAAGTGGAGAAGCAAGGAGATGAATTGTATATTCCCACCCTGACCATGAGGAAGCTGTGCATGCAGCTGCATGTGAGAAATCAAAGGTGTAACTAGCATCCATGCCACCAGAAAAGGATTCCAGGAAGCTGGGCTGTATGGCAAGGAAAGTGTACACATCGGCTTCCCTGCAGTTCAGGCAGGCCACTTACTTGGCATTCACTGCATAACACCGTAAAGCCCTTTGGAGTACTGTTCAAGCCTCCTGAAGAAGATTAGGAGAACCCTAGGCTTGTGTGGTGCTAAACACTTTTGATTCAGCAATAAAGCTGTTTAACTAGTAATTGCAAGTGTCTGACCTTATTTTCTCTGGACTGTACGAGTTTGCTGGACTTAAGTGAAAAAGAGGGCTTTGAAATGGGCAGTAATCTAGCAGAAACTGTTAAAGATGCACTGGAAGCTACTAAATACCATTTTCACATGGCTGTAGATGCAAATGATCCAGCCTCAAGGGTATTAGCACATACATTAGGTAGCTCTGAGGAGGTTTGCTTGACTCGAGCAACCATCCTGTCATAGGACACAAAAGCAGAGACTGTGGATTTCCCATTTGAGGATCTTCCCTGTTCGGGGATAAAACAGAAGCCTACATGAAAAAGGTTGATGAGCAAAAAAGCAAAAATCTGACCCTAAAGAAAAGAGCTTCCAACCCCAGGGATACTTCATTATGATTATCTCTAGCAGTCACCCTCCTGAGTTGCACTGCCCTGGAGAAATTTGGAATGGTATGCAAATAATGGAACATCTGTTGGCTTGTGCCACCATTCAGATTGCTGCCTTTGCCAACTGCTGCGTTCTGTAATGCTCAGATTTATTTCTCCGCCTGCTCAGCGAGACCTTCAGAAACATGCATTATCAACGTTTGGTTCTGATTGATGTTTTTGCAGTTTTCTTCTGTTTTATTCACATTTTAGCGGTTCTTCCTCAGTTCAGGAATGGGCCACTTTATTTACCGCTCACCTTACCGCTTCACTTGGGAACCGGACTTAAGTCCTAAGTTTACATATATTTTTTGTGTAAAAATTATTGTAATAGTGGACATGTCCGAGAAGCCTAAAAAGAAGACAGGGCCTACCAGATTTACAAACTGTGCCCTCTGTGGGGAAGTATTTGCAAGGGTCAGTAAACACAACCTGTATTTAGTTTGTTTTCGGAGCTGAACACTTCCAAGCCAGCTGTGATATTTGCAAAATTTTTCCGGGAAAAAAAACAATAGAAAAACGCTTAAAGCGTTTTCAAGATAAAATGGCTTCTCTGACTCTACCGGTTGAACCTATGGATCAGGTCAAGGAAAAATCCAAGGAAGTTAATAATTCCACTCCTGAAAAAGGTGCAACATCTAGAGGAAAAAGAGCTGCAGAACCGGTGGAAGATCCAGTGCCGACAGAAAGAAAAACTTAGAACCTAAGGCTGGAAAGCCACCAAAGGTTCCAGTGACAGACTCCTCTATGCTCACAGCTGAAGCTGTAGCACAGGCTTTGAAAGTTTTACAGGCCTTTCAAATGGCTAACCAATCTCAACCGACTCTGGCAGAACAGTCTGTTCGCAATGGTTTCGGATACTTCCTCGATTCAAGGAACATTTCCAGTGCTCCTTGATCCCTCATATGGGGAGGAAGAAGAGGATGAAGATCCTATCGAACTGGAAGTTTCTCCAGAACAGGATTTTGGTACCCCACCAAGGGTCCCTGAGGACTGTTGCTCACATTTTACTTTTTGTTAGGCAAATGGTCGAGGCCTTGGACCTCCCCACACACAAATCTGTGCAGGATGAGGAGGCCCAATTCATGGAAATGATGGAGTTACATCTCACAAAGAAGTTGTTGCTTCCCATCATCAAATTCCTAAAGGGACATGTCTTTAATATCTTGGAGACCCCTGACACTGTTTCTTCAGTGGATAAAAAGGCTGACAGAAAATATTGGCTTGACCCACTGTGTGCTGAATTTCTGCTATCATACCCTGACCCATAAGGGGTGGTGCAGACAGCTGCCTGTGATAGGGCAAAGGTACTTTTAGCTAACCACCTCCTAGAAGAAGATTCTAGAAAAGTGGATAACATGACCAAGAAAGGATACTTAGCTACATCACTGGGTATTAGGCTAATTATATGGCTTACGCTGCCCAGAGTATCAGAAAATATTGTGGGCTTCTGTAATGACCAGGGCAGATAAGACACCACCTGGTCTGTCAGCTGATCTTGTTGAGACAGCCAGATGTGGCTTGGAGGCCGCTAAATATCAATTTCATATGGCACTGGATGCCAGTGATAATGCGGCCAGGAGGATGGCCCCGACTGTGGCCCTCACAAGATTTGCCTGGCTTAGGGCAGCAAGTCTAACAGAAGATACCCAGAACAAAGCAAGACAAAGGCTAACATGAAAAAGGTGGATGAATATAAAGCCACCTACAAGAGTAACTCGGCTGGCACCATAGCCTAGAGGTTAGAGTAACGAGCTGTGAATGATCTTGGTACATCCAGCAGACCAGACCTGGGTTTGATTCTCACAACCTCCACTTGCATACTGTGTGACTCTGAGCAAGTCACTTAACCGCCCAGTGCTCCCAGGTTGCCCCTGAAAACAGGCACTTGTGCCTAGTGGGCCTTACCTGGTTACCAAAGACTAAAATAAAAAAATAAAAGAGGGCATCTACCTCCTACAGAGCCCAGGGAAGGGGGCAGGTAGAGGTAGGGGCTATAAATCTGCACACTGCACTCCTTTGTGATTGTTACAAGTAAATATCTGTGTTGCCATTGGGTTGTACATTTGAGAAAGAGTAATGTGCTTGGGGACAGCCCAGGTTCCAGTTGTTTCAGTGGCGCAGCTGGTTAGCGCAGTCGGAATGATATTGTGGGTGGCCTGGGTTCATTTCTCAGCTGAGGCACTTCTTTCTCACCTCTGTGTGTATAAGGATCCTGTATCCAAACCTCTAGTCCCTCAGACTTATAGAGTATGCTAATCTGAATCTTTCAGAAGGGTACTAGAAGTCCTTAGGAGTTCAAGGAAGCCATCGACTAAAAAGACATATGCTTCCAAGTGGAAAAGATTCTCCATTTGACGCCATACCACAGGAGCTATTCCGTCACAGGCAGGGTTGCCAGTCCTTCTGGACTATCTGACGCACTTACATTCATTGGGACTGCAACCCTCAAGGTTCACATGGCTTCAGTCTCAGCCTACTTGTCTGCTGGCAAGGGGAGCTCTATGGCTGCTAACCCTATTTTCTTTCTCTTTTTTTTTTTTTTTTGTACTTTATTATTTTCATTTGTTATACAGCAAATAAATTCATATTCAAAACAGACCGAATACATGTTTACAACCATCTGAGAGTCAAACGACTCCTTAATACAAGGATAAGTGTATCTCAAAATATTTTGATACCTCACATGGAGGGAATACTATAATATATTGCTGTAAGATTAAAACAAGATTTTAAGCTGTTTATAGAGTCCATGAGCAGAGCAACTAATTTGAGTGCTAAAGTCTGTATGAGAAATCCAACATTTCACATCCCTAATGGGATAAATGGCGTTGCTCAATATCCCTAAAAGATATAAATCCCATTAACTGTCTTTACAAAGCAGCAAACAACAAGTTAGCCAAAAGAGAGAGAAACAAAAGGAACATCCCACATCATAAAACTTGGTCTGGTCTGAGTTACCATCAATTACAAATAAAAATTGTTTAAAAGAACCCCTTTAATCCCCTGTATAGAAACCAGTTAAACTTTATTTTAATAGAGTGCTTAGAGATCAATATTCAGGAGACTGGACTTATAGTAATTACTGCATGACTATTTTTCCAACATTAACTTTTTGTATGATTTGGTAGATGCATTTCCCCTTACCTAATTTAGACCACAATCAACAGTAAGATCCCAGCATTTTTAATATAATGCAGAAACTAGAAAAGTTAAATGAGCAATTATTTTAAATAAAGTCAGTCCCCTTCAATCTCATCAAGATCACCATCTTCTGTGCCATGAATTCGAGAATGATTCCTATGCTTGTCCACAAATCCAGAAGCCCACTTGCCTGCTTCGGATGGATCCGAAAACATCCAAACTTTACCTTCTACACCACTCTGAGTCGAGCTGGAAAATCATCACGCATGATTGCGCCCCAGAGTCTCTTGCACACCCCATCAAATCGCTTGCATCTCACCCGAGTGGCGTATCTGATGTCTGGGAAAAGAAAAACTGAACGGTTGTCCTGTGTAATCGGGCCAGCTCATCTCGCCAGGCGGAGAATTTTATCCCATGTTCCGATGTCATCTGTAATCACCAGCAAGGTGCATGGGGTATCAGAGTCCTCCCGATAACCCCTTGGAGTAATTCGGTATGTCTTTTGAAGATCAGAATGGATTGTTTGACCATCTGACACCAGCTTCTCTCCCAACCAATCCTGCAGGAACAAGAGGGGGTGATCTCCCTCAATCCCCTCAGGCAAGCCGAGGATCTGCACATGAGATGATCAGGTCTGATTTTCTAGTGTCTCCAATCTGGCTTTAAGGTGGGAATTCTCCTTTACTATCAGGGTAGTAGCCACAGAAGTAGAGTCACAATTCCATTTCACATCGCACATCTCCGATTGTATAGTTTCCACAGTTTCTTCCACTAGGGTTATTCTGGTGTTGAGTGCGTCTATTTTTGTAATCAAATCAGCTACTGAAAAAATTATTCTCTATAGTTTTAGCCCAGTCGACGCCATGGTTTCTTTGGCATCGGGCTGAGAGGCGACCTGTCGTTTCTAGGCCTGTCCGCATGGAACCTGAAGATTTCCCCCTGCTGCACCAGTGCCATCCTTGTGAGGGTTGCCCTTTATAGGGTTCTGACCTTCCCAGTTTCAATGAAGGAGGCCTTTTTAACAACGGAATGCTCCAAATTAGTGAATAATTAGGATTTGTAGCATTTAGTCGAGGAGCTAATAATTATTGCTGCCTGCAAACTCTGGCTCCACAGCACCCCCCGCTAACCCTATTTTCAAAAAGTTTTTCAAAGGGCTAGCACACTTACATCCTCCCCACAGGGAACTGATGCCCTCAGTATGTACTTGCCGGAGGAGAGGAGGGAGAGAGGGATGTGATAGAAACATTCAGGTACCTCAAGGGCATAAACAAAGTGCGGGGGTGGGGGAATATCTTCCAATACAGGAGGAGTACAAGAACGAAGGAGCATGACATGAAATTGGAAGGTGGAAGGTTGAGGGAATGTGAGGAAGTTTTTCTTCACAGAGAGGGTGGTCTACACATGGAATGGCCTGACACAAGAGGTGGTGGGAGCAAGCACCGTGGTTGGATTAAAACATGCATGGGACAGGTAGAGGGGAATCATAGAGGTAAAGCAGAGGGAGGGTCAGAAGCCGTAATCAAGTACGGGGCTTACGTGCAGACTGGATGGCCCTAGTGGTCCTTATCTGTCAACAATTTCTGTGTTTCTATGGGACCTAAACATTTGCATTGCGAAGCTCATGGCACTTCCATTTGAGACTATGGCCACAGCACACCTTAAGTTTGTTACCTGGAAGGCCATATTCTTAGTAGCCATCACCTCTGCTAGAAGGAAAAATGAGTTACAAGCTCTGTGCATAGAGAACTACCACCTATCATTCCACAGGGATAAAATGGTGCTCAGAACCAATAGGAAATTTCTCCCAAAAGTGGTTTCTGATTTTCATTTGAACCAGTTCATCACTCTGCCAGTCTTCTTCACTGAACACTCCAGTTCAGGTGAGTGCAGGCTACATAGCCTGGATGTCAGGAGAGCTTTCAGCGACTGTCTTGACCACACCATGGCCCACAGGCAGGACAGTAGTGTGGTGGGTAGGTAATTGGCTGGGCGGCAGGACACAGAGGGTGGGGGTAAATGGCTGTCACTCCATAGAGGGAAGAGTGACCAGTGGGGTACCACAAGGATCAGTGTTGGGACCGGTCCTGTTCAACGTCTTCATTAGTGACATTGTGCAGGACCTAGAAGGCAGAATTTCCCTGTTCGCTGATGACACAAAGCTCTGTAATAGAGTGGACACGCCAGAGGGTGTAGACAGAATGAGGAGGGACCTACAGAAGCTTGAAGAATGGTCATGGGTTTGGCAGTTGAAATTCAATGCAAAGAAGTGCAAGTTAATGCATATGGGGCACAAAACCCCTAGAACAACGTATCATTTGGGGGGGGGGGGTGAGTATATAGTATGCACCAAGCAGGAAAGGGATCTTGGGGTTATCATCTCTGATGACCTCAAGGTAGGGCAACATTGCGACAAGGCAGCAGGTAAAGCAGATAGGTTGCTGGGATGCATAGGCAGGGGCATCACCAACCGGAAAAGGGAGGTCATAATTCCAGTATACAAGACACTAGTGAGGCCCCACCTGGAGAACAGTGTACAGTTCTGGAGACCTTACCTACGTAAGGACATAGACAGGGTAGAGAAGGTTCACAGGAGGGCAGCAAAGATGGTACAGGGGATGCATCACAAGTCCTATGTGGATAGGCTGAAGGACTTGAATAATGTGTACTCCCTGGAGGAGAGGAGGAAGAGAGGGGAGGCATACAAGTACTTTACAGGGAGGAACAAGCAGCAGGAATACACTATTTTCCAGCGTAAAAGATGTTTCTGGACTAAAGGGCATGGGATGAAGTTGGAGGGAGGGCAATTCAGAGGAAACGTGAGGAAGGATTTCTTTACAGAACGGGTGGTGGACAAGTGGAACACTCTGCCAGAGGAAGTGGTGGTGGCTGAAACAATCACAGGATTTAAGAATGCGTGGGATAGACATAAGGGAATCCTGGAGGTCAAGGGGCAACAGACTTCTAGAAAAACATAAAATGAACTTACAAGCTCAAATGGGCAGACTGGGTGGGCCACAGTCCCTTATCTGCTGACAGTGTCTGTGTATCTGTGTACTTATGGGGATGTGGGAAAAGGAAAACCAGCTACGAAAAGGACAATTGCATGCTGGATAGTGGCTTGTATCCAGTTCTGTTATAGTAAAGCTGATAAGGAGTCCCCAGTAGGCCTGAGGGAACATTCCACAAGGGGGCACAGCTGCCACAATTACAGCTATCAGGGATGTTCCTTTATTAGAAATCTGCAAAGCAGCTACATAGAGAACAGTTCATACCTTCACAAGGCTCTGAGCTGCAAATCTGGTGACATCCAGCAGACCAGACCTGGGTTTGAATCCCACAGCTTCCACTTGCATACTGTGTGACCCTGAGCAAGTCACTTAACCTCCTTGTGCTCCCAGGTCGCTCCTGTAAAAAAGCTTTCAGCTTAGTGTGCTATACCTGGTTAAAAACAACTAAATTAAAAAAAAAAAAAGCACTACAGTCTGGATACTCAATCCAGAAGTGATGCCAGGGTTGGCACAGCAGTGCTGCAAAGCCTATTTCCCAAGTAGGGTTCTGGGCCCTCCTCTAAAGGTGCTGCTTGTTAGTCTGCTAGAGTTAATCATAGTGAAAATTCCTGGGGTTAGAAGAAAAAATTACTCACCATAGTAATCTTGTTTCTTCCAAGATATTCTTCAATATGATTAACTCGCCCACCCCACCTCCTCTTCCAAAACCAGTTAACCTCTGCATTATAGCTGGTACCTCTTATTTTCTTTCATTATAAGGTCTGAATCTGGACAAGTTGTGTTTAAACTAGGTGGCCCTGTTTTTCTTAGTATGGGCCCTATTTGACTTAGTCTGAAGGGGATTTGTTAATGTTAAATTTTATATAGTTAACATAACTTAGGATTAATGATCCTGCAGGCTCCAGTGAAATCTGAGCATTATAGAATGCAGCAGTTGGTAAAGGCAGCAATTTAAATGGTGGCATGAGCCAATAGACATTCCAACAGGAGGTCTGGGGGGATACTGGGATGCATAGGGAGAGGCATCACCAGTAGAAAATAGGAAGTTATTATCCCTCTGTACAGACAGCTAGTGAGACCCCATCTGGAGTACTGCGTGCAGTTCTGGAGACCCAATCTCCGCAAAGACATAGACAGGATGGAAGCTGTCCAGAGGAGGGCAACTAAATGGCAGGGTCTGCACCGGAAGACATATGAAGAGACTTAAGGAGCTTAATATGTATAGCCTTGAGGAAAGGAGGAAGAGGGGGACATGATAGAAACTTTCAAGTACCTCAAGGGAATCAACAAAGTCCAAGAGGGTAGCATCTTTCAAAAAAAGAGGTGTGCAAGAACAAGGGGGCACAATTTGAAGATAGAAGAAGCGGCTCAGAGGTAATTGAGAAGTATTTTTTCACAGAGGGTTGTGGATGTATGGAGCGGCCTTCCAGAGGAGGTTCTGGAGTCAAAAACAGTGGTGGAATTCAAGCATGCATGGGACAGTCATAAGGCAATTCTAGGGGGTTGGGGTAGGAAGAAGTAGGCTGCTGGTTAACTAGGATCTGCAGCTTATCCATCAGGTAGGGAAATGGGCAGACTGGGTGGGCCAAGCGGTCCTTATCTGACATCAAATTCTATGTTTCTAATTGCATACAATTCTAAATTTCTCTGGGTCAGTGCAACTCAGGAGGCTGACTGCTAGTAATCATATTGAAGACTACCTTGGAAGAAACAAGATTATTGCAGTGAATAATTTTTTCTTCTGCTTCCTTCAAGTCATATGGAAGGGGAGGTAGGGGCAAGGCCTGCTGTCAAAAGGCCCTATTCCTACTATGACTACCCTCCTCAGAGCGGTGCTCCATGAGGCAGAGAGGTGCAAGGCAGAAGTAGATACCAGCTCCTAAACCACAAGAGAAACAAAATCTCTGTCTCTGTGCAGGCTGCCATATAACCCTTTTCCAGTTTGAGGCCGGGCTGCCTGACTCTCTGCTTCACAGACAAGTGATGAGTCGGGGATTAGCTTTGGGAGGCCTGTAAACTGAAGGGCTAAAGAGTTTTCTCTCCACTCCTCCCTCAGGGAAAAAATTCTGATGGAACTGGAGATAAAGAAGCTGTTAAAAATAAAAGCCATAGCTATTAAAAAAAAAAAAAAAAAAAGCATAGAAAAGGTCCCTCCCTTATAGTAGGGAAAAGGCCTCTTAAGGTATTTCCTCAGAAGGAGGAAAAATGGTGACCGGTGTCCCATCCTACACTTAAAAGGGGGAACTGTCAGCATTCTACAAGTGAAAACATGGGACCTATAGATCCCGATGAACTAAAACGCACAAGCTGTACACTTTTAAAATACCTTACCTTGATGAAATCTCTGAGTTTATCTTGTTGATCTTGTGACCTCTAGCTGGCTATTATTGCCCCAGAGTCCCCCACGGCCAGCCCTCTGATGACACGACTGATGAGCTAAGCTGTGGGGGACTCCTATCTGCCAATAGAGTTGCTTGCCTGAAAACAGTAACTGGTATGAAGTGCATGTTCTCTCTTTTGACGCTGCTATTGATCGACCAAGGAAAGTGCTTTCCTCAGTCAATTGGTACCAGCGCTAAAAGCGTGAACATGAGTTTCATATCTGTTACTATTTTTGGGCAACTGCACTGACAGATAGGAGTCCCCTTCAGCTTAACCTGTCAGTCATGTTATTAGAGGGCTTGTCGTGGGGGACTTTGGGACAGTAATGGCGGGGGGCCATAGGATCAACCAGAAAAGCTCAAGAGATTTCATCCCTGTAAGGCATTGTACGGCTCAAGCGTTTTAGTTACTTGGGACCTACAGGTCCCATGTTTTTACTTGTAGAATGCTGACAGTTCCCCTTTAAAACTCACGCTCTCCTGGTGGCCATTTTGGGTCGGGTTCAGCAGTGGATGGTTCTGACACCATATGGCGACTACAGGAATGAATGGGTAGGTTCCTAAACATGCACATACAAGAGGAACACTTCTAAATGGTTACACTGGGAGCCGTTATACCATCTCTTCAGAAAGGGGAGTGGTTGGGATCACTGGATTTGAAAGATGCATACTTTCACATCCCTGTAAGATGCTTCCACAGAAAATACCTAAGATTCAGACTAGGAAAAGAGCAGCATCAGTTTTGCAACACTGTCCTTTGGTGTAACCTCAGCTCCAAGAGTGTTCACACAGTGCTTAGCAGCAGTGGCTGCATTCCTTCCTTCCTTCCTTCCTTTTTTAAATAATTCTGTTTATCTCCTTCCTCCAGTCAGCCCCCTTCAAACAAGTGGCGCAGTCCTGTCCCCGTGATCCCCAGCAGGAATTACTGCCAGCCATCTTCCCACAAGGCTTACCTCCACCCCACCCCCATGGTATTGGCTGGGTTCCCCAATCCCCGCCATTGTCCAGATCCAGTTTGAGCCGGCATGCCCGGCTAGTTGGGTCCAGGGCCTGCAAGCACTCGTCTCCATCCTGCCATTGACTTTTCCCATCTTCTGGTGCCCTGGAAGGTGTGGCATGCAGTGACGTCAGGATACATGCTCCATCGCAGCCTGCACCGATGTCTGCCACGCCTCCTTGACGGTCAGTGCCAGGATCTGCCCAGCACCCCCCCCACGCCCAGCACCCACCCCGTAGGAGAGCAGTCCTATGGACACTCGATCCTGCTCCTCTTCACTGGCATTCTGATATCCTGAGTTCACTTATGAACCTGGGTTGTCTGCATTGCAAGAGTGGCAGAATTTCTAAGAAGAAAAGGGGTATCCAGGTACCGCAGTCTGGACGACTGGCTAATTACAGGAAGGATAGAAGAGGAGGCACTGAGCTGAAATGCATTGATATAAAACACTTTGGAAAGTCTAATTTTTTAACTGAGCATAGAAAAATCCCAGCTGGAACCTAGCTATGTGCTGGTATTCATAGGAGCAGAGTTGGACACTACTCGGGGAAAAGCATTCCTGTCACAGGCAAGAGTAGAAATTCTTTTGTCTTGTTCATGGTCCCTCAAGCCAGGTGAGCCATGGCCAGGAAGATGCTTCTTGCAGTTGCTAGGGCACATGACAGCAGCAAAAGCTGTGGTGCCATGGACCCGCCTACAGATGAGAGCTGTACAGTACCATTTAAGAAGGCACTGGCATCCAAGGTCAGATTCACTGAGCCAGCCACTTCAAGTCACAGCCAGCCTCATCAGGGCTCAAGTGGAAGGAGGTGGTCAGTGGTAGAGAAGGAATCCCATTACAGCAAATGTCCACAGCCGTCACTCTGACAACAGATGCCTCCCTACTAGGTTGGGGGGAAGGGGCAGCTTGAAGATCCAACAGTAAGTGGGGTCTAGTCCCTATCAGAGCAGTAGGGGCACATAAATCTGATGGAGCTTAGAGCAGTGCTCCCATCCCTACAGTATTTTTCAGATCTGATGCAGAACCAGTCAGTTCAGATCAGAACAGATAATAACCACCACAGTGTACTACATAAACAAGCAAGGTGGTTCTAGATCCACAAAACTATGCACATAGGCAATGAGGGTCTGGAATCTAACTTACTCATTAAATGTAGAAATCACTGCAATGCATCTGCTATGTAGGGAAAGTTCTGGCAGATTCACTAAGCAGGATAACTCCGGGAAACGACAAGTCACTAGACAACCAGGTGGTTCAAACCCTGTTCAGGAGATGGGATGCACCAGAAGTGGACTTGTTTGCTTCATGGGAAGCTCAGATGTTACCACTGTTCTGCTGCAGGCCATCCCACAGGGGGGTACTGTAGGATGGACTGTCTCTCACTTGGAAAGGAAGGTTCTTTTATGTATCCTCACCTTTTTCTCTGATTCACAGAGTACTTTGGAAGTTGAGGAGGGAGTTGGCAGCAATGATTCTAGTTGTCCCAGACTGGTTGACACAGCCATGATTCTCTCTGCTGCTGTCTCTGTTAGCAAAATCTCCATCCATCTCCCCATGAAGTACGACTTTCAGACTCTGAGGGCAGGGTGAAATTCCCTAACCTCAGAACCCTGAGGCTGTAGTGTAGGCTTGGTTTTTGAGGGCCTAGAGTATTTAAGCATGAACCTTTCAAGCAAAATATTAAACATCTTGAAAGTGTCAGAAAACAAATCTACTAGAAAATCAAAATGTTAAAGATTTTCAGTTTGGTGCTCAGGTAAGGGTGTATCATCCCTTAAGGCTGATTTACCTTTGGTTCTGGTTTATGGAGATCATTTGCACTAATGAGGGCTAAGGAACTCATCACTGGATGTCCACTTGGCAGCAGTATCAGCTTTTCTATCTGCAGGGAAACCAGAATCTCTTAGATTCACACCTTGTGCTCAAGACAGTCTTCAAAGACCTCCTTCACCTGCAACCATCAGTTACAATGCATATACTTCCATGGGACTTACATATGTGTTTAGCACAGCTAGGAACGGACCCACTTCGGGTCAGTGGCCTATGTAGACCTTAAGTTTGTAACACGGAAAGCACTTCCACATAGCGATGACCTCTGCTAGAAGAGTCAGTGAGCTCCGAGCCCTGTGCACAGAACTTAACTACATAGTTATGCACATGGACAAAATGTTTCTCGGGACAGAGATTCCTTTCAAACATTAATGTCATGGGGGGCTGCTGTGGAGCCCAAATAGAGGAGACTCACCTTCTCGCAGCTCTGGTGCATAATCATCATAAAGGCACAAATTCAGTTTATTTTTCGAATTTGCCTACGAATTTAAGGCTAGCAGAGCAGCTGGGTTTCTTGTGGAGCAAATAATGGGGAATCCTCGCGAGATTGGGGCGCCACGGGCCACGCTAGAGGGAAACAAGAGACCCCGGCCCATCGCCAACCAGTACAGTCACCGCCACTTCAGGCCCAGAACAGGGAGGAAGGCACTGAAACTATGCAATTGCTCGGAATCAAAATGCAGTGACTTATTTCAGCCGTATCTGACCTACATCAAAAAATGGACACTTTTACCAACCAAGTCACATTAGTGGAAACTATCATCGATTGCATGAAAGTTGAGATGGGGGACATTAAAAAGCAAGTTGCCACCTCGACTAGTTCTTCTGCAGTGGCGGTTAAGGAGGCTGAACACTTCAGAACTAGAATTGAAACGATGGGGAATCAAATAAGAGCGGCGAATGTACGGATCGTAGGCTTACCTGAAGGCGTTGAGGGGGATCACCCTAAAACGTTTGTGAAAGAGTGGCCAGCTGAGTTACTTCTCCCGGAGGGAGACCCAGAGACTTTTCAAGTTCAAAAAATTTATCGGATCATGCCACGAGGGAGGCAGGAGGCTGATGATCCACCACACACTCTCCACTCTGGTTACAGCAGGCATCAGAGAGAGAGAGAGAGAGAGATCATATTTTGGCCCTGGCAGGCGGAATGCCCCACTCTCGTATGAGGACCAAACAGTGCATCTGTTCCCGGACATCAATTACGCAACAAGGCAGAGGAGAAAGAAATTCGACTGAGTTCGTCGGATGCTGAAGGATCTGGACATACCTCATTCCATCATTTTTTCTGCGAGGCTTAGAATAGTATACCAGAACAAAGTGTGGGCCTTTTCTGACCCGATTTGAAGCAGAAAAATGGATAGAAAAAGTAAAAGCTACGCAGTCCAGAAACAACCTCAATGAAGACAACAACTGCACAGCCCTCTATGGAGTGATAACTTTTGTTTGACAAATAGTTCTTTATACTTAATAATCTACCTGCCCTTTATCTGCTAACTTTTTATATAGTCGTAAACTGAGGATGCAGTGTTGAGATTTACCTATGTTTGGGACTGTTCTTATAAAAATGCAGCTTACTTAATTTAGGGCTTATTTTTTCCTGCCTTTTTCCCTTTTTTCTTACAGAAAAGAGTTAACATTCTAAGCATCAGATGGTAAGGGATGAGGCCTTAACAGTGCTAAACATTTGATTTGTTTATCTTATTGTAATGCTCCTTAGCTGCTCTGTACATTTTTTCATATGCCTTTTATAACTGCCTTGGGAGATATACATGTGGGGATTTCCTTCCTTTCTTTTTTTTTTTTTTTTTATCTTTTTCCCCTGGCAGGACCCCGTCTTTTAACATCAGCCCTGGTCACGGCCCCGGAGACCTCCACCACCATCTATGGCTGCCAAGGTTCCCTCGGTCACCCCGAGCTTACCCCAGAGGCGGGGCGCAGCCACCTCTTCGGTGACCACGGAACCAAGTCTGGTCGGAGACCCAGAGCGACGGTGTACGGTGAGGTCCTCCGGGGAGGGCTTCATGGGCGCGGTGGTCCTTGCCCGCCTCGCTTTTTTCCTCCATTTTTTGTTACGGAGGCGGGGACGTGCAATGATGCCAGCATCCGCCCCGCCTCCCAGAACTGCACTCGTCGGACGCCTGAGGTCCCCTGGCCTCTGCCAGGAATCCTCAGTGCGCCGATCGCTTCCCTTCCCCTCCCCCCTGGAGAAGGAGAGCAGTGCATAGGACGCTCCATCTTTCTCTCCCCGGCCGGCCCTCCGACGATCTGGGTCCATTCCTGAACCCAGGTTGCCAGTGTATGTTGCAAAAGGAAATCCCATCGCTGCGCCAGCGGTCCGACGACATTTCCTTTCTGATTGCAGCAAATATAATATCATATGTCTTAAAAAAAGAGAAAGAAGATGCTCTGTATTAAGTTGGGGGTATTATACCCTATAATGTAGGAAACATGCATGGCCATATGTTCCCCACTGGTGGGGGTAGTACATAAAGAGACATTTGTTGGACTTTAAAATTTAGAGACCTAGCCATGCTGCTCTTAGTACCACTGTGTATATTACAAAATTTCAGATATACTGTAAAAGATATATAGGAGTACCCTCCAAATGTTGTATTAAAATATAGGAGATGCATAAGATTTAACCTGTGATTAAGAGGCATAAAGCCTCAGTGGTGATGTATACAACTGGTATGTCTCTTATACGGATTCTGTAATTGATTGATGACAATATAAAACTAATAAATATACATTTCAAACGTTAATGTCACCGGTTTCACCTAACCATCACATTGTAGCCCAGGTGAACAGAAATTATAGTTTGGACATCAAGAGAGCCCTTGGCTACTGTCTTGACAGAAGAAAGGATAGCCATTTCAAGACAGGTGGTCTCTTGCATTCAGTTTGGCTATGAAAAAGCTGTCAGGCACCCCCTCCCCTCTGCTCTTAGGGCACATTCTTCAAGTGGCACTGCGGCTTTAGTGGCAGCCTCAGGAGCATTCCTTTGGCAGGTATCTGCAAAAAAGGTACCTGGAAAACTGTACGCACTTTCACAAAGCACGGTTGTCTGGACATACTTTCTAGAAGAGACGTAAAGCTTGGGACTGCATTTTATGGAATGTTTTCCCTAAAGAGGTTCCAGACTTCTCAGCCTCCTAAATACCGCTGTGTAGTGTACAGTTTTTTGAATGGCGTCACTACTGGACTCATGTTGTTGAAAGAAAAAATTATTCACCATAGTAATGAGATTTCTAATGGGTCCAGTAGTCAGCCAGTCTAGTCCCATCCCTATCTCCCCTTCTAGAACCAAATCAGAAGAAGATTCAAAACTAAATGTAGTTTTAAAATACTCTACTGCTTGAGTATTTAAATACAATATGTTTACACAGTTCCTGTTTTAAATAGATGTTTGAATTTTTTTTGTGTATGTTTACATAAAAATTTCTTTGCTTTTTTGCTAGTTAACATATTATAAGTATTGTAGATATAGAGAATACTGGATGGGCAACTATGCAGAACCAGTGTGTTCTGCCACAGAGGGATTCTGATTCCCTCGGACCTCGAGAGTGAAGCTCGAGAGGTCCATGGGAATCAGAACCCCAAGGTGGCAAAGCACACTGGTTGTGCATAGAGTTGCTCATCCTGTATTTTTTATAGCGTATAGTACTGTGTGAAAAATGTGTTTTGTGAGTTCTTTTGCTTTCAAACTGAAACTGACTCATGCAATCTCTAGAGGTTCTAGAATGCTGTTCAACCCCAGAAGGGCAGAACAGCATTCCATGACCTTGGAACTGTGGTAGAACAGCATTTTGAAAGGGATGGAATTCTATACAGAACAACACTCCACTATGCACTATTTAAGCAATATACCATGACAGGGACTGGGTATATTGGTGGACTTACCACACCTGGTGTGGTTTGGTCACGAGGCAGAGCTGAGTGACTTAACCACACCAGAAGTGGTAAATCCACCCATATACCCACTCCCTGTCATGGTATATTGTTATTATACAGTGTTCAATTTGTTTTTTTGTTTTTATAGTGATATAAAACTTTTACAGTGGGTATACTGGAGGATTTATCACAGTCATGTGATGTGTTTTGACCAATGAGGTTACAGGATTTTCATACCCCATTGTATAATTGCTAAGTTAGCACTGCTGCCTTCTGCTCTTCAGCACAGATCTGATGTCAGAACACTAGAGGAAGCATCAGCATACAGCAACATTTGAATGGAGCTCTGATTCCATAGCACCATTCTAAATCTCCGAGGGTAACATCTCAGTGTGGGGATGATGCAGTTTATTGTATTGGCTCCCTATTGGAGCTGTTAGAAGAAATATCATTACTGCGATGAGTAATTTTTTATTTTCTTATTACTCACCCTATTGTGCTTGTCTGTTGCAGAAAGCAGTCCTACAATATACTTTGTTAGCCCTGTAGTCATACTACACAGACTCCATATTTAGAATCTTATGATTTCATGGAAGGTGAAACTGTGCTTAACTGCAGTGTACTTTGGCAGAGCTTCCATCCCGTGACCTCACAAGTTTCTAAAAACGGTGGCAGTGTAGTGTCAATATGTGTTGTGCATTATTGCCTCTGTACTTAGTCGCTGTATTTGTTATACTCTGTACCTGTCTTCATTCTCTGTATGACGTGGAGCCTTTGTAAATGAGTCCCTCACTCAAAGGGTTGTAATTCCTAGACTTTAATAAATAAAATAAATATATATGGGGCAGACTTAATCAATTGTGTTTCTGGACTGCTGCCTGCTACAGGTAAGTCCAGTACCTTATTTATTTTATTTATGACAAGTTCGGATCACACCTTTGAGCAAACGTGCTGTTTTTACAAAGGTTCCACGTCATGGACAGCGAACAAGTATAGACAAGAACGGGCAGGTAGATAACAGTTAATACAATTACAGTACATAAGCTGCCAGTGGCTTTGCCCAAATAAGACAAGACAATAGAATTAATAACAGGTAAAACATTATAGAATGCATGAGCTGCCAAAGGCTTTGTCAGGATCAACGTGGACGGAAGCAATGGTGCAATATTGCCAGACATTATACAAAGAGAGCCTGGGGAGGTTACTGTTGAAATAGTGATCTGACAAGTGCATGAGAGGGACAGAGGTATTTGGTGAGAGGGCAAGAATCGAGGGGGTGGGGGATTGGAGTGATAAGATAGGTGGTGAAGGAAAGGAGTAGGTGGTGACGGAGGGGAGAAGGGATGGGAGATGTAAGTGGGGTAACAGGATGGGTGGGGAGAGAAGAGAGAAATGAGAACTAGAAGGGAGTTATGGAGGGCTAGGGGAGAAAGGGAGGGAGAGAGAGAATATGAGAGCTAGGAGGTGCAGGGGGTAATAGGTAAGGAGAGGGACAAGGATGTGAGAGAGAGAGAGGAGTGAAATCTGGGGAGGGACAAGGGAGGAGGAGGAGGCTGAGGTGGCTGACTTGAGATACTGGAAAGAGTCGATAGGGAGGGAGTGGGGTGTGGGGAGAGTGCATAAGTAATGGAGAGGCCAGGAGGGTGAGCAGGGATTGTAAGTGTAGCTGTCACAGTAGGCACCAGCCACCAAGTGCTGTTGTAGTTTGTGTTTAAAGGAGTTGAGATTCGGTGCATTGGTGATATCTACTGGGAGTGTGTTGAACCAGTTAGATGCCCTAATTTTGTAAGAGCGCTGCCCTTGAGTGGTCCAGCACCGGGGAACTGAGAAGACTAGTGTTCCAGAACTCTTGGTAAGGTGGGTGGCACAGTGAGGGGAAAGTATAAACTGAACCCCAGGTGGAAGGAGGCTTAGCGCTGTCTTCTTAACAAGTAAGCAGGTCTGATACTTAATTCTGTCTTGATGTTTTAGACAGTAGAGCTTTCCAAGGGTTTTCAAATAATGAAGGGCACAGTTCATGAACGTTTCCCTTAAAGCTAGATGGGGTGGCACTGCATAAAACATAATAAACACGAGTGCCTTCATGGGCAAGATTTTATTCAGTGATGCCATGTATTCCTCAATTGATTTGCTTGGATTCAGGTCAATACGGGCTTCATCCCGTCAAAACATTTCTCATGTATCACTATACCTAAAAAACTGCACATTTACTATATTGACATCAATTATTTTAAAATATTGACATATAACATGGGTACAAAGAATTCTGGCTGCTGATTGGCTCCCAGGATGGCCCCTGTACTTTCACCTCAGTGTAACTCATGGATAAACCAGTGTCAACCTGCCTGCTTGCCTAGCCAGTTACCACACTTCAATGGGCACACCCCTCTGCATTTTTTACTTTCACGCGTGCAAGTTCTGGGACTGTTTCTACCCTTAAAAAGTAGCATTACACTTAAGTAACACATTGAATTAATTGTTATTCTGTAGTCTGTAAATTTTTTACTATAAAACCTATTTTATAGCGCAATAAGACACTCCAGGGTATGAGTCGGACTGAGATAACAGCACTTTCAGAAGCTGTAAGGCCTTCCACCTCACTACGCCCGTGAACATTTGGTTCTAGGGACATGGATATGTTGTTCATCCACACTTTCTGGCAGGTATCCTTGCCACTTTAAGTCTTGCCGGAAGGTCTTCAAGCTGGCTCCTCCCACCCACCCGGGTGGTAAAACTCTCGGCTCCGCCCCATGACGCCAGATCTTCCTTACCGCTTGGAAACTCAGGTTCCCTCCTTAGCGCTCTGCGTTTTAGATTGGATCCTAACTCTTGATTCGTCTGAAATTGGTTTGAAGTTTTCTAAACTTGGTCTTCATCTTCCCTCGTGGCTGCGATGGACAAATCTGTTCCTGGCTTTCGGAGGTGCCCTTGCGGGCAGAAAATGTCCAGGACGGATCTGCACTCCACGTGCGTCTACTGCCTAGGCCTAGATCACGACCTGCAGGCCTGCGAGTTGTCGCTCTTTCTCGGCCAACATCCTGGACGATCGCGCTGCCCGATTGAAGCTCGGGCGCCCCGAGAAACGTTTCCCGCTGGTAAAATCTAAAGAGGCTCATTGGGCGGTGTCCGCGGTGGCTGGCTCGGCTGAGCAGTTCGAGCAGATGATCGCCCTCGAAGAGGAGGCGCATCTTCCTCCTCCTCGGCCGCGGCATTTATCCCGCTCTCTCCGAGTTCCTCGTATACGGCTTCGTTCAAGGAGCTTTGTCAGTCCCTTTCCACGAAAGGAGAGGGCCCTTGGGACATTCTTCTCGCCCAAGAAAAAGGAGTGAAAGCCAAGTCCCACCGTCGGTGTTAAATGGGGCGGAGGTCCCTTCCCCGGACAACCGACCGTTGACTTCAGTCGAGGAGTTGCGGCTGAGCCGCTAGCTTCATGGTGCCCCGTCGACGCCAGCCTGCCAAGACTCCCGTCGGCAAGTCGAGATTTTTCTCGATCCGTTAGACGGGCTGTCGACTGGAGAAGCCGACAACCCTCCTTCACCGGTCCCCCCGGTGGATACCGAGGATCTGCCTGCGCCTTCTGGGCCGCAGTCCCCGGTTAAAGTGCCTGCGCCGAGGGAAGAGCGGGTGTCCCCCGCACTTTCCCAGACCCACCCTCGGTCCCTCTGAAGGTCTTGGTCTCGGACCTCTTCTCGGTCCAGCCGTTCCCGCCGACATCGGCGGTCTCGTTACCGAAGTAAGCGGCGACGCCGTTCTTCCTCGTCCTCCTCCTCGGGTGAGGAGAGGCTGTGGCGCATGTTGCGCCAGCGCTACGAGGACCTTATGTGGCAGCAGTTGCTGTTGTCCGGGCCTAAGCCAACCCCGGCCATCAAGTGGCTGTCGCCTGAACGACCGAAGCAAACTCTCGTTCCAGTCGAGTTGCCCGCTCCAGGGCCGGTTGCTCGGCCGAAACCAGCTGCTCCACCAATTGTGGTGGAACCTCCGCCTCCACAACCGAAGTCGGGGGCACCGACCAAGAATTCTCGGTCGGGTCACGGCCTGCCCCACAGGTTGTCGGTCATCCTCACTCCCGACTGTCCTCGGCAGGTGGAGGGTGGCTCAGGGCCGAGGCAGCTCTTCGCAGACTCTTCAGAATCCGACGACAACTCCTCCCTGTTCTCCAGACAGTTCGATCTGGAGTCCTCCGGGGGCCAGTCAGTGGATGATAGCCCATCATCCTTCCTGGGTCTGCTTCGACTCATCTCGGAGTCCACCGGGATGCAGCTGGAGCCCGTGTCCAAACTGGCCAAGTGTCCCCTGACGGAGATTCTGGACCGAGGGGATTCTCCCACAGCGGCCTTTCCAGTGGCTGAGGCCATTGTTGGTCCAGCCTTAGAGCTTTGGCAGCGGCCTGCTTCCTGTCCTGCGCCCTCGGCCAGGATGGCCAGGAAGTATGCGGTCCCTACCGGCTCTTTGCCCGGTTTCTCGGAGCACCCCTCTGCCGAGGGGTTAGTCACTGATAGCGTTTTCCAGCGTTCCGGTAACGTTAGGGATGTGGATAAGCTCCCCAACAAAGAGTCCAAAAAGCTGGACTTTGCCGGGCGCAAGGTGTACGCTGTGTCCTCCCTCGGCCTCCGACTGGCCAGCTCGGCCATGCTGATGGCACACTTCTCCCATGCCCTCGTGGGCTCCCTGGATGAGGGTTGTTCCTCATCTCCCGCCTGACCTGCAGACCAAGGTCCACCAGATGCGGGACCAGGGTAGGGTGGTGGCGAAGCAGCAGCTTCAGACTGCTCTGGACATAGGTGATTCCTGTGCCAGGTCAGTAGCGGCTGCGGTAGCCATGCGATGCAGGGCGTGGCTGAGGATATCCACCTTCACGGTGGATACCCAGCACAAGTTGGCGCACGTCCCCTTCTTGGGGACTGACCTCTTCGGCCCTGGGGTGGAGGGACACCTCCAGCGGATCGAGAAGTCCAATGCCACCCTGGACTCGGTCACCTCCGCCCAGAGGGACAAAGGCCGCTGTCAGCAGCAGAAGTCCTTTCGTCCTTCGGTCCCTGCTTCTCGACCAGCCCAGCAGCACCAGCAACAGGGCCGGCAGGCTCGCGTTTGGCATCCCAAACCCAAGCCGACGGCTTCCTCCAACAGGAAGCAAGGAGGTAAAGACCCAGGAGGTCCCTCGGCCGGTTCTTCCTCCAAGCCTGCCCAGTGACGGGTTGAGGGGTGCCGGCCCCAGCCTTGTCACTCCCCCCTGGGTTCCCCCCGTGGGGGGACGGCTCCGCCACTTTCTTTCCGCCTGGTCTGCTATCACCACGGACGCTGGGTGTTAGAGGTGGTAGGAAAAGGCCTACTTCTGGAGTTGAGCAGGCCCCACCATTTGAGGCCGTCACCCCTCGCGGGAGACCCACAGGGTCCGCAGCCTCGCTGTCGGCCCGCCGAGCCGATATTGCCCTGCTCCTCGAAAAAGAGGTGATCAGGAAGGTGGCGGATCCTCCTCCAGACCTGGGGTTTGTGTCCAGGTACTTCCTGGTCCCAAAACGGACGGGGGGGCTGGCGCCCCATTCTCGACCTGCACGACTTGAACAAGTTCCTAAGGTCTTGAACCTTCAGGATGGTCACTCTGGCCCAGATAATCCCATCCTTGGAACGAGGCGTGTGGTTCTGTTCCCTGGACCTCCAGGACACGTTCTTTCACGTCCCAATCTGTCCATCCCATCAGGGATTCCTCCGTTTCAGAGTGGAGGGATCCCTTTACGAGTTCCGGGCCATGCCCTTCGGCCTCTCCCTAGCTCCCAGGGTCTTCACCAAATGCATGACAGTGGTGACAGCATTCCTGCGGCGCCGAGGGGTCCGGGTGTACCCTTACCTGGACGATTGGCTGATAGCAGCCCCCTCCAGTCAGGAGGTGGAGCGGTCCAGAGGTCTGGCCCTCCAGGTTTGCTCTCAGGTTGGCCTCCTTATCAACGAGGCCAAGTTGGAACTCGTGCCAAAGCAGGTGATACTGTTCATCGGGGCAGAGCTCGACTCTCTTCGAGCCAGAGCACGGCTCCCGGTGGACAGGGCCAAGGTTCTTTCCTCCTTTGCCCAGTCATTTCTGGTTGGGCAATTGCGCCCCTGCCCAGGACGTCCTGCGCCTCCCGGTCCTCATGGCGGCCTGCAGCAGCGTGGTCCATTAGGCCCGTTGGTACATGCGTCCCCTTCAGTGGGGACTGGCCAGCCAATGGTCACAACGCTGCGATCCGTTGGACCAGCCCATGACAGTGACCCAGGAGATGTGGAACGCTCTCCAATGGTGGATCGTTCCAGCACATCTGCAGGAGGTCATCCCGTTCGTCCGCCCCGAGCCGACGGTCTCTCTCTCAACCGATGCATCTCTGATGGGTTGGGGTGCCTATCTTGGGGAACACCGAGCACACTGCCTCTGGTCCCCTCGGGAGTCCCGGTGCCACATCAACCTGCTGGAGCTCCGAGCGGTCCGTCTAGCTCTCACTGCCTTCGCTCCGTTTCTACGGGGTCAAGTGTTTCAGGTCCAGACGGACAACACCACGACCATGTACTATCTGAACTGCCAGGGCGGGACGCGCTCCATGCTGTTATGCAAGGAAGCTCTCCGCATATGGTCCCTCGTGCGCAGCCTGGAGGCGGATCTCCTAGACATTCACATGGCAGGAGCCTCCAACACCCTGGCCGATGCCCTAAGCCGGATAGGGGCTGCGTCTCACGAGTGGTCTCTCCTGCCGGAGGTAGTACAAGATCTGTTCTCCCACTGGGGCACGCCTCAGGTGGACCTGTTTGCCTCCAGGGAGAATGCGAAGCTGTGTCTGTTCCATGCCCGCCCCCCCCTCAGCAGGGCTCGCTGCATGGGGATGCCTTCTCGAGGCCGTGGACCCCGGGCCTCTTCTACGCCTTTCCCTTGATCCCAAGGTGCTTCTCAAGGCGAGGAGGGACAAGGCGCAGGTGATTCTGGTAGCCCCAGACTGGCCCCGCCAGTTCTGGTATCCAGATCTCCTCAGCCTCAGCTCCAGGCTCCCGAGGCGGCTTCCAGCCCGCCCAGACCTGATCTCAGTCAACCAGGGGAAGGTATTCCATCCGGACCCTCAATCCCTGCACCTGACGGCCTGGTTCCTGAGCGGCTAGAGTTCCAGGCTTTGGGTCTTTCCGACGAGGTCCTCAACATCGTTGAGGCATCCCGTAAGGAGTCGACCAGGAAATGCTATGCCTTTAAATGGAAGAGGTTCTCCATTTGGTGTCGGGGGTAGGGCTTGGACCCTTCCGACTGCCCCTTGGCAAGCATTCTGGACTACTGTGGTCCCTTTCTCAGCAAGGGCTTCGGTCGATGACCCTTAAGGTGCACCTGGCAGCCATCTCTGCTTACCGGGCGCGGGCCGGCAAGCAGTCGGTGGCGCAGGAGAAGGTGGTTGGGTGCTTTTCCAAGGCCTTGACCACATTTCCCCTTCGGTGCGAGAACCTCCACCTCCGTGGGATCTACTGCTGGTATTGGCCAAGCTTATGGGCAAGTCATTCGAACCAATGCACAGGTGCGATATTTCACACCTGTCGTGGAAGACCGCCTTCTTGGTGGCTGTCACGTCAGCCAGAAGGATGGGAGAGCTCCAGGTGCTTTCCATCGAGTCTTCTTACCTGGTCTTCCACAGGGACAAGGTTGTCCTGCGCCCCCAACCGAAATTCCTTCCGAAGGTGGTGTCGGAGTTTCACCTTAACCAGGTGCTGACTCTGTCGGTGTTCTACCCCAGTCACACCTTGGAGGCTGAGTATAGGCTCCATACTTTGGACCCTAGACGAGCGCTCGCTTATTATAAGGAGCGGACAGCTGAAGTTCGGGGAGAGGTTCGCCAGCTGTTTGTCACCTACGCTGAAGCCGCACCTGGCAGACCTGCAGCAAAGTGGATGATAGGCAGGTGGGTCATCTCCTGCATAGAGCTCTGCTATAGGTTGGCGGGCATGGAGCTTCCCAGAGGGATAAGAGCTCATTCTACCTGCCATACCGCTGCATCGGTGGCTGCTTCCAGGGATGTCCCTATCCAGGATATCTGCAGGGCTGCTACCTGGAAGTCGGCACATAACTTTATTACCCACTACCACATCGACCTTGAGTCATGCCAGGATGCTGGTTTTGGGGCCTCGGTTCTCCAGTCTCTCTTTCCCAAGTAAGTATCGGGGGTGTGCGCCTTACCTCCCTCCTCCCGGAGGACTGCTAGGAGGCTGCCAGAAAGTGTGGATGAACAACATGTCCATGTCCCTATAAATATAGGTTACTCACCTGTAACAGGAGTTCTAGGAATGGTATATGTTGTTCATCCACACGACCCACCCGACCTCCCCGGCTTCAACGCACAACCTGAGCTTCCAGCGGGTCAGATCTGGCGTCATGGGGCGGAGCCGAGAGTTTTACCACCCGGGTGGGTGGGAGGAGCCAGCTTGAAGACCTTCCGGCAAGACTTAAAGCGGTAAGGATACCTGCCTGAAAGTGTGGATGAACAACATATACCATTCCTAGAACTCCTGTTACAGGTGAGTAACCTGTATTTATCTGAACACACACTGTCGTGTCTTAATTTCTTATTTATTAGTATGTATTGCTGTGCATCAACAGGATGTAGCTATAGCCATCTGACTCCAAGCTTTCAGTTAAAACAAAAATGGTTCCAAAGTTAGCCCTTTCTTAAAGTGACACTGTCAGCTTTTAGCTGATTTTTTTTTAGCCCCATTTAAAAGTGCTACCTGCTCATATCTGTGCTAGTGAGCATCACATACAGAGTATTCGTGTATCAGAAAATGAACAGTTAGAGAGGTTTTTGGCATTTTTGCAATATTTACCTTCCCGACTTTTATCCTGGCTAGATACACATGCACTGCAAGATGGTCACAAATCATGTGTGAACTCATGCATGGACGACTTTCGTTTCTTTAGCAAGTGTCGCCTAAGATGATTTTCTAACAGGAGTTAGTCTCCTGAGCACAAGAAAGTTAATCTGCCACCTAAACGAGTGAGCTAGCATGTTTGATTCTGTAAATGAAAGTTAAATCTAAAGACCGGTGTCTTTAAAAAAAAAAAAAAGGAAACTTGTCCATACACGAGTTTGCTTGTGCTTTGTGACTATCCTGCAGTGCACCCGGGGGAGTTGGTGGTCCGCCTAGGATAAAAGTCAGGATGGTAAATATTACAAACATGCCCAAAACCTCTCTTAACTGCTCATTTTCTGATAACACGAATGCCTTGTATATGGTGTTTCCTAACAGAGATATGTGCAAGTAGCATTTTTAAAGGGGGCTAAAAAAAGTCACATAAAAGCTGACAGTGTCACTTTAAGATTTTTTTCTTTAAAAAGGATTAACCTTTGAACTGTAAGGGCTGGAAACGTTTTTTAATTTTTAATGAAAGCTTGGAATCTGATCAATACAGTTCCTAAGAATACATTTCCCATGTGTCAGTATACTGAATAAATGAATACACTTTGGCAACATCAACATTACATTTTTTTTTGTTTACTTTATTAATATGTATTTGTGTTAAACGATGCATTGAAAGCATTTGACAATATATTTTAATACATATTGACTAACGCCAAGATTTCATTAAAAAAAAAAAAGACTCCTAGTTCTAATGGTTCCCGAGGTAACCCTTGCTAATGAAAATTTCTTTAACAGCAGCTAACTCTGAACCTTAAGGATTAGGTACTGTTTTTTTTTTTTAAATGATGGTTAACTCATGCTGTGGATGATGCACATTCAGTTTCAGTGTATTACTACACATTAATAAAAACATTATTTATTGCTACAGTAAAACTGCATTGATGCATTGAAAGTGTATCTACAGGACTTATCCATACTACTCTGACTTCAAACTTTTATTTAAAAAAAAACAATAGTTCAAGCGGTAGACCTTTTATAAAACAGTTTCTTAGGAAAGGTCCAACTTTGGAGTCATAAGGGAAAGGATCTTCCTTTTGTACGTTAAAATTTGGAGCAAGTAAAACATGGCCGTTTCCCCTTTGTCAATACACACCGATATAATGTACATCTGTTCACTTAAAAATGAGCACAGTATAAAAGCTGGTGTTCCCTTTTTCTCTTTGACATAGACAACAGTTGAATAATAATGTTGGCCGTTGTATTGGAACATACTTGTGTTTCTGGTTATTCCTTTGGCTAAACGATTGAAAGATTGGTCCCTGTGCACTGCAGTTGTTTTTGCTTCATGCCATCTCTTTTTCTCCCACCTCCCCAGAATGATAGTGGAGTTGCATCGGAAAGTCTCCAGCCTAATAGAGTTCCTGAAACAGAAGTGGGCCTTACACGAAGTACGAGTTGTATCCTTTTAGCCTTTCACACACCCCAGCTGACATTCCTGTCACTTTTAAATATGTCTTTTTCTTGATGCCTAGTTTGACAGTGTGTTAAAAAGTTGATAAAACAGTAAGTATTTTGTTTAATTTTTCTCAGTATATATATATGTGTGTGTGTGTGTGTGTGTGTGTGTGTGTGTGTGTGTGTGTGTGTGTGTGTATATATTTATGTATATATGTATATGTGTGTGTGTATATATATTTATGTATATATGTATATGTGTGTGTGTGTATATATCTATATACTATACATATAATATATATGTATGTGTGTGTATGTATCTATATACTATATATGTATATATGTGTGTGTGTGTGTGTGTGTATATATATATATATATATATATACACGTACATACATACACACACATATGTGTGTGTGTGATATATATATATATATATAAAGCCCACAGATTTCTTTGGTGTCTGGTTGTGCAGAATTTCCATTTACCGATTTTACTTTTTAGAAACTGAAGGCACTGCTGTACTTCCCTACTGTTCAAATATTTATGCCTTCCATGGAGTGTATATATGAGGTAGGAGTGCGTGTGTGTTGTGTGTTTTCATTGATCTAGAATAATAAAAAGAAACTAGAAGAGGGTGGGCTTTCCTTCTAAACTTGTTTCCAAGCAGGCACAGAATTCAGCAAGCGTTGATTTTTAACACTGATGTAGTAGTCCGATGCATTGTGCAGATTCCCCGAAAATAGTACAGTTGTCTGCATACTTGTTCATGCTGGCTAGTGTGGTGAATTGTGCAGAAACGGCTGCTTTTCACATTGTTGAGCAACGTGATCGTGGTCAGGTAGATGGGGATTCAGGACTAAAGCAAATACAGGGAGTTCCAAGTTACAGTAGCTGGAGAGACTGGACTTGGAACACTGCAAAGCTAGAAGCATTCCTCAGCTGGAGATTGAGTTTATTCATAGTCACTGGTGCTGCCGTTGCAAAGGTCTTTCTACCAGATTTATGCTTCATCCCAGGAACTGAAGAAGAAAGTTCTGCTGTTGAGCAGAGCAGGCACTGCTTGACTACGTGAGGCGGGCTAGGAGATTAATCTTTTTCTTGTTTCCAGCTGTACAACAAAGAAAGCCAGTGGTAATCATGTCTGATTGAGGGAATTGGCCATTTAAACCGGTCACACAACATACTGATGGGTTGGCCATCCACCGGAGAGTATGAACCTGCGAATCTTGTACAAACGATCCAAAGGCAGCAGAATGTTTTTCTTTGCACAACAGTATGTGATGTCTCCATGGTCGGTGGAACAGAGCAGGAAATTGAGACCATCTGTTTCCTCTCGTCTTCACTGAGACAGCATTTAAACCCGTAGAGAACACTGAGCTTGGGCCCTACAATTATGATATAGTTGATGTGCTTACTGTGTATGTAACTGATACAGCAAGCCAGACTCCTACATATCTGAACATTGACTTGCTCACTGGTGTTGTCTGATGGGATAATTGCAAGTGGCGAGTTCCAAACACCATAGACTTCATTTTGGTTGCATTAAGGATCAGGCGCTTGTTGACTAACCAGGAGGTGATTGTGTTGATACCAAACTGGAGTACTGAATTAACCTCTGACATTGCTTGTATGTATGGTTAAGAACCACGATTATCTGCGGATCTACAGAACAGAGTTGCAGACTTCCCTTTTAAAAGTACCTCTTTCTTTGGAGATCAGACAGAGAGCTATATGAATAAAGTTGATAAAAATAAAACTACTGTTAAAAAATCTGTTAGAAAAAGAAAAGTTCAGAGGGTACTACACACCCTATGGCAGGGAATGCATGGGAAGGGAGTACTATCACAGGCAGTGCCACCTTCAGGTATATAGTATTTCTTTTATTTTATTTATTTATGACTTTGGTAACTGGGTAGGTGCGCTGATCCCAGGGACCGTTTTCAGCCGCGACCCTGGGCACATATGGCACAGACAAACTAACAAACAACAAAACATGGAACAGCCGACAGTAAAAAAACAAGATAAAGGGTACAATAGTGCATGAGAATAGCAAATAGAAGAGCAACAAAAAATACAGGATTCCATACATCATGCATCATTTAGGTATTACAGTAAGTAAGGGTATACATAAACGTACAGTTGTCAACAGCAGTTACAGTAGGAGGCAAACAAGGGAGTCTTAAGTAGAAAAGAGGGATAAGGCATAGCAAAGTAAAGGGGAGGAGAATGGGTGGGATACAGGATTAACAAACATAGGTACTGAAGCTCAAGTGCACAAGCAGGCCAGCTTAATTGATTCCCACTTGACCTAATGTACATACACATTCCCTGGTAGGGTGCAGTCTGGAAAGTGAGTCAACTACCCATGGAAGCAGTGGCAGCAGTAAGTCGTCAGGAGCCAGTCTCTGAGGCGGGTTTTGAACTGGCAGTGAGTGTCGAGGGAGCGGATCTTGTCAGGCAGTTTATTCCACAGTGAAGGGGCTGTCACAGACAAGGCTCTGCTGCCCATGTTGGTAGATACCCTGGGGATATTCAGAGGGGGGATGCTGTTTGAGCAGAGGCTATTATGCGAGGTTCGTATAGCAAGGAAGGGTGCATGGGGAGATACCTGGCCAATATGGATGGCGGAATCCACCATGTAGCACTGGGCTAGGTTGAAACAGCCTTGCAGCGGGAGCCATCCTAGTGAGTTGTAGAGGACACAGTGGTGTGTGGTTATAGGGACCAGCAAGGCGAAATGACAGGCACTGTTATAGGCAGAGAAGAGCTTGGCCATGAGGGTGGCGGAGGTCCTGGCATAGATAGGGGAGCAGTAGTCCAGGATAGGGAGTAGATTTCCCTGTGCCATGGCAAGTCGGGCTTCCGGAGAGAAGTGTTGCCGGAATCTGTAGGCAGCACCTAATGTTTGGTGAAACCCTCGAACTAGTGAATAGATGTGTTCGGAAAAGGAAAGGGAGGGATCGAGTATAACTCCTAGGTATTTGAAAGTACACACATCTTCAAGGGCTTGGCCATCAGCGGACATGATGTTGAGAGGGGGGTGAGTTTTGTATTTCGCTAGGAAGGGCTTCGATCGGAACGGTATAGATTTTGTTTTTTTGGCAGTAACCAGAAGGAGGTTATTTGTGAACCAGTTATGGGCCACAGCATAGTTTCTGGAGAGAACTGAAGAAATGTTGTCTGGGGATTTATCACTGTGGAAGAGCACGAGGTTGTCAGCATAGAGGAGAGAGTGACAACTGAGACAGTCTGTGGAGAGGGAGTTTATAAATAAAGAGAATAGCAGGGGGCCCAGTGTGGAGCCCTGGGGGATACCTGTAGAGACGGGCAGGGTGGAGGAGCAGGCAGGGCCAATACACACAAATTGGGAGCGGACGGTGAGGTAGCGCTTGAACCAGGTAGTAACCTCTTGAGAGCAGCCAAGGCTAGGTAGTTGGAGAGGAGAAGGGCATGGTTTACCACGGTGAATGCCTTGGAGAGGTCAACGAAGACTGCCCCGGTGGCATTACCATGGTCCACATTAATGAAGCTGTGGTTGGTCAGAAGACTGAGGGCAGAGGCAGTGGAGTGTTTTTTTTTTTTTTCAAAACTATGCTGTTGGCTGCACAGGAGGGTTGTGTTTGCCTATGTAGTCAGCAAGTTGATGGTGGACAGCTTTCTCGAGTAATTTATGTAGATGGAGGAGGATGGAGATCGGACAATAGTTGTTGGTAGATAGAGGGTTCCCGTCTTTAAAAATTGGAATCACCTTTGCAGTCTTCCAAGGGTCAGGCATGATGGAGGAAGAGGAGAGGGCGGGGTTAAAGATACAAGTGAGTGGTTCAGTGAATGCTGGGGGAGATGAGCCTAAGGAAGACTGGGGATAGACCATCACCACCAAGGGAGCCGTGGTTTGGAAGGCTTTTGAGAAGCTTAGCTGTATCAGCTGTCTCTAGAGAGAGAGAGAGAGAGAGAGAGAGTGGGAACCTGGGGTTGGGTGGTCACCCATTGGAGGATGGGATGGTGGGACAGTTATTTAGTTGGCCCTTAGGGAGTTTACTTAGATACATGTATAGGTCGGAGGACTTGGTGTTAAAAGCCCTAGCCACTTCCAGAGGATCCATAATAAGGCCATTTGGGGAGTTCAGTTGCAGGGCAGCCTTGTTGTGGGGGGGTTAAGTATGGAGCCGACGGATGCCCAGAATTTCCTAGGGTCTCCAAGGTTAGCCTGTTGGAGAGTATGGAAGTGGGTCTGCATGAGGGGTTTCACCAAAAGTTTGCATAGATTCCTCCGGTGCCTGTAGGCATTCCGTGGGGCGGGGGAGGGGGATGCTTTGTATGTAGACCAAGCACGATCCCTATCTTTCATAAGGGTAAGGAGGTCTTCCGTGAGCAGTCACCTCTGACCCTTCTTGTGGTAACCGGGAAATGCTGGTCCTACAGGGTCCTGAGGATCTCTGTGAGGAGGGTTACTGCCTGTGTCACATCGGAAAGTGAGTAAAGAGCAGATCAGTCCAAGGACTGAGCCTCTTCGAGGAGATTGGTGTGTTTGAGGCTACTGAAATTGCAAAACAAGTATTCGGGAGGGGGGCGTTTGAATTTAGATGACCAGAGGAGATACGTAGGGGAGTGGTCACTGATGGAGGCTGCCATGGTACCAACATGCAGTATGTAATCATCCCTGTTGGTAATGATCTAGTCCAGAAGGGTTTGAGTGTCTTTATGTGGGTTTTGCATGGTGGGAAGCGTAATAGTTTGGAGCAGGTTGTGGTGTTTTTAGGAGGAAGGCATAGTCAGACTGGTGGGTGCTCTGCTGGTTTAAGTTAACATCGCTGAGGAGACTTGCGTCTCGGGGGGTAGGGATGAGGCACTCAGGCCCGAGAGGAATCCTGAGGTTCAAAGAAAGGTAGAGTTGGAAGAGGCAAGCAGCAGTCCCAGCTCGTCCACCACAGATAAAAACAATCCCTGATGAGTCACAGGTCGCCACACTCACCCTAAGGTGGGGGGGGGTCGACTTTCTCATCATTTCCATCATTGGCAGTCTATTACAATAGAGAAATGGATGCTGGAGATTGTAAGAGAGAGCCACAGTCTGTCTTTTATTACAAGTCCAAAACAAACAAAATTCACAGTATTAGAACCAAAATTCATTAGTGGAGACATACAATTAAAACTGGCAGTTCAGAAATTGTAGTCTCTCAGTGCTCTGGGAGTGGGTTCTAGTAAAGGAAATGGGAAAGGGTTTTTCTTAAAGTACTTTCTGACAAAGAAACAAATTAGAGTGGCAGCCAGAACTCAACATAAGGTGTATGAACAGACACATAAAGGAAAAGTTAAAAATAGTCACCTTGCAAACAGTCCCATCTTTACAGCAAGAGGACTTACTTTACTCATTGGACCCGAAGTATGCTTATTTCCACATCCCAATAAGAGCAAGCTACAGAAAATAATAATAATAATAATAAAACTGTATTAAGCACCTTTCAAGCACCAAGACGCTGTACAAATTGAACAATAAAATCCCAAAAAATAAATTAAAAATAAAGATTAAAATCATAATAATACACACATCAACTCATGAATGATTGTCTCCACAAATGAGTCTTAAATGCACTTCTGAGTAGGGAAGGTTAGTGTACCATTACTTGGCAGTGCTTTTCAGACTGACCTCTGTTCTAAGAGTGCTCACAAAGTGTCTGGCTTTAACATTCTTGCTATATTTGGATGACTGATTGGTGTGTGGGAGAACAGGAAAACTGCCTTGTCATCAGTGAAGAGAACAGTGCTCCTGATAGAAAAGTTGGGGTTCCTCCTGAGTTTAGACAAAGTAAAACCTGGGAGACACACAAAATGTCATTGGAATAGAACTGGGCACAGTTCAAGCCAGGGCCTTTCTTCCACGAGAATGGATACAGGCACTGGTAAGTATCCCACCTCCTTCCACACAGAACAAGAACGACTGTGCAGGAATTTCCCTGACTGTTAGGTCTCATGTAATCCACAGCCTCTGTGGTACTGTGTGCAAGACAGCAGAAGAGGAATTCAGAGGTACCCTAAATACTAGTCTCGACTCTAGGATCCACACAGTTCAAAAATGTTCCACACCACTGCACAGATAACAGAATGATATTGAAAGCAATATTGCATGTTTATTGGTAAAATACCACACTACTTACTGATCACCTTCTACCCCCGTGCTTTGGGTTTTCCAAAAGTTGATCTGTTCTCACCTTTATATTCAGTATTTCTGATTCGGCTCCTCGTTTCCTAGTGTGTGAGAGAGCACTGAGCCAAGCTGTCTGGTTTGTTTATCTTGATTATCATTGTGGGTCGCGCTCAGACACTCAGCCCTCGTCTTTACACGTGGACATGCGTAACATCACGTCTGACGTTATCTCGTCTGAGCGAGACCCCTTCCCATGAGTATCAAAATAAACAGACCAGGCGGCTTAGCTCAGTGCTGTCTCAGTGCTATAGAACCGGTTCCTCCTCACCAGAGAAACAGAGATGATCTTTGAGGCAACCTCTTGCAGCAGGTCATAACACATGGGATATCAGCCACAGGCATCATTTCCTCCAGATGACTTCTCAGCAGTCGACCCTGAGACCCCCCAGCACTACCATGTGGTGTCTGCATGGCAGCTATGAAAGGGGGGAGGTTCCAGCTACTCCTCAATTCTTTTCAACTGCGACCTGCATGCAACAAGTCCTCCTTCGGAGCTCTGCTTACCAGTCATCAACGAAGAGGTCTACCAACCAAAAAATTTCACTAAAAAGATTCATCTACTGATGTCTTAGGATCCCTTGTTCCGAAAGTGTTCCTGCGGTCAAAGAATCACTACAGAGGACCTCCACGACGTCTGTGTTTGGTGCCTTGGTCCTGAACACGACACCAGGGATGCAACAGGATTTTCACTGGACATGCAGCGAGAAATGCTGAAGGATTTACAAGACTCAAGTCATACCCTTCAATCAGTCCAGACCATGTACCGTCCAAAAGCAAAAACAGCCTTTAGGTGCTCCTCCCGGGGCCGCCCCACAGGGCGTGTCACAATGCTGGAAGGCCTCCTGCCAGTAAGCAGAAGCCTCACTTGACGTTGCTGGGTCCTAGAAATGCTCAAAAACCCTGTTGTGTCCCTGCTGCCCCCCAGTAGGGACAGCCTTCGGCCTGAAGGTCTTCCTCCAGTCGTGGACTGGAGACCCTTCCCAAGGCCATCAGGGGCAGGTTTTCCCTGCACCTACAAGGGTGGCAAGCCATCTCCACTGTCCTGTGGCTCCTGCAATTGATTGAATCAGGACACACACACACATTCACTGAGATACTCCTTTCTTTGCCACCAAGGGTCTCTCATTACCCCCTAGACCAAGCATTGGTATTAAGGAACAAAATCGATGCTTTGCTCATAAAATGTGCCATCGAACCAGTTCCACTACTTTAAAAGGGTACAATATTTTATTCCTATTTTTTCCTGCTTCCTAAATGGATGGGGGACTTAAGCCCCATTTTGGATCTGAGGTGTCTCAACCTCTATATCAAATACCAAAAAGTTCAGGATGGTGTCTCTTCTGACACTTTTCCCCTTACTGAACAAAGGTGATTGACTGTGCTCTCTCGATATGAAGGATGCATACCTCCATATCCTGGTGGACCCTGCTCACAGACGGTTTCTCCATTTTTTTGTTCCAGGGTCACCATTACCAGTTCAGGGCCCTCCCATTTATCCTTTCCTCGGCCTTGAGGGTATTCACAAAATTCCTGGTGATGGTTGTAGTGGTCCTACTCAGGGATGGCCTCTGTCTTTCCCTACCTGGACGACTGGCTCCTGAAAGCATCTTCCGGCCAATGGGTGGTGTTCATGCTTTCTCAAACCCTGCAGTTGTTCAGCTAGGTGGGGATAGCGGTAAACTATCCGAAGTCCAAAATGGACCCTGCACGACACCTCCAATATATTGGCGCCATATTAGACGCCTCCGTGGGGATGGCACATCTGCCCATAGCTCGGGCGGACGCCCTGATTGCTTTGGTGCACAGTCTAGAGTCCAGCAGATTGGTTTCTGCACGAGACTACCTGCACCTCATGGGAATTTGGCTGCAATGATTCCGACTGTTCCCAATGCCAGGTTAAATATGAGGGTCCTTCAGTGGTCCCTGAGAGTCCAATGAGACCAGAAGGAGGACAATTGTGATGCCCTGGTCCTGATGTCTTCCCCAGCTCTTCGAGCCCTACAATGGTGGAAGTCCATGGACAGCTAAATGCAAGGCATGCCCTTTCATTCTCCTGTCCCATGTCTCATTCTGACTACAGACACGGCCTTGACAGGGTGGGGTGCTCATCTCCTGCACGTTAGGTCCCAAGGCTCCTGGACATCAATGGAGGCTCGCCTCCACATCAGTTTCTTGGAGATGAGGGCAGTCCTCTGCCCTTTGCAAGTGTTCGAGACTAGCCTTCCACCCAGTTGCCTTCAAGTGCAGTCGGACAATTCTGCAGTAGTTCACTACCTAAACAAGCAAGGAGTGGCACCCATTCATACCCTCTCTGCAGAGAATCGATGTGCATATGGTACTGAGTGATCCAGAGAAATATCCATCTTCTGGCGGTCAACATCCCCAGGGTGTCCAATACCATGGCAGATGCCCTGAGCAGACATACTGCATGGACCCACGAGTTGGAAATCTTGCCAGACATCCTACATGACATCTTCCGTCTATGAGGCTGTCCGGAGTTGGATCTGTTTGCCTCTCCGCAAAACTGCCTCTTTACTGCTCTCTCGAGCGAGGTCCTGGAACTGTGTGGCAGGATGTGTTATCTCTTTCCTGGATAGGAAGATTTCTTTACACCTTCCCACCCTTTCTTCTCGTTCAGAGAGTACTACTCTGACTGGTCCGGGATGGGGCATCTATGATTCTCATAGCACCGTTCTGGTCGAGACAGATTTGGTTCTCTCTGCTTTTACAGTTCTCAGAACCAGATCCCCTATCTCTGCCGATTTGCTGGGCTCTATTGTCCCAGGTGCAAGGCTCCATGCTACACCTGAACCTTCACTCCCTCCATCTGGATGCCTGGCTCCTGAGGACATAGTCTTCTCGTGCATCAGGGTGTCCCCAAAGGTGGCGGAAGTCCTCCAGGCTGTCAGAAAACCATCTACGTGGTCTTCCTATTCTAAGAAGTGGAAACGCTTTTCCATTTGGCATCTGTGCAGGACTTGGACCCTTATGAGTGTTCTCCTCAGAGCATCTTGGACTATTTGCTCTCTTTGTCAGATGGTGGACTGAAATATTCCTCTGTAATAGTCCACCTTTCATCCATTGCCACATTTAATTTACCTGTTGGCAACAAACCATTGTCCCAGTTACCTTTGATGCAGACCTTTTTAAAAGGTATTCTGCACCTTCATCCCCCTATCCGGGATCCAGTCCCTGTGTGGGATTTGAATTTTGTACTTGAAAAATTGACTACGAATCCTTTTGAGCCCGCTGAATCCAGCAAGCTCCATTATCTTTCTTGTAAAACTGTACTCTTAGTTGCCATTACGTTGGGTAGACATATTTCAGAGTTACAGGCACTGATGTGCAAGCCTCCCTACCTGCAATTTCATAATGATAGGGTGACTTTACTCACCAACCCGTTGTTGCCAAAGGTTGTTTCTGAATTTACTTTAACCAGGCTATCCACTTACCAGTGTACTATGCGGAGCCTGCAAATCCAGGGGTATCCCTGCTTCATACTCTCGATGTGCATAGAACATCGATTCTTTATCTTCTCCTCACCTCACAGTTGTGAAAAACTGAGTAACGTTTTTGTTTCTTTTGCTCCTGGAAATCAGGGCGTTCAGGTTTCGAAGCAGTGCTTATCCACATGGTTGGCCCGATGCATTTCATTTATACAAAATACGACAAAACTCTCAACCCCTGTCTTTTTTTTTTTTTGTATGTTTTCTTATGCCTTTACCCCCTCAGTAGGGGTGGTTCTGTTGTTCCCCTGTTATCCAGTCGACCTCAGCGGCACAGTGCCCGAGCTCACCACCTCGCCCTCTCACCCTTCCTGACCACATTGCTTACCCCATCGCGGAAGACCCTCGGGGAGTCAGGCTTCAGAGGGAGCACCCTGGGAGTATCCAGTGCAGCGCCGACGGGGGCCGACCATCATGAGCGCTGGAGGATTAGGCTGTTTTCCTTGTTCTGGATCCCCCTTCCCCGGCGCGGGCATGCAGTGACGTCAGTGACGCTGCAGTGCGTGTTTCCACACACTGCACGTCCTATGTTGGCTCGTGCTGACCCTACAACTTACCATGGCATGTACCGACCCCTAGCCACCACCAGGAGCCAGCGTGACTGTGGTTGTCCTTCCCCACCCTCCCCGGAGGAGGAGGAGAGCAGTCCCTGGGATGCTCAGTCCTCCTCCCTGGCCAACCCTCCGACTTCTGAGGTTGCTCCGACCCCAGGTTGTCAGCGTGGCGCAAGGTGTTGCGTCCAGTGCCTTAGCAGCACCGGGCAAGCATAAAACCCCATTCTACCAGAGGCATGGCTACCTCTGTGACGTGTTTCTGCGGCGTCTGCCTTAGAAATCTGCGAAGCTGCCACGTGGTCTACTGTATGTACATTTACGAAATATTATGGTCTAGACATCGCTTCCAAGAAGCGAACTGCTTTTGGACAGGCTGTTTTACAAAGCCTCCTATCCTGAGTCCTGATAATTCGCTTTCTTCTCCCAACTTGGCATAATAACTGCTTGCGGATCTTCCCATGTCTTATGAACCTGCTGCAAGAGATTGTCTCGAAGAAGTTAGTGCAGTTGCGTAAGGACTTGCCGTAACAACAGATCTTCGAGAGTATCTCTTGCAGCAGGTCATGCAGCCCCGACCACCATCCCCCTTGCTGTAACTTCAGAAGGATTCCTTGCTCCTGTCCTTTTACAGCTCTACGAGCTGCTGCCTTATTTTACTCCTCATTTCCCATCGGTGGCCTGATAAATGACTTCTCATTTGGTCACTAGGATGGAAAAGAACTGAGTAGTAGCTGGGACCTCCACCTTTTATACCTGCCATGCAGACACCATGTGGTAGTGTTGGGGGAAGTCCCAGGGTCGACTGCTGAGAAGTCATCCAGACGAAATGACGCCTGTGGCGGATATCCCATTTGTTAGGATGTGCTGCAAAAAATACTCTTGAAGATCTACTGTTACGGTAAGTTCTTACACAACTGTACTTTCTTTTTTTTTTTTTTTTAATAACTTTCTATTGATTCGCCTCTCTCATGCTGGAGCTCCGCTTCGTCGGGAGACACACATGTAGCTGCCCCGCTTCATTGCCTTATGTGAAATCCCTGGGATACCCCCATGGAGCTGTGATTTTATCCCCCAGGCGGGCACGAGATGGGGCCCGTACACCCCGATATTTTCTGGTTTTGTTAGATCTCCCGGTAGTCAGGCAGGCAGGAGCTATCAGGGCCAACACTGATGCTCCTTCTTCCCAGTGCTCCAGTGTCATTTCCCTGTTCCCTCCTGCGTGGCCTACACCCTGATGTCAAGGCGCTTAGCGCCGGGGTCCACCACGCAGCTCCCCATGCCCACCCTGCTACTAGCAGGACTTTCTGTACCTCGGATCTCAGCCTACGGTCAGGCAAGCTTCGAGCCTTGGTCCTCCCCCCTCCCCCGGAGAAGACGAACAGTCCCTGGGACACTCTAGCCTTCTCCTCCAGCCAGCCCTCCAGCAACCCGGGTCCACTCCTGAACTCAGGTCACCGGCATCGGAAGTAGAAATCCAACCACTGCTCTGGCGGGCCGGCTGCAACTGTACTTTCTGTTCCAGATGCTTCCTGGTCCCAAAATGGACAGAGGATCTATGTCCTGTGTTGGATTTCAGGGACCTTAACTTCTACAGAGAATACAGAAAGTTTTGAATGGTATCTGTGCAAGCTCTGATTCCCCTTCGGCAAACAGAGGATTGGCTTTGTTCTGTGCTTGTGAAGGATGCATACTGTACCTTCATGTTGTGATCAGAAATGCTCACTGGCATTACCTCCACTTTGTGCTTGAGGGGGAGCAGTATCAGTTCAGAATATTGCCCTTTGACTTGTGTTCTGCGCCACAGGTCTTTACTGAATGCTTGGCAGTAGTTGCAGCAGCCCTTCCCAGGGAACACCTATGTTTTCCCGTAGCTGGACGACTGGCTGTTGAAAGCCAGTTCCAGGGAAGCTCTGCTACATACCCTGTCTCTGACACATTTAGTGGTCACAGTGAATGTTCCAGTGTCTGCTATGACACCCTGCCAGAGACTGCAGTCCATAGGGGCAGTCTTGGACACAAAAAAATGTGCTTTCCTGCCACTAGGCAAAGCACAAAACCTGATTGCACAAGCACAGCTGGTGCAGAAGTCATTCTTTTCCAGCCAGAACCATGTTGCATCTTCTGGGACTCAATGGCTGTGGCTGTTGTAACTGTGCCACTGGCCTGCTTACATGAGGATCCCTCAGTAAACACCAAGGGTCCAGTGAGATCAGCTGACCAAATGGTACTCGTCGTGACTTTGTTGCACAGAGCAATGCTGTGGCGAATTGGTCACACAAATCTATTAAAGGGCATTTCATTCTCTTTATTTATTAAATTTTGGTGACCGGGTAAGCCCGATGGGCCCCGAAGGTCCCTTTTTCAGGGGCGACCCAGGATTACATAGCATTGATAAGTAACACAGTATGAAACAGAAATAGTACAGTATGATACAGATTACATGTGATGTGAGCAACATTCCGTCGTGGTGGTATACAGCAAAGTGGCAAAACGTAGGAGTAGACAAGAGAATGAGAGAGGAGTGGGTGGGCCACGTTGCTGAAACAAATTAGACATTTACCTGCTGCTGTACAGAGCCTCGCCACCAGTACCTCTTGCTGGGGTGCACATCTGAGACCCTACCAGACACAAGGTGGAGGCCAAGTTACTCATAAACGTCCTGGAAATGAGAGCTGTCATGTACAGCCTTCAGGCATTTCAATCGTATCTAAGTCTGGGTCCTCTGTTAATATAGAGTGGATAACACCAGTGTGATGCATTATATCAGAAAACAGGGAGAGACTCGGCATTATCCCCTATGCAGGGAAGCATTGAAAGTGTGGTACTGGGTGCTGTTGCACAGCCTAGAACTGTCAGCCATGCATCTGCTAGGTACCCAAATGTCTTAGCAGACAGGCTAAGTTTGTCACAGTCCAAGATGAATGGGAACTGCTGACCTCCATAGTAGACAACCTCTTTGCAAGATAGGGTCATCTAGAGTTGGGCCTTTCTGTGTCCCTACACAGCGCAAAACTGTAGTGTTTCTGCTGACTCCAGGGCTAGATGTTTTTTGGAAAGATCCATTGCCTCTCTCTTGGAAAGGGAAATTCCCATATGTATTTTGCCTGATTCTAGGAAATATAAGGAGACGCAGAGGGAGGAGGATAGGGAGGTATATCGAGGAAACAGAGGGAGGCAGGGAAATCAGTAATGAGCGCAAAAGCGCAAACTGAAGAGAGAATAGCTTAGAAGGTAGTGAACGGGGACAAGACATTTTTTAGGTATGTGAATGAAAAGAGGAAGACAAGGGGTGAGATTGTAAGATTAAAAACGGAAGGGAGGGACTGTGCAGAGGGGGACCAGAAAAAGCAGACATCCTCAAAAAATACTTTTGTTCAGTGTTCGCAGAGGAAGGAGAAGTGGAGGGGCCACAAAAAAGTAACAGAAGATCTTATCTGTGTCAGTCTTCACCATTCATCACTGGTGGGTTCTGGCTGGAGGACAAGGACCTCATGGGAGCTTCTTTTGTTTTGTTTTTTTTGTTTTGCAAAAGGCAGAGCCGACGTTGGGACATTGCTGCCCTCGAGTCCGACGCATTGCGTGGTGCTCGCAGGTTGGTCAGTAACCGATGCTGACTCCTCCTCAGACCCAGTTCTGCTTCTCCCGCCATCGCGTCAACACGTACGTTGTGTAGAGCAATTTGAAACTGTGTCAGCGGCCTAGTCAACACCTAGTTGTGTACCGCTTCTCTCGGCACCGTCGAGCTGGTAAGATGTTTCTATTTATTTTATTTTCAATGACACAGAGTACTGTTTTTGTTTCTTGATTTTCCGTCCAGTCATGTCTCGTTCAGGGGGACAAGAATAAACCCTCTAAAGCGGGTTGGTCTCCTATGCGCCAGTGTCCCTGCGGCTGACTTTATTCCGTCACGGACCAGCATGATCATTACTTGATCTGCTTGGGCCCAAACCATGAAATGGATCCCTGCGATGCCCGGTTTTCCATAGACCATCAAGTTCTTGAATTGCACACGTTTAAAGTCGGATGTGCGCTGCTGGCTTTCGGTGGACAGGCTCACACCCTGGAAGCCAAATGTAGGGTTCTTGGCCCTTCCTCCGGGTCCCCTCCCGGTCCTATATGGCCTATGGACGAGGGGATTTCTGCCTCTTTTAGCCTTGCCTTGGTGGGAACTCCTTCCACGGTGCAGGAGGCTCGTCCTGACTCCTCCGGGAGCCAGGCGGGAGGCACTATTTGGCAGTTACACCTTAGGAGGCGAAGACTCCCATGGTGTCACGGCCTAGGGCCTGGTCCGGCATCTTCCTTGGTGCCGCCTTCCGGTGCTGCCTTTGATCCTGACGCTGCTTGCAGCATGGTGCCAGCTCCTGGCGCTAACTCTGATCCTGGTGCCCGTGGCGGCGTGGGCTGGTGCAGGAGGTGGGTTTGCAGTGCCACTCCCCCCCGGAACCAGAGGGATCGCAGAGTGGTCTGGGTCCGGGCCTCCTGTGGTGAAGATGACGACTTAGAGGTGGACCCGGACTGTCTTCTGGACTCTTTAGAGTCCTCTGACTCCTCTTTGCCTAGTGCTTTGAGCCAGTGGCTACTGTTGATTCTGGTGTCAGTGGTCCCAGTCAGTCCTCTGATGCTGAAGGTGGTACCGGGGGACAGACCAGAGTCGGTGGTTCCCCTTCTCCAGCGTACCCCCTCCTTTGGTTGCTCAGGCTGGCCCCACCCTCAGGCCAACCAGGGCGTCTCAGGCAGTGGAGGGTGCTCTCTCCATGAGAGTCTCTCAGGAGTCGGCCACGGTGATTGAGTTACCTAAGCTGATTCTGAGGAAGAGGTCCCTCTCTGAGTCTGAAGAGTTGAGAGGACAGAATCGGGAGCAGCACCCTTCTCTGGGAGTCCGCTGGGGCCCGGGCAGGAGTCGCAGCGCTGGTTCTGTTTTCTCACGAGGTCTCACCGGGAGGGATCTCATCTTTAGAGGCTAGTGGCTGCCCTTCTGGGCTCATGCAGCCCCGGTCACCTCACAGAGGAGATTCTCTCTTAGAGCTCAGTCATGGCCGTTCCAGTGTGGTTGAACGTCCCTCGACTTGCGTGGCTGGCAAATCTTCTCCAGTCTTGAGGTCTTCTGTTCGGTCCCCCAGCCCTGGCAGGGGTCGTGTTCCTCCTCAGAGATGTCTAGCCTCCTTACTCTGCCAACACCTCCCTCCCTCTCTTCCAGGCCATGTCGGTCCTATGGGACCTCTCACCTGGAAGCAGTTCAGGTCCATGGCTGCACTTTTTCCCACCTATTTTTGGTCCATGGACGATGAGGTATTCCACCATTCCCCTGTGCAACCGGTAGTTGACTCTCTGAACTCGTCAGCTCCCTCGTCTTCCTCTTCTGACGGAGAGGAATCTTCCATCCACCTGTCGTCAGCTGCTGATCTCTCTAGCTGTCATCACTTCCTTTCAGGGTTGCTTGATGAGCTCCATATCTCCACGCTAGGAAGCCGCAATCCTGACCGGGTGGCACACGCCTTTTAAGGCGGTCATGCCTAACCCTGTGGGTTTCTGTCTGGTCCCTCCTCCTTCAGGGAGGCGTCGTATTGCACCTGGAGAAGTCCTTCAACCCTTCTTCCAGCCCCTAAGGACCTCCGGTAAATGTATTGCGCACCCCTAGGGTTTCCAGGAGTCGTGGCTCATCCTCCAGGCGTGACAGTTCTGGACACACCTTCTGGGCATAGACACCCAAGATGTGACTGACCTCTGGAGTCAGACTCTGCTGAGTTTGACTTTTAGGGGAGGAGAGTGTTCTCTTCGGCACGTCTCTCCTTGTCTGTTTCAGCACATCATGCTGCCTATAACAGGCACATATGGTCTCTGCTAGGACAGATCCTAGTATCCTTGCCTGATTCGGAGGTGACCAGACAAGCCATTGCCCTCTCCGTGTGGGGCCTGGAGCTTGTGAGGCACCATGCAAAGGCATCGTATGTCGCCAGTGAGATGGCATCCAGGCTGGTGGGGACAGCGATCTGCATGAGACGGATGGCATGGCTTCGTCTTTCCAGGTTACCACCCATAGCCCGGCGTAGGGTGACTGCCTCCTCATTCCAGGGAACCCACATTTTCTCCTGCAGAGTGAGGTGAAAGCTTCAGGGGCGACTCCCTTCTCCTGATCAAAGGAGAACACCGCCTCACCCAGACCAGTCTCAGGCCTAACTAGGCCTAGAAGAGTTCCCTCCTCTGGTGTCTCCTCCACAGGAGGCTGATAGACCTCTGTCCCTCAGGGAGGTACCAGGTTCCCTTCAGGGGGCTTGGTAGTCATCCACCAGTGATGAATGAGTGAAGATTGATGCAGATAAGATATGAAAATTACATACCTACCGTAATTCTTGATCTTTCTGTGTATCTTCACCATTCATCACTGCTTCCCACCCTCCTTCCTCTCTTAGGCCTCAGTTTCTGCGCGAATCCTTCTCCCTGTTTCTGTCTCCAAATGATGCCCTGCCGGTAAGTCTGGTACCTCCAGCTCCGTCACTTTCAGGGTGCTGGGAGCGCTTGGAGAGATGAGGGAGGCAATCCCATGGTCACTAGGGCTCTGTTTCTCCCTTAGGGACCATCCTTTAGGTTGAAATCGTCGATCTCCCTGTGCTTATTTAACCCTAGGGTTCTCTTCAAACCGGGATGGTGAGGCCCTGATGATCCTTTTTCCATCTCTGATAAGCATATCCCTGACAGGTTTTTCCGTCTGAGATTCCTGTAGCTCTGTAATCAAACTTGGGTTCCCCTCTTTGTCATTCCTCGGAGAGATGTTGTTGAAAGGGGGCTTAATTTGTCTCTATATTCAGGGCGAATCCTGAACCTCTCTTTTATCCCTTACGTGTGTGGGGGGGGCATTACCTCCTATTTCCCTGGAGGACTCTTCAGACTCTGTGTGCTGCCTTGCTGCCAAGCTTAGCCAGCCATCCGCTGCGCTCTGCCTGTCTTTTTCTCCTTTGGAAAGAATATGTGTGGCTCAGCAGCTTGCCTTCTGTAGTCCTCTTGCAGTCCTCAAGCCTGTGGTGTGGAGTGCGGTGCCTTCTTCATTCCCCCGCCCTCCTCTTCCCTCCTCCTTCTAATTATTCTCTGACCTTCTCTTCTCCCTCCCTTGCTCGCTCAGAGGTTGGAGCCTCCTGTCCCACACTCTTGGGTCCTTCTTCTTCTGTCCTCTCACCCGGCTTTATTCCTTCCTTAGTTCTGTATACTTTCCTTTTTTCGATCCCTTGGGCTCCCTTGCCCCGCTTCCTTTCTCTAGACTACTCTCCAGTGTGCAGAACTGGGTCTGAGGAGGAGTCAGCGTCCGTTACTGGTCAACCTGCGAGCGCAACACAATGAATCAGCCTCGAATGTGGTGAAAAAAGCTCCTGCGGGATCCTTGTTCTCCAGCTAGAACCCACCAGTGATGAATGGTGAAGATGCACAGAAAGATCAAGAATTACAGTAGGTACGTAATTTTCATTTTTGGGAGAGTGAAGTGGACACTAGTCCTTTCAACTCCGGGGGGGGGGGGAGCAGTGAATTTCAAAGTTTGGCACTCTAATGATGGGTGCACAGATGGCTGGAAGGGCTTTTTTGGAGGCAAGAGTCCTGAAGGGACTTGGTAATCTGAGGGTGGTCAAAGCAATGGGGCCAGGTGGGGTACATCTAAGGGTATTGAAGGAGCTCCGAGAAGTACTGGCTGCACCTTTGGTAATCCTGTCTAACAGCTCAGGGGGAAACTGGAGTGGTTCCGGAGGACTGGAGAAGGACAGATGTAGTCCTACTACACAAAAGTGGTTGCAGGGAGGAGGCTGGCAATTGTAGGTCAGTCAGGCTCACATTGGTGGTGGGAAAGTTAATGAAATCACTACTGAAGGAAAGGATTGTGGAATATCTTAAATTCAGTAGATTACAAGTCTCGAGGCAGCATGGTCTCGCGGGGGGAAGGGGCGGCTGTCACGTCAAATGAATCTGATAGATTTCTTTGACTGGGTGACAAAGGATTTAGATCAGGGTGGAGCGCTGGACATGGCCTAGCTAGATTTCAGTAAGGATTTTGACACAGTTGAACATAGAAGACTAGTAAGCAAGCTGGGTAGCTCAAGAGTGAGTCTAGATATGGTAAACTGTATAAGAAATTGGTTAGAGGATAGGTGACATAGGGTGGTGGTGAACGGAGGTCACTCCGAGTAAGGGAGGGTGACTGAAGGGGCGCCTCAGGGATCAGTGCTGGAACCGGTCCTCTTTAATGTCTTTGAGTGACATTACAGAGGATCTGGAAGAGAAGGTCTGCCTCTTTGCGGATGACACCAAAATCTGCAATAGGGTGGACAGTCCGGGAGGTGGAAAAGATGAGAAGAGATTTGAGCGAACTCGTGGAGTGGTCAAGAGTATGGCAGCTGGGTTTCAATACAAAAAAGTGCAAAATAATGCACTTGGGGCACAGAAACCCAGGGGCAGAATTCAAAATGGGTGGAGTGATGTTGATGACCACCAAGCAGGAAAGAGACCTAGTTGTAATCATATCAAATGACCTAAGGGTGGCCAGGTAGCGCAGTGCGACAGGCAGTAGGGAGGGCTAGTGGGATGCTGATGTGCATAGGAAGGGATATTGTCAGCAAAAAGAGGGAGGTGGTATTGCCTGTATACAGTACCGTGTCCAGTTCTGGAGACCATGTCTCCGGAAGGACATAGAATGGAGGCGGTCCAGAAGAGGGCAACTAAAATGGTGCAGGGTCTGCATCAAAAACCTAGACTAGGACCTCAGTAGGTACACCCTGGAGCATAGAATGGGGAGGTGGGATATAATAAGAGACCTGTGAATAACTAAAAGGGTAAATAAACTACAGGAGGGAAGTATTTTTCAGAAGAACAAGTGCTGTAAAACAAGGGGATGTGCTATGAAGCTGGAGGGGAATAGATTCAGGAGAGAACTTCTTCACAGAAAGAGTGGTGGATTTCTGGAACATCCATCCAGTGGAGGTGGTGGGGACAGAAGCAGCGGTGGGGTTCAAGAATGCATGGGATACGCACAAGAGAATCATAGTAGAAAGGAAGATAAAAGAGCTGTAGAGTGGGCATGGTCTGCGGTAATCGTGTAAACAGGGAGAAATGGGCAGACTGGATCGGCCAAGCAGTGCTTATTTGTTGTCAAATTCTATGTTTCTGTGATTCCTCTGATACAGAGGATTCTACTCAAACTGAGGATGGAGAGTGCCACCCTCGTCCTCATTGCTGCATTATGACCTTGCCAGCACTGGAGCCTCCTGTACCCCTCTGTCTGTGTCGAGGTCTGTTATCACAGGACAAGGGTTCCTTAGTCCATCCGGACCTGAAGTCCCTGCATCTGCATGCACAGCTTCTGAAGACAGCCGTAGCACATTTTGGAGTATCCCCTAAAGTTGCCGATGTCCTGATTGTGACTAGAAAGCCTTCCACCAGACATACATATTCCTTAAATTGGAAGCGGTTCACTTTGTGGGCTGTTTCCTGGAATTTGGACCTATTTACATGTCAATTAAATGCTGTGCTGGCATATGGCAACAATTGGCAGAGCCGCACTAGAATCTTGGGTGCTCAGTGACAAACAAATACTTGGAAGAGGTAAATAATGGCACTCGCCACACGCTTTCTCTCAAAAACGATCACTGTCTCAATTTCAAGTTGAAAAAAAGTTTTACTTTGTGCTAGAATCAATCAAACCCTCTTGGGTGCAAGTTACAGAGACAGAAATCCTTCTCACGTTTCACCTAATCATGGGCTTTGTCAGCTGCGCTGGAAGACTTGCTGGCATTGTCAGAATCTGGTCTGCAGTATTCCTCAGTCAAGGTCAAGGCCCCTTGTTCTACGCGATTCTGCAATCGCAAAGTTTAATTTAATGTATACCGTGGAATAATTATTCTGTGGTTTACATAAACTGCAGAATAATTATTTCACAGTTTGCATAAACTGCGGAATCATTATTCCGCAGTTTACATAAATTGCAGAATAATTATTCTGCAGTTTACATAACTGGGGAATATTGTTCCGCAGTTTACATAAACTGAGGGATACTGTTCTTCCGTTTACATAAACCGGAAATATTGTTGCAGTTTACATAAACTGAGGGCTGTTGTTCCGCAGTTTTCATAAACTGGGGAATATTGTTCTGCAGTTTACGTAAACCGAGGAATATTGTTCCACAGTTTACATAACTGGGGAATATTGTCCTGCAGTTTACATAAACTGAGGAATATTGTTCCTGCAGTTTACATAAACTGAGGAATATTCAGCATATCTGATACCTTGCAGAAATGCTGTACACAGCTTCCCATGCAGGGATTAAATGGGCAACTTACATATGCAACGCATTTCTCACATTTATGAAATGTTGCTCTGCTTCTAACAATAAGGTTCTGTGGACTTTAAACTGAATTTAATACTGCTCCAATCCATATTGAGAAACATGTGACTCGCTTGCATGCACAACCATCAGCATCTGCCATTAAAACACTCTTGCTGCAAATTGCTGTACTTAATGTATACTTAGTTTCTGAATTCTCCCGGGGATTGTTCTTTGCCTCTTGGTACCGCTGTACCATTGATCTGACTAAACTTCCCACTGACATAAGGGGGGCCTCCTCAGTAGACATTTTTAAGGCTCATTTGAAAACTGATCTGTTGCTGGTATTATGATTTACTTAAGCCAGACATGTACCATGTGATTTCATTACTAAAAGAAAATCAGTTTTGGAACAGTATACATGCACAGGTCACGTTATTTATGTGCCGCAGAACTTTGCCCATTACCGCAGAAGTAGGCCTAATGGTGCCGCAGAACTTCATAGTCCCTGCCGCAGAACTTGGGTCTGTTGTGCTGCAGAGAACAGGGGGCCTTGGTCAAGATGCATTTGGTCACTGTATCAACCTTCATGGCCCCTGTTGATGGTTGTGTGGGAGCACAAATATACATGCATTCTTTTTTTTTTTTTTTCATAATTTTTGGCCAGGAATTAGGTGTCCCATATTTCCAAGCAGCATTTTGCATATGAAACCCATACCTCTCAACCTTTTGTCCCCCAAATGTGGAACATTGCCTCTCAAAATGTGGAAAAAATGGGCTAAATGTGGAACACTTAATCAAATCTTTACCTAAGAAGCTCAGAACACTGTTAAAATGTTTGCATTTATGTTCAGAAAGTCTGTTATTAATTGAATAATATATTTTTTCATCATTTACTATAGATTTTTGCTTTAACATGTTAATACTGAATGTGAGACAAGTCTTCACAATGTGGAACAGGGAGCTTTTGTGAAGTAAAATGAGGAACGTTCCTCGTAATGTGGTACAGTTGAGAGGTATGATGAAACCTTCTAGCCACAATCCAGTTCTGCCATGGAACCTGAATTATGTACTTGAAGAACTGACATTTGATCCTTTTGAGCCAGCTGTGAGTAGTGGCTTATGTTTCCTGTCATGCAGAACGTTACTTTTGGTTGCAGTCACTTCTGCTCGAAGGATTTCAGAGCCTGGGCTCCAATGTGTGAGCCTCCTTATTTGATTTTTCACAAAGAGTCTCTTTGTATGAAAATGCTAAGTTTTTACCGAAGGTGGTATCTTGAGTTTAAGTTGAATCAAATGATGCACCTTCCTGTTTACTACCCTGAGTATGCCAGTCAGGGTGAGGCACTGCTCCATAATGTGGATGTACACAGAATGGTCGGATACTGTGAGAATCACATCAAGGGACTGCAGAAAGTCCTCACAGCTTTTTGTTTCATTCACTCCTGGGAAAGAGGGCGTCCCTGTGTCTAAGCAGTGGCACATTGTATCACGTTCTGTTATAGGACAGATAGTAAGGAACTTCCTAGTGCAGTTTGTGGTCACCCCACAAAGGGTATGGTTATGTTGCTTGTCTCACAAATGTTTCTGCTACTGACATTTGTGCTGCAGCCACATGGAGCACTGTCCACACCTTCACTAAACATTACAGTCTGGACATAGTGTCTCATAGGCATGCTGGATTCAGGTTTGCTGTACTGCAAGGCCAGCTGTCTTGAATATACATCAGACTGTACCATCCTTCCACTGACCTTTGGGACTTGTTTCAACGGTGTGAGCTAATGGATGAGATACCTCGAAAAAGATAGAACTGTAATAGTAGATCTTCAAAAGAATCTCTTCCATAGGCCATGCTTTCCCTCCCTCCCTCCGTCCCTCTTCTGCTTCAGTGAGGGTTGCATCAGATATTGTGCATATTTCTAATCCATGGCTGTTATATCAGGTCACCATATATCACCTTATGTACCTTATGCTGGTCTGATTTCCTGGTTTCCCATGGTTGGAGGTCCTCCTAGTCTAATCTGTGGCAGGGAACTGAGGAGCGATGGGGCCACCCACATTTATATAGCCAAGGACACATGGCATTGTGTGGCCAGTCCTCTGGCTAGCAAAAGTTTCCATGTGGTTCTGGCACTGATGCAGGCATAATTCCAAAGGTGTGGTCTAATGGAAGAGATTCTCTCGAAGATCTACTGTTATGGTAAGTATATAACTGTTCTTTCCAGAGTTGGATCTTTTTGCCTCATGGGAGGACGAGGATGTACCACTGTTGCCGCAGTGCCATATGTCTAGAAACAGTCCAAGAAGATGCTGTTAGTGTGGACTGGGGAAACAGGTTCCATTATGCTTTCCTATCCTTTCTTCTGATACAGAAAGTGCTTCTGAATCTGAGTGTGGAACATACAACCATGGTCCTGATAGCTCCAGGCTAGCCCAGACAGCCATGGTATTCACTGTTACTACAGATATGCTTCTGTGTTGAGACGTCTTGACAATCTCAAAAGGTCAGGCAAACCATTGAGACATGGAATCACTTCACTTGAAGACATAATTCCTGAAGAGACTTGAGTTTTCCAAGTTAAAACTCTACCTAGGTTATGAAGTTCCTTAAGGTAGTGAAAAAAACATCCACAAAGAAAACTTAAAATTCAAAATGGAAGAGTCTCTGGTGTGGGAATAATTCCCATTCATCTGAGAATTCAGAAATTGCATTGATCTTGGATTATTTAGAACATTTTAAGTCTTTGAGCTGAAGGCCAGCATCTTTAAAGGGCTTATTTGTCTGCATTTAAGTTTAAGACCTCAGAATAATCTTTGCACATCCAGTGTATGAGATTATTTAAAGGTTCTCGTATACCTCCATGTAAAGAAATCTGTGCCAGCTTGGGACTTAAACCTGTTCCTCACATAGTTAAAGATGTACCCTTCTGAGCTTATGGGCACTACCCAGCAAAAATATCTCATTGGGAAAACATCATTTCTGGTGGCTATTACATTAGCAAGGAGAGCACATAAACTCAGACAGGGCTCTCAGCTTTGATCCCTCGTATTTGATTTTCTACAGGGAAAAAGTGCTGTGAAGAACAAATGTGCAATTCCTTCTAAAATGTGTGCTATAATTCCATTTGAATCGGACTTCTGCCTTGCCCGAGTATTTCCCAAAGCCAAATGGAGGGTGGGAGAAACTTCACACCACACATGTCTGAAAGGCCCTCATTTTCTGCAAGTCCAGATCAGAGTACATGAAGAGTGATATCAATTTTTATTTATTTTTAACATGTGGTGAGGTGTCCAAGGGACACCCACCCTCTAAACAGACCATATCGAGGTGGACTGCAACCTTGTAATTTTTTTCTGTGTTCTTTCTTCTCTAAACTCTGTAGGCACAGTTGAATGTGGAGCCACTTGCCATGCTGGTGAGACACGTAGCTGAGGCATCACTGTTGGGGAAACATTTGAGGAACATTACTTCTCTGGGGGGGGGGATGACAACAGAAAACTTGGATTGGAACACTGATTATTGGTTATGTCTGTCAGGAGTGGATTGGTCCTCACCAGAAGCCTTCCCATGGGAGGGAAGCCATAGGAATCTGCTCCATCAAGGTAAGTTGATGCTGGGGCTTTGAGGTTTCTGAGTGAAGAGGTCTGTGAGGGAGAACAAAAAATGAATCTGAAGAAAGAAAACTTTGAGGGAATAGTTTGTTGTGTCTTTTAATTTGTATGCTGTATGAAATTCCTTAACTTGCATACTTTAGCGAAAAACACTAGCAGAGAGACATCTACAGAACTGTCGGGATGGAGAGCAGCAGGTTTCGGCATTCGATGAAAAGAAGGACCTTCACCTGTATCCTGCAGAGAATTCCACAGTTACCATGCTTCCTGGAGTAGCAAGGGTTGTCCATTCAAAGGCTTTCTGTACTGTACACTGGCAGGAAACGGGGAGGTGTAAACCGAGCGTAAAGGACACTCACTTACTTCCTCCTGCACAGATCCTGGGTATACAGGGTGGACAAGGGACTGCACGGGGGCAGCCAAAGAGTTTTCGGAGTGCCATGGAGGGCAGATGTGTGGGTGGGAAGGGGGAGGGCACCACCGATTTGGGTAGAAACACTGCATTAACAGCTGAGGTCTCTCAAAGCACAGAAGATAACGTGCAGGAAAACTGTCTCTCAGAAGGAACGATAGAGGGCATTGGGAGTCCAGATATCAGTGATGGTACATTCAGCAGACAACAAAATCCGGTGGAAAACCTCGACCGGTTGAGTGACCCTGAGGTGTCAAGTACTGAAGTCTCCTTAGAGGAGTACAGTGGCAGAGAAGCACTTAATCTTGAGCATGCAGCACTAAACACGGACAAAGTTACTTGTGTTTGTGGAGGTTGGGTAGATACTGAGGAACTTTCCCAGCTCGATCCAGTTCCCCATTACATGAAATCATGTCAGGACTTGGCTGCTCCAGAGAGGTGTGTATGTCTGGAAAAGCATCTTAGGAATGAGGGGGTTAACTCCATGGTAAACAGCAGTGCTGTCGAACACTCTGGGGACATTGAAGTATCTGACCTTAATTCTATGCAGTTCACAGATTGTAGGGCGGAATCCCCAACCAGTTGCACCCCTGGTTGTGAAATGCAAATTGGTGATGGCCAGGGGGGATCACATTCTGACATTTGCACTAAAGAGTCACTGGCTGATGGGTCAGCCGAGGACTGCCAGGATAGATCAGCCTCATTGCTTCCACCTTCATCTCAGGAACAATTGATTAGTAAGCCATCAAAGGAAGACTCCACACGGCTGGCGCAACAGGTCCGAGAAGAAGGCTGGAACTTAAGGACCTCAGAGAACCTAACGCTGGCTGAAGTGTACCTCATGATGGGCAGACCAAACAAACTACAGCTGGAGTATGACTGGGTACAGACCCAGAGACAGGAAGTGCAGGAGACAGGCGAGCAGCTGACTGATGCTGAGTCTACTGCATTCAGTCATAAACAGAAGCTGCTGAAGTCTCTTCTACAGCTCATCGCCACAGAGGTCAACCCCAAACCTGTAAGTATTTACTGTCTTCATATTTTGCCTCTGTCTCCTGTACATTTTTAGGTCTGCCTTACCCATACAGTCTCCTCCCGATTATCCGACACCCCCCCCCCCCGTAATCTGACCCTCCCTTTCTAACGAACCGTGATCTTGTCCCCCACTGTTCTAACAGACTTTCCATAATGAGTGAACCTGTTGAGTGTGAATTACCTATTGAGTTGTACTCACTGTTCCTGTTAATGGACTGGCAGGAAAACAGCCTGTCTCCCTCACACCACACTAAACCAGTACAGTGGATTCTGCTCCTTGCTTTTTTTTTGGGGGACCAGGAAACAAGTGACACATACTGGCTCTGAGGATCACAAGTGGACATCGCGGGACAGCACTGTTAATGCCACCCACTGCAAAACTCTGCTATCACCCCACTGCACACTACGTCCTCAACACAGAGAGTGACCGAGACACACACAGACAGAATAGACAGTGGCAAGTTTGAATTACTCACTGTGTTGGGTGTCTCTCTGTCTCCGTGAATGCACTCTCTCGCTGTCTGTCCAGTGCTTACTACAGCCCACTCACCCCCTCCTTGGTCTACCGCTGTTGCACTATGGCAGCACTCCAGCAATATGGTGCACAGGGTAACTCTCTTACCAACTCAGTAACTAGGCAGCTGAACATGCAGAACTGGCACCTGCAGGGGACAGCATAAACAGACATGAATGGCAGGGGAAACTAAAGCCATAAAGATTGCAGCTCGGACAATATTCACTTAAAATTAATTTTAAAAGTGAGCGCACTCATTTATCCGACCTCCAGCATATCCGAACAAATCGAATGTCCCCCAGCGGGTTCGGATAAACGGGGTGGGACTGTATTTTTTATTTACCTCACCTACATTTTGTTTCTCTCTCGCCTGCATTGTGTGTATGTCTCACACATATGCTGACTTGCGGAACTGCTATTTTGTCATTGGGATGTGGGTGGTAGCAGAGCGCCTTCATGCAGTCCTCCTAGACTTTCCCGTTTTCAGCCCTTCCATCTCCCAGTTGTTAAACTGCCCTCACTACACCTGAACTTGCAGGAAGAACAGCTGGCATTATGTGGTCACTTATGTCACTTACAGTATAACGCATCTGTTCCCCATTGAATGTCCCAGTGTGAGAGACCAGTTCAGCTGTGAGAGGCTCCATGGCCACCACCTCTTTAACTCTTTTCATCCATTCTTGTAAAGTCGGAGGATCTGGATTAAGCCATTTAGCTGTGATGCATTTCAAGCTCACAGCGATAAGGATTAAAAGGACTTTACGGGAGTCCCTCCTTAGGCTGTCCGCAGTAGGAAGGCCCAGGACCCATTCCTCAAAGATGAGGGGTAGAAGAACTCCCATCACTCCCTGGGTAGCTAACTGCACTGAGCGCCAGTAATCAGAGAGCAAAGGGCAATTCCAGAATATGTGCTAGTGATTCCTCAGACCTCCACATTTCCTCCAGCACGTTGCTCCACTTGGGGAGTAGTGTTATGTGATTGTGGGCACAAGAAAGTATCGGGTGAGCATTTTCCATCAGAACTTTCTCCAGCATGGAGATGTGGTGACCATCCATCCGAGTTTCAGTTTAAGACTCCAGTCTGAGTTCTGTATCTGTATACCCGCCTCCCATTCCCATGCCACCCTGTACCTCTCTGTCACATCCTCTCCCATCTCCAAAAACAGCTTGTACAGACATGACACATGTCAGATTTTGGCCGCCACTGTCACAAAGCCATATGGCAAATTTTCCCAACTCGAGTATTGTCTGGTCAGAGCAACCAGGTGTCCCTGGGAGTTTATAAAATGTCTCACCTGCATGAAGCGAAGAAATTCCGAATTGTCCCAGCCAAACTTGCCCTTTGCTCTCTGAAAGGAGACACAGCACTCATTCTCAATAAACTGAGCAAATCTTGTGATGCCATTGGCCTCCCATCTGGCATAGCCCAAGTCCAACATGGGGGGAAAGAATTCTGGTTCATATCTAATAAGGGATAGCGGACCCACCCCCTCTGAGGTGCCCAACAGTTTTTTTTTAACTTTAAAAAGTATATAAAGGCAATTTCTAGGGACATGGATATGTTGTTCATGCACACTTTCTGGCAGGTTCCTTGCTGCTTTAAATTTTGCCGGAAGGTCTTCAAGCTGGCTCCTCCCACCCACCCGGGTGGTAAAACTCTCGGCTCCGCCCCATGACGCCAGATCTTCCTTACCGCTTGGAAGCTCAGGTTCCCTCCTTAGCGCTTTGCATTTTAGACTGGATCCTAACTCTTCAGTTTGTCCGAAATTGGTTTTGAAGTTTTCTAAACTTCGGTCTTCATCTTCCCTCGCGGCTGCGATGGACACATCTATTCCCGGCTTTCGGAGGTGCCCTTGCGGGCAGAAAATGTCCAGGACGGATCTGCACTCCACGTGCGTCTACTGTCTAGGCCTAGATCACGACCTGCAGGCCTGCGAGTTGTGCCGCTCTTTCTCTGCCAACGTCGTGGACAATCGCGCTGCCCGATTGAAGCTCGGGTGCCCCGAGAAACGTTTCCCGCCAGTAAAATCAAAAGAGGCTCGTTGGGCGGTGTCCGCGGCGGCTGGCTCGGCTGAGCAGCTCGAGCAGATGATCGCCCTCGAGGAGGAGGCGGCCCAGGCCGCATCTTCCTCCTCCTCGGCCGCAGCATTTATCCCACTCTCTCTGAGTTCCTTGTATACGGCTTTGTTCAAGGAGCTTTGTCAGTCTCTTTCCACGAAGGGAGAGGGGCCATCGGGACATTCTTTTCGTCCCAAGAAGAAGGAGTCGAAAGGTAAGTCCACCGTCGGCGTTCGTGGGAGCGGGAGAGGTCCCCTTCCCCAGACAGTCGACTTGGTTGAGGTTGCAGCTGTGGCGCTGGCTTCACAGTGCCCCGTCAGGCCAGCCTGCCGAGACTCCCACGTCCCGGCGGAGTGAGATTTTTTCGATCCGTTAGGCGGGCTGTCGATGGAGAAGCTGACAACCCTCCTTCGCGGTCCCCCGGTGGATACCAAGGATCTGCCTGTGCCTTCTGGGCCGCAGTCCCCGGTTAAAGTGCCTGAGCCGAGGGAAGAGCGGGTGTCCCCTGCCCCTTCCCTTACCCACCCTCGGTCCCCCCAAGGGTCTTGGTCTCGGACCTCTTTTCGGTCTAGCCGTTCCCGCCGACATCGGCGGTCTCGGTCTCGATACCAAGGTAAGCGGCGGCACCGTTCCTCTTCGTCCTCTTCCTCGGATGAGGGGAGGCTTTGGCACAAATTACGTCGGCACTACGAGGAGCTTATGTGGCAGCAGTTGCTGTTGTCCGGGGCTAAACCGACTCCGGTCCAGACCCCGGCCATCAAGTGGCTGGCGCTCGAACGACCGAAGCAACCGCTCGCCCCAGTCGAGCTGCCCGTTCCAGGGCCAGTTGCTCGGCCAAAACCAGCTGCTCCACCGATTGTGGTGGAACCTCCGCCTCCACAACTGAAGTCTGGGGCACCGATCAAAGATTCTCGGTCGGGTCACAGCCTGCCCCACAGGTTGTCGGTCACCCTCACTCCCGACCGTCCTCGGCAGGTAGAGGGTGGCTCAGGGCTGAGGCAGCTCTTCGCCATCTCTTCGGAATCCGAAGACGACTCCTCCCTGTTCTCCAGGCAGGTCGACCTGGAGTCCTTCGGGGGCCAGTCATTGGACGATAGCCCATCGTCCTTCTTGGGTCTGCTTCGACTCATCTCGGAGTCCAACGGGATGCAGCTCGAGCCCGTGTCCAAACGGGCCAAGTATCTGACGGAAATACTGGACCGAGGGGATTTCCCCACAGAGGCCTTTCCGGTGCTGAGGCCATTGTCGGCCCAGCCTTGGAGCTTTGGCAGCGGCCTGCTTCCTGTCCTGCGCCTTCGGCCAGGATGGCCTGGAAGTATGCGGTCCCCACCGCCTCTTTGCCCGGTTTCTCAGACACCCTCTGCGAGGGGTTAGTCACTAACCAGCGTTTTCCGCGTTCGGTAATGCTCGGGATGTGGATAAGCCCCCGACAGAGTCAAAGCTGAACTTTGCGGCGCGAGGTGTGCGCTGCGTCCTCCCTCGGCCTCCGACAGGCCAGCTCGGCCGTGCTGATGGCACACTTCTTCCGCCCTCTTGGGCTCCCTGGATGAGGTTGTTCTCACCTCCGACTGACCTGCAGACCCGGTCCGTAAGGTGTGGGACCAGGGTAGGGCGGTGGCGAAGCAGCAGCTTCAGACTGCTCTGGACATTGGTGATTCCTGTGCCAGGTCAGTAGCGGCCGCGGTGGTCATGCGCCGCAGGGCGTGGCTGAGGATATCCACCTTCATGGCGGATACCCAGCACAAGTTGGTGGATGTCCCCTTCTTGGGAACTGACCTCTTCAGCCCTGGAGTGGAGGGACACCTCCAGCGGATCGAGAAGTCCAATGCCGCGCTGGACTCGGTCACCTCCGCCCAGAGGGACAAAGGCCGCCGTCAGCAGCAGAAGTCCTTTTGTCCTTCGGTCCCTGCATCTCGACCGGCCCAGCAGCACCAGCAACAGGGCCAGCAGGCTTGCGCTTGGCGTCCCAAACCCAAGCCAGGCTTCCTCCAACAAGGCATGAAGTAAGGCCCAGGAGGTCCCTCGGCCTGTTCTTCCTCCAAGCCTGCCCAGTGACAGGTTGAGGTGCGCCCCAGCCTCGTCTCTCCCCTGGGTTCCCCGTGGGGAGACAGCTCCGCCACTTCCTTTCCGCCTGGTCCGCTATCACCACGGACCGCTGGGTGTTGAAGGTGGTAGGAAAAGGCCTGCCTCTGGAGTTCGAGCAGGCTCCGCCCTTTGAGTCATCGCCCTCAGGGGCCACGGGGTCTGCAGTCTCGCTTGTCGGCCCGCCGAGCCGATTATTGCCCTGCTCCTCGAAAAAGAGGTGATCAGGAAGGTGGCGGATCCTCCTCCAGACCCAGGGTTTGTGTCCAGGTACTTTCTGGTCCCAAAATGGACGGGGGGCTGGCGCCCCATTCTTGACCTGCACAACCTGAACAAGTTCCTACGGTCTTGGACCTTCAGGATGGTCACTGTGACTCAGATAATCCCATCCTTGGAATGAGGCATGTGGTTCTGTTCCCTGGACCTTCAGGATACGTTCTTTCACGTCCAAATCCATCCGTCCCATCAGAGATTCCTCCGCTTCAGAGCAGAGGGATCACTTTACGAGTTCTGGGCCATGCCCTTCGGCCTCTCCCTAGCTCCCAGGGTCTTCACCAAATGCATGGCAGTGGTGACAGCATTCCTGCGGCACCGAAGGGTCCGGGTGTACCCCTACCTGGATGACTAGCTGATTGCAGCCCCCTCCAGAGCGGAGGCGGAGCGGTCCAGAGATCTGGCCCTCCAAGTTTGCTCTCAGGTTGGCCTCCTCATCAACGAGGCCAAGTCGGAACTCATGCCAAAGCAGGCGATACTATTCATCGGGGCAGAGCTCAACTCTCTACGAGCCAGAGCACGGCTCCCGGCAGACAGGGCCGAGGTTCTTTCCTCCTTTGCCCAATCATTTCTGGTTGGGCAATTGCGCCCTGCCCGAGACTTCCTGTGCCTCCTGGGCCTCATGGCGGCCTGCACCAGTGTGGTCCGTTGGTACATGCGTCCCCTTCAGTGGGGACTGGCCAGCCAGTGGTCATAACGCTGCGATCCGTTGGACCAGCCCATGACAGTGACCCAGGAGATGTGGAGCGCTCTCCAATGGTGGATCGTTCCGGCACATCTGCAGGAGGGCATCCCGTTCGTCTGCCCCGAGCCGACGGTCTCTCTATCAACCGATGCATCTCTGATGGGTTGGGGTGCCCATCTAGGGGAACACCGAGCGCACGGTGTCTGGTCCCCTCGGGAGTCCCGATGCCATATCAACCTGCTGGAGCTCCGAGCGGTCCGTCTAGCTCTCACCACCTTCGCTCTGTTTCTACAGGGTCAAGTGGCTCAGGTCCAGATGGACAATACCACAACCATGTACTATCTGAACCGCCAGGGTGGGACGCGCTCCATGCTGTTATGCAAGGAAGCTCTCCACATATGGTCCTTCGTGCGCAGCCTGGAGGCGGATCTCCTAGCCAATCACGTGGCAGGAGCCTCCAACACCCTGGCCGATGCCCTAAGTCAGATAGGGGCTGCGTCTCACGAGTGATCTCTCCTGCCGGAGGTAGTACAAGACCTGTTCTCCCACTTGGGCACGCCTCAGGTGGACCTGTTTGCCTCCACGGAGAATGCGAAGCTGAGTCTGTTCCATGCCCACCCCCTTCAGCAGGGCTCGCTGCAGGGGGATGCCATCTCGAGGCCGTGGATCCGGGCCTCTTCTACGCCTTTTCCCCATTTCCCTTGATCCACAAGGTGCTTCTCAAGGCGAGGAGGGACAAGGCGCAGGTGATTCTGGTAGCCCCAGACTGGCCCCGCCAGTTCTGGTATCCAGATCTCCTCAGCCTCAGCTCAGGCTCCCGGGCGGCTTCCAGCCCGCCCGGACCTGATCTCAGTCAACCAGGAAGGTATTCCATCCGGACCTTCAGTCCCTGCACCTGATGGCCTGGTTCCTGAGCGGCTAGAGTTCCAGGCCTTGGGTCTTTCTGACGAGGTCCTCAGCGTTGTTGAGGCGTCCCGTAGAGTCGACCAGGAAATGCTACACCTTCAAATGGAAGAGATTCTCCATTTGGTGTCAGGGAAGGGCTTGGACCCTTCCGCCTGTCCTTAGCAAGCATTCTGGGTACCTGTGGTCCCTGTCTCAGCAAGGGCATCGGTGTGACCCTTAAGGTGCACCTGGCAGCCATCTCTGCTTACCGGGCGCGGGCGGGAAGCAGTCAGTGGCGCAGGAGAAGGTGGTCGGGCGCTTTTTCAAAGGCCTTGACCACATTTCCCCTCCGGTGCGAGAACCTCCACCTCCGTGGGATCTACTGCTGGTATTGGCCATGCTCATGGGCAAGCCATTCGAACCGATGCACAGGTGCGATATTTCACACCTGTCGTGGAAGACCGCCTTCTTGGTGGCTATCATGTCAGCCAGAAGGATGGGAGAGCTCCAGGCACTTTCCATCGAGTCTCCTTATCTGGTCTTCCACAGGGACAAGGTTGTCCTGCGCCCCCACCCGAAATTCCTTCCGAAGGTGGTGTCAGAGTTTCACCTTAACCAGGCACTCTGCCGGTGTTCTACCCCAGTCACACCTCGGAGGCCGAATATAGGCTCCATACTTTGGACCCTAGACGAGCGCTCGCTTATTATAAGGAGCAGACGGCTGAAGTTCGGGGAGAGGTTCGCCAGCTGTTTGTCACCTATGCTGAAGCTGCACCTGGCAGACCTGCAGCCAAGCGGACGATAAGCAGGTGGTTCACCTCCTGCATAGAGCTCTGCTATAGGTTGGCGGGCATGGAGCCTCCCAGAGGGATAAGAGCTCATTCTACCTGCCATACCGCTGCATCGGTAGCTGCTTCCAGGGATGTCCCTATCCAGGATATCTGCAGGGCTGCTACCTGGAAGTCGGCACATACCTTTATTACTCACTACCACATCGACCATGAGTCACGCCGGGATGCTGGTTTTAGGTCCTCGGTTCTGCAGTCTCTTTTTCTCAAGTAAGTATCGGGGGTGTGCGTCTTGCCTCCCTCCTCCCGGAGAACTGCTAGGAGTCTGCTAGAAAGTGTGGATGAACAACATATCCATGTCCCTAGAAATACAGGTTACTCACCTGTAACAGGAGTTCTAGGAATGGTATATGTTGTTCATCCACACGACCCACACGACCTCCCGGCTTCGATGCACAACCTGAGCTTCCAGCGGGCAGATCTGGCGTCATGGGCGAGCCGAGAGTTTTACCACCCGGGTGGGTGGGAGGAGCCAGCTTGAAGACCTTCCGGCAAGATTTAAAGCGGCAAGGAACCTGCCAGAAAGTGTGGATGAACAACATATACCATTCCTAGAACTCCTGTTACAGGTGAGTAACCTGTATATCTCACCCATCGGTTCCGGATCCCTTTAATATACTCCGGGGACAAGGAGGACATTGCCAAGGAATAAAGGGGTGTCCCCTCTGGTAGCTCATTTTTCATCTCATACCACGGAGATTGGATCCTCAGTTTGGCCCGTGTCAATACTGGCCCCATCTGTGCTGCTAAGTAGTAATACCTGAAATTAAGCAATGTCAGGCCTCCCCTTTCTCTGGGCGAACACAAGACCCTTCTGGCCACCCTAGGTTTCTTGTGTTGCCATATAAATATGTGGACTTCCCTTGTGAGCTTGTTCCAAAAGACTAGGGGGATTTTTAATGTGAGGCACTGAAACAGAAAAAGGATCCGTGGCAAGATGTTCATTTTAACTGTTGCCATTCTTCCTACCAGCGCGAGTGGTAACAGGTGCCACCTCGCTAGGTCTCTCTCAGTGGCTTCCCACAGCTTTCCGTAGTTCAGGGAGAATAACTTGGCCAGATCTGTGGATATTTCAGTGCGGGAAGTGCAAGGTTCTGCACCTGGGAGTCAGAAATATAGGCCAGGCGTATACCCTGGGAGGAGACATGAGTCAAGTCACAGAGGGTGAGAGGGACCTGGGGTAGTGGTAGATATCAAAATGATCAACTCAGAGACCTGTAGGAGGGCAACAGCAAGGGCAAATAGGATGCTGGGATACATCGCCAGGGAGATTACCTCCAGAAAGGCGGACGTGATCCTTCTACTGTACAACTGCTTGGTTAGGCCACACCTTGAGTACAGTGTACAGTTTTGGAGACCACATTTAAAGAGGGACATTACAGTCCTAGAGAGGGTCCAAAGGAAGGCAACCAAAATGATCTGGTGCCTGGGGGAGAGGACCTATGAGGAGCACGACATGTACACCTCTGGAGGAGAAGAGGGACAGAGGGGACATGATAGAGGTTTTTAAGTACATGAAAGGGATCAATAAAGGAGGCCCAGTCAGGGTGCTCCAAAGGAAGGAGGGCGGGGCAACAAGAGGTCAGGGGTATAAGCTGGAAGGGGGCAGGCTCAGAGGGGAGAGGAGGAGGAGATGTTATTTCACTGAAAGGGTGGTGGAGCCATGGAATGCACTGCCCAGGGAGCTGGTAGAGGTGGAGACTGGACGGATTTAAGAGAGGATGGGACAGGTACAGGGGGAGGGTAAATCTGACTGGGTTGAATACAGGTGGAACATCTGGGACTGGGGATGGTATAACCCAAGGGGGAGGGGGGGACACCAAAATCGGCCCTCGGTGCAGGTGCTGAAAATCGAGCAGACTCGAGAGGCTGTCAGGCCTATTCTGCTGGCATTTTAGTATGTATGTTAGTATTTGGACCCCTAGGTATCGTATCTGTCCACTGGGGGCCCACCTAAATGGGAACCCTGCTTTAAATTCTTGGAATGGCCGACCACTCAGGACTATGGCCTCTGATTTGGTGAAATTAAATCTTATATCCTGAGAGTTCTCCGAAACCCCGGTGGGTTGTGCAGAGGAGTGGGACTGAATCCCCTTGGGAAGCCAGGAATAAAATAGAGTCATCGGCATAAAGCGAGAGCTTCTGTTCGAAGCCCCCTGCTATGATGCCCACAATCCCCTGTTCCCACCTCACCCTTACCGCCAAGTGCTCCAGACTTGGGGCAGATAGGAGTGGGAAAAGGGGGCAGCCTTGCCTGGTACCCCTGGACAGTAGAAAAAAGGGCAAACTCACTCCACTCTCACTAATGCCCTTGGGGTTCTATACAACTGGGCAACAGTGTGTAAAAATTTGTGGCCAAATTTCATTTTATCCATGGTCGCTTTTAGAAATTGCCAGTTTACTCTATCAAATGCTTTTTCTGCGTTCATGGATATAGCTGTTTGAAATTGCTCCTGGGATCCCTGGGAGGAGATAATATTCAATAATCTGCGGATATTATCAGAAAGGAATCTCCCTGAAATTAACCCTGTCTGGTCTTTGTGTACTAAGGTGGTGATGTGATTCTGTAATCTCCCCACTAGTAACCCTGTAAAAAGTTTTAAATCGACGTTTAACAAGGAGATGGGTCTGTATAACCCGAAGTCCAGTGGGTCCTTTTCTTCTTTATGAATGATCGAGATAATGTGCCAGTTGCTAAGAGTCTGGAGTCTCACCCCATCTAAAATTTCCTGGCACACTGGTTGAAGAAAGGGTAGGAGAGAGTCCAGAGGTTTTAAAAACTCTGGGGGACCCGTCTGGTCCTGGGGACTTGCCATTATTTAGATGGGATATTTGGGAGCATAATTCCTGCTGGGATACTGCATTGTCTAACTGGCCTACTGCCTGTTGAGAAAGAGATCTCATTTCCAAACTATCAAAAAAACGGGCTACCTTCCCCACAAAGTCAGGTACAGGTTCCTGGGAATATAAAGTTTCGTAAAACTTGGCAAAGGTCTTGGTTATGTCTTCAGGGCGACTAATGCCCCCCACTCCTGTGATGGGATCTCGCAGTTGTGATACTACCCTGCTAGCTTTTGACACAGTTTCTCTGCCCTCTTACCGTTCTCATAGTAATTTTGGCTGACCCTCCTATGGGAATCCTCTACTTGTTGTAATAGTAAGGTTTTTAGTGCTTGACGCCTCTCTACCAGCTGCCTCTGAATTTGATGGCTCAGAGAAATCTAATGCTGAAATTCGAGATCAGCTATCTGTGCTTCAAGATCTCTTCTCCTCTGTGTTCCCTGTGTTTTTTTTCCAAGGAGGAGAAGCCTATGATTGCTCCTCGGAGCACCGCCTTCAATGCATCCCATCTAACAGCATGGGAAGTCTCCCCTAAAGGGTAATCCTGGTCATAGGTTTTAATTGTGGAGGCAGTAAGATCCTTGAATGCCTGGTTATTTAGTAGGCCAACATTAAGCCTCCAGTGGGAGTTCCGGACTGGTGGAGACAATTTAAGTTGCAGTTCAACTGGGGCGTGATCTGAAAGTGTTCTGGTCAAAATTTGACGTGACTTTGTAGCATGCACCCCACTCCTCTGTTATGAAGAAAAAATCTATCCAGCTATAACAGTTGTACTGGTCAGAAAAATGTGAAAAATCCCTCTGCACACCATTAACCCTTCTCCAGACTTCCGCCAACCCCAGAGTCTGGGTTACCCTGCGGGGGATGTTTCCAACCTTACGTACTCTAGTCAGTTTGCCCCCCACTCCCTTTATCAAGTGAAGGGGCTAAAATAGTATTGAAGTCTCCTCCCAAAATACATAGCTGCTCCGAGACTATAAGGGTGTCCCTAAAAAAATGTTTAAAAAAGACCATGGCCTCCCTGTCTGTATTCGGGGCATAAAGGCAGGCTAAGGTGCAAGGAATGCTGAGCAGAGTCGCCTGCACCAAAATAAAATGGCCTTCAGGGTCTGTACAGACAGACTCTATTTGTATCTGACAGGTCTTGTAAATTAGAATGGCTACGCCTTGACGGTGCGGGTGAGCCTGAAAGGAGGAGGCGTAAGCTGATCCCACCCATCTCCTCTGTAGCTTCTGGTGTTCATTGTCGGAAAGGTGGGTCTCTTGTAAAAAAGCAATTTGTGTACCTCTCCCACCTAACTCCCAGAGAATCCTGGTCTGCTTCACTGGAATGTTTAGCCCCCGTACATTGTAGGAGATTGTTTAAGTCTCCCATTTTAAATGAATGACTGATAAAACATCTATTCTGTCCTTCCCATCCCATCTCCAAAACAGCCAGATACTCCGGGGTAGTCAGGCAGGAGAGGAATCATGCAGCATAGTTAAAAAACATTGAAAACTTGTCAAAACTAACACAAGTAACATCATAATATTTCAACAGTTTTAAACTGTTAAACATACACCAGAGACAGATATGAGGGATAAGAACCTGTCCCTCATATTGCCTCAAGAGTGCCACGCACATCCCCTCTGTCGTCAGTTGTTAGGTGGTGAGAGGTGGTGGTGGATAAAATCCAGCACCACGTCACCTGAAAACCCATTGGGGTAGCGGGGCGACTTGCGTGGAGTCACACGTGCCATACATACAGCTCCATTGCATTAACCCTACGAATTATCCTCTTAAAAGGAGTGTAAGAGGAGTGGTGGTGTGCAGGGCACCCAGCGAGAGCAGCCCCCAAATCGGCCTTCCCAAGTTCCCTACGGCAAAAAGTAAAGCTCAAGTAGAAGAAAACAAAGATTGTGAGGGGGAAAATAACCCCCCCCCCCAGGAGCAAGATGTGGAAGGCTCAGAGTCCCATGTTCTCTCGGTTCAGGCAGTCTCTGCACTGATGTTTTATATGAAAAAACAAAATAAATTGTCAGGACTTGGTATGCTGATACTGACTGCCAGTTCCTTTGTAGAGTAAGTGTCTTTATTCTAAAAGTCTAAGTCCTGGTAGAGTAATCTCCGATCTCTTCCCTCCTACCTGTATGAAACAGAAAGTCTGTATTAAGATACTCAGGTCTCTGAAATTTCCATCTCTGTGGCAGTTTCATCAGAAGCATGACAAACCTCTTCCGGGGGAAGTCAGAGGTTATTCTACCAGAGGTATGGCTACCTCTACAGCATTCTTTAAGGAATGTTTCTGCAGCAGAAATCTGTGTGGCAGCAACCTGGAGTTCGGTCCATACCTTCACGAAGCATTACAGTCTGGACATTGCCTCTAGGCGTAGGGCTGGGTTTGGCCTCGCCATTCTGCAGGGCCTACTGTCTTAGGCCGGTCCTGTTCTGTTCTTTCAGTTGCTCCTCCTCCTCCTCCTCCCATGACTGTCTTGGTCTCTCTAAGAGTGACTGCTTGGGATTTAGTCCTATATGTGATGACCTACTGCAGGAGCCCTCTCGAAGTAAGGTAGTACAGTTACATAAGAACTTACAGTTTCTGCATTTCTTTCAGCCTATTCTGAACTGGGCTCCAGGATTTCATCCTTTCTCCTATCTCATCGCCTTGGATTTCCGGTGGGAGAACTGGAAGGCGGGTGTGGGGACTGCCCACTATATAGGGTCACGCTGACATCTGTCCCGTGACTTTGGGTGGGCGGTCCCCCTCCAACGTGCTGGAAAAATTTGCTGCTCACGGTCCTGGCCTTGAGGCGCAGTCCTATATGTGATGACCCTACTGCAGGAATATTCTCAAGATCTACTGCTACGTAAGTTCTTACATAATTGTACTGTCCTGGCCCCACATATTCTCAGCTCGGGTTCTCAAGTTCACACCACCTTTTCCTTGCACGAGTAAAAGAAAGACACATGATCTGTTTCTTTCTACAGTACCTCGAGGCCGTTGACTCTGTCTTGTGTGGGACTGGTGCCAGTGCCCTCCTCAATCTTCCCTTTAGGGTTAGGGAGACCCCGATACCAGTCTTCTTCACATGGAGGTTCAACTCGTCAGTCTCCAGCATCCCTACTGCGTATTGGGATGTCTCGGATGAGCAGTTTGGTTGATGAACTATGACTCTGGGTTCCTGGACAAATTGCCTCCGGCAGGGTTTCTCTGGTGGATACCAGAGTATTTTTTTCACAGACTCTGTTGGTGTCATCCATCTGTACCATCTATACCAAGTGTGGTACCAGTCCTTCTCTGACAAACTTATCTTCAGCAGGTTTTTCTCCAGTAGGCGGTTCACAGTGGTGCCATCTTGGTGCTGACATTGCTGCTGCCCTTGGTGTTGACCTCATTGACTAGTGTTCCCTAGCATTATTTTTACAGAGCTAAAGTTTTCATTCAGGTTGCGTTTAGAGGGAGTCTGGTCAAAAGTATTACACTGCAGAATTAGAATCGGCCTACCCTTAATAAATCTCTTACCAAAAATTGGGTTTCTCCGTTACTTCGTTTTAATGTTATGAGCTATTTTGTAACCCTGATTCTAGGAACGTGGATATGTTGTTCATCCGTACTCTTTGGCATGTCCATTTCCTCTTTAAATCTTGCTGGAAGTCTTGAAGCTGGCTCCTCCCACCCGGGTGGTATATACTCGGCTCCACCCCGTGACGCCAGCTCTTCCTTTCCGCTGGAAGATACAGGTTTCCTCCCTTGTGCTCTCGCATTTCGTAGGCCCTGGCTTTCAGAACTTCGGTTTTACTGAAATTAAAACTCGTTCGCGATCGCGCCTTTGTGTCTTCGATCATGGAAGAGAAATCTTCTCTGGGATTTCTCCAGTGTCCTTGCGCCAGAAGATGTTGTGCACCGATCCCCATCTCATGTGCGTCTACTGCCTAGGTGTCGACCATGACACCTAATCCTGCAATTATTGCTTGGCGTTCCATCCCAACGTTCTGGACGACCGCCTGGCACGATTGAAGTTAGGGAGACTGGAGAAAAGGAATCCTTCGGCAAAGTCTAAGGTGGCTAGGTGGGCGGTTTCCACGGCTGCAGGCTCCGCCGAGCAGCTGGAACGCATGCAGGCATTCGAGGAAAAAGTCGTCCTCGCTTAGGCGAATCGAAGCTTCTTCATTCCACTCAACCTGGGCTCCACCTTTACGGGTTCTTTTAAGGAATTGTGCCAGTCTCTCCCCACCGGGGTGAGGCGCCCACAGGCTCACACTCCTCCCGCCTCAAAAGGGGACAAAGAACCCAGTTCGTCCTTCGCCTGCTGGCGCTCTCGGGACCGAGAAAGGCCTCAGTCCCAGGAGGATGCGGTCTTGACCTCGGTTGCGATCGCCTCCTCAGTCACAGGCTTCACAGATCTTCCATCTGGCCAGACGACTGAGGAAGTGGCCAGTGAGGTCGAGATTATTCTTGACCTGATCGACCCTCTGTCGCCGGCCATAGTTGACGACTCTTCGGAAAGGACTCCGGTCCTGGTGTTCCCAGATGAGGAGACCCAGCCCGCTGGTGTCCCCATTAAGAACCCGGTTCCAGACCCTCGGGTTTCACCGATCCCTCCAGTGTCCCTCGATCGACCGAGTCATCCTGCCCGATCTCGGTCGAGGTCCAGAACCTCCTCAGCTGAACGACCGAGGAAGAGCCATAAGCGCTGTAAGAGGCGACTCTATAGGTCGTCCTCGTCCTCCTCGGATGAGGAGATGCTCTGGCGGAAAGTCCGGCGGCACTATGAGGACCTTATGTGGCAACAGCTGATTTTGACCGGGCAGAAGCCGGCTCCGCCGCCCACCCCAGCCATTATTTGGCTGTCGCCTCCCAGGCCGAAGCCGACCCCCTCGGAACCAAAGCCTTGGGTTCCCCCACCCGCGGGGCCGTCCCGTCCCACGGTTCGGCCTATTCGGAGTCTCCACCTTTTCTGGTGGAACTGCAGCTAGCAGCCTGTTGGAGGGGCTCAAGGAGGACTGACAAGATACCGGACTTCCCCGACGTCTGTCGGTCACGGTCACCCCGGACCGCCCCCAGCGGGTGGAGGGTGATTTAGGCGGCAGGCCACTGTATTCCAGCTCCTTAAACTCTGATGTCACCAGGCTCCACTCTCATCCTGGGGATGACAAGTCGTCCGCTGGCACAGGGACGGAGGAAGGCCTTTTCTCCTTCCAAGGGATTCTCTGTCTCATCTCCAACTCTACAGGAATGCCCCTGGAACCTATCCAGAAAAAGGCGGAGTACCCTCTCACAGATATCCTCAAGAGAAGGGGATACCCTGACAAAGGCCTTTCCTGTGGCCGAAGCCATTGCTGGCCCGGCCCTCAAACTATGGCAGTACCCTGCCTCATGTCCAACACCATCTGCCCACATGGCCCACAAATACGTGGTGCCCATGGGGTCCCTTGCGGGGTTCACAGAGCACCCTTCGGCCGAGAGCCTGGTGACCGCCTCTGTGTTCAGGCGTACTAGCAGTTCTGCCGACACTGACCGACCTCCCGACAAGCCAAGAATTTGGACCACTCAGCTCGGAAGGTCTATGCGGCTTCCTCCTTGGGCCTTCGTCAGGCCAGTTCGGCTGTCATCATGGCACACTTCTCTCATGCCCTTCTTGAGTCATTAGATGAAGTCCTCCCTCATCTCCCTGCAGGCATGCAGACCACGGTCAAGCACATTCGGGACCAGGGTCATACTGTCACCAAGCAGCAGCTCCAGACAGCCCTGGATATCTGGGATTCTTGTGCCGGCTCAATGGCCGCCACAGTTGCCTCTCGCTGCAGGACTTGGCTGAGGCTCTCCTTCCCGGTGGATACCCAGCATAAGCTAGCTGACGTGCCTTTCTTTGGGAATGACTTGTTCGGCCCAGGAGTGGCCAGTCACCTACAGTGCATAGAGCAGTCCAGTGCCACTTTGGACACCACTTCTGCCAAGGGTTCTTCGGGCAAGAACCAGCAGAAGAAAAAGAAGAAGCCTTTTCGGCACTCTTCCCCTGCGGTTCAGCAGTCCTTCTACCAAGGAGGACAGCAACATCAGCATCAGCAGCAGGCTCAAGCTTGGCACCCTCGGCTCAAGCCTGGACCTCAACCGCCCCATAAAGGTTGCCGAGACTCAGGTCCTGGAGCCTCCTCCTCCTCTAAGTCTGCCCAGTGAAGGGATGGGGGTTGCCACCCCTATCTCCGTCACACCAGCTCTGGGCCCTCCCGTGGGGGGTCGGCTCCGCCACTTCCTTTCTGCCTGGTCCGCTATCACTTCGGACAGGTAGGTTCTCGAAGTGCTCGGTCAGGGACTACCTCTCGAGCAGTACTCTCCCAGCCGAGCACCGGCCCCTCGGGAAGAATGGATTTCTGCATGCACCCAGTTGGCTCTTCGAGATGACATTGCTCAGCTCCTCCGCAAGGAGGCAGTAGCTCTCGTGGCGGATCTGTCTACAGATCCAGGCTTTGTCTCCAGGTACTTCCTGGTGCCCAGGCAGATGGGGGATTGGCTCCCCATTCTAGATCTCCACGACCTGAATCAATATCTCAGGTCACGCATCTTCCGGATGGTCACTCTGTCCCAGATCATACCATCTGTTCACTGGATCTGCAGCACGCGTTCTTTCATGTGCCAATCCGTCCATCCCATCAGTGGTTTCTCTGCTTCATGGTCGAGGGGACCCTATACGAGTTCCGAGCCATGCTGTTTGGCCTGTCATTGGCCCCACGGGTCTTCAAATGCATTGCAGTGGAGGCGGCCCATCTCTGGCGTCAGGGGGGGGTCAGACTGTACCCCTACCTCAACGATTGGCTCCTGGCAGGTTCCACCCAACAGGAGATGGGGAGGTCCAGGGATCTGGCTCTCCAGACCTGCTCCCAACTCTGCCTCCTGATCAACGAGGTCAAGTCGGAACTTGTGCCCTCCCAGGTGATGGGCTTCATCAGGGCAGAGCTCGACTCTTGTCAAGCCAGAGCTCGGCTCCCGGCGGACAGGGCAGAGGGTCTCTCCTCCTTTGCCCAGTCATTTGTGGTTTGGCACTTGCGCCCTGCCTGGGACTTTCTAGGCCTTCTGGGTTACATGACAGCGTGCACCTCAGTGGCACATGAGCCCCCTCCAATGGGAGCTGGCCGCCCAGTGGACTCAGCGATATGGTTCTTTCGACCAGCTGATCACTGTAACACAGAAGATGTGGGACGCTCTCCAATGGTGGACCACCCCAGACCAGTTGCAGGAAGGGATCCCGTTTGTTCGCCCCAAGCCGGCGGTCGTCCTCGTGACTGATGCCTCTCTCATGGACCAGGGAACTCACATGGGGGACAACAGGGCCCACGGTTTGTGGACCCCTGAGGAGTCCCGATGCCACATCAACCTGTTAAACTACTGTTACAGGTGAGTAACCTGTTCTTTCACTCCGTTTAAAAACGCCAGTTTCAGTGAAAAGCCGCTGATATGTCACAACCAGAATTTACAGACTAGTCCTCCCTGTCAGCAACCTTATAGGACCTATTTCTTCAAAGTTATCAAAACTGTAGCTGTAGTATTTATTTAAAAACGAAAAACTGACACAGGGTTGCCTGCAGTGCTTTTGTTTCCAGAATGTTCAGATGCATGGTACTGTACTTTAGAACATATCTGAAGGTGGTTTTGGAATGCAGCGCTGAACAAAGATATAGACGGTCAAAGTGGTGCACAATTTCAGAATGTTGGGGGGGGGGCATGTAATCTTGGCATGTGGCAAGGATGCCTTCTCGCATTGTGGTCGGACACTCAATCTCAGAATGCAACAGGGACACACATTGAAGAATTTAGTGGGGACTGTGCAATTCTGGAATATAAGTAAGGATGTATACTGTTGGAATATGGCAGTATACTAGGTAAGCCAATCTGTGTGGTATTTGTAGAGCAAAGCATTAGTTGGTATTATTTTCATAGTTAATTTCCTGCTGGATAGGTGTTGTACATCCACTCAGGAAGTAATATATTTAATTGGACACCTGTCTGTTACACTCTGCTCTTTATGACACGGCCATGCTGTCCCTCTAATTGAACTTATACAGACATATGTAACAGTCTGTAATATCACTGCAATGTATCCAGCTGTTTTATTTCATGTAATGCTTTAATAAGTTAAATCAAAAAAACTTGTTAACCACAAAAAAAAAAAAAAAGAATATGGCATTCAAACATGAAGTCTTGCTGTATTCTGACAATCTGCAGTTAGCTCCAGCCTTTAAACTGCCCCGGAGAGTATAGGGTTAATTTTCTACGCAGTGCATAGAACATTGAGCTTGAGCTCAGTTGAGGTCTCTGTCTGCAGCCCTTTGTAACCCAACCGTCAGATTGTTTACTCTGCCTCACTGAACAGTCGCTCCGGAGATTTTTCTTTCAGCTCGGTTCAAAAGTCGGTTAGAGTGTCAGTTTTAAGCCGAAATTATTCCGCTTGTCTGTTCAGGCTCTGTCTGCAGTACCATGAGTACTAGATAGTTTTCTGATTTACTTTGTGGAAATTGTAAGTTTTTTCGATTGGTTCGGCTGAACCGATCCTTTATATGTGAATTTCTTACTTTGCTTTAGTGTGTGGTTACCGGTCCTTATCGGTTCTTAAAAACGTGTTTTAAACGTTTTTTTCCAATACCCGTGACACAGTTAGGAACCGATAAGGGAGTCTTGCCTGGTGGTTGCCGAAAAAAGGGTAAGTTTGGTTAGATTGGCCATGTCTGAGAAACCCAAGAAAAAAATGGGCCCACTGGGTTTCAACACTGCAGTGAGTGTGGGGAAGTCTTTGCTAAGGCCGATCCCCACACCACCTGTGTTTATTGTCTGGGGTTTGAACACCTCGATACAGGCTGCCAAATTTGTAAAAAAAAAAATTTCCTAAATCTACCCTAGAAAAGAGATTAGGTAGACTTAGGGAAAAGGAGGCCGAGAAGTCCGCTGACCCGGATGGCCAGCCTGGTTCGGTTCCGACCGAACCAGAAGTAGTGCCCTCTGACCAGGGCGATACTTCTTCAGGCAAGAGAAGAGCTGATCCTGAGGGATCGGTTCCTACAAAAAGGAAAAGGAAAGGAAAATCGGCCGGTTTGGATCCAGAGGTTCATGTTCCGATTGCTGTTGAGATTGCCTGAGCGATTCGGATTGTTGAATTGCTTCGCCCGGTTCCGTCTGATCTGGCTCCGTTGGCTAGGGGCTCGGTTCGGTCGGTTCCACCGGTTCAGGAATGTGCCCCTGAAGATTTTTATGAACTGGAATTTGAGAAGGAGGGGGATTATGACCAGGACGATGATTATGATGGAGCAGAATGTCTGGATGTGCCCATTGAACCGGACATCTCCCCAGACACACCTTCTGGTGTTTCCCCTCCTAGGCTCTCTGAGTCCCCTTCCCACTACATGTTTTACAAGAAAGTGGCTGAAACTCTTCAGCTCCTTATGGAGGAAGTTACAGAGGATCAAGAGGAGCCTGATTTTGTAGAGATGATGGACATCCCAGAGTCCAGGAGACTGTCTATTCCCTTGCACAAATCATTTGGGAAACAGACACAACAAATTTTAAAGTCTCCTAATTCTGTACCTTCTGTTGATAGAAGAATGGATAAGAGGTACACTTTATTAGGCTCAGACACAGAGTTTTTCTACCAGCAATGCAGCCATGTTGGGGTTGTGCAGGCTGCAACCTGTGACAGGGCTAATGTTCCCTTGGCTTCACACCCCCCAGATAAAGACTCCAGGAGGATAGATGCATTGGCAAAGAAGCAATACATGGCATCCTCTTTGGGACTCAGGCAGGCTAGTTATATGGCCTATACAGCCAGGTACCAGAAGTCCAGGTGGGACACTGTACTGGCACTGGCTAAACAGGCCTCCCCCCAGCTGGCCAAGGAGCTGGAGGAGGTGGCTGTGGATGGGATTGAGGCATCTAAGGTACAGTTTCATGCTGCTGTGGACTCCAGTGATGTGTCATCAAGAGTCATGGCTACATCTGTGGCTCTTCGGTGAATAGCTTGGCACAGATGTACTAGCCTCCCACAGGACACCCAGGCTAAGGCCATGGATTTTCCTGTGGAAGGTAATTCTCTGTTTGGGGAGCAGACAGAGAATTACATGAAAAAGATTGAGGAATATAGGACCTCTTAAAGGAGTGCACAGGCCAAGGAGAGGCAGGCAACTCCTCAAAGGCAGCAAGCTAGGGGCAGGGGCGGGCCTTTTCACAGGCCTTTCTACCAAGCACAGGCCTCTTCTCCCTTTTCACAGAGGGGTTCTTCAGAGGGAGAGGCAGAAGGGGGATGAGCAGGGCTGCATCTACTCCTCAGCCTAAGGCCCCTGCAAGCAGACACCCTGGTGGGTCTGCCCAGGTCGACTCTTCTATCCCTGTAGGGGGCAGGCTGGCTCACTTCGTCCAGGACTGAGTGTCTGTTACTTCAGACAAGTGGGTCCTGCAAGTGGTAAGCCAGGGACTGGTTCTCAGCTTCAAAAAATTTCCGAAGATGAGAGCCAGATCTTTTCTACCTGCAAGTCTCTCCGAAACCCTTGCCCTAGAGGCAGAGGTTTCATCTCTTCTGGCCTTGGAAGCCATAGAGAGAGTTCCTACCCTACACTGGGGCAAAGGTCTGTAATCCAGGTACTTCCTTACCCCAAAAAAGACAGGGGAGTGGCGACCTATCCTAGATCTAAGATACCTGAACAAACATCTTTTAAAACCAAGGTTCAAGATGGTGACTCCGGGAATGATTCTTCCCTCTCTAAGGCCAGGGGACTGGCTAGCCTCCCTTGACCTCAAAGATGCCTACTTTCCCATCCCCATCAGGTGCTCCCACAGAAAGTACCTTGGGTTCAAGTTGCCCTGAGGCCATTACCAATTCAAAGCAATGCCCTTTGGCTTAACGTCCGCTCCAAGGGTGTCAAAATGCCTGGCAGTAGTAGTGGCCTTTTTAAGAAGGCAAAAGGTTTCCATTTTTCCATATCTGGACGACTGGCTCATAGTGGGTCAGTCCCCAGGTCAAGTCAAGTCAGACCTGCAAGTCACCCAGCAAGTGCTCACTTTCCTGGGATTTTTTCTCAAACTTCTCAAATCAGTTCTCGAACCAGTGCAGCTTCTTAATTTTATTGGGGCAGAGCTAGACACTGTCAAAGCAAGAGCCTTTCTTCCCCTGGAAAGGGCAAGGGTTCTTATAGAACTGGCTTCTTCTTTCAGCCTTCAGTTGTCCCAACCAGCAAGGCACTTCCTTCAGCTCTTGGGCCACATGGCAGCTTCTACAGCAGTGGTCCAAGGGGCAAGATTTCAGATGAGGAACATTCAGTTCCATCTGAGGGCCTTTTGGTCCCAAAGGAAGGACCCTCTTGCCAGACTTATTCCAGTGACTTGGACACTGATCCAAGCTCTTCAGTGGTGGCAGGATCAGGACAATTTAAGGCAAGGGGTCCCATTTGTCACTCAGTCTCATTCAGTGGTCCTTACCACAGATGCTTCCCTTTTGCGGTGGGGAGCTCATCTGGGGGCTCTCTCAGCCCAGGGACTGTGGTCTCCTCAGGAGTCCCTTCTCCATATCAATCTCTTGGAACTCAGGGCAGTTTTTCTAGCCCTGCAAGCTTTCTCTCAGTGTGTGCAGAACAAGGTGGTTCAGGTCAGAACGGACAACACCACCACCATGTGGTACATCAACAAGCAGGGAGGCACTCAGTCTACAGCCTTGTGCACGGGGGCCATGAAATTGTGGTCCCTGGCTTATTCTCTGCAGACCTCTCTGATAGCAGTCCACCTCCCAGGGAAGGACAATGTGCTAGCAGATGCACTGAGCAGGATCTCCCAGGGCCATCACGAATGGTCCCTGGATCCCCTGGTGTTGAAAGTGATTTTTTTAAGGTGGGGCACTCCAGGGATAGATCTCTTTGCAGCCCCAGACAATCACCAACTTCCTCTGTTTTGTTGCAGACCCCCAGTCTTGGGTTCAGTCCCTCTGGATGCTCTGATTTTGAACTGGGAAGGGAAATTTCTGTATGCCTTCCCTCCCTTTCCTCTACTGTTCAAGGTTCTAGTCAAGGTAAGGTCACAACCTTGCAGTGTGATTCTGATTGCTCCAGACTGGGCCAGACAGCCTTGGTACCCCCTGTTGCTGTCTCTAGCAGCCCATATTCCCCTGTCTCTTCCCAGGAATTACAACCTGTTAACCTCCTCTCAGGGGAGGATTTGGTACCCCAATCTTCAATCTCTCAATCTCAAGGCATGGCTCTTGAAGAGTTAATCTGTCTCAGGGGGTTCTGGACATTCTCAAAGCTTCTCGAAAGCCCTCCACCAGAAAGACTTATAACTCCAAATGGAAAAGATTCAGCATTTGGCGTTCCAAGAAGCATATTTCCCCAGACACTGCTGAATTGCCTACAGTTCTGGATTATATGGTCCATCTTAATGGCCTAGGCCTCAGTCCAGCTACTCTCAAGGTACACTTGTCAGCTGTCTCTGCTTTTCTGTGAGTGGGGAAGTCTTCCTCACTATCATCTCATCCTGTGTTCTGTAAATTTTTCAAGGGATTGTTTCATACCAATCCTCCCTTTAGGGATCCTGCCCCTGCCTGGGACTTAAATGTTCACATTGCTCAGCTTATGCAACCTCCTTTTGAGCCTATGTCCTCAGCAGAGCTTAAGTACTTGACTTGGAAAACTGTGTTTTTGGTAGCCATTACCTCTGCCAGATGTATCAGTGAGTTGCAAGCCCTGTCAGTGGAACCTGATTTTATCTCCTTTCATAGAGATAAAGTGGTCCTTAGAACCAATAGGAGGTTCTTGCCCAAAGTGGTTTCAGACTTCCACTTGAATCAGTCTGTCTCTTCCTGTCTTCTTCACTGATCATTCTTCCTCAGGAGAGAGGAGGCTACACAGTTTAGATGTTAAAAGAGCCCTTAGCTACTACATAGAGCGTACCAAGGGTCACAGGTTTGACTCCCTCCAGTTGTTCCTCACTTATTGGGAAGTGGGAAAGGGCAAATCTGCCACCAAGAGAACTGTTGCCAGGTGGATTGTGTCTTGTATACAGTTCTGCTATGAGAAACTGGGAAAGATTCCACCCTCAGGCCTGAGGGCTCACTCTACAAGAGGTACAGCTGCTTCCCTGGCTGCTGCCAGGGATATCCCTCTGTTAGAAATTTGTCAAGCAGCCACCTGGAAAACAGTCCATACCTTTACCAAGCATTACTCATACTTCATGTTGTTTGAAGAAAAAATTACTCACCTTAGTAATTGTGTTTCTTCTAATGGAGTCTTGCTGTATTCTGACCTCCCTGCCTCCCCTCTCAGAACCTGTTTTTGGGAAGTGGGTGGGCAGGTGCAGTGTTGCACCCCAAGGGTGTCTTCAGCACACCCTCCATGTTTCTGGGTGTTTTGTATTCTAATCTTCATTTAGTTAGGTTTTGGGTTTCTTGACTTGAGACTTCCTTTGGGAATACAAAACTTTCTGTTGCCAGTTGGCTAGTTAAAATTGTTACAATTTCCACATAGTATAGTTAGTGAGTTTTTGCTCGTAAGAATCTGATGGTTGGGTTTCAAAGGGCTGCAGACAGAGACCTCAACTGAGCTCAAGCTCAACGTTCTATGCACTGCATAGAAAATTAACCATACACTCTCCGGGGCAGTTTAAAGGCTGGAGCTAACTGCAGATTGTCAGAATACAGCAAGACTCCATTAGAAGAAACACAATTACTAAGGTGAGTAATTTTTTCGTACACACCATTTTATTTTGAAACTGCTTGCCCTTTCCACTTTCTGGAATTGTATGCTTCCACCACATTTTAAAATTGTGCATCACATCCCCACCACAGTCCAACATTGTGCGTCCCAGCCATATTCCAAAATAACTCATCCTTGCCACCTTCCAAAATTGCACATACACACCACGTTCCAGAGTTGTGTTTCAGTGCCACATTCTGAAACTGTCACCATCACATTCCAAAACGGTGTCATTGCCACATTCTGAAATTGTGCATCACCACCACATTCCGAAACTGGAATCAGTGCCACATTCCTAAATTGTATGTTACCGCCACATTCTGAAACTGAGTGTCACCCTGAAATTCTGAGACTGAGCATCACCGCTGCATTCCAGAACTGTGCGTCACTGCTGCATTCCCAAACTGTGTGTAACCACCACATTCTGAAATTATACGCCACTGCCACATTCTGAAATTGTGCATCACCCAGACATTCCGAAGTCGCACGTCACCCCCACATTCCGAAGTCGTGAGGTGTTGGTCACCATACATTCCGAAGTCGGCAGTGTTGGTCACCACCACATTCAAGTCGTGAGTATTGGTCACTTCCACATTCAAGTCGCATGAGTGTTGGTTGCCACGGCCGCCACATTCCGAAATTGTACCTGCCTGCCACATTCTGAAATTGTGTGTAAACTTCCATGCGCCAGTATTACCCGTCATTGTCACATTCTGAAAATGTGCATTCCCATCATATTCCGAAACTGCACATCCCCACCTTATTCTGAAGATGTGTCACTGCCACATTCAAAAATTGCATATTCTAAAATTATGCACCCCTGCCTCATTCTGAAATTCCATGTGGCTACCAGATTCTGAAACTGCATCACTGCCACTTTCTGAGATTTCGTGTCCACACCGTATTCTGAAATTGAATGTTGCCACCACAATCTGAAATCGACCATACCAACCACATTTTGAAATTTTGCATCACTACACCACATGCCAAATTAATCCATCCAAGACACATTACGAAATTACATATCCCTACCACCTTCCACAGTTATGTCTCCCACATTTCAAAATTGTGTATTTCTGCCACATTCTAAAACTATACGACATTGCCACATTAAGAATTTTAGTATCCCTACCACTTTCCAAAACTGTGTGTCCCATCTACTTTCTGAGATTGTCTCATTGCAGCATTCCACAAGTCTGGTGACATTTTGAACTCTTATCCCTGCACTATTCTAAAAATTGTGCATATTTTTGTCATTCTAAAGCCATGTTTGCCGCTGTAGTCCAACCAACCCCCCCGTCACATTCTTAAGTACTGTATCTTGCATCTGCACATTATGGAAATGCATGCCCTGACTCACCCATTGTCAGCTTTCCTTTTCCAGATGTTTAATACAACTACAGTTTTATATAATGTGGAAGAAATAAGTATTGTAAGGTAGTTTGTAAGAAGGACTAGGCTGTGAGTTCTGGTTGTGATATCATCAGTAACTCTTTACTGAAACTGGCTTTTTGAGACGGCAGTAAATCTAGGGTTACAAAATGACTTGCAACTTTCAAACAAAGTAACTTAGAGATCTCATTTTTGGCATGCGGCTCACTGGAGAAATGCTGATCCAAATTCTGAATTTACTGATGCTAGAAATTTTGGACAGACTCCCTCTTTAAAGCAATGTGCATCTTTCTTACTTATCTTAAATGATAGTCCCACAAGTCTGTAAACAGAGAGACATAGTTATCAGTGGCAGTAAGACACCAGTGACCCATCCAGTCTGCCCAGTACCTGCCAGCATCCACAGTCAGCCTAATGCTGGACTGGAGCTAGTCTGCCAGTGGCCCTGGCTGTATTTTGACACACACCCCCAGTCCACTTACCTACTTCCCTTGACTGCCCAATCTCTCTCTCCCTCCTAGTTTGGACTATTCCCATCTGCCTACCCCACTTGTGTTTGAAGCCAATGATGGACTCATTGCCTCTTCTGGAAACACATTCTACTTCTCCACAACCCATTTTGTAAAGAAAAAAACCTCCTTTCATCCCCCCACCCCAGTTTACATTCATAGACACTTGTTTCATGCTTTTTTGTGGAGAGGACACTGATGTCTACTCTGTCGGACTCTATCATATGCCCTCTTGGCCTCCAGTGTCTACATATTCACATTCTCCTGCCTCTCCTCAGATGTTTTCCCCTGCTACCTCTGAACCATCTTCATGGCCCTTCTCTTAAGCAGCTTTTAAAAGGTCCGTGTCCACCTTCAGATGCAGACTCCAGAACTGCGCACAGTACTCCAAGGCAAGGCAGTTTTATTTATATGGCGCCCATTCCCAAGGGCTTTGGGTGCCTCACAATACAACAGAACCATAGTGATAGAATAAGAAATTAAAAATCTTAAAAATTCAGTCAGCAAAATTCAAACAGCAGCACTAGGTCCAAAGCACATTTCAAACAGATGTGTCTTCAGGCAGGACTTGAACAAGAACAGGGATGCAACACCTCATAGCTCATAGAGTAGGGCTGACAAGGAAGAGGCAGAATTACCTCTTTCCTTCTGCTAACTAAACCTCTTCCTGTGCACATCTAAATCCTGTTTGATTTATCTGCACCCTTTTGGCATTGCACATGGGACTTTATACTGTCGATAGTAACGATCCCCAGATCCATTCCTCTGACATCTGCTCCACCCTCACTCCTTCCATCCCGTACTCTTTTCACATTTGCTTGCCAGTATGTATGCCCTTAAACCTTTTGGCATTAAAGTTGCGTTGCCATTTCTTGGACCACTTTTCTAGTCTGTCCAGGTCCATTTGTATTCTCCATATTCCCTCTGCGGTATCCACCCTGTCTCTGATTTTTGTATAATTTGCAAAGAGACCGATTTTACCCTGGATTCCCTCCCCTATATCGTAGATGAATATATTGAACAGGACTGACCCCTGTGGTAATATACTAGTAATCGGTCTAAACTCGGAGTATTCCCAGATGACAACTACCCTCTGAGGTCTTCTGCCCTGCTAGTTAGTTTCATCTTGTAAATTTGTCTACCATCTCTAGATCCCTCAGCTTTTTCACAAGTCTTCTAGGGTGCACAGAGTCAGAGGCCTTGTTAAAGTGTGTCTGCTGCTTGGCCCTTATCACCTGCCTTCATGACCCAATTGAAGAAGTCTGTCGAGTTTGTCTGATATTCTCTGCATAACACAAACCCATACTGCCTCTTCCTGGAGCCTGCCTGTTGACTTCCAGTCATTCTACTGTATGCTCTTTTATAATGGTTTCTTTCAGATCTTCTTGGAGAATCTCTTTCATCAAGCCCCAACTCTGGAACTATAACCGCATCAAGCACGAAGACAACACAGAAACTTTTGTAGTCAGTCAGGTCCCGACCACAATGATGTCCCACATCAGCATATACATAAACATGGGCGGCCCCATCTCCTCGGTTCTTTTCCTACCATCGAACAGACTTGTCGGACCCACCATAGGAAACGTTGCTGCTCATAGCCATTATATTTTTTCTTACACCAAAGTAATCACTTCTGTGATGATATTCGGCGACCTGTATACTGCTGAAGGAAACGTCTAAACTCTTCCAGTACTGCAAGTGCGGAGAGAAGCTCTACAAAGAAGACTCCCATGATCTCTCACTCTGCTGCTTAGGCCCCTCTCACAACATGAAAACTTGTGAGATCTGCCGGGAATTCAACTCCGCAACCAGGCAATGCAGAAAGGGAGCTCTGGAGAAATTTCTCCTCCAAGAGTACATTGAAAGTTTGGAAAAGCAGCGTCAAGAAAAATCCAGCAGTTTCCTTAGGATCAAGGTCAGACTAACTGATCCGTAGTTCTCTGGGTCTACTCATATGCTTGTGGACTGAGACCACATTGGCTTCCCTCCAATCTGCTGGAACTACCCCTGTTTCTGTGGAGCAGTTAAATATGTCAGTTAGTGGCTCCACCAGGAAGTGGACACACTGCTTATCACTATAGGGTGCAGACCATGTGTGCCTGTTGACTTGTCCACTTTTAGGATCCTGAGTCCCTCAAGTACCTTCTGAACTGCTATCCTGTCCATCTCTGATCCATGCCCCCCACCCCAGCTAGAATCCCATTCTCTCATGGAGAAGTCCCCCATGAAGACCAAGCAGAAGTATTAATTTAGAAATATGTGTCATACTTTCACACAGTTGATGTTTTCATTCATCTTAAGTGATTTTCTGGGGACATGGATATGTTGTTCTATCCACACTTGTTGGCTGTGTCTGTTCCCCGTAAGAGTTGCTGGAAAGTCATTAAGCTGGCTCCTCCCACCCACCCGGGTGGTGTATCCCTCTGCTTCGCCCTCTGACATCAGATCTTCCTTTCTGCTGGAAAAAGCAGGTTCCCTCCTTACTGCTCCTGCACTGATTCGGCCCTGGTGTTCAAATCTTCGGATTTACTTCCTAAACTAATACTCGTAATAGTTTTTTTCTGCATAATCTTCGATTGCGACCATGATGGAGGAGAAGTTCTTGCCCGGGTTCCACCGGTGTTCTGGCGGGCAGATGATGTCACACACCGACCCGCACGCCATGTGCGTTTATTGTCTAGGTCACGATACCCAGGCCTGCGATATGTGTCATTCGTTCCATCCAAATTGCAGCTGGGCCGCCCAGAAAAATGGAACCCACTGGTCAAATCTAAAGAAGCCTGTTGGGTGGTCTCCATGGCAGCGGGGTTTACCAAGCACTTCGAGCAGATGAAGGCCTTCAGGTGGAGGCGGCTTTGGCCACCGAACAGTCCTCTTCAGCATCTTTTTTTTTTTTGTTCAACTTTAACTGGGCCCTATCTTTTCAGGCTCCTTCAAGGAGTTGTGACAGTCTCTCCCGACTAAAGGAGAGGGCCCTTCGGGCTCGCACTCCTGCAACAAGAAGGAGTCAAAAGACAAGGAGAAGACATGCCGTTGATATTCTTGGGACAGAGAGCAGTATCGGTCCGAGGGAACTTTGGTTTCGACGTCATTCGAAACCACGGCCTTAGCCGCTAGCTTCATGGTGCCCCATCAGGTCAGCCTGTCGAGACGCAAGTCGATGATCCAGCCGAGATTTTTCTTAGAAACATAGAATTTGACAGCAGATAAGGACCGCTTGGCCCACCTAGTCTGTCCATTTTCCTACCTAACAGATAAGCTGCAGATCCTAGTTAACCAACAGCTTACTTCCTCCTACCCCTCACTAGGACTGCCTTATGTCTGTCCCATGCATTCTTGAATTCCCCCACTGTTCTTGACTACACGACCTCCTCAGGGAAGGCTGTTCCATGCATCCACAACCAGCTCCGTGAAAAAATACTTCCTCACATTACCTCTGAGCCATTCCCCCCTCTATCTTCAAATTGTGCCCCCTTGTTCTTGCACATCTCTTTTTCTGAAAGATGCTACACTCTTGGACTTTGTTGATTCCCTTGAGGTACTTGAAAGTTCCTATCATGTCCCCTCTCTCCCTCCTTTCCTCAAGGGTATACATATTAAGCTCCTTTAGTCTTTCTTCGTATGTCTTCTGGTGCAGTCCCTGCACCATTTTAGTTGCCCTCCTCTGGACAGCCTCCACTCTGTCTATGTCTTTGCGGAGATGGGGTCTCCAGAACTGCACACAGTACTCCAGATGGGGTCTCACCAACTGTCTGTACAGAGGGATAACAACTTCCTGTTTTCTACTATTGATGCCTCTTCCTATGCATCCCAGTATCCCCCCAGCCTTCCTTACTGCCTTCTCACATTGCTTGTCCACCTTTAGGTCATCTGATATAATTACCCCCAGGTTCCTTTCCATTTTTACTGTTGTCAGTATCTCACCTCCAATTGTGTACTCTTCCCCTGGGTTTTTGTTTCCCATGTGCATTACCTTGCACTTTTTTGCATTGAATCTGAGCTGCCATACATTTGACCATTCCTCCAACCTTGCCAAGTCCCTTCTCATCCTTTCCACTCCATCTTGTGTATCAACCCTCTTTGCAGATGACACAAAGATCTGCAACAGACATACTTTTCCTTCCAGTTCCTCTGCAGTGTCACTTATAAAGACATTAAAAAGAACCGGTCCCAGTACTGAACCTTGCGGTACCCTGCTAGTAACCCTCCTTTCTTCACTGTGTACTCCATTTACTACTACCCTTTGAGTCCTGTTGTCTAGCCATTTTTTTTATCTAGGCTACCACCTTGGGGCCCACTCCAAGGCTGGCTAACTTGTGTATTAATCTTTGTGTGGGACTATATCAAATGCCTTGCTAAAATCTAGGTAGGCCATGTCCACAGCCCTCCCTGGTCTACTACTTTGGTCACCCAGTCAAAGAAATCTATTAGATTCGTCCTCGACCTCCTTCCCGTCGTGAATCCATGCTGCCTTGGGTCCTGTGCCCCACTGGCCTCTAGGTACTCAACAATTCTTTCCTTCAGAAGTGATTCCATCATTTTCCCTACCACTGAGGTCAAGCTAACTGGTCTGTAGTTTCCTGCCTCTGTCCTGCTCCCACTTTTGTGAAGAGGAATCACATCTGCCCTCCTCCAGTCCTCGGCACCGCCCATCCTCCCATGATTTGTTAAAGAGAGTAGTCAGCGGTGTCACTAGTTCTACCCTTAGTTCTTTTAGAATTCTTGGGTGAATCCCATCAGGCCCCATTGCTTTGTTCACCTTCAATTTTATTAGTTCTTTCAGACCCTTTCTTCTGTAAATGGACTGGTATAAATCCCGTCTTCAGAGTGTTTCTCTTGTTTGGTTTAGGTACCTCCCCTCCTCTTCCTTTGTGAATACTGAGCAGAAATATCTGCTCAGTATCCCTGCTTTCACTGTCCCCCTCTACCCACGCCCTCCCTTTATTAAGCCCCTCAGTATCCTCCTTTTGGTCTTTTTCTTCGTTACCTAATGTACCTATAAAAGGTCTTATCACCTTTCTTAAGAATTGGCTATCCTTTCTTGGTTTGGGCCTTTTGCTATTCTGACTGCCTTCCCAGCCTCTTTCTGCTTTAACTAATAAAGTTCTCTGTCCTGCTCCTTCTGTGTTTCCTTATATTTCCTGAATGCTATCCTTTTCTCCTTAACCTTCCCTGCCACCTCTTTTGAGAACCATAGCGTTTTTTTTCCTTTTTTGTGTTTTATTGATTTGCTTTACACAAAGGCTTGTTGCCTCTGTGGTGGCTGTTTTGATTACTCCCCATTGTTCTTTCACCCCTCCTTCTTGCCTGTTTGCTAGTGCTTTTCTAAGGCACTCTCTCATTTTCCCAAAGTCAGCCCTCCTAAAGTCCAATACTCTTGCATTTGTATGGCTTGATTGTATGGCCGTGTTTATCGTGAACCACACTGTTTGGTGGTCGCTTGTTCCCAGATGACTACCCACCTCTAAATCTGAGATTCTTTCTCCGTCCCCATTTGAGAGTACCACGTCTAAGATTGCTCCCTCCCGAGTGGGTTCCAATACTAGCTGTAGGGCATCAAGAATGACCCTGCTCTTGGATGTGCCTGCAGCAAAGGTGCTCCAGTTAACATCTGGCATATTCAGGTCCCCCATCAACAATATCTCCCCTTTTTCTGCCATTCTAAGGAAGCCTTCTACCATTTTCTTGTCCATTCCCTCCCCCTGAGATGGGGGTCTGTATACAACCCCCGTGCGGCTTGTGGTGCCATTTCCTGTCTCCAGGGTGACCCAGAGTGCCTCATCTGCTCCCTGTTTACTCTTTAGTTCTGTTGCTTTGATCCCTTCCTTTACATACAGAGCTACTCCTCCTCCTCCTCCTCTTTTACCCTCCCTGTCCCTCCTGTAGATTGTGTATCCTGGTATGTTGACATCCCAGTCATGGTTCTCTGTGTACCATGTTTCTGTGACTGCACAATATCCAGGTAACCCGCTTCCATCAAGGCCATTAGTTCAGGGAGCTTGTTACACAGACTACAGGCATTGGTACTCATCACCCTCCACTTTTTGATAGCCTTACCCCTTTTAGCCCCATTCCTGTCCTTACTGCCGTTGCCGTTTTTTACATTTACCTCTGTCTTGCTCCCTAATAACTTCTCTACCTTGGTGTTTACCTCACTAATTACCATGTTTTGTGGGGGGAGGCTGGGATTTCCCTGCTCCTTTTCAGTGCCTCCCCCCTTGGCTAGTTTAAATGCTTGCCAATGAAGCATTTAAACCTTCCACCTAGGATCCTGGTTCCCCGCCCTGGACAGATGCAGACCATCGCACCAGTGTAGGTCTGCATCCCTCCAGGTGGCTCTCCAGTCCCCAATGAAGCCAAAACCTTGAACTCCACACCAGTTTTTCAACCACTCATTGAATTCCCTGGTGAGGAGTGCCCTAGCATCATCCTTGCCATAGACAGGCAGCACCTCTGAGAAGGTTAACTTATGCGCTACTTGTCTAAGGCCCCCTCCCCAACTCTACAAACTCCTCTTGCACTGCACTGATCCCATTCTTAGCCAGGTCATTTGTCCCTAGGTGGACAGTGACATCCAGCTCCCTCCCTCGTGCAGCTCCTCCCACGATCCTGAGGATTCGCTTCCTGTCCCTCCAAGCCGTGGTGCTAGGAAGGCACCTTACCTCACTCTCCCCTTCCTCCCCCATTTCTGCCCCCCTAATGATTGAGTCCCCCACCAGGAGTTGTTTCTTCCCCTGTGGGGTCCCATGCCACCCTCCTGTGGGTCTCCTTTGTGAAGGTTTCTAGCATCCTCCTTGGTCTCCACTGCAGGTGCCTCCATAGAGGAACCACTATCCAACAGAAGAGCGAATGAATTGTGGAGAGGTACAGTTGGAGGGATGCAACTCTGTTCCACCACCCTCTCCCTCCCTGAGCCCACCCTGGTCCAGCCTCTCCTCTTTCTTGGCAACCTCTGAGGTAGTGGCATTGGCCCTGGTGGTCCCTGGGTGGGGGGAGGAGGTTTCACGAATCCTAGCCAGGTCAGCCTGAAGACGGGCAACCTCCTTTCTCAGACCAGAGAGGTGCCTGCAAATAGGGCAGCATCACAGCCTCCAGAATGTCTCCCGGAACAGTGCCGCCCCACAGCCATTGCATTGCACCACTCGTATCATGTCTTATTTTGTGTCCTCTCTCCTGTTTCTCTGTATGCTTACTCTCTCCTCTCCATACTACTCTCACCTTTCCTGTTCTGGGACAGCAACTTCCTATCTTCTTTAGTAGCCTCCTTCTTCCTTGCTCAGTGTCAGACCACCAGCAGTTGTGGGGGGGGGGGCTACTTTTTTCCTTTAGGGTTGACAAACCAGTGTTTTTCTATGATACTTCCCTTCCTACTGCCAAACAGGAAGTTCCTGTTGATAATCAGATAAAGTGGCTATAAAAGTAGAACTGACTTAGGGTGGGATGGAGGGCAATTAGTAAGAAAAAAGGCTAGCAACAGGAAGTTGTAGTTTGAGTCACCTGCTTTTATAGTGTCTTAAGCCACACCCTCAATTAAGCTCTCTCTCCTCCTACTGGTTTAGCAAAGTCAGCTGATACAATACCCTTCCCAGCACAGAACACACACTGACTTTCTTTCCTTTTTTTTAACCCTAAATAAGACCCCTTCTGCTTCTAATAAAGTGTCTATCTACTTAATCTCAACAGACACTGACTCCTGCTGAGATATAAGTTTTGAATTAATAAGAAAATGTAGCTTTTTTAGTTAGCTGCTTTCTGCTCTACAAGCAAGGCTAGCAACAGGAAGTTGTAGTTTGTCACCTGCTTTTATAGTGTCTAAGCTACACCCCCAATTAAGCTCTGTCTCCTCCTACTGGTTTAGCAAAGTCAGCTGATACAATACCCTTCCCAGCACAGAACACACACTGACTTTCTTTCTTTTTTTAACCCTAAATAAGACCCCTTCTACTTCTAATAAAGTATCTGTCTACTTAATTTCAACAGACCCAGTTGACCTGCTATCTCTCGATGAGGCTGACAATTCTCTCTCTTTAATTTTTTTAATGTAGCTGTTGGGTCCCTGTCACCTCCTCCCACCAACTGGCGACGGAGACACACATGCTTTTATTTAGATTTTCTTCCCTGACTGCCCCGAGGCCCTGGCACACAGCCATGCGAGCATGTGGAGGCATGCTTCGCACCCCATGGCGCCAGCTCAGCCTCTTCCACCTCCCATTACTTTGCCGCCCCTCGCCGCCTTCACTACCCACCGGACCTCCACCCTGTGGGAGTGGAATTACTGGGGGACGGGGTGCCAACCCACCCCCACCACCCTCAGGAGAGGAGAGGAGAGCTGCCCACCAGAATGCTCAATCCTGCTCCACCCTCCCGCCTCCCCTCCAACGCCGGCACCCCGAGGTCTTTCCAGAACCTAGGTCGCCAGCGTAGCATATGGTAAGGCATTCAGCGCCTCAACCCTCTGCGCCAGTGGGTCGGCAGACAATTCTCATTTAGGACTCCAGTCCTTCCAGTTGATGAGCTGATCCAGCCCGCTGGGCTGGACCCTAAGGCTTCAGAAGACCAGGAGGAGTCGCGGCACTCAGTGGCTCCCTCTGAGCAACCCCTTTGGTCCCCCCGACGTTCTTGATCCCGGTCATCTTTCTCTAGTGGGTCGCATAGATCCCACAGGTGCCATTCTCAGCGTCACAAAAAGTGGCGCCACCACTATTCTTCATTCTTGGCTGAGGGGCTGCTTCAATGCAAGTTGCGTCGGCGCTACGAGGATCTTGTGTGGCAACAGTTGGTTTGGGCCAGACAGAAGCTGGCACCAGCTCACACCCTGGCAGTCACATGGCTGTCGTCATCTCGGCCATTGCCTACTCCTCCAGAGTTTCTGGAACCGGTCAATACCACTCCTCTGCCCGAGGAGCCAGTGAAGACCATCCTGGCTCGGCCTAAACCAGTGTCTCCACTCATCGTGATGGAACCGCTACCTTGTGAGCCACCGTTCAGGGCCCTGTCCAAGAAGTCTCAGCTGGCTAAGGGTCTTCTCCATTGGCTGTCGGTCACTCTCACAACTGACTGCCCGTGGCAGGTCAAGGGTGACTTGGGTGTACGGAGACTCTTCCGAGTGCAGTAACCCCTTCCTGCACTCCCATCTGGTCGACGTGGAGTCAGCTGGAGAGATCTCCACTGAGGGGGGCCCTTCATCCTTCCTGGGCATCCTCTAACTCATCTCCAAATCCACGGGGATGCAGTTGGAGCCTGTTCAGAAGTGGGCCCGTTAACCCCTTACTGATATCCTGGATAAGGGTGATTTAATGATGGAGGCTTTCCCAGTGGCCCAGGCTATTGTTGGCCCTCCTCTGGAGCTCTGGCAGCACCCTACTTCCTGCCCCATGCCATCAGCCAATATGGCCCACAAATATGCAGTGCCCCTTGGTTCCCTTTCGGGGTTCATGGAACACCTCTCAGCCGAGGGGACAGTGACTGATTCCGTGTTTCAGCGCTTGGGTCACAAGGACATCTATAAACCTCTGGACAAGCAGTCAAAGAAATTGGACTATTAAGCAAAGAAGGTTTATGGTGCTTCCTCGCTTTGTCTCCGCCAGGCGAGCTCGGCCGTCATTATGGCACATTGTTCCTGTGCCCTCTAGGTGTCCCTGGATGAGGCGCTTCCTCATCTCCCCGCAGATCTCCAGACTATGGTAAAACAGGTCCGGGATCAGGGTTGTGCTATGGCCAAACAGTAGCTCCAGACGGCTCTGGATATTGAGGACTCTTGTGCCCGCTTGGTGATGGCCACCAGCACCATGCACCGTAGTGCTTGGCTGAAGATCTGGACCTTCATGGCAGATACTCGGTATAAATTAACTGACATACCCTTTCTGGGCACTGACTTGTTTGGGTCTAGAGTCAGTGGTCACCTCCAGCGCATAGAGAATTCCAGTGCCACCTCGGACTCTGTCCAGTCCATCCAGAAGGACTGTAAGGGCTCTAAGCAGCAGAAGCACAAGCCCTTTTGGCCTTCCATCCGTGCGGCCAAACCAGCCCAATATCAGTCTGGGCAGCAGGCTCAGTCTTGGTGCCCCCAGCCCAAGTCAGTAGCTTTGGTGCCCCGTAAGCCCGGAAGCAAAGGTCCCAGTGGTTCCTTGGCCGGGCCCTCCTCCTTCTCCTTCTCCAAGCCTGCACAGTGACAGGATGGGGGTTGCCATACCCATACCTATCACGCCTCTGCCACTTCCTTTCCGCCTGATTCGCTGTTACCATGGACAGGTGGGTCCTGGAAGTGGTCAGTCAGAGTCTGCCTCTGGATTTCGAGCAGTACCTTCCAAGTCAAGCCTGTGCCTCACGAGAGGGCTTGGTATCTGCAGACACTCGGTCAGCTCTCCAAGCTGACATAATCCAACTCTTCACAAGGTGATGGTGGTCAGAGTAGCGGATCTCCTGCACACCCAGGGTTTGTCTCCAGCTACTTCCTGGTGCCAAAATGGACGGGGGGGTGGCACCCCATTCTAGATTTGCATGACCTTAACAAGTTCATCAGGTCCTGCACCTTCAGGATGGTAACTCTGTCCCAGACTATATCATATCTCAAGCAGGACATGTGGTTCTGCTCTTTCTGGATCTAGGACACATTCATTCATGTCCCGATCCGTCCATCCCACCGAAGGTTCCTCCGCTTCTGGGCAGAGGGAGACCTATACAAGTTCCAGGCCATGCCATTTGGCCTCTCCTTGGTCCCCAGGGTCTTCACCAAATGCATAGCAGTGGTGGCAGCCCACCTGAGGTGTCGAGGGGTCCGGGTGTACCCCCACCTGGACAACTGGTTGATCTCGGGTCCCTCCAGGCAGGAGGTAGAGTGGTCCAGGGATCTGACCCTTCAGACCTGCATCGACCTGGGCTTCCTTACCATGGAGGCCAAATCGGAACTCACGCCCATGCAGGAGATCAATTTCATCGGGGCAGAGCTCGACTGTTGAGCCAGAGCCAGGTTTCCGGTGGACAGGGCGGAGGTTCTCTCCTCCTATGCCCAGTCATTTCTGGTTGGGCACCTGTGCCCAGCCCATGACTTCGTGTGCCTCCTGGGTTACATGGTGGCCTGCACCACCATGGTCCATTGGGTTCGGTGGCATATGCACTTCCTGCAGTGGGATCTGGCCAGCCATTGGTCCCAGCGCAAAGGTCACTTCGACCAGCTAGTCTCAGTGACCTAGAGGATGTGGGACACACTCCAGTGGTGGACCGTCCTGGAACATCTGCAGGAAGGGATCCTGTTTGGGAGGATCCTCACCCACCTACCCCTTTTTCTTGCATTCTTGCATTCTGCTAAGCTTGTGTCTCTTGCAGCTTTTTAGAACCTTCTGTGCGTTGCTTAATGCACTGTTGCACAACTCTTTTTGAATCCTTTCCCCTGTGGGATGGCTCATCCGTGGATCCCATGTGAAGTATCCTTTTCTCAGCTTTACTTTGGTGCAGTTGCCATGATTTTTGGTATAGTAAGGCTGACTTGGACATCCTTATCTAACATGTCAACAGCTTTTGGCCATTGACCCTTGATAGCTTGCTCCCTGTGTATTTTGCCTTTGGGAATGGCTCTTCTGTATCTCGCTTTCTAGTGTCCTGTCCATTGAACCTCTCCTTGGAGGGTCTGTTTGTCCCTTGGGCTTTCACTGTGATTTCCGTATAGTCACCAGCAGTTATCTGAAATCTCATTCTGGTCCTCAGAAAGTTAACTTTTTGCCTTTCAAGCTCATTGCTGCTTTTGACTTTTTACGTTCTTGGACAGCAGTCTTCCCAGTGGCTACAGCATTTCACTAACGGGGTGCCTCAACTCCAGCTTTAGTATGGGATTTTTCCTGCATGGTACTCCACAAAGACGGAGTGATCCTCTGTAGCTAGTTCTGGTGTAGTTTGTACAACACTGATTGTTTACACATACACTTCTGTGACTTCCAGATCTCCTGTGTACTTGTCGTACATCCCTGACATTTTTGGTGGATGGTTTAAATGTTTTTCTGTGTTTTCTGCCAGGCTACAGTAGTTTTTAGTTCCTTGGCTTTGGCCAGTACAGCCCTAGGCCAAGGGTAGTCCGTTCAGAGCAAGTACTGGAGTTACAGTACATTTGTTGAACTACTCCTTACAATTCCTTCTGATGGAACTCCTGCTATAGATTTCTACTCTTATCTTGAGAGGTTCTATAGGACCCCTCACAACTTCCTCCCTTTTTAAGAGTTGTGTGTTTTCCCTTTCAAGAATTTTTTCCATGTTAGGTTAATTTCCATTCCCGCTCTACTTGTTTGTATTTCCCAGGATACTCATGGGGAGACATTCTGTTCCTCTGGCTGTAGATACTTAGGTGGCTTCCCGCTTTTCAGTCCCTATTGCCTGTTGGATAGGATCGCTTCTTAGTAGTGCTCCTTCATTTTTTGCAGCACTACACCCAAGGGGTACAGTGTATGAAGCATGCAGCACTGGCCTGCTGAGCTTGCCCGGTGTGCGAGTCCAGTTGTCTTCGCCTCCTAGTTTGAGGGATATTGTACTTCTTGTTTCTCAGTCAGTGACATTATGGAGAAGATTCATTCTTGAATAAGTGGAAGATTATTTACCGTAACTCTAGATCTTCAAGAATATCTTCTCTGCACAGCTGCAGTCGCCCACCTACTGTTCCCTGGACTCAAGGATTTTACAGTTACCACAGGGAATGGGCTGCACTGTCCCTCTAGCGGGCATTTCAGTTCTTACTTTTTGTTCAATATTTAAAATGTTTTGTTTCTGAAAATTTTCAGTAGTTCATTTTTAGTGCTGTTTTTTTCCTTCTCCTCCTGGCTAAAAAAAGGTACTAAGGCAATTGGGATCGACACACTGTATTTATACTGATATGGTGCCATATGTGTACCAGTGCTTGCTAGCCTCAGAGGTTTTGGACCTGCTGCCTCTGACTCTAAGACCAAAGACTGTAGCTTTATGGAGAAAGTATTCTTGAAGAACTAGAGTTACGGTAAGTAACTTTCCTTTCTACCAAACCTATTTATGGGATGGGAAATTGACCCTTACAGCAATGCACGGTTCTGCAAGTCCCATTTTAGGTGCTGAACATCAGCTATTAAGAGGAATGCAGTGTTCTACTGGTCCCATTTTAGGGGGTGGACATCAGCCCTTAAGGGGACTGCAGCATTCTACCCATCCCATTGTAGGGGTTGGACAACATCCTTTAGAGGGATGCAGTGTTTTACCAATCCCATTTTAGAGATTGGACCAGAGGAGTGGGATGTTCTGCCAACCCTATTTTAGTTTTTGGTGTTAAACATTGGCCCCTAGAGGAATAGAGATGTTGTGCCAGTCTCATTTTAGGGGTTAGATATGGCCCTTTGAAGACTGCAGTGCTCTACCAGTCCCACCATTGGGCTCACCCCTGCAGACCTCCCACAGTCAGTCAGCCTGAGAAATGGAAGGATGTTCGGTATCCTCTATTACTTTGATTCGTATACCACAGGGAAAAGGCATTCCTGCAATTTCACAATAGCTTTTGCTATCTTCTGTATAGCGGAGCTGAAAATATCAACCCATTTATTTCAGTGAGATTATTTTTAAAAATTCTTGTTTTCTCAGTTTAGTTCAAAAGGTAGCTAAGAGCATGTTATAGATTGTTTTGAAGTGAAAAGAAAGAGTTCTTTTGAAATGGTACCAGGTTAAACAGTGGGGCTGCCACTGCGGAGTCTGTTTCTTTCATTCTTTTTATTTAAAATGTGTATTTTTCCATTCTGTTACGCATTGTCTTAAAATGAAACTGCACTTTCCCTTGTGGTCTAACAGGTTCGTCAGCTGGTTTGCATTGCTTTTGGTCCTTCATTCATCTTTTTTTCCACATACATACTAATGCGGGAACCAGGCGTCTGCAGTTGTAGTTAAGTGACTTGTGGAATTGGAGAAGGATAGGGCTGTTTACATTAACTAACCTAATTGAAGTTAGTAGGCCACCTTTAATTTTTATAGGTAGTATTGTGTTATAGTAACCAAAAAAATTAAAGGTAGTATGCTTAGTTAAATAAGTTAATGTAAAAGCCCCTGCCCCCAAACTGAGAATGTTGTAACCCATTCCCCACTTAGTGTAACCAAAATGTGTTGTGCAGGGCTTCTGATTTATAAGCGGTAGGTTCATGCAGACCCTGGGGCAGGCAGCTCATTGGATTGGCATGTCTGCCTCGAAGATGTTTGCTGTTCTTCATGCAAAACCATCATAATTTATATATTTATTTTTTGTCCCCTTAGTTTCCAGAAACCAGTTCTGTTGCAACATCTCCAATGAAAACCACATCAGAAGAGCAGTCCCTCACCCCTCCTGGGAAGGTGATCACACTAAACTCACGAAGGCCGGGCTGTGCCCGAAGCAATTCTGTTGAGCGCAACAGCAAAGCCTTTTCCCCTACCATCAGCTCCACAGGTGAGTGAGGACATCCTAACACCTGCTTTGTGTGATAATTGAGAAGGGATTTCACTGTCCTCTGAGCATATTCACAGGCTCACAACTTCATTAAAGTGGATTGTGTTGTACGGCTACATTAGTCTCGTGACTAGTGTGGCTTAATCCAATGTGTTATTAGCTCATTGAGATATTGTTCCAACACTTAAAGGAACACTGTCGGCCTTTTTTGCATCACATTATTTCTAGTTAAAAGCCCACTTTTTATGATTGCTTACCTTCTCTAAAATTCACTTGTTGTTTTCTCTGCCCCCTTGCTTAGTAGAACTGAATGCATGCTAATGTATAGTTATACCGAACTTTGTTTTATTTCAAATCATAGATCTGTTCTTATTGCATACTTTCTGAACATTAGAAACACCCCAGACACCCCCAATTGATGCAATAGTCTCCTCTACTCCCACTGTATAATGTGTTGCTAGACTCTGTTGGGGGTGTTCCTAAGTCCAGGAAAAATGCAGTGGGAGCTGATCAAGGAATGTAAACAAACTTGTTTATGTGTGGTAACTCCAGTATGGTGGGCAGTATGTTTTTTAACTTTTTAAAAGAAAAATATGGAATCAGAATTGAACAACCAGCTACTTCAGCAGTCTCCACAGAATGTGAACTGTCGTCATAATGTGTGTTTTTGTTTTTTGAACTAGGGGCAATTTGAGGCATAAGAGGGTTGACAGTATCCCTTTAAAGTTTAAAACAGCCTCCATAACCTGGCACTCCTGCTACCCGCTGTCTCCCATTTTGCATCTATTTTGTCTCATTATGCGCTGTGCATTAGTTCTGAGAGATTCAATGATAGCACGTTTTCTGAGCGATGTGATACTCCAAGGCATTCTCCACCGGTAGTGCACTCCCTCGAAGCCAAGTAGATCAGTGCTTGGCTTTGGAGTAGTGCATTACCTGTGGCAGGTGTATCAGAGTGTCACTGTGCTCCTAACCCTGTGATGGAATGGAACACACAATATGAAAAATGGAGGGGAGGAGGGTGGCTGGATCGCCAGCTTTACGGAGAAAGCTATTTTAAGTGTGCTAGCCTCGACAAAAGAAGGATGAGAGGGGATATATCACAATGTTCTGAATATGAAACAGAATGAATACATGGGTGGGAGTATACACCGATGTTTGAGCTGGTGAGTGGGAGTAGTAGAACAGGAAGACATGCTGGGGGGGGACTTGCTTCTCCCAGAGGGTGGTCATCATGTGGAATAGCCTGTCTGGTGAGGTTGTGCAGGCTAGCACTGTTCAGGCTTTCAGAGCAGGAATCGACAGATTCCTTAGGGAGAATGGCATTGATGGTTATACAGCATGAGTTTGGGATAACATTCCGGATGAGAAGTTTGGATGTATGGCTGTAGTTCATAAGAAGTTTGGATGTATGGCCATAATCAGACTTGTAACAATCATTGTTGTGTGGCAGAAACAGTGGACAAGATGAACCTTAAGTCTCTTTTTACACTGCAGTACCTTGTTGCTATATGTGTTAGAACATAATCTGTATCATCAGCTCTGCTGTGGAAGAGAGTCATTCATGGAGAGAGCAAGAGCAGAATGGAAGGGACAGTGCTGGGCAAGACACATCGGAGATGGGTGTATTGTGTTACCACGTTGGTGGGGTGGAGAAAGATGCAAGAAAAGTAGGTGATATATGCTAGTGACATGCCATGAACACACCTTCCCTTCCCTAGTGTTTCTAAGTATTGGCCATCGGAGGAGGACATTAATATACAGGACTTTAACACCATCGTGATTTTGTTACGGAAGATCTGCATTGTCGTAAGGACAGTGTGTCTCAAATGCCACTAAATAATTCAGATGAGGAAGAAATGATCTCATATTTGTTGGTCTCTGCGAGGCTGATAATTTCCCACAACATGAGACTTGAAACTGGTTATACATTTCATTCGCGTATTAGATGTGGAACAGGATGGCTGATGGAACAGTATAGGCTTGAGGTGGGTATGGGGTGGGGAGGAATCTGTCTAATGAAGACCTCTGTTCATTGGCACAGCTGCCTGTTCAAGTGGCAGATTTTGGGCCTCACAGCAGCACTTCAGGCTAGTGCAGAATGGAGTTGAATTTGATATCATATAGCACCTTTCATATAAACTGTATCCCAGAGTCCTTTATAGTGCTGCAAGTTCAAGGCTGTGCAAAGGCATCGTGGTATAAAGTGTTTAAGCTGGCAGTCCATCACCCTGTAGCATTTTGGTCAATTGTTACCTTCACCTTCTAGACGAAAAGAAAGCTCTTGGCCATATCGTGAAAACACTTTTTGAATTTTGATCTGCAGCCTGTGGAACTGCAGTAACAGTTTGGCTACTTGAACGGTGTTATTTGTAGTAAATAAAGAAATGCTTAGCAAAATTATGTTTGTCTGGTGGCAGCTTATACACTGGGTAGAAATGCAGTAGCTATTAAGGGCACTAATACACACACACACACACCACCACCACCATCCCTGCCTTGAAACCTGCGTTACTGAGCAAGGGAATGTTGACCAGGACACTGGAGATACAGGATCTTGGTTTAACTTTGCATCTGACAACAGTAGCTCTAACAGTGTAGCTATACACCAGCGTTTGGGTGCTTTCCAGAGTGCCTCTTGCTGGATTTGAACCCAACCATCCCAGAGTGCTGCCAGTTGAGCCACTGTTACTGTGCACTGCCTTGAGAGAAATTTGGCTTTACGCCCAGGACTTCTGCTCCTGCTCAGTGTTGCTTAGTTGTCATTTTTTTAATTATATTTTATTAGTTTTTACAAGCAGAACTTAAAAAATCAATCCACAGTGGAAGAGCATGTTAATTAAACATTATATACTGCATACATTACTGTAGGATAAAACAAGGGAGTCATTCCACTCAGGTCATTAAATCACTCAGGGCTGCCGTCAGTAAAGCCATACAAAGCCCAAGGAGACCTAAGTATTTGTAATACATGACCAACAAGTTACCATCAAGCCTTGGACCTCTGTATAAAAACTTAGTATTCAGGATGTCTGTAAATGAGCCATGTGGCCACTAAAAGTCCTGTAACATCATTTTATGAATGCTTATTGTGTTCATTCATGTGTTTTTCTCCGTACCCTTTGCAAACTTATCTTCCACAAAAGGTTTTAGCCTGCTCACGACTGGAGCCAGCTAGGCTTCACCGGCCACCACCTCTCCAGGACTTTAACCCTCTAGCTGTATCCCCAGTGGATTTCCCCATAATGCAGGGGGGGTGCCCCCGGGAATAAAATCCAGATTGCCAGCTGGGGTTTTGGGTGGTGGCATGGGTGGGAAGCAGGTGCCCTGTATCATTCACGCCTGCCTCGCCATCTTTTTCCAACTGTTTTCTTCCCTAAGCTGGAGCATGCACAGTAGCACTACCTGTAGAGGCATGCACGTGCAGCAGAGTCCTGCAGCTCCTCACCCTTTATTCCAGCCCTGACTTGCACTGCCACCAGGCAGTCACCTGGTGGTAATATAACAGGAGTTTACAGCCCTCCAGAAGTAGGAGAGCCATCCCTGGGATGCCCATTCCTTTTCCCCAGCTGACCCCTACAACCCGAGACTGCTCCTGATTCCAGGTTAGTGGCATGGCAGGTTGTAGTACTACCGTTGTGCCGCTGGGTTGGCTTAACAAACTGTTTAATCCACTACATAACTTGTAAGGAGAAGCAGCTTAAACTTCATGCCATTATCTGTACTTGAAACAAATTATATACTGTTACAGGAATAAAATGCTATCTCAGACATTATGAAAAAACAGTATAGATCTCACTTTGAGGAAGGCTCTTGTAGTAGGCCAACACCAGTAGTACTAAGTCACCAGGCACCAAGACTACGCAGAAAACTTTCTAGCTAGCAGTCTACCGTGGGGGACCGTCCACTGCCGACATCAGCCTATCCTGTAAAGGAGGGCAGTCCCCACACCCGCTTCAGTTCTTTTGCTGTCATCGACCGCACATGGTGGACCTTAGTGGACGCCGCAGCTACAGTTGACACTTGTCGCACCTTTTTATTTTCCTTTTCTTTAAGTAGTCAGCATCGAATCTTCGATGTTTCAGCTGTTGTTTGTCTTTTCCACCAGCCTAGTCTTCTAACTGCTCCACAAACTGTGCCTGCAGCAAACAAATACCTGAAAAAGATGGCCACTCTGCATCCATCCTTTGACTGGGCCCCTGCCACAACAACGAAGCCTGTCACATTTGCCAGAAATTCAATCAGGCCACTCGAAGATGTCATCTTAAGATTCTGGAGAGCCACCTTATTAAGCAGAGGTTGGTCACGATGCAAAAGGAGATGTAGGCCAGGAGCTCTTCAACCTTGCCGTCACAGTCCTCTGGGGCTTCCTTATCTTCTCAATCCCAGGAAGAATCCTGTGGGAAGCATAAGCACCGGGACAAACACTAGGACCAGGACTGGTCTGCTTCCCGCTCTTGGTCGTGTCACAAACCCTCGATCGCTTCAGGGTCGTCCTCCCATGGGCGGGTCAGCTCCCTTAACCCTGCCAGCCCTTTCCTCTGCAGGGCTACCAGTGACACAGCTGCCCACCCTCATTGCCATTACGGGCGGTGGCACCTCGGGCAGGGGACATCGTCTCCTGTCTCCCAGCCCCTGACTCTCAGGCCCAATTCTTCCATGGGCTCTCAGCCAGGAGAGCTGCCGATGTTAGTGTCTTGGGCATCGGTTCCTCGACCGTGCCCCCAGGCCAAGGCACTGCCTGTGTCCGTCTTCTCTGCAGGACCTGGCGTCACTACTTCCAGGCAGCGCCTGGCGTCACCTCTTTCTTTACCTGGGCAGTCTCCTGCTCGCCAGGGCCTTCCTCTCTGGCTCTCCCGGCACCGAAAAATCCTTCTCCTGGGTGCTTCCTGCCGACACCAACTTGGCCACCACCGGTCCTGTTGCTGCCACAGCCTTTGGGCACGGCATTTGCGTCACCTTTCCCACAGCCTGCACTTTTGCTGACCCCTTGCTATCCCAGCGCCAGACCCCCAGCCAGTGCCAGGTGGTCCTTTGCCATGGTATCCTATGCCAGCCCCGCTGCCATCATACCCTTACCCAACACTGGCTTATCTGTACCCTCCAGTCTATAATTTCCCCCCTTCAGTGGACTACAATGCCCTGTTCTCTGCATGGTGGTCCTTCATTCAGAGGCAGAGCCCCGCTCTTCAGGGCCCGCCCCTGGCGTCCCAACAGGGACCCGCTGAACCAGGATCAGGGCCGGTCTGGCCCCAACGAACCCTGGATGTTGGGGTCCTCAGGGTCTCGACCTGACATCGGCTCTGGCTCTCGCCAGGAGGAGCACCTGCTGCCGGAGAGTGACCAGGAGGAGACAAACAAGACTGACTCGGATTGTTTAGTCTTTTTTATTTTTTTATTTTTTTTTATACTTTATATATATATATTGTTTTAAAATTCAAATATACAGTTCGAGATTCCAAGCAGTCAGCTCTAGGACATAGATTAAATCCCCATGAGGGTGCCACTCCTCTTAATATTCACATTTCAGATATCTGTCACGTTTTGATACATCTTTGAGGGGTAATACCATATCAAGTGAAACCAATAATAATTATTACAAGCTGTTAATAGGCCCATGAGCTGCATGGTATAAAGAGACATCAGTGTCCATATAGTGTCCAGTAATGCCTTATCAATGATAAGGCTAAACAAATCCACGCTTAACCAAAGTTTGTGCATTTACTGCAATTCCTAAGAAATTCGGTGGAGACTACTGCAACAATAAAAAAGAGTGGACATTTATATATTGTTTATATTTGCTTATAACTTTTGTACTTAGCATGAAAAGTCCTCTAGTGGGGTCTGTACCACATCTGGCAACAAATATTTTAATATCAGATACATAATTCGGGAACCATCTATTCCAGTAACCAGGCATTAACATTATTCTACCCATTAAGAACAGAGGGAATGGCTTAGGTCTTACCTTGTTATAAGTGGAGAAAAGAAAACTCCGACAATTAAGTCATCAACGTACCCCTAGCCAAATTACATCCCTCCCCAAGTAAAGAGGTAATATATTATAACCCCCAACATTCAGTCACAAGTTTCTTCCTTGACTCTCGATGAGATATCGTCGCCATCTTCCTCTTGGGGCCTTGGTGTGGCATGCTTGAGACTCCATTTCAGAGCTTCCTCGGGGTCATTGAACAAAGAGACCTTCCCATCAAAGGTGATCCGTAGACAAGCCAGAAAAATCATCCCGTGAGTAATAGAGGCCTCTCGTAATACCGCTCTCACTCCATCGAATCGCTAACTCTTCTGCCTCGTCGTGTATCCAATATCGGGGGGAAAAGACGAATGGTCTGCCCATCTTGTAGAAGAGGACCCTGTCTACGGGCCATAGCCAGCAACAAATCTCGGGTGTCTGGGCCATCTGTAACCACCATCACTGCTCATGGGGCTTCAGGATTGTCGGGGCGTCCTCTCTGCATGATGCGGTAAGCTTTTTGGAGATTAAGGACCTTAGATGTTGCCTCTGGTTCCAGTTGTTGCCCCAACCATTCTTTAGTGAACAAAAGCAGGTGGTCCCCTTCACATCCCTCAGGTAGCCCTAAAATACGGATGTTAGGGATTCATATTTGATTCTCTAGCATTTCAATACGGGATTGCCACTGAGTGGATTCTTTGATTAAAGAAGATACTGCCCCCATCGAGGCGTCTGCCCGCTTGGTAGATTCAGCAGAGGCTGTTTGAATTGAATCTACTGAGGTCTCTAAGGCAACTACCTGATTATTTAGGCCATCTAGTTTATCAGACAGATTCGTAACCAATTTTAGCAGTCTGTTAAGCTTAGAACCGATGGTCTGTAGTGTTTCTTCGCTAGATTCCTCAGCCTGATCTTCCGCTCGGCCTTGTCCTGAGTGTGTGGCAGGAACCGCAGACAATGTTTTAGTTTTAGCTCCATGCCCCTGCTGCTGATCTCGTCGAGGGTTTCCCATGATGGTCTCTTTATGTTTAATGAATAGCCCCAATAAACGAAGGATCAAAAAGTGAAGTTTTTGCTAGTATTTAAATTAAATTTCCTCTGCTTTGATGCAGAGCTCCACTATACTACCTCCATCTTGCTCGGGCTCCACAGTGCGCGCCCCCCCCCCCCCAAAGATTGTTTAGCATCTTCGTCCTCACCAGAGGCGTCTTCAGATGGCGAAGAGCCCTCCAAGGTGATTCCCAAGTCCCCTCCTGAGAATCCATCTTTTATGGATGTCATGCACCATATCCAGTCCATTATGGGCTGGGAAACGGTGGAGCAGGATCCAGAGAGACTTCGCCTGGCTGTTTATTTGAGGCAGCAGGATGCCCTCCCGGTGGTGGTGCCACTCCTGATTGACTCCTATGATGATGTCACCAGGTTGGCTTGGAATCACCCCTCATCTATCCCTCCATTACCTAAGAAGGCATACCATCTTTACCATGCCTCTGCTGGTAAGCCTTTTTTAGGGGCCGCCCTAAGGCTGATTCAGTGGTCATCAATACTGCACATGACTGTAGCAAAAAGCCCAAGCACCTTAGTGCTCTTCCCCTTGACAGGGAGTCCAGGCAACTGGACCACTTGGGTAAACATGTCTTTGCATCAACTACCCTGGCTATCCAGGCCATTAATTACCTGGCCCATATGGTACAATATCAGAATGTCCTCTGGGACCAAACCAGGGAAGTTGTGCAGGCTTTGCCTGAGGACCCCAATAAAACGTAACTCACCCAGCTCCTTAAATTGGGCTCCGATGGTGGCAGCCACGTTCTTCAGGCTGTCTGTAATGCCGTGAACGCCTCAGGCAAGGGATCGGCTGCTGGTGTCTGCCTCTGGCGCCATTTGTGGTTCTGGGTATCCAGCTTTGCCACAGATGTGCAGTCCAGCATCTTTGGTCCCGCTTCGGGGCTCTGTCATCTTTGGTGGGGATGTTCAGGACATAATCTGCACCCTTCAGGAGTTGGGTCATGCCCTTCGGACGGTTCAGTTGCTCTACCATACCCAGCCTAGAGTGTGTCAGCATCCTTCCTTTCGTCGCTTCTCCCGTAAACTATCCCACCAGCCTGCCAAAGATCAGGGCAAGCGCAAGGCAGCGTTGGTCCCCGAGGCTGCCCTACCGTTGCCCGCTCCACCTCCTGTTCTTAGCTGCCACCCGGACAGGGTTCTGGGGGAGGCTGTCAAGGGTCGGCTCTTCCTCCACCCCGATGAGTGGCGGGACATAACCATGGACAACTGATAAGATCATAGAGCACTGTCACACACTAGAATTTCTAAAGTGGCCTCCAGAAAACCCTCCGGTACACTCTCGTTCCCCCCCAGCCCACCTGCCCCTTGTCTGGGAGGAAACCCAGGCTCTTCTACAAAACAGAGCCATAGAGCCCGTCCCTCTGACTCAGTGGGGAAAGGAGTTCTACTCCCACTTCTTCCTTGTCCCAAAAAAGAACAGGGATCTTTGGCCCATCCTGGATCTGATTCTTCTGAATCTGTACATAGAGTACAAGCGTTTCAGGATGATCACCATTCAAAGGTTGTTACCCCTTTTGCACCGGGGGGGGGGGTGGCTCTGCTCTCTGGACATGCAGGATGCTTACTTGCATATCCAGATATTTTTTCTGCCCATCATCGCATCCTCCACTTTCAAGGAGCCCATTTTCAATTCGGCCCTCCCTTTTGGCCTTTCTTCGGCCCCCAGGGTCTTTACCAAGTGCCTGGCGGTGGTGGTGGCTGCTTTCAGGATTCAGGGTTTCTATGGATTCCCCTGCTTGGACAGTTAGCTCATAGTCCCCTCCAGGGGCCATCTAGTCCAGACCCTGGGATTGCACCTTCTGTCTATTTCAGGCCATGAGGATCACCATCAATCTGCTGAAGTCTTACCTCTCTTCCTTGCCAGCACCTTCAATACATAGGGCGGGTCTGGATACCAACCAGAGTATGACCTTTTTGCCCAGGTACAGGGCGGAGTGACTGATGGAGCAGGGCCCATCTGGTTTCTTCAAGTCGCCAGGTTCCCACCAGCTTGTTCCTGGGCCATATGGCAGCAACCATTGCCACGGTTCCCCTCACCCGCCTGCACATGCGGGTTCCTCATTGACCTCAAGGGTCCAATGGGACCAGCGCACAGACAACCTGGTGATGATCTCCAACCCGGTCAGGAGAGTCCTGTCATAGTGGCTGGAGCTGGCCAACCTCCTTTTGGGGGGGGGGTGTCTCTTTTCAGCTCTCAGCCCCCTGTCACATTCTCATGACGGATGCATCCAGCCTGGGATGTGGCACTCATCTGGCCGATCATCAGACTCGGGGCAACTGGACAGCGTTGGAACAGGGTCTACATGTCAAGGTCCTGGAGATGCGGGCGGTCTTTTATGCTATGCAGGCCGTCTCCTCCCCAGTCCGCTGCTGGTGCAGACAGATGACGTGTGTGGTGTATTACATCAACGGGAGGGGCGCTCACTCTTACCCCCTGTGTCAAGGGGCCATAAGAGTCTGGTATTGGGCCTTTGAGCACGATCTGGAGCTCTTGGCTGTACATGTTCCAGGGGTCCAAAACATCCTAGCAAACGGTCTCAGCTGCATGGGTTGAAGACCTCGTTAACAGGTGGGGTTGTCCAGAGTTGGACCTTTTTGCGTCCCCACTCAACATGAAACTGCCACTTTTCAGCTCACTCGATCCTGCACCTGGAGTGTTCTGACAAGGTACATTGTCCCTCTCGTGGAAGGGGAGGTTTCTGTACACATTTCTTCCCTTCTCGCTCCTACAGAGGGTCCTACTCACGTCCCAGTTGGAAGGGGTGGAGATGATACTCGTAGCCTCTTCTGGCCATGTCCAATTTGGTTCCCCCTGGTGCAGCAGCTGGCAGTGGAACCACCAGGGCACCCTGGTACATCTGGATCTAAAATGTCTGCATCTCCATGCGTGGTTCCTGTGGACCTTGCTGTTGTATGTTTCGGAGTCTCCTCTAGAGTTGTGGATGTCCTGGTGGCTGCTAGAAAACCCTCCCACCAGGGCCACTTGCACCATGAAATGGAAGCGTTTCACCCTTTGGCCTGCTTCACACCATTTGTACTCTTTCACCTGCCCAGTGAATCAGGTGTTTGAGTACCTTCTCTCCCTCCCAGACTCGGACTGGGGGTACTCCTCACTTAAGCTGCATCTTTCTGACATCTTTGCATACCATGCACCTATCGAGGGCAGGGCTGTGGCTTAGTTGGAGGTGTCTCGCACCTTTCTGCAGGACATTTTGTATCTGAAAACCCCCCATTCGGGACCCAGTCCCTCTGTGGGACCTCAATTTTATGTTGGAGAAACTCACTTAACCTCCTTTTGAACCGGCCGCAAATTGCGAGCTATGCTTTCTGTCTTGAAAAGCATTCTTTTTAGTTGCTGTTACTTCTACTCAAAGGATTTCCAACCTGCAGGCTCTCGTATGTAAAGCAAATCCAGCAACCAAATCACTGCGCTCAAAGCTACGAGGGGATCGCATACATTAGGGTGACAAGCCCTCAACATGAAATACAAATCCAGACAAGTATGCGCTCAGTGCAGAGAAAAAAACAGTTCTAAAGAACCTTATAGCAACCAAATAGTTGATTTATTCCTTATTCATCACCACTATGGAAGCCCCTAGTGCCTCGGCAAACCGCCTTCAAAGGGGGCTCTGTTACAATCTAACATAGACGTTACACAATTTAAATAACAATCAAACAAAGTGACATCATTGCATCTAATCACCAATCAGTGTCTTGAAAGAACATTTTTGAGTTTAAATGATCAATCCACTTTAACCAATCAAAATTCAGAAAGTCACTTTTGAACAAATTACTAAGTATAAAACATAGTGAACTAATATACATTTGCAATTCTGAGATAGACGAAAGAGCTTTGTGCATAAATCTTTCAACTAAGACCATTGTAAATCAAGTGCAAGGTTTACTAGGTAAATTCCTTTGGTAATTGTTGCTATAGGGTTCACCTAGATTATAGGGACACACCAAAAATTGCTTTTTAACCAAATCACATTAATTAATGCAATATTTACCAGTAGTTTTTACCTTACATGATCTTTTAAAGTGTTGGATAAAGAAAAAAGGGAAGCACATCAAACTACTACTTCATAGCCCATCTGTACCGGAAAACAGTGTGTCCATAGGAATTCCTATAAAATCCAGTGAAAAGAAAGAAGGAGGAGAGAACATATTAAAGTCAATGTTTATAAACAATTCAATTTTACATGTACCTATTATTGCACTGAAAAAAATTATTAAGAAACTTTGATAGCAAAAATCCAGAAAGTGGGGGAAGTGAAAGGAAGGGAAGAGGGTTAGTTATTTATATGGGCGGGGGGAGAAAAAGGAGAGGAAAGAAAAAAATGAGGGGGAGAGACAGTTAATCAAAATAGTATTTAACATTTACTAGAATTCTCAGATTATCTATGATATTTCAAACATAATGAACATAATATACACCCAGAATACATTTAGAGCAAGTTATTTATTTTTTTTTTAGAAAGGGTTTGAGATCCCGTCTCTCATTTAAACCTTGGAGACAAACTGTATCAGCCTTAAAAATCCCAAGTACTTTCTCTTTGTAGTAATTTGTTTGGTCTGTCACCACCTCTTCGATCACACTTTGTGTGTTAAATTCCCACGAATTTGAAATGGGACACATCCCCATTATTCATACCTACAAAGTGTCTTCCTATTGGTGTGTCCATTTTTGTATTAATTATGGACCTTAAATGTCCCTGAATTCTTTTTTAATGGCCTCACAGTTTTCCCTATATAATACAGGTACGCCACAGAATGTGCACCACAAATGCAGTTATGCAAGTAATGAATTCTCTTACTTCAATCTGTAAACCATTAGGTAAATTGCAAAATAATCCCATGTTCATATATTTGCATACATTGCACCTCCCACATTTGTGGTTACCTTTAGGCCTAGGAGGTAACCCGCATTCTTTTAGGTTCTTCTTTTTGGAAAAATTGACTTCTTACTAGTTTGTCCTGTAGATTGGTTGTGCTTCTAAATGTAATTCTGGGTGTATCAGACAATACTGTGCCAATATTTGTCACTCTTTAAGATGTCCCAATTATTCCAAACAATGCTACCTATTTGACCAGCTATTGCATTAAACTCCAAGGAACATGTTACACTATTTTTTTTCTTCTAGTTCTTTATTTTTGATTTTGTTATTATCTTGAATACGTTCTTCTTGGGTTTTGTTCCGTACTTTAATCAATGCCTTTTCCAGGACTTCATCATGATAACCTCTTTCTTTGAATCTCTCCAAAAGCTCTACTGCCTGTCTTTCAAATTTGGAATCAGTGGTACAGTTTCTTCTAATCCTAAGCAATTGTCCATATGGTATAGCAATTTTTAATTTACCGGATGGACACTGTCAATTCGGAGTAGTGAATTTGTACTAGTTGCTTTTCTATAGCTTTTAGTTTTCACTAATTTTGACTCTCTATCTCCCTCTAGTGTTATATCCAAAAAATTAATACTTCTTTCACTCATTTGTGCTGTAAATCTCAGACTGATATTATTCTGGTTCAGCCACTGGATAAACAGAAGAGTTTATCTGCCCTCTGCATCCCTCCATTCCAGATACACAGACAATCGTCAATGTATCTCCCCCATTGTATTATATTAGAGGCATAAGGGTTTACCTCTCTATCAAAAAGTGTTTCCATTTCACACATTGCCAAAAATAAATTGGCATAGGATGGTGCCATTGAAGCACCCATTGCTGTACCACAGATTTGCAAATAGAATTCATTATCAAATTTGAAATACCCATGATCTTACTTTGAGATACAGCTCTTGCAGCAGGTAACACCATTAGGAGTGAAGCCAGCAGGCGGCAGGACCCCACGGAATTCTTCTAGCTAGCTAACTCTCAGCTGGGACCGCCTCGACGCCGGTCCCTCCGAGTCAGGCTTAGTACATAAGGGGGCGTGTCCCACCGATTCCCCCAGATCTTACTTCAGACACAGCTCTTGCAGCAGGTTACACCATTAGGACCGAAGCCGCCAGGCGCCAGGACCTCCCGGAAAATTCTAGCTAGTTAACCTGCCAGCGGGACCGCCTCGACGTCGGTCCCGCCTCCCGAGCCAGGCGTGATACAAAAGGGGCGGTCCCACCAGATTCCCTCAGTTCTTTTCCGCCGTCGACTTAGCTACCTGACCCCTTCGGTTACCAGTCTAGCGCGCGACGCGTGAATAGTTCCTTTTTCGATAAAATTTTCGAAAATCTTCAGAATCCTCTTCAAGCAAGATCTTGATGTCATCACCAACTTCTGGCCATCCATCGAAGTGCGTTTGTGGAAAGCAGATCCCGCTCAAGGACCCCACACAGCTCTGCGTCGGTGCCTAGGCCCAGACCACGATACCCGGCCTGTCCTTCTTGCCAAGGGTTCAACAGCCGCACCGGATCCGCGCCAGAAGGCTTTGCAGGTGTTTCTTCTGGGGAACAACTGAAGACCATGTCCTCCAAGGGGAAAGCTCCAGGGTCCACAAGCACGCTGGAGAGAGAAGGGAGAAGGCCCTTCCAGGTCCCTTCAGGGGTTCGAGTCCCGTAGCTCGGTTCGAAATCTCCCCCGGCTGCAATCAAGAAACCTTCATCTCAGGAGAAATCCGTCAGGCCTTCCTCCCCTTCCAGGGCCTTGGCGAAGTCCGGGGAACGACACCATCATCACCGCAAGTTGGGTTCCCGCTCCTCGGTACCCGATGTCAGGTCTTCGTCGGTGCCTCCACGCAAGACGCTGGAGCTCACGCCTTTAAAAAGGCCTGTAGCCCAGGCGCGGCTCGACGGCCGTCAGCCGTCGCCCTTCTTCCCTGGAGCCGCCGTCGTGGCGACCTGCGCCCGGCCATTACATCAGCGGGCGCGGTAGAGGACCGGCGCCCGCCCTCCTGGAAAAGAAGAAGGCCCTGTTGCCTCCGACCACGACATCGGTCAGGAGCCTCATCGAGGAGGACCTAGAGCAGCCCGAGGACCAGACGGGCGACTCGGTCCTGTCGGGTACTCCCAGGAACCCCTCGCCATTACCAGAGCCCCTGTGGAGCCGACGCTGACCGATGACCGCCCACCGGCACCCGGGCCGTCGTCGGGCCTCTCTCTAGTGGAGGTGAAAGATCTGTTCACCTACTGGTGGGATACCATTAAAAAAGACATGGTTCCCCCCCCTCCTCCTCCTACTCCTCCTCCTCCTCCTCCTACTCCGGTTCCTGCCCCCCCCTCGCCATCAGGGTCGGCAGGCTGTGTTCCTCCTCCCCGGGAGCCTAGAACCCTCCCAGGGGGAGACCTGATAAACGGAGACCTCCGTCGAAATCCTCTTCTGGATCACCCAGCCCCAAGAGATCCAGGAGACGCCGACGTCGCCTTCAACGGAGGACACGGGATCGGACTACTCCACCTCTAGATCCCCATCTCCACTCTCCATCCCTTCTCCGGACCCACGTGAGATGCCTAGATCTCCTCCGGATGATCCCTCGTTCCTTGATATTATGAGACATATACAAGAGAACATGGGATGGGATGCTGAAGACTTAGACCCCGAAAGAGTACGACTCGCCAAATATCTTCGGCAAAAGGACCCCAAGCCTGTGGTGGTACCACCCTTGGTTGACACTTTCGTGGACGTCACCAAGGCCGCGTGGAAGCGTCCACACTCGCTCCCGGCGAGACCGAAGAAAGCTGATCGATTGTACAAGGCTCCTAAGGACGACCAGTACTTGACGCAGCATCCTCCGGCCGATTCTCTGGTCATCACAGCCTCACATGACCGGGTCACAGAGGCCACACATTTGAGCACCTGCCACCGACCCAGAGTCCAAACAACTGGAGCGCGATGGGTAGGCGCACGATGCTTCCGCTACCTGCGCCATCAGATCCCTGAACTATTTAACCCACATGGTTCAGTTCCAGAACGCTTTGTGGAACAGGGTCTGGAAGCGCCTGAAAAGATGCCCAGGTGAGCAGAAGGAGGAGATGCTTCAGCCTCCCCAGACGGGTTCAGACGTGGGGACCTGGTGCTAAGAGCAGCGATGACTCGCGGACTCATCGGCCCGAGCAGCAGCTTCTGGAGTGTTGTTCTCCGGAGACACTCTGGTTGCGCTGTCTGGAGTTTTTACCCCGGACGTCCAAAAGAACATCTTGGACGCCCTTTGAGGGAGAAGTATTGTTTGGTAATCCTACAGAAAAGATCCTTACCAAACTCCAAGAGGCCGGAAGGCGGTAAGGTCGGTTCAGGCCATGTAGCCGATCTAAGCTTGGTCTTCTAGGAACCAAAGCCGCTGCGGCGCGGACGCAGAGGCAACAGACCCACTCCACTGCACCTCAGAGGGGCTCTGGTTGGGAGAGCCCAGGGTAAACACCCCGCCCAGCCGAGGCCAGCGTTTTCCCAGGCAGGCCCAGCCAGCGGGTCCATCTGCTGCCACAGCCTGACTCCTTTCCGCCCCCGCCCAGGATCAGCGGGAGTTTATAGTCGGGGTCGATTGCAACTTCCTGCCGGGATGGCAGGCCATTACCACCGACAGGTGGGTCCTTCTAGTTGGTCAGTCTAGGCCACTTTATAGAATTCGAGGAAAGCCACCCCCGAGGCCTCCTTTGCTCTCCTGGTATCAGGGTCAGCACAAAGCCTTGATCTGGCAAGAAGTACTTGCGCTCCTACGAAAGGGAGCGATAGAGTACGTCCCAGAGAACCAGAGAGACTAGGATACTATTCCCACTTCTTCCTGGTTCCCAAGAAACAGGGACCTCCGTCCAATCTTGGACCTCAGCGACCTCAATGTGTTGGTCACTTACAGAGATTCCATGGTGACCCTTCCGGTCTTATCCCCATGCTCAAACAGGACGCCTTTTAGCGCCTCTAGACATGCAGGATGCCTACCTGCACATCCCTATGGCTCAGGCGCACAGGAGGTTCCCTGCGCTCGAGTAGCCGACCACCACCTTCAGTTCCGAGCCCTTCCTTTCGGACTGCTTCTCCGCACCAAGGGTCTTTACCAAGTGCATGGCAGTCGTGGCAGCGTCTCTGAGGAGACAGGGCCACTCGTGTTCCCTGCATCTGGACAACTGGCTTCTCATGGCGCCCAGAGAGGCGTTGCTTCTGCAATCAAGAGCACCCAGGATCTGTTCCGATCCCTGGGCATCCTCATAAATTACGAGAAGTCTCTCCTGGTACCGTCGCAGAAACTGCAGTTCATAGAGCAGTTCTGACACTGTTCGGGAAGAGCCTTTCTTCCGGGCCGACAGAGCGGAGCGCATCAGATCCCTCATAAGGGACCCATCATTAATGCGTTGTACCTGCCAGGTCGGTCCTTGCTTGCTCGGACACATGGCTGCGGCCATTCCTACTGTCCTTTCGCAAGACTCCACATGCGCATTACTCAGTGGATGCTCAAAGTGCAATGGGACCAAAGGCAAGACCACTTGCAGCATCCGTCAGACTCACTAATTCAGTGATTCAAGACTGGCAGTGGTGGCTAGCCCCAGGGTCGCCTCATCAGGCGTCCTGCTCATTGCGCTGTCCCTCGAGGTCACCCCTCACCACAGACGCTTCCCGTGTCTTGGGTGGGGGCACACCTGATCGGGTGAAGTCCTAGGGTACATGGGACCCAGATGGAAGCTCACCTTCACATCAACGTGCTGGAAATGAGAGCGGTCCTCTATGCCCTGCAGGCCTTTCAGTCAGTTATCCCACCGTGTACTCTTCTACTTCAGACAGACAACACGGCGGTGATGTATTACCTCAACAAACAAGGAGGCGCACACTCTTACCCCCTTTGCAGGGAGGCCATGAGAGTGTGGGATTGGGTAATCAGACACGGCGCGAATCTGATCACTGTGCACGTTCCCGGAGTGGACAACACGTTGCAGACGGCCTGAGTCGCTCTCAGGCCAGAGTCCACGAATGGGAACCTTCAAGAGGTAGCAGAGGATCTGTTTCTTCTGAGAGAACTCCAGATCTAGACTTGTTCGCCTCCCATCCAGCGTAAAACTGCCCAATTTTTGCTCGCTAGATCCAGGGCCTGGTGTTTTCTGGCGAGACCGCTATCCTCTCCTGGGCCAACAGATCTCTACGCTTCCCTCCTTTCCGCTGATCCAGAGTTCTTCTCAAACTGCACAGGAGCACGCATAATGATCCTGGTGGTCCCATTTTGGCCCAGACAGATTTGGTTCCCTTTGTTGATTCAACTATCTGGAACCCCGCCTCCCGCTTGCCGCTCAGCTCCCACTCTACTGTCTCAGGAGAAGGGTTCACTTGTCCACCCGGACCTACGTTCCTTGAACCTGCATGCTTGGCTCCTAGAGACATAGCCATTTTGCGTCACGGGGTCTCGCAAGAGGTTGCAGAAGTCCTTTCTGCAGCCAGAAAGTCGGCAACGCATGCGACGCACACCATGAAATGGCGCCTGCTTTTGTGTATGGTCGCGAGCACTGACCTTTCCCCTTTAGGTTGTCCTGTGGGAGTAATATTAGATATTTGCTCTCCCTCTTTCATTCGGGTTCAGCCTACCTCTATTAAAGTGCACCTCTGTGGCATTTCGCTACCACCCCCTGTGGAAATCGCATAGGCTCAGGTGGACTCCTCGGGAATTTCTTAGGGAGTGTTGCACCTTAGGCCTCCTATTAGAACCCCTTGCCTCCATGGGATTTGCTTTGTCCTTGAACAGCTCACGCTTCCCCTTTGAACCTGCCATGGATTAAGTAGCCACGCTTGTCGTGGAAAACGTTGTTTTAGTTGCTGTTACCGCAAGAAGAATTTCTGAACTTCACGCCTCATGTGCAAAGAGCCTATTTAGTTTTCCACCGGACAGAGTATCCCTGAGGACGAACCCTAAATTCTTGCCTAAGGTGGTTTCTTCACTCACTCTGAACCAGGATATCGACCTTCCGGTCTACTTCCCGAACTACTGTAATAGAGGAGAGGCTCTGCTCCATACCCTGGATGTTCACCGCAGCCTGAGGTTTTACCTCAACAGAACTCAGTCCTTTCGTAGTTCTGAGCAGCTTTTCATTTCCTTCTCTGAGAGAATGATGTGGCCAATCAGTATCCAAACAGTCCTTTCTCGCTGGCTTGTCTAGTGTATTTCTCACTGTTATGGTATCAAACAAAAGCCCCTCCCGGGTACAGTCCGGGGTCATTCCACCAGAGGGGTGGCTACTTCCTTTGCAGCGCTCAAAAATGTTTCCACTTCTGCTATATGCGCTGCAGCCACTTGGAGTTCTGTGCATACCTTTATCAGGCATTATAGCCTGACACTTTCTCGGGTGAAGGGCTGGTTTTGGTTTGGCTGCATCAGGGTCTCCTGTCCTAGGTTCAGGACCTGGTTTTTATCCTTTATTTTCCTACTCCGGATTTTCTGACAGCGTTACTGCTTGGGAATCAGTCCTAATGGTGTAACCTGCTGCAAGAGCTGTGTCTCGAAGTAAGATAGTACAGTTACGTAAGAACTTACCGTAACAGTAGTTTCTTTTCCCGCCATCGACTTGCATGTCTCGACCTTTTGGATCGTTTCTAGCGCGCGACGTATGGTCAAGTTCTTCCTTCGGGAAAAAGTTCATTTTTTCGGCTAAGTTGCTGTCTGGTGTCCTCTCCAACCTCCGTTGAAGGCCATCCCTCGAAGTGCACCTGTGGGAAGCAAATCCCGTTCAAGGATCCGCATTCGGCCTGCGTCTGGTGCCTAGGCCCAGACCACGACACCCGGTCCTGTATTTTCTGCCAGGGGTTTAACAGCCGGACCCGGATCCGCCGCCAGAAGGCTCTGCAGGTGTTCCTGCTCGAGGAGAAAGTTAAGGCCATGGACACCTTCAAGGGGAGTTCTGCTGAGAAAGCCCAGAAACATTCTGAGAAGCATAGGGAGAAGGCTCCATCCAGGTCCCCGTCTAGGGCCTCCGACTCCCGTAGTTCCGGCTCTCGGTCCGACCGTTCGCCATCCCGGGCCTGCTCTCAGGCTCCCTCCGCTGCGGTGAAGAAACCTTCGGGCTCCTCTTCTTCCTCACAGGCCAAGACCTCCAGGCCCTCTTCGACCTCTTCTTCCAAAGCCCTGGTTAGGTCTGGGGACCATCATCATTACCGCAAGTCGGGTTCCCGCCATTCCGAACCAGTCAGGTCTGCCTCCTTGCCTCCTCCTCCCCCTCCCCAGCAGAAGACCAAGGAGCTTACCTCACTCAAGAAGCCGTCGGACCCGACGTCGGCCACTCATCACAGGTCCCAGGAGCCGCCGACCAGACACCCGTCGCCGGTCAGGCCTTCACCCTCTCGGTCGTTGGCAGGAGGGCCGACGCCGCATGAGTTGAGAAGAGGACCCTGACGCCTCCTACCGACGTTGGTAAGGAGACTATCACTGAGGAGGAACTGACGCAGCCCGAGGACCAGATGGGCGAACCTGGTCCTGTCGAGCCTCCAAGGGAACCCTCCCCGCAACCTGAGGCCCCTGAGTAGCCGACGCCGAACCCGACGATCACACCGCGCCTGGTCCGTGCCTGGCCTTTCCTTCTCTGAGGTGAAGGGCTCTTTACCTACTGGTGGGATACTATTAAAAGGATGTGGTTCCCACACCTCCTCTAACCTCCTCCTCCTCCTCCGCCCGCCACCTCATGTATTCCCTGCGCCTTTCCCCATCCGGGCAGCGGTCGAGTACCTTCCCCGGAGCCTACGGACCCTCCAAGGGGAAGACCAGATAGAAGGAGACCTCCGTCTAGATCCTCTTCAGGGTCACCCAGTCCTAAGAGACCCAGCAGACGACGCTGTTCGCCTTCGACGGAGGATACAGGATTGGAGTCCTCGACAAGATCCAGATCCCTCTCTCCCCTTCCGATCCCCTCTCCGGACCCACGTGAGCTTCCTAAATCTCCTCCGGATGACCCATCGTTCTCGAAAATCATGAGACATATCCAAGAGAACATGGGCTGGGATGCGAAAGAGTTAGACCCCAAGAGATTACACCTTGCTAGATATCTGCAGCAGAAGGACCCCAAGCCTGTGGAGGTACCACCCTTGGTGGACACGCTTGTGATCGCCACTAGCAGCTGGAAGTGCCCATTATTCCTCGCCTCCCGCCGATGCCGAAGAAAGCTGACCGCCTGTACAAGGTTCTCCTATGGAGGACCAGTACTTGGCTCAACATCCTCTGGCCGACTCTCTGTCATAACAGCCTCATGACCGGTGCCAGAGACCTGAACATTTGAGCATCCTGCCACCGGACCCGGAGTCCAAACAGCTGGGCAGCGCACGTACGCTTCCGCTACCTGCGCCATCAGATCCCTGAACTACTTGACCCACATGGTGCAGTTCCAAAATGCTTTGTGGGAACAGGGACTGGATCTGGCGGAGAAATTGCCAGAAGGTGAGCAGAAGGAGGAGATGTTGCAACTCCTCCGTACGGGTTCGGACGTGGGAACCCAGGTGCTGCGAGCCGCGTATGATTCCGCGGACTCCTGGGCCAGAGCGGCAGCTTCAGGCGTATGCCTCCGGAGGCGCTCATGGCTTCGTGTCTCCGGATTTACCCCAGACGTCCAGAAGAACATCATGGACGCCTCTTTCCAAGGAGAAATTCTCTTTGCTGCACCCTCTGAGAAGGTTCTCACCAAGCTTCAAGAGGCCGGGAAGGCGGTGAGGTCGGTCCAGGCAGTGTACCGACCAAAGCTTAGTTCCTTTCGTAGGAACCAAAGCCGTTTTTGTGGATGGACACAGAGACAACAGTCCCGCACCCATCCACAACAGAGGGGCTCCGGTTCCCACAGAGCCCAGGGAAGATAGCCCGCGGACAGAAGTCAGTGCCCAGCTAAGCTGGCTCAGCCCGCGGCTCCCTCCGCCGCCACAGCCTGACTCCTTCCCGCCCCCGCCTCAGGATCAACGGGACATCAAGGTCGGGGTCAGATATGTAATTACCTGCCCGGATGGCAGTCCATTACCACCGACAGGTGGGTTCTTCAGTTGGCTGAAAAAGGCCACTTTATAGAATCTCAGAACAAGCCACCTCGAGGCCTCCTCTGCTCTCCTGTTACTCAGGTCAGCACAGATTGCTTATCGGGCAAGAAATACTCACGCTCCTGCAGAAGGGAGCGGTGGAGTATGTTCCAGAGAACCAGATAGATTCCGGATACTATTCCCACTTCTTTCTGGTTCCCAAGAAAACAGGGGACCTCCGTCCAATCTTGGACCTCAGCGACCTAAATATGTCGGTCGCCTACAAACGATTTTGCAGTGACCTTCCGGCCTCATTCCCATGCTGAAGCAGGACGCTTTTACGTCCCCAGACATGCAGGACGCCTACCTGCACATCCTCAGGGCTCAAGCGCACAGGAGGTTCCTGCGCTTGAGTCTCGGCTACCATTTTCAGTTCTGGGCCTTCGCTTGACTGTCATCGGCCCCCAGGGCTCTCACTAAATGCATAGCAGGCGTGGCAGCGCCCTTATGAGCAGGGCCACTATGTGTTCCGCATTTGGATGATTGGCTTTCTGGCCGCCTCCAGAGAGGCGTTGTTGCTGGCTATTCAGAGCACTCAGGACTTGTTCCAGTCTCTGAGCATTATAATCAACTCACGAAGTCCTGCATCACACAGAAGCTGCAGTTCATAGGCGCGGTTCTGACACCGCTCAGGGAAGCTTTTCTCCCAGGCTACAGAGTGGAACGATCAGATCCTCATCAGGGATCTCTCGGCGAAGAAGACTGTCCCTGCCAGGCTGGTCCTTCGTCTGCTCGGACACATGGCTGCTGCCATTCCGACCGTCCCTTTGGCAAGGCTCCACATGCGGGTAACTCAATGGATGCTCAAGGTGCAGTGGGACCAAAGGCAAGACCACATGCAGCATCCGGTCAGAATCACAAATGCCGTGAAATCGAGACTGGCAATGGTGGCTAGACCCAGGGACACTTTCTGCAGGTGTCCCGTTTACAGCGCCGTCCCTGGCGATAATCCTCTCCACAGATGCCTCAGGGCTAGGGTGGGGAGCGCACTTGAACGGGTGAGGTCCCAGGAACATGGACCTCAGGAAGCCCACTTCCACATCAACGTGCAGATGAGGGCGTCTCACGCCCTGCAGGCCTTTCTGTCAGAAATCCGCGTGCACTCTTCTCTGCTTCAGACAGACAACACGGCGGTGATATATTACCTCAACAAGCAAGAGGTGCACACTTACCTTGCAGGAAGCCATGAGAGTGTGGGATTGGGTATTCGACACGGCGCGAACCTGATTGCAGTTCACGCTCCCGGAGTGGACAACACAATCGTGAGACGGCCTGAGTCTCTCCCCAGGCCAGAGTCCACGAGTGGAACTTTTCAAGGGGTCGCAGAGGATCTGTTTCTTCGATGGGGCACTCAGAACTGGACTTATTCGCTTCCCCATCCAACGCAAAACTGCCCAATTTTTGCTCGCTAGATCCAGGGCCTGGTGTTTTCTGGCGAGACGCTGCTGTCCCTCTCCCTGGGCGGACAGATTCCTCACGCTTTCCCTCCCTTCCGCTGATCCAGAGAGTTCTTCTCAAACCGCGCAGGAGCATGCAACAATGATACTGGTAGCCCCATTCTGGCCCAGACAGATCTGGTTCCCTGCTGACGCAGCTGTCCCGGGAACCTCCACTTGCTATGCCTTTCAGCTCCCACCTCTGTCTCAGGAGGAAGGTTCTCTAGTCCACCTCGACTTATGCTCACTGAACCTGCATGCTTGGCTCCTAGAGACATAACCATTTTATGCGACATGGGGTCTCACAAGAGGTGGCGAAGTCCTTTCCGCGCCAGAAAGCCGGCAACGAATGCGACGTACGCCATGAAATGGCGCCGTTTTTGTCTGTGGTCGCAAGCACGCAGCTTTTCCCCTTTAGGTTGCCCGGTGAAAACGGTGCTAGAATACCTGCTCTCCCTTTTCCATTCGGGTCTCGCCTACTCCTCTAAGGTGCACCTCTGCGCTATTTCTGCTTACCACTTCCCGGTGGGACAGTGCACAGTGGTGCAGCTTGACGCCTCTCGCGACTTTCTGAGAGGGGTGTTACACCTTAGGCCACCCATTAAGGACCCTGTTCCTCCATGGGATTTACTCTTTGTCCTGGAACAACTCACGCTTCCCTTTGAACCTGCCATGATTATGAGCTGTTCCTGTCACGAAAACGTTATTTTTAGTTGCTGTTACGCCAGCAAGGAGAATTTCTGAGCTTCACGCTCTCATGTGTAAGGAACCTTATTTGATTTTCCACCAGGACAGAGTGTCCCTGAGGACGAATCCTAAGTTTTTTCCTAAGGTGGTCTCTGCACTCACTCTCAATCAGGACATTGACCTGCCTGTTTATTTCCCTAATTATGCTAATAGAGGAGAAGCACTGCTCCACACCCTGGATGTTCACCGCTGCCTTAGGTACTACCTGAGCAGGACTAAACAGCTTCGCAAGTCGGAGCAACTCTTTGTTTCCTTTGCTGAGAGGAGGATGGGCCAACCAGTATCGAAGCAGTCCCTTTCTCGCTGGCTTGTTCAGTGTATATCATACTGCTACGATGCTAAGCAGAAGCCCCTCCTGGGTACAGTCGGGAGCCATTCCACTAGGGGGGTGGCTACCTCCTTTGCAGCACTCCGCAACGTCTCCTCCTCTGCCATCTATGCTGCAGCCACTTGGAGCTCGTGCATATCTTATCAGGCATTACAGCCTGGACATTGCTTCACGGCGAAGAGCGGTTTCGCCTGGCTGTATACAGGGTCTTCTGTCCCAGAGTCAGGACTTGGATGGATTTTCTTAGTTTCCTCCTCCCAGAATGCTTATAAGCGTTATTGCTTGGAAATCAGTCCTAATGGTGTTACCTGCTGCAAGAGCTGTATCTTAGTAGATAGTACAGTTCAGTAGAACTTACCGTAACAGTAGATCTTCGAGCAGCTCTTGCAGCAGGTACCTTCACCGCCCACCTTCCCCTTGGAGGAGGCATGGCTTACCGAGTTTTGAGCAGGGGCTTACGCCTTTTGTCTTCTGATGGTGTGATCTCGATCTCCCATTCTGATGTCGCCCCTGTGGCCGGAAGTCTCCAGCGTGAGAATCTGTGGAATCTGGCGAGACCGCCCCTTATGTACCACGCCTGACGTCGGGAGGCAGGACCGACGCGGGGCGGTCCCCACTGAAGGCTAGCTAGCTAGAAGAATTCTGTGGGGTCCTGCCACCTGCCGGCTTCAGTCCTAATGGTGTTACCTGCTGCAAGAGCTGTTCTCGAAGATCTACTGTTACGGTAAGTTCTTACGTAACTGTACTTTCTAATACAAATTTGAGGGATTCTATAAAGTATTCTACTGGAGCTCCGGTAACAGTTTGGTCTTTATTCAGGAAGTATGTGGCTGCTCTTAATCCATCATTAGTGTCAGTGGCTCAGTAGGTAGCACACTCGCCTCTGAGGCCAGGAGATCAGAGGGCTGTGGGTTCAGTTCCCACATCTGGCACTTGTGTTAATATCCCAGTACTGACACTGTAGTGCAGCATGAGAGGGGTGCTGCACTTCTGAGGTGCCATCTTTCGGATAAGACGTTAAACCGAGGTCCCCTCTGCCTGGATTGGTGGATGTTACAGATCCCATGGCACTTATCAAAAAGAGTAGGGGAATTTCCCCGGTGTCCTGGCCAAATTTCCCTCATTCTCTAAAAATACCACCAACAGCTTAATCTCGTTCAAGGTCAGCTGGCATTCATCTGTATTCCCCCTTCCCCGGGCCGTGCCTGAAAATAGGCAGGATTTGTCTAGTGCACTTACCCGGTCAACAAACACTAAATAAATAAATAAATAAATAAATAAAAAATAAAATCGTCTGATGGACGTGTAGAGAGCTTCTACATCCACACTAATCCATATAAATTCCTCTTCCCATTTTGTGTTACTACATTTTCTTATACTATCCCGTGTCTTTTAAATATGAGGGAAGTTTTTTCATACTATATTGTAAAAATAAATCCAGAAACTCACAAAGATGTTCGAAATGGAGCCTATACTGGATACAGTGGATCGACCAGGTGGGTCTGTTAAATCCTTATGAATTTTTGGAAGACAGTAAAGCATTGGAAATACAGGATATTCACAATATAAATACTTAAATTCTTTATCATTTATGTCTCCTCTCTGGACCACTTTATCTAACAATTCACAAAGACTTTTCCTGTACTGTTGTGTGGGATTGAAAGGTAGTTTTTTATAGTTGTTAACATCAAATAAAAGTTTCTCTACCATTATTTTATAGTTATCTGTATCCATAATAACTACATTCCCACCCTTATCAGCTTTTTTGATAACCAAACTTGTGTTATTTTTTAATTCATTCAAAGCCAGTTTTTCAGCATTTGATAAATGTTTGTTTTTTTTATTAGCTAATTATCTGTCTTACCTTAAAAAGAACTGTACTTTCAAAGATGGACACCTGATTGTTCAGTACATAAGGGCAGAAATCTGATTTACATTTAAACATTATGTTTCTAAATTCTTCAAAGTCCTGAGGGGTGGCTTTCTCCTGTGCGTTGTAATCAGTAGTTCCTTCCAACATAGCCATTACTTCCTCTAGATTCACTTCTGCAGATTCAAATAGTGCTTCAGAGGACATGCTCATCTCAGTTTCACTGAGGTCTTCTCAGTGTTCCATAACATCCGTCAAAACAGTCGGTATCTCTTTTTGCAAATCATCATCTGTGTGATACTCCAGATACCCCATATCTGTAATATTTCTTGTATTTACTTGCTTTGCAAAAAAGATTTTAAGTCTAATTTTTCTAAAGAGTTTAAACAAGTCCACAAAGATCGAAAACTCATTCACTGAGGGAGTTGGGACGAAGTTCAAGCCTTTTTTTGAGAACTGATTTATGGTTTTCACTCAGAGAGAAATTACTTAATTATTTGTTTGTGATCTTGTAATTCCTTAAAGCATGACGCCTGCTGTCGTATGTAAAGAACCTTATTTAGTTTTCCACAAAGACAGGGTGTCTTTGCATACCAGTTCTGAGTTTCTTCCCAAGGTGGTGTTGGAATTTATTTTGAACCAATTCATTCACCTTCGGTTTATGATCCTGAGTACTCTAATTTGGGGGGGGTGCTTTGCTCCATACTTTGGATGTACATATAGATTTTGCAGTGCTATATGCACCGCACCAAGGCTTCAAGGATGTCTGACCAGTTGGTTGTTTCGCTCAACCCCAAGAGAAAGGGGACTCCTGTTTCCAAACAGTGTTTGCATAAGTGGTTAGCCAATTGCATTGTTTATTGTTACTGTAAGTATAACAAGGACCTTTCGGGAGTGGTTAAGGGTCGTTCCACCCGGGGTTATGGCTGCGTTCACGGCCTGTTTCAGAAAGTGTCTGCTGCGGAGATTTGTGCAGCTGCTACCTGGAGTTCTGTCCACACTTTCACCAAGCATTGTAGTCTGGACATCGCTTCTTGGCGCAGGGCTAATTTCGGCCTAGCAGTACTTCAGGGCCTTCTCTCCTGAGCTCTTGGCTGCTAAACTGTCCTCCTCCCAGTGTTATTCTCCTGGTCTTCCTGGAACTTGGGACTTCCTCCTACCTGGGTTGGCCTGATGAGAGTCTTCCTCGAAGTAAGATAGTACAGTTACATAAGAACTTACCGTAAGAGTAGATCTTCGAGAGAAGCTCCTGCTTTCCCTCCCTCCTTCCCCCTACTGTTTCCTTGTTCCACTCACGCAACTTCTGTTTTTCTTTTTTTGGCTCTCGGGAACCTCCTTGTGTCTCCATTCAGTGCCCTCTTGGGGTCTCTGGCAGGAGAACTGAGGAGAGTGTGGGGGACTGCCCGCCTTTATAGGATTGGGTGATGTCAGAGGCTGATATCGACGGTGGGTGATTCCCCATGGTAGACTGTTAGCTAGAAAGTTTTCAGCGTGGTCCTGGCGCCTAGCGGCTTAGTCCTGTGGGTGCTGGCCTGCTGCAAGAGCTTCTCTCAAAGATCTACTGTTATGGTAAGTTCTTACATGACTGTATTTTGTGGAACAGCAACTGAACTTACTTGGCATTGAATCATTTTTAAAATGACACAACATCCGGGCATCCCTCAGTCCTTTAATTATTCTACAAACTTCAGCAAGGAGCAGAGCTTAGAGGCCATCCTGAAGAAATGGATACATGTAGGGGGGGAGAGACAAGAACAACGTTGGTGCCATTTTAAAACATAATGTAAGTTTTTCTTAGTCAATCATTCAACACCTGTGGGGAAAAATGTATACTTGTACACTTATTTAACTTGAATGACATTTTTCTACAATAGCATATTTACGCACTCAACCTGGGACTTGTGTCCCCCATTACCTGTACTGTATACCATCCTTAAAACAGAATCTTTTCAGTCCCTTAATCATATTCTGCTGCTTCCTCTGATGCCTTCCTCTGTCAGCAGGGCTTCTGCTTTCTTTGGCTCACTGAGTAGATATTTTTTTCCCAAATAGGTGACTTTGAGTTTGGCTGGAAACTGCTACCTGTGAGAGAGCTCCAGCTGTTGTAGGGATGAATGGATGGAATCTAAAGCCTTGCGGCATGATCACATCGCAAAGCTTAGGTCAGAAAACAGAAAGGTTTTCAATCTGTCCTCTGTAGTCATCGGCCCCATTTGTCTTGCCACTACAGGTATCCATCTGATCTGTCAGTAGCATTCGCTAGTACAGCCAGTAGAGTCCTCACTCCTTCCGGTCTCGCCAGGGCCCTGCGAGGTGTGATGTGGTATGCCTAACATACCAAAAACACCAGGGATAAGAAAACGTTTTGTAAGCCAGTCTTGCATTAAAGAAACCAAGTCCTAACCCTCTAGAGTTTCAGGCAAGCCCATAACTCTGAAGTTAGTTACTTTGACTTGGTTTTCAACATTTTCAAGTAGAAATCTCAATGCTTCGTTTTCTTTGATTAGTGCCGGAGTTGGTGTGAGGGATTTCCCCGCCATTTCAGCCACCTCCCTACAGAGTTCACTTGTTGTTCACACACCTACAATTTAACTTGCTTCAATAACTCTTTCTTCATCCATTTCAAGTAGTCATCAGTCCATCGCCTTGACTGCTTGAAATACATTCTTGAGCGTCGACTCCATTGTTGGGGAGTCCACTGCTTGCGCCCTTCACACCACTACTAAACAGCCCTGCTTGTTGGCCTCACTTGCTGCCACCTTCAGTTGTGTGTTTTCTAGGATACCCTGTTATTGATATGGCCGATTTCAGTTAAAATGCTCCCGCAACTTCAGTGTATTCGGTTGACAGATAATGTCCAAAGATTTTGCAAAGTAAATGTTAAAAAGCTTATTTCCTTCACTGTGCTCAGCACTCGAGGAACACACATCTTGCCATGCTGGTAGCTGGTCATACCCCATCACTTGTCATTTACTTTTAGCTTTGGTGGTGAGGAGGGGTTGCTTATACACATAACACTATAGTGCCACTGCCTTGCGGACCTGTTACATTGCAGGTGTGGTACAGCTGCGTTGGTGCTAAGTGAGAAGCAGTAGGAAATAGGGGAGCAGATGACCTTGTAATGAAGGAGCAAAGTAAACCCCAAGCCCTCCAACTAGTCCTTAATTCCAGCAGTCTGTGCTGCCTGAAGGCCCAGCAGTAGTGCATTATACTGCTGTACGCCAAAAACCCCAGGTTCAGGAAGGATTCCTGATCTCAACTTGTGAAGCAGCCCTCGGGATTGGAACTGTTGATGGCAGCGCTTACCTGGTCTTGGTGTAGCACCAAGACATGTAGGTTCCAAACCGGAGCTATCAGAACCTCTGGCTATACACAAATCTTATGGACGGACCCACAGCTGCTCCCCGCATGACACACAATTTTCAGGACAGCCACGGTAGTTATGGGCGTGCTGCTCAGGGGCGCTTGATTTTAAAATGCCGGCGGAGAGGGAGGGAGGCATGATCAACCAGATAAAATATAAATCAAGGCACCAAAGGTACACAAATGCTACTTTTTCTGAAAGTGCCAATCGGGTCCTGCCTCACACTGAGGTAGGGCTTGGTTTTACCTGGGCATTTCTCTTTAACTAGGGCAGTGAGCAGATGGTGGTGAGTAACTGCTGTGAATTAAATGAGGGATGACCTTAGTCTGAAAACAGAGAGGTAAATGCATCAGTAAAGTGAGTAACAGCACTGATTCCTTGTGTTAAAGCATTTTTTTTTTTTATTTATTGTCTTTGTTGTCTATTGGGATGTACCCCATATTTGTCCACGATGCACCTCAACCCATCCCCTGCTCAACATTCCCTGGATCTTACCTGCCAGAGTAGCAGCCTGTGGCTTGCACCCCATGGTAGTGCCCCCCCCAAAGAGACAGGGTGAAAGAGACTGATATCAGCCTTGGTCTGCGAAGGTTTGATCCAGCTTTAAGTGGCTGGGGGGGGGGGGAGAGATCTCCCAGTGCATGACATTGGAGGGGTTTTCTGTTTAGGTCATGAACCCCGGGTGGAGCAGAGGGCCACTGCTCTGCCAATCCCTGCATCTTTGCTAGTCCCAGACACACCTGCCCGTAGTCACCGCTAAGGGTTGGAGTGTTGACGGGTGCCAAATCCCTCCCGGGCTGGCCCGCTGGCACAGTGAAATGATTCACTGCTGTGACGCGGGCGCCCTGGTGGTGGGTGTGGATTGAGCGGCGATAGCACGCTCTTCACCTTGGGGGGGGGGGGTTGAGTGACTCTGGTCCAGTGCTCTTGGGTGACCACAGGAAGCACCGATACCAGAGCACCAGCTAGAGCCGTTCTGGGGAGGATGCGTCAGATGCATGACGTGGCTATGTCGCAGCATCCATTAGACATGCCCCCCACTACACAGTAAAAGAAAAAATCCTCCAGCACATTAATGATGCCCCCCGCCTGCAGCGACACAGGTTCCCCTCCCATCCATTAACTGGCACCCCCAGAGTTAGCACGGGCTCCAGGGCTCCGCCTCCCCTGGGGGTAATCCAGGGGGCACTGAGGCGGAAGGACGCTGGGGGCTCATTCGCAGGTCGGGGCAGCTGAAGGGGATCTGTTGTCAGAAGTATATAAAGCATACTAAGTTTAAAAAAAAAAAAAAAAACCTCTTCCTCCCTGGAGGAGGAGAGCAATCCTTTGGACACTCATCCCCTCCCTCCCCCATCCGACTGGCCCTCAGATGATCCAGAGTTCGTGACCGAACCTGGGTTGTCGGCATTGCAAGCGGTAGCCCTGCCGATGTTAAAGCAGATTTAAGTGTTATTTTTTTTCCATCATAAAGATATTCATTTAGTTTCCATCCAGATGGTCTGCCTGCAGCTCATTTGAAGGAACCTTGGGTTCACCGCAGTGGATGCCATCTGTACTTCCTGCACCAAGCATAAGGCGAACAGTTAACATTGGCAGGTTGGAGTCAGGAGTTCTGCAGGCCAGTAGGTGGCAGAGCATGTGGGCGTAAGTGGCATTGCAAAAGTTGGCACACTTCTGGAGAATGAGGGTTTACTTGCCTTCGAGACAGCTGCATATCTCAAATCATAACAGCAGACAAGAGCTTTGCACAGCCTCAAGATGTGTGCAAACACCTGTAGTATCACTTATGTATAATTTTCATTTACATAGTCTGCCACCTGTCAAAGTGAAGAAATCTGGAATCCGGTCTGCCTGCAGTAGTTTGCGTGCAAAGGTTTTTAAAAATCTGGTTGTAAGGTCCTTTAAGGTTAGTTACCTTCTAGATGGTATGTGAAAACCAAAACAAAAAACATTGTATTGAAGTATGTGAGATCTTGTGGCTTTTGTGGTCGTTTCAAGCTCTTCATTTATTTTGGTTTGCAAAGCATTTCTGTCTCAAAACACTATCACTTAGAAAGTTTGTTTCCTTTTCGACTCTTGATTCATCATATAGCTAAGCCTGATCACCACACAAAATAACAGCTGGCACAAACAGAATTCTGTTACACAACATTCCAAACTTACTGGAATTTCGCCCCATTCTAGTAATTATTATCAAGGACATTTACAGTACATGAAAACTGCTCCTCTCCATTACAGTTCACTTCCAGTTGAGGCTGTGCCTGGAGCCGAAGTCATAATCCACAGCTTGTGACATCATAGTGTGGTGCTGCAGGAATGACTGTGATGTCACAAGCAGGACATTATGACTTCGACTTCAGAAATGGCCCCAGCTACATAGAGGATAATGTATGATACTCTATCGTTAACCGGTCAGTTAACAGTCGAGAGGTTGCCAGGGCGACCGCTCTCGAGGTTTACGTCACCATGGCAACCTCAAGACGGTTAAAATTGACCGGTTGCCGATAGAGGGACCATACATTATTTTTTATAGTGTATGGTCCCACTATCAAAAATTAAATGGCTTACGTTTTTTAAAAAGTCACCGCTGGCCCTTCAGTCCTTCCCGTGGTTTCCTTCAGTCGGTTCCCGTTGGAAAAAGCGCCAAGACATACAAGAGACTATCATGTTGTTAATTTATCGATGTGGACGAGGATCGAGTAGGTTAACAAATATATCTACGCTACATCGATAGAGTTAACAACCTTAGGAAATGATGATTTCTAAGGTTAATAGCTGTTTAACATACATTATAGATCAGTTATAAGGGAACAAAGCTCCTGTTTTCAGGTAAATCACGATCATAATGAATGGCTACCTCAGGTTTATTTCTTTTTTTTTTGCAGGTAGTTGTACCTCTCATTAAAGAGCCATGGTTGTCATAGAAAAACACTGAAAACTCTAACATTTGAGGCCAGCCTGATGGTGCTGAGGGTTGAGGCACTGATGCCACACCTCGCCCACGCCAGCGATCAGTGTTTGGGAGCGAACGCAGGTTGCTGGGGATGGGGGTGGGGTGATAGATTGAGTGTCCGAGGGACTGTTCTCCTCACCTGGGTGGGAAGGTTGCCGCTCCCTGACAAAGGACTTCCCCAAGGTGAAGGTAGGAGGAGCAGTGTGGGACAGGGGAGGGACAGGAATGGTGGGCGCTGCGGGCGGCAGCGTGCACACCATCAACGAAGGGGGGGAGGTAGAAAATGTGAAAATTGGTGCTGGCAGGCCCCGTGATGGCCCAGACACGCCCCCAGCACCAGTCTCTCTGGATGGTTCTCGGGGGGGCTTCGACGCCCCTCACGTTGGCCATGCCATGGGGGGTAATCCATGGGGTAACTACCAGGGCAGGACTGGGGCGGCCAGGCTTAGAGGATGAGTCCTCCTTTGGAGGGCCGGAGGGACCTGTCAGCTCCGCGGAAAGCAGAGAAAATACGGTGGTGGTGGTGGTGATAGAAAGCCTAACATTTTGACAGAATTCAGCTTACACATGAGATATTTCCCATCTCTACCTTCCCCTGTTAATTGTTACAAAATGGGTAGGGGAAAATCGTGTTTTCTGATTGGTTGTTACTTGTGCATTAGCTCTGTCTCATGCACTGGTAAAAACAAGTACCCTGAAACAGGTCTCAGTACATCAGAAATCAGTGTGGCGCTGGCTCATTGGTACAGTAGTAGCGCTGCTCTTTGCAGTGCCAGAAAACAAGTGCGAGTCATCGACGGTCAGCCATGAGGATGAGGGGGATTAAGCATCCCAGAGGAGACGCTTCTTCTTCAGGGAGGGAAGGAGGTCAGCTGCTCCGTGGCTGTACTGCCACCTGAGTGACAACAGGTGGCAGTGGACTGGAGCAGCTGTGGGGAGGGAAGATGCAGGCTGGTGCTGTGTTATGCACGCTTGTGTGCATCCGCACATGCACCCTAACTGCCTGCATCTTGAAGCAGGGAGAAACAGGAAGGAGGCCCCCCCCCCGAGCAGCATGACAGTCCCGCTGCACCCACAGACCCCACACCTGCCCACCTGGGCATCTCCCGGACAACTGGATATTGATACCCGAAGGAACTGGTCCAGCCAGAGCGCTCCACTGTGGGGGATAAACCACAGAGGTAATGTGGGGAGAGGTTAGCCCCAGGAGAAGGTGATGTGATGGGGTTGAGGTGCGGTAGGGGCTCGAGAGGAGTCATGGGCTGAGGGTAGTCAGGCACCTAAAATAGAAAAAAAATCAGTGTGCCAAATGGAATCGTCACCTTTTCAAACACTGTAATTTGTTTATCTTACTTCGAGTGGGAACTCTTACAGCTGGCTATAACCATTAGTACTAACGCCGCAGGCTTTTGGATCCTCCGGAAAAAACGTAGCTAGTAGTACCCAGCAGGGACTGCCTCCCCGACATCGGTCACACCATAAAAGGGGATGGATCCCGGCTCCACCTCAGTTTGTTTCCTGCCACGACCCGCTCACATTGGGAAAATCTTGGCGCTTGCTTCCAGCAGTTCCAGCGAAAGTTCTTAGAATTGCTTCAAAATTTCCTTTTTTCCTCACCTTTGCAGTTCATCCATCTTATGTCTTCGCCATCATAGGTCTCTTCCTCCGGGTCTAAGAAGACTAAGTGCACCTGTGACCACCAGATCCCATCTAAGGACGGCCACGCGAAGTGTGTCTTCTGCCTGGGACCAGACCACGACAGTGCAGCTTGCAAGATCTGCAGAGGCTTCACCAGCAGGATGTGGATCTGACACCTGAAGGCCCTCAAAGCACACCTGTTAGAAAAACAAATGGATGTCTTGCAAACCTCGGAGGACAAGGGAAAGCACTAGGACAAGTCCCGTAAGCGGTCCCGAGACAAGGACCATAGCCGGTCCTATCACCGGTCCTGGTCCCGCTGTCCTACCAGGAAAGCCTCGTCTTCTCCCGGCTTGGACGCCCCAACCACCCGAAGCATCCTCGCAAGGAGGGTTCCTCCACGTTGAGCCTTCCCGCCAAGGATTCAACGTCAGTCAAGGTGGGAACCTCAGGGGAGAAGCCCTGCAAACCTAAGGCCGCGCCGCTGCGCATCTGTTTTGTCCAGAAGGACTCTTCAAAAGTCTCTTTGGCGCAAGCCTCTGCCCCGCCCAAAAAGGCCTCAGCTTTGTCCGGTTCGGGCAAGCAATCTTAAGGATCCAGATTCCCAGGCCAAACCCTCTTCGGAATCCCCACTTCCTGGTTCTGGCCTCTTCGAAACTGATGCCGGCTAAAGCACCAACGCCAACTGAGGTACCTGCTGCTGAAGACCCTCCTACGGAGGGGGTGCCGGTTAAGGTTCCGTTGCCAGCCCCTAGATCTTCCACCCCACAGGATTCTTCGAGGTATTCCTGTGCTGATGCCATGCCGGATCCTCCAGCGTCTCCGGTCCCCTTTTTAGGAATGGCGGCTTCTGTACTCAACAAGGAGGAGTTGCAGGAACTCTTCTCCTTCTGGTGGAGTCAGGTAAAGAAGGAGGAGACTCCACCAAAGCCGGACCCGACACTGGTTCTTGATCGGCCGGACAATCAGGAGCCCGAGGGTCTACCTGTCGGTTCACAGGAGAAGACCCCTGAGCGACCTAATCCCTGCTGTTCTTCGGGCACTCGTTCCTGGTCCCGGTCTGGGGACCATCGTTGGCACCCTTCCCGGTCGGGCAGCCATCGTCCGTCCCAGCCCAGGAGCAGATCCCGCAGCCACCATAGATCATCTTCCAGGTGGGCTCGCTCTTCTCCCGATGCCGGTCCCCAGACTGTGTTCAGTCACTGCTCACTCGTCAGTCCCGAAGCCGACGTCTGTCAGTTAGTCACCGACGCTCGAGTGGGAGTGGTCCAAGACACAGCTCAAGCTCCTCTCGGCCTAGTAGCAGGTCTTCTTCTTCTTCCTCCTCATCTTTCCCAGGTGTTGGGGGCTCCCCTGGGGATAAGGACCAGCTCCGCTTGCCTCTTGATGATCAGCTTTTATGGATAATCATGAGGCACATCCAGGCCTCTAATGAGTTGGAGACGGAGGACCTGGAATCAGAACGCCGGCAACTGGCCCGTTACCTGAGGCAGAAGGAGCCCAAGCCTCTTGTGGTGCCTTCTTTGGTGGATACTTTCCAAGACCTCACCAGGATAACTTGGAAGCATCCAGCATCAGTTCTGGCGGTTCCAAAGAAGTTAGGCAGGCTGTACAAGGCCCCGAGGGATGAGCCTTTTTTGGCAGAACATCCTCGGGCAGATTCTTCGGTTATCACGGCTGCCCATGACAAATCCAAGCAGCCCAAGTATCTCAGCTCTCAGCCTCCTGACCAGGAATCCCGTTATTTGGACCAGGTGGGCGAGAAGGTCAACTCTGCCTCCACCTGCTCCATCTGCTCCCTGAACTTCCTTACGCTTATGGTCCAGTACCAGAATGCGCTTTGGGAGAGGGGACAAGAGCTGGCCAATGCCTTATCAGGCTCCGTTCAGAAGACAGAGCCCCTGATATTCTCAAGTTGGGCTCGGACGTAGGCACGCATGTCCTTTGTGCCTTGTTCAACACTGCGGATACGGCAGCCAGAGCATCAGCGTCAGGTGTCTGTCTCTGGCGCCATGCTTTGTTTAGAGTCTCAGGTTTTCACCAGGATCTGCAGTCTGGAATCCAGGACCTCCCATTCCAGGGTTCCGTCCTCTTTGGGCAGGAGGCAGAGGCTCTCATCTCTCGTCTCAGGAGTCGGGCAAGTCTGTCTGGTCTGTCCGACAGATGTATCGAGGGGACCGGAAACGCGCTACACATTGGCCTTTTTGTAAGCCCTCAAGCACGTAGCAGTCAGCAAGGTCAGAGAGGTGGCTTCAAGATGAAAGCCGTCAACCAGCATCCTGGAGGCATTCCTTTTCGAGACCCCAAGACCTCACCAGCCTCTCTGCCCACCCCCGGCTCCGCCCAGTGACTCCCTTCCAACCCCCCCCCCCTCCTCCTCCTCCTCCGGAGGCACCAGGGGAGGTGGTGGTGGGTCACTTCTCCCTTCACCTGGAGGGAGGAGTTCCATAACAGCGGACCAGTGGGTCCTGGACATTATAAGGAGGGGACATACGCTGGAGTTCACCAAAATCCCTCCAGAAACTCCACCAAGGTCCTCCAGGTATCCTCCTTCTCACATCCCACTTATAGAAGGAGAGATTCAGGCCCTTTTGCAAAAAAGGGCAATAGAACCAGTTCCTCTGCAGCAACGAGGAAGGGGTATTACTCCCACTTCTTCCTGGTTCCAAAGAAGATGCAAGACCTTTGGCCCATCCTGGACCTCAGTTCTCTAAATGTCTGTATCGAATACCGAAGGTTCAGGATGGTGACCCTTCCAGGTCTCATTCCTCTGCTGCATCAGGGAGACTGGCTCTGTTCCGTGGATATGCAAGATGCGTATATGCACATTGGAGTCTTTCCCCCTCACAGGAAGTACTTGAGGTTCCACTTCCAAGGGGAGCACAGTCAATTTCAGGTTCTTCCTTTCGGCCTCTCCTCCGCTTCTCAAGTCTTCAGCAAGTGTCTGGCAGTGGTAGCTGCAGCTCTAAGGCACCAGGGACATTACGTCTTCTCTTACCTCAACGATTGGCTGCTCGCAGCCGCATCAAGGATGCGTCTTCTTCAAGCTCTCGGAGACACTTTTACTCTGTTCTGAGAAATGGGGATCACCCTGAACCTTCCAAAGTCTTCCCCAGAGCCCAGCCAGAGGCTCGTCTTTATTGGAGCAGTCCTGGATTTGGTCCAGGGCATGACTTTTCTTCTTCCAGAGAGAGGAAATCGCCTGTGGGAGATAGCCAGAGCAGTCCTAGTAATCCCTCCGGTCCAGGCCAGAACCTTCCTCAGACTACTGGGGCACATGGCGGCGGCCATCCCTGTCATTCCTTTGGCCCGCTTCCACATGAGGGTCCCACAGTGGATGCTCAGGTTGCAGTGGGATCAAAGCTCCGACAGCCAGTACCACATGGTCAGGATCACAGAGCCAGTCAGGAGGACCCTGCTTTGGTGGTTGGACCCCCTCAATCTGGGGAAAGCGGTCCCCTTCCGTCAGGAGCCCCCATATCAGACTCTTAACAACAGATGCATCCGAGTTGGGATGGGGCACACCTAGGGGCCCGCCGAACTCAAGGGGTCTGGACCCCGGAGGAGTGCACCCTTCACATCAGTGTTCTGGAAATGTGAGTGGTCCTCAGTGCTCTTAAAGCCTTTCAAGAGGACCTTGTACCAGGCTCTCTTCTTGTTCATACGGTCAACATGGCAGTCGTCTTTTACATCAACAAGCAAGGGGGGAATTCACTCCTACCCTCTGTGCAGGGAGGCGATGGGAGTCTGGTACTGGGCGCGGGAGCGTCACATTTGTCTGTCCGTGGGGCATGTTCCAGGCGCCCAAAATGACTTGGCAGACAGCCTAAGCAGGTCTCAGTCCAAGACGCACGAGTGGGAGTTTCTACAGTCAGTAGTGGACCTCTCTTCGGCACTTGGGGTCGTCCAGAGCTGGACCTCTTTGCATCTCCGCACAATGCCAAACTACTAGTTTTCTGCTCACAAGAGCACGCTACTGATGTTTTCTGGGCAGATGTGTTGTCCCTTTGTTAGGCAGGGAGGTTTCTTTATGCCTTTCCTCCCTTCCCTCTCATTCAGAGAGTCTTATTGAAACTCCAGGCCAAGGGGGCCCGAATGATTCTGATCGCCCCACTATGGCCTCGGCAGATTTGGTTCCCACTAATTCAGCGGTTGTCCTTGGAACCTCCAGTTCCGCTACCGATATACTCACAGTTGCTGTCCCAAGATCAGGGCAGGCGGGTTCGTCCAGATCTCAGGTCTCTGCACCTTCATGCTTGGCTCCTGCAGACGTAGCCAAATTCAGGTACGGGGTTTCCCAAGAGGTGGTGGATGTCCTTGTTTCAGCGAGGAAGCCCTCTACGCACTCCACTTATGCTATGAAGTGGAGGCGTTTCTGCTTATGGGCATCGTCTCACCATCTGGACCCCCTTACCTGTTCGGTGAACTCAGCATTGCAGTATCTCCTCTTCTTATACCAACAAGGGTTGAGCTACTGTTCTGTAAAAGTACACATGTGGGCCATCTTTGCTTATCATGCCCTTTTGGTAGACAGAACCTTAGCCAATTGGATGTGGCCTGCACCTTTTTACGGGGGATTTTACACATGAGACCTCCCATTCGGGACTTTCTATTTGTGTTGGAGAAGCTTACCCTTCCTCCATTTGAACCTGCAGCCGACTGTGAGCTGTGTTACCTTTCCTGGAAGGTTTGTTTTTTAGTTGCCGTTACTTCAGCTCGAAGAGATTCCGAGCTCCAGGCTCTGATGTGTAAAGAGCCATATTTAATTTTTCATAGGGAAAGGGTTTCCCTAAGAATGAATCCAAAGTTCCTTCCTAAAGTAGTCTCGAAGTTGACCCTCAACCAGTCAGTTGACCTTCCAGTTTATTTCTCTTCTCCCACTAATAGAGGAGAAGCTCTCCTTCACACTCTGAACGTCCACAGGACACTGAGGTATTACCTTAAGCTCACGGCTACTCACCGTAAATTGGAGCAACTGTTTGTGGCATTTGCGTCACAACACTTGGGTAAACCGGTGTCCAAGCAGACTATCTCCAAGTGGCTTGTTCACTGCATTACATTTTGCTATGAGAAGCTCTCCCTACAATAAACCCCTTCCGGGACCGGTTAGGGGTCACTCCACCAGAGGAGTGTTTGCTTCCTTTGCCGCTCTGTGGAATGTCTCCGTTAGAGACATATGCGTGGCTGCTATCTGGAACTCGGTGCACACTTTCATGAAGCACTATAGCTTGAACATTGCATCTAGATGCCGTGCTGGCTTCAGCCTGGAAGTCCTTCAGGGACTCTTGTTTTGACTTGCTGTTTCCAGCTTATCTTCCACCTCCCGGGGTTAGCTACCTCCTTGGTGAGGGACTGCTTGGGATTCAGTTCTAATTGTAATAGCCTGCTGCAAGAGCTCCCACTTGAAGTAAGATAGTACAGTTATGTAAGAACTTTCCGTAACAGTAGATCTTCGAGAGGAGCTCTTGCAGCAGGCATTGCTTTCCCACCCTCCATCCCCCGAATGAGGTGTGCAGATCGTCATCTTCAGACTTCGCCTCCTTCTCTTGTCAGGGCCTTCTCTTTGCGGGTCTTGGCGGGGAAACTGGGGTGGAGCTGGGTCCGCCCCCTTTTGTACCAGGGCTGACGTTGGGGTGGAGCCGACGTCGGGGGCGGTCCCTGCTGGGTACTGTTGGCTCAGAAGTTTTCCAGTGGATCCTAATGAATGCGGCGATAGTCCTAATTGTAATAAGCCTGCTGCAAGAGCTCCTCTCGAAGATCTACTGTTACGGTAAGTTCTTACGTAACTGTAACGGGACCTTGCTACCTGAAAGAACTCCTGACTTCTTACTGTCCTTCCCGCTCCCTCCGATCCTCTGGTGAGGGATTGCTGGAGATTCCCAGGGTAACTTTAAAAACATCTGGTGGAAGAACATTTGCCTTTATGGCCTCTACCCTGTGGAATTCTCTACCTTGTCAGATACGCAATAGCCTGACTGTGGAGAGCTTTAAAAAAGCTTTAAAGACCTTCCTTTTTAACCAAGCATTTTTAGTGACTTGAATTATGTTGGATTGTGTTTTGAATTTAATGTTGTTCATAATTATGGTTTTAATACTGTATGAAGGATATTGTAAAGGCGCCCTGAGCTTTGGAAGGGCCCCTTATAGAAATAAATATTTACTTACTTACTTACTTACCTGTAACAGTAGTTCTAGGAGTGGTATATGTTGTTCATCCACACGGACCCACCCGACCTCCCCGGCTGTGGACGCACAACACCTAGCTTCCAGTGGGCTAAGATCTGGTGTCATGGAGCGGAGCAGAGGTATATACCACCCGGGTGGGTGGGAGGAGCTAGCTTGAAGACTTCCGGCGATCCTTAAAGGGAAAGGGATATGCCAATAAGTGTGGATGAACAACATATACCACTCCTAGAACTACTGTTACAGGTGAATATTCTGTTTATTTGGGACATGTACTGGGAAGGGGACAGCTACATCCAAACTAGGCCAAGATAGAGGCCACTGAGGCATGGCCCACGCCAGAAACCTAGAAGCAGGTCAGAAGGTTCCTGGGGACTTTAGGATACTACAGAAAATGTGTACCAAATTACAGCACCCTAACAGCTCTGCTGTCTAACTTGTTAAAGAAAAAGCAACCCAAGAAAGTAAAATGGAACCCAGCATATAACAGGGCCTTCAGTCAGCTAAAAGCCGCACTGTGCAGTGCCCCTGTGCTGGCCAGTCCAGACTACAGTAGACCATTTGTTGTGCAGACGAATGCCTCAGATGTGGGGATTGGTGCCATCCTCAACCAGACATCCCAGCAGGGGAAAGATCACACAGTTGTGTACCTAAGTAGGAAGCTACTTCCCCGGGAGCAGGTGTACTCCACTGTGGAAAAAGAATGCCTTGCCCTGGTGTGGTCGCTTAAAAAGCTAGAGCCCTACCTCTGTGGGAGGCCCTTCCAGGTACAGACAGACCACAATCCTCTGGCGTGGCTAAATCAAATGGGAAAGATGAATGGGAGACTCCTTAGATGGAGCATTGCACTACAGGCATATGACATGGATATTAAACATAGGTCAGGGTTTGCTAATGCCAATGCAGATGGCCTGTCCCGCCAATCGGAGTAAAGGACAGAACTGGTAGAAACTCTTACTAAAAAGGGGTGTGTTCCCCCCAGGTTCTGTTAAGGATGGAAGATTATGGCAAGTTAAGGCCATACCTTATTGTTTTAATCATATTTCATGGCATTTTATGTGATAAATGCATCGGAGAAGCCCATGGTGGCCCAGGGTAACGTGCAAGGGATCATACGTACAAAGAAAAGTCATATGCCCCAAATAATTATGTAATTTCTTATTACTAGGCAGAGAAGCTGTTTGCTGCTAGTCAGGAACTAGGGTTTGATTAAATCATTTAAAAGGAGACAGAAGAATAATTAAGCAGAGCTGGAAGCAGGCACATCCATTTGTATTTGAATGGCCCTCAGGATCTAGTGGTGCCATTTCGTCTGTATTGGTCAAGTGGGCTTGTGACGGGGGGAATTAAAAAGCTTACCTAAGCATGTGCCTTTCAGTATGCTTGTTAGTACTTTCTGTCACTCCCCCAAAACCTTCCTGCTACTCCTTTGTTCCCTGGTAGACTTTTTTTTTTGTCAGGCTTCCACATAAAGAAACTGGTTTAATTGACTCAGTACTGCCAGAGCTCTCGCATGAATGAGCGCTTGCTTGCTCGCTCACCTACAACACCCTCTGCACAAACCAACCACAGTGGAAACACCAGGAGCTTTCCTAGTATATTCAAATCAAAGAAATATAAAAATTTTTTTGTTTGTTTTGGTGACCGAGTAAGTACACTTGACAGTTAAATGCATATTTTCAGATATGACCAGGGAGATGTATTCCAAAAAAAAAGGTTACTCTCTGTGCGATTGTGGTGTATCTCTATATGGGGGATGCAGACACACATGACTACTGTAATAGGTTCAGTAAAACTACAGCTATGGAGGCCACAGTAGGACAGATGTCACAATTTCAAATTTGTGCAGGTGGAGGAACTATTTTATGTGAAACTAGGAGAAAGATTTTACTTTATTTTTTTTTTTTAAACTACCTTGTTTTTAATTTTTACATGCATGAAAAACAAAGCCTCATTTTATGAGTGCAGTTAGACACTCCAGAAATGTGCATTAGAAATGGAATAAAGTATTGGGTGCTGTGTGTAATGAGATGTTTATACACACACACACACACACACACACACACACACGAGGAGTTAGATGCTACATAAACCCCGAGAGCAAAGCATTTATAATGGCAAATTCTAGGGATGTGAATATGTTGTTCAATCCACACTTGTAGGCAGGTACCTTGCCGCTTTAAGATGTGCTGGAAAGTCTTCAAGCTGGCTCCTCCCACCCACCCGGGTAGTAAAACCCTTGGCTCAGTCCCATGATGCCAGATCTTCCTTACCATTTGGAAGCTCAGGTTCCCTCCTTAGCGCTCTTGCGTTTCTGGGCCTGGATCCTAAACCTTTGGTATTACCGAAAATCGTTTTGAAGTTTACGCTATTTCAGTCATCTCCCTCCTTCGCGACTGCGATGTACTCTAAATCTACTCCAGGCTTCTGTTGGTGCCCTTGCGGGCAGAAGATGTCTCGGACCGACCCGCACGCCACGTACGTCTACTGCCTTGGTCTTGGCCACAATCCGCAGGCCTGTGATCTGTGCAAGTCCTTTCCGGCATTGGTTCTCGAAGACTATGCTGCCCGACTCCATCAGGGGTGCCCAGAAAAACAGTTTCTGCCAGTGAAGCCGGAGGCTTGTTGGGTGGTGTCCGTGGCAGCAGGCTCCGCGGAGCAGCTTGATCAGTTAATCGCCCTCGAGGAGGAGGCGGCCCAGGCCCGCGGCTTCATCTTCCTCGGCGTCAGCGTTTATCCCGCTCTCCTTGGGCTCCTCCTACACTGCTTCCTTTCGGGAGCTTTGTCAGTCCCTCTCCAGCAAGGGAAAGGGGCCTTCAGGGACTCACTTCAGTCGGTCAAAAAAGAAGGACCCAAAAGTTAAGTCTCACCGTCGATGTTCGTGGGAGCGGGAGAAATCTCACTCCCCAGACCGTCCTCTATCGACTTCGGTCGAAGTTGTGGCCAAGGCCACTGGCTTCTCTGTGTCCCCATCAGGTCAGCCAACCGAGACACCTGTTGATACGGTTGAGATTTTCCTTGACCCGTTAGACGGGCTGTTGACTGGAGAGGCCGACAACCCTCTTTCACCGGTTCCTCCGGTGCCTATCGAGGACTTGTCTCAGCCTCCCGAGCCGAAGTCCCCGATCAAGGAACCCGAACTGGAGGATGTGTGGGTCGCCCTTGCCTCTTCCTCGACCCACCGTCGGCGACCCTGATGGTCTTGGTCCTCTTCTGTGTCAGGCAAGTCCCACCGACGCCGGCGGTCTCATTCCCGACATCACGAAAAACGGTGTCGCCACTCATCCTCATCTTCCTCTGAGGAGGAGAGGCTCCGACGCAGGTTGTGTCGGCGCTATGAGGATATGATATGGCAGCAGCTCTTATTGGCCGCCAACAAGCAGACTCCGTTGCCTTCCCCGACAAAGTGGCTGTTGCCTGAGCGGCTGAAGCGATCTCTTGCCCTCGGTTCCTTGGTCGAGGAGCCGACTCCAGCGCCGATTGCTCAGCCAAAATCGGCTGCTACACCCATTGTGGTGGAACCTCAGCTGAAGACTGGGGCCCCGGCCAGGGATTCTCGGTCGGGTCAGGGCTTGCCCCACAGGTTGTCGGTCACCCTCACCCCCGATCGGCCTCAGCGAGTGGAGGGTGGCTCAGGCGGTCGGCAGCTGTTCGCGTACTCCTCGGAGTCCGACGACTCCTCTCTGTATTCCAGGCCCCTCAACCTGGAATCCTCTGGGGGTCTGTCAGTGGACGAGAGCCCATCCTCGTTTCTCAGTATTCTTCGGCTCATCTCAGAGTCTACTTGAATGCAGCTCAAACTCATGCAGAAGCGGGCCAGATATCCCCTCACGGAGATTTTGAACCGAGGGGATTCCCCTACGGAGGCCTTTCCTGTGGCTGAGGCCATTGTTGGTCCAGCCTTGGAGTTGTGGCTGGCCTGCCTCGTGTCCTGTGCCTTGCAGAATGGCCCTTAAAGTCGCCAGTCCCAGCGGTTCCTCTCGGTTTTGGTGCACTCCTCGGCTGAGGGGCTGGTGACCGATAAGCGTTTTCCGGCGCTCGGAAATGCCAGGGTATGAGAAGCCCCGGACAAGAGAGTCCAAAAACTGGACTACTCGAGGCGCCAAAGTTTATGCTGCCGCCTCCCTAGGCCTTCGACAGGCTAGCTCAGCTCTACTGATGGCACACTTTTCACACGCCCTTTTGGGCTCACTGGATGGGATGCTTCCTCATCTCCCAGCTGACCTTCAAACGATGGTCAAGCAGGTGCGGTATCAGGGAAGGTCGGGGGCCAAGCAACAGTTCCAGACTGCTCTGGACATCGGAGACTCTTGTGCCCGGTCAGTAGCGAATGCAGTAGCCATGCACCGCAGAGCTTGGCTGCAGATCTCAAACTTCACAGCAGATGCCCAGCACAAGATGGCAGACGTCCCCTTCTTGGGCACCTACTTGTTCGGGCCCAGGGTGGGGGGCATCCTCCAGCGGATCAAGAAGTCCAATGCCACCTTGGACTCAGTCACGTCTGCTCAGAAGGACAAAGGCCCCCAGCAACAGCGTAAGCCCTTTCGCCCTTCCACCCCTGCAGCACGACTGGCCCAGCAGCAGGGCCAGCAGGCTCACGCTTGACGCCCCAAGGCCAAGCCTGCTGCTTCCTCCAACAGGAAGCCTGGAGGGAAAGGTCCAGGCGGCTCCTCGGCCGGCCCTTCCTCCAAGCCTGCCCAGTGACAGGTTGAGCGGTGCTGCCTCCAACCTTGTCACTCCTCCCCTGGGTTCACCCGTGGGGGGACCGGCTCAGCCACTTCCTTTCCGCCTGGTCCGCTATAACCACAGACCGTTGGGTGCTGGAAGTGGTCGGCAGGGGTCTGCCTCTGGAATTCGAGCAGACCCCTCCCTTTTGAGCCATCGCCCCTCGGGGGGGCTACCGGTTCTGCAGCCTCTCTGTCAGGTCGTTGAGCCGACATAGCTCTGCTCCTCCAAAAGGAAGTGATCAGCAAAGTGGCGGATTATCCTCCATGCCCCTGGGTTTGTGTCAAGTACTTCCTAGTCCCAAAACGGATGTGGGGCTGGTGCCCCATTCTCGATCTGCACGACCTGAACAAGTTCCTAAGGCCGCGCACCTTCAGATGCGTTCTTTCATGTTCCAGTCCATCCGTCTCATCGGCAGTTCCTTCACTTCAGAGCGGAAGGATCCCTTTACGAGTTCCAGGCCATGCCCTTCGGCCTTTCTCCAGCTCCCGGGGTCTTCACCAAATGCATGGCAGTGGTGACAGCATTCCTGCGGTGCCAAGGGGTCTGGGTGTACCCTTACCTGGATGACTGGCTGATAGCAGCCCCCTCCAGGCTGGAGGTGGAGCGGTCCAGAGATCTGGCCCTCCAGGTCTGCTCTCAGCTTGGCCTCCTGATCAACGTGGCCAAATCGGAACTCGTGCCATTGCAGGTGATTCAGTTCATCGGGGCAGAGCTCGACTCTCTTTGAGCCAGAGCCCGGCTCCTGGCGGACAGGGCCGAGGTCTTTTCCTCCTTTGCCCAGTCATTTCGGGTTGGGCAATATCACCCTGCCCAGGACTTCCTGCGCCTTCTGGGTCTCATGGCGGCCTGCATCAGCGTGGTCCATTGGGCCCACTGGCATATGCGCCCCTGCAGTGGGGGCTAGCCCGCCAGTGGTCTCGGCACTCCGGTCCTCTGGACCAGCCAGTAACTGTGATCCAGAAGATGTGGGGCGGCCTGCAGTGGTGGCTTGTCCCAGTTCATCTGTAGGAGGGCATCTCGTTTGTCTGCCCCAAGCCGACGGTCATCCTTATGACCGACGCCTCCTTGATGGGTTGGGGTGCCCATCTGGGGGAGCTCGGGGCACACGAGCTTTGGTATCCTCAGGAGTCCCGATGCCACATCAACCTACTGGAGCTTCGAGTGGTACGGTTAGCCCTCTCCGCCTTCACTCCTTTTGTACGGGGCCAAGTGGTTCAGGTCCAGACAGACAACACCACATCCATGTACTGTCTCAACCGTCAGGGTGGGATGCATTCCTTGCCCCTGTGCAAGGAAGCTCTCCGCATTTGGGGTCTCGTGATCAGCCTGGAGGCGGATCTCCTAGCCATCCATGTGGCAGGAGCCTCGAACAGTCTGGCCAATCCTTCAGCTGGATAGACGCGGCATCTCACGAGTGGTCTCTCCTGCCGGAGGTAGTTCAAGACCTGTTCTCCCATTGGGGCACCCCTCAGGTGGACCTGTTCACCTCCAGGGAGAATGCAAAGCTGAGGCTGTTTCATGCCTGCCCCACTCAGCAGGGCTCGCCGCAAGGGGTGCCTTTTCAAGGCCGTGGACCCCGGGCCTCTTCTACTCATTCCCTCCATTTCGATTGATCCACAAGATGCTTCTCAAGGCAAAGAGGGACAAGGCGCAGGTGATTCTGGTAGTCCCAGACTGGCCCTGCCAGTTCTGGTATCCAGATCTCCTCAGTCTCAGCTCCAGGCTCCCGAGGCGGCTTCCAGCCCACCCGGACCTGATCTCAGTCAGCAAGGGAAGGTGTTCCATCCGGACCTTCAATCCCTGCACCTGATGACCTGGTTCCTGAGTGGCTAGAGTTCCAGGCCTTGGGTCTTTCTGATGAGGTCCTTAATGTCATTGAGGTGTCTCGTAAGGAGTTGACCAGAAAATGTTATGCCTTTAAATGGAAGAGATTCTCCATTTGGTGTCAGGGCAAAGGGTTGGACCCTTCATCCTGCCCATTGGCTAGCATTTTAAACTACCTGTGATCTCTTTCTCAGCTAGGGCTTCGGTCGACGACCGTTAAGGTGCACCTGGCAGCCATCTCTGCCTACCGGGCGTGGGCCGGCAAGCAGTTGGTGGCGCAGGAGAAGGTGGTCTGGCGTTTTTTCAAAGGCTTAGATCACATATCCCCTCCGGTGCAAGAATCTCCACCTCTGTGGGATCTACTGCTGGTATTAGCCAAGCTCATGAGCAAGCCATTTGAACCAATGCACAGGTGCAATATCTCCCACCTGTCGTGGAAGACCGCCTTCTTGGTGGCTATCACGTCAGCCAGAAGAATGGGAGAGCTCCAGGCGCTTTCCATCAAGTCTCCTTATCTAGTCTTCCACAGGGACAAGGTTGTCCTTCGCCCCCACCCGAAATTCCTTCCGAAGGTGATGTTGGAGTTTCACCTGAACCAGGTGTTGACTCTACGGTGTTCTACCCCAGTCACACCTCAGAGGCTGAATATAGGCTCCATACTCTGGACCCTAGAAGAGCGCTTGCTTATTGTAAGGAGCGGATGGCTGAAGTTCGGGGAGAGGTTCACCAGCTGTTTGTCACCTACGCTGAAGCCGCACCTGGCAGACCTGCAGCCAAGCGGACGATAAGCAGGTGTGTCACCTCCTGCACAGATCTCTGCTATAGGTTGGCGGGCATGGAGCCACTCAGAGGGACAAGAGTTCATTCTACCCGCCATACCGCTGCTTTGGTGGCTGCTTCTAGGGACATCCCTATCCAGAAAATCTGCAGGGCTGCTACCTGGAAGTCAGCACACACCTTTATTTCCCATTACCACATTGACCTAGAGTCACGCCGGGATGCTGGTTTTGGGACCTCGGTTTTCCAGTCCTTATTCCCCAAGTAAGTATAGGGGGTGCGTGCCTTGCCTCCCTCCTCCCGGAGAACTGCTAGGAGTCTGCCAACAAGTGTGGATTGAACAACATATCCACGTCCTTAGAAATACAGGTTACTCACCTGTAACAGGAGTTCTAGGAGTGGTATATGTTGTTCATCCACATAAACCTTGACCTCCCGGCTTGACGTGCAGACCCAGCTTCCGAGGCTAGATCTGGCGTCATGGGGCAGGCAGGGTTTACCACCGGGTGGGTGGGAGGAGCCAGCAGAAGACTTTCCGGCACATCTTAAAGCGGCAAGGTAGCTGCCTACAAGTGTGGATGAACAACATATACCACTCCTAGAACTCCTGTTACAGGTGAGTAACCTGTATCTCTAGGGACATGGATATGTTGTTCATCCACACTTATTGACAGGATTCCTTGCCGCTTCATCTGCGGAAGGTCTTCAAGCTACCTCCACCCACCAGGTCGCTTTCGGCTCCGTATGATCGGATCTTCCTTACCACTTGGGCTCAGGTTTCCTCATAACGCTCTGCGATTAAGCTTTGGGGCCTAATTCTTGACTTTAAAAACTTTACCACTTGGTCTTCTTCCTCGCGGCTGCGATGGACCGTCGACTCGGTTTCGGAGATGCCCTTGCGGGCAGAAGATGTCTCGGACGGATCCGCACTCCACGTGCGTTTACTGCCTAGGCCAGGTGCACGACCCCGAGGCCTGCGAACTGTGCTCATCTTTCTCGGTCTACGTCCTTGAGGATCGCGCTGCCCGTCTCCAACTTGGGCGCCCCGGAAGGAGATTTCCCAGTCAAATCCAAGGAGGCCCGACTAGCGGTGTCCACGGCTGCGGGCTCCATGAGCAACAGGCAGATGATCGCCCTCGAGGAGGCGGCTCATGCCGTTACATCTTGACTGCGGCATTCGTTTCGCTCTCGCTTGGGTCCTCCTATTGGCTTCTTTTAAGGAGCTTTGCTGACCCTCTCGACCAAAGGCGGGGTCCAACTTCTTCTGGACCGTTTCAGCCGGTCGAAGAAAAATAAAGGTAAGTCCATCGTGGCCGCTCTTGGGAGCCGGGAAAGATCTCCCTCCCCTTGTCGACAGTCGACTTGATCCGAAGTTTCGGCTCGACCACTGGCTTCACGGTACCCCGTCAGGCCAGGTGACCGAGACTCCCGCCGACGTGGTAGAGATTTTTCTCGACCGTTAGGCAGGTTGTCGGCTGGAGCGAAATTCCCTCCTCCCGGTTCCCCGGCGAGATTGTGGATACTGTCGGCTCATCTGTTCCTCTGGTTCCGAGCCGTCGGTTGTCAACGAACCGAGGGATTGCGATCTCGGCTCCCGCCCGCGCCGACCTCGGCCTTGCCGAATTCTCGGTCTCGGTCTCTGACATCTTCAGCGGTCTAGCGATCCACGTCGACACAGGCGGTCTCGGCCTTCGATGAGCCAGCGTCGCCGCTCTTCCTCATCTTCCTCCTCCTTGGACGAGGGGAGGCTCCGGCGTAAGTTGCGCTGAAAATATGAGGAACTTATGTGGCAACAACTAATTTTGGCTGGAAACAAGCCGGCTCAGGCCTCTTCTCCGGCCATAAAATGGTTGTCACTGGGACGGCCGAAACAACCCCTCGCGGTGGTCAAGGAGCCTGTTTCTGGGCCGGTTGTTCGGTCTACTCCTGCTGCCCCACCAATACCGCCTCAACCGACAGTCGGGGCCCCGACAAAAAGTTCGCGGCCGGCTCATGGCCTTCCCCATAGGCTGTCGGTCACCCTCACTCCCGATAAGCCTCGGCATGTGGAGGGTGGCGCTGGCTCTAGGCAGCTATTCAACGACTCGTCTGAATCGGACGACGACTCCTCCCTGTTTTCCAAGCGCCTAGACTTGGAATCCTCTGGGGGCAGTCGATGGACGATAATATACATCCTTCCTTGGACTACTCAGGCTCATCTCAGAATCCACTGGGATGAAGCTCAAACCCGTGTCCAAGCGGGCTAGATATCCCTCACTGAGATTCTGGACGGAGTTCTCCTCTAGGAGAGCCTTTCCAGTGGCTGAAGCCATTGTTGGCCCGCCCTGAAATTGTGGCAGCGTCGGCTTCCTGTCCTCGCCCGGCCAGGATGGCCAGACAGTATCGGTTCCCACAGGCTCTCTGCCGGCTTTTCGAACACCCTTGGCTGGGGGTTGGTCACGGACAGTGTTTTCAGCGAGCGGAAATGCCAGGGGCGTGGACAAACCGCCCGACAAAGAGTCCAAGAAACTGGACTATACTGGGTGGAAAGTGTATCTGCTTCCTCCCTCAGCCTTTGTCAGGCCAGTTCGGCCGTCTTGATGGCACATTTTTCCCATGCCCTGTTGGGCTTCCTGGATGAGGTCATCCCTCATCTTCCTGCGGACCTGCAGACCACAGTTAAGCAGGTGCGGGACCAGGGCAGGGCAGTAGCTAAGCAGCAGCTCCAGACTGCGCTGGATATTGGAGATTCTTGTGCCCGGTCAGTGGCGGCCGCAGTGGCTATGCGCCGGCGGGCATGGCTGAGGATATCCACTTTCACCTCGGATACCCAGCACAAGCTCACGGATGTTCCTTTCCTGGGAACTGACCTCTTCGGCCCTGGAGTGGAAGGTCACCTCCAGAGGATCGAAAAGTCCAATGCCACCTTGGACTCGGTATCGTCCGCGCAGAGGGACAAGTGCCGTAAGCCCCAGCCTAAGCCCTTTCGCCCCTCTGCTCCCGCTGCGCGCCCGGCCCAACAACGTCAGGGCCAGCAGGCTAGACCTTGGTATTCCAAGCCCAAGCCGTCAGCTTCCTCTAATAGGAAGCAAGGAAGAAGAGGCCCTGGTGGTCCTCACGGCGGTCCTTCCTCCAAGCCTGCACAGTGGCGGGCTGAGGGGTGTCGCCTCATCCCGTCACCTCGCCCTAGGTTCCCCATGAGAGACAGCTCCAGCACTTCCTTTCCGCCTGGTCCGCTGTTACCACGGACAGGTGGGTTCTGGAGGTGGTGGGAAGAGGCCTGCCTCTGGAATTCGAGCGGGTTCCACCCTTCAGAGCCGTCGCCCCAAGGGGGGCTTCGGGGTCCCCAGACTCTCTGAAGGCTCGTCGAGCCGACATCGCCCTTCTCCTTCAGAAAGGGGTGATAAAAGAGATAGAGGACCCCCCATCAGAACCGGGGTTCATGTCCAGGTACTTCCTGGTCCCGAAACGGACGGGGGGCTGGCACCCCATTCTCGACCTACACGACCTGAACAAGTTCCTAAGGTCTCGAACCTTCAGAATGGTCACTCTGGCTCAGATAATACCATCTCTGGAACACGGCGTGTGATTTTGTTCTCTGGACTTTCAGGACGCGTTCTTTCACGTCCCTATCCGTCCGTCTCATCAGAGATTCCTCCGCTTCAGGGCGGAGGGATCCCTTTTCGAGTTCCAGGCCATGCCCTTCGGCCTCTCTCCAGCTCCCAGGGTCTTCACCAAGTGCATGGCAGTGGTGACAGCATTCCTGCGGCACCGAGGGGTCCGGGTGTACCCTTACCTGGACGATTGGCTGATAGCAGCCCCCTCCAGGTCGGAGGTGGAGCGGTCCAGGGATCTGGCCCTCCAGGTTTGCTCTCAACTCGGCCTCCTGGTCAACGAGGCCAAGTCGGAACTCGAGCCGAAGCAGGTGATAATTTTCATCGGGGCAGAGCTCGACTCTCTTCGAGCCAGAGCACGGCTCCCGGCGGACAGGGCCGAGGTTCTTACCTCCTTTGCCCAATCATTTCTGGTTGGGCAATCGGCCTGCCCGGGACTTCCTGCGACTGCTGGGTCTCATGGCGGCCTGTACCAGCGTAGTCCGTTGGGCACGTTGGCGCGTGTCCCCCAGTGGGACTGGCCAGCCCAGTGGTCTCAGCGCTGCGATCCTTTGGACCAGCGTGTGTGGGCGACCAGGAGATGTGGAATGCTCTCCAGTGGTGGACCGTTCCTTCCCATCTGCAGGAGGGTATCGTTTGTCTGCCCAGGCGTGGTCTCTCTAACGACCGGCGCATCTTTGATAGGTTGGGGTGCCCATCTGGGGGAATACGAGTGCACGGCCTCTGGTCCCCACGGGAGTCCCAATGCCATATCAACCTGCTGGAGCTCCGTGCGGTCCGCCTAGCTCTACTCGCCTTTGCTCCTTTTCTCCGGGTCAAGTGGTCCGGGTCAGGCGGACAACACCACGACCATGTACTATCTAAACCGCCAGGCGGGGCGGCGCTCCATGCTATTATGCAGAGAGCTCTCGCATCTGGTCCTTGTCGCGCAGCCTGGAGGTGGATCTCCTGGCCATTCATGTGGCAGGAGCCTCCAACACCCTGGCCGATGCCCTGAGCCGGATGGGGCTGCATCTGCAGTGGTCTCTCCTGCCGGAGATAGTACAAGACCTGTTCTCCCGCTGGGGCACACCTCTGGTGGATCTGTTTGCCTCAGGGAGAAGCGGAAGCTGAGCTGTTTCATGCCCGCCCCCTCAGCAGGGCTCGCTGCAGGGGATGCCTTCTCGAGGCCGTGGACCCGGGCCTCTTTACGCCTTCCCCGTTCCCCTGATTCACGGGGTCCTGCTGAAAGCGAGGGAGGGACAAGGGCGCAGGTGATTCTGATAGCCCCAGACTGGCCTCGCCAGTTCTGGTACCAGATCTCCTCAGTCTCAGCTCCAGGACTCGCGGCAGCTTCCAGCTCGCCGGACCTGCTCTCAGTCAATCAGGGAAGGTGTTTCATCCAGACCTTCAATCCCTGCACCTGACGGCCTGGTTCCTGAGCGGCTAGAGTTCCAGGCCTTGGGTCTTTCCGACGAGGTCCTCAACGTCGTTGAGGCATCCCGTAAGGAGTCGACCAGAAAATGCTATGCCTTCAAATGGAAGAGGTTCTCCATTTGGTGTCGGGGAAAAAGGGTTGGACCCTTTCTCGTGTCCTGTGGCAAGCATTTTGGACTATTTATGGTCCCTTTCTAGTCAAGGGCTTAGGTCGACTTCCCTTAAGGTGCACCTGGCAGCCATCTCTGCTTACCGGGCGCGGGCCGGTCAGCAGTCAGTGGCGCAGGAAAAAGTGGTCGGGCGCTTCTTTAAAGGCCTTGATCACATTTCCCCTCCAGTGCGGGAACCCCCACCTCCGTGGGATTTACTGCTGGTACTGGCAAAGCTCATGGGCAAGCCATTCGAACCAATGCACAGGTGTGGTCTCCCCCACCTGTCGTGGAAGACCGCCTTCTTGGTGGCTATCACGTCAGCCAGAAGGATGGGAGAACTCCAGGCGCTTAACATCGAGTCTCCTTACCTGGTCTTCCACAGGGACAAGGTTGTCCTACGCCCCACCGAAATTCCTTCCGAAGGTGGTGTCGGAGTTTCACCTTAATCAGGTGTTGACTCTGCCAGTGTTCACCCAATCACACCTCGGAGGCCGAATATAAACTCCATACTCTGGACCCTAGAAGAGGCGCTTATTATAAGGAGGCGCCACGGCAGAATTGAGGAGAAGGTTCGCCAGCTGTTTGTCACCTACGCTGAAGCCGCACCTGGCAGACCTGCAGCCAAGCGGCGATAGGCAGATGGGTCACCTCCTGCATAAATCTCTGCTATGAGTTGGCGGGCATGGAGCCTCCCAGAGGATAAAGCTCATTCTACCCGCCATACTGCTGCATCGGTGGCTGCTTCCAGGGACGTCCCTATCCAGGAAATCTGCAGGGCTGCTACCTGAAGTCAGCACACACCTTATTTCCCACTACCCATCGACCTTGAGTCACGCTGGGATGCTGGTTTTGGGGCCTCGGTTCTCAATCTCTGTTCCCCAAGTAAGTATGTAGGGGTGTGCTTGCCTCCCTCCCTCCCAGAGAACTGCTAAGAGTCTGCCAATAAGTGTGGATGAACAACATATCCATGTCCCTAGAAATACAGGTTACTCACCTGTAACAGGAGTTCTAGGAATGGTATATATTGTTCATCCTATTCTCGACCTCCCGGCTTGACGCTGGCCTGAGCTTCCAGCGGGCCAGATCTGGTGTCATGGGGCGGAGCCGAGAGTTTTACCACCCAGGTGGGTGGGAGGAGCTAGCTTGAAGACCTTCCGGCAAGATTTAAAGCGGCAAGGAACCTGCCAATAAGTGTGGATGAACAACATATACCATTCCTAGAACTCCTGTTACAGGTGAGTAACCTGTATTTACGGCACAGTTTCCCAATGGGGAAAAGGGGAGAGCCATTAATTATACAGTTCTAATGTACTGCCAGGGGCTGGAGCTTACCACACCCCTGGCCCTGCATTAGAACTGTCTTATTGCTTGCTTATTAAGGACATTTTCATGAAATCATGATTCTCTGTTACTTGGTTTTCACCTGCTGTGATTGTTCATCTGTGTGACATCATAGTCCTCTATTTGTGACATCATCATAATTTTTATAGCAACCAGTTGTGATGGCACAGGAGAGGATTATGCTATCCCTTGTAGCCAGAGTGGATGAAGCCCAAGTGACAGAGATCCTGGTTTGTTTTTTGGGGGGAAATGTCATAAGTGAGAAAGTGTGAGAGAAACATGAGTATTCATACTGTATGCTAAATTGTGTGTTCTTATTGTAGTTTTTTTTTATTAATTAGTACCTGTTGTGTTGGACCCTCTCTATTTTTTTTTTTATATTGAATTTATTTCTTACTCCTGCAGCTCAGTCTGCCTGTCATCTGGACGCCGTCCTCTCCCCATTCAACTCGACGATTCACTCGCATCCGCTAGCATGCACAGTGCACGCAGACGGGTCCCCACTCCCTCCGTCAGACCCGGATCTAATACCAGAGCGCGATTCCGGTTGGATCCCCTGGGTGAAGAGGCATGGCCATAAAGCCGCCATGACCGACTGCCATTTTCCTCGAAGCTTTTCCCTGAAGCACGGACGTGCAGTGGCGTCAAGCACTGCGTGCAGGCGTCCTTCCCCTAGACACACGCACCTCGTGTCCCAACTTCCATGGTAATTGGCCGCCAGGCGTAGCCCGTACCCACCCCAGGAGAGAGAGCAGTCCATTGGAAGCTCAATTCTCTCCCTCCCTGACTAGACCCCGATGGCCCGGGCGCATTCCCGAACCTGAGTCGCTGGTGTAACGTGAGATGTTACGTCCAGCACCTCAACCCTCAGCACCACCGGGCCGACAATTGGAACCTCTTTTTAAATAAATGCCTGTACTTTGGCTAAAATGGCATGGACTAGTGGGTTGGATGTGGGGTAGTACTTGCAGCCACCACTTCCTATACTCTGGTTTAGGAATAACCTTTGAGGAGTCTGTCTCACTGAGGATGGGGAAGGTGAGCGCTTTACAGAGGTAATGTGCTCGTTGTCTCGAGAAGACAGGCTGAGCCATGTCACTCCGTAGCTAAGCAGTGAGTGGGACTTTTGTGTGATCCGAGAAGGTAGCTGCTGTGGTAAATGTCTGGGGTTCGGAAGTGGTCAGACCCATCGGAGAAGTGTGTAGAGAGAATTAGGGGAAAATTGGGGAGGGGGACCTTTGGCCTTGGAGCTCTTTTCCTACAAACCTTGTGGGATAAGTAAGCAGTAACTCACAACAGGACATGTGTTTTTAGAGAATTGTTGCATGCCCAGCTGAATTAGAAGTCACAAACCCTGAAACTGCATTAATTCTCAAGAAACCCATGTCTTGGAGAGGGTTATTTGCTTATAAAATGGAAGAGCGGCGTGTTTGTTTGTTTTTTTTTGGTTATGGAAAAGGGTTATATTTGTCATAGTTGGGTTGTTACTAGGTAGAATATGTGTGTGGGGTAACAAAGGCCAAGTGCCATTGAAGGAACGTGGGAAGTGCATGCTCCTTCTGTCTCCAGTGTTGGCTCCCCCTGAAACCCTCTGGCACCCCCCATCCAAGGCCCCACCTGCCTTTCAAACAACATGAAGTCTTGCTGTATTCTGACAATTTGCAGTTAGCTCCAGCTCTTGAACTACCCCGGAGAGTGAAGGGTTAAATTCTATGCCAGGCATAGAACGTTCAGCTCGAGCTCGGTTGAAAACTCTGTGTCCTTTTGAAACCAAACCGTCAGATTCTTTACTCCGCCTCACTGAACAGTCGCTCCGGAGATTTCTCCTTCTGCTCGGTTCTATTGCGGTTAAAGTTTCGGTTTTAGTCCGATTTTCGTTCCGTTTTTCGGTTCAAGACTCTGTCTGTGGTACCGTAAGTACTTAGATTGGTAGCTGTTGTGTGGAAATTGTAAAATTTTTCCGATCGGTTCAGCTGAACCGATCTTGTAGTAAGATCTTTAAAAAAATATAAAAAGTTAGTGTGTGGTTACCGGTCCATATCGGTTTAAAAAAAATGTAATTTTAGCGTTTTTTTCCATCACCCGTGACATGGTGAGAAACCGATAGGGAAGTCTTGCCTGGCAGTTGCCATATAAAGGGTAAGTTGGTTAGGTTGGCCATGTCTGAAGAACCCAAGAAAAAAAACAGGCCCAGTGGGTTTCAGCACTGCAGTGTGTGTGGGGAGGTCTTTGCTAAGGCCGATCCCCACACCACCTGTGTTTACTGTCTGGGATTTGACCACCTCGATTCAGACTGCCAAATTTGTAGAATTCCCTATGTCTACCCTGAAGAAAGGTTAGGTAGACTTAGGGATAAGGAAGCCGAAATCTGCTGACCGGAAGGCCAGCCGTTCGGTTCCTACGAACCAGAAGGAAGTAACCCTCTGACCAGAAGCGATACTTCGGAGCAAGAGGAGAGCCAATCCTGAGGATCGGTTCTACAAAAGAAACAAAAGGATAAATTGGCTGGTTGGATCCAGAGCTGCATGTTCCAACCGCCGAAGAAATAGCCAGCGATTGGATTATGGAATTGCTTCGTCCGGTTCTGACTGATCCGGCGCCTTCTGGCAGGGGTTTGGTTCGGTCATTTCCCCCGGTTCAGGATTATTCCCCCTGAAGATTTTTACGAACCGGAGGGGGATTTTAAAGAGGATGATTACAACGGTGAAAGTCTGGATGTGCCTGTGGAACCGGATATCTCCCCAGACAGACCTTCTGGTGTTTCCCCTCCTAGGCTTTCTGAGTCCCCTTCCCACTTTCTGTTCTACAGAAAAGTGTCTCACACCCTCCAGCTTCCTATTGAGGAAGCTATAGAAGATCAAGAGGAGCCTGACTACATAGAGACGATGGACATCCCAGAGTCTAAGACACTGTCTATTCCCCTTCATAGGTCATTTGGGAAACAGACACAAAAAATTCTTAGGTCTCCCAACTCTGTACCTCCTGTTGACAAGAGAATGGACAAGAGGTACACCTTGTCAGGCTCGGATATGGAATTTCTTAGCCAACAATGCAGCCATGTTGGGGTAGTGCAGGCTGCTGCCTATGACGAGGCAAACATCCCCTTGGCTTCACACCCCCCAGACAAAGATTCCAGGAAGATAGATGCCATGGCAAAGAAACAGTACTTGTCATCATCTTTGGGACTCAGGCAGGCTAATTATATGGCCTATACAGCCAGGTACCAGAAGTCCAGATGGGACACTGTACTGGCACTGGCTAAACAGGCTTCCCCCCAGCTAGCCAAGGAGCTGAAGGGGGTGGCTGCTGATGGGATTGAGGCATCAAAGGTGTAATTTCATGCTGCTGTGGACTCCAATGATGTATCATCAAGAGTCATGGCTACATCTGTGGCTCTTCAGAGAATGGCTTGGCTCAGATGTACTTGCCTTTCGCAGGACACCCAGGCTAAGGCCATGGATTTCCCTGTAGTGGGTAATTCTCTGTTTGGGGAGCAGACAGAGAATTACATGAAGAAAAATGGATGTGTACAGGACCACTTAAAGAGTGTCAGGCCAAGGAGGCAGGCAGCTCCTCAGGGGCAGCAGTCTAGGGACAGGGGCAGGCCTTTTCACAGGCCTTTCTACCAGGCGCAGGCCTCCTCTTCCTTTTCTCAGCGGGGGTTCTTCAGAGGGAGAGGCAGAAGGGGGATGAGCAGGGCTGCATCCACCCCTCAGCCTAAGGCTCCTGCCAAGCAGACACCCTGATGTGTCAGCCTGGGTCGACTCCCCCATTCCAGTAGGAGGCAGGCTGGCTTACTTTGTCCAGGACTGGATGTCTGTTACCTCAGACAAGTGGGTCCTGGAGGTTGTAAGCCAGGGGCTGGTTCTTAGTTTCAAAAGTTTTTCAAAACTGAGACCCAGATCCTTTCCACCTGCAAATATTTCAGAAACCCTTGCTCTAGAGGCAGAGGTTTTGTCTCTACTGGCTTTAAAGGCCATAGAGAGAGTTCCTACTCCATACGGGGCAAAGGTCTGTACTGCAGGTACTTTCTTACCCCAAAAAAGACAGGGGAGTGGCGACTCATCCTAGATCTAAGATACCTAAACAAGCACATAATAAAGCCAAAATTCAAAATGGTAACTCTGGGAACAATTCTTCCCCCTCTGAGGTCAGGAGACTGGCTAGCCTCCCTGGACCTCAAGGATGCCTATTTTCACATTCCCATCAGGTGCTCCCATAGAAAGTACCTCCGGTTCGAATTGCCCTCAGGCCATTATCAGTTCAGAGCAATGCCCTTCAGTCTAACCTCAGCTCCAAGGGTGTTTACAAAGTGCCTAGCAATAGTGGTGACCTTTTTAAGAAGGAAAAGGATTTCTATTTTTCCATATCTGGACGATTGGCTTCTGGTGGGCCATCCAGACCAAGTCAAGTCAGATCTGCAGGTCACCCAGCAAGTTCTCACTTTCCTGGGGTTCCTTCTCAGTCTTCCCAAGTCAGTTCTCGAACCAGTACAGCTCCTCACTTTTATAGGAGCAGAGCTGAACACCCTCAAGGGAAGAGCCTTCCTTCCTTTGGAAAGGGCAAAAGCCATCTCTCAGCTGGCCTCTTCCTTTCTCCCTCTGGTTTCTCGACCAGTAAGGCATTTTCTGCAGCTTCTAGGCCACATGGCAGCTTCCACAGCTGTGGTCCAAGGGGCCAGGTTTCAGATGGGGGACATTCAGTTCCATCTGAGAACCTTTTGTTCCCAAAGGAAAGATCCTGTTACCAAGCTAGTTCCTGTTACTCAGACCTTAATTTAGGCCCTTCTGTGGTGGTAGGACCTGGACAGTCTGAGGCAAGGTGTTCCATTTGTCCCTCAGACTCGCTCTGTGGTTCTTACCACAGATGCTACCCTTTTGGGGTTGGGAGCCCATCTGGGGGCTCTCACGGCCCAGGGACTGTGGTCCCCTCAGGAATCCCTTCTTTACATTAACCTTCTGGAGCTCAGGGCAGTACTTCTTGCCCTACAAGCTTTCTCTCAGACAATACAGAACAAGGTGGTTCAGGTCAGGACAGACAGCACTACCACCATGTGGTATATCAACAAGCAGGGAGGCACTCTGTCCACGGCCTTGTGCATGGAGGCCATGAAAGTTTGGTCCCTGGCTTATTTCCTGCAGACCTCTCTAGTTGCAGTCCACCTCCCAGGAAAGGACAATGTGATAGCAGATGCATTGAGCAGGATTTCCCAGGGCCATCACGAATGGTCTCTGGATCCTTTGGTGTTGAAGGTGATCTTCTCAAGGTGGGGCACTCCGGAGATAGATCTCTTTGCAGCCCCAGACAATCACCAACTTCCTCTGTTTTGTTGCAGACCCCCAGTCTTGGGTTCAGTCCCTCTGGATGCTCTGATTTTGAACTGGGAAGGGAAGTTTCTTTATGCCTTCCCTCCTTTTCCTCTATTGTTCAAGGTTCTAGTCAAGGTAAGGTCACAACCATGCAAAGTGATTCTGATTGCTCCAGACTGGGCCAGGCAGCCTTGGCAGTCCATCTTCCCCTGTGTCTTCCCAGGAATTACAATCTGCTAACATCAATTCAGGGGAAGATTTGTTACCCCAGTCTCCAGTCAGTCAATCTCAAGGCATGGCTCTTGAAGTCTTAGAGTATGCAGATTTACATCTGTCCCAAGGGGTTCTGGATATCCTCAAGGCTTCTCGAGAGCCTGTCACAAGAAAAACCTACAACTCCAAATGGAAAAGGTTCAGTATTCGGTGTTCCAAGAAGCACATTTCCCCAGACACTGCAGAGTTGTCTAGAGTTCTGGATTACGTGGTTTACCTTAATAGCCTAGGCGTCAAACCAGCTACTCTCAAAGTTCATTTGTCAGCTATTTCTGCTTTCCTGTCAGTGGGGAAATCTTCTTCCTCTCTGTCATCTCACCCTGTATTCTGTAAATTTTTCAAAGGATTGCTTCATACCAATCCCCCTTTTAGGGATCCTGCTCCTGCCTGGGATTTGAATATTTGTATTGCTCAGCTGTTACAGCCCCTTGAGCCTATGTCCTTAGTAGAGCTCAAGTACTTGACTTGGAAAACTGTGTTTTTGGTTGCTGTTACTTCTGCCAGACGTATCGGTGAACTGCAAGCCCTGTCAGTGGAGCCTGACTTCATTTCTTTCCATAGGGATAAGGTGGTCCTTAGAACCAGTAGAAGGTTCCTACCTAAAGTGGTTTCTGATTTCCACTTAAACCAGTCTATGTCTCTTCCTGTGTTCTTCACTGATTACACCTCCTCAGGGGAACGGAGGCTACACAGTTTAGATGTTAAAAGGCCCTTAGTTACTACATAGAACGTAGAAAGGGTCACAGGTTTGACTCCCTCCAGTTGTTCCTCACTTATGGGGAACTAGGTAAGGGAAAACCTGCCACCAAGAGAACCATTGCCAGGTGGATTGTGTCCTGTATTCAGTTCTGCTATGAAAAAACTGGGAAGAATGGCACCCTCAGGTCTGAGGGCTCATTCCACTAGAGGTACAGCTGCATCTCTGGCTGCAGCTAGGGAGATCCCCTTGTTAGAAATCTGTCAAGCAGCCACTTGGAAAACAGTTCATACCTTCACCAAGCATTACTCTCTGGATATCCAGGCTAGGAGTGATGCTAGGTTTGGCACAGCAGTACTTCGGAGCCTATTCCCAAAGTAGGTTCTGTCCCTCCTCCTTGGAGGTACTGCTTGGTAGTCTGCAAATTGTCAGAATACAGCAAGACTTCATGTTGTTTGAAGAAAAAAATTACTCACCTTAGTAATTGTGTTTCTTCTAATGGAGTCTTGCTGTATTCTGACTCCCTCCCTCCCTCTCAGAACCTGTTTTGGGAAGTGGGTGGGCAGGTGCATGTTGCACCCAGGGTGCCTTTATACTCCTGTTGTGTTGGGTGCTTTGGATTTGTTTAATTAAGAGTTTTTAGTTCTTATTACCTGGTTTTGTTCTTTGGGTTTCCTGACTTGAGTCTTTTAAGGAATCCAAAATCTTTGTTGCCAGTTGGCTACTAGGAGTTTTTACAATTTCCACATTTTATAGTCAGTGAGTTTTAGCTCGTAAGAATCTGACTGTTTGGTTTCAAAAGGACACAGGCAGAGTTTTCAACTGAGCTCGAGCCCAACGTTCTATGCCTGGCATAGAATTTAACCCTTCACTCTCCGGGGCAGTTCAAGAGCTGGAGCTAACTGCAGATTGTCAGAATACAGCAAGACTCCATTAGAAGAAACACAATTACTAAGGTGAGTAATTTTTTTCTTACTTGGCATTCTCCATAGAGCTTCGGCTTATCTCTTGAGGGGGGAGTACAGGGTGAAGGGAGTATACCCACAAATGAGCAGAACGTCAGGAGGCAGGCGAGGAGGATGGGGCCTTCCTGGATATACCGGGGTCCACAGGAAACCGGTGCTGCTTTTCCATTTTCTTCCTTTGGTCTCCCTGGAAGATGCTCGCTCACAAAGGGGACGGATGTACATGTGCAGGCACACACTGTGCATGCTCAGTTTGGGTCCCCGGCCCGCATCTTCCCCCTCCCACTTGGCCACCAGCTGCACAGCCACCTCTTGTCACCCAGGTGGCACTGTTGCAGCGAGGATGGTGTCTCTCCCTCCCTGGAGCAGGAGAGCATTCTCTGGGATGCTCATTCCACCCCCCCAACCCCAGCTGGCCCTCAAACCAAACTTGGGTCACCAGTGTCATGAACGGTAGCCCTGCCGCTGTGCTGACGGGCCAACTGTGCATTTTTAAAGAAACCTGTGCTTGTTATTTGTTTTCTTTTGCTGTTTGTTTTTGTTATTTTGTTTTTAAGTGGAAACTTTTTTATTTTAATGGGAACAATGTAGTTACGAACTATGTGTATACCAGAGATTAGTGATTGGCCAAATAATGCGTTTAGACCAATAAAGTTATTAGGATTCTGAAGCCCATTTTATAATTAAGCAATAAGGCACAACAGGGTGTGGGTTATTGGGGATTAATCCACGCCTTGTGTGGTTTGTCACAAGGCGCAGCCGAGTGACTTAACCACACAAGAAGTGGGTAAATCACCCAATAACTCACACCCTGGAGTGCCTTAGTGCGATTCTACAGTGGATCCATGTGTAACATAAATTTAAAGTGTTTAATTATGTTTTTTATAAATGCCATTCCTCAGCTGTGGGTTATGCCAGATTTACCCACAGTCATGTGACATGTTTTGACCAATGAGGTTACAGGATTTTCACACACCATTGTATAATAATAAATATTAAGTTTCATCTCAATACATTTCCTTCCCCAGGCTTGCGAAACTTGCCTAGGTCTCTTATGATACCAGGGACCTCTGGTTCTGGAAACAGCGATGCTGACAGCGGTGTGTTTGCAGTTCCCACAACCCTGCCACCCAACAGTCGCCATGGGAAGGTATACTCACCAAGCAAAGAGGCAGAGCTCTCCTTCCGTCAACAACTGGACTCCCTCAACGTAAGCATGGCAGTGCAAGCAGAGAAATGAAGTAGGACTCAGTGATAGCTGTAAAGTCATTGTGATCGTCAGTAGTTCAACATCTTGACAAGCAGTAGCCTGTAGAGAGCTACAGGCCTGTCACAGAGACCTTTTAGCATTGGGTGGGGGTACCTCATAGGCTCAGGGCAAAGGCTTTAAGAGTGTGGTGAAGGCAGCAGTTGTGTAGCTACAGTGTATTAACCTATGAGAGAGAATTTATTTCCTGAAAGGAATTAGCTGGGCCACAGGTGAAAAAAATAAACAGAAGGCAGTATGTGATGTTATATGATGACTGTATACTGTGCTGCTAAAGCACTAGCAGGATTCCGGCTGCCACATTTTTTTCTCTCACACTGTAACCTGTATAAAGCACAAAATCAGATTTCAGGTTGCAAAGGCCAGGGAGTGCACACACCATAATAATTTAGTAATAATGGTATTCCCTTTCATTATACTTATACTATGATAATGTTTCTACCATGAAACCCCTAGCCAGATGTAGTCTTCGAACTGCAGGTTATAGAAAAGACAGTCCTCCCAGTTGAATATAGGGCTGTCCCCTGTTGGCTTAGTGAAAGGGAGTCTGTGGGCTTCAGTACACGGCTCCCTTGGGTGAAATGCTTCTGGCGTGATGCAAGATGCTGACCAAGGGCACAGTGGTGGTGTGTACCTAATTTGGTGCTAGTGTCCGTGTGATGAGTGGTTCTGGCAGTGGGAGTGTATCTATTAGGTCATACAGGTAGCAACACTTAGCAATAAGGTGTTGCCCTAGAGATAGAACTTTAGAATATTGAAAGTTCAAACTCTGGAGAATGGTCACACTTCCTCCTGTATTCTGATGGATGATTTTTTTCGCTGCTGAAGAGTCACCCCAGAGTCCTGGTGCACTCCCAGTGCCTGGTTTTTCTTTCTTTTTTTTTTTTTTTGTAGCATTTCTTTATGCACTCCCTCTGATGGGTATCCTTCCAAAGTACTCACACGGCGAGGATTGCTACTCCCGGCCTGAACCCTAGATCCACAGTGATTCCCCCCCCGTCGACCAGGCAGACCCTAGCGCCTCGGGTCACCCCCGGGCCGGGCCCGCTTCTCCCTAGTGGCCTTATCTGTATTTAGAGAGAGCCTTACCTGGATTGTGGGTCGGCCCTGGAGATCAGCAGCGGTGAAGCGGGCGGTGATGGGATGTGCATCCTGCCCCTGGAGCCCCCTTCATCTCCATGCCATCGGGAGGGATTTTCCTTATTGCGTGCTTTCCCCCAAGGAGTGCGACCTGCGCTGACGTCTGCCGCACTCCCTCCCCTCTACAGTTCAGCTTGGCATGCCTGCAGTACTCTCGGTCTCCACTGGGAGTCACTAGGCAGCCGAGCTAGCCCCGAAACCCTCTCCAGAGAGAGGAGAGCAGTCCTCCGGACCCTCAATCCTCTCTCTCCCCTGCCAACCCCCGGCGGCCCAGGCTCGTTCCGAACCTGGGTCGCCGGCGTGGCGTGAGTTGTGGCATCCAGTACCTCAACCTTCAGCGCCACTGTGCCGAACCTGTTTTTTCATTTTGACTACCGTTTTATTTTGTAAATATCATGAGTTTATTTGATACCATGTGTTATTTTAGTTTTTTAATTTTTTGCATTTTTTTTTTTTCTCTAGCGGTTCCGCTGTGGTTCATGGAACTGGGACAGTTCTGTTTTTCACTGTTTCCTGGTTTGGATCTCCAGTTACAAAATGCGCAACTAGAAAGTGATTTTATTTAAACTGGACTTCATTTTTAAAGTGGTTGCACTTTTTTCTCTAGTACAGCTGCTAAAAAGTTTGTTTTTTTTTTTTAATGCTACTTTCTGTCTGAGTGGCATGTCAGGAAGGTCTAAATCCAGAAGACCCAGTTTTCTTTTTAAGCAGTGTAGATCCTATAAGGATTGGTTGATAAAAGCAGACAACCAGAAGCTTTGCTTTGATTGAGTGGGCCCAGATAAATATTTTTAAATTGTGAACTCTGCAATGTCTTCTGTTTATAAAAGAAAGAAACTGAGGGCAGCTAACAGCAGTCTGCACCAACTTCAACAAAACCTTTACAGAAATGCTGTCCTGTAAAGCACAATAAAAGGATGGACAAAGGTACCACTGAGGGCAAAAAGTATACTTCAGATGGCTCCTCATCTCTGCAGTGTCTCAAGTACCCAGGGAGACTGAAAAAAAGCTGCGTGTGCTCCTCTGTGAAAGAGCAGTCGGGCTTGACCACAGCAGCTGCTGCTCAGCAGTGTGCCGTTGTTGGGAGGGATGGTGCTGTGCCACCGGTGCTACTGCTCAGCAGTGTGCCGTGGTTGGGAGGGATGGTGCTGTGCCACCAGTGCTGCTGCTCAGCAGTGTGCATTGGTTGGGAGGGATGGTACTGTGCCACCAGGGCTGCTGCTTAGCAGCATGCCGAGGTCAGGAGGGATGGTGCTGTGCCACCAGTGCTGCTGCTCAGCAGTGTGCATTGGTTGGGAGGGATGGTACTGTGCCACCAGGGCTGCTGCTTAGCAGCGTGCTGAGGTCAGGAGGGATGGTGCTGTGCCACCAGTGCTGCTTACCAGCAGCATGCCGTGGTTGGGAGGGATGGTGCTGTGCCACCAGTACTGCTGCTCAGCAGCGTGTCATGGTCGGGACGGATGGTGCTGTGCCACTGGTGCCGCAGCTCAGCAGCGTGTCATGGTCGGGAGGGATGGTACTGTGCCACCTGTGCTGTGCCTCAGCAGTATGCCATGGTCGGGAGGGGTGGTGCTGTGCCACCGGTGCTGCTGCTCAGCAGCGTGCCGTGATCAGGAGGGAGGGTGCTGTGGTCTGGAGGGATGATGCTGGGCCACCGGTGCTGCAGCAACCCCTGCGGTGGACCAAAGGAGCTTGCTTCCTCAGCAGCACACAGACAGCTAAGTGCACAAGGGAAAAGGGAGGATGGGAAAATCCCCAAATCCACCCATATGACAGTTGGTCCAGGTCAAAGGCGTGCGGTCAAAAATGGCGTCAAAAAGGGCGCTGTGCAGACACCAAAAATCGCACAGTCAAAAACCACACCAGTATAAATCAACCAACTCCAAACCATGCACTTTTGTGCCCGCACGGTTTTTGACTGTGCATTTCTGTTTTCGCGGTTTTTACCAGATACAATGACAGCTTGGGTTCCTGCCCCCAATCCAGGTGCCTGCCAATACTGGATCCTCGTTGTCACGGTGGGCTGCCTGGGGGAGGGTCCTTCTCCTGGAGCCCCTGCCATGGTGGTAGTGGAGGAACTTTGGTGCACTGCTTTTGTGGGTCTGGGGGGGTGCAGGGGTCAACAAGCCTGATTGGGGTAGGAAATAAGGCATATACTGTACTTGGTGGAGCATGCCGAAGAAGAAACAGTTAATCAGGAAAAAAAAACAAAAACATTGTGATGGAAAGAAGTAGGCAGCCTCAAAGAGGTTATTCTGTTCTTTTCAGTTGTCATCTACAAGGGCTCTGATCACAGAGGCACCTCTACTAGGTTGAGGAGGACATCTGAAGGGGAGAACAATAAATGGAATTTGAAATTCTTGAGGAAGGAAGGATGGAGCACAAAAATGTGCTGGCACTCTGAGCAGAACTCCTTTTTCATGAAGACCTTTCGCTCCCTGTTGATGGCCGAACAATCCTGATAAAGACAGTCAATATAACAGCTATATATTACCTAAACAGACAGGCAGCAGGTCATCAAAACTCTACACAGAATTGAAAGGAAAATATGGAACCTTGCATATGGCTTAAATGCAAACCTATCTGTAGCTCACCTAGCTCGAAAGAACTTAGTAGCAGATTCATTCAACAGGATGGGGCATGTAATCTACAAGCGTGTCTGAACCAAGGGGTTCTAACCTCAGTGTTTCAGAGATGGATCTCCTTGCCTCATGGGAAAACGGAAAATACCCCAGTGCTGTTGCAGACCTCCTTCACTGGGAACAGTCGCATGGGATGCACTAACCCTCTCGTGGAGAAACAAGTTCCTTTATGCATTCCCTCAGTGGCGGCAGCTCCATGGGATGTTCTAGCTCTTCCCTTTTGAGGGGGGGAGGTACAGTTTCTGTATGCATGCCATTCATTTTCATTGAATCACAAAGTGTGGTTAAAATGGAAAAGACTGCTACAGTGATTCCTTGTAGCACCAGACAAGGCAGCCTTTGATACTCACTGATGCTGACAGAATCTCAAAGAATACCAGTAGACCTGCTACTAAGACAAGACCTATTAGACCAGGTGTAGATGGAGGTGGGGTGTCACCTGAGAGCTAAAAAAAGGTCGATGGTTATTAAATGTAGCAGATAAACCCACAATTCATGCTCTGTCTGTTGATTGTATGAATGCTGGGGCAAAATGGTAGTTTGCATCAATTTTGTACAGACGCTTTGACAAACTTTGCAATTTCCAGCTCCACATACTTAATGCAGATTCTTGGGCCATTACTTCAAGAGTAAGTGAAATATACATTCAAGTATGGTCTCAGTGAATAGACGGGAGTTAGAGCTTTAAAATGCACACCCATACGTTACCTCAAAAGATTAATGTTAAAAGTTATAGGGCTAAATACCAACCACCATCCCTTAATTTCTTGCGAAATTTCAAAATATTCTTAAATTTAATCTTGTCAGACAGGATTTGTTGCGCTTTATAAGGTAATTTATGTTGTCTAAAAGGGTAAGAATTCTGCTTTGAAATGCATGTGTGGTTGTGACGTTTTAAGGTAATACAAGAGGATAAATTGATAAAAGGGAAGACACAGTAACTGGACATGGAACAGGTGTTGCATACCAAGAAGAATCTGAAGGCCCCATTCTCAGAGAAGATTCTCTTGAAATTCCTCACTCAAAAAGGACGACAATTGTATCTAACAAAAGGAATTAGAACATCGGCAGGTGAATTCAAAGAAGGAGCCGACCACATTTGGCAATATGCCCAAATCTGCTGTGCCAGCATCAGTGGTTAATATTGGCAAGGCAAAGCTAATGCTATAGAAACTCAGTTGTGAAGCACACAGGGAGGAACAGCTTGTCCCAAGGTTTACTGGTTGGCTGACGCTAGTTTGCAACAATCATTCAAGTTCACCAAAGAAGAAGGTTATCAAATATCTTCCACAAACCCATCACTGATTATGCCACTGTAGTTGAATACCTCACACAAACACAAGAAATAGCTTGGCAAGTAAATATGCCCTGTGTTCACCTGACACTTGATGTTGGAGCAGCAGCCAAGGTGTGGAATTTCCCTGATCAATTCCACAGTGTCATAATACATTTGGGAGATTTCCACCTATTCCTGGAAAACTTTAGCATTATAGGACAATTAGTTGGTGGCAGCGGCTTTGAGGACATAGTATTTCAGGCTGGTCTTTGTTTCTCTGGCAGCATAAGGGGAATTTTGTGTGGGAAATATTACAGTCAGGCATGGACTGCACATGAACATTTTGCAGATGCCTTAGAGTGATCGCTTCAGGTCAGATTTCTAGAGTATTCAACAGAATTGAATACCACCCCTGCAGTATTGCTTGACCTGATCAGATCATCGCTTCAACCCACAGACTTCCATAAACTGCTTCAGGAAGATGAGATTGTCACTTTCCAGACTAAGTATGAGGCCTTCAGGCTGCAGATTCGTCACAGTGAGCTGGGGAAAAAAACCCACAGCTCTGGATGACATATCTGGATATAGCGTATCGGCACCATTTGCTCCACATAGCAATACAAGAAAACAACTTTGATCTAAGACTACTGTGTTGGCAATATTCACTGCCCCTGGTCTTCGCGTTCAGCAAGCAAAATTATGCTTAATATTGGGCTTACTATGTGCACAGACTTGAAAGTCTTGAAGCTTCTCATCCAGGGTCCAGGACATTAGTTGAAAAGCAGGGCGTTCAGTTCAAAGGAGCCATCACAAAGCTTCTGGGGAATCAGTTGACCAAGCAGGTGAGCAGGCATACAGTCGAAGTGCCAGAATTCCAGGTGGAATCAAACACTTTACTGCAGATCAAATGATCTGTGATAAATGAGTGTTAAATCAGCCACATCTAGCAACATTCAGAGAGACACTTTTGGAGATGGCTGGCCTTAACAGTTTAGCCAGTAATCCGTAAAAAGCATGCAGGCCATCTGAAATCAAGTCAGAACAACGTGTCAAAGCCACATTGACTCTTCTCGATTGTCAAAGCCTTACTGACTCTTCTTGATCAAGAGTTTATCAGCCCTTTCAGTGCTGCTTTAGATGCTTGAAGATTGCACAGTTTGTCCTCAGGAGCACCTGTTGTGCCTGATATTGAAGAGAACCTCATCAGTATTATTGAATGAGGTACAGAAATGCATGAACAGTTTATCAAAGAAAGACTGGAAAGTGGTAAAAAGAAATGTTTTGATCCAGTTTCAGAGGCCCCACTGAAAACCTTCAATGATTCAAACAAAAAAGCACAAGCAACTACCAAAGGAAACGTTACAGAACTTAAATTTGAAAGAGATATATTGGGAAAATGTTTGGCCCTTTTAAACGAGCACAACTTTCCTGTAGAGATAAACAAGTTATTAACATAGTGCCTGGGCCCCAGTCCCTCTGAGTCGAGCCATTGCAGATGGAACTAGACGGACAACACCAAAGAGCAAGTTACTTGAGGTGCTAGCAGAATACTGTCCAGTGTTAGACACTTCAGAGCTTCTCCCCAGGAAAAGTGTCTCAGTATACAAAGTTGATCTAATGGCAACAGTGCGGGTTATGACAGAAATCCCTGAAACCTTCTGTGATCTGGCAGTGAAACTCCTGAATAGCCTTCCAAAGGGATTTGCAAGAGTGGAGGTTGTTGCGGATACAGAGAGAGAGCAGTCAGTCAAAGAGGCTGAAAGATTTCAACGAGGATTTAGTGAGAAGCATATCAAAGGTCCTAACACCAAAGTGCCAAAGAATTTCAATTACTTCCTTTCTAATGGATCTAGCAAGGAGTGCCAGATTGATTTGATCATGCAGGTCTGGGGAGAAAATTGCACAAGTTTGCCACAGGGTCAAGCAATTTTTTTTTTCAAGGAGAGACAAGTGCTACATAATCACCAAAGATGGGACTGTAGTTGTGGATGATCTCTGTTCTGACAAGGAAGAAGCAGTCACAAATATTGCCCTTCATGTGCAACATTCCATTACAATACGTCCTGGCCCTGTTATCATCTGATCACCATCTGGGGATACCAATATACCAGTAATTTTACTGTCATTATTTTCAGAATGCGAGCAAAGTATATACCTGGACAATGGCCATGGTAACAGTAGGAAAATCTTCTATATTAGCAAGTGAAATGACCACTGCAACAAAGAAAGCCTTAGTCAGTTTCCATGCATTCACAGACCTTGACTGTTTTTGTGTACTTCTAAAAGGGTAAGAAGATTTGGTGGAACGTCCTTCAAAAGTACCCCAAATTCCTGGATAGCTTTCAGAAAGTTGGGAGTGATTGGCAACTGAATAATGGTGTTGAAGTTCTGCTGGAGGAATATGTCTGTAAACTGTATGGAAGGAAGCAAGTTACTGGTGTAACTATAGCAAGGCGGCAGATCTTCTGGAAGAAATATAACAAAGAGAACAGAATAACTTATCTGTGTCGGCTACCACCATGCCAGGAAACTCTGAAGTTATATATTCTACCAGCCAACTACGTCTGCCAGTTGTGGAGGCTTTCTTTTGTTGCAGTTATCAATGCCCCAAATACAGCTTTGCATGTTTGGACTGATGATCTCAATGTGAAGTGGACGGACACACCATTTCCAGATGATATGTCTCTGCTCTATAATGCAAATGATGAGGACCAAGATGTATGTGATTACCAAGATGATATTGACGTATCCTACGATGATGAAGATTTTTCCTAGATGGACAAGACTAAGTTCCACCACTCACCAACAGTCGTATCTTAAATTTTAAATTTTTTGAAATAAAAACATTTTGTGTATAAAAAAAAAAAAAAAAAAAAAATTCCATTTAGATAAATTTCCTTCTTTAAAAAACTTCTAAAATTAACCTTTGAGGCAACTTATGGGTATGCATTTTAAAGCTGTAGCTCCCACCTATTCATTGAGATCACACTTGAATGCATGTTTAAATTAGTGTTGAAGTAATGGTCCAAGAATCTGCATTAAATACACATAGCTCAAATTGCAAAATTTGACAAGGTATAAACTTGCTAAAATTTCATCTGTTAATGGTGTCTTCCCTTTTATTAATTTATTCTCTTGTATTACTTTGAGGCTTCAGAACCACATATGCAGTTCAAAACAGAATCCTTACCCTTTTAGACAACATCAAATTATATAATAAAGCGCAATAAATCCTGAAAAGATTAAATATAAGAATGTTTTGAAATTTCAGAAGAAATTAAAGGGTGGTGGTTAGTATTTATAATTTTTATTAATCTTCTGCGGTAACATATGGATATGCATTTTAAAGCACTAACTCCCGCTTACTCATTAAGCCTGCACTTGAATGTATACAGTGCCTTCAGAAAGTATCCCCCCCTTGGATTTTGTCACATTTTGTGATGTTGCAAACTCAAATTAAAATACATTTATGTGGGATTTTTTTTTCACGTATCTACACAAATTACTCTATAATGTCAAAGTGGAATGAAACGTCTGGAATTTTTTGTACATGTAATTTAAAATAAAAACCTGAAATGTCTTGATTTGATAAGTATTCACCCCCTTTGCTATGATACTCCAAATTGAGCTCAGGTGCATCCAATTTCCTTGTGAGATCACTCTGAAACTTGAATGGAGTCCACCTGTGGTCAGTTCAAATGGTTGACATGATTTCAGAGGAAATACACCTGTCTCTATAAGGTCCCACTGTTGACAGTGCATGTCAGAGCAGAAACTCTACCATGAAGACCAAGGAGCTGTCTGTAGAACTCCGTGATAGAATTGTGAGGAGGCTTCGATCTGGGGAGGGGTATAAAAACATTTCTAGGGTGTTGAAAGTTCCCAGGAGCACAGTCAAGTCCATCATTGGGAAATGGAAAGATTACGGAACCACTCAGACTCTTCCTTGAGCAGGCCGTCCTCCCAAACTGAGCAACCGGGCAAGAAGGACCTTGGTCAGGGAAGTGACCAAGAACCCAATGACCACCCTGACAGAACTACAGAGTTCCATGGCTGAGATGGGAGAACCTGTCCCGAGGACAACAATCTCTGCAGTACTTCACAGATGTAGCCTCTATGGGAGAGGTAGGCTAGAGGAAGCCACTCCTGGAAAAAGCCACATAATAGCATGCCTGGAGTTGCAAGAAGGCATGTGGCAGACTCTGAGACCATGTGGCAAAAGATTCTCTGGTCTGATGGAACAAAAATTGAACTCTTTGGCCTGAATGCAACGCGCTATGCCTGGCGCAAACCGAACACAGCTCAGCACCCGTGTAACACCATCCCTACCTTGAAGCATGGTGGTGGCAGCATCATGTTATGGGGATGTTTTTCAGCGGCAGGGACTGGGGCACTTGTCAGGATAGAGGGAACAATGAATGGAGCCAAATACAGGCACATCATTGAGGAGAACCTGCATCAGTCTGCAGTAGACCTTGGACTGGGGCGAAGATTTACTTTCCAACAGGACAACGACCCCAAGCATACAGCCAAAGCAACACTGGAGTGGCTTCAGAACAAGAAGGTGAATGTCCTTGAGTGGCCCAGCCAAAGCCCAGACTTGAATCCCATTGAGAATCTGTGGAAAGACATAAAGATTGCGGTTCATGGACACTCCCCATCCAACTTGACAGAGCTTGAGCAAATCTGCAAGGAAGATGGGCGGAATCCCCAAATCCAGATGTGCAAAGTTGATACAGACATACCCAAGAAGACTCAAAGCTGTAATTGCTGCCAAAGGCACTTCTACAAAGTATTGACTCAGGGGGGTGAATACTTAAGTAAACAAGATATTTCATTTTTTTATGTTTCATACATTTTTGTTACACAATACAAATATTTTTGCCCCTTTCAATTGTTGAGTGCTCTGTGTGAATCAAGGGGGAAAACAAATCATTTCAATGCATTAAAAATTCTGGTAGTAACACAGCAAAATGTGTCAAAATCCAAGGGGGGGTGAATACTTTCTGAAGGCACTGTATTTCACTTAGTTTCAAAGTAATGGCCCAAGAATCTGCATTAAGTACATGGAGCTGAAAATCGCAAAATTAGTTAAGATGTCAGTACAAAATTGATGCAAACTACCATTTTGCCACAGCATTCATGCGCTCAACAGACAGATCATGAATTTTGTGTATATCTGCTACATTAAATAACCATCAGCATTTATTTAGCTCTCAGGTGACACCCCACCTCCATCTACACCTGGGCTATATTGACACTGTTAAAAGGCAGCATGACCGACCTAGACCTCACATCACTTAATTTGAGAGCATGGTTGTTGAGCAGTTTGAGTATTCTAAACCGAACCTCTCTAACCAGGTCCATGAGGTTTTGAAAGTTATTAGAAAGCTAGCAGCTAGGAAAACTTGTACTTCCAAATGAAAATTATTCAGCATTTGGTGTGACTCTCACCATGCCACTGTAAAAACTGTAGATGTGTCAGTGTTACTGAATTGCTTAATACATTTACATGCACAAGGCCTGAAGCTTTCCACACTAGAATCCCCATATTCAAAGGAGATGTATGGCACAACCTGGTGGCACAGGGTGATGCACCATGCAACTCCCAACAATGTGCGGCAGTGCAATATTCAGAAGGATGGGATGTGCCAGCCGCAATGAAATGGGCCTGGGCGCAACAGTAATGTATGCTGCCCGAGTGGAGAGGGCGTTCCCATGAATAAGCCATGCAGCAGCATATTCAGAGGGAATGCACCCCTCACTGGCCAGAGATGTGCGGCCCAAATATACACCACGAAAAGCTGTCCTCAGTCAGCCGGCCACCCACAGGTGGGCCGTGGAAGTGCTCAGAGGTGCACTGCAGCCTGCCATCCCCAGCGGACCAGTGACCCCCCCCCCCAAAGCCCTGCTTGCTGTAACGGACCGTAGTCACAGCCAAACACCCTGGTAGTCTAGTGGAACCCCCTGACCTGATTTCTGACAATAGCCAACATGAGGAGTACCCCGTTACCATAGTGTAGGGGCCCCCCCACCGTGCCAGTGACCGGCTCAGCCCAACACCCCCTCCCACAGCTGGACACCGACTCACAGGCACCAGGGAGCTGTCATAAGTTAGAACAGCGCTCAGTGGTTGTTGCAGGCGATGGCCCCGAACATTGCCAGACCCCCCATCCCCGGTAACCATAATGTGGTGCCCCCCCCCACACCTATCACTGGTGCAGCAGACCAGCACCAATCTCCTGTCCCTGGTGGCGAGTGCCCCGCATCCCTACTTGGCAGTATAGTGATGTCCCCAGCCCATTCCCCAGTGGTTGATCGCTCTGTTGTAGTACTATAATTAATATCCCTAGTGGTCACTGGGCCACACAGGCGACCGGGTTGAGGGAATGAGCCCAGGGGTTGGCAGGAGGGAAGAGATCGAGTGTCCGTAGACTGCTCTTTCTTTCGGGCGGGCTCAGGAGCGTCGGCTCATGGGCGACCTCTGGCCAGTGGCAAGGGCACCAGCATAGCGGCGTTTGACATGCTGGGCGTCAGGCTGCGGCACGATGACATGATGGCCGGCTCCACAAGGGACAGAAACACAAAGCCAGAAAAAAAACCTCCACGCCAAGGGAGATGAAGGGGTTCCAGGACACAGCCTACATCCCACTGATGGCCCCGCGATCGGAGGACTCCATGGCTGACCACCACCCAGCTAAGACCTCTCTAATTCCAGAAAGGCCGTCATGAAGGACGATCTCACCCCGGGGCGGGGGTTGTCGGGGGGAGTGTCTCTGGGCAGTGGCAGGGTTCAGTCAGGGAGTAGAGGCTGGTGTCGAGAGTACATCCCGGAAGGATGCCCAGGTGTGGTGACGACTAAACAGAGTTAACAAAAAAAATTTTTTATTTATATATATTGTATTTTTTATATATATATATATATGTGTATATATATATATATCACTGGTGGTCTAGTGGAGCCTTCCCAGCCCAACCGCCGCACCCTGCACACCCGACCCATTGCCCACACCCCTGGTAGTCAAGTGGCCACCCACCCCAGTAAATGGTAACCCACCACCCAACCCCAGCCGGCGACTGGCACAGCCCTCCACACCCATCCACGGCCAGCCGCTGACTGAACAACACCGGGCACATACTGTAAATGGGGCTCCTGCTGGACAGCTAACGAGGCGTCCTGGCCCGCGGTATGCTCTCCGATGCTGTTCAATCGATTTAGTGTCAGGGCAAGGGTTAGACCTTTTGTCCGGTCCAGTGGCTAGCATTCTCGATTACCTGTGGTCCCTCTCCCAGTCGGGCCTTCAGTCAATGACCCTTAAGGTGCACCTGGCTGCCATCTCTGCTTACTGGGCATGGGCCGGTCAGCAGTCGGTGGCACAGGAGGTGGTCTGGTGCTTTTTCAAAGGCCTTGACCACATTTCCCCTCCTGTGCATAAACCACCACCACTGTGGGACTTGTTGCTGGTTTTGGCAAAGCTTATGGGCAAGTCATTCGAACCAGTGCACAGGTGTGATCTCTCTCACCTGTCATGGAAGACCGCCTTCTTGGTGGCTATTATGTCAGAAAGAAGAATCCGTGAGCTTCAGGTGCTTTCGGTGGAGTCTTCTAATATAGGAAACAGGAAGCCAATGTCGTGTGGGCGGTCCATGGTAAAAAAAAAAAAAAAACTGCTACAAGAGCTGCTGTGCACCACAGCGACCTCTTCTGGATACCCAAAAGTATTACCTACTGCAAGAGACACTCCTGAAAGATCTATTATTACGGTAAGTTTTTACATAACTGTATTTGCTGTGAGTGGTATATGATGTTCATCCACATGAACCCACCTGACCTCCCCTGGCTTTGGCACGCACGGCTGCTTCCAGCAGACCAAATCTGGTGTCATGGGGCGGAGCTGAGGGAGTTACCACCCGGGTGGGTGGAAGGAGCCAGCTAGAAGACTTTCCGGCAAGCTCTTACAGGGAAGACACTGCCAGAAGTGTGGATGAACATCATATACCACTCCTAGAACTACTGTTACAGGTGAGTAATCTGTTTTTCTAGGGACATGGATATGTTGTTCATCCACACTTATTGACAGGTTCCTTGCCGCTTTAAATCTTGCCGGAAGGTCTTCAAGCTGGCTCCTCCCACCCACCCACCGGGTGGTAAAACTCGGCTCCGCCCCATGACGCCAGATCTTCCTTAACGCTTGGAAGCTCAGGTTTCCTCCGTAACGCTCTGCGATTAAAGACTGGTTCCTAATTCTTCGGAAGTTCGAAATCAAAAAGTTTTGTGCTAAAAAGACTTCGGTCTTCTTCTCCTCGCGGCTGCGATGGACACATCGACTCCCGGTTTTCGGAGGTGCCCTTGCGGGCAGAAGACGTCTAGGACGGATCCGCACTCCACGTGCGTCTACTGCCTGGGCCTTGAGCACGACCCGCAGGCCTGCGACTTGTGCTCTTCCTTTTCGGCCTACGTCCTTGAAGACGTGCTGCCCGATTACAACTGGGCGCCCCAGAAAAATTCACGGTGAAATCTAAAGAGGCCCGTTGGCGGTGTCGCGGCGGTTTCGGCGGATCGCTTTCGAGCAGATGATAAGCCCTCGAAGAGGAAGGCGGCGGGCCGCTTCTACCGCAAACTGCGGCATTTGTCCTTCTCTCTCGGTGCCTCGTACTCGGCTTCTTTTAAGGAGCTTTGTCTGATCCTCTCGACGAAAGGTGAGGGTCCAACTTCTTCGGGACCTTTTTCCAGGTCCAAAAAGAGCAAAAGTAAGTCTCTCCGTCGACGCTCTTGGGAGCGGGAAAGATCCCCCTTCCCTTGTCGACAGTCGACTTCGGTCGACCCCTCAGCTTCGGCCACTGGCTTCACGGTGTCCCCGTCAGGCCAGTTGACCGAGACTCCCGTCGACGCGGTCGAGATTTTTCCGACCCGTTAGGAGTTGTCGACTGGGACTGAAATCCCTCTCCCCGGTGGGAGTTGAGGATCCCGTCGGCTCGTCTGTGCCTCCGGTTCCGGAGCCTTCGGTGGGATCGTCCGAGGCGAGGAGAGTGCCGATTTCCGACACTTCTCCTCGCCTTCCTCGGCCCAGTCGAGACTCTTGGTTTCGGTCTCGGACATCCTCGCGGTCCAACCGATCCCGCCGCCATAGGCGGTCTCGGCACTGCGGCAAGCGGCGCCGCTGCTCTTCCTCGGACTAGGGGAGGCTTCGGCGCAAGTTGCGTCAGAAGTACGAGGAATTCATGTGGCAACAGCTCCTTTTGACCAGGAATAAGCCGACCCAGTCATCTTCCCCGGCCATTAAGTGGCTGTCACTGGAGCAGCCGAAACAACCCCTCGTTGTAGTCGAGGAGCCTGTTCTCAGTCTGGTTGTTCGGCCAATTCCAGCTGCCCCACCGATTCTGGTGGAACCTCCGCCTCCACAGCCATTAGTTGGGGCTCCGACCAAACATTCTCGGTCGGCCTTGGGTTTGCCCCATAGGCTGTCTGTCACCCTCACTCCCGATAAACCTCGGCAGATGGAGGGTGGCTCAGGCCCGAGGCAGCTCTTTGAGGACTCTTCTGAGTCCGATGATGGTTCCTCCCTCTTCTCCAAGCGCATGGACTTGGAGTCCTCGGGAGGGCAGTCAATGGACGATAGCCCGCCGTCCTTCTTAGGGTTGCTTCGACTCATCTCGGAGTCCACGGGATGAAGCTCGAACCCATTTCTAAGCAGGGCCAGGTATCCCTCACGGAGATTCTGGACTGAGGATTCTCTCGGAGGCCTTTCCGGTGGCGAAGCCATAGTGGGTCCGGCCTTGGAACTTTGGCAGCGTCCTGCTTCCTGCCCTGCGCCTTCAGCCAGGTTGGCCAGGAGTATCGCGGTCCCTACCGGTTCCCTGTCGGTTTTGGAACACCCTCGGCCGAGGGTTGGTTACCAACAGTGTTTTCGGCGTGCGAGCATGAGGATGTGGACAAACCTCCCGACAAGGAATCAAGAAATTGGATTATGCGGACGAAAAGTCTATGCGTCCTCTCTCGGCCTTCATCAGGCCAGTTCGGCCATCCTCATGGCACATTTTCTCACGCCCTGTTGGGCTCCCTGGATGAGGTTGTCCCTCATCTTCCGCAATCTGCAGACTACGGTCAGGCAGGTGCGGGACCAGGGCAGAAGCAGTGGCAAACAGCAGCTCCAGACTGCGTTAGACTCGGGGACTCGTGTGCCAGGTCTGTGGCGGCCGCAGTGGCCATGCGTCGTCGGGCTTGGCTGAGGATATCCACCTTTACCTCGGATACCCAGCACAAGTTGGCGGATGTTCCCTTTTTGGGGACTGACCTCTTCGGCCCTGGGGTGGAAGGTCACCTGCAGAGGATCGAGAAGTCCAATGCTACCTTGGACTCGGTCTCTTCCGCTCAGAAGGACAAAGTCCGCAAGCCACAGCCTAAGCCCTTTCGTCCTTCTGCGCCTGCGGCGCGCCCGGCCCAGCAACGTCAGGGCCAGCAGGCTCGAGGAAGCAGGGAGGTAAAGGCCCAGGAGGTCCCTCGGCCGGTCCCTCCTCCAAGCCTGCCCAGTGACGGGCTGAGGGGTGTCGCCCCCATCCCTGTCACCTCACCCCTGGTTCCCCCGAGGGGGGATGGCTCAGACACTTCCTTTCCGCCTGGTCTGCTGTTACCACGGACAGGTGGGTACTGGAGGTGGTGGGAAAAGGCCTACCTCTAGAATTAAAGCAGGCCCGCCCTTCAGAGCCGTCGCACTCGGGTCCGGTGATACTGGGCTCGGTCGAACTATTATCGCCTCCTCCTCCTCCAAAAGGAGGTGATCATGGAGGTAGAGGACCCCTTTAGACCCGGGGTTCGTGTCCCGGTATTTCCTGGTTCCGAAACGGACGGGGGGCTGGCGCCCCATTCTCGACCTACATGACCTGAACAAGTTCCTAAGGTCTCAGACCTTCAGAATGGTCACTCTGGCGCAGATAATACCATCTCTGGAACACGGCGTGTGGTTCTGCTCTCTGGACCTGCAGGACGCGTTCTTTCACGTCCCTATCCGTCCATCACATCGGAGATTCCTCTGCTTTCGAGCGGAAGGATCCCTCTTGAGTTCAAGCCATGCCTTTAACTATCTCCAGCTCCCAGGGTCTTCACCAAATGCATGGCAGTGGTGACAGCATTCCTGCGGCACCGAGGTCCGGTGTACCCCTACCTGGACGATTGGCTGATAGCAGCCCCTCCAGGCGGAGGTGGAGTGGTCCAGAGATCTGGCCCTCCAGGTTTGCTCTCAAGTCGGCCTTCTCATCAACGAGGCCAAGTCGAGACTCGAGCGAAGCAGGTGATCCTGTTCATCGGGGCAGAGCTCGACTCTCTTGAGCCAGAGTATGGCTCCCGGCGGACAGGGCCGAGGTTCTTACCTCCTTTGCCCAGTCATTTCTGGTTGGGCAATCGCGCCCTGCCCGGGACTTCCTGCGCCTCCTGGGTCTCATGGCGGCCTGTACCAGCGTGGTCCGTTGGGCACGCTGGCACATGCGCGCCCTTCAGTGGGGACTGGCCAGCCAGTGGTCACAACGCTGCGATCCATTGGACCAGCTAGTGACAGTGACCCAGGAGATGTGGAACGCTCTCCAGTGTGGACCGTTCCATCCCATCTGCAGGAGGGCATCCCGTTTGTCCGCCCCGAGCCGACGGTCTCTCTATCGACCGATGCCTCTCTGATGGGTTGGGGTGCCCATCTGGGGGAACACCGAGTGCATGGCCTCTGGTCCCCGAGGGAGTTCCAATGCCACATCAACCTGCTGGAGCTCCGAGCGGTCCACCTAGCTCTCACCGCCTTTGCTCCGTTCCTCCAGGGTCAAGTGGTCCGAGTCCAGACAGACAATACCACGACCATGTACTACCTGAACCGCCAGGGCGGGACGCACTCCATGCTTCTATGCAAGGAAGCTCTCCGCATTTGGTCACTCGTGCGCCTGGAGGTGGATCTCCTAGCCATTCATGTGGCAGGAGCCTCCAACACCCTGGCCGATGCCCTGAGCCGGATAGGGGCTGCATCTCACGAGTGGTCTCTCCTGCCGGAGGTAGTACAAGATCTGTTCTTCCACTGGGGCACACCTCAGGTGGACCTGTTTGCCTCCAGGAGAATCTGAGCTGAGGCTATTTCATGCCGCCCCCTCAGCAGGGCTCGCTGCAGGGGATGCCTTCTCGAGGCTGTGGACCCGGGTCTCTTTACGCCTTTCCCCATTCCCTTGATTCACAAGGTGCTTCTCAAGACAAGGAGGGACAAGGCGAGGTGATTCTGATAGCCCAGACTGGCCCGCGAGTTCTGGTACTCAGATCTCCTCAACCTCAGCTACAGGCTCCCGAGGCAGCTTCCAGCTCGCCCGGACCTGCTCTCAGTCAATCAGGGAAGGTGTTCCATCGGGACCTTCAATCCCTGCACCTGACGGCCTGGTTCCTGCTGGCTAGAGTTCCAGGCCTTGGGTCTTTCCGACGAGGTCCTCAATGTCGCTGGAGGCGTCCCGTAGAGTCGACCAGGAATGCTATGCCTTCAAATGGAAGGTTTTCCATTTGGTGTCAAATAAGGCTTGGACCCTTCCTCCTGTTCCTTGGCAAGCATTTTGGACTATTTATGGTCCCTTTCTAGTCAAGGGCTTAGGTCGCGACCCTAAAGGTGCACCTGGCAGCCATGTCTGCTTGCGGGTGCGGGCCGAGGGGAGCAGTCGGTGTCGCAGGAGGAAGGTGGTGGGCGCTTTCAAGGCCTTGATCACATTTCCCTCGGTCACGAGAACCTCCACCTCCGTGGGATTACTGCTGGTACTGGCAAAGCTCATGGGCAAGCCATTCGAACAATGCACAGGTGTGAACTCTCTCACCTGTCGTGGAAGACCGCCTTCTTGGTGGCTATCCATCAGCCAGAAGGATGGGAGAACTCCAGGCGCTCTGCTTTGAGTCTCCTTACCTGGTCTTCCACAGGGACAAGGTTGTCCTTCGCCCCCACCCAAAATTCCTTCCGAAGGTGGTGTTGGAGTTTCACCTTAACCAGGTGTTGACTCTGCCGGTGTTCTACCCCAGTCACACCTCGGAGGCTGAATACAGGCTCCATACTTTGGACCCTAGAAGGGCGCTCGCTTATCATAAGGAGTGCACGGCTGAAATTCGGGGAGAGGTTCGCCAGCTGTTTGTCACCTACGCTGAAGCCGCACCTGACAGACTTACAGCCAAGCGGACGATAAGCAGGTGGGTCACCTCCTGCATAGATCTCTGCTATAAGTTGGCGGGCATGAAGCCTCCCAGTGGGATAAGAGCTCATTCTACCCGTCATACTGCTGCATCGGTGGCTGCTTCCAGGGACGTCCCTATCCAGGAAATCTGCAGGGCTGCTACCTGGAAGTCAGCACACACCTTTATTACTTATTACCACATCGACCTTGAATCACGCCGGGATGCTGGTTTTGGGGCCTCGGTTCTCCAGTCTTTATTCCCTAAGTAGGGGGTGTGCGCCTTGCCTCCCTCCTCCCAGAGAACTGCTAGGAGTCTGCCAGTAAGTGTGGATGAACAACATATCCATGTCCCTAAAAATACAGGTTACTCACCTGTAACAGGAGTTCTAGGAATGGTATATGTTGTTCATCCACCTGACTCCCTCGACCTCCGGCCGACCTACAACCTGAGCTTCCTAGCGGGCCAGATCTGGCATCATGGGGCGGAGCCGAGAGTTTTACCACCCGGGTGGGTGGGAGGAGCCAGCTTGAAGACCTTCCAGCAAGATTTAAAGCGGCAAGGAACCTGCCAATAAGTGTGGATGAACAACATATACCATTCCTAGAACTCCTGTTACAGGTGAGTAACCTGTATTTTCTGTTCCTGAAATGAGAGGTTTTTGTTTGTTTTGTCTGCCTACACAGCTGTGAGTAAGCTTTCACTTATTTTATTTCAGGACTTCACAGACATATCTTTTGTGGTACAGAACTACAAGTAAGGGATTCTTTGGACTACAGGATCACACGCCTTTATTGGGGATCCTGCTATACTAACTGTGTAACAGGAACTGCTGTATATGTTTTAAAAAATAATACAAGGTGATAGCCTCACACTGTGTGTTTTATCACCATAGAGTCCTCCAAGGCCCCAGTGAAGAACACTAAATCTTACTTCGAAGGAGGCTCTTGCAGCAGGTCAACACCAGGTGCCAGGGCCACGTGGAAAATTTTCCAGCTAGCAGTCTACCATGGGGGACCGCCCACCACTGATGTCAACCTCTGACTTCAGCCTATCCTATAAAGGCTGTTGGTCCCTCACACCTTCCTCAGTTCTTTTCCTGCCATTGACCCGCGCATGTCAGACCATGGTGGACAATGCAGCTACAGTCGACTGCCATTACTCGCGTTTGTCACTCTCTTTATTTTCCTTTTTTTACCAGTATTAGTCAATTTTTAAGTGTTACAGCAGTGGAGTTTGTCTTCTGCTCCTGCCTTGTCATCCATCCGCTCCACAAAGTGTGCCTGCGACAAACAGATTCCTGAAAAAGACGGTCAGTCTGCTTATATCCTGTGTCTAGGCCCCAGTAACGACACTGACGCTTGCCAGATTTGCCAGAAATTCAACCAGGCAACTCGGAGGCATCTTCTAAAAATTCTGGAGAGCCATCTTATCAAGCAGAAGCTCATCGCGATGAAAAAGAAGCTGCGGGCCAGGAGCTCTTCGGCTTCACCATCCCAGTCTTCTGGGGCTTCGTCCTCCTCCCAGTCCTGCAAAAAATTTGGCGGGAAGCATAAACACAAGCACTGGGACTGGTTTTCTTCCTGCTCACGGTCTCCACACAATCCTTTGACCATGTCGGGAATGGCCTCCCATGGATGGTTGGCCCCTATGGCCCTACCTGCTCTTACTTCTGCATGACTGCCAGTGGCACCACCGCCTGCTGTTATCTCTGTCACTGGTGGTAGTTCTACGGGGCAGGGGATTTTGTCTCCTGCTCCTCAGCCCCTATCACTCAGGCACATTTTATCCAGCGGTTCTCAGCCAGGTGGTTCAGACAGCATGGATACGACCAGCGTCGGCTCCTCTGCCATCACCCCACCAAATCAAGATGCTGCCTGCATCGGTCCCCTCTGCTGGGTCGGAGCCAGTCCCTCCAGGCAGCACTTGCAGCAGGCCACCGCCATTTCTTCTAGCCCAGCGTTGCCACTGCCTTCTCCAGGTAGGTCTCCTTTCCCCCCAGACACCCGTTTCTCTTCTACCGGCGCTGGCAGATTCTCCTCCTCGGTGTCCTTTGCCAGGCACCCACTGGGTCGCCACCTGAACTGCTGCTGCAACAGCCTGTGGGTCCAGTGCCAGTTCTTCCTTTTCCACAGCCAGCACTGTCTGGCCCCGTGCCGACATACCTGATGTTTGCCCCAACTCTGCTTTTTCTCTGTCAGGCACCGGCCTATCCTTACCCACCAGTATGCAGTTATCCTTCCCCAGTGGACTATAATGCCCTGTTTTCAGCGTGGTGGTTATTCATGCAGACGGAGACCCTGCTTCTCAGGGCCTTCCTCCAGCATCCCCTAGATGGCCTGCTGGAGACATCCCGCCCTCGGATTGGGGGTGCTGGTCCCCCCGGTATGCTGGGGTCCACTGGCTCCAGACTTGACGCCAGCTCTATCGCTCACCAGGACAACTGTCCACCATCTGAAAGTGAGCTGGAGGAGCCAGATGAGGGGGTATCTGACTATTCAGAGTGTTCCTCCACTCCATGGGATTCTTCAGAAGGCTAAGAACCCACCAAGGTGGTTCTCAAAAACCCCTCCTGATGATCCATCTTTCGTGGATGTCATGAGGCACATCCAGGCCACTATGGGCTGGGAAACGTAGCAACATAGAAATTGTCGGCAGATAAGGGCCTTCGGCCCACCTAGTCTGCCCTGTTACAGCAACAGTTGCGCTCTATCATGCACTGCTGGCATTAGATTGTACCCCCCCCCAGACTACCAGCAATTCCCTATGCCTATCCCAAGCATGTTTAAAACTTGTAGTCATTTCTGCCCCCACCACCTCTGCTGGCAGGCTGTTCCTCTTGTCCACCACCCTCTCTGTGAAGAAGTACTTCCTCGCATTCCATCTGAACCAGCCACCCTCCAGTTTCATCTTGTGCCCCCTCATCCTTGAGCATCTTTTTCTTTAAAATATAGTATTTTTCTGTACTTTATTCTTCCCTGTGAGGTACTTAAATCTCTCAATCATCATCATACTTTAATATAGCGCACTTTATCATTATGACTCAAGGCGCGTTACATACAGTAAAATGAGTCATAAAAAACAATAAAAACACACATCATAAAACAGGTGATACAGTTTAATTGCTAACAGGTCAGCTAATCTCATTATGTGGAATGGCCTGATTAAATAAAAAGGTTTTCAGTTTTCCATTTAAAGGCTTCAACTGACTTAAGTTTCTCTTTTGTGATGAGGGATGGAGTTCCACAGGGTTGGTGCAGTCAAGAAGAATACACGGGCACCCCTATGTCTTGAGATGAACCTTGGGAACCTCTAGAAAACCCTCTTCAACTGAGCGGAGGGGGCGAACCGAGCGGTGGCGCTGCAGGAGTCTTGCAAGTAACCAGGCACTTGGCCATGCAGAGCTTTGTAGGTCAGCAAGCTGAACTTGAAGAAGATGCACCACCTTACCAGCAGCCAGTGTAGAGAGTGCAGCACAGGTGTAATATGACACGATCCCGATAGACTGGTCAACAACCTGGCCGCCGCATCCTGCACTAGCTGCAGGCGTCAAAGATCAATCCCTGATAGCCCCAGGTAAAGGGCATTGCAGTAATCAAGCCACAGAGTCACAAAGCATTGGAGCAGGAATGGCAGATCACCTGGGGGTATCAGATGTTTAATCTTGGCAATGTTTCCTAGATGATAATATGCACTTTGGACCACAGCCGAGACCTGTGACTCAAGTGTCCAGCTGCAGTCCAAAGCAACGTCAAGGTTCTTCACCCCAGCTGAGGTGAGCAACTGGGAGTCTCCAAGTATCAGCCCGGAACTCAACCAGATTGCACATTCACCCCCAGGCGCCCAGATTCCACCACTAGTACCTCAGTCTTATCCGGGTCAGCCTCAGCCAGCTGGCTGTCATCCCATCTTGGATCTCAGCAAGGCACTGATTAAACACTAACACCGCTTCCTGCTGTTTGGGAGCAAAAGACCAGTATACCTGAACGTCATCTGCATAACAGTGAAAACTCAGCCCATGCTATCTTATAATGTCCCCTAGTGGTAGGATACACACAGCGAACAACATGTGGGACAAAATGAAGCCCTGCGGAACCCCACATGGCATGGGCAGAGGTGCCGAGGAAAAAAATCCCAGACACCACCCTTTGCGTCCTGCCAGTGAGGAATGATCGAAACCAGTTGAGGACTGTACAAGCCAGTCCACAACAAACCTGCAGGCGCTCCAACAGTACTCCATGGTCCATGGTGTCAAATGCAGCCGAGAGATCGAGGAGAATAAGGATGGAATGACTTCCTCGATCCTTCACCACCAGGCGATCATTTAGCACCTGAACAAGGGCAGTCTCGGAGCTATGCCTCTTCCTGAAACCTGACTGGAGAGGGGTCGTAAATATCATGAGTTGACAAATAGATCTCCATTTGATGGACCACTACCTTCTCAATAAGCTTATCCACAAAGGAAATGTTAGAAACAGGTCTGTAACTAGCCAGACATTCTGGGTCCAGTGAAGCTTTCTTCAAAAGGGGTCTTACCACTGCCTCCTTCAGGGGCCATGGGAAGACGCTTGTCACTAAGGAGCACCGGACTATCGTGGCCAGGCCCGATGACATCAACACACCCCACTAGGAGGCATGTTGGCCCCGGGTCCAGATTACAGTAGGTCAGCCTCATCTCGTGGATGACCTTCACAACATCTACGACAGCCAGTTGGTCGAAGTCAGACCAGACTGACTGAGTGCCTGTGACTTCCAGCTCATCACTGCATGCTCCTTTAGAGGGCACCAACTGGATCTCCGACCTAATGGAGGCAATCTTCTCAGCAAAGAACAGAGCGAACTCATCATGCCTTAATTGTGAAAAAGCTCCCCCGGACTGAAGACAGGCAGGATTACACAACTTGTCAACAGTCCGGAAGAGCTGAGCCGGTCTGTTAGTTGCTGCAGCAATCTCCTTGGACGGGAATTCTGCCTTCTTACAGGAGATTGCTGATTGATAATCCCTATAATGGGTCATCAATAAAAGTTTATCCTCCCCAGACCCGGACCTCCGCCAGTCTGGCTTCAGCCTTCGACCCCTCATCTTCATCTCCCTGAGCTTCCCATTGAACCATGGGGATCTCTGGTGTGAAGTGAGGGGTCGAAAACGGACAGGTGCGATAGAGTCATGGGCCTCAGTAACCGTCCTGTTATAGGCTAGAACCAACTCCCTCAGCTCTTCGCACGCACTCATCGTACCTGATAAGTCCAGCACTGCCATCAGACCCTGTGGGGTCAAAACCCCTTAAAGAGGGGTACACGCAGATTGGTGCAGAAACTGAGAGCAAGGAAAAATGCAGTAACAATACTAAAAATAAAACACCCTCAAACTGGTAGGATAACTCATAAAGAAGAAGATATAAGACAGACTTTTGCTGATTATTATCAGCACCTCTACTCAACACATAATACCTACTCTCAAGAGGATAGACGAACTTTTCTAGCTCAAATACAGCTCCCAAAAATTACAACAGCACAAGCCCAGAAACTACAAGCCCCCTATATCAATCAAAGAAATAGAGACGGCGGTCACTAAACAATCCTCGGGTCGTTGCCCCGGTCCTGACGGATATGTCAATGAATGGTATAACATTTTTAACAAAGAATTAACCCTAAGACTCTTAAAGCTGTTCAGAGAAACGGCCATGGGAAACACACTCCCCATCATGGGATTATGCTACAATCGCAGCTATCCCTAAACCCAGTGGAAACAAACTAGACCCCTCTGCCTATCGACCGATCTCAATATTAAATTCAGACTATACGATTTTTATGGCCATTTGGGCCAAAAGATTAGAAATAATCCTCCCAACGGTAATACATCCGGACCAAGCGGGTTTTATAAAAAATAGATCACCAACTGACAATATTAGATCATCACTAATACTCTTGGAATACATCCAAACACGGAAGATTCCAACTGCCTTTTTAAGCCTTGACGCCGAAAAGACATTGGACAAGGTATATTGGACTTTCTTATGGGACACATTAAAAACATTTGGTTTCCCTGATTCATTGCTGCATTGGCTGACCTAAATATATCTCCCACCAAAAGCTTATATTAGAATAACTGGGGGACTATCCGCCCCTATCTCAATAGGCCAGGGTACAAGGCAAGGATGTCCTCTCTCCCCTCTATTGTTTGTATTATATCTTGAACCACTTGCTAGGGCAATTAGAATATCGAAAAACATAGAGGGCATACCAATGCAGCAATCTGAAAACAAGATCAGTCTTTTTGCAGGCTACATACTTCTTTCCCTTTTATCCCCTACGGAATCGATTACAGAGACATGGAGAGTGCTGACCCGATTTGAAGAGTTGGCCGGCTTTAAATTAAACAATACAAAAACAAAGGCCCTCTTATATAACTATACTCCCCCAAATACTCTAAAACGAAGTTTTACAATTAAATGGCACTCAATCAAAATAAAATACCTAGGCATACACATTCCTTATAATCTTCACTTAATTGAATTAATCAATAAGAACCCATTTCCATAGAGATCAATAAAGATATGGATAAATGGACCCATCTTCCACTATCCTTATTTCATCGCATAGAAACCATTAGGATGAACGTCCTACCCTGCCTATTGTACTTATTTCAAAACATTCCATGCTTCCCATCTCAATATTATTTCAAGTCTTGGGACAACATGATGTCAAAATTCATTTGGAACAAGCAGAAACCACAAATTCACCTTTCTGTATTAAAACTATCATTGACTCTGGGTGGAACTAATCTCCCGGACCTAAAAAAAATATGCCGAGGCTGCTTTTTTAAAAATCCTTCTATTATGGCTCTCTGACCAGTTCGATTACCAATGGAAGAAGCTGGAACTCCATTTGAATGACATGTATAACATTAAAAAATAATCTTTTCCTCTCCAGGGAGAACCCCTCCTTTGAAAGATTTCACAGTTATTACCTCACAGGTCTTAAAAATTTGGTTTAATATGTGTGAAAAAGCCCCACTTCAATTAATTAACGAATATTGTAAGTTAATTTCAGAAGATGATCTTTTTATCCCATCCCATAATGACTTGACGTTCTCCCGTTGGCGCAGAATGGGACTGGAGCAGGTTTTCCAGTTTCTGGGCCCAAACAGAATCCTATCATTCGAAGAATTAAACTCTAAATTTAGTCTCCCAAATGTTGACCAATTCAGATATTTCCAAATTAGAAAACATCTTCTACGTAATAGAATTATCCAGGTTAAACTGAAGCCTCTCCTCCCCCTCTCCTAAAATTATTCATTGACCACTCTTGGGGACAACATTGGAACATTTTAATTGGTAACTTATACAAAATGATGCGAGACCAATCAAAAGAATCAACAAACTCAATCCTAGTAAATTGGAATAAGGACTTGGACCTCATGGTATACAATGAAGAATGGTCCTCTTCGTCTCTGCGAGTGGTCAAAATCACCAGATCTCACGTTTTGAGGGAATACTCCTGGAAATGTAGATCTAGATTTTTCAGGTCACTGGCAAGTCTGACTAAATACCTTCCGATGGAATATGGGGCTTGTTGGAGGGAATGTGGAGCAGAATTAGACGATTTAGCACATATAATGTGGCTATGCCCATGCTTAATGCCTTTTTGGCTAAGTATACAAAATGAAATCAGTGAGGGCCTAGGTGAATATGTTGAGCTGACGGCTGAAGTGGTGCTCATGGCTGTCTACCCAGATCACTCTCCCGCGGACTAAAACCCTGCTTCCCATTCTGCTGTTGGCAGCAAAAAAATCCTTGACAAGGAAATGGATGACTAAAGTAGTACCAAGTATACAAGATTGGAGGCAAATTGTGAACTCTATATACCATATGGAAAACATCACAGCGAAACTAAACAATCAAACAGATGGATTTGCCACTCTGTGGAGGAGATGGTCAGTCTATCAGGCAAAGGTTGATCCTGATTTCTGCCCATAGTGGGTGGGTTTCAGAGAGGAGATGAAAAGAGAAATGTGTGGGGGCATGGATTTGTGTGACTCTATCACAAGACAAGGGTAGATCAGTTTCAGTCTTAATCTGTTACCAATGCAAAATATAATTATGCACTGTTTACTTGTATTACAACAAATCTGAAGTAAGCATAGTAAATGTATTGATTGTAAAATGTCTCCTGATATAAAAGTAAGAAAAAACTAATAAAAAACAAATAAAAAAAAAAAAAAAAACCCTTAAAGAGCAGTACTGGACCATCTCTATAGGGGAGGGTCTATGGGGAGCGAACAAGAACCTCACAGTGTTGTGGTATGACCAAGTGACCGGCTCTACCATGAGATCAGTGACCTCCATTCCCAGCAGGAGGATGAGGTCCAGCAAATGCCTGTGTACATTGGTTGTGGAGGTAACAACCTTTGTAAAGCCCAACGAATACATTAGTTGGAGGAAGTCCTTACTAAATTGCAAGAGTTTGTCGTCAAACCAGGCATTGAAGTCACCCAGAATAATCCATCTGGGCGACTCCAACACCCATTTAGTGATGCAGTCCACGACTTCCTGCAAGAATTCCTTTTCATCCCCCAGAGGCCGGTAGATGAGGAGGATCTTGGAACCTACACCTGCAACCATTGAGCGGCCTCACATTCAGAGGACCTTGTTCCCACTGGGAGGGCCGTGAGGTTCAAGTCCGATTTAAAACAAATTGCCAGACTCTCACTCCTACGATCCTTTCTCGGGCAGTGAACCACAGAGTACCCAGCCAAAATTGCCGATTCCAAAACTGGGCTGGCATTTTCATACAACCAGGTCTTGGTGATGCAAACCAGATCAGATGTTGAATCAAGATCGGCAATAATTGCCATCTTGTTCCTAATGGATCTGGCATTGCGCAACACTGCTCGAGAGGGATAGGCAGATGAGGCTGGTCCGGATACCTGCCCACTAACCATGGAGCCCTTGGGTATGGTACAAGATTGGGAGGACCCCTTTCCTGGATCTATTTTGCCCAAGGTTGCCACCTAGTTCCCACCACTCCGTCCCCCCCCCCCAGTTTTAGTCCCCATAAAAGACCCCGCAAACCTCCATTTTCTTTCCTCATGAACCATCCCGAATGCACTACATCGTCTATAGATGTCCACTTCCTCTGCTTTTATTTCCAAGGAGCAGTCATATCGGAAACGGAGGAACAGGACCTGGAGCGACGGCATCTGGCTGTGTACTTGCATAAGCCTGACACCCTCCCACAGTTGTCCCTCTCCCTATTGACTCTTACGAAGATGTCACTAGGGTAGCCTGGAACCTCCACTCTACCACTCCAGCGCTGCCCAAGAAGGCCTACCATGCTCCGGCTGGTATGCCCTTTTTAGGGGACCAAACTAAGGCTGACTGTGGTTATCAGTGCAGTGCATGACTGCACTAAAGCCCAAGCACCTCAGTGCTCTCCCTCCTGACAGGGAATCCAGGCAGTTGGACCACCTGAATAAGCGTGTTTTGCCTCCACCACCCTGGCCATCAGGGCCACCAACTACATGGCCCATATGGTTCAATATTAGAATGGCCAGGGACCCAGTCCAGGATTTAGCCGATGACCCATCTGAAACTCAGCCCATCTCCTTAAGGTAGGCTCCGATGTGGGCAACCACGTCCTTCAGGTCGCATATGATGCTGTAGATGCCCCGGGCAGAGGAGCAGCAGCTGATATCTGCCTCCAGCGCCATTCCTGGCTTAGGGTGTCCGGCTTTGTCTCCAGTGTGCAGTCCAGCATTTTGGAGGCCCCCTTTCAGGGAGCCATCTTGTTTGACGGGGATGTCCAGGATTTAATTTCCTTCCTTCAAGAGTCTGGCCATGCCCTCCGGTCCATTCACTCGATGAACCATACCCAGCCTAAGACTGGCCAGCGGTTTCCTTTTCACTGCTCCTTCCACAAGCAAACGCGTTCGCCCGTCAAAGATCAGGGGAAATGGAAAGCGGCATCAGCCTTCTCCACATCTGCCACCAGAACCCCTCGGGCCCCAGCGGTTGCCCTCCTGGTGGTCGCCTCTATCTCCTGACTCCAGGTTCTGGGGAAGGCTGTCTGATTGATTCTCCCTTCACCTCAGCAGGTGGCAGGGCATTATCTTGTACAACTGGGTCCTGCAGATTATAGAACACGGCCACATGCAAGAGCTTCTCAAGTGGCCCCCAGAAAATCCTCCAGGAACCTCTGTCTACCCCCCATTTCATGTTTATCTCGTCTGGTAGGAAATTCAGGCTCTTCTGCAAAAAAGAGCTATAGAGCCCACCCTTCTAACTCAGTGGGGCAGGGGATTCTACTCCCACTTCTTCCTAGTCCCCATAAAGACCATGGATCTCCAGCCCATCCTAGATCTTCTACATAAAGTACAAGCACTTCCGGATGGTCACCCTTCAGGGTTGTTGCCCCTCCTACACTGGGGGGACTGGCTCTGTTCTCTGGGCATGCAGGATGCTATCTACATATCAAGATTTTTCCTTCTCATCGATGCTTCCTCCGCTTTCATTTCTAGGGAGCCCATTTTCAATTCATGGCCCTCCCTTTTGGCCTCTCCTCAGCCAACAAGGTCTTTACCAAGTGCCTGGTGACAGTAGCTGCTGCCCTGTGGAGACAGGGTTTCTACGTATTCCCTTACCTGGATGTTTGACTGTTGGCACCCCCTGGGACTTTCTTGTCCAGACTCTGGAGTTCACCTTCTGCCTCTTCCAGGCCTTGGGTGTCACCATCAGTGAGCCAAAGTCCTGTCTGTCTCCTTCTCAGCGCATCAAGTATATCGGGGTGGTTTTGGATACTGCCCAGGGCATGGCCTCTCTTGCCCATGGACAGGGCAGGAGCGCCAGATGGCCGAGGCCCACCTGGTCTCCTCCAGTCGCCAGGTCCTCGCCAGGGCTTTCCTGTGGCTCTTGGGTCACATGACAGCTGCCATTGCCACTGTTCCCCTCGCCTGCCTTCACATGCTGGTACCTCAGTGGACATTGAAAGTTCAGTGGGGTCAACGCATGGACAGCCTGGACCAGTTGGTTATGGTCTCCAACCCCATCAAGAGAGTCCCATCGTGGTGGCTAGAGCCAGCCAACCTGCTTTTTTTTTGGGGGGGGGTCTCCTTTCAAATCCCAGCCCCTCATCAGATTGTAATGACGGACCCCTCGGGTCTTGGCTGGGGAGCTCATTTGGACGCTCCCCAGACTCAAGGCATTTAGACAAAAGTGAAACAGGGTCTCCACATCAATGTCCTGGAGATGCGAGCGATTCTGTTTGCTCTACGGGCCTTTCAGACTCATGTCCTGCCCAGTCCGCAGTTGGTGCAGATGGGCAACGTGTGTGAGGTGCATTACATCAAGCAAACGGGGGCACTCACTCTTACCACGAGTCGGGAGGCGATGAGGGTTTGGTATTGGGCCATCGAGCAAGGTCTGGAGCTCTCGGCTGTACATGTTCCAGGCGTCCAAAACATCCTGGCGGACAGTCTCAGCTTCTCCTGGTCACAGGCTCATGAGTGGGAGCTTCTGACCCAGTGGTCGAAGATCAATGCCACAGATAGGGGTCGGCCAGAGTTGGACATTTTTGCATCCCTGCTCAGTGCAAAATTGCTTCTTATTTACTCGCTCAGTCCTGGGCCTGGAGTGTTTTGACAAAACACATTGTCTCACTTCTGGAAGGGGAGGTTTCTGTACACCTTCCCGCTCCTTCGGAGGGTTCTGCTAAAGCTCCAGTTGGAGGGGGCAGAGATGCTTCTCATTGCCCCCCCCCCCTCTCTGGCCACATCAGATTTGGTTCCCCTTGTGCTACAGCAGCTGGCAGTGGAACCTCCAGTGCCCTTGCCCCTCTTCACAGGTTTGCTGTCCCAGGACCAGGACACCCTGGTCTATCCTGATCTGAAGTCTCTGCATCTCCATGCGTGGCTTCTGTGGACTTAGTCATAGCCCACTTTGGAGTTTCCCCTAGGGTCGCCGATGTTCTGGTGGCTGCTAAAAAGCCTCCCGCCGGGGCCATCTTACGCCATGAAATGGAAGTGCTTCTCCCTTTGGGCTACTTCGTGCCGGCCGGACCCTTTCACCTGTCTGGTGACTCAGGTGCAGGAGTACCTTCTCTCCCTTTCAGATTCGGGTTTGGGATACTCCTCCCTCAAGGTGCATCATTTTGCCATCTCCATGTACCATGAGCCTATCGAGGGCAGAGCCGTGGCTCAGCTTGAGGTGTCTCGCACCTTTCTGTGGGGTATTTTGCATATGAAACCTCCCATTTGGACCCAGTCCATCTGTGGGACCTTAATTTTATGTTGGAGAAACTCGCGTTACCTCCCTTTGAACCGGCTGTGAGTTGCAATCTGCGCTTTCTCTCATGGAAAGCGCTGTTTTTAGTTGCTGTTACTTCTGCTCTGAAGATTTTCGAGCTTCAGGCTGTTATGTGTAAGGAACATTATTTGGTTTTTCACAAAGACAGGGTGTCTTTGCATACTAATCCTAAGTTTCTTCCTGTGATGGTGTCGGAATTTACTTTAAAGCAGTCCATCCACCTACCTACCTATTTATTATCCTGAGTATTCTAATAAGGGGGAGGCTTTGCTCCAAACTTTGGAGGTACATAGAATCTTACGATTCTAAACACACTGGACCAAAACTTTGAGGAAGTCTGACCAGTTTTTCATTTTGTTCGCCCCCAAGAGAGAGGGCGCTCCAGTTTCCAAACAGTGTTTGTCTAAGTGGTTAGCAGATTGCATTGTTTACTGCTACTGTAAGTACAACAAGGTCCTTCTGGGAGTGGTTAAGGGCCATTCCACTAGGAGTATGGCCACCTCCATGACTTGCTTCCAGAATGTTTCTGCTGCGAACATTTGTGCAGCTGCCACCTGGAGTTCTGTCCATACCTTCACCAGGAATTACAGTCTGGACATTGCTTCTAAGTTCAGGGTCAATTTCGGCCTCACCGTTCTGCAGGGCCTTCTTTCGTAGGCCATTGTCTGCTGTTTAACTTCCTCCCTGTGCTGCTTCCTTTACATTACTGGAATTGCTTGGGACTCAATCCTACAGGTGTTGGCCTGCCGCAAGAGCCTCCCTCGAAGTAAGATAGTACAGTTACATAAGAACTTACCATAATAGTAGATCCTTGAGAGGAGCTCTTGCAGCAGGCCCTCATTTTCCCTCACTCCCCCTTCTTTTTCTCCACTGTGTTCCTCTCCATTAGCATCGGTTTTCTGCTTCCCTTTTCCTTCTTGGCTCTCGGGAACATCCTCTGTTCTTCTTTCATTGCCCGCTCTGGGTCTCCGGTGGGAGAACTGAGGATGGTGTGGGGGACCCGCCCGCCTTTACAGGATAGGCCGACATCAAGCCGGCCCGTCGGCGCAGCGGTTAGTTCCGCTTGCGGCGCGGCGACCGGGTTGGAAAAGCGGACTTCCGGGTCGTCGGACGTAACCCGGGGAAGGATTGAGCGCCCAGGACTGCTCTCCTTCGGGAGGGCTGGGGTGGCAGTCGGCAGAGGGACCCTAAGCGGAGGCTAGGATCACCCATGTGGCCGTGCCTACGTCGGGGGGTGGGGAGTGAGGCGGGGCAGACACGTAGCGTCATTGCACGTCCCCGCCTCCCTCAGGGTGTGGGCTAATGGGGGTAAAAGCCACGCCCAGCGTCTACATGACGCTTACTCCGGGATGCCCTGACTGGCCACCAGGAGCCGTTCCCCAACCAGTTACCTGTTCCGCGGTCCGATATCCGGGGTCGGAACCGCGGCCCCACTCTCTGGGGGGCAAGCCAGGGATGACTGGGGAGTCGGCAATATCCGGTGGCCGGGGATCCCAGGAGTTCCGTGACCAGGCCGAAGACGGACGTGGGGCGTGGAAATAAACAGCAAAATAAAAAAAAAAAAAAAAGGATAGGCAGACATCAGAGGGTGACATCGGCGTCGGGCGGGCCCCGGTGGTAGACTGCTAGATAGAAAGTTTTCCTTGTGGGTCTGGCGCCTGGCAGTTTAGTCCTATCGGTGCTGGCCTACTGCAAGAGCTCCTCTTGAAGATCTGCTGTTACAGTAAGTTCTTACATAACTGTACTTTTTATGCCAGTTCAGTTTGAGCACTGCTGTAATTAATGGATTTAAATATCTGGGTGTCATCCTTGACCCCTCCCTTACTTATCATGAACATATTCACCTTGTTAGCTCTGCCATAAACTCTGGAATTGGACTTTTATATAGGCACAAGCGGTGTATGCCACCTGAGGCACTCCGCCTAGCCGTAATTTCCTCTGTCCTTTCCCAAGTAGATTACGGGATTGTTTTTTTATGGTGCTACTGATAACACTGCCCTCCACAGGATTAAGGTTGCCTTGAATAAAGCCTGCCGTCTTGTAGCAGGGTGTGACAGGTGGACCCACACTTGTGACCTCTGTCGGCTTACCAACTGGCTCAACTTTGACGGTTGGCTCAAATACTACCCCTGCCTACTTGCCAAGAAGATTGCCAATGGACTCTCCCCTCCTGGACTACATAATCTTATTCAGCCTGCCCCTACATCTAGGACCACTAGAAGCTGCACCAAAGGCTCCCTACTAGTCCCTCATTGCAGGACGTCCCTGGGGCAACGAGCTTTCTTCTACAGGGCACCACTCTGGCTGAATGAGCTGCCTGCTGATATCTCCTCTGACTTGAAGCTAGGCCCCTTCAAATCCAACCTTAGAGAGCTACTCCTCACCTCTTGTGTCTGTGACTGCTCCTAACCTGACTACTCGCATTGTTAGCTCTCTCCTCTACTAACGAACAGTGTCATATTTGACAGCTCCTTATCCACTTTCCCTTCTTCATACCTTCTCGCTATATCTTCTTAATTGTTGTACCGTAAGTCTGTATTTGGGCTGAGCCCTTAAGTGACTGATTTAGTATACTATTCTTTATATTATTTGGAATCTGCTGTACTGTGTTTGACTTTGGGTTGACTGTTACCCTGTGCAATTTGATGTATCCTGTTTTGTTTGCTTTATTGTATTGTCTTTTTTTAAATCTGGATTGTACTTCCAGGTCCTGGAGCCTCTTCCTCCTCTAAGCCTGCACCGTGACTGGGTGGGGGCTGCCACCCCTACTCCGTCACTCCAGCTCTCGTTCCTTCCGAGGGGGGCCGGCTCCGTCACTTCCTTTCCGCTTGGTCCGAAAAATTACTTTGGACAGGTGGGTTCTCAAAGTGGTTGGTCAGGGACTGCCTCTAGAGTTCGAGCAGTACCCTCCCAGCTGAGCCCGCGCCACTCGGGAGGAACAGATGTCTGCTCACACCCAGTCGGCTCTTCGAGACGACATTGCTCAGCTCCTCCTCAAGGAGGCAAAGCTCCTGTGGCAGATCCTCCAGCAGACCCAGGCTTTGTCTCCAGGTACTTCCTGGTGCCCAACCGGATGAGGGGCTGGCGCCCCATTCTAGATCTCCACGACCTGATTCAATATCTCGGGCCTTGCACCTTTCAGATAGTCACTCTGTGCCAGATCATTCCATCCTTGGAGCGAAACATGTGGTTTTGTTCACTGGATCTGCAGGACACGTTCTTTCACATCCCAATCCGTCCTCCCCATCAGCGGTTCCTCTGCCTCAGGGTCGAAGGGACCCTGTACGAGTTGTGTGCCATGCTGTTCGGCCTGTCATCGGCCCTTTGGGTCTTCACCAAATGCATTGCAGTGGTGGCGGGCCCATCTCCAGTGTCGGGGGATCAGAATTTACCCCTATCTCGATGACTGGCTTCTGGCAGGTCACTCCCTACAGGAGATGGAGAGGTCCAGGGATCTGGCCCTCCATACCTGCTCCCAACTCAGCCTCCTTATCAACGAGGCCAAGTCGGAACTTGTGCCTTCTTAGGAGATAGGCTTCATCAGAGAAGAGTTCTACTCCCGGCAGACAGGGCGGAGGTTCTTTCCTCCTTTGCCCAATCATTCCTGGTTGGACAGTGACACCCTGCCTGGAACTTTCTGCGTCTTCTGGGTTACATGGCGGCGTGCACCTCGGTGGTCCGTTGAGCCGGGTGGCACATGTGCCTCCTCCAGTGGGAGCTGGCCACCCGGTGGACTCAGCGCCGCATTCATTTCGACCAGCTGGTCACTGTAACCCAGAAGATGTGGGACGCTCTCCAGTGGTGGACCACGCCAGACTGGTTGCAGGAAGGAATCCCGTTTGTCTGCCCCAAGCCAACGGTCGTCCTCACGACCGATGCCTCTCTCTTGGGCTGGGGAGCTCACATGGGGGACGAAAGGGCCCACGGCCTTTGGACCCCCGATGCCACATCAACCTGTTGGAGCTCAGAGCAGTCAGACTGGCACTGTCAGCTTTCGCTCCTCAACTCTGGGGTCAAGTGGTTCAAGTCCAGACAGACAATACCACGACCATGTACTCCCTCAACAAACAGGGCAGCATGAATGCTCGTTTGCTGTGCAAGGAGGTGCTCCACATCTGGACCCTCGTGAGCCGATTGGAGGCGGATCTCTTAGCCATGCATGTGACAGCAGCCTCAAACCATCGGGCAGATGCTCTTAGCCACTTAGGCCAGACATCCCACGAGTGGTCTCTCCATCCAGAGTTAGCTTACAGCCTGTTCTCCCGTTGAGGCAAACTGATGGTGGACCTGTTTGCCTCCAGGGAAAACACCAAGCTGAGATTGTTTCATGTCCGCCCCTCTCAGCAGGGCTCGCTGCAGGGGGGATGCCTTCTTGAGGCCGTGGACCCAGGCCTCTTCTACGCCTTCCCTCCATTTCCCTTGATCCACAAGGTGCTTCTCAAGGTGAGGAGGGACAAGGCGAAGGTGATCCTGGTATCCCCAGATTGGCCGCACCAGTTCTGGTATCCAGATCTCCTCAGCCTCAGCTGCAGGCACCCAGAGTGGCTTTGCACACGCCTGGACCTGATATCACTCAGTCAGGGGAAGGTATTCCATCCAGAGCTTTAGTCCCTGCACCTCACAGCCTGGTACCTGAGCGGCTAGAGTTCCAGGCTTTGAGTCTTTCCGAAGATGTCTACACCGTGTTGGAGGCACCTAGAAAGGAATCGACCAGGAAATGTTATGCCTTTAAATGAAAAAGGTTTTCCATTTGGTGTCAGGGCAAGGGCCTGAACCCTTTATCCTGTTAAGTGGCTAACATTCCCGACTGCCTTTGGTCTCTCTCTCTCTCCAAAGGGGGTCTTCGGTCATCAACCCTTAGGGTGCACCTGGCAGCCATATCTGCTTACCGGGCGCAGGCGGTCAGCTGACGGTGTAGGAGACAGTGGTTGGGTGCTTTTTCAAAGGCCTGGATCACATGTCCCTTCCAATGCGTGAACCTCCACCTCCATGGGATCTACTGCTAGTACTGGCAAAGCTCATGGGCAAGCCATTCGAACTAATGCACAAGTGTGAATTGTCACACTTGTCGTGGAAGACGGCCTTCCTGGTGGCTATCACATCAGCCAGAAGGACAGGGGAGCTCCAGGTGCTTTCGGTGGACTCCCCTCATCTGGTCTTCCACAGGGACAAGGCGAAATTCCTTCCGAAGGTGGTGTCAGAGTTTCACCTTAACCAGGTGTTAACTCTGCCAGTATACTACCCTAATTACACCTCAGAGGCTGGGTATAGGCTCCATACTTTGGACCTGAGACGTGCTCTCTCCTACTATAAGGAGAGGACGGCGGAAATTCGGGGAGAGGTTCGCCAGCTGTTTGTCACCTATGCGGAAGCCGCTTCTGGCAGACCTGCAGTGAAGTGGACTATTGCAAGATGGATTACATCATGCATAGGTCTGTGCTATGAGATGGCGGGCAAGGGGCCTCCCAGAGGGATAAGAGCTCATTCTACCCGCCATACTGCTGCATTGGTGGCTGCTTCCAGGGACATCCCTATACAGGAAATCTGTTGGGATGCTACATGGAAGTCAGCAAACTCCTTCATCACCCACTACCACATCGACTTTGAATCACGTCGGAATGGTGGTTTTGGGGCCTCAGTTCTCCAATCTGTGTTCCCTAAGTAAGGGGTGTGCACCTTGCTTCCCACCTCCCGGAGAACTGCTAGGAATCTGACGAAGAGTGTGGATGAACAGCATATCCACGTTCCTAGAAGAACAGGTTACTCACCTGTAACAGTAGTTCTAGGAGTGGCATGTGTTGTTCATCCACACGGACCCTCCGGACTTTCCCAGCTGCGGATGCACAACACCTGGCTGCTTGGCGGGCTAAGATCTGTGGCATGGAGTGAGGCGGGCCGGTATACCACCCAGGTGGGTGGGAGAGCCAGCTTGAAGACTTCCGGAGGATCCTTAAAAGGAAAGGGACATGCAAGAGTGTGGATGAACAACATATACCACTCCTAGAATTACTGTTACAGGTGAGTAACCTGTTCTTACGGTCTATCAAGTTAGTCTGCTCGAGTGCACAGCTAGCACCCTTATATTGCAGCTGCCCCACCTCCTCTCCCCCCTGACCTTTACCCCCCTCGCACCTTGTCCCATGCCCTTTTAAAACTGTCCACTATGCTACAGTATACCACCTCCTTGGGTAGAATGTTCTGTTTCTCCACCACCCTCTCTGTGAAAAAATGCCTCCTCATCTCTCTCCGATATCTTCCACCCTCTGACCTGAGACCATGCCCTCTGATGTCCCTTCCTCTCCTCAGCTTAAGTATCCCTTCTGTGCCTGTTTTGTTAATCCCCTTGAAATATCTGAAGATCCCAATCATATCTCTCTCCCCCCATCTCTCTTCTCATCTAGGGTGCACATATTCAACTCAGTCAGCCTGTCCTCATAGGTTTTGCCCTCCAGCCCCTGGATCATCTTAGTTGCTCTGCGCTGCACCCCCTCCAGCAATCTGATATCCTTCTTCAGAAAGGGACGCCAGAACTGCACACAGTACTCCAAATGTGGCCTGACTAGTGACCTGTACAGTGGCAGGATCACATCCCTATTTCTGGATGAGATTCCTCTCACAGTACACCCCAGCATCTTGTTGGCCTTAGCTGCCACCTTCCTGCACTGTGATGAGTTGTTCATGTTACCAATTGTGATCACCATTAGATCAGTCTCCTCCTCTGTGACCTCTTATCTGAACCCCTCCCAACTGGTAGCGCCTCCCTGGGTTCCTTCCTCTGAAGTGCAAAACCTTGCACCTTTTCGCATTGAAGCTCAATTGCCACTTTTCCAACCACTCCTTCAGTTTGATCAGTCCCTCCTGTAACCCCTGCCACCCCTCTATGTCGTCCACTGCCCCTATCTTGGAATCATCTGCGAACAGAGTGATCTTGCTCCTAACGCCATGTGTGATATCCAATACGAATAACCCAAACAACGCCAGACCCAGGACTGAGCCCTGCGGCACCCCGCTTGTCACCGCCCTTGGGGAAGAGAGTGCCCACACCACCACCTGTTGCTGCCTCCCCTTTGGCCAGTTCACAATCCAGTTTACCATATTTGTCCCTGCCCCCCACATATTGCAACGTGCCCCCCAGCCTCTCATGAGGCACTGAATCAAAGGCCTTGCTGAAGTCTAAATACAGCACATCCACTGCATGGCCTTTATCCAGTTCCCTCATTACCCAGTCGTGGTATTCAATTAGGTTGGTCTGGCAGGATCTTACACAGACGAATCCATGCTGCTGACTGTCCTGGAGTCCATTTTTCTTAGCAACAGCTGGAGTCTGCCCAAAAAAAAAATACTTCTCTAAAATGTTTGTTTTTTAAACAACAACAAATCAACAGTCCGGAAAACTCACTAAACAGTGACAAACAAAAACGTGGTACCAGATAATGAACAGGCCACCACAGCAGCAATCACCAAATTCTGGTGACAAGGACAGCTCAATAGAAGGCACACACACAGACTGCCAAATTCAATAGCTAAAATTAAATTAACAGTAGAAGCGATTCTCCACAGAAAAAATTTGATTATCCTGCTGCCAGCCAACAGCTTAGTTCAACGGTTAGTTGAGTAGTAGACTTATGGTACTGATTCTTATGCTGTTTCTGGTAATTTTACAGGGTTTAGCCTACGGACTTAGACAGAAGGGTCCACAGAGGATGGTGGGATAGGGGGCATGCCCTTACACTCTGACTTTTCAATCTGTCTCATCTGAGAGGTGAAGACTGCCCATTCCCTCTACTGCCTGCCCATGGACAGAGCCTACGCACAACCAGAATTATCAATAATTTAATCCCCCTTGTCACTTACAGTGAGATAGGAAAAGGTAAACTTGTAACAAGGAAGACAGTTTCTTGTTGGACTGTCTCTTGTACTGAGTGTAAGTCCTCCAAATGGGCTCACCTGGTGAGGGCTATGGCCCTCAGTCCTCCTGGCGTGTCCCCCAGGTGGCTGTGGTGGGGCTCAGGCCATGTTGACCCTGCTGTCGCTCCACGGCTGCGGCCATAGAAACATAGAAGTTGACGGCAGATAAGGACCGCAAGGCCCATCCAGTCTGCCCATTTCTTTTTCTACCTTATAAATGTGCCATTGGCCATTGCTCTGTCAGTGGCCAATCTATTCATACTCATTTGTATTGCTCCCTTATGCCTATCCCATGCCTGTTTGAAGCCCTGCACTGTATTCATAGCCACCACTTCTTGAGGTAGGCCATTCCATGCATCCATCACCCTTTCTGTGAAAAAGAATTTCCTCACATTCCCCCTTAATCGGCCCCCCTCTAATCTCATGCTGTGTCCTCTTGTCCTGCTATTTTTCTTATATCTAAACATGTTAGACTCTTTCACCTTGTTAATGCCCTTAAGGTGTTTGAATGCCTCGATCATATCACCTCTCTCCCTCCTTTGCTCAAGGGTATACATATTGAGCTCTGTTAATCTGTCCTCATATGTCTTCTGATGCAGTCCCTGCACCATTTTGGTTGCCCTTCTCTGGACTGCCTCAATTTGGTTAATGTCCTTGTGAAGACATGATTGGAGTGGTGCAGTGCAGTGGCTGTGGAGCAGCAGTCTTCCAGGAGTTGTTCTGGAGGATGCGGTGTTGTCCCATCTGCAGGCACCTCTCTGGGCTGAGGGAGGAGGTTGCTCATCTCCAGGCTGAGTTGGCCAGGATTTGTGGGACCTCCTCTTCCATCCAGGGACCACCAGTGCCACTGCCGTTGCCTCAGGGTTGCCAAGAAGAGGAGGCGGTTGGACCACAGTGGGCTCAGGGAGGGTGAGGTGGTGGAACAGAGGCATATCCCTCCAGTTGTACCTCTCCACAATTCCTATGCCATTCTGGCAGTGTGGTTCCTCTATGGAGGCACCTACAGTGGAGACCAAGGAGGATGCTGGGAACCTCCACAAAGGAGACCCACAGGAGGGTGGCAGGGGACCCTGCAGGGGAAGGAAACAACTCCTGGTGGGGGACTCCATCGTTAGGAAGGTAGAACTGGGCAAGGAAGGGGAGAGGGAGGTAAGGTGCCTGCCTGGCGCCATGGCTTGGAGGGACAGGGAGCGAATCCTCAGGATTGCCGAAGCAGCTGCACAGGGGAGGGAGCTGGATGTCATTGTCCACTTAGGGACAAATGACCTGGCTAAGAAAGGGATTAGAGAAGTGCAGGAAGAGTTTGTGGAATTGGGGAGGGGCCTTAGTCAAGTAGCACGCACGGTAACCTTCTCGGAGGTGCTACCCATCTATGGCATAGGAGAGGCTGGGCAACCTTGTGAAGGAGACCCCATCTGGAATACTGTGTCCAGTTCTGGAGACCCCATCTCCGCAAGGACATAGACAGGATAGAGGCAGTCCAGAGGAGGGCAACTAAAATGGTGCAGGGTCTGCAAGAGAAGCCGTATGAGGAGAGACTAAAGGAGCTTAATATGTATACCCTTGAGGAAAGAAGGAGAGGGGGACATGATAGAAACTTTCAAGTACCTCAAGGGAATCAACAAAGTCAAGAGGGTAGCATCTTTCAGAAAAAGAGACTTGCAAGAACAAGGGGACACAATTTAAAGATAGAAGGAGGCGGTTCAGGGCAATGTGAGGAAGTATTATTCTACAGAGAGGGTAGTGGATGCATGGAACAGCCTTCCTGAGGAAGTTGTGGAGTCTAAAACTGGGAGAATTCAAGAATGCATGGGACAGACATAAGGCAATTCTTGTGGGGGCAGGAAGATATAGGCTGTTGGTTAAATAGGATCTGCGGCCTATCCTGTAGGTAGGGAAATGGACAGACTAGATGGGCCTAGCGGTCCTTATCTGCCGTCAAAGTCTATGTTTCTATGTTTCTAAGGTGTGGTCTCCAATACTGCACGCAATACTCCAGATGGGGCCTAACCAGTGTCTTGTAAAGAAGGATTATTACCTCCCTCTTACGACTTGTGATACTCTTACTAATACACCCTAACACCCCCCTAGCCTTACCTACTGCTTTCGAGGTCTGCTTGGATGATTTCAGGTCATCAGTGATGATGATGCCCAAGTCTCTTTCTTCCTTTGTGACTGCTAGCAACTTCCCTCCCAGCCTATAGGTGGCTTCAGGGTTTCTCTTCCCTATGCCACCGAAATTTGGACCGTGGCCCAAGAACAACATGGGGCTGAAGTGAGTCCCGTTTCTGTGCCTACAGAGCATTTTGATCTCTAGGCGGTTCGGTGTGGCCAAGAAAAGGCAGTACCGCTAAAGTAAATAACAAGATGGCGGCCCGTGCACATACGGAGCATGCACAACCGCCAAATAAAATTCAAAAAGCAGCGCTCCAATTCCAGTTTGGCCATGCGGCCATTCGTAGAGAACAAGTATATCCCCTGCTCCAGGAAGAGCAGAGAAGCCAGGGATCTCAAGAAATAGCAACTCGAAGGACCCCGATTAACAGGGGGAAATGTTCAAGCCTTTATAAAGGCTCTATTTTGTAAATGCGGGCCTGACTGTTTTGGGCCCTGAATAGTGACAAAATGGCAGCCCCCTCAAAAAGACTACAACATGGGGGTTGCTGGGTAGAAAGAGAACTCTCACGGAACTAGCCCGGGAAGGCAGCAGCCAATCAAGGGAGGGCTGCCATAAGGTTATAAATAGAACTCTTTTACCGCCAGAAAGGGAGAGTCATCGAGAGGAGCTGCAGTGTGTCTGTGAGAAGAGCGACTGTGTTGGCTGCTGAGCCAGACTTATGGGAATTTTGCCTTGCTGCTTCTGGACCTTGACTCTAAAGAAAGTTTATTAAGTTGTGTGCAGGAGGAATAGCTGCTGTGTCGTTTGATTAAAATGGAAAATTGTTCCCTATCAGCCCGAGCGATTGGACAGTATTTCTGAGCTAGGAAAGATTGTTGGACTGCAGATCCTGATTGAGCTACTGTGCCCCTTCAGTGGAGAAACTGTTTTGGTGAAGGAACATTCTGCCAGGGGAGAAGCTGTAAGTGCTGAGGCAAGATCCATGACAGGACCCAGCATTGCTTGTGGAGACATCTCCTGTGGGAGAGGCTGTGAGGTGAGAGACTGTGGAAGCCCGGCCGCCCTGCACTAGTCCTGTAGGTTGACCAGAGGTGCAACAGAGGGGTTTGGGGAACCTCATCCATCCTTGTTCCCTGGATCGTTGAAGATGACTCCGACTGGTATGGAAGGATGGGAACAGGCCTGCTTGAGTGAAGTTTGTCTACAAAGATCCGTCAGTGAAGTTGGCAAGGCCAGGCAGGTGAAAATCATCACACCTCGATTTTTTTGTCCAGCTTCAAGGCCTTTCAGCCTGTGGTGCACCACCAGTGGAGACCCTTTACAGTACCATGCCACTCAGCCGACTGCAAGCTCCCTGTGTGAACTGCAAAAACTGTGAGTACCCAAAGCTGTGGCTTCCGGCAGTCTATTAGTTAGCCAGTTAGGATTCAAGGGGTAATTTCTGAACAGGATTCTGTGTAACGTCAAAGTCTGGCAAGACCAAGATTTCAAATTTGAAAGTGTGTTCAGTGCTTATTTGGGGCCCGACGAAAGACCGCAGGCTTGCATCACCAACCAGTGAGGTGCCCACTGTATAGGGACATTCTGGGTGCACCCAGTGGTGGGAGGAGGGATTGCTATGAGGAAAGGTATTTTCAAACTGAAGTGTGGTGGTGGTTGACATTATCCTCCTTGTTTCCTTCTCCCCAAATAAATAAGTTCACTGTTTCCATTTTCTTCACTGTCACTGTGTTATTGAAACAGTGTTGCTGGGGGGTGAGGGTTGTTGTTGTGTGGGAAACTGTTGTGTGGGGAAAAGTATTAATGGGGCAGCTTACTTATTTTCTTGGAAGGAGGTAACCTTTTCTTTGTCCACAGGCATTCCCTGCCATTTCCCCCCAGGTGGAGGCACCACACCACATTTGCTACCACTGTGGAACCCAGGCCGGCTCCCTCAGAGTTGTGTTCTGAGTTGTCCCGAGGGCCCCGGCGCAGGCTAGGTGAGGCAAAGGGCTGTTACATGAGTTATGCTTTTAAAAGGCTGGCAAAGACCCACCAAAGGTTGGTAGCTTTAAAGAAGCTAGAAGTGTGTAAGGCAGCCACCTGATCCAGGGTATACACCTTCACTTCCCACTACTGTCAGGACATCCAGACTAGAAGTGATGCCAGATTTGGTACTCCTGTGCTTCATAATGTTTTCTTTAAACAGATTCTTGACTGTGGCTCCCAAGGTACTACTTGTAGTCTGTTGTTTGTATGACACCACAAATACACCGTCTTTGCTAGAAGAAAGAATTGCACACTATGGTGGTGATGTTTCTTCTAAAGGGTGTATTTGTGATTAATACAAGCCTTCCATACCTCTGCTTTGAGAGCCTGAATGTAAGGGTTCTTCAGATCAAGTCAAATCAACTGTTTAAAAAAAATTGTCTCGCTTAAGCACTTTACATTTTCAAACTTTGCAGCTGTTCATGCTGTGGTTTGTCTTTTCTTATGGTTTTTACATTTTTTAATACATTGCATAAGATAGTTGAGTATTTGTTGTCTCTTCTGTTCTTCAGCCATAAAACATCTGTTAGAACTCTGAGGGGAATCTGATCACACTGTAGAGTTTGAACTTTAACATTTTAAAGTTTTATCTCTGGGGCAACACCTCAGGGCTAAGATGCAGCTATTTGTATGGCTCACAAATAAACCCTCTAGAAGAATCATTATTACTACGGTAAGTAATTTCTTTCTTCTGATCCTAGCCTGCTTAAGATTGTGTATTAAGGTCTGCTGTCTCGGGTGGCGCCCTAGAAGTGTTTGGTGGGACATAAGGTGTGTGAAAAATATGTAGAGAAGCAATTATGGGTCTTAGATGGGTAACATTGCAATGTTGTCCCTACCCATTTACTGTGTCTAGACCTTTGGGGTTACCTGCTTCCCCCATGTTGGGAAAGTTCTAACTGGCTCTCCTCCTCTTGGCCAGCTAGCCCCACTGGTGCTAGCTGGGCACCCCAGTTGTGGTGTCCGATCTCTGGATCCCCTGTCCACCCCCCCCAACCGGGTCGGGAAGTCTCCAGCAGACCCTCATTTTTACCAGCTGGCGCTGCCCAGAGTGGCAAGTCCAGGATGTTATACTGGAGATCAAGCAGTGTTTGCCTGGGAGCCTGTGGTGACCACTCCAGTAGAAATGGGTTGACTGGCTGAAGAAAAGTCTAACCGAGAAGGTAAGGGGGGGGGGGATCGGATCGGTAAGATAAAAAACTCTTTAAACACCACATACCATTTTGCTTTTAATGTTACGAGTTTCCACAGATTAAAATAGGGTTTCAAAATGCTGTTATACAACCAGCAGTAGTTGTCTTAATATTCAGTTTCTCTTTTACATCATTCACAGATGCAGTCTGATCTCTTCCTACCAAAACAGAGAAAGATGCGGTGCCGACAGCTGCGAAAGCCACTTGTGGTACAGGTTAGAACACTGTAGTAGCACATTATCTAGAGCAAGCATGCTGGTTCCTTTGAAGATTTGATGCATATCAGTTGATACTACAAACTTGTTTTTTTTTTTAAACTAGGCACTTTTTTTTTTTATCTAACCCCCGCCTTAAATCTTGGTTCTTGCTATTCATGTTTATTACTAAATCATTTTATATAGTGCCTCATTTTATGATATGATCCCCGCATTATAACTTAGGTTTTGTGACCTGGAGTTGGCCCTGGTGTCCCCAGAGGTGAAGGGGCAGTTTGTATTGCGCGTTAGTTCAACACTAAAGCAGACTCAACATGTGGGAAAGGGGTGTTTTACAAGGCAGGAGAAAAGGGACAGTCTTAATTGGAATAAAAAAGGTAGGCAGTCTACTGGCTTGGGAACCAGGCGATCACGGGTTCAAATCCCACTAGAGCCACACTCACTGTGTAACCCTTGAGCAAGTCGGTAATTTCCCAGTGCTTCAATTACCCAACTGTGAAACTGTATAGAAGCTGGAGGACCCCACTGAAAATGAGGTTTTGCATCTCAGCTGTTTTTTTTGTGATAAAGGCGAGTCAGAAAGACCGCCTATCACATAGAGCGAACAAACCTGAGCCCATGGTCAAATGGCGCGGATATACCGACCATCGCCAAAATAGCGGCATTCGTTACAATATAACAAAAACACACAGAAATAAATTTTTTTATGCGAGGCAATCCCCCACACCCAACTAAATAATCAACTCCGAGAGTGCGGACTGTGGGGCAAGTTATTGGATCATGAAGAAAAAAAGATTTTCTGCCTATAGCCTGACCCGAACCCGGGTCTGCTTGCAGTGCAAGCAGTGGTGTACACCACTACGCTATGCAAGCAGCTCGGCGGGAATCGGCCATGACGGATGCTATATCCTGCAATAGTGAGTACAGCTCCTTGCTATACTCACTATACAGGACATAGCGACGTATTACACCACTTGCTCTCTTGTAGAGCGCTGCTATTGAGTCGCTCAAAAGTGCAGCGCTCAATCAGCGCTCTACATGGGTGCTACCCTCAGCTGGTCTATCCTAGGTAAACCAATTCTGAAAATAAAAAAGGTACATGTTTAAATATTTTGTTGTAACATAGTAGCATGAACTGCTGATTTTTGGGGAAGGGTTGCAGAATATCACAGGCATATTTTATCAAGCTTTAGTTTATCATAGGTACTGTATCACAGAGCCAGTAAGACCAAAAAGGTCCACGACAGCTCGCCAAGAGGGTTAACTATAGGCCAAGATTTCAGACAACACTAGGTGGCTATCTAATCTCCTTTTAAATTCTGCCATGGTCTTGCTAGCCACTTCCTCAGCGGTAGCTCATTCCATATTTTTGTAACCCTTACACTAAACCAAGATTTCCATTTTTTTGTATGATATGGAACACCCTTTAACTGAACAGAATGTGCCCAGGTGTTATAAACCTGTCTCCACAATTCTAAACCTAGTTGCACCCACAATTCGTCGTCAAACAGTGCTGTATATACTAGGCACATGTCACCTCTGAGTCTGCGATACTCCAGGGAGTAGAGTCCCAGAGACTGAAGCCTCTCTTGATGGCTCAGCCCATCTAATCCACTGATGTGTTTAGTAGCTCTTCTCTGTACTTGCTTCTGTGCCCCTGATTCGGTTTTACCCCCCTGGTATCCAAAACTGGGCACAGTACTCCATGTGAGGGTGAACCAATGCTGTATAAAGGAGTATCATAACCAGCCTGTCCCTGCATCTGATATGCTTTTTAGTGCAGTGCATCAGACTGCTTGCTTTTTTTAATTACTTAATTGCAGTGTGATTTAAAACCCAGGTTATTGCTGATATGTATACCCAGGTCCTTCTCATCCAGTAGTGATTGAAGCTCAACACCATTTAATATGTACTTACGCTGGCCATTATTTTTACCCGTGTGCATTACTTTGCAGTGGTCTATATTGAAGGTGGATTTTTTACTTGATGCGCACAGTTCTGTTTCGCCAAGGGCTGCTTGCAGAAGTTGGGCATCATCTTGGAATTTACTGTAAGCCCAACCCTTGTGTCATCTGCAAACTTCAATAACCAAATGCTTGTATTAGTTCCCATAGAGGCATTGTATAAATTAAAGACAGGGGCCCAGCACCGTGCCCTGTGGAATGCCACTAGACAAATGTTCCCACTCTGACACAGATCCCTTAACACAAACCCACTGTTTCCTGTCTGTCAACCAGCGCTCTGTCCAGCAGGTTATGTTCCCATATAAGCCATGCTGTATTAAAGCATCTATCAGTTGGCCATGTGGGACCTTGTCGAAGGCCTTTGAATAGTCCACAAATATAATATCCACTGCATTCCTTGAATCAAGGGCCTTACTGACTTTGCCATAAAACTCCAACAAGGTTGTTTGACAGGATCTACCCTTCCTGAACCCATGTTGGTGCTGATCTATATACCCTGTCAGTGTCAGTTCATTTGTAATACTGTATACGTTTCGATAATTCTCTCTTGGGACAGATGTTAGGCTTATTGGTCTGTAATGTGATACCTCCTGTCTAGATCCCTTCTTATACAGTGGCATCACATCAGCCTATCTGCATTCATCCAGCACTTCTCCATAATCCAGTGATCTTTGGATCAAAAAGTTCAAAGGAGCTGCTATAACTTTTAGCTAGTTCTTTCAATACCCTAGGATGGAGACCGTCAGGTCCCTGGGCTTTATTTTGGTCCAAGGCTGTCAAATCTATCTCTGACATCAGTTATACTGACTTTTAATGTCTGTATAACCTTCTGTTCATGGGGCTTCAAAGGTTGGCTGGGTTTTGTCATTAAATACTGAGGTGAAATAACTATTATAGAGGGTGGCCATTGAGATATTATCCACCACAAGTTCCCCACTTATGTCCTTCAGGGGTCCTATTTCTTTATTATTTCTCTTCTTGTTATTGATGTATGAAAAAAAAATTATAGTTATCCTTAACTATAGTTGCCAGTTTCTTTACGTAAGCTGCTTTTGCTTTATATATACTATTTTTGCAGAACTCGAGTGCTGATTTGTATACTGCCTAGCTAGGCTGTTGCCCACTTTTCCTTGCCCTGCAATAAGATCTGTTTTTTCTTTTTATGGCCCTCCTAACTACAGGTGTCAACCAGGGTGGGTGTTTGGGGAAAACTGTGTTTCTTAGAGCTAGGTGTGAACATCCGTACCAGATCTAAAATTTTTGTGCACAAAACCCTCCACGTATGTTGCAGAGAATGCCCCCTGAACTCTGCATACCATTCCCAGGTAGCAAGTTGTTGCTTCATGCTATTAAAATCAGCCCTGCCATAATGAAAAGTTACTGTGTTTCCAGCCTCTATAACCATATTTCCAGCACAGGAAAATTTCACCATGTTATGATCACTTGAGCTAAGAGGCTGCAGGACCTTGCAATCCAGAATAAAATTTTCCATGTTTCTGAGAACAAGGTCCAGAATATGAGTGCCCCTGGTGATGGCATAAAGAAATAGCTTGTTTTCTCATTCATTTTTCTGGAATCCAGTTTTGTAATTGCTGACTCTAGTTTTGCCTTCCCATTATCTTTTGCAAAAGCATAACCCTCCCCCCAGTGGGTAGCCAAGGATTGGAACTGCTGGTGTCAGTTGAAGTGAGAGCCGCTCCTCTTGGCTGGAAGCGCGTACTGGTCATTGCCTTTTGGTACTCATGGAACATGAGGTATTTAGGGAAGGTGAAATGCAACCCACCAAGAAGGGAGGCAGGTGAGCCCTTGTCCCTTCTCCCTGTGACAGGGAGCTCCTGCCACTCTTGAGGACTGACCATTTCTTAAATATGTTGCAACAGTTCTTCTGTTTCTTAGCCTAATCTATTCTTTACAATTTCTAGTCCACATGGTTAGCCACCCCCTCCTCTTTCTTGACTATGCTATAGTGTCCTCTTTAAATTTTCCTTCTCCCTCTTGGGTTCTCGTACAGGGAGGTTATTGTGGTCACCTCTGAGCTGATATAAAACAACAGGCTGTGTTCCTCATTGTTGAATTTAGTATGCAATGGCACTATGTCATAAAATACATTGATGTACATACCTTATGTGTATGAAACCTATAAATGTTGAAAATACCATGGCTCCTGGTGTTTTTGTTAAAGGCAAAAAGTTACCAGGGGACTGTATCATAAAAATTATTTTAGTTGTGCTGTTTAAAATGCATGTAAATTGCTGTAAGTTGAACAAGTCTGAAATTTCATGGTGATTTTCATATATCCCATGATAAAAGACTAAGAACCTCAGTACGCAAGCACTGAGGCAATGGTTACCCCAAAGCGCATTGGCCGGGAAGCCAAGTTTCAAAGAAATACAAAATCACACATGCCCCCATAATGCAAAGCATCATGGGCTGCATATGCAAATCACCACAACATATTATCCCATGATGCTTTGTATTATGGAAGTATGTGTGATGTGTTTTATTTTTTTAAACGTTGCTTATTGTCAGTGCCCTCTGGGGTAACCCTTCTTTCAGTGCTTCTGCACTGAGGTTTTCAAACAACATGAAGTCTTGCTATATTATAGACATTAGCAGTTTGTTCCAGCTCTAGAACTGCCCCGGAGTGAAATGGTTAAAACTATTCCAAAATAGAATTTTGGCACGAGAGCAGCTCTGTCTGTGTCATTTCAAACTTGAACTGTCAGATTCTTTACTCCGCCTCAGTGAACAGTCGCTCTGGAGATTTCTCCTTCTGCTCGGTTCATTTCTCGGTTTAAAAAGTGTTTTCTCGGTTGGATTTAACCGAGAATAGTTTTATTTTAACCGTAAAACCGTTCGGTTCAAGCTCTATCTGTGATAACCGTAAGTAAATGAAGGTTTTGTCTGTGTGGAACTTGTAAGTTATCGGTTCGGTTTTGAACCGATCAGTGGGTTTAAAACTCATTTAAAACTAAAAGTTACTATTTTAGAGTGCGGTTCCAGTTCTTATCGGTTCTAAAAAGCGGATTTATTACGGTTTTTCAATACGTATTACGGTTAGGAACCCGATAGGGTGTCTTGCCTAGCACTGCTGTTAAAAGGGCAAGTTTTGGTTAGGCTGGCATTATGTCTGAAACCCAAAAGAAAAACCGGGCCCACTGGGTTTCAACACTGTGATGTTTGTGGGAAGTCTTTGCCAAGGCTGACCCCACATGTGTTTATTGTCTGGGGTTTGACCACCTCCAGTCAGACTGCCAGGTATGTAAGAATTTCCCTGCAGCCACCCTGGAAAAAGATTGGGCAGGCTCAGGGAACGAGAGGCAAAAGTCCGCTGACCGGATGGCCAGCCGGTTCGGTGCCAACCGACCAGAGAGTGCCCTCTGACCAGGGCCAGACTCCTCGGCAAAGAAAAGCTGGTTCTGAGGAACCAATTCCAGTAAAGAAAACAAGAAAATCAGCAGGTCTGAGTCCAAAATTCCTTCTCCAACTGCTGCAGAGATAGCAAAGCCATACAGATTGTCCAGTCACTGTCTCAGGGTCCGTCCGAACCACCACCATCTGGTAAAAGGTCGGTTCGTCCGGTCCCAGTGGTTCAGGATTATGATATTGAGGAATTTTATGAACCAGAGGAGGGGGAGGAGGATTATGAACAGTATGAATGTGGCTGGGAAGGTCTGGGTGTGCCCATTGAACCGGACATCTCCCCAGACAGACCTTTAGAATCTCCCCCTATGCTGTCTGAGTCCCCATCTCATTTTATGTTTTATAAAAAAGTTGCTGAAACCCTCCAGCTTCCTTTAGAAGAGGCTGTGGATGAGCAAGAGGAGCCTGATTTTGTAGAAATGATGGATATTCCAGAGTCTAGAGATTGTCTATTCTTTTACATAAGTCTTTTAGGAAACAAACAATTAAAATTTTAAAAGCTCCTAATTCTGTGCCTCCTGTAGATAAAAAGATGGACAGAAGGTATACATTGTCAGGCCCTGATACAGAATTCCTTTCTCAGCAATGCAGTCATGTTGGGGTAGTTCAGGCTGCTGCCTGTGATAAAGCTAATATTCCCTTGGCTTCACATCCTCCTGACAAGGATTCCAGGAAGATTGATGCCATGGCAAAAAAAACACTATGGCAGCCTCTCTGGGACTCAGGCAAGCAAATTATATGGCTTATGTAGCTAGGCATCAGAAATCTAGATGGGATACTGTTATGCAATTGGCCAAGCAGGCCATGGCCAGCTGGCTAGTGAACTAGAACAGGTGGCTGCTGATGGCATTGAAGCCTCTAAGGTTCAGTTTCATGCTGCTGTGGATGTTAATGATGTTTCCTCTAGGGTCATGGCCACATCTGTAGCTTTTCATGAGGTTGGCCTGGCTCAGGTGTACTAGTTTGTCACAGGATACCCAGACTAAGGCTATGGATTTTCCTCTGGTGGGAAATTCTCTGTTTGGAGAGCAGACAGAGAATTACATGAAGAAGATGGATGAATATAGGACTACTTACAAGAGTGCCCAGGCTAAGGAGCGGCAAGCCACTCCTCAAAGGCATGCCCCCAGGGGTAGGGGTAGGCCTTTTCATCGGCCTTTCTACCAGACTCAGGCCTCCTCTGCCTTTGCTCAGAGGGGCTTCTTCAGAGGCAGGGGCAGACAGACCTGCTCCCACCCCCCAGCCTAAAGCTCCTGCGAAACAGGCACCCTGATGGGGTGCCCAGGGCCGGTTCTCCTGTACCAGTGGGGGGCAGGCTGGCTTACTTCAGTCAGAACTGGGCTTCTTTAACCTCAGACAAGTGGGTTCTGGAAGTAGTAAGCCAGGGTCTGGTTCTCAACTTCAAAAGTTTCCCAAGTTGAGAAGCAGACTTTTCTACCTGCAAGTGCTTCAGAGACCTCGCTCTGGAAACAGAGGTCTCATCCTGTTAGCTCTCAGAGCAGTAGAAGGGTTCCTCCCTGCATCAGGGCAGGGGTCTGTATTCAGATACTTCCTTACCCCAAAAAAGACAGGAGAATGGCGGCCCATTTTAGATCTCAGATATCTGAACAAGTATCTTTTGAAACCAAAGTTCAAAATGGTAACTCTGGCAATGATTTTACCTTCCCTAAGGCCAGGGACTGGCTAGCCTCCCTGGACCTCAAGGATGCCTATTTCCATGTCCTAATCAGAAGATCCCATCAAAGTACCTCAGATTCGAACTGCCCTTAGGTCATTACCAGTTCAGAGCAATGCCCTTGAGCCTTACCTCTGCTCAAGGGTATTCACAAGTGTCTAGCAGTGGCAGTGGCCCACTTAAGGAGCAGAGGATTGCTGTTTTCCCTATCTAGACGACTGGCTCATTGTGGCCAGTCCCCAGAACAAGGTAAAACTCACCTGCAGGTCACCCAGCAGCTTCTCACCTCCCTGGGTTTTCTGCTAAACCTACCAAAGTCGGTTCTGGAACCAGTCCAGGTACTCACCTTTATAGGGGCAGAATTGGACACAAAGCTAGCCAGAGCCTTTCTTCCCCCAGAAAGGGTAAGGAATTTAGTGGCTCTGGCCTCTTCCTTCACTCTGCAGGTCTCTCGACCAACAAGACACTTTCGGCAGCTCCTGGGGCACATGGCTGCATCCACAGCTGTTGTGCAGGGAGCCAGATTTCAGATGAGAGACATTCAGTTTCACTTGAGAACCTTTTGGTCTCAGAGAAGAGACCCCCTTTCCAAGTTGGTCCCAGTGACTCGAACCTTGATCCTAGCTCTCCAGTGGTGGCAGGATCAGAGCAATTTAAGGCGGGGTCCCTTCATTTCCCCTTCTCACGACTTGACTCTCACTACAGATGCTTCCTTCTGGGTTGGGGATCCCACATGGGCGACCTTTCCACTCAGGGAGTTTGATCCCCAGAATCTCTGCTCCACATCAATTTGCTGGAACTCAGAGCTGTCTTTTAGCTCTTCAAGCTTTTCTGCATCTGTCCACGACAAGATGATACAAGTCAGAACAGACAACACCACAACAATGTGGTACATCAACAAACAGGGGCACTCGGTCTTGACTTTGTGCACCGAGGCAATGAAGTTGTGGTCTCTGGCCTATTCCTGAACACTTCCCTCATAGCAGTTCATCTTCCAGGGAAGGACAATGTCCTAGCGGATGCCCTCAGCAGGATTTCCCAGGGCCATCACGAATGGTCCCTGGATCCTCAAGTGCTGGGGATAGTTTTTGCCAGGTGGGGCATCCCTCAGATAGATCTTTTGCAGCCCCAGACAATCACAAACTTCCTCTGTTCTGTTGCAGGCCTCCAGTGCTGGGCTCAGTTCCCTGGATGCCCTTCTTCTGGATTGGAGGAAGTTCCTCTGTGCTTCCCCCTTTCCTCTCCTATTCAAAGTACTAGTCAAAATCAGATCTCAGCCTTGCAGGGTGATTTTGATTGCCCTGGATTGGGCCAGGCAGCCCTGGTACCCACTCCTTCTGTCTCTGACAGTCCATCTTCCCCTGTGTCTCCCCAGGAATCACAATCTGTTGACTTGTGCCCAGGGAAGGGTTTGGTATCCGGACCTCAAATCCCTCAACCTCAAGGCCTGGCTCTTGAGGAGTTAGTTTGCTGATTTACACCTCTCTCAGGGTGTTTTTGAGATCCTAAAGGCTTCCAGAAAGCCTTCCACTAGGGCTACTTATAGTTCTAAATGGAAAAGGTTTTCCATTTGGTGTGCTGGGAAAAAATATTTCCCCAGAATCTGCTGAATTGCCCATTTTGTTAGATTACATGGTACATCTTAATTCCTTGGGTCTCAGACCAGCTACCCTGAGAGTTCATTTGGCAGCTGTGTCTGCTTTTGTGTCAGCAGGAAAGTCATCCCCTCTTTCCTCTCATCCTGTGTTTTCCAAGTTTTTTAAGGGATTACTCCATACTAATCCTCCCTTTTGGGAACCGGCCCCTGCTTGGGACCTTAATGTTTGCATTGCCCAGTTAATGCAACCCCCTTTTGAACCTCTGTCTTCTGCAGAGCTTAAGTACCTAACTTGGAAAACTGTTTTTCTAGTTGCTATCACTTCTGCCTAACGCATAAGTGAATTGCAAGCCTTGTCAGTGGAGACTGACTTTATTTCTTTCCACAGGGATAAGGTAGTCCTTAGGACTAATAGGAAGTTTTTGCCTAAGGTGGTTTCAGATTTCCATCTTAATCAATCTCCCTCCTTCCAGTATTTTCACTGATCACTCCTCTTGGGTGAGAGGGTTGCACAGCCTGGATGTTAAGAGAGCTCTTAGTTATTATATAGAAGCGTGCACTAAAGGTCACAGGTTGAATCCTCCAACTTTTCCTTACCTATGGTGAAGTTGGGAAGGCAAACCTGCCACTAAGAGATCAATAGCCAGGTGGATTGTCTCTTGTATCCAATTTTATCAGAAAGTGGGCAGAGCCCCACCCCGGTTTGAGGCTCATTCTACCAGGGGTACAGCTGCGTCTCTAGCTGCTGCCAGAGATATCCCTTTATTAGAGATTTGCCAGGCTGCTACTTGGAAAACGGTACACACTTTTACCAAGCATTACTCCTGGATGTCCAGGCCAGGAGAGATGCTCGGTTTGGCACAGCTGTTCTTCAGAGCCTATTCCCTAAGTAGGTTCTGCCCCTCCTCCATGGAGGTACTGCTATGTATTCTGCTAATGTCTATAATATAGCAAGACTTCATGTTGTTTGAAGAAAAAATTACTCACCTTAGTAATGTTGTTTCTTCTAATGGAGTCTTGCTATATTATAGACCTCCCCCCCAACCTGCCCCTCTCAGAACCTCTACTTGGTGGGGTGCGGCAACTTAGTGTGGGCACTACTTATGTCCTGTTAGCATTTTGTCCCCTTTGGGACTTGGGGTGTATGTGTATGCTGCGTGTGTGTTTTATTATACTTATGTTCCATTTTCATATTATTAGAATGGTGTTAGTATTTCTGGTCCCCTGACTTGAGTCTTGGGTGTTGGGACCATCAATGGTTGTTATTATTTAGGTAGCCATTTGGCTAGTGTAGGTTACAGCTTCCACACAGACCTTAGTGAGTTTGGCTCATAAAGATCTGACAGTTCAAGTTTGAAATGACACAGACAGAGCTGCTCTCGTGCCAAAATTCTATTTTGGAATGGTTTTAACCATTTCACTCCGGGGCAGTTCTAGAGCTGGAACAAACTGCTAATGTCTATAATATAGCAAGACTCCATTAGAAGAAACAACATTACTAAGGTCAGTAATTTTTTCTTTTGTCTTTAGCTTTTTTTTTATATATATTTTATTTGAGCCCCCACCACTCAAGCAAACAAGGCCCGCATAGGGGAGGCTAAATCTCAACAGATAAGTTAGATCAGAGATCAGTAGGTGCTGATTAAGTGCAGAGAGAGGGCATACGGAGTCTGTTGCTGCAAACTGATGTACTGAAGAATGGATATGACATTCCTGAAGGTTATCTCCTGTATTTTGAATAAACGTCACACAGAGATTGTGTGTTGGACCAGACATTCAGTGTCTGGTCCATCTGTTATCCCACAACCCCTCCACACTCCCCATGGCCTAAGGTCTCAGTGTGGCTCAGTTGGTAGCACATTTGCGTCTGGACCAGAAGGTCATGGGTTCTCGTCCCACACTGGGATTGGACTTGCACCTAAAACGCTGGCATCAGAGTGCAGTATTGGGGGGTGCTGTACTGCTGGGGTGCACTGTCCTTCGGATGAGACATTAAACCAAGGTGCCTTCTACCCATCCTGGTGCTGTCTTGGTGGGTGTCCAGGTGGAAGTAAAAGAACCCAGGGCACTCTTTGCAAAGAATAGGGGACATTGCCAGTGTCCTGGCCAACATTCCCCTTCCCATAAACTGGTTCTTGCAATTGTCCAGGCTGTGCCATGGGTGCTGATGTGCGATATGGCAGCCATTACACATTCAGTCACTTCACTACCAGTCTAGCATTACTTGTAAAGCACTTTGGGATACACGGTATATGAAAAGCGCTACATAAATGCTGATTCTTCTTCTAATATACTGAGTGGACCTGTGGTTTGTGTTCTTTGACTGAGGTGTGATGGGTGTGGGAAAGGAGAGCTTCCAAAAACACAGAGCCAAGGCTTCACTCAACTGCCAGTATGCAACTTGAGTGATTAAAAACAAAATATAGTATATGGTTAGGGTTTGTTGTGGATGGAAAACAATGGTTTTCCAAATCCTGTTGTAGGGCAGTTCAAAGGTCACAAAAGTTGTACTGTCGTTCTGACGTCACATCGATAGTACAACAACTTTTGCCTCTTGAGCTCCTACCTGATTGGCGGAAACAACAACTGATTTAAAAAATGTATTCTAAAATGGCGGATTCACTTAGCGAGTGGTCGGGTGAGCAGACAGTGTGGACAGTACCGTAAGATAGTTTGGACACAGACTTTCACAGTCAGCGCCATGTGTGAAAACTACCAGTCTGTATTTTTTTTTTGTTTTGTTCTAAATTACTGGGGGTTATAAATCATGGGTGACAGGAGCAGAGCAGGACTGCCACGGAACCGGATTCAGGAGCAGAACGGGACTGAACGGAGGAGAGGTTGCATTATCACAAGGTATGAAACCTTGAGAAAGTTTTGATGTTTTGGAGAACCATATACTATTTAAAACAGTGTATGGGTGTCCATTCACAACAGGCTATGTTGCCATCTCAGGGATGTGCTGCCATCAAACTGACCTCTCGAGCTTCGCTCTCGAGGTCAGTGTGACGTCATCACATCCCCTCGATGGCAACATAGCCTTGTTGTGTACGGACAACCATACACTATTCTATATATGGTTCTGTACAAGCCTGTAGCATCAGCATGTCGGTGGAAGAGGAGGACCGAACTTCCTATACGACGTTCACCTCATATGAGGGTGAGATCCAGGCCTCGCTGAGCCACTGCCACCTGGGTGACGACAGGTGGCAGGATCTAATAGAGAGGGAGGGAAGATGCAGACTTGCTTCGTGCTGTCATGCCTTGTACACACGCATATGCTAGAACCAGTCCAGTGGATATTTGGTGAGTTGGGAGAAAACGTACCAAGAAAAAAGAACCTAGCCTAGCAGGATGAGGTGCCCAGTACACTTGGACCCCAGCCCACTGCTTGAACCCTCTCTCGATAAGACTGACGTAGGGGTACTCTGACCTGAGGGCTCCACCTGGTGGGGGGGGGGGGTGGCTGATATCAGGGCTTCGAATAAGGTGGTATTTGGGCTGGGAAGCAGCATGTAGGAAATTAATGGGGGCTCAGACTGAGAAGGTGAAGAAAGACTACATGAAAACATCAGGTGCTCTGCTGCCTGAGTTCTGCTTCCTCTGATAGCTGTATTCAGGCATCCTTAGAATGGTTACTGTGTAACTGCTGAGCTGGTGCACTGAATTTTCCAGAACAGCACTGCACCAGTACCAGTCAGTCTTACACAATGGCAGACTGAATGGGCAAAAAACAAACACATACAGTACTCCTGGGATTGTAAAAATTGGGACAGGGGGCTGGGGGTTGCAGCTGCATATTCCTCTCCCTTTGTGATTTGGTAGGAGGAACCCTGCTTGTTGCTCTCTGTTGGCGGACTTCAGGTCCCATGACTGTAAGACTTAAAATAAAGCCCTAAGGTTTTGGGCTCCTAGATAGCAGCTGACAGAGCTCCTCCTGTCATGTCACAAAGGGTTGGACTAGCTGCCTGGAGGTTTGGCGGGAGCATGTTATGCTGAAGCTCTTTGGACCCAAGTTCAGGAACAACTTTGGATCACTCACTGCCCAGGCCAGCAGAAAGCAAGCGTATCATAGAGAAAACATATTTGCTGTCTAGGGGTGGACTGGGACTAGTCTGGTTGTCAAAGGTGGAATGTTGCTGGGCTACCGTTTAAGAAATGTCACCCAGATTAAACTCTTAATCCCACCAGAGGACCTGCCGTCATTGGTGCATACTTTCATTACATCCAGACTCGATTACTGTAATGCTCTTTACTTTGGGGTCAGTGGATGTAACCTTTGTTGACTACAGCTAGTGCAGAACGCTGCAGCCAGGTTACTGACGGGCTTTCCGAGGTCCGTTTCTTATAACCCGTGTATTGTGTGAACTGCACTGGCTGCAGGTCAGATGGAGGATTGCCTTCAAGGAGGGCTTGCTCACCTGTAAGGACCTATATGGCTCTGGTCCAGGCTACCTGTCTGACCTCCTAACACCTGCCTGCCTGGTTGACTCACTCTGGTCGTCCGCAGGGGGCCGCACCTTTGAAGTGGCTGGACCAGTTCTGTGGAACTCAGTTCCAAGAGTTCTGAGGGAGGCATCCTCCATGAAGGCATTCAGGCAGGGCCTGAAAGCCCATCTTTTTAATCTAGTCTTTTGTTGTCCACTAATTTTAATTATTTATTACAAGTTTTGTATTTCTGGATAGAATTATGTATTGTTTGATAAATTGTTTAATTGTATGCTCCCACTGTTCACTTCCATGTAATATGCCTAGAACCTCAGGGATTAGGCGCGGTATAAATAAAGTTTGACTTGAGCCATCTTCATGATCTGCAGTTTCCCCATTAAGACTCCTCCATAACCTTCAGTGGGATTGTTCAGCCACACCAGACGTACCTGGCTAAGAGGTCCCTAATATGCACAGTTTGTGTACACCATCAGTGCTGCTCAACGTGTAGAAAATCTCAGGATTTGTGGGCATGTAGTGAGATGACAGAAGATGACCTGCTCCCATTCTCTTCCTCTCTGTTGGCCAACCTGTTGAATCCCTATAGGACAGATCTCAGACCACCCTTATAAAGCAAGAAACAGACACTGGATAGCTCTCCTTGCTTATCCTGCAACACATACAGAATTCTTTTTCCATACACTCTCAGCGGATTCCTGACTTCTGCCTATCCACTTCAGATAATGGATTGGCAAGGTCTTTGTCTCATCTTTCAGTTCCTGGCCAACATAGTGCTAACAATTGAAGATCACATAGACCTTATGACTTGCGGCATAGTGACTTTTCAGGTATTCACAGATAAGCTGCTACATAACACATTTCTATGGGCGTGGGAGTGGTTCACTTATCCACAGCTTCCACCACCCAGGTAGTATATCCCTCTGCTCTGTCCTGTGATGTCAGAACTAACTTTCCACTGGAAGAGTTTGTGCTCCTCCCTCGTAGCTCCATGCATTGTAGGGTCTAAAAAAATGCCGTTGGCAAACTTTGATTTCTTTTTCAACTTTCAGTATTCTGCTAGTTCCTGGATTCTTCTCCCGTTTTCGGCGACGGAAGATGAAACATAAGGGAGCGAAGCAAGCTGCCATCTTCATGCCGGCAGAAAATGTTGTGGACGGACCCACACATGTTGTGCTTTTACTGCCTAGGGATGGCACATGATGTCATAGGCTGAGGCCTCTTGTCAGACAGTGCTGCCTTCGTCTTTAAAGGACTGCAAGACTCGTCTTCTCCTTGGCCAACTGACCAAGACTCAAAATTGCGAACAAAGGGTGGTTGCAAGGTGACCCCTGCTGCGGTGTGGTCCACAGCCTAACTCATGGCCATGGAAGAGGTGGTGGTGATGATGGCCGTGGCGAGCAACTCGTCTGCATAAGTTCTGCCCCCTGTTGGGGCCAGCATCAAGCACCCTTCACACGGGAATTTCATAAAATGTGTTGGGTCCTCCAGACCTTCTGGAAGAGCCATGCCTGCCACAGTAAGAAGCCCAGAAAGCACCACCATCGATCACGGGATCAAGAGAGATTGAGCTCCTCCCTCTCCCTCGACTCCCCCAACCACTTGAAGCATGTCAAGCACCCAACTTTAGCCGAGCCTAGATTGGTCGAGGGGCAGGTCCCTAGCTCTACAGTACCTCCATCAGACTTGCTGACCTTGACACCAGTGGAAGAGGCAGTCAAGATTTTCCTCAACCCAGCTGACCAGTTGTCGGAGGAGATCGACAGGGAGTCACTCTCCAAGACCCCATTGTTCGTGATCCTCTCTCAGGAGGATGTGGCACAGTCGATGTCCCCAGCCGCTGCCACTTGGGATCAGTCTCCACTGGATGTCATGCAGCCAAATCTGGTGTACGTCATTTACATGGTGCCTCCGGCAGCATCTCCTCGACATTGACCCTTCGGTCGAGGTTGAAATCGAGGCACTCCTCAAGCTGTTGATCCTGCTCGGGGGCTGCTGTTCGGTGCTTCTTGTCCTCCTCATCCTTAGACGATGAGAGGCTCTGCCAGTGTGTGCAGCAGCACTACAGGGAGCTTCTGTGGCAACAGTGGGCCTTGGCAGGGTAGAGCTGTATCCCAACCCCTGCAGTTGACTGACTGGTGCCAGTCAAAATGATGCTGGTCCTTCTGAGACATCTGTCCACCCTTGCAAGTGGAACCTCCTTCACAACAGTCCTTGTGGGGAGCCCTATCTAAGGACCCCCATTCTGTATCCGATGTACCAGGCTGATATCTGTGGAGATCACTCAGTCAGATGACTGGATGGTAGTCCACAGTGGTAAACAGTCGAGGGCCGTCTTTGATGAGTCCTCTGATGGCTCCAGTGGGTCCTCCATGCAGTCACTGAAGATGCATACTTTCGACCTGGAATCATTCAAGGAGTTGAGTTGACCACCGACCACAGGCCAGTGTCATTTGGGGCTCTTCTCAGGCTTATATTGGAGTCCCTGAAGGTTCCTCTAGAGCCATTCCAGAAAAAAGCTATATACCCCTTTATTGAAATCCTTGATAAGGATGAATCTCGGGGGTCTCCTTTTCCATGACTGAAGCCATTATGGGGCTGGCCCTGCAGCTTTGTCAGCATGCAGCTTCCTTCCCAGCACCCTCGGCTCATATGGTCTGCAAATACATGCTCCCAGCCAGTTCTCTGTCCAGGTTCTTAGACCACACCTTGGCTGAAGGTTGGGTCTCTGACTCGGTCTTCTGGAAATCTGCAAATACTGGGGACGTGGACAGGCCCCCTGGCAAGGCATCAAAGAAGCTTGATCATGTGGATAAAAAGTTATTTGCTGCTTCCTCCCTAGGTCCCCGTCAGGCTAACTGTGCCCTGATGATGGCTGTCTTTGGTCACTCCCTGTTGGGTGTACTCTAAAGTCCTCCCTTACCTTCCTGCTGACGAGACGTTACCGGTAAAAGTCATCAGAGATCAAGGTCAAGTGCTGGCTAAACACCAGCACCAGACTGCCTTGGACTGTAGTGATTCCTGCACCCTTACAATGGCAGTGGCCATCGCAGTGCATCACAGGGCCTGGCTGAGGCTCTCCGCCTTTATGACGGACACCCAGCATAAGTTGGCCTATGTCCCTTTCCTGGACACTGACCTTTCTAGCCCGGGGTGGATGGGCATCTCACTAGGATTGAGAAATCCAGTATCACACTGCATTCTGTGGCTTTGTCCCAGAAGGACCTGAAAGGCCAGAAGCAGAAGAAAAAGGCTTTTCAGTTTTGGCCCTTTCTGTCACATCAGCCTCTGCAGCAGTAGCCCCAAGCCTGGTGTCCCAAGGCCAGGTCCTCTGGCCAAGGGCCAAAATGAGGTGGGGGAAAGGGAAGTGGTGCCCCTCCAGCTGCAGCAGCTGATGCCTCCACCAAAGCTGCCCAGGGATGGGTTGAGGGGGGTGTCCACCTCCTGCCTGTCCAGTCTCTGACCCAGCGGGGTTGGCTTCACCACTTCTTTCTGCACTGGTCTGTCAGTACTACAGACAAGTAGGTTCTCGAGGTGGTAGGCAGAGGGTTGCTTCTCGACATCAAGGCTCTCCCGCCTTACCGATCACACACTCTGAGGGAATCCTTTGTGTCGCAAGCCACACTGTAATCCCTCAGGGAGGACATTGCTCAGCTCCTCGCAAAAGTAGCCACAGCTCAGGGGTACATGCCCAAGTACTTCCTGGTCCCAAAACAGACAGGGGGCTGGTGCCCCATGCTGGATCTGCACAATCTAAACCAGTTCCTAAGGAAGCGCAAGTTCCAGATGGTCACCCTGAACCAGATTATATCATTTCTGGAGCAGGGCATGTGGTGCTGCTCCCTGGACCTCCAGGACATTTTCTTCTACTTTCCAGTCCATCGGTCTCACTGGTGGTACCTCTGGTTCTCTGCAGAAAGGGTGTTCTAGGGACATGGATATGTTGTTCATCCACACTGTCTGGCAGGTATCCTTGCCGCTTTAAATCTTGCCAGAAGGTCTTCAAGCTGGCTTCTCCCACCCACCCGGGTGGTAAAACTCTCGGCTCCGCCCCATGACGCCAGATCTTCCTTACCGCTTGGAAGCTCAGGCTCCCTCCTTAGCGCTCTCGTATAAGACTGATTCCCTAATTCTTCGGTTCCAATTTAAAAGTTTTGCATTATAGACTTTGGTCTTCTATCCCTCATGACTGTGATGGACAAATCGACTCCGGTTTCAAGCGGTGCCCTTGCCGAACTAGAAGATGTCTCGGACGGATCCGCACTCCACGTGTGTCTACTGTTTAGGCCTTGAGCACGACCCGCAGGCTTGCGACCTGTGCTCTTCCTTCTCAGCCTACGTCCTCGAAGACCGTGCTGCCCGTTTACAACTGGGGTGTCCCGAGAAGCGTTTTCCTCCGGTAAAGTCAAAAGAGGCCCGGTCGGCGGTTTCCGCAGCGGCGGGCTCGGCGGATCAGCTAGAGCAGATGATCGCCCTCGAAGAGGAGGCGGCGCGAGCCGCATCTTCCTCGACCGTGGCATTTATCCCGCTCTCCCTGGGTTCCTCTTACATAGCTTCCTTTAAGGAGCTTTGTCTGTCCCTCTCCACTAGAGGAGAGGGACCAACGTCTGCTGGACCTTCTTCTCGGTTCAAAAGAAAGACAAGGGTAAGTCCCTCCGTCGACGCTCTTGGGAGCGGGAAAGGTCCCTCTCCCCGAGTTGTCGGCCATCGACTTCGGTCGATCGTTCAGCTTCGGCCACTGGTCTCTCAGTGTCCCCGTCAGGTCAGTTGACTGAGACTCCCGTCGGCCTGGTCGAGATCTTTCTCGACCCGTTGGACGGGTTGTCGACCGGCGAAGCCGAAAATCCCCTCTCCCCGGTTCCCCCGGTGGCAGTTGAGGATCCTGCGGGCTTGCCAGTGCCTCCAGTTCTGGAGCCCTCTGGTGAACCCTCCAAGGCGAGGGAGGAGCCGGTTCCACCCGTCCCCTCCCCGCACCGTCCTCGGAAAGGCCGAGGTTCTCGGTCTCGGACTTCTTCACGGTCCAGCCGATCCCGCCATCATAGGCGGTCTCGGTCTCGGCACCTGATAGCGGCGCGCCGCTCGTCCTCGTCCTCCTCCCCTCGGATGAGGAGGCTTCGGCGTGTTACGCCGACAATACGAGGACCTCATGTGGCAACAGCTCCTTCTGACCGGAACAAGCCGACGCCGTCGCCTTCCCCGGCCATTAAGTGGCTGTCACCGGAGCGGCCGAAACAACCCCTCGTTTTACCCGAGGAGCCTGTTCCCAGGCCGGTTGTTCGGCCAAAACCAGCTGCCCCACCGATTCCGGTGGAACCTCCGCCTCCACAGCCGCTGTTTGGGGCTCCGACCAAGAACTCTCGGTTGGCTCAGGGTCTGCCCCATAGGCTGTCGGTCACCCTCACTCCCGATCGCCCTCGGCAGGTGGAGGGTGGCTCAGGCCCGAGGCAGCTCTTTGCGGACTCTTCTGAGTCCGACGACGATTCCTCCCTTTTCTCCAAGCAAGTGGACTTGGAGTCCTCTGGAGGTCAGTCGCTGGATGACAGCCCTTCGTCCTTCCTAGGTTTACTTAGGCTCATCTCGGAGTCCACCGGGATGCAGCTCGAGCCCGTATCCAAGCGGGCCAAGTATCCCATCATGGAGATATTGGACCGATGGGATTCCCCTACGGAGGCCTTTCCTATGGCTGAGGCCATTATGGGCCCGGCCTTGGAGCTCTGGCAGCGCCCTGCTTCCTGCCCTGCGCCTTCGGCCAGGATGGCCAGGAAGTATGCGGTCCCTACCGGTTCCCTGTCCGGTTTCTCGGAACATCCCTCAGCCGAGGGGTTAGTTACCGACAGCGTTTTCTGGCATGCCGGAAACGCTAGGGACGTGGACAAACCTCCCGACAAGGAGTCCAAGAAATTGGACTATGCCGGGCGAAAAGTCTACACTGCGTCCTCCCTTGGCCTTCGTCAGGCAAGCTCGGCTGTGCTTATGGCACATTTCTCCCATGCCCTGTTGGGCTCCCTGGACGAGGTAGTCCCTCATCTCCTGGCTGACCTGCAGACCACGGTTAAGCAGGTGTGGGACCAGGGCAGGGCAGTGGCCAAGCAGCAACTTCAGACTGCTCTGGACATTGGAGACTCGTGCGCCGGGTCAGTTGCAGCCGCAGTGGCTATGCGCCGTGGGGCATGGCTGAGGATATCCACCTTCACAGCGGATACCCAGCACAAATTGGCGGATGTCCCCTTCCTGGGGACCGACCTCTTCGGCCCTGGAGTGGAAGGCCACCTCCAGAGGATCGAAAAGTCCAATGCCACCTTGGACTCCGTCTCATCCGCTCAGAGGGACAAGGGCCGCAGACCGCAACCCAAGCCCTTTCGTCCGTCTGCGCCCCCGGCACGTCCGGCACAGCAACACCAGGGCCAGCAGGCTCGCACTTGGCGTCCCAAACCCAAGCCCGCGGCTTCCTCCTCCAGGAAGCAGGAGGTAAAGGCCCAGGTGGTCCCTCGGCGGTCCCTCCTCCAAGCCAGACAGTGACGGGTTGAGGAGTGTCGCCCCAACCTCGTCACCTCACCCCAGGTTACCCCCGTGGGGGGACGGCTCCGGTTCTTCCTTTCCGCCTGGTCTGCTATTACCACAGACCGGTGGGTGTTGGAAGTGGTGGGAAAGGGCCTGCCTCTGGAGTTCGAGCAGGCCCCACCCTTCAGAGCCGTCGCACCTCGGGGTCCGAAGGCTCGCTGTCAGCTCGCCGAGCCGACATCGCTATCTTCCTCGAGAAGGAGGTGATAAGAGAGGTGGCGGACCCTCCCTCAAACCCGGGGTTCGTGTCCAGGTACTTCCTGGTTCCGAAACGGACGGGGGGCTGGCGCCCCATTCTCGACCTACACGACCTAAACAAGTTCCTAAGGTCTCGAACCTTCAGGATGGTCACTCTGGCTCAGATAATACCATCCTTGGAACACGGTGTGTGGTTCTGCTCTCTGGACCTACAGGACGCGTTCTTTCATGTCCCTATCCGTCCGTCCCATCAAAGGTTCCTTCGCTTTCGAGCGGAGGGATCCCTTTTCGAGTTCCAAGCCATGCCCTTCGGCTTATCTCCAGCTCCCAGGGTCTTCACCAAATGCATGACAGTGGTGACAGCATTCCTACGGTGCCGAGGGGTCCGGGTTTACCCTTACCTGGACGATTGGCTGATAGCAGCCTCCTCCAGACAGGAGGTGGAGCGGTCCAGAGATCTGGCCCTCCAGGTTTGCCCTCAGGTCGGCCTCCTCATCAACGAGGCTAAGTCGGAACTCGAGCCGAAGCAGGTGATTCTTTTCATCGGGGCAGAGCTCGACTCTCTTCGAGCCAGGGCACGGCTCCCAGCGGACAGGGTCGAGGTTCTTTCCTCCTTTGCCCAATCATTTCTGGTTGGGCAATTGCGCCCTGCCCGGGACTTCCTGCGCCTCCTGGGTCTCATGGCGGCCTGTACCAGCGTGGTCCATTGGGCCCGCTGGAACATGCGCCCCCTTCAGTGGGGGCTGGCCAGCCAGTGGTCCCAACGCTACGATCCATTGGACCAGCTAGTGACGGTGACCCAGGGGATGTGGAACGCTCTCCAGTGGTGGACCGTTCCAGTTCATCTGCAGGAGGGCATCCTGTTTGTCCGCCCCAAGCCGACGGTCTCTCTATCGACCGATGCCTCTCTGATGGGTTGGGGTGCCCATCTGGGGGAACACCTTGCGCACAGCCTCTGGTCCCCGAGGGAGTCCCGATGCCACATCAACCTGCTGGAGCTCCGAGCGGTCCGCCTAGCTCTCACCGCCTTTGCTCCGTTTCTTCAGGGTTAAGTGGTCCGGGTCCAGACGGACACCACCACGACCATGTACTATTTAAACCGCCAGGGCGGGACGCGCTCCATGCTTCTATGCAAGGAAGCGCTCCGCATCTGGTCACTCGTGCGCAGCCTGGAGGTGGATCTCCTAGCCATTCATGTGGCAGGAGCCTCCAACACCCTGGCCGATGCCCTAAGCCGGATAGGGGCTGCGTCCCACGAGTGATCTCTCCTGCCGGAGGTAGTACAAGATCTGTTCTCCCATTGGGGTGCACCTCAGGTGGACCTGTTTGCCTCCAGGGAGAATACGAAGCTGAGGCTGTTCCATGCCCACCCCCCCTCAGCAGGGATCGCTGCAGGGGGATGCCTTCTCGAGGCCGTGGACCCCGGGCCTCTTCTACGCCTTTCCCCATTCCCCTTGATGCACAAGGTGCTGCTCAAAGCAAGGAGGGACAAGGCGCAGGTGATTCTGATAGCCCCAGACTGGTCCCACCAGTACTGGTACCCAGATCTCCTCAGCCTCAGCTCCAGGCTCCCGAGGCAGCTTCCAGCTCGCCCGGACCTGCTCTCAGTCAATCAGGGGAAGGTATTCCATCCGGACCTTCAATCCCTGCACCTGACGGCCTGGTTCCTGAGCGGCCAGAGTTCCAGGCCTTGGGTCTTTCCGACGAGGTCCTCAACGTAGTTGAGGCGTCCCGTAAGGAGTCGACCAGAAAATGCTACGCCTTCAAATGGAAAAGATTTTCCTTTTGGTGTCAGGGCAAGGGCCTGGACCCTTCCTCCTGTTCCTTGGCGAGCATATTGGACTACCTTTGGTCCCTTTCTCAGCAAGGGCTTAGGTAAAGAGAACGCTTAGTGTGCACCTGGCAGCCATCTCTGCTTACCGGCGTGCTGGGCAGGAAGCAGTCGATGGCGCAGGAGAAGGTGGTCTGGCACTTCTTCAAAGGCCTTAATCACATTTCCTCCGTGCAGAACCTCCACCTCCGTGGGATCTACTGCTGGTATGGCAAAGCTCATGGGCAAGCCATTCGAACCAATGCACAGGTGTGAACTCTCTCACCTGTCGTGGAAGACTGCCTTCTTGGTGGCTGTCACGTCAGCCAGAAGGATGGGAGAGCTCCAGGCGCTCTGCATCGAGTCTTCTTACCTGGTCTTCCACAGGGACAAGGTTGTCCTGCGCCCCCACCCGAAATTCCTTCCGAAGGTGGTGTCGGAGTTTCACCTTAACCAGGTGTTGACTCTGCCGGTGTTCTACCCCAGTCACACCTCGGAGGCCGAATATAGGCTCCATACTCTGGACCCTAGAAGGGCGCTCGCTTACTATAAGGAGCGCACGGCTGAAATTCGGGGAGAGGTTCGCCAGCTGTTTGTCACCTACGCTGAAGCCGCACCTGGCAGACCTGCAGCCAAGCGGACGATAGGCAGGTGGGTCACCTCCTGCATAGATCTCTGCTATAAGTTGGCGGGCATGGAGCCTCCCAGAGGGATAAGAGCTCATTCTACCCGCCATACTGCTGCATCGGTGGCTGCTTCCAGGGATGTCCCTATCCAGGAAATCTGCAGGGCTGCTACCTGGAAGTCAGCACACACCTTCATCACCCATTACCACATTGACCTTGAGTCACGCCGGGATGCTGGTTTTGGGGCCTCGGTTCTCCAGTCTCTATTCCCTAAGTAGGGGGTGTGCGCCTTGCCTCCCTCCTCCCGGAGAACTGCTAGGAGTCTGCCAGACAGTGTGGATGAACAACATATCCATGTCCCTAGAAATACAGGTTACTCACCTGTAACAGGAGTTCTAGGAATGGTATATGTTGTTCATCCACACGACCCACCCGACCTCCCCGGCTTCGACGCACAACCTGAGCTTCCAGCGGGCCAGATCTGGCGTCATGGGGCGGAGCCGAGAGTTTTACCACCCAGGTGGGTGGGAGGAGCCAGCTTGAAGACCAAGATTTAAAGCGGCAAGGATACCTGCCAGACAGTGTGGATGAACAACATATACCATTCCTAGAACTCCTGTTACAGGTGAGTAACCTGTATTTCTTTCAGTTCCAGATCATGCCATTCGGCCTCTTGTCCACGCTCAGGATCTTCACTAAGTGAATCACAGTGGTGGCAGCCTTCCTGCAGTGCAAGGGCAACAGGATTTACCCCTGCCTGTACAACTGGCTAATAGTTGGGCCATCCAAAGAGGCTGTGGAGCGGTCCAGGAATCTGGCCTCCAGAACTGCAAAGACTTGGGTTTCTTAGCCAGGCCAAGTCTGAACTGATCCCCTCATAGGTGATTAAATTCATCAGGGCAGTGCTAGACTCCTGTGAGCAAAGGCCTGCACCTCTGCCAACTGGGCATTGGATCTTACCTCCTTTGCCTGATCATTTCAAGTTGGGTGCTCGTGCCCTGCCCGAGACTTCCTGCGACAGCTGGGGGTTCATGGCATCCTGCACCATTGTGGTCCAGTTTTCTTGTTGGCACATGTAGCACCTGCAGTGGGAGCAGGGCTGTCAGTGGTCCCAGTGCCTAAGTCACCCAGACCCAGCAATGCGGGATGCCATCCAGTGGTGTTTGATCCCAGAACATCTGGAGGAAGGAGTCCTGTTTATCCACCCAGAACTGACCATCACTCACGACGGATGCGTCTCTGGTGGAGTGGGGAGCACATCTGGAGACCACAGGACCTATGGGTTCTGGTCTCCCTGAGAGTCCTGTCACTATCACGATATCAGCCTGCTTGGACCTCCTTGCAGTGTGGTTAGCTCTGATGGAATTTGCTCCTCTAGTAAGGGGTCAGGTCGTACAAGTCCAGACGGGCAATACTATGATCATGTTATGTCTGAACAGGCAGGGCTGCACGCATTCCCTTCCCTTGTGTTGAGAGGACTTCCACATCTGCACCCTTGTACGCAGCCTGGGTGCAGATCATTTGACGATTCATTTCGCTGGAACAGTCAGCCAGCCGGGTGGGTGAGGCATTGCATGAGTGGTCCCTGCATCAGGAGGTGGTGGGCCACCTGTTCTCTCTGTGGGGCACACCTCTGGTGGACTTGTGGGAAAACACAGAACCCCCCCCTTCCCCCACAGTCTGGGACAGAGGTGGGGGATGCCTTCACAAGACCCTGAACCACAGGCCACCTGTATGCCTTTCATCCCTTTCCTCTGATCCACAAGGAGATGGTTAAGATTGGGCAGGACAGGGCGTAGATGATCCCGATAGCTGCAGGCTGGCCTTGTCAGTTACTGAAACCCGGCTTTCCTCAGCCTGGGCAGCAGACCTCTGTGGCAGTTTGCCTCTTCACCTGGATCTGCTGACCTGACAACTGCACCCTGTCGTTCGGTCCCTGCACCTCACAACGAGGTTCCCGAGTGGCTTAGAGTTCCAGGCTTTGGGTCTTTTCAGAGAATGTTTTCCATGTTGTGGAGGCCTCCTGGAAAGAGTAGACTCGTTGGTGCTACTTAGTAGGCAAGATTTCCCATGTGGTGTCAGGGCAAGGAGCTTGATCCCCTTGCCTGCCCTGTGGCTAGTATCCTTGAGTACCTCTGGTCCCTAACCCAGCTGGGGTTGTGGTTGACAACTCTGGAGGTGCACCTGGCAACCGTCAGTGCATACAGGCATTGGCTTGTATGCCAGCAGTGACGCAGGAGAAGGTGGTCAGGCACTTCTTTAAAGGCGTTGACCACCTATCCCCCCCGCTGATGCTTGAGCCACCACCTTTGAACTTACTGCTGGTACTGGCCATGCTCATGGGCAAGCCTTCTGAGCATGTGCACAGGTGTGAGAAGTCACATCTGTCATGGAAGATGACTTTCTTCATGGGCATCATGTCAGCCATAAGGATTAGTGCACTCCACGCATTCTGTGGAGCCTACTTATCTGGTCTTCCGCAGGGACACAGTAGTCCTTCGACCCTACCCGAAGTTCCTCCTAAAGATTGTCTCAGTGTTCTACCTTAACCAGGTAATGAACCTCCCAGACTACTTTACAGACCCATTTTCAGAGGCCGACAGTAGACTGCATACATTGGATCTGAGGCAGGCGCTCTGCTACTGTGTGGAGCACACAGCTGGAGTCTGGGGTGAGACACGCCAGCTTTGTCACATATGGTGAAGCTACACCAGGCAGGCCAGTCGCTAAGCAGATGACTGGCAGGTGGATTACATCATGCATTGACCTCTACTATAGGTTCGCTGGTGGGGACCCTCCCGGTGGCTCAGGGCTCATTCCACCAGCCATGCCGCTGCCTCGGTGACTGCTTCCAGGGACATCCCAATCCAAGGCATCTGCAGGGCTCCTACTTGGAGGTCAGCACACACCTTCATCTCCAATTACAGCATCGATCTGGGGTCTCATCGGGATGCAGCATTTGGGACCCTGGCCATCCAATTCCTGTTTGCCAAGCAGGGGTGCATGCTTTGCTTCCTTCTTCTGGAGAACTTCTGGAATTCCACCATCGTGTGCATAAGTGAACCATTATCCACAATGCTAGAAGAATAGATTACCCACCTATAACCATAGATCTTACTTGAAGAGGGTTCCTTCAGTAGGTCATTACATATAGGACTGGTGCCACCTGGTGTCGGGCTGCACAGCAGACTTTTCTAGCAATCCCTGATGGGGGACCGCCCACCCGACGTCACGTGACCGATGTCAGCAAGGCCGTATACAGTGGGCGGTCCCCACGCCCGCCTCAGTTCTTTCCCACCCTCACTTCGTGTCAGTCACATAGAAGACTTCAAGTAGCGATCGTCATGTTAGTTCTTGCGTCGGATTTTTTTCCTTCGCCATTCCTTTCAAAATTTTTGCTTATGTCTTCACCCAAGAAGAAGTGCTTGTCCTGCGGCACACAAATACCTCATAAGGATGGTCATCTGAAGTGCGTGATCTGTCTGGGCACAGACCACCCTGTCTTATCCTGCTCAGAGTGCCAAACTTTCAGTCAGGCCACCAAAAAGCGGAGACAGCAGGCTTTGGAGGCCCACCTTTTAGAAGTCTATCTTGCTTCTCTTGAAAAGCAAATGGACCGGATCCGCAAGTCCTCTTCAGAAAAATCTTCTCCCTCCAAGAAACACAAGGAGAAATCTCGGGAGTGGGAGCGCTCCGAGGAGGCCCAGCCTGAGGCCTCCAGGCCCTTGACGAGCAAGGCTGCCTTACAACCGCCTAAGAAGACTTCGGACGGTAAGTCTGATAAAACTTCCGTGGGTCAATCATCCGTCGGCTTCTCTGACGGCCATGGCCTCTAAGTTAGTCCTCCGGGGACTGCCTGGCCTCCGGTAAGTAGACTCCCCAGGCCTCGGGGACCCGCCTGGCTACAGCTGATAAGTCGGCCAGGGGCCCCTCTGACAGTCGCTCACGCATGGTTCTCCCATTGGGGCCTAACGGCGCCACCCCTGCCCCCCCGTCAGAACCAGGGGGAGACTGCCCCCCTCTTCCCCCCCCTTCTTCACTGCCAGTACCCTCCCCTTCTCAGGCGAGGACAGTGTGGGACCCCTCGACGTTGAAGACCATTCCTCGGGGTCTGTCCCGCGCTCCCCCACGGGGTCATGGGGAAGGAGGCTCCTTTTCAGCAGTCTGGCCTTATGGGGGAGGCCTCTCTTCCCCCATCGGGTGGGATCCCTTCAGATCCGGCGAATGTCCCGGTCCCACCATCGGATCCGGCGACTCCCAACCAGATGCTGGAACATCCGATGACTGTTCTTCAGCCTGGGCCCAGTTGTCTGCCCCAGCCTTTGACTCCATCGCCAGACATGGTCCCTCTGTCAGGTCCTCTTCGTCAGGCCCCAACGCTAGATCCCCTTCCGGCACTGGATCGGGTGATGCCGGTCCCGAAGTCGGTGCCCCGACATTGGCTATCCCGATGCCAGATCCACCACTGATTTATACAACGGCGGGTCCGCCGTAGGTCCCCCTTCTGTCAGACCCCATGATGGAGATTTTTTCTAGACCCTGAACTGTTCCTCATTACCCACTGGGGTATACTGGGGACCACTACCCGGCTGGTCCTCCTCCTGATTGGAGTTTCTTGGGACAGTATTACCCTGAGTACCATCCCTACCAGGGTTACCAGTTCCAGGGCTATCAGAGGCATCATTACCTCCCTCTACCAGTACTTCCACCTCCCCCACTCCAGCCTCAGCCTCCTCCCCCGGCTGTGCCAGACTTCAAGACATTAATCCAGTCTTGGTGGCAGGGAGCGCGTTCGGAGTTGGTTTCAGATCTGGATAGTAGGCTCCCACTCCCACGCTCTCCCAGATCTCCATCCCTGAGGAGATCCTCTCCTTCCACGGTTCATGTCTCGGGGATGGCACGTCAAACCATTGTTCTTCCAGACATTCGTGGTCCCCTGGACAAGGGGGCACATGATGATGCTGATGAGGTGCCATCGAGTCAGCGGAGGATGTTTTGGAGGAACCAGAGGGTCCGAAGGGCAAGGTTTCCCAAGTGTCCCCGGAGAACCCTGCCTTTTCGGACCTGTTGAGGTCCATAAAAGATTTTTTTCACCTGGAAGTCAGAGATTCAGGACCCCATGAGACTGAGACTAGCCAAACACCTGGGCTTAGAGTTTCTGTCCCCGGTCCCGATTCATCCTTGGATCTGACCTCACCTCTATGGTCTGACAGATGCCTCATTCGCTCCCGGCTGTCCCTAAGAGGGCAGACAGAGTGTACCGGGCGCCAAAGGAAGCTCCTTTTCTCATGACTAATCCCAAGGCGGACTCTGTCATTATTTCAGCTGCTCATGATCATTCATCTGCACCCATGCACATGAGCAGTTCTATCCAAACAGAGTCGAAGCAGATGGACCAGTTTGGCAGGAAGGTGTATGCTTCGGCCACATGTGCACTCCGCTCCCTTAACTATGTTGCCTACATGGTGTTTCACCAATAAGCTACCTAGGCCATGTTAGAGGCCTGAGTCCAAGCAATGGACCCCTCAAGCCTCAAGGAGGAACTTGCCAAGGATCTTCGCCTCTCTCACTTCTCCACTAGGCATGCTTTGCAGACTACATACAACTCTGTCGATTCTGTAGCTCATGCTTCGGCGACTGCCGTCGCCTTAAGACAGCATTCCTGGCTTCGCATCTCTGGTCTCGCCAACAAGGTACAGTCTGCGATTCAGGATTCCTCCTTCCAGGGCTCGGTGCTTTTTGGTGGGGACACCAAAGATATTACTGCTCTTCAGGACAGAGGCCTCGCCCTCAGATCAGTGAGGTCCATGTACCGATCAGGCACTCAACAATAGCGGCAGCCCTTTCGGAAAAGGACCTGGAGGCAGGCCTGGCTCCATGCCAGTGCAAGCGCAAGGCCACGAGTTCCGCCACTCCTCCTACCTCCAAAAACCAGAGACCTTCAGGAGGCCCTCCCCCTGAACATCCTGCCACTTCCTGACTCCCCATCCCAACTACCTCCTCTGTCTCACGATGAGGAGCAGGTGGGGGGGGAGGTTCGCCCGCCATGCGCAGGAATGGCAGGCAATAATCTCAGATGCATGGGTCCTGCAACTGGTGTCTGTCGGACACACTGTAGAGTTTCTGGAAATTCCCCCAGAATCTCCGCCAAAAAGGTCTTCCTACTCCAGGGATCAGGCTCTTCTCGTTCGGGAAGAAATTCAAAGCCTTTTACTCAAGGAAGCAATAGAGCGCATTCCCCTCTGGCAAAGGGGCAGGGGCCTTTACTCCCATGTTTTCCTGGTTCCAAAAAAAGACAGGAGACTTGAGACCCATTCTTGACTTAAGCAGTCTCAATCTGTTCGTCGAGTACAAAAAGTTCCGGATGCTAACGCTCCAGAGCCTTCTTCCACTCCTTTTGGAGAATCATTGGTTGTGTGCTGTGGACATACAGGATGCTTACCTGCATATCCCGATTTTCCCCAGCCACCGCCGATTCCTACAGGTACTTTTCCAAGGGGAGCACTTCCAATTTCGGGCCCTCCTGTTTGGTCTATCCTCAGCACCTCGGGTGTTTACCAAGTGCCTGGCAGTGGTGGTGACATTTTTGCGCCACCAGGGTATTGTGGTTTTCCCTTACCTGGATGACTGGCTGATCTCAGCCTCTTCCAGGGACTCCTTACTGGAGGCTCTGTCCTTTACTTTGGACCCATTTGGCAAACTGGGAATTACAGTCAGTATTCCCAAGTCATTCATGACCCCGTCCAGAGACTACAGTTCATCAGGGCGGTTTTGGATACTGTCCAGTGCAGAGCCTTCCTTCCTCCAGACAGGACGGAGACCCTGGTTCATCAGGCTTCTTTGGTGACTTCATCCAGGACCATCCCTGCCCGGGAGGTCCTCCACCTTCTTGGCCTAATGGCAGTCTCCATCACTACCGTTCCCCTGGCGAGGCTTCACGTGAGTCATTCAGTGGTCCTTGCGGTTGCAGTGGGACCAGCTTCTGGACAACCTCGACCATCTGGTCCTAGTCTCCTCAGCAGTTCAGAAACAATTGCTGTGGTGGAGGGACCCTTGCAACCTTTCCTTGGGTCTTCCTTTCAGGAGCCCTAACTACAGATACATCAAACATGGGATGGGGAGCACATCTAGAGGAGCACCAACCTCAAGCACTGTGGTCCAGCTTGGAAGCATCATTACACATCAACATTCTAGAGATGAGGGCGGTCTTGTATGCCGTACAGGCCTTCCAGACCCTCCTTCCCAAGGGATCACTGCTGGTCCAAATGGACAATATGTCGGTAGTTTGGTACCTCAACAAACAAGGAGGAACTCACTTGTACCCCCTGTGCAAGGAGGCGTTGCGGGTGTGGAACTGGGCGGTCCAGCACAATCTGGCCCTAGTGGCTGTGCATGTTCCAGGCGTTCAGAATTTCCTGGCGGACAGTCTCAACAGGTCTTGGACCCTAACTCACAAATGAGAATGAAATCAGGAAGTGGCAGAATCTCTCTTCCTAAGATGAGGGCGTCCGGAAATCGACCTTTTCGTCTCCCAATTCAGTGCAAAACTTCCCAGTTTTTGCTCGCTCGTTCCAGGGCATGGTGCTTTCTGGCACGACACACTGTCTCTCTCCTGGACAGAGAAATTTGTGTATGCCTTTCCATTCTCCAGAGGGTCCTTTTTAAGCTTCAGGCAGAGAAGGCGAGGATGATCCTCATCACCTCTCTCTGGCCGAGACAGAATTGGTTCCTGCTGCTACAACAGCTAATGAGGGAACCAGTGGTTCCACTTCCAGTGACTCACAACCTCTTGACTCAGGATCAAGGTCGCCTTGTCCATCTGGGGCTCAGGACTCTGCATCTTCATGCATGGCTCCTGCAGACATAGTTATTTCTCGCTGTGCGGTCTCCTCTTGAGTAGCTCAGGTCCTTTTGGAGGCTAGAAAACCTTCTACTCGTTCCACTTGCGCCTTGGAAGTGGAAACATTTTTTCCATCTGGGCAACTTCCAAGAATTGGAACCCCTTTTCTTGTCAAGTCATGGAATACCTCCTTCATCTGTCAGACTCGGGTCTGTCATATTCTTACTTGAAGGTTCACCTTTTCGGTAATTTCGGCGTACCACGAGCTGGTGGATGGCAAACCCGTGGCTCAGCTGGAGGTCTTAAAAACCTTTCTGAAAAGGATCCTCCCTCTGAAACCCCCCATCCGTAGCCCAACCCCACCTTGGGATTTGAACTTTGTGTTGGAGAAACTCACTCTCCCCCCATTTGAACCAGCGATGAACTGCGATTTACGCTTCCTTTCCTGGAAGACATTATTTTTAGTTGCCATTACGTCAGCTCAAAGGATTTCAGAGCTTCACGCTCTGGTTTGTAGAGAACCTTATCTTATTTTTCACAAGGACCAGGCGGTACTCAGGACAAACCCTAAGTTTTTACCCAAGGTGGTGTCAGAAGCCACACTGAACCAATCAATAGAGCTTTCAGTTTACCTTCTGTCACCTATGAACAGAGGTGAGGCACTCCTGCACACCATGGACATCCATCGGATCCTTTAGTGCTACACACACCCGAACAAAGGATTTCTGTAGCTGCGATCAGCTTTTGTTTCCTTTGTCCCCAGGTCGAAGGGCAAAGCGGTTTCGAAGCAGTGCCTTTCCAAATGGTTAGGCAACTATATTCGGTATTGTTACCAAAAGTACGAAAAACCTCTGCCGGGTCCCATCAGAGGTCATTCTACTAGGGGCATGGCCACTTCCGCTGCTTTTTTTGTGGAACATCTCTGTGGCTGATATCTGCTTGGAGTTCTGTCCACACCTTTACTAAACACTACAGTCTGGACATTGCTTCTAGGCGGAGAGCAGACTTCCGGCCTAGCTGTCTTGCAGGGCCTTCTGTTCTAGGCTGGGTCCATTCTTGTTCCCAGTTCTGTTGGAGTTATTTTCTCCTCCTCCCTTGTTTCTCTCAAGTCTCTTTTTGGAGGGACTGCTTGGGACTCAGTCCTATATGTAATGACCTACTGAAGGAACCTTCTCGAAGTAAGATAGTACAGTTACATAGGAATTTACCATAACAGTAGATCTTCGTGAGAGGTTCCTTCAGTAGGTCATATTTTTCCCCTCCCTCCTTCCCTTCATTTTATTACACAGGGACTCCAAATCCTGTTTACTCCTGCTGTCAGGCCTCTTCCTGGCTTGGGCGGGCGTGGGGGCTGCCCACTATATACGGTCACGCTGACGGTCACGTGACGTCGGGTGGGCGGTCCCCCCTCAGGGATTGCTAGGAAACTCTGCCGTGCGGCCTGACGCCAGTTGGCGTCAGTCCTGTATGTAATGACCTACTGAAGGAACCTCTCTCGAAGCTCTACTGTTACAGTAAGTTCCTACCTAACTGTACTTTCTAGGAGTGGCATATGGTGCACATCCACACCACCCACCCGACTGCAACCAATGGCACATGGATCCCTGCTTCCAGCATACAAGATCTGATGTCACGGGGTGGAGTTGAGGGATATACCACCCAGATGGTAGGAGGATCTTTGCTTAAAGACGTTCCAACGAATCAGCTCTTCAGGAAGAACTGCCATTAAGTGGATAAGTGAACCGTATACCACTTGTAGTCACTGGACTACCACTATTGTATTCTCACATTTCTTCCTATTTTACCTTTTGTAAAGTGATATTCTAGGGACATGGATATGTTGTTCATCCACACTGTCTGGCAGGTTCCTTGCCACTTTAAATCTTGCTGGAAGGTCTTCAGGCTGGCTCCTCCCACCCACCCAGGTGGTAAAACTCTCGGCACCGCCACATGACGCCAGATCTTCCTTACCGCTTGGAAGTTCAGGTTCCCTCCTTAACGCTCTGCATATAGACTGGATCCTAACTCTTCGGTTCACCCAAAAATAATTTTAAAGTTTTCAAGACTTTGGCCAAATTCTTCCTTCGCGGTTGCGATGGACAAATCAACTCCCGATTTTCGGCGGTGCCCATGCGGGCAGAAGATGTCCAAGACAGATCCATACTCCACGTGCGTCTACTGCCTCGGGCTTGACCACGACCCGCAGGCCTGCGAGTTGTGCAGGTCTTTCTCTGCCAACGTCCTTGAAGACTGCACTGCCCGGCTACAACTTGGGCGCCCCGAGAAACGTTATCCGCCGGTGAAGTCCAAGGAGGCCCGTGGATGGTGTGTCCACGGCGGCTTGCTCGGCTGAGCAACTCGAGCAGATGATCGCCCTCGAGGAGGAGGCGGCCCAGGCCGCATCCTCATCTTCCTCGGTCGCGGCATTTATCCCGCTCTCTTTGGGATCCTCCTACACAGCTTCTTTTCAGGAGCTTTGCCAATTCCTCTCCACGAAGGGTGAGGGGCCATCGGGACACTCTTCTCGGTCAAAAAAGAAGGACTTGAAGGGTAAGTCCCACCGTCGACGTTCGTGGAAGCGGAAGAGGTCCCCTTCCCCGGACAGTCGACATTCGACTTCGGTCGAGGTTGCGGCTAAGGCTGCTGGCTTCACGGTGTCCCCGTCAGGTCAGCCGGCCGAGACACCCCTCGACATGGTTGAGATTTTTTTCAACCCATCAGATGGGCCGTCGACTGGTGAAGCCGACAACCCTTCATCACTGGTTCTCCCAGTGGAAACCGAGGACTTGCCTGCGCCTCCTGTGCTGCTGGAGTCCCCAGTCAAGGCTCCCGAGCTGAGGGAGGAGCTTGTGTCCCCCGCTCCCTCCCAGACCCACCCTTGGAAACACCGAGGTTCTCAATCTCAGACCTCATCTCGGTCCAGCCAATCCCGCCGACACCGGCGGTCTCGGCACCAAGGAAAGCGGCGGCGCCGCTTGTCCTCATCTTCCTCCTCGGAAGAGGAGAGGCTTCGGCACAAATTGCGTCGATGGTCGGAGGACTTAATGTGGCACCAGCTCCTTTTGTCCAAGAAGAAGCCGACGCTCTCGCCTTCCCCGGCCATTAAGTGGCTGTCACCCAAAAGACCGAAACAACCCCTCACGGTGGTCAAGGTGCCCAAGCCTGGGCCGGTTGTTCGGCCGAAACCAGCTGCCTCACCGATTGTGGTGGAACCTCCACCTCCACAACCGAAATCGGGGGCTCCGACCAAGGATTCTCAGTCGGGTCAGGGTCCGCCCCACCGGTTGTTGGTCATGCTCACTCCTGACCGTCCTCGGCAGGTGGAGGGTGGGCTCAGGCCCCAGGCAGCTCTTCGCAGACTCCTCGGAGTCTGACGACGACTCCTCCCTATTTTCCAGGCCCCTTGACCTGGAATCCTCCAGAGGGCAGTCGATGGATGAGAGCCCATCATCGTTCATGGGTCTGCTTCGGCTCATCTCTGAGTCCACGGGATGCAGCTCGAGCCCGTATCCAGCGGGCCAGGTATCCCCTCACAGAGATACTGGACCGAGGATTCTCCCACGGAGGCCTTTCCAGTGGCTGAAGCCATTGTTGACCCAGCCTTGAAGCTTGGCGGCAGCTGGCTACTGTCCTCTTGTCGGCCGGGATGGCCAGGAAGTATCAGTTCCCTGGCTCTTTGTCCAGTTTTTCGGAACACCCCTTTGTGGAGGGGTTGGTCACCGATAGCGTTTTCCGGTGCTCAGGGAACGCTAGGGATGTGGATAAGCCCCCCGACAAGGAGTCCAACAAGCTGGACTATGCCGGGCGCAAGGTGTACGTTGCATCCTCCCTCGGCCTCCGTCAGGCCAGCTTGGCCGTACTGATGGTGCACTTCTCCCACGCCCTCATGGGCTCCCTGGATGAGGTGATCCCTCATCTCCCGGCTGACCTGCAGACTACGGTCAAGCAGGTGCGGGATCAGGGAAGGGCAGTGGTGAAACAGCAGCTCCAAATGGCTCTAGATATCGGAGACTCCTGTGCCCGGTCAGTAGCGGCTGCAGTGGCCATACGCCGCAGAGCCTGGCTGAGGATATCCACCTTTACAGTGGATACCCAGCAAAAATAGGCGGACGTCCCCTTCTTGGGGACCGACCTGTTCGGCCCTGGAGTGGAAGGCCACCTCCAGAGGATCGAAAAGTCCAACGCCACCTTGGACTCAGTCACATCCGCTCAGAAGGACAAGGGCCGTCATCAGCAACATACGTCCTTTCGGCCTTCTGCCCCTGCGGCATGTCCGGCCCAGCAACACCAGCATCAGAGCCAGCAGGCTCGCGCTTTGCACACCAAAGCCAAGCCTGCAGCTTTCTTCAAAGGAAGCAGGGAGGAAAAGGCCCAGGAGGTCCCTCGGCCAGTCCTTCCTCCAAGCCTGCCCAGTGACGGGTTGAGGGGTGTCGCCCCCAGCCTCGTCGCTCCCCCCTTGGGGGTGGCTCCGCCAATTCCTTCTGCCTGATCCGCTATCACCACGGACCGCTGGGTGTTGGACGTGGTAGGGAAGGGTCTACCTCTGGAGTTCTAGCAGGCCCCGCCCTTCCAAGCCGTCGCCCCACAGGGGGCTACGGGGTCCGCAGCCTCTCTGTCAGCTCGTCGAGCCGACATTGCCCTGCTCCTCGAAAAGGTGGTGATCAGGAAGGTGGTGAATCCTCCACCAGACCCAGGGTTTGTGTCCAGGTACTTCCCGGTCCCGAAACGGATGGGGGCTGGCGCCCCATTCTAGACTTGCACGACCTGAACAGGTTCCTAAGGTCTCGAACCTTCAGGGTGGTCACTCTGGCTCAGATCATTCCATCCCTGGAACGAGGCGTGTGGTTCTGTTCTCTGGACCTCCAGGACGTGTTCTTTCACGTCCCAATCCGTCCGTCCCACCAGCGATTCCTCCACTTCAGAGCAGAGGGGTCCCTCTACGAGTTCCGGGCCATGCCCTTCGACCTTTCTCTAGCTCCCAGGGTCTTCACCAAATGCATGGCAGTGGTGACAGCATTCCTGTGGCACTGAAGGGTCCGGGTGTACCCCTGCCTGGACGACTGGCTGATTGCGGCCTCCTCCAGAATGTAGGTGGAGCAGTCCAGGGCTCTGGCCCTCCAGGTTTGCTCTCAAGTTGGCCTCCTTATCAACGAGGCCAAGTCGTAACTCATGCCAAAGCAGGTGATCCAATTCATCGGGGCAGAGCTCGACTCTCTGCGAGCCAGAGCACGGCTCCTGGTGGACAGGACCGAGATTCTTCCTTCTTTGCCCAATCATTTCAGGTTAGGCAATTGCACCCTGCCCGGGACTTCCTGCGCCTCCTGGGCCTCATGGCGGCCTGCACCAGCATGGTCCGATGGGTCCGTTGGCACATGCGTCCCCTACAATGGGGTCTGGCCAGCCAATGGTCACAGCGCTCCGGTCCTTTGGATCAGCCAATGACAGTGACCCAGGAGATGTGGAACACTCTCCAGTGGTGGATCGTTCCAGCTCATCTGCAGGAGGGCATCCCGTTTGTCCGCCCTGAGCCGACGGTCTGTTGACCGATGCCTCTCTGGTGGGTTGGGGTGCCCATCTGGGGGAGCACAGAGCGCATGGCCTCTGGTCCCCTCGGGAGTCCCGATGCCACATCAACCTGCTGGAGCTTCGAGTAGTTCGTCTAGCCCTCACCGCCTTCACTCTGTTTGTATGGGGTCAAGTGGTCCAGATGGACAATACCACGACCATGTACTTCCTAAACCGACAGGGTGGGACGCGCTCCATGCCTCTGTGCAGGGAAGCTCTCTGCATTTGGTCCCTCGTGCACAGCCTGGAGGCAGATCTCCTTGCCATCCATGTCGCAGGAGCCTCCAACATTCTGGCCGATGCCCTAAGCCGGATAGGAGCTGCGTCGCACGGGTGGTCTCTCCTGCCGGAGGTAGTGCAAGATCTCTTCTCCCACTGGGGCATGCCTCAGGTGGACCTGCGAAGCTGAGACTGTTTCATGCCCGCCCCCTCAGCAGGGCTCGCTGCAGGGGGATGCCTTCTCGAGGCCGTGGACCCCGGGTCTCTTCTACGCCTTTCCCCCATTTCCCTTGATCAGCAAGGTGCTTCTCAAGGCGACAAGGGACAAGGTGCAGGTGATTCTGGTAGCCCCAGACTGGCCCCGCCAGTTGTGGTATCCAGATCTCTTCAGTCTCAGCTCCAGGCTTCCGAGGTGGCTCCCAGCCTGCCCGGACCTGATCTCAGTCAGTCAGGGGAAGGTATTCCATCTGGACCTTCAATCCCTGCACCTGACGGCCTGGTTCCTGAGTGGCTAGAGTTCCAGGCCTTGGGTCTTTCTGACGAGGTCCTCAACGTTGTTGAGGCTTCCCGTAAGGAGTCGACCAGAAAATGCTATGCCTTTAAGCGGAAGAGATTCTCCATTTGGTGTCAGGCAAGGGCCTGGACCCTTCCTCCTGCTCCTTGGCAAGCATTCTGGACTACCTGTGGTCCCTTTCTCAGCAAGGGCTTCGGTCGACGACCCTTAAGGTGCACCTGGCAGCCATCTCTGCTTACCGGGCACAGGCCAGGAAGCAGTCGGTGGCGCAGGAGAAGGTGGTCGTGCGCTTTTTCAAAGCCCTTGATCACATATCCCCTCCGGTGTGAGAACCTCCACCTCCGTGGGATCTACTGCTGGTATTGGCTAAGCTCATGGGCAAGCCATTCGAACCGATGCGCAGGTGTGACATTACTCACCTGTCGTGGAAGACCGCCTTCTTGGTGGCTATCACATCAGTCAGAAGGATGGGAGAGCTCCAGGCGCTTTCCATCGCGTCTCCTTATCTGGTCTTCCACAGGGACAAGGTTGTCCTTCGCGCTCACCTGAAATTCCTTCTGAAGGTGGTGTTGGAGTTTCACCTTAACCAGGTGTTGACTCTGCCGGTGTTATACCCCAGTCACACCTCGGAGGCCGAATATAGGCTCCATACTTTGGATCCTAGAAGAGCGCTCGCTTATTATAAGGAGCGGACGGCTGAAGTTTGGGGAGAGGTTCGCCAGCTGTTTGTCACCTACGCTGAAGCCGCACCTGGCAGACCTGCAGCCAAGCGGACGGTAGGCAGGTGGGTCACCTCCTGCATAGATCTCTGCTGTAGGTTGGTGGGCATGGAGCCTCCCAGAGGGATAAGAGCTCATTCTACCCGCCATACTGCTGCATCGGTGGCTGCTTCCAGAGACGTCCCTATCCAGGAACTCTGCAGGGCTGCTACCTGGAAGTCAGCACACACCTTCATTACCCATTACCACATCGACCTTGAGTCACGCCGGGATGCTGGTTTTGGGACCTCGGTTCTCCAGTCTTTATTCCCTAAATAGGGGTGTGCGCCTTGCCTCCCTCCTCCCGGAGAACTGCTAGGAGTCTGCCAGACAGTGTGGATGAACAACATATCCATGTCCCTAAAATACAGGTTACTCACCTGTAACAGGAGTTCTAGGAATGGTATTGTTGTTCATCCTACATTCCACCAGCGTCCCGGCTCCGATGCACAACCTGGCTTCCAGCAGGCTAGATCTGGCGTCATGGGGCGGAGCCGAGAGTTTTACCACCCGGGTGGATGAGAGGAGCCAGCTTGAAGACCTTCCAGCAAGATTTAAAGCGGCAAGGAACCTGCCAGACAGTGTGGATGGACAACATATACCATTCCTAGAACTCATTTTACAGGTGAGTAACCTATATTTTTATTCTGTATATTTGGAATGCCTCAATTCCCCGGGTCGCCCTTGAAAGGACTTGTCTGCCCCAGTGGGCCCACTCTGTCATCAGAATTCAGATAAATAAAGTCACAAGTGAGTAACCTGTTTTTCTAGGGACATGGATATGTTGTTCATCCACACTCATTGGCAGGTATCCTTGCCGCTTTAAATCTTGCCGGAAGGTCTTCAAGCTTGCTCCTCCCACCCACCCGGGTGGTATAACTCTCGGCTCCGCCCCATGACGCCAGATCTTTCTTACCGCTTGGAAGCTCAGGTTCCCTCCTAACGCTCTGCGTTTAGTGACTAGTTCCTATTTCTCCGTTTGCGGATTTAAAATAAATTTTGCAAAAGACTTCATCTTCTATCCTCGCGGCCGCGATGGACAAATCGACTCCGGATTTCGGAGATGCCCATGCGTGAGAAGATGTCTCGGACGGATCCACACTCCACGTGTCTACTTAGGCCTTGAGCACGACCGCGCAGGCTTCGACCTGTGCTCATCTTTCTCGGCCTCAGTCCTCCGAAGACCGTGCTGCCCGATTGCAACTGGGCCGTCCCGAGCGTTTCCTCGGTGAAGTCCAAGGAGGCCGGTTGGCGGTGTCGCGGCGGCCGGGCGGCGGATCAGCTCGGCGGATGGTACGCCTCGAAGAGGAGCGGCGCGGGCCGTATCTTCCTCGGCGGCGGCATTTATCCTCTCTCTGGGTTCTTCCTACACGGCTTCCTTTAGGAGCTTTGTCTGTCCCTCTCCACTAAAGGAGAAGGGCCTGCGTCTGCTGGACCTTATTCTCGGTCAAAAAGAGGGACAGGGTGAGTCCCTCGTCGGCGCTCTTGGGAGGCGGGAAGGTCCCTCTCCCGGGCCGTCGACCGTCGGCCCGGTCGACCGCTCGGCCGGCCACTGGCCTCACGGTGTCCCGTCAGGTCAGTTGACCGAGACTCCACCGATGAAGTCGAGATTTTTCTCGACCCATTGGACGGGCTGTCGCCTTTAGCAGCCGATTCCCTCTCCGGTTCCCCGGGAGGTTGAGATCCCGTGGGCTCGCCTGTGCCTCCGGTTCCGGAGCCCTCGGATGGACCATCCGAGCGAAGGAGTGCGGTTCGGCCGACACCTCCCGCACCGACCTCGGAAATTCCGGGACTCGGTCTCGGACCTCTTTGATCCAGCCCGATCCCACCGTCATGGCGGTCTCGGTCGGCACAGCGTAAGCGGCGTCGCCGCTCGTCCTCGTCCTCCTCCTCGGATGGGGAAGCGGCGTAAATTACGTCGACGATGCACGAGGACCTTATGTTCAACAGTCACTCCTGGCCGGGAATAAGCCGACCCGTCGCCTTCCCGGCCATTAAGTAGCTGTCACGGAGCGGCCGACACAACCCCTCGACTTATCCGAGGAGCCTATACCCAGGCGGTTGTTCGGCCAAACCAACCGCTCCACCGATTCGGTGGAACCTCCGCCTCCACAGCCACCAATTGGGGCTCCGACCAAGGATTCTCGGTCGGCTAAGGTCTACCCCATCGGCTGTCAGTTACCCTCACTCCCGACCGACCTCGGCAGGTGAAGGTGGCTCAGGCCAGAGGCAGCTCTTCGAGGACTCTTCGAGTCCAAGATGATTCCTCCTTTTCTCCAGCGACTGGACTTGGAGTCTTCAGGAAGGTCAGTCAATGGGCGATAGCCCGTCGTCCTTCCTAGGACTGCTCGGCTCATCTGGAGTCTACCGGGATGGAGCTCGAACCCGTTCCAAGCGGGCCAGGTATCCCTCACGGATTCTGGACGAGGGATTCTCCAGCGGAGGCCTTTCCGGTGGCCGAGGCCATAGTGGGTCGGCACTGGAGCTTTGGCAGCGCCCTGCTTCCTGCCCTGCGCCTTCGGCCAGGATGGCCAGGAAGTATGCGGTCCCTACCCGTTCCTTGTCCGGTTTTTCGGAACACCCCTCTGCTGAGGGGTTGGTTACCGACAGCGTTTTCCGGCGCGCCGGCAACGCCAGGGATGTGGACAAACCTCCTGACAAGGAGTCCAAGAAATTGGACTATGTCGGGCGAAAAGTCTACGCTGCGTCCTCTCTCGCCCTTCGTCAGGCCAGTTCGGCCGTCCTCATGGCACATTTTTCTCATGCCCTGTTGGGCTCCCTGGATGAGGTCATCCCTCATCTTCCCGCCGATCTGCAGACTACGGTTAAGCAGGTGCGGGACCAGGGCAGGGCAGTGGCCAAACAGCAGCTCCAGACTGCTTTGGATATAGGGGACTCGTGTGCCAGATCGGTGGCGGCCGCAGTGGCTATGCGTCGGCGGGCTTGGCTGAGGATATCCACCTTTACTTCGGATACCCAGCACAAGTTGGCGGATGTTCCCTTTTTGGGGACTGACCTCTTCGGCCCTGGGGTGGAAGGTCACCTGCAGAGGATCGAGAAGTCCAATGCCACCTTGGACTCGGTCTCTTCCGCTCAGAAGGACAAAGGCCGCAAACCACAGCCTAAGCCCTTTCGTCCTTCTGTGCCCCGGCGCGCCCGACCCAGCAACGTCAGGGCCAGCAGGCTCGGCCTTGGCATCCCAAACCCAAGCCGCCGGCTTCCTCTAACAGGAGGCAGGGAGGAAGGGCCCAGGAGGTCCCTGAGCCGGTCCCTCCTCAAGTCTGCCCAGTGACGGGCTGAGGGGTGTCGCCCCCATCCCGTCCACCTACCCCCCTGGGTCCCCGTGGGGGCGGTCCCGCACTTCCGTGCCGCCTGGTCCGCTGTTACCACGGACAAGTGGGTCTTGGAGGTGGTGGGAAGAGGCCTGCCTCTGGAATTCGAGCAGGCACCACCTTCAGAGCCGTCGCCCTCGGGGCTTCGGGATCCCAGCCTCACTGGCGGCTCGTCGAGCCGACGCCCTCCTCCTCCAGAAGGAGGTGGTAAGAGGTGGTGGACCCTCCTTCAGACCCAGGGTTTGTGTCCAGGTACTTCCTGGTTCCGAAAGGACGGGGGCTGGCGCCCATTCTCAACCTACACGACCTAAACAAGTTCCTAAGGTCTCGAACCTTCAGGATGGTCACTCTGGCTCAGATAATACCATCCTTGGAGCAGCGTGTGGTTCTGCTTCTCTGGACTTGCAGGGCCGCGTTTTTCACGCCCCTATCCGTCTGTCTCACCAGAGATTCCTTCGCCTCAGCGGAAGGATCCTCTTCGAGTTCCAAGCCATGCCCTTCGGCTTGTCTCCAGCTCCCAGGGTCTTCACCAAATGCATGGCAGTGGTGACAGCATTCCCTGGGCGCCGAGGGGTCCGGTGTACCCTTACCTGGACGACTGGCTGATAGCAGCTCCCTCCAGGAAGGAGGCGGAGTGGTCCAGAGATCTGGCCCTCCAGGTCTGCTCTCAACTGGGCCTCCTTATCAACGAGGCCAAGTCGGAACTCGAGCCGAAGCAGGTGATTCTATTCATCGGGGCGCAGCTCGACTCTCTTCGAGCCAGAGCGCGGCTCCCGGCGGACAGGGCCGAGGTTCTTTCCTCCTTTGCCCGATCATTTCTGGTTGGGCAATTGCGCCCTGCCCGGGACTTCCTGCGCCTCCTGGGTCTCATGGCGGCCTGCACCAGCGTGGTCCGTTGGGCCCGCTGGAACATGCATCCCTTCAGTGGGACTGGCCAGCCAGTGGTCTAGCGCTGCGATCCTTGGACCAGCTTGTGCGGTGACACAGGGGATGTGGGAACGCTCTCAGTGGTGGACCGTTCCAGATCATTTGCAGGAGGGCATCCCGTTCGTCGCCCGAGCCGGCGGTCTCTCTCGACCGATGCCTCTCTGATGGGTTGGGGTGCCCATCTGGGGGAACACCGGGCTCATGGCCTCTGGTCCCCGCGGGAGTCCCGATGCCACATCAACCTGCTGGAGCTCGGAGCGGTCCGCCTAGCTCTCACCGCCTTTGCTCTGTTCCTCCGGGGTCAAGTGGTCCGGTCCAGACGGACAATACCACGACCATGTACTATCTAAACCGCCAGGGCGGACGCCCATGCTTCTATGCAAGGAAGCTCTCCGCATTTGGTCACTGGGCGCAGCCTGAGGCGGATCTCCTAGCCATTCACGTGGCAGGAGCCTCCAACACCCTGGCCGATGCCCTGAGCGGATAGGGGCTGCATCCCACGAGTGGTCTCTCCTGCCGAGGTAGTACAGCATCTGTTCTCCTTTGGGGCACACCTCAGGTGGACCTGTTTGCCTCCATGGAGAACGCGAGCTGAGTCTGTTCCATGCCCGCCCCTCAGCAGGGCTCGCTGCAGGGGATGCCTCTCGAGGCAATGGACCCCGGGCCTCTTTTACGCCTTTCCCCATTTCCCTTGATCCACAAGGTGCTTCTCAAGGCGAGGAGGGACAAGGCGCAGGTGATTCTCATAGCCCCAGACTGGCCTCGCCAGTTCTGGTACCCAGATCTCCTCAGTCTCAGCTCCAGGACTCCGCAGCAGCTTCCAGCTCGCCCGGACCTGCTCTCAGTCAATCAGGGGAAGGTGTTCCATCCGGACCTTCAATCCCTGCACCTGACGGCCTGGTTCCTGAGCGGCTAGAGTTCCAGGCCTTGGGTCTTTCCGACGAGGTCCTCAATGTAGTTGAGGCGTCCCGTAAGGAGTCGACCAGAAAATGTATGCCTTCAAATGGAAAAGGTTTTCCATTTGGTGTCAGAGCAAGGGCTTGGACCCTTCCTCCTGTTCCTGGCAAGCATCTTGGACTATTTATGGTCCCTTTCTAGTCAAGGGCTTAGGTCGGCGACTCTAAGGGTGCACCTGTGAGCCATCTCTGCTTACAGGCGTGGGCGGGAAGCAGTCGGTGGCGAGGAGAAGAGTGGTCTGGCGCTTTTCAAAGGCCTTGATCACATTTCCTCCAGTGCGGGAACCCCCACCTCCGTGGGATCTACTGCTGGTACTGGCAAAGCTCATGGGCAAGCCATTCGAACCTATGCACAGGTGTGTCTCTCTCACCTGTCGTGGAAGACCGCCTTCTTGGTGGCTATCACGTCAGCCAGAAGGATGGGAGAGCTCCAGGCGCTCCATCGAGTCTCCTTACCTGGTCTTCCACAGGGACAAGGTTGTCCCTCGCTTCCCCACCCGAAATTCCTTCCAAGGTGGTGTCGGAGTTTCACCTTAACCAGGTGTTGACTCTGCGGTGTTCTACCCAATCACACCTCGGAGGCGAATAGGGCTCCATACTCTGGACCCTAGAAGGCGCGCTTATTATAAGGAGCGACGGCTGAAATTCGGGAGAGGTTCACCAGCTGTTTGTCACCCACGCTGAAGCCGCATCTGGCAGACCTGCAGCCAAGCGGACGATAAGCAGGTGGGTAACCTCCTGCATAGATCTCTGCTATAAGTTGGCGGGCATGGAGCCTCCCAGAGGGATAAGAGCTCATTCTACCCGCCATACTGCTGCAACGGTGGCTGCTTCCAGGGACGTCCCTATCCAGGAAATCTGCAGGGCTGCTACCTGGAAGTCAGCAAACACCTTCATTACCCACTACCACATCGACCTTGAGTCACGCCGGATGCTGGTTTTGGGGCCTCGGTTCTCCAGTCTCTCTTTCCCAAGTAAGTATATGTAGAATTGTGTCTTGCCTCCCTCCTCCGGAGAACTGCTAGGAGTCTGCCAATGAGTGTGGATGAACAACATATCCATGTCCCTAGAAATACAGGTTACTCACCTGTAACAGGAGTTCTAGGAATGGTATATGTTGTTCATCCACCGCGACCACCCGACCTCGGCCCGGCGCACAACCTGAGCTTCCAGCGGGCCAGATCTGGCGTCATGGGGCGGAGCCGAGAGTTATACCACCCGGGTGGGTGGGAGGAGCAAGCTTGAAGACCTTCCGGCAAGATTTAAAGCGGCAAGGATACCTGCCAATGAGTGTGGATGAACAACATATACCATTCCTAGAACTCCTGTTACAGGTGAGTAACCTGTATTTATCCACTACAGAGTTAAACAAATGGCACCAGCTTTTCTTACTCTCATTCGACAAGTCCTAACGGGCCATATCCTTAAACATCTTTATCTCTCTGTCTTACATCGCTTTACTCTCGCAGGTAACATGGAACCCAAACTGTATAAAGCTAAAATGGCAATTAGAACTAAGAGTAGACATTACTGAAGCAGAATGGTCAAGGGCAATAGTGATCTCACATACAGTAAGCTCCTTAAATTCGTGAAGGGACTTTTCTTATCCAGTGATCACATGCATATTTCTTTATCTGCTGTCGTACAAAGCAAGTACCTTTCACAGTTCACTTCACAGTGCTGCTGGAGCAACTGTGGGGAACACCAGGCTTCCTGTTCTCAATTTATTTTTTTAGTCTTACTGTGAGCTGTACCCTACTTGATGCAATTAAACATTGTGTAAACCTTGCTGTTAGGGACCCAGGACATTATCCTTTCCAAGACTGTGTTGCTCTTACAGTATGCCACCTCCCTCACTGCTAAATCACAGCAATACTTGATGAAGATATGTATTACTGCAGGGAAAAAAGACGTCACTAAACATTGGTTGCAGCAAAGCACCCCTTCCATTACTCTTTGCAGGCTGCTGTTATAGGTATGTACAAAATGGAAAAAAATCATATATCCTCTGTGGAATAAACTACTTTTATTCCAGTCTTGCAGCAGCTATGGGATTTGCATATAATGAACTGCTGGGGTGATTTTTTTTTTTTTTCCGTCAGAGGGGATGGGTCTATTTCTTGTTGTCTTTATGATACCAGGGCTCTTGAATAGTTTGACAGCCCCACTCTCTCATTTAGGCTACCCTACAAATACAAAAAAGAACAGTGTTATTTCCACCTTGGGTTGCATAGGCATTTTGAAATGTTATCTTCGATTGCTGCTGTTGGTACAAAAAGCTCTTGTAATATTGGCCATTTAATTCAGGGTAGGCCCCCAAAACCTAGTGAAAATGGAAGTTGTCCCTTGCTGCACACCTCCCCTATATGCCTGTTAGTGTCAGTTGTGTTAGTTATTTTGTGATGGGGATGCTTGCCCACTGGGAACTGGACTGAGACCACCACATCTCATTCAGCTTAGGACACTGAACAGCCCTCAGGTGATATTGGCTTTTGGCTAGTACTGACCTGTGCTGGATTTGAACCAATGACCTAGAGGTGAAAGACTCCTTAACCCTTTACCAGTCCACTGAGTCATCCAGTTTTACTAGCCTGTCGGATTAGGACTTTGCTATAGGGACAAGTGGTTGAACCTCCCTTCCGATGTCTGAACACGTTGCTCGGTTTTGAGTAAAGGTTTTCAGAAGCCTCTCACTTACTATTCATTTTGAGTTTGGGAGATGGGGGACTTAAGTGACATCTGTAGCTGTTGAGCTGAATTTACCCTTTGTTCTTTTCTTTCAGCGAACTCTGCTCCCAAGGCCATCTGGAAACTCCTCCCAGCATGTGTGCTCTTTCTCCATCCTCTCCAACTCCTCAGTAACAGGTACAGCACCATCAGCAACAGGGTTATCTTTCTCATTAGAAGTTCATTCTTATTAATATATCTAATGAGCAATGTGGAAAATAAAAGTTGGTAGTTGGTATGTGTGCCATCACCTCTTGGTAAACGGTGAATTTATTTTCAACGATGTGGTGATACAAACCATTGGAGTGGGGCAGAAAAGAAAATAACTTCTATTATAACTTTGGTAAGAGGAATCATAATACTGTGAATAGTGGAATCCACTTACTTGACTGTGTGGTCATTATAGTAAAACCACAGAAGCCACCTACAATGACCTTTAAAAAAAGTTTTAGGAGCCTTTTTTACTATAAGTGTAATAAAACATTCCCTGATTTGTGGTTTTGCTATAACTGCATTTCCAGATCCTGGGTGGTTGAATGCATTCTACTGCATGTCATGCCTCACGCCCTCCTGGGGTTTGTGTGAGTGCTAACATAATGTATGGTTACTTACTTCTAGCCCCATGATATACATAACAAGGCAAGGGTGATTGTAATGGGTGCCTGTTGCATGGTGTGGCTGAGGTATGATAGGTCTTCATCGAGGATAGCTTCTCCCTTAGGCCACACCTTTGGAACTATTAAGCCATCAGTGTCAGGACCACACACAACTTTTTGCTACCCAGGCGCCACTCACAAGGACGTGCAGTGTCAGTGTGTATATAACATGGGTGGCCCCAGTACTCCTTGGTTCTTTCTCCCGCAGTCGATCATCCTTGTACATCCTGAAGGAAATGTTGTTGAAAAGCCATTGTCTTTTGTTTGTTATTTTCAGTTTTGCAAAAAGAAAGTCCTGATCACATATGAGACTGTGCCATCCTCCCAGTTACTTTCTACTGCTTGGGAGTTGTTCCAAAGGTGTGGCCTAATAGAGGAGATAGCCTTGCTGAAGATAGAACAGTTATTTAAGAACTTACCGTAAGAGTAGCTCTTCGAGAGAATCTCCTCCATTAGGCCATGCCGTAGCCTCCCTCCTTCCTCCTATGTCTTCAGAGGGTTACATCAGAAGCTGTGCCTAAGACATCCTGTTTGAGTCCCACATCTCTCCTTGTTTGCTTGGTATGGGTTTTATCTCCTTGTTCCTCACAGTTATTGGCCCTCTGAGGCTAATCTATGGTGGGGAATCGAGGAGTATTGGGGCCTCCTACATTACATGCGTGTTGACTCTGCATGTCATTATGGGTAGCCCTGGCTAGCAAAATGTTTCCCAAGTCCTGACACTGACAGCTTACATTTCCAAAGGTGTGGCCTAATAGATGAGATTTCTCTCGAAGATCTACTGTTACGGTAAGTTCTTACATAACTGTTCTTTGGTCTGAGTCATCTGGGGAAACCACGGTCTCCGTATCAGCTCTTTCAAACAACATGAAGTCTTGCTATATTATGACTATTGCAGTTTGCCCCAGCCTTAGAACTGCTCCGGAGGTGAAAGAGTTAACTTCCATGCAGAGCATGGAGCTTAGAGCGCGAGCTCGGTTCAGAAGCTCTGTTTGGCTGGTTTCAAACCGAAACCGTCAGATTCTTTACTCCGCCTCACTGAACAGTCGCTACGGAGATTCCTCCTGTTGCTCGGTTCATTTCTTCGGTTTAAAGCGCTATTTCTCGGTTTAATTTAACCACGATTTCATTATTTTAACCGCAAAACCGATCGGTTCAGGCTCTGTCTATGGTAATCGTAAGTAATAGATAGGGTTTTTTTCTGTGTCGAACTTGTAAAGTATTATCGGTTCGGTTGAACCGATCGAGTTATATTTAAATATAAGTTTAAAGCCTTTTAAGGCTTTTTAGAGTGCGGTTCCCAGTTCTTATCGGTTCTAAAAAAACTGGATTTCATTACGGTTTTTTCCACGACCCGTGACACGGTTTGGAACCGATAAGGGTGTCTTGCCTGGCACTGCCATCAAAAGGGCAAGTTGGTTGGTTAGGCTGGCATCATGTCTGAGAAACCCAAAAGAAAAACCGGGCCCACTGGGTTTCAACACTGTAGTGTCTGTGGGGGAAGTCTTTGCCAAGGCTGACTACACATTACATGTGTCTATTGTCTGGGGTTTGACCACCTCAATTCAGACTGCCAGATTTGTAAAAATTTCCCTGCAGCCACCCTGGACAAGAGAGTGGGCAGGCTCAGGGAACGAGAGGCCAAAAAGTCCGCGGACCCGGATGGCCAGCCCGGTTCGGTGCCAACCGAACCGGAGGGAGTGCCCTCTGACCAGGGCGAGACTTCCTCTGGCAAACGAAAAGCTGGCTCTGAGGAGCCAGTTCCAGCAAAGAAATCTAAAAAATCAGCAGGTTTGGAGTCCAAAATTCCTTCTCCAACTGCTGCTGAGATAGCCAGGGCAATACAGATGGACCAGTCCCTGTCCCCGTTTCCCTCTGAACTGCCACTGTCTGGCAAAAGGTCGGTTCCAGTGGTTCAGGATTATGATATAGAAGAGTTCTATGAACCAGAGGAGGGGGATGAGGATTATGATCAGTGTGAATGTGACTTTGAAAGTCTGGATTTGCCCATTGAACCGGACATCTCCCCCTAGGCTTTCTGAGTCCCCTTCTCATTTTTTGTTTTATAAAAAAGTTGCTGAGACCCTCCAGCTTCCCTTAGAGGAGGCGTTGGATGAGCAAGAGGAGCCTGACTATGTGGAGATGATGGATATCCCAGAGTCCAGGAGGTTGTCCATCCCTTTACATAAATCTTTTAGAAAACAAACAATAAAAATTTTAAAAGCTCCTAATTCTGTGCCTCCTGTGGATAAAAAGATGGACAGGAGGTACACTTTGTCAGGTCCTGATACAGATTTTCTTTCACAGCAATGCAGTCATGTTGGGATAGTTCAGGCTGCAGCCTGTGATAAAGCTAATATTCCACTGGCTTCACATCCTCCTGACAAGGATTCCAGGAAGATTGATGCCATGGCCAAAAAACAATACATGGCAGCATCCTTGGGACTCAGACAAGCTAACTATATGGTTTATGTTGCAAGATACCAGAAATCTAGATGGGATACTGTCATGGCCTTAGCCAAACAGGTCCCTGGCCAGCTCGCAAAGGAGCTGGAGCAGGTGGCTCTTGATGGTATTGAGGCATCTAAAGTGCAATTCCATGCTGCAGTGGATTCTAACGATGTATCCTCTAGAGTCGTGGCTACATCTGTGGCTTTTCGGAGATTGGCCTGGCTCAGGTGTACTACTTTGTCACAGGATACCCAGTCTAAGGCTATGGATTTTCCTGTGGTGGGAAATTCTCTGTTTGGGAGCAGACAGAAATTATATGAAGAAAATGGATGAATATAGAACCACTTACAGGAGTGCACAAGCCAAGGAACGGCAAGCCACTCCTCAGAGGCTGCCCCAGGGGTAGGGGTAGGCCTTCACAGGCCTTTTACCAGACTCAGGCCCTCCTCTTCAGCCTATGTACAGAGGGGTTCTTCAGAGGGAGAGGCAGACGGGGTTCGAGCAGGCCTGCTCCCACCCCTCAGCCTAAAGCCCCTGCCAAACAGGCACCCTGATGGGATGCCCAGGGTCGGCTCTCCACTACCTGTAGGGGGCAGGTTGGCTCACTTCGTCCAGGACTGGCAGTCTTTAACTTCAGACAGGTGGGTCCTGGAAGTAGTGAGCCAGGGTCTGGTTCTCAGCTTCAAGAAATTTCCAAAGATGAGAGCCAGATCTTTTCCACCTACAAACCCTTTAGAGACTCTTGCTTTGGAAACAGAAGTCTCAACCCTCCTGGCTCTCAGAGCTGTAGAAAAGGTTTCTCCCCTTCACCAGGGCAAGGGTCTGTACTCCAGGTACTTCCTTACCCCAAAAAAGACAGGAGAGTGGCGGCCTATCCTGGATCTAAGATATCTAAACAAGCACCTTTTAAAGCCAAAGTTCAAAATGGTGACACTGGGAATGATTTTACCCTCCCTAAGGCCAGGGGACTGGCTAGCCTCCCTGGACCTCAAAGATGCCTACTTCCATGTTCTTATCAGAAGCTCCCATCGAAAGTACCTCAGATTCGAACTGCCCTCAGGCCATTATCAGTTCAGAGCAATGCCCTTGACCTCACTTCTGCCCCAAGGGTGTTCACAAAGTGTCTGGCAGTAGCAGTCGCTCACCTAAGAAGGCAAAGATTGCCATTTCCCTACCTGGATGACTGGCTCATTGTGGGTCAGTCTCCAGACCAGAATCAGATCACACCTGCTAGTTACCCAGCAGCTGCTTGCCTCTCTGGGATTTCTTCTCAATCTTCAAAGTCAGTTTTGGAACCTGTCCAGGTACTCACCTTTATAGGCGCAGAACTGGATACAAAGCAGGCCAGAGCCTTCCTTCCCTTGGAAAGGGTAAGGACCTTAGTGGCCCTGGCGCCTCCTTCACTCTGCAGGTCTCTCGACCAGCAAGGCATTTCCTGCAGCTCTAGGGCACATGGCTGCCTCCACAGCTGTGGTGCAAGGAGCAAGATTTCAGATGAGGACATTCAGTTCCATTTGAGAGCTTTCTGGTCTCAAAGAAGAGATCCTCTATCCAAGTTAATGCCAGTGACTCGAACCTGATCCAGGCCCTTCAGTGGTGGCAGGATCAGAGCAATCTGAGACAGGGGTGCCTTTCATCCCTCTATCCCATTCCTTGACCCTTACTACAGATGCATCCCTCTTGGGATGGGGAGCTCATGGGCGACCTCTCCACCCAGGGATTATGGTCCCTCAGGAATCTCTGCTCCACATCAATCTGTTGGAACTCAGAGCTGTTTTTCTAGCACTTCAGGTTTTCTCTGCATCTGTTCAGAACAGGGTGGTACAGGTCAGAACAGACAACACCACTACAATGTGGTACATCAACAAACAAGGGGCACTCGGTCTTGACCTTGTGCACGAGGTGATGAAGTTGTGGTCTCTGGCTTACTCCTGAACACTTCCCTCATAGCAGTTCACCTCCCAGGCAAGGACAATGTCCTGGCAGATGCCCTCAGCAGGATTTCCCAGGGCCATCACGAATGGTCACTGGATCCCCTAGCACTGGGGATAGTGTTTGCCAGATGGGGCACTCCTCAGATAGATCTTTTCGCAGCCCCAGACAATTATCAACTTCCACTGTTTTGTTGCAGGCCCCCAGTGTTGGGCTCAGTTCCCCTGGATGCCTTACTCCTCGATTGGGAAGGGAAGTTTCTTTATGCCTTTCCCCCCTTCCCTCTCCTGTTCAAAGTACTAGTCAAAATCAGGTCTCAGCCCTGCAAAATGATCCTGATTGCTCCAGACTGGGCCAGGCAGCCCTGGTACCCACTCCTTCTGTCCTTAGCAGTCCATCTTCCCCTGTGTCTCCCCAGGAACCACAATCTGTTAACCTGTGCTCAGGGGAGTTTGGTATCCAGATCTCAATCCCTCAACCTCAAGGCTTGGCTCTTGAGCAGTTAGAGTTGCTGATTTGCAACTTTCTCAAAGTGTTCTGGAAATCCTGAAGGCTGCTAGGAAGCCTTCCACCAGGACACCTATAATTCCAAGTGGAAAAGGTTTTCCATATGGTGTTCTGGGAAGCATGTTTCCCCAGAATCTGCTGATCTACCCACTGTATTGGACTACATGGTCCATCTTAATTCTTGGGATTGAGACCAGCCACCCTGAAAGTGCACTTGGCTGCTGTCTCTGCCTTCATTTCAGCAGGAAGCCCTCTTCTCTTTCTTCTCATCCTGTATTTTCCAAGTTTTTAAAGGTTGCTTCACCAATCCTCCATTCAGGGACCCTGCTTGACTTGGGATCTTAATGTATGCATTGCTCAGCTAATGCAACCCCCTTTGAGCCTCTGTCTTTGGCACAGCTTAAGTATTTGACTTGGAAAACTGTATTTCTGGTAGCCATCACTTCTGCCAGGCGTATAAGTGAGTTACAGGCTTTATCAGTAGAAACTGACTTTATTTCCTTTCACAGGGATAAAGTGGTCCTCAGGACTAACAGGAAGTTTTTGCCTAAGGTGGTTTCAGATTTCCACCTTAACCAATCTATTTCACTTCCAGTGTTCTTCACTGACCATTCCTCCTCTGGTGAGAGGAGGCTACACAGCTTAGATGTTAAGAGGGCCCTAAGTTACTACATAGAGCGTACCAAGGGTCACAGGTTTGACTCCCTCCAACTGTTTCTCACTTATGGTGAGGTTGGGAAAGGGAGACCTGCCACTAAGAGATCCATTGCCAGGTGGATCGTTTCTTGTATCAATTTTGCTATCAAAAGCTGGGTAAGGTTCCCCCTCAGGCCTGAGGGCTCACTCTACCAGAGGTACAGCTGCATCTCTAGCTGCTGCTAGAGACATCCGTATCTTGGAGATATGTCAGGCAGCTACTTGGAAGACAGTACACACTTTCACCAAGCTTTACTCCCTGGATATTCAGGCCAGGAGGGATGCTCGGTTTGGCACAGCCGTGCTTCAGAGCCTATTCCCCAAGTAGGTTCTGTCCCTCCTCCATGGAGGTACTGCTGTGTAGTCTGCAATAGTCATAATATAGCAAGACTTCATGTTGTTTGAAGAAAAAATTACTCACCTTAGTAATGTTGTTTCTTCTAATAGAGTCTTGCTATATTATGACCTCCCCCCCAGCCTGCCCCTCTCAGAACTCCTACTTTGGGGTATGGGGTGGGTAGTCCTCTGTTGGCATTTATTGATGCCCTCTTTCATGTTTGGGTGTTGTGTTTGTTTAGTTATTCTATCTTAATTTTCTGGTCCATTGACTTGAGTCTTTGTGTTGGGACCAGCAAAAATGTGTTAATATATTAGTGACCTCCCTGCCAGTTGGCTAGTGTAGGTTATAGCTTCCACACAGAACCTTAGTGAGTTTTTGCTCGTAAAGATCTGACGGTTTCGGTTTGAAACCAGCCAAACAGAGCTTCTGAACCGAGCTCGCGCTCTAAGCTCCATGCTCTGCATGGAAGTTAACTCTTTCACCTCCGGAGCAGTTCTAAGGCTGGGGCAAACTGCAATAGTCATAATATAGCAAGACTCCATTAGAAAAAACAACATTACTAAGGTGAGTAATTTTTTTCTTTCCTTCCCAGACCACCCAGAAAGGCCTGCAGTTTCATCATCAGTAATCTTCATGGCACATTCCATATCTTCTGAAATGTCATGTGTGCCAGTCAGTTTCTTAACTATGGAGTCCTTTAGTATCAGTCCTTCAGAGCTGTAAAAGGCAGTTGAAGTGCAGCCATGCATAATGTTACTTTAAAAAAAAAATACCCATCTGCTGCTTGTAGCTATGTTTCTAGGGACATGGATATGTTGTTCATCCACACTTTCTGGCAGGTATCCTTGCCGCTTTAATTCTTGCCGGAAGGTCTTCAAGCTGGCTCCTCCCACCCACCCGGGTGGTAAAACTCTCGGCTCTGCCCCATGATGCCAGATCTTCCTTACCGCTTGGAAACTCAGGTTCCCTCCTTAGCGCTCTGCGTTTGACTGGATCCTAACTCTTCGGTTCGTCCGAAATTGGTTTTGAAGTTTTCTAAACTTCGGTCTTCATCTTCCCTCGCGGCTGCGATGGACAAATCTGTTCCCGGCTTTCGGAGGTGTCCTTGCAGGCAGAAAATGTCCAGGATGGATCTGCACTCCACGTGCATCTACTGCTCAGGCCTAGATCACGACCCGCAGGCCTGCGAGTTGTGCCGCTCTTTCTCGGCCAACGTTCTGGACGATTTTGCCACCCGTTGGAAGCTCAGGCGCCCCGAGAAACGTTTCCCGCCAGTAAAATCTAAAGAGGCTCGATGGGCGGTGTCCGCGGCGGCTGGCTCGGCTGAGCAGCTCGAGCAGATGATCGCCCTCGAGGAGGAGGCGGCCCAGGCCGCATCTTCCTCCTCCTCGGCCGTGGCATTTATCCCGCTCTCTCTGAGTTCCTCGTATACAGCTTCGGTCAAGGAGCTTTGTCAGTCCCTTTCCATGAAAGGAGAGGGGCCTTCGGGACATTCTTCTCTGCCCAAGAAAAAGGAGTCGAACGGTAAGTCCCACCGTCGGCGTTCGTGGGAACGGGAGAGGTCCCCTTCCCCGGGCAGCCGACCGTCAACTTCAGTCGTGGTTGCGGCTGAGGCCGCTGGCTTCATGTTGCCCCCATCAGGCCAGCTTGCCGAGACTCCTGTCGATGAAGTCGAGATTTTTCTCGATCCGTTAGACGGGCTGTCGACTGGAGAAGCTGATAACCTTCCTTCACCGGTTTCCCCGGTGGATACCGAGATCTGCCTCGCCTGGGGCGCAGTCCCGGTTAAAGTCCTGAGCCGAGGAAGAGCAGGTGTCCCCCGCCCCTTCCCAGACCCACCCTCGGTCCTCCCGAAGGTCTCGGTCTCAGACCTCTTCTCGGTCCAGCCATTCCCGCCGACATCGGCGGTCTCTGTCTCGTTACCGAAGTAAGCGGCGACGCCATTCTTCCTTGTCGTCCTCTTCGGGTGAGGAGAGGCTGTGGCGCAAGTTGCGCCAGCGCTACAAGGACCTTATGTGGCAGCAGCTGCTGTTGTCTGGGCCTAAGCCGACCCCGGCCATCAAGTGGCTGTCGCCTGAACGCCCGAAGCAACCACTCGTTCCAGTCGAGTTGCCCGCTCCAGGGCCGGTTGCTAAGCTGAAACCAGCTGATCCACCGATTGTGGTGGAACCTCCGCCTCCACAACCGAAGTCGGGGGCACCAACCAAGAATTCTCGGTCGGATCACGGCCTGCCCCACAGGTTGTCGGTCACCCTCACTCCCAACTGTCCTCTGCAGCTGGAGGGTGGCTCAGGGCCGAGGCAGCTCTTCGCAGACTCTTCAGAATCCGACAACGATTCCTCCCTGTTCTCCAGGCAGTTCGATCTGGAGTTCTCCGGGGGCCAGTCAGTGGATGATAACCCATCGTCCTTCTTGGGTCTGCTTTGACTCATCTCGGAGTCCACCGGGATGCAGCTCGAGCCCGTGTCCAGACGGGCCAAGTATCCCTGACGGAGATTCTGGACCGAGGGGATTCTCCCACGGAGGCCTTTCCGGTGGCTGAGGCCATTGTTGGCCCAGCCTTGGAGCTTTCGCAGCGGCCAGCTTCCTGTCCTGCGCCCTTGGCCAGGGTGGCCAGGAAGTATGCGGTCCCTACCGGCTCTTTTCCCGGTTTCTCAGAACACCCCTCTGCTGAGGGGTTAGTCACTGACAGAGTTTTCCGGCGTTCCGGTAATGCTCGGGATGTGGATAAGCCCCCCGACAAAGAGTCCAAAAAGCTGGACTTTGCCGGGCGCAAGGTGTACGCTGCATCCTCCCTCTGCCTCTGACAGGCCAGCTCGGCCGTGCCGATGGCACACTTCTCCCACGCCCTCATGGGCTCCCTGGATGAGGTTGTCCCTCATCTCCCCCCTGACCTGCAGACCACGGTCCACCAAGTACGGGACCAGGGTAGGGCAGTGGTGAAGCAACAGCTCCAGACTGCTCTGGACATAGGTGATTCCTGTGCCAGGTCAGTGGCGCCACGGTGGCCATGCGGCGCGGGGGCGTGGCTGAGGATATCCACCTTCACGGCTGATACCCAGCAAAATTTGGCGACGCCCCTTCTTGGGGACTGACTCTCGCCCTGGAGTGGAGGGACACCTCCAGCGGATCGAGAAGTCCAATGCCACTCTGGACTCGGTCACCTCCACCCAGAGGGACAAAGGCCGCCGTCAGCAGCAGAAGTCCTTTCGTCTTTCGGTCCCTGCTTCTCGACTGGCCCAGCAGCACCAGCAACAGGGCCAGCAGGCTCTCGCTTGGCATCTCAACCCCAAGCCGACGGCTTCCTGCAACAGGAAGCAAGGAGGTAAAGGCCCAGGAGGTCCCTTGGCTGGTTCTTCCTCCAAGCCTGCCCAGTGACGGGTTGAGGGGTGCCACCCCCAACCTTGTCACTCCCCCCTGGGTTCCCCCCCGTTGGGGGGGATGGCTCCGCCACTTCCTTTCCGCCTGGTCCGCTATCACCATGGACCTCTGGGTGTTGGAGGTGGTAGGAAAAGGCCTGCCTCTGGAGTTCGAGCAGGCCCCACCTTTTCGAGCCGTTGCCCCTCGGGGGGCCACGGGGTCCGCAGCCTCGCTGTCGGCCCACTGAGCCAATATTGCCCTGCTCCTCAAAAAAGAGGTAATCAGGAAGGTGGCGGATCCTCCTCCAGACCCGGGGTTTGTGTCCAGGTACTTCCTGGTCCCAAAACGGACGGGGGGCTGGCACCGCATTCTCGATCTGCACGACCTGAACAAGTTCCTACGGTCTCGTACCTTCAGGATGGTCACTTTGGCTCAGATAATCCCATCCTTGGAACGAGGCGTGTGGTTCTGTTCCCTGGACCTCCAGGACACGTTCTTTCACGTCCCAATCCGTCCATCCCATCAGAGATTCCTCCGCTTCAGAGCAGAGGGATCCCTATACGAGTTCCGGGCCATGCCCTTCGGCCTCTCCCTAGCTCCCAGGGTCTTCACCAAATGCATGGCAGTGGTGACAGCATTCTCCTTGCGCCAAGGGGTCCGGTGTACCCTTACCTGGACGATTGGCTGATAGCAGCCCCTCCAGACAGGAGGTGGAGTGGTCCAGAGATCTGGCCTCCAGGTTTGCTCTCAGGTTGGCCTCCTCATCAACGAGGCCAAGTCGGAACTCGTGCCAAAGCAGGTGATTCTGTTCATCGGGGCAGAGCTCGACTCTCTGCGAGCCAGAGCATGGCTCCCGGCGGACAGGGCCGAGGTTCTTTCCTCCTTTGCCCAATCATTTCTGGTTGGGCAATTGCGCCCTGCCCGGGACTTCCTGGGCCTCATGGCGGCCTGCACCAGCGTAGTCCGTTGGGCCCGTTGGTACATGCGTCCGCTTCAATGGGGACTGGCCAGCCAGTGGTCATAACGCTGTGATCCATTGGACCAGCCCATGACAGTGTCCCAGGAGATGTGGAACGCTCTCCAGTCGTGGATCGTTCCAGCACATCTGCAGGAGGGCATCCCGTTCGTCCGCCCTGAGCCGACAGTCTCTCTCTCGACCGATGCATCTCTGATGGGTTGGGGTGCCCATCTGGGGGAACACCGAGCACATGGCCTCTGGTCCCCTCGGGAGTCTCGATGCCACATCAACCTGCTGGAGCTCCGAGCGGTCCGTCTAGCTCTCACCGCATTCGCTCTCTTTCTACGGGGTCAAGTGTTTCAGGTCCAGACGGACAACACCACGACCATGTACTATCTGAACCGCCAGGGCGGGACGCGCTCCATGCTTCTATGCAAGGAAGCTCTCCGCATTTGGTCCCTCGTGCGCAGCCTGGAGGTAGATCTCCTAGCCATTCACGTGGCAGGAGCCTCCAACACCCTGGCCGATGCCCTAAGCTGGATAGGGGCTGCGTCTCACGAGTGGTCTCTCCTGCCGGAGGTAGTACAAGATCTCTTCTCCCACTGGGGCACGCCTCAGGTGGACCTGTTTGCCTCCAGGGAGAACGCAAAGCTGAGTCTGTTCCATGCCCGCCCCCAGCAGGGCTCGCTGCAGGGATGCCTTCTCGAGGCCGTGGGACCCCGGCCTTCTACGCCTTTCCCTGTTTCTCTTGATCCACAAGGTGCTTCTCAAGGTGAGGGGGGACAAGGTGCAGGTGATTCTGGTAGCCCCAGACTGGCCCCGCCAGTTCTGGTATCCAGATCTCCTCAGCCTCAGCTCCAGGCTCCCGTGGTGGCTTCCAGCCCGCCCGGACCTGATCTCAGTCAATCAGGGGAAGGTATTCCATCCGGACCTTCAATCCCTGCACCTGACGGCCTGGTTCCTGAGGCTCACTTACTATAAGGAGTGGACGGCTGATGTTCGGGGAGAGGTTCGCCAGCTGTTTGTCGCCTACGCTGAAGCCGCACCTGGCAGACCTGCAGCAAAGTGGACGATAGGCAGGTGGATCACCTCCTGCATAGAGCTCTGCTACAGGTTGGCGGGCATGGAGCCTCCCAGAGGGATAAGAGCTCATTCTACCCACCATACCGCTGCATCCGTAGCTGCTTCCAGGGACGTCCCTATCCAGGATATCTGCAGGGCTGCTACCTGGAAGTCGGCACATACCTTTATTACCCACTACCACATCGACCTCGAGTCACGCCAGGATGCTGGTTTTGGGGCCTCGGTTCTCCAGTCTCTCTTTCCCAAGTAAGTATCGGGGGTGTGCGCCTTGCCTCCCTCCTCCCGGAGAACTGCTAGGAGTCTGCCAGAAAGTGTGGATGAACAACGTATCCATGTCCCTAGGAATACAGGTTGCTCACCTGTAACAGGAGTTCTAGGAATGGTATATGTTGTTCATCCACACGACCCACCCGACCTCCCCGGCTTCGACACACAACCTGAGCTTCCAGCGGGCCAGATCTGGCGTCATGGGGCGGAGCCGAGAGTTTTACCACCCGGGGGGTGGGAGGAGCCAGCTTGAAGACCTTCCGGCAAGAATTAAAGTGGCAAGGATACCTGCCAGAAAGTGTGGATGAACAACATATACCATTCCTAGAACTCCTGTTACAGGTGAGTAACCTGTATTTTCCCCCCTTCCATATATTGTTGCTGGCCTCTTCTTATCATAGCTCTTTGCTGCTGTTTTGAACCCCCCAACCTCCTGATTACCGCCCTCCCATGCAGCCACTTTACAAGAAAACTTACCATATTGCTTGACCCTGCTGGAACGGGATTGACTCTGTATTCAGCAGACGGAAGCAGGGGACACAAGGAGGGACGTGCTGTAGAGTAAGGTGATGTTAGGACCATGCCTGAGCAACTTACGCACAGCACACTGATTTTTATTCACTTTAGCCCTGTCCTTCTCTTTATGGAAACACATCCACATTAACATGACTGTGGGGGTGCCAGTACCCATGATCACCCACAGTACCAACTGACTAGAGGAGGCACTTGTGTAGCCAATGAAATGAGACCCATCCTCTGGCGTCGAGCATTTTGTGTCCTCAGCACTCCTAGAATCCCACCGGTCAGGTGAAGATTGTTAGGCTCAGGACATGAACTCGGGTCTCCCACATTAAGAATTTAGGCGTTCATGAATTTCTGCTTTTGCAAAATTTTATAGAATGACCTTTAATTTTCTGCAACAGAGACCTTGTGAAGGAAAAAAAAATGACTGAGACATCTAGAAGGTGGAATTCCAGCTATTGCAAATGGATACATCCAACAGGAAAAAGAGCATGTGTCTCCTTTTTTTTAATGGAGGGTGTTACTGTGAAGAATAAGGAAGATATTGGGGAACAAGCTGTTACAGTGAGTCCATCTAGTCAAACTCGAAGGGGAAAGAGTGTCATTGAGGGAAGAGCTACAGGATTGTAGACAGCTCAGGTGGGGAAATCAGGAGAGCAGCCACATCAGATGCTGTGATAGTTTTGTTTGTCAAGTTTTAATTTCCCAAAGCTTCTTATCAAGTGCCGTGCCGGCGACCAGTGTTCATGATGCAGGCGGCTTGGCCGGGGTGGGAGAGGATCAAGCGTCCAGAGGACAGCTGTCCTCTCCCAGGGAAGGAGGGACATAGAGGCCGGTGTACCTCTGACACCTGGCTGTGGCTGGGTGTCTGAGCACCTGGGTCCTGTACGTGAGGGATGGAGGAGGAACAGTCGGCCGGCATGCTGTGGGCAGAAGCGTGCACAGCTTGGCCATTGCTGACACTACATTGCTCTGCCTCTGGGAAGGAGGGGGAGGGAGAAAACAGGAGAAAAATATCCTGGACAGTTGGATGACTGTCGACCTCCGCAGGTGCCGCCCCATAACATAGCAGGCACCTTCAGATCCGTGTTGGTGGGTAGAGGGATCCCTGGCATGGGGTAAGCTGTGGAGGAAGACAGGAAGTGGCACTATGAATGGGTGGACGCAGCTTGGTGGGGGTCGGCACAGTCGTGGGCCGCCCAGGACGGAGAGTAAAGAAAAAAAAAATTCCACAAGTGGAATCGTGGTGGGATTACCTATTCTAGTTCCATGAATTTTCGAAAACATTTTGTCGAGTAGCAATCTGCATTTTTTTTTTTTTTTAATTATTATAAACATTTTTATTGATTTTTCCAAGAAGGTACTGGTACAGTGAATAACAGGACACATTCCGTTCAAATAGACTGAAGTATACATCAGTCACCCTAGAATGATGCTCTAAATGCTAATAACAACAGTTTTTAAAACCTATCAGTTCTAATTTACATCATATAATCCAGTTTTAACCTTACTTTAACCAGAATGATTGAACTGATCTACATAGTCAAGACAACTAAACTAAAAAAAGAGATTCATAAATGTAAAGTAATCCTGTGTATATGTATGCGAGGAGGAGAGACCTAATCTTCTAAACACAAGCGAACGCTTTGAAGGTTACCTCCTCTGATTCATACAACCAGTCATAATGTGAAATTTAATTTATTAGTTTCTAAGACCCAGGGACCGTTGGTGCATGCCTGCTAATTGGCTGTGTCAGCCTGGCCAGCAACCAGTCAAGCTGCAGGCTGCTGGAGTGGGGTGGGGGCAGAACACAGAGACACGCAGCACTGGGAGACGAATCTCCATTGGCAGCCCACACTGGGCTCAAGGTGTGGCACTCCAAGGACTGTCTTCATCTGCACCTCCACCTCGGGTGGCCAGGTAGATGGTGGGGAAGAAATCAAAGGAGCTGAAGGCATACCCATCCCCAGGAGCTGGAGGGGGCAGCACAGAAGTGAGTCATGTGCGTGTGTGTGTGTGTGTGTTGGGGAACCTGCAGTTAGTTGTAACAGAAGCCTCAGTAGGGTGGGTAGCATGCCTTGGTGTTAGCAGGAGGAGGACCCAGCTTGTGACAAGGAAGAGAATAAAAGTATGCTCGGAAAGAAAAAAAAAAAAACTCAGCTCCATCTTAATCCTGGCTGGACACTAACTCTGAGGCAGTCTTAGTGACCCACTCATCCACATCCTTAGAGTTGGAGAATTTAAACTTTTTGCTGCCATATACAGTACGAACGCAAGCCAGATGTATCCAGTTGTTGCTTCCTCTCTGTTTTCCTGGCAAACGACTAGTTGAGATAAAGGCTGATATCCTGCTCCTCAATGTTGATTGCATTCTGAATCCTGGCTGCTTGCAGCAGAAGTCCCTTGCCTCCACTCCTGCTGTTATCAGCAGCACCATTGAAATTTATTTATTATCTCAATATTTTAGCCGCGGGAAAGACATACTGAGCTGATAACGGCTCATTTCCAAATGCGACCTGGGGAGAGGGGGAAAGGAGGGCAACAAAGGCAGTCAGGGCAGCAAATTACATAGTAGCACAGCTAAGTATCATATATAAGCAACATATAAAGCAAAAATATACCATTTATGTAAAATAAAAAATGCAGTGTATACCTGTGGATAGCAAAGAAGATAACATCTAAGTACATTGCAATTATGCAGGGGGAGGGGGAAGGGAATGGTAGTTCAGTGGGGGGTCACCAAAAATACAAATTTAAAGTGCACAGGTAACGTGGTCATTAACAGTGAGAGCTAGGGAGGGGAGTGAGGATTGGGAGTAGAGGGAGACTAGTGTTGGGAGGGTAGAAAGTAGTGGGTAGTGGAACAGGGAGCACTCCTATTGAGGACTGCCCTCCCCTGTATTTTAAACTCTCTGCAGCGATCACAGCCACACTCTCTTGCCTTAATTTTCAGAGTCCTACTTCTTCACTCTTGTGGATTGTTGCAGACTCTGGCTCTCTCTCCCACTTTTGCCCTGCCTACCTACTCTGTCTGTTCCCCTGTCTCTCAACCCATCCTCAGTTACCTCTATCTCACTTTTCACACTGCTCTCCTTCCGTTTCTCCCTCGCCTCCTCCCTGTTAGATTTTATCTGCCCTAACCGACCCTCCCAGCCGGCGCCAGAGCCATTGTTTCAAACCTGATCGTTTTTCTGGCTGCTACCCCCATCCCCTGCTATTTCCTAGGCTACTCCTTTTTTTTTTTTTTCCCTCCAAACTCCTGTCGCCTCCACATCTCGCTGCTGTCTCCTGCGCTGTTCCCCCCGCCCCCACGTAATAGCGATTTCCACGTCACTGCCTTTTGTTTTGTTCTTTTTCATTCCTGCTTAAACTGCCTGCTCACCTTGTCTCTCTCCTTTTACTCCATATCTGAAGCCAGTACGAGCCAGCCATGTGCCTCTTAGGCATGGTTTGGGGCCCGGACATCCACTGGGCTGGAGAAGCTGTGATCGGCTGCTATTGGCCGACTGTGCTCTGAGCCGCACGCTCATTGGCCACCGGTTCCATCCACTGACTTCCTGTTGGTGCTGTTGAATTTGTGCTTTGCTGGGCTCGGCGCCCATTCACTTGCACTGCTCAGTGCCGAATTTTTACGCCTGCCCCCGATCTTTATTAAATATTAAATAGTCTCTTCGCTCCGCCCCTGTGCTAAGGACCCACCCCTTATCCTGCCTCCCATCCTGTCCTTTTGTTAAAACACCCCCCCCACATCGCCCTGCTAGCTTTCCCTATTGCACTAAGCATGCCTCACTAGCCCCTGATTCTCAAGTTTCTCCTATTTTCTTTTTCTGCTCTTGCCTCACACTACCTCTAGCTAATCCCAGCTCTGTTTTCCCCCTGATATGCCTCTCCTTAACAACCTCCTCATGACTCTTCTAGCCCTGTCTCTCTTTCCTCCACTATACCATCTTCCTAATTCCTCCTACCCCTCTCCACCTCTCACACTAACCATTCAAGCTCGTTACCAGCAGCCTGGCACCATGGCAAATCCTCCCTACCCTCACGTGTGGTACCCTCCTACAAAGGACTGGGTGTAAATGACAGCTCACACCGCTGGAAAGTTGACAAATCGACACCTACTCCTAGCCATCACCCTACGCTGGGACCCTAAGTGACTACACTGTACTTAAACTCATAAGCAACAGAGGCGTTACATGTCATACTATGAGCTGCGGCAGATGTCCCTTAAACTCCTGCTCCTCCTCCTTCTGATGTCAGGAAGTGTCCATCCAAACTCTGTCCCTGTTTCTACCAGGGTAACAAATCTTGCAAAAACAGAGTGGGGTTTCACCATCGCCACCTTAAATATCTGTAGTCTCCTTCCAAAGCTGGCATCCCTTCAAGTCTTTGCCAGTCAACACAATCCCGACATCCTAGCCATGGTTGAAACCTGGCTGATACCAAGCACTCCGGACCATGCCATCTCGCTACAAGGCTACAGTATTTTTCAGACTGGACAGGACTAATGGGGGTTGTGCTATATACATTAAGGACAACCTCTCTAGCCATGCTGTCTGCTTTTCCACCACAAACTCCTCAATGCAATTTCTCCCTGTCAAGCTACTACTTGGTGCCCAAAATAAAGTGCTCACTGTGGCCGCTGTCTATATCCCTCCAAAAGATCCAGGGTCCGGCCTCCAGACTGTTCTTAAATTTGTAAGATCACAACCACCTGACACCGAGCTCTTTCTCCTTGGTGACTTTAATATAAATTGTCTTGCATCAGACGTTGGGTCCCTCAAGGATGCTATCCTAGCAGCTAACTTAACGCAGATGGTGAGCTCCCCTACTAGAAAAAACTACAAAACTGGAACTTGCACTCTCATTGACTGGACCCTTGCTAGCCACCTAGCCCGCATAAATAACACAGTTGTTCTCCTGGACTCTCTCAGTGACCACTCCCCTGTGATCTGTACCTGGACAAATAAGTTCCAAAAACCACCTCCAAAAACCATCTCAAGCAGAGTGCTTCCCCATGGAAACCTTACTAAGCTCAAGACCTGTCTTTTACAGCAAGACTGGTCCCCAGTATACAGTACTCTAGATGTTGACGTAGCCCTAGATTATTTTATCACAACTTTCAACACTGCCTGCGACACCTACGCACCAGTAAAAAAGCGTAAAATCAAAGCGCTCTCAAATCCCTGGCTCACAGCCAAACTACTGGCCCAGCTCAAAGCTCGGGACCACCTCTGGGCCAGAGCCACAGGCTTCTTGTCGGATATCCAGAAGTATAAACAGGCACGAAACCAATGCACCAAGCAAATTCGACTAATGAAGAGCTCCTATTTCAAAAATGCCCTCAAAAACTCCTGGAGTGACGGGAGATCATTCTTGGACATCATCAGAAATATCACGGGTAAGCAGTCCAAATCCTCTCCTACTATAATGACTGTCGATGGAACCACTACCCTAGACCCAGTGGTCATGGCAAAGGCTGTAAATAAAACTTTTGCTGACCTCAGTGGGGTCCTCCCGCCAGACTTCTTCACTGACACGGACTCTCCAAAACCAACATCTCCTACTGCTTCACCTTACCAACCGCTTTTCCACTTCAAAATAGTTAAGGCACATGAAGTCTACAAATATAGAAAAAAGGCTATCTCAAAATCCAGAGCAAGCAGTGATACTATTGATCTTAAAATTCTGTCCCTTACCCTGGAAGAGGTGGTGCACCCACTCACCAAAATTTTCAATCTCTCCCCTCTGCCTTGGTCAATTCCCCAGCAAATGGAAGTCTGCTATAGTCACACCAGTGTTCAAAAGTGGCTACCAGGGCTACTTATGCCACAAAGTGGAAGCGATTCTGCTTATGGGCTTCTGCCTGTGGCTTAGATCCGTTCACCTGCCCAGTGAACTCTGTCCTGGAGTACCTCCTCTCCCTTTCAGATTCTGGACTCCACTACTCTCCTTTAAGGTGCATCTTTCAGCAGTTTCAACCTGTCATGCACCTGTGAAGGGCAAAACACTTGCTCAGTTGGACCTGCCCTGCACATTGTTGTACGGCATGTTGCATCTGAAACCACACATTAGGGACCCTGTCCCTCCATGAGATCTTTTGTTTGTGTTAGAGAAACTTGCTTTGCCTCCCTTCGAACCAGCCGCAGCTTGCGAGCTTGGCTTTCCGTCGTGGAAAGCGTTATTTTTGTTGCCGTTACTTCTGCTCGGTGAATTTCCAAGCTTCAGGCTGTGATGTGTAAAGAGCCCTATTTAGTTTTCCACAAGGATAGGGTGTCTTTAAAGGACCAATCCTAAGTTTCTTCCAGAAGTGGTGTCGGAGTTTACGCTCAGTCAAGTCATCCACTTGCCAGTGTATTACCCAGAGTATTCCAATGATAGGGAGGCCCTTATACACACTCTGTATGTCCACAGGGTGCTCCGTTATTATGTTGATCGCACCTGGTCTACCAGGAAATCTAACCAATTGTTTGTTTCCTTTGCCTCGAAATCTAAAGGGGCACCAGTGGCCAAACAGACGCTATCCAGATGGCTGGTGAATTGCATCACCTTCTGTTAACAATTAGGATGTCAAACCTTTACCGGGCCCGGTTAAGGGTCATTCCACCAGGGGGGTCACCGCTTTGATGGCTTCTCTGAAAAAATGTTTCTGCAGCAGGCATTTGTGCTGCTGCTACCTGGAGTTAAGTGCATACCTTTGTCAAGCACTACAAACTGGACATTGCCTCTAGGCAGAGAGCAGGCTTTGGCCTAGCTATCCTTCAGGGACTCCTTCCATGAACGCCTCTGCTGGCAATAATTTTCCTCCTCCCTTCTGACCTGGGTTCATTGCCTTACTGCTTGGTACTCAGTCCTTATGGTGTAGTCTGCTGCAAGAGCTCCAACCCGAAGTAAGGTAGTATAGTTATATAAGAAGTTACCATAATGGTAGATCTTCGAGAAGAGCTCTTGCAGCAGGTGCTGCTTTCTCTCCTTCATTTCCACTGGTCTTTTTGCTCCCTGTACATGGGGATATTATAACTTCCTCGGTTCTCCATTTACTTCAGGCCAGGTCTCTGGCGGGAGAACTGAGGTGGGGCTGGGGATTGCCCCCTTTAAGCCACTGGCGGACGTCTGAGGCAGTCCAGTGTCAGGGGACAGTCCCCGCTGTATACTGCTAGCTAGAATTTTTCCGTGGGGTCCTAATGCCTGGTAGCATAGTCCTCATGGTGTAGACTGCTGTACGAACTCTTCTCGAAGATCTACTGTTAATGTAAGATCTTACTTCGAGAGGGCTCTTGCAGTAGGTAATTACATATAGAACTGACACTGGCCGGCGGCACGACCCCCCAGAAAAATTTCTAGCTAGCAGTCCCTGGCGAAGCCGCCTCCATCAGGTGACCGGCGTCATACACCGTCGGTATAAAGGCGTCCTGACGCCCACCTTCCAGTTCTTTCCTCAGCTCATGCAGCTCCGTTAAGTTCATATCGCTCAGTCCTGTTACTTCATCGGCTTTTTTCCGAATAGTTTTCAGTATAGAATTTTATTCTTCTTTCGTCAGGTGAACGTCCGTATATGTCGTCCCCTTCAAAGAATAAGTGCGACTCGTGCGGCGCCCAACTGCCTCACAAAGACGGTCACTCCCTCTGCCTTTTCTGCCTAGGCCCCGACCACGCGGTCAACAAGTGTCCGCACTGCCTCCGATTCAACACGGCCACACGCAGACGACGCCAGCAGTCCCTCGAAGGCCATCTCCTCAAAAAGAAGATGTCTGCTGGAGAAAGAGTTGAGAACTTCGGCAGGCATCAACCTCCCCTGAAGGGCATAAGAAGCGGGACAAGGAAAGGCACCGAGAAGGTTTTCTCTTCCGCGACCCGGCCGGAGTCGCGGCAAGTGTAACATCCCTCCGGGATCGCCCACGGCAGCCTCCAAGGCTTTGGAGGAGGCATCGGCCCACCAGATGGGTTCGCGTTCGAGCCCGCCGGGCATCTCCGGGCAAAAGGAGACTCCAGCCCCCGGTACCGCCGCTGGCCTGCGGCCTACTGGTGTGGGCACCTCCCTTAAGCCGGACATCAGCTCCTCCGACATACGCCGGGAGAAGGCCGCTGAGACGCTCGACCCTTCGGGGTGGCGCACAGCTGTGTCTCCCTCGGACCGGGCCTCCTCTCATCCTCGGCCCGCCTCCAACGTGGGACCCCGGCCGACGCTGGCCTTCCAGCGTCAGCTGACCCGCCCATAAGCCACGCCGGCTCCTCCGACGGTGCCGGGCCTCGGAGCCTACAATGGACCCTGCCGTATCTGTCGTACCAGGCTCCCCGCAGCCTCCGCTGCCATCAGGGGAGCCCAGTCCCCCTGCCTGACCCCGGGGATTTCTCACCTCCGTCCCCGGACGAGACTCGGGACCCTGGGCTACCGTCCGATCCTCTTCCTGAAGAACCGGATCTGACGCCGGCTCCCCTGACGCCGACTCCGATGCCGGCACTGGCTCCTCCGACGCTGGTTCCGACACCGGCCCCTCCGACGCTGGCGGGGGATTTTCCTCTTCCTTCGGGCCCTCCACCCCACGGGCCTACGCCAGCTGACCTGCCCGTGGAATACCCGGCTGGGCCGTCTGCTCCGGCAGCTCCTCCAGTGCCTGGGTATCCGCCGTCATATCCGACGCCGGTCTTCCCAGGTCCGCAGTATCCTGCGCCGCCATACCCGGTGCAGACTCCTTCGATGCTGCAGTACCCGACGCCACAGTACCCGACTCCGTATACCCCGCAGCGGGTTACAGATCTCCCTCTCACGGATTTCCTCCATCAACTGTCCCCTCCTCCTCCTCCTCCACCGCCCCTAGGCCGCGGTGGATCTTCAGGAGACTCTTGCCTCCTGGTGGGCTGAGGCCAAGGCTCAGCTCACCAAGGAAGTCGAGAGCTGCCTCTACGGGCGACGGTGCCACCCCAGGCCCCGTGACACCCTAGATGGCACTCCTCTCCTCCTCCGGATTCCCGGTTTTGCCCTCGGGATCCAGAGAGGGCAGGACACGCATTCTGGGATCCCTCCCAAGGAACCCGTCCTCCCCTAGACGAGTTAGGAGTCTTACTCTGCTTCAGATTCTTCCTCCCTTCTCTCTCGGACTCCTCGGGCGCTTCGATGGATGTTCCGAGAAAGACAACGAAGCCACTCTCCGTCCAAGCCCCAGCTGAGGACTCCTCCGAAGTCTCCTCCGGAGGATCCTTCCTTCACGGAGTTGCTCAGGAAGATCCAGGAAGTCCATCAGTGGCATTCCTTAGAACCAGATCCTCAACGGGTAAAACTCGCCGAACATTTGGACTTGCCTCTTACGGCTCCTGCCTTAGTGCCACCCTGGATCGAGCCTCACGCCCACCTTGTTTCCACTATTTGGAAGCAACCGTCGGCTTTAGCCCCACTTCCCAGGAAGTCGAACAGGCTATAGCAGGCTCCGGAGGGTGTAGACATTTTAGACTCTCACCCCCGTGCAGACTCGGTTGTGATTAGCGCCGCTCACGGCCGGTCAGCACACCCGAAACATTTGAGCTCGTCTCCCCTGGATAAGGAATCTTGCCTCCTGGATCAGTATGGAAGGAAGATCTACGCTTCTTCCACACTGGGGATTAGGGCCCCGAACTATGTAGCACATATGGGGGATTATCAGAAGGCCGTCCTTACCCAGGCGGAATCCAAGATTGACTCTTTGCCTGACTCTCAAGTCAAGCAGGAGTTGGCCGACCTGGTCCGTTCTGCTCGTTTGGCCAGTCGTCACATTCTGAGGACGACCTACAACATAGTGGACACCGCAGGACGCAGCTCTGCGTTCGCCGTAAGTCTTCGGCGTCACGCATGGCTCCGTGTGTCAGGTCTGGTCCCGGAGGTGCAGTCAGCCATCCAAGAAGCACCTTTCAGGGTTCTGTGCTTTTGGTGGTGATGTCAAGGACATCATCACTGATTTGCAGGAGAAGGGGCGGCCTCAATCCGTTGATTCAGTGTACCGTCCCCATCCCCACAGCGCCGTCCCTTTCGAGCGCAGCCAGCCTCAAGCGAAACCTCAGGGAAGGCGGGCCACTAAACGTCGGGGCCCCCACAGCTGCCAGGCCCCCGGCGCCCAAAAAAGCAACGGGTGCCCCAGCTGCGGCGCTGCCTCACACCACCTGACTCCTTTCCTCTCCCACCGCCTCTGGACGCCCCAGAGGAACCGGTAGGAGGGAGGTTCTCCCTCCACCTTCCGGGTTGGAAGAGGATAACTTCAGATTCATGCGTGCTTCAGATCATAGCAGAGGGGCACTCCATAGAGTTTCTACAGAAACCTCCACGTCACCCCCGAACTCCGCTTACTCAAGGGACCATCTTCCTTTGGTCAGGGAAGAAATCTCGGCGCTCTTGCCGAAACAGGCTATAGAGCCCGTCCCTCCTCACCTCTACGGGACGGGGTACTATTCCCACTTCTTCCTTGTACCAAAGAAGATGGGAGATCTCAGACCTATTCTCGATCTCAGCTCCCTGAGCCTGTATGTGGAATACAAGAGGTTCAGGATGCTCTCCCTTCAATCCCTTTGCCCCTGCTTCGGCCGGGCCAATGGCTTTGTGCACTAGATATGCAGGATGCGTGCCTGCACATCCCATTAGTCCTTCACACGAAAGTACCTCAGGTTTGCATTCCAGGGGTCCACTACCAATTCAGGCGCTCCCATTTGGTCTTTCCTCGCCCCCGAGTTTTTACAAATGCCTGGCGGTGGTAGCGGCCCACCCATGCTCTTTGGGAGCTCAGGTTTTTCCTCACCTGGACGACTGGCTCCTGGCGGCTCTGCCCAGGGAGGAACTCCTGCATTTTCTTTCCCTCACCTAGCAGGTTTTCACTGGCCTGGGTATTACCATCAACCATTCCAAGTCCCACCTGGATCCTTCACAGAGGCTCCAGTTCATCGGGGTAATTCTCGACACAACTTTGTGCAAGGCTTTTCTGCCTCCGGACAGGGGGGCCTCCCTCCAGTCACAGATTTCCCTCCTATCGGAACACAGGAGGGTCCCGGCGAGGTCAATGCTCCGTCTACTGTGGCTTATGGCGGCGGCCATCCCAACAGTTCCGCGTGCACGCCTCCACATGAGAATCTCTCAGTGGACTCTTCGATCTCAGTGGGATCAACGAGTAGACGACCTAGATCATCTGGTTTTGATCTCCTCGCCGATGGTAAGAGACTTGCAATAGATGGTTCGAGAGAACCTCTTCCGGGGGGTCCCCTTTTTTCATCCTCCCCCCGATCAGACTCTGACCACGGACGCTTCAGGCAAAGGTTGGGGAGCCCATCTGGGTCCTCACCGAACCCAAGGCCTTTGGTCAAAGTTGGAGACAGTTCTCCACATCAACGTGCTCGAGCTTCGAGCAGTGCTGTATGCGCTCCAGGCCCTTCACCAATACATCCTTCCCGGTCACCTAGCTGTCCAAATGGACAACATGTGTGTGATGTGGTACATCAACAAGCAGGGAGGAACTCGGTCCTACCCGCTGTGCAGGGAAGCGATGAGGGTCTGGGATTGGGCAACTCTCCACAACCTTCACCTCGCGGCAGTCCATGTTCCGGGAGTCGACAGTGTCCTGGCAGACAGACTAAGTCGCTCGTCGGCTCTTCCACACGAGTGGGAATTGGACGAAAAAGTTCTAAAAAGCATCTTCCAGATTTGGGGGACTCCTCAGATAGACCTGTTCGCTTCCTCCCAAAACGCAAAGCTTCCAATCTTTTGCTCACTCACTCCAGAGCGAGGCGTTTTCTGGAGCGACGCTCTATCTCTAAGCTGGAAGGACAGATTCATCTATGCTTTTCCCCCAATTCCTCTAGTCCCTCGTGTGCTACAGAAGCTTGCTTTAGAAGGAGCGAGAATGATTCTGATCGCTCCTTTCTGGCCCGGGCAAATCTGGTTCTCTCTTCTACAACAATACTCAGAGGTTCCTTCTCTTCCTCTTTCCTTATCTCAAGGATTGCTGACCGAGGATCAGGGGACCCTGGTTTATCCGGGACTCAAGTCCCTTCAACTTCACGCATGGCTCCTGCAGACCCTAGCTCAAGCTCGTTTTGGCGTTTCTCCTAAGGTGGCCGAGATTCTGGTGGAGGCTAGAAAGCCCTCCACTAGGTCCACCTATGCCATGAAATGGAAAAGATGTTCCATCTGGGCTGCGTCCAGGAACGTGGAGCCCTTTTCCTGTCCTGTGACCATTCTTCTTGAGTACATGCGTCATCTTTTCGACCTGGGTCTCAGTCAGTCCTCTTTGAAAGTCCATATGGCGGCTATTTCAGCCTACCATGTCCCTTTGACTGATAAGGCTTTTGCCCAGCTGGAGGTATCCAAAACCTTCCTCAGAGGGGTCCTTCATCTCAGGCCCCCTGTCCGGGCTCATGCTCCGCCTTGGGACTTAAACTTTGTCCTCGAGAGAAACTTACCCTTCCTCCCTTTGAGCCTGCGGCTTCCGCAGACTTGAAGTGTTTATCGTTGAAGATGCTATTCTTGGTGGCCATTACTTCTGCTTGCAGAATTTCCGAGCTCCAGACCCTCGTGTGCAAAATCCCTGATTTGATTTTTCACAAAGAACGAGTAGCTCTTCGCACGAATCCTAAGTTTCTTCCGAAGGTAGTAGCAGAATCTACCTTGAATCAGTCTATTGAATTAGCTGCTTTCTTCATGCAGTACTCCAATCAAGGAGAATACCTGCTCCATACCATGGATGTTCACAGGATTCTGAGATACTACACCGATAGGACAAAGGATCTCAGAAAGACTGATCAGTTGTTTGTCTCTTTCGCTCACAAAAAAGAAGGCAATGCTGTGTCTAAGCAATGCCTATCAAAATGGTTGGCCCATTGCATCACTTTCTGTTATGACGAGTACAACAAGACCCTCTCGGGTCAAGTCAGAGGGCACTCCACTCGTGGAGTTGTCGCCTCTGCGGCTTGTTTTAAGAACGTGTCTGCGGCAGACATCTGTGCTGCCACCACTTGGACTTCTGTCCATACATTTACTAAACATTACAGTTTGGACATTGCCTCTCTCCGTAGAGCAGGCTTCGGGTTAGCTGTCTTGCAAGGCCTCCTTTCTTGAGACCTGCTAGACTATTGCTACTTTTTGGAGTAGTTTCTCCTCCCGGTGCCTTTTCATTTGTTCCAGACTGCTTGGGATTCTGTCTTATATGTAATTACCTACTGCAAGAGCCCTCTCGAAGTAAGATAGTACAGTTACGTAAGAACTTACCGTAACAGTAGATCTTCGAGAGAGGCTCTTGCCGTAGGTAATACCTTCCCGCTCTCCATCCCCCTAGGCTTTTTCAGCTCCTTTTCTGTTAAGGGAAATATCTGCGCTTCTCTCGTCTGGGCCTTCCGGGCCTGTGGCGGGAAAGAACTGGAAGGTGGGCGTCCGGGACCACCCCTTTATACCGACGTCGTATGACGCCGGTCACCTGACGTGGGGGTGGTCCCCGCCAGGGACTGCTAGCTAGAAATTTTGTGGGGTCCTGCCGCCAGCCGGCGTCAGTCCTATATGTAATTACCTACTGCAAGAGCCTCTCTCTCGAACAGCTACTGTTACGGTAAGTTCTTACATAACTGTACTTTCTTACGTAAGTGTACTTTTCCTGGTGAAAAGATCTCTCTTAGTTTTCTGTAAGTACTATCTACCTAAGTCACCAATTTGATTATACTGATCTGCTTACATCACACAGAAGTGCAAGGATAGTTACGGCAGAAGAAACTGCAGCAGCATGTGTGGCTAAGAACTAACAAAAAAAACCTGTCCTTCACTACTTTTACTCGTTGTCTGTTCCAAAACTTTATTTTATTAAAAATAATCTTTCTGGTGGCAGGCCCAGCAGCCTAGCGTGGCATATGTGCTCAGTGGAGCTCCTGCTCATTTTCCGCCTTTGTTTCTGATTATTTTCTAGTAAAACAGCTATGTTTTTCAAATCAGACTTTCAGCAGGGCACAGTTGGTTTGGGAGTACCAGTGGTTTAAAAATTGGGAAAGCCAGAAGGTTCAGTGGCATCTCAGCGAGATTTTTTCAAGCCAAAGAGACGACGGGCCATTATGAAGGAGAAGAGAGAGATGGTACAATCTCGCAACAAGGCCCAGGATCTGAGGTCTCTGCTTTCCCGACAGATGATGAACACTCTGTAAATATGTCCAACAGTTAGAACAAAAGCTTGATGTTGTTATTGAATGAATGGCAGTATATGAACTCTCAGATGTAGTGAAATCAGTGGCAGGGGAAGCCATTGCAATTGCATCAGAGTTTGTGAATGACGGTAAGAACTAAAATTCTGGCTCAAGCATATGGAGAACCAACTCCAAGCCTTTAATGTCTGGAGTCTGGGTTTCGTGGGAGGTACCGAAGGGGAGTATATCATTTTTTTGCGGACTTGAAATTCTAGTGTTGAAACTACAATTAGAGGTGCAGAAGTTTTCTGTAGAATGTGCATACAGAATTTTACAGTGAAAACCTCAGAGACTACCACAGAGCCATCTTGTGTACTTTTCACACTCCTACACTGTAAATTGTCTGTCCTTGAAGCTGCTCAGAAGAGATGACCAGTTGATGACATTGCGAAAGAAGTAATGATCTTCCAAGAAACGATCTTCACCACTGATTCATACTTACATGTCTAGGGGCTGGAGGCACTAGGACCCCACGGGAGCTGTTTTCTACAGGAAGGGAGCCAACATTGGCTACTAACATTGCCTGCATACCTCAGGTGGTGCCATGCATGCTAGCCAGTAACTGTTGTCTGCTCTCTGTCTCTCACCTCAGTTCTGTTCTTCCTGCTGTCGAGTGCACACTGTGGGAGCGACAGCTCTCAGTTCAACCATCATAGATACATAGATAATGTCGGCAGATAAGGGCCTATGGCCCACCCAGTCTGCCCATTTGAGCTTGTAAGTCCAGTTTATGTTTTCCTAGAAGTCTGTTGCCACTTACCCCTGACCTCCAGAATTCCTTTATGTCTATCCCATGCATTCTTAAATCCCGTGATTGTTTCAGCCCCCACCACTTCCTCTGGCAGGTGTTCCACTTGTCCACCACCCGCTCTGTGAAGAAATTCTTCCTCATGTTTCCTCTGAATCGTCCCCTCCTCCAACTTCATCCCATGCCTCTAGTCCTGGAACATCTTTTTCGCTAAAAATAGTGTATTCCTGCACCCTGTTCCTCCCTGTAAGATACTTGTATGTCTCTATCATATCCCCTCTCTTCCTCCTCTCCTCCAGGGAGTACATGTTCAGTTCCTTCAACCTGTCTTCACAGGACTTGTGATGCAATCCATGCACCATCTTTATTGCCTTCCTCTGAACCTTCTCTACCCTGTCTATGTCCTTACGTAGGTGAGGTCTCCAGAACTGTATACTGTACTCCAGGTGGGGCCTCACTAGTGTCTTGTATAGCGGAATTATGGCCTCCCTTTTCCTGCTGGTGATGCCCCTGCCTATACATCCCAGCATCCTATTTGCTTTACCTGCGATGAATCGTTTATCAGATTTCTTCTGTGTCACTGCCAAAAAGTCTTTCTGTCCACGGTGCCGTCTTTGTTTTATTATTTTCCACCATGTCAAAGTCAAAAAAAATTAAAACGGGCAGCTAGGCTAAAAAAGACCGTCGGTCCACATTATGTGTTGTTGCCCCTGTGAGAAGCATATTGTGGCAGCAGACCGACATAAGATCTACTGGACCTGCCTTGGCCCAAATCACAACATGGATGCATGCAATGCCTGCTTCTGTGTGGACCACTGAACCCTAGAGAGCCATGCGTTGAATTTGATTTGTCCGATTCCCCACCTTCGGAAGCAGGCAGAGCATGTGTGAGGCGAAGTCCAGGTCTCTGGGCCCTTTTCCTGGGCCCCTTCTGAGTGCCTCTGGTACTGAGCTAGCACAGGGTCCTCCTCGACCTCGCCTTGGCAAGGTGTCGGAGGCCTTGGGGGCAGGTCTGTTGGACAGCTGGTTCCTGCTGGGCAACCGATTGAGCAGCCCACCCCCAAACCCAGTCTGTCTGCTCTAGGCAGCAGCAATATGCTCAATCTACACCGGGGGACACCTCAGCTTCGCAGCCTGATACCAACCCAGCTTGGGCTCCTGGCACCATCTCCAGTGGTCAGTGAGCACAGTGACGCAGTCCTTGATGTCGGGGTTCCCTCCTAGTACCATTTATAGTACTGGAAGAGGAACCGGCACCGGGGCTGAGCGCAGCATCCTGTCAGAGGTGGAGGTGCTGATCTCTGTCTTCGACAGCCCTTTGGCTCCAGGGAGGAGGTGGATGCCACCCCTACCAGTGGACGTGACGCTGGTCCTGCTGTTGGTTCTGGACCCAGCCCCGGGCCAGCTTCTGATGCTGCTCGTGGTGTAGATGGACCCCAGAGTGACGTTGGAATAGGCACCAAGGTGAACCTATGTCTATTCCAGTCCCAGACCCTGGGTTTGGTGAGGCTCTGACTCCTTTTTAGACCCACTACTTTTGTGCCACATGGTAGCCCTAACCCTTAGTCTCTTAAGTTGGTAGTCGGGTTCTGAATGGTTATTTTCTAGGGACATGGATATGTTGTTCATCCACACTTATTGGCAGGTCCCTTGCCGCTTTAAATCTTGCCGGAAGGTCTTCAAGCTGGCTCCTCCCACCCACCCGGGTGGTAAAACTCTGGCTCCGCCCATAACGTAGATCTTCCTTACCGGCAGGCTCAGGTTCCCTCCTTAGCGCTCTGCGTTTTGACTGGTTCCTGAAAAGTTCGGTCTTCAAATTTATTAAAAGTATCCTTGAATCTTGATCTTTTCTTCTTCGCTGCGCGATGGCTTTTTCCGCCCCGAGAAACATACGGTTAGTTCCTCCAGGAGGGACTCACGACTCATGCGTCTTTTTTGCATGGACTTGGATCACGATCCTCGGCTTGTAATTTTGTTCTGACCTTCGGTCAGCTCTCCGGAGGACCGCGGCCCATTCGGGCTTGACATCCGTGGTTTTTCCACTCTGAGTCTCCATCGGACCAGAGGTGCCGCCTCAACTGTTTCTGTGCAGTCTTATCCTGCGGGGAAGGGCGGGGTTCCCCTTCCTCCCTTGATTGCGGAGCTATCCGCTCTCCTTGGATTCTTTACATCACTTGCCAGGGAGCTTCGTCATTCTTTCCTCCAAGGAGAGGGAACCTGGCCTGTCTCTCGGCCTGTCTCTAAAGGGCCACGAGCGGGGTCTCTTCGTCGGGAGCGGGAAGTTTTCCCCTTCCTCATTGGCCGACACTTGACTTTGGTCGAGGTTTCGGCTTTGGCCTCTGGCCTCACGGTACCCCCGTCAGGTCAGCCGGCCAAAACCCCCTTCGGGGGGTCGGCTGAGGCCATCTTCCCGCCGCCTTTGGCGGAAGTCGAGGCTCTGTCCTCCACTTCGGGTCGACGGCCCTCGGTCCGTTCCGAGCCGAGGGAAGAGCGGGTGCTCCCCGTTTCTTCCCAGGCCAGCCCTCGGTTACCCCGAGGATTTGGGTCTCGGTCTACCTCTCGGTCTAGCCGCACACGCCGATCTCGGCGTTCTCGGTCAGAGCACCGGGTTAAGTGGCTTAGCCGTTCTTCCTCGTCCCCCTCCTCAGATGAGGAGCGGTTTCGACGCCGCTACGCCGGTGTTTCGAGGAACTTATGGCGACAGCAGTTGTCTGGGTTTCAATCGACCCGATTCATTGCCCAGATAGCAAGCATCGCCGCTTTGGTCGGCAGCCGTTTGTATCGGTCGAGAGTCTTCTCCAGGACGGTTGCTCGGCCAACCCTCGCTGCCCCTCTGCCTTCGGCGGAGCCCAGGCCGGACCGTGGCCTGTCCTTCAGGTCTCTCGGTTCCCTCACTCCTGCCTGCCCCCAGCGGACGAAGAGTGCCTCGGGCCTGCGGCAGCTTTTTGCAGACCCTTCGGAGCCTGGAACAGGCTCTGCCATGTTTCCTGACGGGGAGGACCCTGGATCTTCCCAGGAACATCCAGTAGACGACAGCCCATCGTCTTCCAAGGGTCTACTTCGGCTCATTTCAGAGTTTACTGGAATGCAGCTTAAGCCCATCTCCGATCGGGCTCCTTACCCCCTTCTGGAGATTCTTGATCGAAGGGGTTTTTCTACGGAGGCCTTCCTGGTGGCTGAGGCTATTGTGGGCCCAGCCTTGGAGCTATGGAGGCGGCCTACTTCTTGCCCTGCGCCTTCGGCCAGGGTAGCTCGGAGGTATCCTCTCTGTTCTCTGCCCGGTTTCTCGGAGCACCCCTCGGCTGAAGGGGTTATTACCGACGACGTTTTCCAATGTCTTGGAAACGCTGGGGATGTGGACAGACCCCCCCGACAAGGAGTCCAGAAGGATGGACTATGTCGGGCATAAGGTTTACGCTGTTTCCTCCTTAGGCCTCCGTCAGGCCAGCTCGGTTACACTGATGGCACATTTCTCCCACACTCTTTTGGGCTCCTGGGCGAGGTTCTCCTCATCTCCCAGGCGACCTGTGGACCCGCAGTTCTACAGGGTGCGGGACCAGGGAAGTAAGCGGTGGCTGACAGCAGCTCTAGAACTGCTCTGGATCTTGGCGACTCCTGTGCCAGCTCGGTGCATGACCACAGTAGGCCATGCGCCGCAGGCGTGGCTGAGGTTAACATCCTTCTCTTGGAAACCCAGCACGAGTTGGCGGACATCCCTTCTTGGGAACTGACCTTTCGGCCCTGGAGTGGAGGGATACATCCATGGGCCCGAGAAGTCCGATGCCACTCCGGACTCGGTCACTCGCCCACGGGGTCAAGGGCAGCCGTCAGCCTTTGCGTAAGCCCCTTTGCCCCCTGGCCCAGCATGAGGGCCAGCAGGCATGCGCTGGGCGATCTGTTGCCAAACCAGCATCTTCCTCCAAAAGGGAGCGGAGAGGCAGGAAACCGAGGGGCTCCTCGGCTCCCTCCTCCTCTAAGCCTGCTCAGTGACGGGCCAAGGGGCATTGCTCCGGCCCCGTCACCCCTGCCCTGGTTTTTCCCATGGGGGACGGCTCCACTTGCTCTGGAGGTATTTAGGGTGGATCCTGTCGCAAGTTGAGGATCCCTTGAGCCGCTGTTCCCACGGGAATTTGAGTTCACTGCCCCTGTGTGGTCGTCCGACATGCTTGGCTCTCTAGTTAGAGATGATCAGAAGGCCATGGCCCCCATTCAACCCTGGGTTCGTGTCCAGGTATTCCTGGTCTCACGGACGGGGCTCGCCTATCCTCCCGCACGCCTGGATGGTCTCTCTGCAGACATTCCATCCTCAGGACGTGGGCGTAGCGGATTCCTGGTCTCCAGGATGTACCTACTCCTCGGTCCGTCCGTTTTTTGGGGGAGGCTCCACCCCTTCTTGCTGGGGAGCTGCTTACAAGTTCCTAACACTTCCTTACTTAGCAGTCTCTGCGGCATGGAAGGGTCCGGATGTCACCCCACCCGGAAGGCAGACTGGTCTCCCATTCGGGAGCCAAGTGAGAACTCGTATCTTAGCGGTGAAGCTTCTTCGGGACTAAGCTTGACTTTGAGTCCGAGCTCAGCTCCGGGCGAACAGGGCGAGGCTTCCCTCCTTTGCCGGTCGGGTTGGCCGGGGAATTACGTCCTGCCAGGACCTCCTGCTCCTCCTGGGCCTCAGGGCGGCCTTCCCTTAATGGGAGGGGCCAGCCAGAGGTCACAACGCTGTGTCCCGTGGACCAGTTCGTGACTTACAGCCCAAGAGTTAGGAGAACGCTCCCTTGGACCGTTCTAACTTCAGCAGGAGACTATCCTGCTTGTTCGCCCTGGGTTGCCGGTCTTCTCTGGCCGGTGTTTCTTGGATGGGTGGGGTGCTCATCTTGGGGAATGCAGAGTGCGTCGCCTCTGGTCCTCTTGTGAGTCCCGATGTCCTTCCCGCTCACTGGAGACAGACGGTCCGATTAGCCGGCACCGCTCGCTCCGCTTGTACGGGGTCTAGTGGTCTAAGTCCAAGTTGGATTATTCCAAGACCATGTGCTACCTACTCCGCCAGGTTTGGTCTATCCCTTTGTCTCGGTGCAAGGAGGTTCTCCGCATTGGGCAGTTGTGCAGTCGAGGCTTCCTAGCCATTTCATGGCAGGAGCCCATTTCCCTGGCTGCGGCCCTGAGCCGGGCATAGGCTGCGCCTCATGAGTGTCTCCCCTGCTGGGGTAGCACAGGATCTTCTCCCTTTTCCCTCCGGGAGAATACTAGGCGAGACTGTTTTTTGCCCGCCTCAGCAAAGCTTGCTGGGATGCCATCGGGGCCACGGACCCCGGCCCTCCGTGCCTCTCCCCATTTCCCTTGACCTCACGGGCAGGGCGAGGAGGATTTGGGCGCGGTGATGCTGGTAGCCCCAGACTGGATTGCCAGTGCTGGTATCCAGCTCTCCTCAGTCTCAGCCCCAGGCTCCCGAGACGGTCTCTAGTCCGGCCGGTCCTGTCTTCTTTTCAGGGAAGGTTATCCATCTGGACCTTCAATCCCTGCCTGTTGGCCCGTCCCCTCTGCGGCTAGGGGCCAGGCCTGGGAGTCTTTCGGCAAGGTCCTCGACCTTGAGCGTCCTAGAAGTCGGCCAAGATGCTTGTCCTTTGGGAGAAGTTTCCTTCTCCCGATGATGGGACAGGGCGGTGCCCTTCCCCGTCCCTGGGCATAGCATTCCGGACCTTTTGTGGTCCATCCTAATACCAGGGCTTCGATCAACGACCCTCTAGGTACCTCTGCGGTCACCACTGTCTTCTGGGCGCGGGCGGAGGGTAGCTGGTGAGTCGAGAGAGGTGGTCCGCACTTCTACGCCGACCACGCCTCCCCTTTGGGAGAGTATCCTGCTCCTGCAGGATCCTTGCTGGTATGGGCTTAGCTCATGAGCAAGCCATCCGCAACCTTTGCACAGGTGCGTTTTCCCCCACCTGTTGTGGAAGAACACCTTCTTGGGGCCACTCCGCCATCCAGAAGGCTGGGAGAGTCCAGGCGCTACTTTAACCTCCCTATCCGGTCTTCCACAGGGACTAGGTTGTCCTGCGCCCCACCCGAAGTTCCTCCAGGAGGTGGTGGCGGAGTCTTCCCTTCGGGGGTTTGCCTCTGCCGGGGTTTATTCCCATTCACACCTCGGAGGCCGTATTCAGGTTCCGTGGGAACCGTTTTAACGCTCACCTCGTGAGAGAGTAGAGCTTAAACTCGGGAGAGGTTCGCCAGCTGTTCATCACCTTCGCTGAAGCCGCATCTGGCAGATTGCAGCCTAGTGGAAGACAAGCGGGCGGGTCACCCCTGCAAGGTCTCCACTTTAGGCAGGCGGGCATGGAGCCTCCCTGAGGGATAAGTGCTCCTTTTAACCCGTCCTTCCGCTGCATCGGTGGCTGCTTCCAAGGACACTCCAGTCCAGGATATCCGAAGGGCTTCTGCCCGGAAGCAGGCTTTACCGTTCCCCTTCCACATCGACCTTGGGTCACGCCGGGGAGTTGGTCGGGGCCTCGGTTCTCCAGTCGTTCTACCTAATAGGGGTGTGCACCTTGCCTCCCTCCTCCCGGAGAACTGCTAGAGTCTGCCAATAAGTGTGGATGAACAACATATCCATGTCCCTAGAAATACAGGTTACTCACCTGTAACAGGAGTTCTAGGAATGGTATATGTTGTTCATCCACATACCACCAGCCTCCCTGCTTTGGCGCATTACTTGGCTTCCAGCGGGCTAGATCTGGCGTCATGGGGCGGAGCCGAGAGTTTACCTCCCGGGTGGGTGGGAGGAGCCAGCTTGAAGACCTTCCGGCAAGATTTAAAGCGGCAAGGGACCTGCCAATAAGTGTGGATGAACAACATATACCATTCCTAGAACTCCTGTTACAGGTGAGTAACCTGTATTTGTTTCCTATGTCCTTTTACTATCCCTTTGGGCTAGAAAGTATCTGGCCCTCTCTTTTATTTTCTTTCCTGGTGAACAGAACCAAGGTGCATGAGAGAGTCCGCGATGGTTGTCTGCTGGTGCGTGCAGCACCATGTGAGGTGCGCAGGAAACGTCCTTAGCCAACTTCAGCTCCCTCCCTGTGGAAAAAAGTTCCCGCAGGGCCTTGGTGCCTCCAGCCCTAGACCCATAAGTCTGAATCAATGGTGAAGATATCCTGGAACAACACATATGCTAAGTTTGTAATTTTAATTTTTTTCCCGATTATTGCTATGAGACCCGTCAAAGGAGGAAAAGTTTTGACCAAATTAGGAGGAAACTAAGTGAGTTTGAGGTGTTGCGTGCTTACCTGCCACCCGCTAAACTTCTGGTAACTGTGGTGGGACATACTGACATATCGTCAGATCCAAAGGATGTTGAGCTTTTGCCGAGCAAGCTGGAAGTAGAGACAGCAACAGTTTTAGTGGCCCAAACAGTAGAGGATATCCACGTAGGAAGATTCAAATTGATTGACACACTGGGTCTGATGTCAGGATGATGATTTTTTTACTGCATTTACAGTATGGACTGGTGGTGAGTAATGGGCCTGGTGATGGGGAAAGTGCTTCAGATACTTGGCCATTAATAGCCATGTTCGCTGCTACAAGGGTAAGGCAAGGCGGACTGTTACAGATTAACCACCGGTGTATTTAGCTTTTGATTTGAATATAAGTAGATGTTTGCTTATGCACTGTGCTCGGTTGGTATTTGAAATTTTTTTTAAGAACTACCAGTATCTGTGTTATTTTAGGTCACTGAATACACAATATAACTGTGGTATCTGAATTTATTAATGTACTTTTAAAGAGCCACTGACATTTTGGGAAAACTGTGGAAAACATTAAAAAGTAGGCACAATGGTATTTCATATATCAGCTATGGATCTTCTATAGATTTATCCTCTCCATTGTTTACTACTAAAGAAATTCCAACAAAAGGGCTGGCCTGGGGGCGCTGAGGGTTGAGGCGCTGGATGCCGCACTGGCGACCTGTGTTCGTGAACGAGCCTGGGTTGTCGGGGGTCGGCAGGGAGAGGGAGAGTGAGGGAGGAGGATTGAGCTGCCATGAGTCAGCTCTCCTCTCCTGGGGATGAGGGGTTCTCAGCCCTTGGCTGCCATCTGGTGGAGGACGGATGGTTGTTTGAGCTTCGGCCCGGCAGTTGCCAGGGAAGGGGTGGAAGGGGCCGGAACCGGTGCCATAGAGCGTTTGTGCGTCACCACACTCACACACAGCCGTGTGCTGGGGTCCAGGGACAGTAGGGAGAAAAACATGGGGAAAACCGGTATAAAAAATATATATATATATACAGTCCAACCTCATTTATCCGAACTGCTTGGGTAACATCCAATCAGTTCGGATAAACGGGAGGTCGGATAACTGGGAGTCCATATTAGTATGCACTGCCCCCCAGATACAGTACTGTACTGTGTTCCTGCCCACCTTCTGCTTACTTTTGCTCAGGTCTCTGATCCCTGCCCACCAGCAGTTCTGAATTTACTCCAGTCTCCAATGCCCACCCATCAGAGGTCCTTAATTTACTCCGATTACCACCCACTAGCAGTTCTGTCTGAATTTACTCCGGTCTCTAATTACAGAAACAGTACCTACTGCCCACTTTTACTCTCCCACACCCTCCACCCGCCAGTAGTCCTCACCCGCTGCACCTGGGAGCCTTTTTACAAACAACAGATGCTACAGCAAGGTAGATACAGTACTGTACCTTGGTTAAAAAAAATGTATGCTGTGCTTTTTTTGGTTGCGGCACCACTACATCACAAGGCTTTCCTTACAAGCCAGGATCTGTTGCTCGCCCGCCTGCTGACACCACTTAGACAAAAGCAAAAACTGTCAATGTTTAAAACGGCAGAATGAGCGCTTTTAAAGTTAAAGGACAATGGAAGGAATTAAACTGCTTATAAGTACAAAGTTAAGTGAAGTTGATCACTGTTATTGTACTACTGTAATTGCTGGCAGTTGTGAATTCGATTAAGAATGTAATTAAACATAATCGCTTGTAAAGGGCTGCCAGCACTGCAGTTGGGGGACACAGTGAGAGTTCATTAGGTAGGGAGGTTTGGTATTTCGGGGGTTGGATAAACTGGGTTTGACAGTGTGTGTGTGTGTGTGTATATATATATATATATGTGTGTGTGTGTGTATATATATATATATATACATATACACACATATATATATATATATATATATATATATATATATAAAATAAGAAATTCCAACAAAAACAAGATCTTTATCTCTTAGAGTTGAACATAAACATCAAGGATGTCAGCAGATAAGGACCTTGTTGCCCATCCAGTCTTCCCTATTTTCCCTACCTACAGTCACGCCAGAGACCCTACTGAGTCTCTGGTCTCTTCCCACGCACTTCCAAGATTCCCTGTATTTATCCCATGCATTCTTTTTTTTTTTTTTTTGCTGACTTTCTTTATCCTCCTGCTCTCAGGCCCCTTAGACCTCTCGCTGGTGAGATGGCTTGGAGCTGCAGCCGGGGAGTGGAGGAGAGAGAGACCAGCCAGGACGGACCCAGCAGTGAGCATGGGGGCAGTTTACTGGGCCCACCTTCGCCTGTCTGGGTGCCTGGTTCTTTTCCATGTTTCACTTGCCCCCGGGGGTGCGGATGTGCAGTGATGCCCTGCACGTGAGGGACATACTCCTGCATCTATGCATAAGGTGGCCTCCGATACCCCCATCCCTGGAAGAGTGCACCACAAGTTGCGCTGCCCCCAGTCTCCACTGGGGGCGGCTAATTCTGCGGTGAGTGCACCCACCCAACCCCAGGAGAGGAGAGCAGTCTTCTGGACGCTCAGTCCTCTCCTGCCCCTGCCACCCCCTCGACAACCTGAGCTCACCTCGAACCTAGATTGCGTTGAGCACCTCAACCCTCAGCGCCACCGGGCCAGACATCCCATGCATTCTTGAATCCTGTAACCATTTTAGCTTCCACCACTTCCACCAGGAGTTGTTCCATGCATCCGCCACCCTCTCTGTGAAGAAGTACTTTCTCGCATTTCCTCTGAGCCTCCCCCCTTCCACCTTCAAAGTGTGACCCCTTGTCCTTGAGCATCTTTTTCTTTGAAAAATGCTACATTTCAGTACCTCGTTTTTGCCTGTAAGGTATTTGTATGTTTCTATCATACCGCCTCTTTCCTGCCTTTCCTCTATTGAGTACAAACTCTTCTCCTTAAGCCTCTCTTCATAGGATTTTTGATGCAGGCCCTGCACCATTTTGGTTGCTGTCCTTTGTACTGTCTGCACCATAACTATGTCCTTTTGGACATGGGGCCTCCAAAACTGCCTCTATTATTTATTCCCTACTTGAAATTATAATGCTCTGTTGTGACATCACAGTCTGTTTCTGTGGGAATAATTATGATGTCACAAGCAGAGTATTATGACAAAGTTCTTCTCAGTGCCGTGGTGGCTTTTTAATTGTTCTTAGCCTACAGTGCTGTTTTTAAAATGATACAGGAGTCCAAGTCACTTATCTTTTTCGTATGGTTTTGTTTTCTGCATGTCTTCCCCTTTGATGGGATTGGTAGGCGATGTGCCGTACTACCCTCTGACTCTAGAGAGTGGGTTATGCAAGGTAACTGCACACAAGGTGGTATATCTGGCTAATGGGTGTCTCGACAGAACACCCTTAAGTTCATTTGTTCTTGTTTGTATATTGTGATCTTCGAGAATATCTCTTTCATCTGGCTACACGTATGAAACTATAGACGCCAGGCGTTAGGACCACACTGAAACTTTTTGCAAGCAGTCCACTAGGGGGCCACCCATGACAGCGTCCTACATTGGCACTCCCATATAAAGGTGGGTGGCTCCTTCCCTTCCCAGTTCTTTTCCCGCCATCGACCATACTGGTCGGACCCTTCACAGAGACGCCGCCGTTATAGTCAACCGCTACTCAGTATTTTTGTGTATTTCTGTCCTTAGTTCTTTACCACTTTTCAGAGGTGATAACCATTATCAAGTATGTCATCTAAAGAACCTGCTACGCTCTTTAGATACTGCCAATGAGCTGAAAAGATTTACTCTGGCGACTTGCACAACATCTGCGTGTGCTGCCTCAGCGTGGCCCTTAACATTAAGGCCTGTGAGAGTTGCCTCAAGTTTAACACCATTACCAGGCGACACAGAAGGAACGCCCTGGAGACTTACCTTTTGAAACAGCAGGTAGCCAGGATGGAGAAAGAGCTCCAGGAAAAGAACTCTGCTGCATCGCTTGCCTGTTCCTCAGGCTTCCATTCAAGTCTTGGGAGAAAACTTCCGGACAACATAAGCACAAGCACCGGGAGAGGAGCAAAGAGAAAACCTCCCCAGTATGCTCTAGATTGCCTCTTCATACCAGTGGGACCATTTCTGCGCCGTATAGCACCCCAGCAGTGACACCACTGGCCATGCAGACTGTTTCCTCCAGGTTGGGACAGGCTGTGAGCACCTCCAGACCTATTACTGCTGGTGAGATGCCGTCGATGGGGATGGTGCCTCCCCTGTTGATATCACAGGGCACGCCTGTAGTTCAAACAAGTGCCAACGTGCAGGCAGTGCTTTCAGCCTTTGCAGACATGTTGCAGCACATGCTACCTCCTCCTTTTGCCACAGGAGCGGTGTCAAGGGGACATCTCCGGCAACCCCCCACACCAGCGCCTGTCAGACTGACGCACCAGTTGCCTTCCAGGGCATCAGTGATCTCTTCTGTTCCCTCCTTGAGGCCTACAGAACCCATCGTCGAGGATCAGGAATATAACTGACCTCATTATGCAAGAGGAAGATGAGTATGTGGAGAGCTCTTATGAGAGGTCCATCTCCACAATGAGTGAGGACTCCATACTGTACACCCCAAGGTCCCCTCCTGAAGACCCTTCATTCATTTTCATGATGCAGCAACTCCAGTCTGTCATGGGGTTTGAATATGAGGAGCAGGATAACACCAAAAGAAATTAGGTGGAGTTCCTAGAACTGCTTGACCCCCCCCACCAATTATTGTTCCTCCTCTGTTGCCTGCCCTAGAGGATGCCACCTTGGCTGCCTGGCACAGACCAGATATACCACCTGTCATTCCTAAAAAGGCAGATAAAATGTACCAGGCCCCCTCCGGTAAGGCTTTTTATGCAGCCCAACTTGAGGCTGACTTAGTTGTAATAAATGCAGCCCATGATAGGTTCAAGTGCCTAAACATCTCAGTTCTGTCCCTCCTGAAAAGGAGGCTAGATGTTCTGGGGAAGAGGACCTTTGCTTCTGCTACCTTGGGCCTGAGGACTGCAAATTATCAGGCCCATATGGTAAAATACCAGAATACCCTCTGGAGGAAGGCCAAGACAGCTGCCCAAGCCATACAAGAGGGTACTCCTAAGCAGGAGCTGCTAAAGAACCTCCAGGCAGGGGCAGATGTAGGTAAGCATCTTTTACGCTCTACCTATGACATCTCTGGTGCTTCTGCTAGAGCAGTAGCTTCTGGTGTATGCCTGAGAAGACCTTCTTGATTGACGGTGGCAGGATTTGTCCAGTGGTATGCAGCAGTCCATCCTGAATACCCCATTTAGAGGATACAGGTTGTTCGGAGCAGATGTGCAGGGTATCCTCTCAAACCTACAGGCCTCAGGCAGGACTCTAAAATCAGTTCACTTCCTCTACCGCACACAACCAAGAAGTAGGCAGAGGATGCCCTTTCATCTGGCCAGCAACAAACATTGGGAGGTTGCATCAGAATCTTGGGTCCTGCAGGTAATAGAACAGGGCCATGCTTTAGAGCTTCTAGAGTTACCTCCAGACCATCCACCATCCCCTTCTTCCTATCCTCTAGAACACATACTGGATCCCTCCTTTGGATCCCTCTGCAAAGGTCTGCTGGAGGAAGTGCATACCCTGATCCAGAAAAAGGGCCATAGAACCAGTTCCTTGGGAACAAAGGAACAGGGTGCTCTATTCTCACTACTTCCTAGTCCCAAAATGTACAGGGGATCTGAGACCCATCCTGGACTTAAGAGATCTGAACCTCTCTATTCAGTACAAGAAGAACTTCGAAGATATCTTTCATCAGGCCACACCTATGGAACTCTTTTGTGGGACCAGTAAAACGCCTGGGTTGGCACCATTTATTTATGGCACCAGGACACAGACAGGGCCAAATTCAGGGTTTCTTCCGTGGTGCCTAACCCAGCTAGTCCCCAAGCCCTCCTCTCCCTCATTGTCCTCCTCGGAGGATAGTGAACCTTCAGTCCTCCTGGCTTCTATAGCTGAGTATGTACTGTACCAGCAGTTTGTTGGGGGAGGTGAAATGCCCTGCCTTGTCATGATCCTGTTGGCCTGCCTTTGAGTCTCCTGGGAGTTCCCAAAACTGACTTCTGTCTTGTACCTCCATGGCAGAAGGTCGTGGAGGAGGCTACCAGAGCTATCTGGAGACATCCCCATGTCTCACCAGCCATCCCCAAGGACCTCCAGACAAGTTATTGTGCACCCCCTTAGTCTGTGCATGCTCTACCTCACCCCTCTTTCGGGCTGCAGGTCATCCAGACCTAGTTAGGGCCAAGACGTCCGTGACAAGACCGACCCCTAAGGCAAGAATCAGCAGCCTCCCACCCCCTAGGGAGGAAAGTGTTTACCTCAGCACAGTCTGTCCTAACAGTTTAGGCACATCAGGCCCACATGGCAGTTTACCAGCTGCATCTGTGGTTGAAGGTACACTGTCTGTTATCTGCCATGCCTGATGGTGAGGTTGCCCAGCCATAGATATTTACATCAGGAGGCAGCACAGCACCAGTCAAGGCTTCTTATGACACCAACAAAGTGGCCTCTAGAGCAATTGGATCTGTCGTCTGTATCATTCAGATGTCTTGGCTTCATTTCTTGTTACTAGCACCTCGGGCCCAGTTCAGGGTGCTCAATTCCCATTCCCATCGGGCACATTTCTTCTCCCTGTGGAAGGAGCAGCAGTTATCAGGGGATTCCTGTACTCCAGAAGCCACTGCCTCAGCTGGACCAGTCGTCAGTCCTTAGGAGTAGTAGCAGCCCCCTCCCTCAAGTGTTCTCTTCCATGCAGAGGGCTGTAGCTGTTCTGTAGCTTTGTGGTCAGCAGGCTTCTCCCACATAATAGAGAAAGCTTGATATGTGGAACCCATCAGTGGGATTTCGTGGAGAAGAGTGATTCTAGGGAAGACTGAAAAGTTAGTTACTGTAACTGAAGATCTTACTTTGAGGTAAGCTCTTGCAGCAGGCCACACCGGTAGGACTAAGCTGCCAGGCGCTAGGACCACACCGAAAACTTCTAGCTAGCAGTCTACCATGGGGGACCGCACCCCACCGACATCCGTCAACTGACATTAGCATAGCTTATATAGGAGGGTGGTCCCCCACACCACCTCAGTTCTTTTCCCGCCATCAGCCCACATGTGTCGGACCTTAGCGGATGATGCAGCTACAGTCGACCACCATTTCCTGCATTGTTTTTTTATTTTAGTTTCTTCTGAGTGTAAAACATCGAATTTTCAGTGTTTTTTCAACGGGTTTGTTTTCTCCACCAGCCTCCTCTTCCGAACTCTCCATGAAGTGTGCCTGCGGCAAACAGAGGGCGGCCACTCTGCGTGTCTGATCTGCCTAGGCCCCAGCCACGACACTGAAGCCTGCCAGTTCTGCCAGAAATTCAGCCAGTCCACTTGGAGACGTTGTTTAAAAACTCTGGAGAGCCAGACTTTAAAGCACAAGTTGGTCGCCGTGGAAAAGGAGCTGCAAGCCAGGAGCTCTTCGGCCTTGCTGGCCCAGTCCCCCGGGGCCTCTTTTTCTTCTTCTCATAAAGAGACATCCGGGAAGCACAAGCACTGGGACAAACACCTGGAACAGACCCGGTCAACTTCTCGGTCGCAGTCACCCCACAGATTGTCGACTGTGACGGAGCCATCCTCCCGTTGTGGGTTGGCTCCTCCAGCCCCCTCTTCCTCCAGGCTCCCAGTGTCTCGTCTCTATTTTGGGCGGCAGCTCTTCTAGGCAGGGGTCTTCATCCCCCCAAACATTCAGGCCCTTATCCTCCATGGCTCTCAGCCAGGTGGCTCGGCCGGTCTTGATACTTTGGGTGGCAGCGCTGCCTTCGTTGGCTCCCATGTCAGGGGCTGCAGCCAGTATGGCTAGTCAACGTCCGCAGCAGGCCACTGCTGTCTCCTCCTCCACCGGTGTCACCTCTGCCTCCTTCCTGAGGGTCTCCATTCCCACAGGCACTTTCTCCTCCTGTAGGGCCAGCGGACCCTTCGCTCGACCACGCTAGGCCGACGCCCGCCGGGCTGCTGCTAGTCCTGCCGCAGCCCCAGCCTTTGGGTTCATCACTGTTGCCGCAGCCTATGCCTCTGCTGATGCCTGTTGGTGAATTGCTACCCAGTGCCAGGTGGACCAATGCCTGGATATCCTCAGCCAACGTTTCCCAACCCGCCTTCTCTTCCATTCCTGCTTGTGTATAACATAGCACCCCAGGTGGATTACAACACCCTTTTTTCAGTGTGGTGGTCTTTCATGCAAAAGCAGACCCCCCGCTCCTCAGGGCCCGCGTCCAGCATCCCCCCACTGCCCTCCGCAGGACCCTCAGCCCAGGAATTCGGACTGGGCTGGTGCCAGCAAACCCCATATGTCGGGGGTCTTCAGAGGCGCAATCTGATGTCGGTTCAGGCTTTAGAAGGGACGATCACCAGCATCTGATGCCAGTCCCAGACAGCAGTACTACTGAGAATGACTCTGACTCCTCGGGATCTTCTCCTCTTTAAGTGAGTCTTAAGCGGGTGAGGACCAGACTAAGGATGTGCTCAAGTCCCCCCCCGATGACCCATCCTTTATGGATGTTATGCATCACATCCAGTCTATCATGGGCTGGGAGACCGAGGAACAGGACCCAGAGAGACGCTGCTTGGCTATCTCTCTCTCTCCAGTAATGGGATGCCCTCCCGGTGGTGGTGCTCCCTATGATTGACTCCTATGAGGATGTCACCAAGGCTGCCTGGGCTCACCTCTCTACTACCCCTCCTCTACCTAAAAAAGTGGATTGCCTCTACCATGCCCCCACGGGCACGCCTTTTCTGGGCAGCCACCCTAAGGCAGATTATGTGGTGATTAATGTGGCACATGATCGTACTAAGAAGCCCAAGCACCTCAGTAGTCTTCCCTCAGACCAGGAATCCAGGCAGCTGGATCGCTTTGGCAAACGTGTTTTTACCTCTACTACTATGGCTATTAGGGCCATCAACTATTTGGCCTATATGGTCCAATATCAGAATGTCCTCTGGGACCAAGCCAGGGACTTAGTCCAGACATTGCCTAAAGATGCCACTAAGATGCAGTTCTCCCAGCTTCTGAAGTCTGGATCGGACATCTGCAGTCATGCCTCTGGGCAGCTTATGATGCTGTTAATGCCTCCGGGCATGGGGCGGCTGCTGAGGTCTGCCTCCAGTGCTATTCTTGGCTTTGGGTGTCAGGTTTTGCCCCGGATGTGCAGGCTAGTATTTTGGACATCCCCTTCCGCGGGGTGGTTCTTTTCGAGGATGATGTCCAGGACATCGTTTCTACTTTACAGGAATCTGGGTGGGCTCTTAAGTCGGTCTGTTCGCTCTATCACACCCAGTCTAGAGTGGGCCAGTGTCAGTCCTTTTGTCAGCCCTCCCACAAGCAAACTCCGGGCCAGCCTTCCAAGGGTCAACAGAAGCGCAAGGCCTCAGTAGCCCCTGCCGCTGCCATCGTCAGAACTGCTAGAGTTCCCATGGCCCCTCTGCCTGCGCCCACCCCCACCTCCTGACTCCTTACCAAACCCACCCCCACCGAGGATCCAAGGTAGGCGGTCAGAGGTCGGTTCTCCTGGACAGGTGGAGGGAGTGACCACAGACAACTGGGTGCTCCAGATCATAACTCACAGTCACACTTTGGAATTCTTCGAGTGGCCATCCAAAAAAATCTCCTGTCCACTCTTCTTACCCTCCAGCACACCTGTCTCTGGTTTGGGAGGAAATTCAGGCCCTTCCTCAAAAGAAGAGTCATAGAACTTGTCCCTCAGGCTCAGTGGGGATTTTTTTTTTCTCCCACTTTTTCTGATCCCCAAACAGACCATGGATCATCGGACCATCCTGGACCTGAGCCAACTGAATCTGTACATCGAGTACAAGTGCTTCATGGTGGCCACCCTTCAGGGACTGCTAGTACATCGAGTACAAATGCTTCAGGATGGTCACTCTTCAGGGACTGTTACCCCTGTTGCACCAGGGGAACTGGCTTTGTTCTCTGGACATGCAGGAAGCCAATCTGCACGTCCGGGTCTTTCCTGCCCATCATGTCTTCCTCCGCTTCCACTTTCAGGGAGCCCATTATCCCTTTTGTCCCCCCCCCCTGGTATTTACCAAATACCCCTCAGTGATGGCTGCCGCATTGAGGAGGCAGGGCTTCTGTGTCTTCCCCTACCTGGACGACTGGCTGCTTGCAGTCCCCTCCAGGGAATGTTTGATTCAGACCCCAGAATCAACCTTCAGTCTTTTCCAGGCCTTGGGGATCACCATAAACCTGCCAAAGTCCTGCCTCTCTCCTTGCCAGCGCCTCCAGTACATAGGGGCAGTCCTGGACACCAGTTAGGACAAGGCCTTTCTGCCAGAGGATAGAGCAGAGGGATTGATGCTGCAGGCCTATCTGATTTTCTCCAGTCAGCAAGTCCCAGCCAGGGTCTTCTTACGCCTTCTGGGCCACATGGTGGTGGTAATCGCCACGGTCCCCTTGGCTTGGCTGCATATGTGGGTTCCTCAATGGACCTTGAGGATTCAGTAGGATCAGCGTACCAATGACCTAAACTAATTGGTCATGGTCTCCGACCCGGTCCAGTGGACTCTGTCGTGGTGGCTGGATCTGCAGAGGACTCTCTCAAACTGTCCATTTTCTTCTCTAGAGAAGCCAAGCGGGCTTTCAAGAGATGGGCCTCCAAAGCCTGCTGTCTCCTTTTCTTAGTGGCCTGGTTGAAGGTCTGGCACTCCAGGCAGGAGGAGACAGGGTGGCCTGGGCCTAAACAGAGGACGCACTTGAGGTGACCGTCCTTGTGCGGGATCTGCATGCCACAGGACGAGCACTTCTTCTTAGGTGAAGACATCAATGAAGAGGATAAAAAAAGGAGAGAATTTTAGCGAAGGAAATTCCCACACAAGACACTTTGACGACGATCGCTATATGGAAGTCTGCTATGCGACCGACACGAGGCGACAGTGGGAAAGAACAGGAGGGCGGGCGTGGGGACTGCCCACTGTATACAGTCACGCTGACGTTGGTCATATGACGTCGGGTGGGTGGTCCCCCGTCAGGGATTGCTAGAAAAGTCTGCCGTGCGGCCCGACGCCAGTCCTATATGTGATGACCTACTGAAGGAAGCCTCTCGAAGTAAGAGCTGCCAAAACTTTCAGCCACCAACCAGTTCAATGGTTGTGGAAAAAAAAAACTGAAGAAATCCTCGTTTGTTTTGAGGCTAAAAGATACTGGACACCACAACAAAGCAAAATTAAATAAAAATTTAAGAATTGTCGGTTCCCAACCAGACCGACCAGAAAGGAACTGAGAGAACCAAAAACAATTTTACAGTCAAAAACCCACTGTCTACCACTAATGCTATACTGTACCGTGGACAGAGATCTGATGAACAGAAATAATAAATTGGTTAAGATTTAAAGAACGAATTACTGTACCGAATCGAAGGAGCGAGGAGAAACTCTCTGGAGCATCTTCACAGTAGGGCAGAGTAAAGAATCTGACGGTTACACTAAGATGTACCGGGGACAGAAGTTTGAAAACCGAGCTCGAGCTCAACATTCTATACTTTGGCATAGAGTTAACCCTTTCCTTTATGGGGCAGTTCAAGTGCTGAGACTAATTGCACACTGTCAGAATACAGCAAGACTTCATCTTGTTTGAAACAGGTGTCATGCTCTCTTTTCAGGAATTAAGGGAACGATTCAATATCCCCAGGTTTCACTTTCATTTTTATCTATATTTACGAAAAATACCTCAGGAAAAGTTCCTCTCAGAGGGGTATGCCATTCCCATTAATATAGAATGGAACCAGTTGGTACAGTTAGGCTCCCTAAAACGTGGTGCCAGTTTTTCATACAAGATACTAATCAATTCTATTGGATCTCCTTGTCTAAGAAACAAGGCCATAGAAGACTGGGAAGAGGAATTTCACTTCATTTCATATTTTATTCATACAAGTTATATGTATACAAAGTTATATGAATTAAGACTGGCTCGGTTGAGCTTTTGCTCATTTGCAACAAGGTCCCAAGAACTGAAACAATAATTAATCACAAATACAAGCAATAACACATAATACAATAAACAGATACATACAATCGATCATTGTAAATAATCACTTAGTCAAGGTTTCAGGCAAACAAAAAAGGAAGGCATGAAAATAAGATTTCAACAATTTCAAGTAGAGTAGCATGGTCTAGAACTAATGGCAAACTTCCTATACCACATCTTAATCCCTGTCCACAAATTTCTGCCCTTAATACTTTGATGTTTACCCGGTAGTTTATTCCACTCAAGGGAACCCCTATAAATAACTGATTGCCGACATATTTCTACTTACATTTTGGAATTTCAAAGTCTGGGGCGTTTGCTGATCTTAATGAATTAAATTTATCCCATTTTGTCACCTCTGCAACTATATACGGAGGTATGTCACCCAACCAGCACTTGTACATGAATGCAAGTAGATGTTCCTGACTATATTCTTAGAGTTTCAACCATTCAAATTGGTTAAACAAAAAACACTTACGTGTGGTACGTAGAACATTAAAAAATAAATCTAGACAATCTACCATGACACACCTCCAATCTCTCCGAATCACACTTTTTGCCATTAGCATAAATAAAGTCTCCATAAAACAACATGGGAATTGTCTCTAGAGGTGCCCATATCAGCATGGGAGTATGCTTACAGGATGGCTAACAGAACCTTCAAAGAATTACAAGGTAGGCTCATTCAATTTAAAATTTTACACAGGTTTTATCTAAGTTCGCAGTAAATTAGAAGCAGTGGGTTATGCACAGAATGCAAGATGCTGGAAATGTGAGGTTGATAATGCGAACTTAGCCCATATGTTGTGGTTCTGCCCGAAATTAGCTGAATTATGGGTGGCAGTAGGCAAACTTTGCACAAAACTGTTAGGTGAGACAGCCCCTCTTTCTCCAGAGATTTTTATTCTCAGAATTTTCCCAGAAAATACTACTTTAACACTGCACCAGAAAATACTAATTGGGCATGCATCTGAGTGCAAAACGTCCTATACTCAGGTTATGGAAAGGAGGTAAGACCCCTATGATAGGGGAATGGTATAATCAAATGGAATTCACTTCCAACAATGAGAGAATGCATTATTCTCCTACAGGATAAAATATGTATTTATCTTAGTATATGGTCACCTTTTATAGAATTGAGGGGTTGGAAGTATACTCATGGTAAAGGATGTAGACATATTACTGCAGACTGGCAGAAACGTTAAAATGGTATGAGTTAATGACCCAGAGGAGCTTTAGTGAAGAATGAATGTGAGTTTCTAGTTTGTAAACTGCCTCATGATATTTGCTACCTTATCAGCAGGTTTATAGAAAAGGAAATTCTTAACTTGGTATGTAGACTGGTGATGATTTTATTTGTTAAATGTTTATTAGATATGTTAAATATCAGAAATAGGATTACAATGTTTACTGTATTTATGGTTGTATGTACCAAAACTTATTTTTTCAATAAAAACATTTTATGATGAAAAAAAAAAACCAACAACAAAACAAACAAAAATGTAGCAGGCTTTGGAATCGTACAAAAACAGGCTTAAAATGCCATACATCGTTTATAGAGACTTCCCCCGTCATACCATACGGTCAGCGTTATTTATTAGGTGGGTAGGAAAAAAAAAACGGTTTACCACTGCAGAACTTAAACTGTAATTGTTGCATTTAAACACAAAATACCACTCACAGATGCTTCCATGATAAGCTTGTTACTTGGGAAAGAAGATCAAAAAGCCATCACTGATCAGTCATCGAATCCCCCCCAAAATCAAAGTTGCCAGTCATAAGCAGAGTTCAAAATACGAGTAATAAAAAGCAAAGTCCTCTGGTCATTCCTCCTTAGATTCCAGTTGGCTGCCTACTTGAGCCTGAAATTCCTTTTTGACTTTTTCTAGACACCTACCTGCATATTTTGGATCTTGATTTTGAGAATTTTTACCTCCATAGATAACAGTCAGGCATGTAGGCAGGAGAAAAGAAAGAAAAGTTACATACTTACATAACTAAAGATCTTCAAGAAAATCTTCTCCATGGAGTATCACTCATGGGTCTAGGCTGGAGGGGCCAAGATCCCATGGGAGCAAATCTTTAGATCAGAGGGTCGGCAATGACTTCAGTGCCTGTGTGACACTACGTGGTGCAAGGTGCCTGCCAATAACCGTTTCTGACTCCCTCACCAACCTCAGTTCTGTTCGCCAGAGAATAAGCAAAATGTAAAGTATGCTATACTTGCAGTATAGAGCGAATAAAAAGACAGAAAAAGGATATAGGAAGAGAAGACTCCCAATCATAAAGAGGAAAGAGAGGGCACACATACCTATACCACTAGTATCTATGTATGGGTGCCTGCACCCTGTTGGGAGCTAGTGGTAGTCAAAACAGCGAAAAATGGAAATTACATACCTACTGTAATTCTTGATCTTCTTGGACGAAGTCTCCACCACTCATTCACACTGATGGGATCTATGCCAGAGGTGCTAGGACCCAGTGGGAGCAAACTTTGCAAGAGGGCGGTGCCTGCCAGAGATGGAGCATGACGGCGCCATGAGCCCCGGCTGGAATGCGGCAATGAGCTTTATCTCGTGTCTCGACCCTCCAACCGCCTCAGTACCTTTTTCCCGAGGAGGTGCAGCGTAACCAACCTAGAAGGATAGCCTAACAAAAACTGGGACATAAGATAGCCTGAACGACCCGTATAAGAAGGGTCAACAAAGATGTCTTCACAGCCTAAACATTGATGGAGTGAAGACCAACAACAGAGGTGAGCTCGGGGGATGGTGGGTGGGCATGTGAATGAGTGGTGGAGACTTCGGCCAAGAAGATCAAGAATTACAGTAGGTACGTAATTTCCATATCTTCCTAGACATAAAGTCTCCACCACTCATTCACACTGATGGGAGAGTACCGAGCTAATAATCCCCTCCGAGAGGGCTGCAGGAGAAACCAAGAGCTCACAAATTTAGGACAGAAGTTCACATGATAGTCCTGCCAACGAAAGATGTCGCCTGGCATGGACATCCAGGGCATAGTGCTTGACGAAACTATGCACTGAGCTCCAGGTAGCCACACTGCAAATGTCTGCAATGGGCACATTGCGGATTTCTGCCAGGGATGCCGCGACTGCTCTAGTAGAGTGAGCGTAAACTCTGCCCTCCAGCTTGACTTGCGCCATGGAATAACAGTGGTGAAGGCATGCCACCAGCCATGCTGAAATGCATCTGATAGCGACAGGTTGACCCAGCCGGGTCTTTCTGAAGGAAACAAACAGTTGTTGAGTTTTGCGAATTTCATTTGTTCTATCCAAATAGAAATGCAGAGTTCTTTTGACATCTAAAGAATGAAGGGTACGCTATTCTACATTCTGGAAGTTCACAAAGTAAGTAGGTAGGACCAAAGGTTGGTTTAGATGGAATTCTGAAACAACCTTAGGGAGAAACTTAGGATGGGTCCTAAGAACTACTTTATCATTATGAAATACAGTATACGGAGGGTCTGTGACCAAGGCATGTATTTCCGAAACCCTGCGGGCTGAGGTAATGGCCACCAGGAAGGCCGTTTTCCAAGTGAGAAATTTTAGTTCACAGGTAGCTAGAGGCTCGAATGGCTTTTGAATGAGCATGTCTAGCACAAGATTAATGTCCCAGGCTGCGACTGGACATCTGATTGGAGGTCTGGTATGCAGAATACGCTTAAGAAACCTCTTAACTACAGGTAACTGAGCCAGTGACAAGAAAAGTAATGGCTCATGATAAGCTGAAATGGCACAAAGGTGAACTTTGACTGTAGAGTACTGTAGACCTAAATTTGAGAGGTCTAAGAGGTACTCTAGAACTTTATCTGGTGGGCAGGAAAAAGGATTCAAAGAGGATTTCGCACACCAGAGGGAAAACTGCTTCCATTTGGCTGTGTAAGTTTTTCTGGTGGCTGGCTTGCGCACAGCCAAAAGAATATCTGAAACTCTCCGAGAGACATTGAACCTGTTCACTTCTATCTCTTCGGGAGCCAAGCATGAAGGTGAAGCTACTGGTTGGGAGGGACTACAGGCCCCGGCAAGAAGGTCTGCTTAAGGGGAAGCGCCTTTGGAGGGGTTTCCGACATTCTGCTGAGTAGCGGAAACCATATCTGTTGAGGCCAGAAGGGAGCAGCGAGGATCATTTTGTCCCCTTGGGACTCGAATTTGAGAAGTACCCTCTGAATTAGTGGAAGAGGAGGAAAGGCGTATAGAAAGCGTTTCGTCCACTGCTGCCTGAAGGCATCCTGACAGAAAATGCCAGGCCTTGGATTTCTGGAGCAGAAAAGAGGCAGTTTCGTGTTGAGTGGGGATGCAAAAAGGTCCAGGTCTGGAGTTCCCCACTCTGCGAATAGTGACTGAACTACGGTTGAGTCGAGAGACCGCTCTTGAGGATCTGTCTGTGTTCTGCTGAGACAGTCTGCCAGTTCATTCTGCACTCCTGGCAGGTAGACTGCCTGGATTAGAGCCTTGTACGCTAGGCACCATTCCCACACTCTCATCGCTTCCCTGCATAAAGGGTAAGAGTGTGCACCGCCCTGCTTGTTGATGTAATACATCACTGCTTTGTTGTCCGTATGAAGGAGAATATTCTTGTGACAGAGAATGCCCTTCAAAGCCCGGACTGCATAAAGGACGGCTCTCATTTCTAGGACATTTATGTGAAGCTGGGACTCGTCCTGAGTCCACGTACCTTGGGTGTGGAGATTCTGACAGTGAGCTCCCCGTCCCATCAGGGACGCATCCGTGGTAATGGAAATCTGGTGATCCAGAGGAGCAAAGGGATACCCTTCCAGAAGGTTGTCCTCTTGTGACCACCAGGTGAGTGACCTCTTCAGAGGTTCTGTCACCTTGATGAGAAAGGACTGAGGGTGAGTGGTTGGGGACCACTGAGTACTGAGCATCCATTGAGAGGTTCTCATGTGGGGACATGCTAGGGGTACAATGAACACCGAGGATGCCATGAGACGCAGCATCCGTTGCATCGAGATAGCTCAAACTGAGCTGTTCTCTCTGATGTATCAGGCCATCTTGTAGGATATCGCTCCTTCTGTCCTCTGGAAGAAAAGCTTTCGGACAGGAGGTGTCTAGAAGAGTTCCTATAAAAGGGAGCTTCTGGGAGGGCTGCAACTGAAATTTCTTGAGATTTAGCAGGACTCCCATGGATGTGAGAAACTCTGAGGCCATGGCTACGGCGTAAAGAGTTCCTTACCTGGAAGGACATGCTAGAAGCCAGTCGCCAGATATGGGAACACTTGTATTCCGATCTTTCTGAGCTGCGCTACGAGAATTGCACAACACTTTGTAAAAACTCATGACGCCAAGGATAGCCCAAAGGACAGGACTCTGAACTGATAATGCTGGCCCAGTGCTACAAACCATAGGTATTTGTGATGCTTTGGGTGTATAGGAATATGTTGGTAAGCGTCCTGCATGTCCAGGGAGGCTAGCCAATCATGTTGATGAAGCAAGGGTAACAGGGTCCCGAGCGATATCATCTTGAACTTTTCCTTGAAAAGAAACTTGTTTAACTTTCTGAGGTCCAGGATGGGGCGCATGCCACCGGTCTTTTTCAGAACCAGGAAGTAATGGGAGTAGAAACCTGTGTTTCACTGATCCAGCGGAAATGAAAATTACGTACCTACTGTAATTATGATCTTTCTGAGTATCTTCACCATTCATCACATTTGGGTATATGGCCGGAGGTCATGACCTAAGGGAGCTTTTTTTTTTTTTTGGATGGATGGAGCGACGCACCATCGGCGCCGCCCTCGAGGTTGCACTGCGGGCGCCTCGGGTTGGACGTTGGGTGTTGTTGACTCCACCCTCCCGCCAGTTCTGAGTCGCCGGAGAGGTGAGGAAAAAGGGTTGGGAGGGTGGGACAAGAAAGTCCAAGAGACAGATGAAGGAAAAGATATATAACATAAAGGAGAAATAACGACTGAGAGGACAGAATAAGAAGGAAGTCTAAAGGGATTGGGTAGGGGCCCCAATCTCTGGAAAAGGAAAAAAGGGAAGAGGAAGGATTTAGGATAAGCGTGAGATGGGGAGGAGAAAGGTGACAACCATACCCCGGACCTTGACTTATCTCCAGATTGTATAAGAACTGCAAGGAGTAGCCAAAAGGCTTATGGTCATAATTCAAGGCATGGAATCACTGGCAAAAACTAATGCCAAAAGCAGAAAATGGCTATTCTAGAAGAAAGACAGGACACAGGAAATTCTCCCCCTCTCAGGGAAAAAAGTTTTTGGTGAAAGAAATTTAGTTTTTTTTTGTTTTGTTTTTGTTTTTTAAATAAACGATACGTCCACTGGACAAAGAAAATTAAAGATGGACGGGAAACGAGGAGGAGAGAATGGAGGGCAGCTACCAACTCCCACCCCACAGGGGTGGAGCTAGAGCACTGTAGAAGGAGTGCCCCCAATACTAACCACTCTCCCTTTAGAAACAACATCCCCCATGTGCCCTTGTTTACCCCACTCCTAACAAAAGAAAGGAAGGGGAGAGGCTGGGCACAGAGAGGGAGGGGGACCCAGAGACTGAGGCCCCAGGGGGATGGAGGGCAGGATTGTGATGAATGGTGAAGATACACAGAAAAATCATAATTACGGTAGGTACGTAATTTTCATATCTTATCTGTGTCAATATTCACCATTCATCACATTTGGGTGAGTGCCGAGCCCCCCCCCCCGAAGGGGTTTTCTTTTAACCCTAAGGGACAGAGTCCCTTAGCTCTCAGTGGGTGACACACTAAGAGGGAGACCCTTTGGGGCCTGAAGAGGCCCGAGAGTGGGGAGAGTGAGACGGGGACCCCCCCGGAGGGGGAAGGAAGTTGCCCTAACATACGCCGTCTCGCTGTACGGGAGAAGAGATGGGTTCTCTGGTGAGCGGAGTTAATCACCCTACGCCGGGCCAAGGGTGACAGCTGGGAAAGATGCAGCCATGCCATCTGCCTAGTGCAGATCGCTGTCCCTACGACCCTGGTAGCTACCTCGTTGGCATCGTACGATGCCCTCGCTTGGTGCCTTGCTAGCTCCAGGCCACGTGCAGAGTGCGCAGTGGCTTGTCTGGTTTGCTTCGTGTCAGGCATTGAGGCTAGGAGTTGACCGAGCCTGGACCACAGGAACCTGTCATAGGTTGCGTAGTGGGCCTGATGTGCTGTGATAGAGAGCAGTAACCATGCCGAGCAGAAAGTCCTCCTACCCAAGAAGTCCAAATCTGAGGAGTCTTGATCTGGGGGCCGGTCATGGTGAAGGGCGCGAAGCCCATCGGGAGTGTCCAGTTGCGTCAATCCTGATTGAGGATGAAGCATGGAACCTGGAGACTCCGGGGGGGTGCAATACCGCTGGCAGAGATCCCTGAGGGCAGGAACTCCGGAAAAGGGTCTCTGCCAGGAACACAACAACGCCTTCCGAAAGGGAGCAGGCCAGGTGGGCACCACAATGGTGTCTTCTCCAAAATCGCCTAAAAAGGCGTGTGCCGAGTGCTCCGGATTGCTTTGAGTGGGAGGGGTGATACACAGGTCCTCCAACATCCTCACAAGGAATCGCTGATACTCTGCGAGATCAGCAGCTGGAGAAATGTGGACAGAAGGCTCCTCTTCCCCAGAAGAGGGGGATGAGGAGTCAGAGGACCTAGGCTGTTCGGAGCGCAGCTGCTCAGGGGGAGGTTGAAAAAAACGTCTGTCCATGGCCCTGACGTAGGCGAGGAACTGAGCAGCCACGGCTCTGAACTGCTCCCAGGAGAGAGGCCCGGAAGGACCAAGAATACCTGGGAGCGCAGGAGAATGTGGCAGAGGGATGGGGACAGAGCCGAGAAGAGTAGTCAACTGGCCTCCGCCTGGGCTAGGGAGCGGACCAAGAGCTCCAGAAGAAGAAGGAGCTCCAGGAGACTCCACAGCTGAACAACCATTTCGGAACTGCCTTGGCTGCGCCCGGAAGAATCCCCCCTGTGAGGTGACCGGGGCCGTGTAGGTCCAGGATGACAATCCCCTACCTCCAAAGAACAGGGCCCTCTCAAAGAAACCGAGGAGGAAGAGTGGAGATCTGCACTACGGCTCCTCCCAGAGCCCAGGTGGATTCCGGAAAAAGGCCGCCGAACAGAACTCACACCCCTCAGAATCCGAGAGTGCCCTTTTCCTCGAGAGAGCCAGCCTGGGCAGCTGGCAACCCTGGTCAGCCCCCGAAGGAGCTATCCAAGGAGCACTGCCCTCCCCTCCTGTGGGTGCTCCAATCGGCCCCAAAGTTGGGCGATCTAGGCACACTGTTCTTCTGGAAGAAGTATAAGGAGAAGTCTAGAAAGCGGGAGCGCTCCGCGGATGATACGCGGCCCTCGACGAGCAAGGCCCAGCCGCCGCCCAGAAAATCAGACAGTAAGTCTGGTAAGACTGTAGCGGGTCAGTCGATTGTCAGCTCCTCTGACGATCACACCGTGCCAGCCGATAAGTCAACCCCCGGCTCCTCCGGGGACTGTGCGGCAGCCGGTAAGCCGGCTCCCCAGCCTGTGGGAACCCGCCCAGCACCCGTCGATAAGTCAGCCGGGGGCTCCTCCCCTGCCTGACGCCACCTGCTAAGACGCCTGTCCCTGATGGCCGCACAGGTGTGGTTCCCCCGTCTGGGCCTAACGGCGCCTCACCCGACATCCAGCAGAATCGGGGGAGAAGGCCCCTCTCCCTTCGCCTGTGCCCTCCACCTCAACATCAGGTACCTCCGGTGAAGAAAACAGTGAACCCCTCGATTCCACGGGGTCAACTCCACGCTCTCCCCTTGAGGTCACAGGGAAGGAGGTTCCTCCTCGGCCGGCAGGCCTTACTGTGGATTCTCCTCCGGGTGGGATCCCTGTAGCGCCGACTCCGGCCAACATCTCACCTGAGAACCTGGTGAACCTTGTTCCTACACCGGATGTCCCGATGACTGTTGCTCTACCGGGACCTAGCGATCGGCCCCAGCCGATGGCTTCAACGCCAGACGTCCCTACGGCAGTTCCTCAGCCAGGACCGATCAATCGGCCTTAGCCATTAGCCCCGACACCAGATCCGGTCCTGCCGTCGGGGGGCCCCTTTGGCCGGTTCTGACGCCAGCCCCTTTTCCAGGCGACGGATCAGGTGGTGCCGGTTCCGACGTCAGTCCCCCTGATATGGGCTGTCCCACTGCTGGACCCCCAGCCTCTATATATTATGGCGGGTCCGATGTGGGTACCCCTGCCGCCAGGCCTCATGGGGATTTACTCCAGACCCCGAACTGTCCCTCACTACCCACTGGGGTTTCTTGGGGACCACTACCCGGCTGGCCTCCCTCTGGACTGGAGTCACTATGAACAGTTTTACCCTGGGTTCAATCCCTACTCTCATTACCAGGGATTCCAGAGCTACCATTATCCACCACCTCTGGTAATGCTGCCTCCTCTTCTCCCCCACCCCCGCCCAGCCCCAACCTCCTCCACCACCCCTCCACCTCCTCCTGTTGCACCGGACTTCAAGACCATGATTCAGTCTTGGTGGCAGGAGGCTCGGTCAGAGTTGGTGTTGGACCTGGAGACGAGACTCCCTCTCCCACGGCCTCCTAGGTCCCCTTCCCTGAGTAGTTCTTCTGTGGCTATGGTACATGTCTCGGGGAAGACTCGTAAGAATGTTTCACTTCCAGATATCTGTCACCATCCTGACGAAGGGGTGGCCGACGATGATAATGAGGGGGCCGACGATTCTTCGGAGTATGTCCTGGAGGAGCCCGAGGACCCATCATGTAAGGTTTCCCTGAAATCCCCACCAGAGGAACGTTGCCTTTTCGGACCTTCTGAGGTCTATGAAGGATTTCTTTGACTGGGAGCCAGAGGATCAGGACCCTATGAGACAGAGACTCGCCAAGCATCTGGATTTAGAGTCGCTGTCTCTGGTCCCCATTCCTCCATGGATTGGACTTCATCAGGACCTTACCTCTTCCATCTGGCAGATGCCTCATTCCCTCCTGGCTGTCCCCAAGAGGGTGGGCAGACTTTAACGGGCGCCAAAGGATGCCCCGTTCTTGAAAACGCACCCTAAGGCTGACTCTGTTGTCTTTTCCGCTGCTCATGACCGCTCCGCCGCACCCAAGCATATGAGCACCTCTCCTCCAGAAAGAGTCTAGGCAGATGGACCAGTTCGGGAGAAAGATCTATTCTTCAGCCACATGCGCCCTTCAGTCCCTTAACTATGTGGCCCATATGGTGTCTCATCAGAAAGCTACCTTGGCCAGGTTAGAGGCTCGGGTCCAGACCTTAAAGGAGGAACTTGTCAAGGATCTCAGCCTCTCCAGGTTCTCTTGTTGGCATGCTTTGCGGGCCACATACCACTCGGTAGATTCTGTGGCGTGCACCTCGGTAACTGCTATTGCCCTTAGACAGCACTCCTGGCTTTGCCTTTCTGGCCTTGCGAATGAGGTTCAGTCGGTAATTCAAGATGCCCCCTTCAGGGACTCTGTACTCTTTGGTGAGGACACCAAGGACATTATCGCTGACCTGCAGGACAGAGTTATTGCCCTCAGGTCAGTGAGGTCCATGTACTGATCGGGCAACCAACATCGGCAGCCCTTTTGGAAAAGGACCTGGAGGCAGAGAAATCAAGCCCAGGCACGTCACCTGGGAAAGCGTAAGGCCACGGGTACAGCCACCCCTCCTGCCTCCAAGAACCAGAGACATGCAGAGGGTCCTCCTCCTGAACATCCGGCCACTTCCTGACTTCCCACCCCCACTGCCTCCTCAGTCTCCCGATGGGGAGCAGGTGGGGGGGGGGGTTGCCCGCCATGCGCAGGAGTGGAGGGCGATCACCTCCGACGAATGGGTCCTGCAGCTAGTGTCCGTCGGACACACGATAGAGTTTCTAGACTTTCTTCCAGAAACTCCACCAAAAAGATCCTCCTGTTCAAGGGATCAGGCTCTTCTCGTCCGAGAAGAGGTGAACAGTCTCTTGCTCAAGGAAGCAAAAGAGCACGTTCCCCTCTGGCAGAGGAGAAAGGGGTTTTACTCCCATTTTTTCCCTGGTTCCAAAAAAGATGGAAGATTTCAGGCCCATACTCAACTTAAACAACTTAAATCAGTTTGTCGAGTACAAAAAATTTCAGATGCTGACTCTCCAGAGCCTCCGTCCACTCCTTCTGGAGAACCATTGGTTGTGCGCTCTGGACATGCAGGATGCTTACCTGCATATCACTATCTTCCCCAGCCACTGCTGGTTCCTGCGGTTTCAGTTCCAAGGGGAACACTTCCAGTTCTGAGTGCTCCCCTTTGGCCTGTCCTCAGCACCCTGGGTATTTACCAAGTGCCTGGCAGTGGTTGCGGCCTTCTTACGCCGCAGGGACATTGCGGTTTTCCCTTACCTGGACGACTGGCTGATTTCAGCCCCGTCCTGGGACTCTTTACTGGAGGCTCTTTCTTTCACTTTGGACCTATTCAACAGGCTAGGGATTACTGTCAGTATCCTCAAGTCCTCTATGACCCTTGCACAGAAACTTCAGTTCATTGGGGCAGTTTTGGATACAGTTCATTACAGAGCCTTCCTTCCTCCAGACAGGGTGGAGACACTGATCTGTCAGGCTTCCAGAGTGGCTTCTTCCAGGAACATCCCGGCCTGGGAGATCCTGCACCTTCTCGGCCTGATGGCGGCCTCCATTACCACTGTTCCCCTCACGAGCCTTCACATGAGAGTCACTCAGTGGTCTTTGCGCGTCCAGTGGTAACAAATTCTGGACCGTCCGGTGCTGGTCTCCTCAGCGGTTCAGAAAGAATTGCTTTGCTGGAGGGATCCCTGCAATCTTTCTTTGGGTCTTCCCTTCAGGAACCCAGCTCCTTCTGCATCCCTGACCACGGATGCTTCGAACATGGGATGGGGAGCACATCTAGGGGAGCACGAAGCCCAAGGACTGTGGTCCAGCTTGGAGACTACATTACATATTAACGTTCTGCAGATGAGTGCTGTCCTGTACACCCTACAGGCCTTCCAGACCCTCCTTCCCAAGGGATCACTGCTGGTCCAAACGGGCAACATGTCGGTAGTTTGGTACCTCAACAAACAAGGAGGAACCCACTCATATCCTTTGTGCAGGGAGGTGATGGGTGTGGAATTGGGCAGTTCAGCACCATCTGGCCCTCGTGGCCTTGCACGTCCCAGGTGTTCTAAATGTCCTGGTGGGCAGTCTCAGCAGATCTCTGACTCTAGCTCATGAGTGGGAATTACATCAGGAAGTGGCGGAATCCATCTTCCTACATTGGGGGTGTCCGGAAAGTGACCTTTTTGCCTGCAAATTCAACACAAAACTTCCCAGTTTTTGTTCACTCGGTCCAGGGCATGGTGCTTTCTGGCACGACACGCTGTCTGTCTCTTGGACAGGGAAATTTTTGTACGCCTTCCCTCCATTTCCCATTCTCCAGAGGGTCCTCCTCAAGCGTCAAGCAGAGAGGGCAAAGATGATTCTCATCGCTGCTCTCTGGCCGAGACACATCTGGTTCCCGCTGCTGCAATATCTTTCCAGGGAACCACAGATTCCACTCCAGTGACTAACAACCTCCTGACTCAGGATCAAGGTCAGCTGTTACATCTGGGCTCAGGACTCTGCATCTTCATGCATGGCTCTTGCAGACATAGCGATCTCTCACTTTGGGGTCTCCTCCTGGGTTGCTCAGCTCCTCATCAAGGCCAGAAAACCCTCTACTCGTTCCACTTATGCCATGAAGTGGAAACAGTTTTCCATCTGGGCGACCGCCAAGGGTTGGAACCCCTTTTATGTTCTGTCCCGCAAGTCATGGAATGCCTCATTCACCTGTCAGATTCCGGTCTTTCATATTCGTCGTTGAAGGTTTACCTTTCGGCTGTTTCAGCATACCACGAGCTAGTGGATAGTAAACCCATGGCTCAGTTGGAAGTCTCAAAAACCTTTCTGAAAGGGATTCTCCATCTGAAACCCCCCATCCACAGCCCATCTCCTCCTTGGGATTTGAACTTTGTGTTGGAAAAGCTTACCCTTCCTCCTTTTGAGCCGGCTATGAGCTGTGATTTGCGCTTCCTTTCCCAGAAGGCATTGTTCTTGGTTGCCATCACATCAGCCTGGAGGATTTTGGAGCTTCACGCTCTGGTTTGTAAGGGTCCCTATCTGATTTTCCATAGGGACCGGGTTGTCCTCAGAATGAATCCGAAGTTTCTTCCCACGGTGGTGTCAGAAGCCACGCTGAACCAATCAGTAGAGCTTCCTGTATAGTATCCGTCCCTGTATAATAGAGGTGAAGCACTCCTCCATACCATGGACGTACATCAGATTCTCTGGTGCTACACTCACCAGACTAAAGAATTCCATAGCTGTGATCAGCTTTTTGTATCCTTTGGCCCCAGATCAAAGGGCAGACCAGTTTCTAAGCAGGGCTTTTCTAAATGGTTAGGCAACTACATCGGGTATTGTTAGCAGAAGTATGGAAAACCTCTGCTGGGTACCATCAGAGGTCATTCTACTAGGGGCATGGCTGCTTCTGCTGCCTTTTTGCAAAATGTCTATGCAGCTGATATCTGTGCTGCAGCCAATTGGAGTTCTGTCCATACCTTTACCAAACACTACAGTCTGGACATTGCTTCTAGGCGGAGGGCTGGTATCAGCCTAACTGCGTTACAGGGCCTTCTGTCCTAGGCTGGGTCCATTCTGGATTCCAGTTTGTTCTGTTGGAGTTATTTCTCCTCCTCCCTAGTTTCTCTCAGTCTCTCTTTGGCGGGACTGTGTGGGACTCTATCCTATATGTGATGACCTACCGAAGGAACCCTCTCAAAGTAAGATAGTACAGTTACGTAGGAACTTACCGTAACAGTAGATCTTCGAGAGAGGTTCCTTCAGTAGGTCATCTTTTTCCCTCCCTCCTTCCCCTCATTTTGTGTTTTACAGGGACTCCAAATCCTGTTTGCTCCTGCTGGCAGGCCTTTTCCTAGCTCGATTGGGAGAACTGGAGGTGGGTGTGGGGACCGCCCACTATATACAGTTACGCTGACATCGGGGGGGCGGTCCCCATCAGGGATTGCTAGAAAAGTCTGCCGTGCGGCCCGACGCCAGGTGGCACCAGTCCTATATGTGATGACCTACTGAAGGAACCTCTCAAAAATCTACTGTTACGGTAAGTTCCTACGTAACTGTACTTTGCCTAGCTCGAACACTTTTTACGGGTAACTTTAGCAAATTGTGGCAATGTCTGAGAAACCTAAAAAGAAAACCAGTCCCACTGGGTTTCAGTACTGCACTGAGTGTGAGGAAGCTTTTGCTAAAGCTGATCCCCACCTTGTCTGTGTTTATTGTCTGGGGTTTGTCCACCTCAAAACAGACTGCAAAATATGTCAGAATTTCCCTAAAGCCACACTAGAGAAGAGACTAGCTAGGCTTAAGGAAAGAGAGACCAAAAAATCCGCTGACCTGGATGGCCAGCTCGGTTCAGTTCTGACCGAACCTGAGGAAGTGCCTGCTGACACGGGCGATACTTCCTCGGGCAAAAGAAAGTCCGATTCGGAAAAATTGGTTTCTGCAAAGCGTAGAAAGAAGTCTGTTGGTTCGGATCCAAGTCCGCAGATCCCAACCATGAGGAAATTGCTAGAGTGATTAGTATAGTTCATTCGCTCCGTGCTACTCCCACCGAACTGACTACTTCTGAAAGATGGTCGGTTCCAGCCCAGTCCGATTATGATCCAGAGACTTTCTGTGAGGTTGATTGGGAAGGAGAGCCAGAGTATGAAGGTGATGATGATGACGATTTTGGAGGCCTAGATGAGCCAGTAGAGCCTGACATCTCCCCAGGCAAGGCAGGTGTACCAATATTTCTCCTCCCAGGCTTTGAGTCCCCCTCACACTTTTTATTTTATAAAAATGTGGCAGAAACTCCAGCTTCCAACTGTGGTAGCTTCGGATAAGGAGGAAGAGCCTGACTTTGTGGAGATGATGGATGTCCCAAAGTCAGAGAGACTCTCCATAAGTCCGTGGGGAAACAGACTCAAAAAATCTTACAGGCTCCCACTTCTGTACCTCCTGTGAATAAAAAGATGGACAGGAGGTGTGTGCTGTCAGGCTCAGGGATGGAATTCTTTTATAATCATTGCAGCCATGTTGGGGTAGTGCAGGCTGCAACCTGTGACAAAGCTAACATGCCTTTGGCTTCACACCCCCCAGATAAGGATTCTAGGAAAGTGGATACCATGGCTAAAAAACGGTACTTGGCATCCTCTTTGGGACTCAGGCAGGCCTCTTATATGGCCTATGTGGCTAGGTTCCGGAAGTCGAGGTGAAATACACTTCTGGAGCTAGCCAAGGAGCCGGAGCAGGTGGCTGCAGATGGCATTGAAGCATCTAAAGTTAATTTCCATGCTGCTGTGGACTCAAGTGATGTTTTCAAGGGTCATGGCTACATCTGTCTCCCTAAGGAGGTTCACCTGGCTCAGATGTACTAGCCTCTCACAGGACACCCAGGCTAAGGCCATGGATTTTCCTGTTACTCAGAACTCTCTTGCGAGCAAACAGAGGAGTACATGAAGGAAATGGATGAATATAGGACCATGTACAGGAGTGCAGTGGCCAAAGAAAGGCAAGCCACTCCTCAAAAGCAGCAGTCTCGGGCTGGCAGGGGCAGGCCCTTTTACAGGCCTTTCTACTAGGCTCAGGCTTCTTCTACCTTTCAGCAGAGGGGGTTGTTTAGTGGGAGAAGGGGGATGAGCAGGGCTGCATCCATCTCTCAAGCTAGGACCCCTGCCAAGCAGACACCCTGATGTGTCAGATTGGGTAGCCTCCTTAGTTCCAGTGGGAGGCAGGCTGGCTTACTTCTTCCAGGAGTGGAAGTCTGTTACAGCAGACAAATGTGTCCTGGAAGTGGTAAGCCAAGGACTTGCTCTCAGTTTCAAGAGATTTCCCAAAGTAAGGGCAAGGTCCTTTAAACCCTCCTCCTCACTGGAAACAGCTGCTCTAGAGGCAGAGGTTTCGGCCTTGCTGCTCCTAAAAGCAGTGGAGCAGGTGCCTCTAGTGCACACGGGCAAAGGATTGTACTCTAGGTACTTCCTTACCCCAAAAAAGACGGGAGTGGCGACCCATCCTAGGCCTAAGATAGGTGAACAAACATCTTTTAAAGCCAAAGTTCAAGATGGTGACTGGGAATCATTCTTCCCTCTCTAAGAGCAGGAGACTGGCTAGCCTCTCTGGATCTCAGAGATGCCAACTTTCACATCCCTATCAGATGCTCCCACAGAAAGTATCTCAGGCTCGAGTTGCCCTCAGGTCATTATCCATTCAGAGCAATGCTCTTTGTCCTGACTTCAGCTCCCAGAGTCTTTACAAAGGGCCTAGCAGTGGTGGTGGCCTTTCTCAGAAGGCAGGGCATTTCTGTATTCCACCTGTCTGGACGATTGGCTCATTGTAGGCCAGTCCTCAGACCAAGTCAAGTCAACTCTGGCTGTCGCCCAGAGGCTTCTGAGTTCTCCAGGGTTTATCCTCAGTTTTTCCAAGTCAGCACTAGAACCAGTTCAGCTTCTCACCTTTATAGGGGTCAAGCTGGACACCATTCAGGCAAAGGCCTTCTTTCCCCTCTCAAGGGTGCAGGCCCTCGCAGATCTGACAACCTCATTCAACCCTCGAGTGTCTTGGCCAACCAGGCATTTTCTTCAGCTTCTGGGCCACATTTCAGCTTCCACTGCGGTGGTTCAGGGAGCCAGGTTCCAAATGAGGGACATTCAGTTTCACCTCAGGTCCTTTTGGTCCCAGAGAAGGGATCCACTTACCAAATTGATTCCAGTGACTCAGACTCTTGTCCAGGCTCTCCAGTGATGGCTGGACAAGGACAGTCTCAGGGAGTCCCCTTCCTTCACCAGGTTCCTTCTGTTGTTCTTACAACAGATGCATCTCTTCTGGGGTGGGGAGCTCATTTGGGGAACCGCACTGCATAGGCGCTTGGTCTCAGCAGGAATCTGTTCTCCACATCAGTCTCCTGGAACTCAGGGCTGTGCTTCTGGCCCTTCAAGCATTCTCGGACTCCGTTCAAGGGAAAGTGGAGCAGGTCAGGACAGACAACACCACTATCATGTGGTACATAAACGAGGGGCACTCGGTCCACGGAAGCCATGAAGGTATGGTCATTGGCATACTCCCTTCAGACCTCCCTGGCAGCAGTGCATCTGCCAGGGAAGGACAGTGTGCTGGCAAATGCCCTCAGCAGGATCTCTTGGGGCCATCACTAGTGGGTCCTGAACTTTCAGGTCCTACAGATCATTTTTCAGAGATGGGGCACTCCAGAGCTAGATCTCTTTGCAGCCCCAGACAATCAGCTTCCTCTTTTCTGTTGCAGACCACCAATCTTGGGGTCTGTTCCTCAGGATGCTCTCCTGTTGGATTGGACAGACAGGTTTCTTAATGCTTCTCCTTCCTTTCCTCTGATTTTCAGAGTATTGATAAAGATCAGGTCTCAGCCCTGCACAGTGATACTAGTAGCTCCAGATTGGACCAGGCAACCCTGGTATCCCCTGTTGCTGTCCCTGGCAGTGACAATTCCCCTCTGTCTTCCCAGGAGGCACGACCTCCTGTCGCCCTCCCAGGGGAGGATTTGGTATCCCAATCTCCAGTCTCTCAGACTCAAAGCTTGGCTCTTGAAGAGTTAGAGTATGCAGGATTGCATCTCTCACAAGGAGTTTTAGATATTCTAAAGGTTTCTAGGAAACCTACCAGAAAAACTTATAACTCATAAGTGGAAGAGATTTAGCATCTGGTGCTCTCAGAGGAATATGCAGTCAGATTTTGCTGGCATTTCCACAGCATTGTACTGCTTAGTCCATCTGAATAGCTTAGGCCTCAGGTCTGCCACTCTTACGGTTCACCTGGCAGCTGTCTCTGCTTTTCTTTCGGCAGGGAAGGGATCTTCCCTTGCTTCTCATCCTGTGTTCAGTAAGTTTTTCAAAGGTCTGGTTCATCTCAACCCTCCTTTTAGGGAGCCAACTCCAGCTTGGGATCTGAATATCTGTGTTGCACAGCTTATGCAGCCCCCTTTCGAACCTTTGTCTTCAGCTGAGCTAAAGTACTTGACTTAGAAGACTGTATTCCTGGTGGCCATTACCTCCGCCAGGAGAATCAGTGAGTTACAGGTTCTGTTAGTAGAACCTGACTTTATTTCCTTCCACAAGGATAAGGTGGTCCTCAGGACAAGTAGAACATTTCTTCCTAAAGTGGTTTCAGATTTCCATCTTAACCAGTCCATGTCTCTGCCTGTGTTTTTCACTGACCATTCTTCTTCAGGTGAGCGAAGGTTGCCACACAGTCTGGATGTAAAAAGGGCATTAAGTTATTATATTGACCATACCAAGGCCCATGGGGTGACTGTTCTCAGTTGCTTCTCACTTATAAAATGGGGAAAGAATTTCAAGCAATCTGATTGGTTGTTAGCCGTGCATTAGATATGTCTAATGCACAGCTAAAACTAGAACCCCCATTTAGAATACACAGGCCCATTTTATAAGTGCAGTAAGCCACGCCGTGGATGATGCATTAGACAGTTCTAATGCACGGCTGAACTGGACGAGATTCGCCTGTGGCCTCGCGGTCACTACGTCCCCTTAGCCGTGCATTAGAACTGTCTAATGCACACCCCATCGTGTCTTATTGCTTACTTATGGTAAGGTGGGCATGAGCAAACCTGCCACTAAGAGAACTATAGCCAGATGGATTGTTTCTTGTATCCAGTTCTGTTGCACTAAATTGGGCAAAGAGCCTCCCTCAGACCTGAGGGCACACTCTACCAGGGGTACTGCTGCCTCCTTTGCAGCAGCTAGGAACATTCCCCTCCTCGAAATCTGTAAAGCAGCCACCTGGAAAACTGTTCACACGTTCACCAAGCATTATTGTCTGGATACCCAAGTCAGAAGTAATGCTAGGTCTGGCACTGCAGTGCTGCAGAGCCTCTTTCCTAAGTAGGTTCTGTAGTTCCCTCCTCCTTGGAGGTACTGCTTGGTAGTCTGCAGACTGTCAGAATACAGCAAGACTTCATGTTGATTGAAGAAAAAAATTACTCACCATAGTAATGTCATTTCTTCTAGTGGAGTCTTGCTGTATTCTGACTTTCCTCCCTGCCTCCCCTCTTAGAACCTCTGTGTCTTTGGGGTGTGGGTTGGCAGGTGTAGTGTTGCACCCTAGTGGTGTACCTCTTGGAACCCATTCTGGCCAGATTGGGTTTTTTCTTATTTTTTTAGTATATGTTTACCTTTTATCACTATCTACACAAAGATTTTCTTTTTGGGGTTCTTGACCCGAGTCTTTCGGACCCCATTTGTTGTTGCCTTTAGCTTTTAAACAGTTTTTATGAAAACAATTTCTTGTTCTCATGAGTTCCTATTAGTGCTTGTAAGAATCCAACGGTTACACTAAGATGTACCTGGGACAGAGGTTTGAAAACCGAGCTCGAGCTCAACGTTCTCTGCTTTGGCATAGAGTTAACCCTTTCCTCTCTGGGGCAGTTCAAGTGCTGAGGCTAACTGCAGACTGTCAGACTACAGCAAGACTCCATTAGAAGAAACAGTATTACTATGGTGAGTAATTTTTTCTTCTGTATCCATCAGCTGTTCTATTTTGGATATGCCTGCCCTAAACTACTCTTGTGTTTGAGAGCTTATTTTCTCCATTAGTAATATTAGGGTTATTCCATAGCGGTATAAGCGGGAGGGGTACATTTTCTTTGTTTGTAATTATATTCATTTTCTTAAGAGTAAGCAGTGACCCTCTGATACATGGATTAGCTCTAATTAATAAAGGAAGAGGTAGAAACACAAAATCCATGAGAGAGTGAGGACCAAGGAGATGTTCCTCTAGTTGTACCCACAAAGGCTTATTCGATACCTAGTTGTCCGCTATTCCCCTATGATGTAGTGTCTGTTAGAAGATAAATGCCAATTGGTATCTCTCCCACCATGGTAATTTGAAACCACCCATCTCTTTGGCTGCCCTTAGTTTATTAATACTTAACCTGAGGGGTTTAGATCCCCATAGAAATTTTTCAATAAAACTTTCTATCTGTTTAAACAATTTTGAACAAAGTATAATTGGAAGATTCTGAAATAAATAAAATAATCTGGGGGCCATATTCATTTTAATGGAGCTAATTCTACCCCATAGAGATAAATTGAGCTTTCCCCACCTTTCAAAGTCCATCTCAGTCTCCATCAGCAGTGGTTTATAATTGAGCTCTGTAAGCTTGTTTATATCTGTTGTAATTTGAAGACCAAGATAAGTGATAGAGGCAGAGGCCCAATCAGGGGACAGTATATTATTCATCTGTCTTATGGTGGTTTTGGTCATATTACTATGCAATATTTGGGTTTTATCCCAGTTGATTTTTATTAATTTATTGAAGAGTTTTTAGTCCTGATATTCCCTCAAATTTATTTAAATGTCCTTGATATATAAACACGACTGTACCAGGGAGCTAACAGTTGATAATAGAGTGTCAGTGAAAGCAAATGTCCTTGCGTATTACTTTCCTAATTTTTAAGTCTTTAATGCCTGGGTGAATGTTTAAGGACCTTATTAAGGGCTGGAAAGCTAAAATAAATAAGTACGGTGAGATGGGACATCTCTGCCTGGTTCCACAGGCCAATTTAATTTGTGGAGATAACACCCCATTAGTTATTACCTGGGTAGTGGGCTCTTTATAGAGCATGGATATCCAAGATGAACAATTCTCATCAAAACCAAATTCCTTTAGGGTTTTAAACATATAGGACCAGCTGATTGAATCAAAGGCTTTTAATATACAGTGCCTTCAGAAAATATTCACCCCTTGGATTTTGTCACATTTTGTTGTGTTACTACCAGAATTTTTAATGCATTGAAATTATTTTTCCCCCTTGATTCACACAGCATACTCAATAATTGAAAGGGGCAAAAATATTTTTATTCTGTAACAAAAATTTATGAAACATTAAAAACTGAAAGATCTTGTTTACTTAAGTATTCACCCCCCTGAGTCAATACTTTGTAGAAGCGCCTTTGGCAGCAGTTACAGCTTTGAGTCTTCTTGGGTATGTCTGTATCAGCTTTGCACATCTGGATTTGGGGATTTTTGCCCATTCTTCCTTGCAGATTTGCTCAAGCTCTGTCAAGTTGGATGGGAAGCGTCGGTGAACCGCAATCTTTAAGTCTTTCCACAGATTCTCAATGGGATTCAAGTCTGGGCTTTGGCTGGGCCACTCAAGGACATTCACCTTCTTGTTCTGAAGCCACTCCAGTGTTGCTTTGGCTGTATGCTTGGGGTCGTTGTCCTGTTGGAACGTAAATCTTCGCCCCAGTCCAAGGTCTATTGCAGATTGATGCAGGTTCTCCTCAAGGATGTGCCTGTATTTGGTTCCATTCATTGTTCCCTCTATCCTGACAAGTGCCCCAGTCTCTGCTGCTGAAAAGCATCCCCATAACATGATGCTGCCACCACCATGCTTCATGGTAGGGATGGTGTTACATGGGTGATGAGCTGTGTTCGGTTTGCGCCAGGCATAGCACTTTGCATTCAGGCCAAAGAGTTCCATTTTTGTTTCATCAGACCAGAGAATCTTTTGCCACATGGTCTCAGAGTCTGCCACGTGCCTTCTTGCAAACTCCAGGCATGCTATTATGTGGCCTTTTCTCAGGAGTGGCTTCCGTCTAGCCACTCTTCCCATAGAGGCTATATCTGTGAAGTGCTGCAGAGATTGTTGTCCTCTGGACAGGTTCTCCCATCTCAGCCATGGAACTCTGTAGTTCTGTCAGGGTGATCATTGGGTTCTTGGTCACTTCCCTGACCAAGGTCCTTCTTGCCCGGTTGCTCAGTTTGGGAGGACGGCCTGCTCTAGGAAGAGTCTGGGTGGTTCCGTAATCTTTCTATTTCCTAATGATGGACTTGACTGTGCTCCTGGGAACTTTCAACACCCTAGAAATGTTTTTATACCCCTCCCCAGATCTATGCTTCCTCACAATTCTATCACGGAGTTCTACGGACAGCTCCTTCGTCTTCATGGTAGGGTTTCTGCTCTGACATGCACTGTCAACAGTGGGACCTTGTATAGACAGGTGTATTTACTCTGAAATCATGTCAACCATTTGAACTGACCACAGGTGGACTCCATTCAAGTTTTAGAGTGATCTCACAAGGAAATTGGATGCACCTCTTACTTCAGTTTGGAGTGTCATAGCAAAGGGGGTGAATACTTATCAAATCAAGACATTTCAGGTTTTTATTTTAAATTACATGTACAAAAAATTCCAGAAGTTTCATTCTACTTTGACATTATACAGTAATTTGTGTAGATATGTGACAAAAAAATCCCATATAAATGTATTTTAATTTGAGTTTGCAACATCACAAAATGTGACAAAATCCAAGGGGGGGGGTGAATATTTTCTGAATGCACTGTATATAGTGACAGCACCAACATAGGCTCTTTATTATGTTTAGACCACCATGACCGGTTAGTTAATCTCCGAACACAGTCCATCCCAAATCTATTTCTCATGAACTCAGTTCGTTCCATAACGATTAGTTTACCACAGACATTTTGAACTGGTTTAGCTAAAATTTTTGCTAAGATTTTGTAATCAGTATTCATAAGCGAAATAGGCCTGTAATTGACACAATCCAGTGGGTCTTTCCCCTTCTTTTGTAATAATGTAATAAAGGCTTGTTTCCTAGTTATGGGCAGAGTTTCTTGAGTTTTAGCATCTAATAAGGCTTGGTAGATATAGAGAGATAACATAGTACTAAGTTTAATAAAGAATTCCCCTGGGAAACCGTCTGGGCCAGGAGTCTAACCTGATGGAAGTTTCTGAATGACCTGCTGGACCTCCAAGACTGTTTTATGTTTTTCCAAAAAAAATCCTTTTCCTGAGAAGTTAAAGTCGGGAAGTTAATGCTTTTGAAAAAAATTCAATATTAGTAGTTTCCTGGGTTCCTCTGCCGGAATAAATTTTACCATAGAACTCATAGAAAATTGCATTAATATCCTTGTTGCTAGCAAATACCTTACACCCTTTAGATTTAGTAGCTGGGATCAAGTTCTGCTGTTGCACCTTTTTTAGCCATAGTGCAAGTAATTTACCTGCCTTGTCACCAGCCTCCCAACAGCGTTGATTGGTCCTAAAAGAATATTCCACTCTTTGTGAGAGAATGGCATTAATTTCCCCTTTCTTGACCATATTTATCTGTAACATCTCTAAGCTAGGAGTCGTTTTATTCTTATAGATTTTTTCCAGTGTGTCTAGCTCTTTTTCCGTATCTCTAAGTTTTTTTTTCCCTGTCCTTTTTCCTGTTCGCACAAAAGCTGATGATTCTTCCTTGTAAATAACCTATGGACATATAAGGCAATCACTCATTCAGTACCTCACAAGCTGCCTAACTCCCTGCATCCCTAGTGCCTATTCTCTCAGAAGTCTTACCATCTTATCTCTGACTATCCCTAAAGTTAAAAAAAAAAAACAGGAGTTTAAAAAAAACAGGAATGGACGTTACCGCGCTCACTTGAGAGTGACCATTCTGTTGCAGCGCTGGCTCACGCTCCCACCTGCTATGTTATCTAAAGTGATCTGCCAGGTGTTAAGTGTTAGATTTATTACACCAAACCATTAATTCAGAGGTACTTTTTTTTTTTTAATGTTTAAGCGAGATTTCCAAGTGGCAGTGACTTAGCAAATTGTCTAATTCATGCCCTAGTTTGACACACTATAATCCCTTTTATGTTTGTAGTACTGTAAATGGTTCAGCAAAGAATCCCTATTTACAACTGCCTAAATACCAAAGTCATTGAGAAAGGCTGGTATTACTGTTTATTTTTATGGTTGCCAAAATGTAGACGCCTCTCCTCAACTCCTTTCTTGCATGATGATGGGGGCATAGAAACATAGAATTTGACAACTGAAGAAGACAGAAGGTCTGTCAAGTCTACTCATATTATGTTACATGTTCTCTGGTATCTTTGTGATGTCATTTCTATGTACCTCATATGAGAAATAAATGTGTCTTGCTGTTTACCATAAATGATAAAGAAAAAGGAAAAAAAAAGAACAAATTTAAAATCAAATGTTCCACTTTGCCAAAAATTCTGATCGGTTGCAAACAGTGTCATGATTTATAAATGTAAATGATTTGGAACTGACATACCTTCATTGTTCTTCAACTTCCAGGTACCGGCTCATTTCGACCCATCCAGTCTACTGTTTCTAAGGCTGCAGTATCTCGTCCCATCGTCCCAAAGGCTGTTCCAACACCAGCCACTAACCATCTGTGCAGTAAGTTTTTAAATACATATAGATACATAGCTTTGAGTTTTTCTACTGTCCCTATTTATTATTTGTATTTGCTAAATTTTAGTATTTGTTTGTCCAAAGTATGTATTTATTACCTGTTAACTTTAATCCAACACAGGATGAACTTGTAGACAAGGTTGGGCCCCAATGGTATTTTATCCTGTATAAAAATACGTTTTTACTACTACTGCTACTACTAGTAGCGAAGTGGTTTAAGGCTCTGAGCTGCAAATCTGGTGACATCCAGCACACCAGACCTGGGTTTGAATCCCACAGCTTCCACTTGCATACTGTGTGACCCTGAGCAAGTCACTTAACTTCCCTGTGCTCCCAGGTCGCTCCTGTAAAAAAAGCTTTCGGCTTAGTGTGCTACTCCTGGTTAAACAACTAAATAAATAGTAGGGTTTCATTTTACCCATATGTTAAAATTTTCCAGAGGCAGCATTTTAACTAACAAAAAAGAGAATACTGTCAGTCTGGTAGAATTTCTTGCCTCCTGGAGCTCTTTGGAAAACCTCAAAGGCCTTTGTCCAACCCTCCTGCCTTTGTTGCCCGTGGAGATGCATCTGATAACTGCTTCAATTATATACTGCTTCAGTGCCTCCCACATAGCATTATCAGTCTATCTCAGTGGTATTTTTCATCAGTTTAGTCACAGCCATCTTTCCTCTGCTGATTAAAATTAGCTTTAATGACGTTTAACATTCAGGCCTTAATTCTGGTGAAGTTGCTGTTCCCCTGTTACCTCCAGTACAGTACCATTATGGTTCTAACCCCAGTCACGTACTGTTTACGCTCTGTGCACCTAACTCCATGGAGACAAATGCCCCGGAGATAGAACCATTCTAGTTATGGAATGTATCATCTTGGTTCAAACTCTGCAGCCACGATTCACTCTGACAGTTGGTCAGATTTGTTTATCTGCCTGAAGAGTTTTATTTTAAGTTATGTGGTATTATTCAAGTACTACTGTGCATTAGAGAGTTATTTTTGGTATTTGATCTCTCTGGTTCCCAATTGAGTCCCAGGATCTGGAGACTATCCTACTGGCTACCAATTTTTTTCCTTTTGGCTACTGTTCCAGAATAAACAACTTTTTAAACTATTTTTACAGTGGTTTCATGTTTTATTGATTGTTACAGGAAGCAGATCGCTTTCCATCCCTGTCTGTGTCCTTTCATCTTAATCTGTACCTGTTAACATGAACTGCGACTTGACCTTTGGCAGAATTTTTTTTTTTTCTCAGTACAAGAGACTTTTTTACTGTTGGGCTCTTGTACTACAGTTGTCTTTTGGGAATCAATTTTTTTAACCAGAATCTCTTCTTGATTGGTATGCCTGAGAGACCTGGGGGACCAAGAGGCTTAAAAAAAATTGAAAAGTTTTTTCAACTCCTGGCAATTGCAGAATGCCATGAGCTCTGTTTAAGGTGTCTGGATCCAGACCACGACTTTACTAATTGTGAGTCCTGTATTATTTTTTGAAACCCAAAACCTTAAAGAAAAGGGTTAAGAAAATGAAGTGATGGGTTCTCAGTCTGCCTCTTTGTCACCAAAAAATAATGAAAAAGGCTCTGAGGGTGTTCTCAGTGAGGGTGGAAAGCATGCATCAGAAAGGTCCACCTCATCATCTACAGCAGCAGCAACTACTGTAAAAGGTGAGAAGAAGAAAGATAAAGCTGCTGAGCCATTTGATAGGCATGGTAAAGATAGCTCAGATACCAGGGTGTCTGAAAGGGGGAGCTCTGATAATAAACAAGCCTTAGAGCAGACACTGGAAACTGTGCCTGCCAAAAAAGAATCCTGAAAAGTCATGGCTGCACCACCTGAATGGAGAAAGGAGCAGACAGATGACACAGAGAAAATGCCCTCATCCGAGGACATATCAAAGATGTAGCATATTTTTAGGCTGTCCAGGCCATGGAAAATTTTAATAATGTGACCCTCCCCCACCGGCTAAGGCTCCAACCTATCTACCTGCAGAGGAGGAGGAAGAAGAGTACTATGTAGAAGAGGAGGAAGGTGACCCCATGGCATCGGAGGGTGCACCTGAGCAAGATTTTAGCTGTCCTCCAAGGCATAATGAGGACTATTCTTTTTCCTCTTTTGTCAGATAGATGCTTGATACTCTAAACATTCTCCCACAGCAGACTGTGGAGGATGAAGAGGATGCTGAATTTATGATCTGGATGGTACCTGCTAGGAGGTTGCTAGTCCCCATAAATAGGCAATATGGCGCAGTGGTTTAAGGCTATGAGCTGCAAACCTGGAGACCTGGGTTTGAATCTCACAGCCCTCACTTGCATACTGTGTGACCCTGAGCAAGTCACTTAACTTCCTTGTGCTCCCAAGTCACACCTGGAATCAAGCTTCAGCTTAGTGTACCTCTCCTGGTTAAACAATTTCCCCTTTCCCCTTCCTCCTTACATAAATCACTTCAGATGGCCATATCAAAAATCCTGTCTGCATCTACCTCAGCTGCAGCCATTGATAGGAAAATTGAAAGAAAATATCAGGTGGGCAGACAGGAGCTGGAATACCTGTATGCCCATCCTGATCATCAGGGTGTAGTACAGGCTGCTGCCTGCATGAGGGCAGGAACTAGGTTCACAAAAAGTCACAAAGCGCAGTGCAAAAGTTAGTCTTGCACTTTGCGTTTGCCCAAGTGTCTAAGGTTGCTATTCTCAGTCGGATAGCACACCTGCAGTGTCAGATTCAGAATGGGGCCAGGTCAGGTCGGCGCTAACCCCACTAGCTCCGACGTGAAGCTGGGAGTATGGCTTCGCAATTTATAGCGCAGGAGTGCTATTCCCAATTCACAAAAGCAACCATGTAAATTAGCCCATTGGGCATGCAAGGTGCTGTGTGGCCACTTGCATGCCCGTTAAGGGCCAGTTTGCACAGGCTGCGCCAGAGCCAAGTGACCCCCTGCCCGATAGACAGTCCTCAGTCCCTGTGGTCCACTGGTCCCTTCACCCACCCGATGCCCTGCCCAGTGTATAAAAAGAGTTTCCCTGGTGTCCAGTGATCTCTTCCCCCCACCCGATGCGCACCCGATCAAATATATATGTTTTCCCTGGTATCTAGTGGTCCTGATGCCCACCTGATCAAATTTATATACTTCCCTGATGTCTAGTGGTTCCCACTCAATCAGTTTTATATATATATGTGTATGTTTTTCCCTGGTGTCCAGTGGTCCATCCCCTCACCCGCATGCTCGATCATTAATTAATATGTCCTGGTGTCCAGTGGCCCTTCCAGCCCAATCCCACATATCAAATAACACCATTCCCTGGTGTCCAATGTCTGCTTCCCCCCCCCCCAATCCTGATCATCACAAGAAATTGATACCATTCCCTGGTGTCTGGGCCCCCCACCCCAGCAGGTAGTGCCCCAACACCCAGTCTCCCCATCCCAACCCTGAGCTGGTGACCGGCACAACCCTTCATAGTCCACCACAGCTGCGTGGTCATCCATGGCGTGAGGAGGGCTGTGTTGGTCACTGGCTCTGGGTCGATGGAGAGGAGGAGCGGGTTGGGGGTCCGCTAGACATCAGGGAATGTTATCAATTTCTTGTATAGGGATCGGAGGGGGCACTGGACACCAGGAATGGTGTTATTTGACATTACGGGATTGGGATGGGGCCACTGGACACCAGGGCATATTAATTAATAATCTTGCATGGGTGCGGTTGGGGAGGGACCAGTGGACACCAGGGAAAAACATAACATATGTGATTGGGTGGGGAGGGACCACTACACCAGGAAACATATATATTTCATCGGGTGGGGGGACCACTACACACCAGGAAAAATATATATTTAAATGGGTGGACATTGGGGGGGGGGAGGAACCACTGCACACCAGGGAAAACATATATATTTGATTGGGCGGGTGGGGGAAGGACCACTGGACACCAGGACACTCTATATATACATTGCACAGGGCATTGGGTGGGGCTAGGGATCACTAGACACCAGGGAAAACATATTTATACAATGGGGTGAAGGAATGACCATTCAAACAAACACTGTTATTTTCACCCCAGTGGAATAAATGGGCTGATGAGGTAGACACTATAGGTATAAATGTAAAATCTTATTTACAGTATACCTATAGTATCTACGACATCAACCTGTTTCTTCTCACAGTGCACGCGTAATCTGTAGCTCCACTCCACCAGCTAGAACCGAAACCACAGCTTCACAGTAAAGTACGGAATCTATGTGTACTACTAAAATATTACAATCACACTCTGAGACCCCTATTATTTTCAGAGCCCAGACTTCCATGCGCTACTTTCCTCAACCTCAAACAATACAAAAAAGCAGCACTTTACACTTCGTAATTTAGAATGCAAACCTTTAAACAGCAGCAGATATCTTCGATCGCTCTTGCTTCACTCTTAAATGCCTTCACTATGCCACCAGCCTACACACCGCAGCACAACATTCCAAACTCACGGAAAAGTACTTTCAAATCATACCTGAAGCTTTACATACTTTAATGAAATGGTGCCCGCTGGAAGGGAGAAATACAGCCACCATATGTTGGTACATATACAGACCTCCCACATAACAATAACAGCCCAGGAAACTCCATGCTGTAACACGTAACGCTGCATAACCAACCAATAAAAAACAAAGCCAAACAAACTCAGGAAAAAATGCGGAAAAGAAACATAAAACTTCTTTCTAACAAATGTATCAGCAGTACTTGCAACATAAAACCTGCAGAATACATGTCCCTATTGTATAAATCGCACACATGATGTGCAGATCGTGGAATATGGAAAATATTCTCACTCCTGCCGAGTGAGGTATGGATATCCCATTGGTGCCTTTGGCTTCGGTGGAGATAGCTATGTCTTCACTCTGCAGAGCAGTATTTTCCATATTCCACTCCTACCCATCATATATTCCTGGGTATATTTGGTCGCTGGGGAGACTACCACGCACTAGGAAAAGTACATCTTTGTCGAGGGTGTCTCTTGCAGCAGGTCATACACTTGGGATATCTGCCGGAGGGTGCTTCTTGCACGGCCGCTTTCTTGAGCAGTGTGCCAGGGGCCACCCATGGTGACGTCAGGGTAGGTACGTGTATAAATACGTGGGTGGCCCTGATGGCTCCTCGTATCTTTTCCTCCTGTTGACCAGTTTGCTCCGACCGCATGCCTCTTCTTACAGCAGTGCTTCAACAATCATTCTGACGATGACTTCAGTACCCTGTACCACCTCCCTCTATGTTGAATCCTGATTCACTCTTTTGCAGTTGCCGCTGTAGTCACATCTACCACTGCAATCGGCACTCCCTCTGCATTCGGTGCCTGGGGCCCTTGCACAGTTACCTTTTGTGCCCATTGTGAAGACTTCAACAAAGCCACTCGTCGATGAAGACTCAAGGAGTCTGAGTCCAGCATCGTGGAGCAGAAGGTGGCTCTCTTAGAAAAGGAGCTTCACACCAGGACTTCCTCGTCACCATTGACGAGCTCCCAGCCACCAAAATCTAAAGACAGGCACCACTCAGGTAAACATAGACACAGGGACAAGGCTTCCAGAGACAAAAGCAGGTCTCCTCATTCATCAGCGGCCTCAGCCTGCTGTCGACTCTGGCCTCTCCTGCTCCATTAGAAAAAACTCAGCGAGTGTTTGCGTTGTCACAAGAGTGGCAGTTAGCCCAGCAAGAGGCCCTGGGACTACCATCGACTAACAGTCTACCCGTCCTGCCAACACCGGAGCTTACCATGGCTTTTTCAGTCCTGGCTCCACATACTCCCCTCCCGTTGACGTCCACTATCTCTCCGTCGATAGCCCAGGTACCGCCGTCTGTCCACATACTCAAGACGGACACAGCCTTTGTTATACTCACAACTTCCAGCATGGGACCAGGTTTGTCGTCGACAGATTTCTCATCGTTGCCCCCTCCGATGAGGCCACCGATTTACCATGGTCTGTTGATGCAGACTCCATCAACACTGAGCTCAGTCAACCTTACAATACCCTACCCACAGCCAAAACCAATTCCTTCTGTTTTGTCGCCTTTGCTTATGGCGATGCCCAGCGTGGTTCATCCACCGTGTCCGGCTCCATCAACTGCGCAATCCATCGACGTGCCTATTATTGTTAAGACAGTGTTGGAGGTGATGCAGTCTATTCAACGGCTACCTCTGACACCCCAATCTGCTCCATCAATGGGGCCCACCAAGAGAACACATCATACTACTATTACTCCTATTTCTCTGCGTCCCTTGGAGGGTAAGGATGATGACTTTTGACTATGTGGAGGAGGATGATGGTGTCCATATGCCCTGTAGCACCTCCACTGTTTCTTCAGCGGGAGAGGACCCCACCATTTATATCCCCCGGTCTCCTCCAGATGACCCCACGTTTATGGAGGTCATGACACAGCTCCAGCAGGACGTGGGCTTCGCCGCCAACGAGCAAGACCAACAGAGGAGAAACTTGGTGGATTATCTGGACCTCCTAGAGGGTTCTGCCACTGTGGTGCCTCCTCTGATTCAAGCCTACAAGGATGGCATCACTGCTGCTTGGCACAGACCACACACTGTTCCTCAGGTGTCTAAGAAGTCTGATAGAAACCTTATTTCTCCACTGCTCCTCAGGCGGACTCAGTTGTAATCAACGCGGCCCATGACAGAACAAAACGTCCCAAACATCTTAGTTCCCTTCCTCCAGATAAGGAATTGAGGAAGTTTGACCTCATGGGAAAGAGGGTCTGTGCATCCTCATTCTTGGCTCTAAGAATTTTAAACTACATGGGACACACGTTAAAACATCAGAAAACTCTCTGGATGGCTGCCATAGAAACAGCTGGGAAATTGCCACAATACCCAGATAAGGATCAACTCCTGGCTACCCTTCGAGCAGGAACCAGCATGAGCCACCACCTCCTCTGGGCAGGCTATGATGCCTTGAATGCTTCTGCCCGCTCCTCTGCAACTGGCGACATGCCTGGCTTAGAGTGTCCCTTTTCACACCCGACATACAACAATCGCTACTAAATGCCCCCTTCCGTGGGCACATGTTATTTGGCAGAGACCTTCAGAACATACTCTGTGAGTTACAAGCCTCTGGCAGGACACTACGTACGGTACATACCATGTACCACTCCCAACCCCATGATCCTCAATGCTGTCAGTTTCGTCGAGCATCTCATAGGCAGAAAGGGGGTGCCAGACAACCCGCCAAGAGGGAGGCCACTTTTCTTGTGCCAGGTGCCTTTGTCCCCATCGCAAGGCCAGTAGGGTTGCCGCATCCGACATCCTTGCCGGACTCCCTTCTGTCTGACTCCATCGACTCCTTCCCAGTGCCTCCTACTGCACCGGAGGCCATGGGAGAATGTTTTTCCCAGCATCTGAAGGCATGGAAGATGATCACAACAGACGAGTGGGTGCTCTAGTTAATCAGTATGAGGCATACCCTAGAACTGCTTGCATATCTCCCTCAAAATCCTCCGAGGGCAATGCACTACCTGCCTGACCACATACCTGTCCTTCTGACAGAGTTGTCTTCTGTCATCCAGAAGAAAGCAATGCAACCAGTACCCCAGACTCCGTGGGAATAGTTTCTATTCACACTTCTTCCTTGTTCCCAAGCACACGGGTGACCTTCGACCAATTCTGGACCTCAGAGGTCTCAGTTTATACATACAATACAAAAAGTTCTGCATGGTAACTTTACTGAGCTGCCTTCCATTATTATACCAAGGGGACTGGATCTGCTCCCTGGGCACGGAAGACGCCTACCTTCATATAAAGATCCACAAAGCCCACCGCCAGTACCTACGCCTCGAACTACTGGGCAATCACTACCAGTTTCGAGCCTTACCATTCGGCCTCTCGTCCGCACCACAAGTATTCGCCAAATGCATAGCCATGGTAGCAGCAGCACTCCAACGTCAGGGTCTCTATATCTTCCCTTAATTGGATAACTGACTCCTTATGGCCTCATCCTGCTAAGATCTGGTACGATCTGTACACCAAACCCTCCACCTATTCTCTCTGTTGCGGTAAGTATGTAATTGTACTTTTCTATCAGGTGGGTGATCAGTTGGGGGGAGGGACCACTGGACACCAGGGAAAGGTTTATGTTATATTGGGCAGGTGATAAGATGGGGGATGGACCACTGGTCATCACGGACTGCTGTGCTGAGGATCAGGTGGGTGGTCCGCAGTACCTCCACCAACCACCAGGCTTCCACAGGATTAAGACAAGGTCTCGGTCGGCAGTATTTGTTCCCTGTAAGGGGACCGTGCAAAAGGCCCCTGTGTGAAGCAAATGCTCTGTGAATCAGACTGCACCGATGTGAAGGTCCCCTCCCCCTCATTTGCATTGTGCCCCTCCACACTTTGCCTGAGTGCAAACCTGGTTTGAGTGCGCAAACCCAGGTTTGTGCCCGGGCAAAGTTTCGGGAATCCTGGCCCAGAAGTTCCCTGCACATGCTTCTGAAAAGGACTCCAAAAAATTGGATGCTGTGGCCAGAAAGGTTTACATGTCAGCTTCTGTGCTTATTAGGCAGGCAAGCGTATTCAGCACATATACCATAGTACCAGAAAGCACTGCTGAGCACATGGCTGGCACTTGCTGATAAAGCAGATGGTGAGCTGGCACAGGATTTGATTGCCACAGCAAGACTGACCCTAGATGCCACTAAACACCATTTCCACCCTGCAGTGGACACCAATGACACTGCTGCTGGAGTCTTTGCTCATGCAGTATCACTAAGAAGATTTTCCTGGTTAAGGACTACCATCCTCTACCAGGATACTCAAACCAAAACCATGGATTTCTCTTTTGAAGGAAATTCACATTTTGGTGACAAAACAGAGGCATATATCAAAAAAGTTGAATACAAAACCACTTACAAGAGCAACAGTGAGAAGGAAAAGACCTTTACCTCCTACAGGCCTTACAGAAGGGAAAGCAGAGGCAGGGAATACTTTCCAAGAGCTTATACTATATACATTTCTTGTGAGTACCAGCCATGAAGAGGCTACAATTAGGGGCAGGAGCAGAAGGGGCACAGAGAGTACTGCTGCTGCAGCAACAGCTCCGAAGCCCTGGCCAAAGCGAAACCCCTGACAGTTCTGTCCAGGTCGCCCACCCATTGCCAGTGGGGGGGTTGGGGTGGAGGGACTGGTCCCCTACATCCAGTAATGAGTAAACATTACCACAGACAACTGGATTCTGGAGATAGTGGGCTGTGGTTTGTCCCTGCTGTTCAAAAGATTTCCCAAGCTGCAGAAGCACAAAAGCTTTCCGGCTCACACTCCCATAGAAAGAATTCTGCTGGAACTGGAAGTTAAGAAATTGTTACTAGCAAATGCAGTAGAAACAGTCCCTGCCTCTTTGTTGGGCAAGGGCCTATTCTTAAGGTACTTTGTGACACACAAGAAAAATGTGGCCACCCATTTTAGATCTCACGAATCCTAATAAGCATATAAAAAAAAGAGAACTTCAGGATGGTCACATTGAGAAGAGTGATGCCATCTTTAGCGTCTGGGCACTGGGTGGCATCACTGGATCTGAAAGGCACCTACTTGCATATCCCAGTCAGGCCTTCCCACAGGAAATCTCTCCGGTTCAAGCTAGTGAACTGCCACTACCAGTTCACAGCTCTTCCCTTCGGCTTCACCTCAGCACCAACTGTATTCACAAAGCGCATTACTGTAGTGGCAGAGAAGGCAGGGTGTGGTTGTTTTTCCGTCCCCAGATGACTGGCTAGACCCAGGGAAAACAGGACAAGAGAGAGTGTGCTCGGATCATGCAGTAGAAAGCACCTTGGAGAATCTGGAATTCTTGAGAAATCTGCAAAAGTCTGAAATCGAACCTGTTCAGGTACTGGACTCATAGGAGCAGAGCTAAACACACTGTAGGGGAGAGCCTTCCTTCTGCAGGCCAGAGTCACAGCTTTGACAGCTACAGCAGAGTCCTTCAATGCAGGCCATCCAAGACCTACAGGGAATTTCCTGCTGTTGCTAGGACACATGGCTACATCCACAGCTGTGGTTCCATGGGCTAGGTTCCAGATGTGACATATCCATTGCCACTTAAAGCAGCAGTACATGAGGTGGTGAAAAGTTTATTTTATACTTTTTTTCATTCTATTTTAGATTGCCCCTTATCTCCTGACTTGTGTGATACCCTTCTTCCCCTCTCTGAGTCTGCTTTGGGTTTTTTGTTTTCACATTTGAAATAATACAAAGAGCACTCCTTTTACTATGGCTGGGACCAGGTTTTCATCATTCTCCGCTGTAGTTGTGCAGTTGTTGTCCCATAAGGTCAGGACACGGTGTCTGCTGCATGCTAGTTCATTATGGCAACAAGAAAAATGATTCCTAAACAGTGGGTATTGAAAAACAACTGACAGCACTGATGAAAATGTGGCCAGAGCCGTATTAAAAGAAGCGCTCCTTTTATTATTTCAGTGGTGCAAAAAAAATGGTAAAGCAGACTCAAAATGTGCAAAAAGGGTATCATACAAGGCAGGAGATAGGTGTAAATCTAAAAAAAAAAAAAAAGGTATAGGTCAAAATTTTCACCGCTGTCATGCACCGCTGCTTTAAGAGACTAGCGGCTTCAGTGATGGGGTCAACTCTTAAAGCTAGTGCCAGTGACAAAAGCACTGGTAGAGTCATTAGAGTGGTGGAAGGATGAAACAACCTCGGAGAGGGCATTCCCTTCTTTCAGCAAGCACCAGCAAGTATTGTTAGTACAGATGCTTCACTCCTGGGGTTTGGCGCCAACCTACAGGACCTTACAGTAAGTGGCACAGGGAGCCCACAGGAATCCCTGGAGCATATCAGTCTCCTGGAACTCAGTGCAGTGCTGCTAGCATTGCAGTCGCTCTCCTCCCAGCTGCAGGGTCTGTCCGTCCAAATCAGACCAGACAATACCACAACAGTGTACTACGTAAACAAAACTGTGTACAGAAGCAGTGAGGATCTTGGGCCTGGCATACTCCTTAGAAGCAAACATTTCTGCGGTGCACCTGCCAGGCAAGGACAATATTCTGGCATACTTCTTAAGTAGAATCAGTCAAGGAAGTCATGAGTGGGCCCTGAACCAGTAGGTTCTGGACACAGTTTTCAGAAGGCGGGACACTTCCAAGAGATAGACATGTTTGCCTCATGGGAATATAATCTGCTTCCAAAGTTTTGTTGCAGACCACCAGCCAGAGGGACAGTCCTAGAAGACACCATGGTTTTGGATTGGACAGGGAGGTTCCTGTATGCCTTCCCACCATTTGCATTCATACAGAAAGTCCTCCTGAAGCTCAGGAAGGAACCTGCAAGAATGATCCTAATAGCCCCAGACTGGGCCAGACAGACCTGGCACTCGGCGTTTCTGGCCCTGTACAGCAAGATTCTAATTGGCCTGCCATTAAGTCACAATCTGCCGACTTAATCCCAGGGCAGGAAAGCATTCCCAAAGACCGGGGTGCACTAGAGAGCCATTTTCCAAGCAGGAAGCAACTCACATGAGCTCTCACAACTCCTGACTGTTTTTTTTTGGGGGGGGGACACTGTAACCCAGACCCTCGAAAGGCCGCAGTCAGCAGCTCACAAGGCCGGGGGAAGCCTCTGAACACACAGCAGCCACTAATTCTACTGGATCGTCTGAGCCCTCGTGGCAGTCTGTGTGGGCCATGGCACTCGAAGATAGAAAAAACTGAAGAAGTTGGAAGCACATGATTCAGCGATTAAGGAGCTCATAGGAATTGTTGCCAATGATGACGAAAGAACCACAATAGCACCGACTGCTGTTTCTACCCTTACCAAAGAAAATGTGCAGCTTTGGGGTCGGCTATTGGACCTTGAGAATGAAATGCATTCTGGCAACATCCGCATCATCTGGGCACAGAGGGAACTCAACTGCTGGGCTTCCTCACAAAATGGTTAACAACAGCAGTTGACTGTGCTGAAGGGGTTTGACTGGACAGTTTGAAAGAAAAAAAAAAGCTTACCATGTTAGCTTCAGGGTCCGACCACAGACACCATCCTAACCTTGTATCATTTTACCTAAAACTTCTGGTACTGAGATTCGAGATCGACTCATTGCTGCAGCACAAGCAGTATACCCATCTAATACTAATGGCTGACATATCAAGTTATACCAGACCTGTCCTTTCAAACCCAGGCCCGGCATAAATGCTTTGATGCCACTCGCCAGTGTCTCCGGGCTCTCGGTATTGTGCGCTCCTTCTTGCTTCTGGCCAGGTTGCATATTACTTACAGAGTTAAAACCTGGCCATTTACTGACCCTGCAGGTCGGTGGCTTCAGAAGATCAAGGTGGAATTTGAGACCAAGACCACAGAGCAAGATACAGCGCAGCTAGACTCTGATGAGGACTGAACTGTACAAACATTCCTTTGGCCTTTTTTTTTCTGGACTTTAGCCTAAATGAGTATTTTCACTTTTAAAAGTTTGTCTTTTATCCCTGGCCACAGGGCATAATACCTGCTGCAGAGTGGGGTGGTGTTGGGGCTGGGTTTTCCGTAGGGGAGATTAAAATGTTTTTACTTGCATTTATCTCTGGGAAGATGGCGGCAGGATTGTGACTGTTCGCCTGCCATTTTGGGAGCTCCACTTGCCTTTTGGCTCTGCACACATCGCAGCAGAGTTTAGGCTAATCCTCGAAATTGCCTTCTGTTTAAGGGCTGCTAGTATTTTCCATGTTTTGCTGGGTTGTATAGCAAAAGTTTCACCAGTGACTTGTGTTATAAATTTTAGTCCAGTGGAGGAGTGGAGAGTTTGGTTGTGGGTTCACTATTCCTTCTACAACTACTTATTTTGAACCAGGTTTAAATAGCAATCTCACGATTGTGTGTTTTGCCCACTAGCTATATGTTCTCCCTATGTAACTACCTAAAACTATTGAAGATGGTTAGTTATTTACTGTGATTTCTTTATTAGGACTACCCCCAGCTCCTGTTGTACAAGATCATATGGCTGACATACTGTGTTTTAACAGTTTCTGTTTATTTTATTTTTTTTATTTATTGAAATTTCGGATAACACCTTTGAGAACAAGCTCATTTCATAGGTTCCACGTCAGGCAAATAATACATATTGGAAAAGTATGAGACGGAGAACAAACAAAACAAGGAATTATACAATACATTAGAAGAGTGTATAACTAGAAACGTTCCAAAACATGTGGCATTGTACAGTGTATGCCAAGGTGCATATTTGATTAGAACCTGAAATTCAAAGGGTCATACTAGATGGGGTGGGGTCTTACGAAATGACCCTTTACAGGAAAATGAGAACAGACTCAGCCTAATATCTAATAATCAACAAGGTAAGGGATGGCATCAGCCCAGGGGCCTCGTCAGAAGTGAGAAGGTATGGGACAAAGCATTTCAAAGGGAGCTTGGAGATATAACGGGGAGGGGGGATAGGGATTCTACAATACTTACTGTATTTCTGTCCCTATTGCCATGTATGAGGACAATTGTTCTAGTTTTTTTGTATGTGCTTCGGAAAACTAACAAAAAAAATACAGGACACTACACCTGTGGGCATGGTTCTTGAAGAGTTAGAATACTCTGGATTTAATCTTTCTAAAGTCCTGAAGGCACTTAGTGTTTCAAGGAAACCAACATCCAGGAAAATAAAAGGCACAACAACCGTAGCTAATTAGTATGAAAACATGGCCTAATGTCTGTTACCTGTAACCACAATAACTTGTAATTAACTTACTGTCAATGCTGGTAGCCTCCCCCTGTCTAAACATGCGTATGTACAAAAAGTCTTAAGTATGCAGCACCAAAGTGTAAATCTCCTGGAACTTCTGTGAATGTCTGAAAATACTGTGTTTGTTCCTACAAATTGCTTTTTAACAGTGTAATGTATCACTGATATGTCCTGTACCTTACAGGCGTTTATGTAACTAGTTCCAGGTTCCCTGAAAAAGTGTCCATTTGGGCCCAGTGGGCCTACCTGGTCAACAGAATGAAATAAATAAATATGTTCCTGTAAGTGGAAGAGATTTTCTTACTGGTGTGCCCCAACAAGAATATTCCCAATAGAAACATGATTGCCTAAAGTCCTGGAATACCTTGTACACCTATAATCTCTAGGCCTAAGGCCTTCCCACTGAAGGTTCACTTAGCAGCAGTGCCTGCCTACAGATCAGCAGGCAAGAGAAAGTTACTGGCCTCACAAGCCATTTTCAAAAGTGTTTTTTAAAAGCCTCATTCATGTGCACCCACTGGTAGGGGACCCAGTCCCATAATGGGATCTTAGTGTCTGCCTTGCCCAGCTAGTGGAGGCTCCATTCGAGACTATGGACACTACTGATCTAAAGTATGTCACGTGAAAAACCCTATTTCTGATTGCTGTGATGTCTGCTAGGATGGTAAGTAAACTGCAAGCCCTTTGCACAGAGTCAAACTAAATAAGCTTCCACAGGTATAATAAAGTGGTCCTTAGAACCAGCAGGACAATCCTACCTTAGGTGGTATCTGAATTCCACCTGAATCAGTCAGCAATCTTTCTGTGCTCTGTCCAGAACACTCCAGTCCAGGTGAGCAAAAATTGCGCAGCCTTGACCTGAAACGAGTTCTGGGTATCTACATGGATCAGACAAAAAATGTCAGGTCCAAGAACACTTCGCTTTTTGTTACCTGTGGTGAGGTTGGAATAAGGTAAACCAGCAACCAGGAGGTCCGTCTCTTGCTGCATAGTCTCTTCCATCCAGTGCTGCTATGAAAAAACTGGAAAATGCCACACAGAGGCTTAAGGGCACACTCCACAAGGGGTACCTCTGCCTCTGTGGCATCCACAAGGGGCATCCCCTTATTAGACATTTGCAAAGCAGCTACCTGGAAAACAATGCACACACTAACAAAGCACTATTACCTGGACATACAGCCCAGGACGGATGCCTCCTTTGAAACTGCTGTCTTGCAGAACCTGTTTCTTAAGTAGGTTCTGGTCTCAGCCTCCCAAGGTACTGTTGTTGAGTCTGCATAGAATGTAGACATTAAGTGAGGGATTTCTGGGGATAGAAGAAAGAATGCTAGGATCGTGGATATGCTGTTCTATCCACACTTGTTGGCATGTCCTTTCCCTTTAAGAATCTTGCCAGAAGGTCTAAAAGCTGGCTCCTGCCACCCACCCACCCACCCAGGTGGTATATCCCTCAGCTTTGCCCCATGATGCTTGATCTTCCTTTCTGCTGAAAGATTCAGGTTCCCTCTTTATCGCTTATGCATTACTGTAGGCCCTGGCGAATAAATCTCTAGATTTACCCAAACTAAAATTCGTTAGAGTTTCTCCTAATCGCTTCACAATCTCGACCGTGATGGAGGACAAGTCCTCACCTGGTTTCCGCCGCTGCCATGCGGGCAAAAGATGTCTCTGACCGACCCACATGCCTCATACATTTATTGCCTGGGTCACGATCATGACACCCAGGCGTGCGAAGTGTGTTGCATGTTTCAGCCAAATGTTTTAGATGATCGCATCGCGCGACTGCAGTTGGGCAGACCGGAAAAACAGAATCCGCCAGTCACATCCAAGGAAGCCAGTTGGAAGTCTCCACAGCTGCAGGGTTTGCTGAGCAGTGGGAGCATATGAAGGCCTTCGAAGAGGAGGCAGCTCGGGCCGCTGCTCGGTCCCCTTCTATGTCAGTCTTCGTCCCGCTCAATCTGGGCTCCATCTTCTCAGGCTCCTTTTGGGAGATGTGCCAGTCCCTCCTACCAAGGGAGAGGGCCACTTGGACACGCCCATCTCTCAGTCCCATAAGAAGGATAAGGAGCAAAAGGAAGGTTCATCTCACCGCCTACATTCTGGGGATCATGAGAGGTCTCGGTCCTAGGAATCTTCTGTCTCTACTTTGGTCGAGGTTGTGACCTTGTCCGCTGGCTTCACAATACCCCCGTCAGGCCAGCCAGCCAGCCAAGACACATGACGATAATCCAGTCAAGAGCATTCTCGAGGCCGGCAACTCCTTGTTCAGGACCCCGGGCCTGACTGGACCCACTGAGGAGGAGACCCAGCCTTCTGGGAACCCCGTCCTGGTCCCTGACCCGGAAGAGCCATAGGTTTCCCCAATGGTCTGAGTCGAGGTCTCAGACCCCTTCGACCAACAGGCAGAAGAAGGCGCATAAGCGCTCTAAAAAGCGGTGCCACCGCAATTCTTCCTCATCCTCCTCGAATGAGGAGAGGCTTCTGCGCAAGCTGCGTCACCACTACGAGGAGTTGATGTGCCAGCAGCTGATTATGTCCGGACATAAGTCGACCCCTGTTTCTTCTCTGTCCATCTCTTGGCTGTCGCCCTGTAGGCCGCCAACTCCTCAGGAGCCGGTCCATACCGTTCCTCCCCTGCAGAGCCAGTCAAGACCCTCCCAACTCAGCCGGAACCGGCCTCTCCACCAGTCGTGGTGGAGCCGCCACATAAGCAGCCTCCTTCTAAGGAGTCACGGCCCATTTCGCGCCTTCCGCACAGGCTGTCTGTCACCCTCACTCCTGACCGTCCCAGGTGAGTGGAAGGCAACTCTGGTGGCCAGCCGATCTAGCCAGAGTCCGAGGACTCCAACCTGCATTCTTGTCCCTTCTACAACAAATCCATAGGGAGTATTTTGATGGAGAAAGGCCCTGCTTCCTTCATGGGTATCCTCAGTCTCATCTCCAAATCCACAGGGATGCCCTTGGAACCCGTTCAGAAATGGGCCGAATACCCCCTCACGGATATTTGGTTGAGGAACTCCACCTTCACGGCAGACACTCGGCACAAACTGACGGACGTCCCTTTCCTGGGTACCAATGTTTTTGGCCCAGGAGTGGACAGTCACCTCTAGCACATAGAGAAGTCCAGTGCCACCTTGGACTCTGTGACTTGGGCTCAGAAGGAATCCCAGGGTTCCAAAAAGCAGAAGAGAAAGCCTTTTCGGCTTTCTGCCCCTGTGTCCAAGCAGCCCAATTTTCAATCGGGGCAAGAGCAGCAGGCTCAACCTTGGCGTCCTCGGCCCAAGTCCGGGCCTCCAGAGGAAGCCTGGTGGTCCCCAAACCGGATCCTCCACCTCCAAGCCTGCACAGTGACGGGATGGGGGTTGCCAACCCCATACCTGTCGCACCAGCTCTGGATCTTCCCGTGGAGGGCCAGCTCCGCCACTTCCTTTCCGCCTGGTCCGCTTTTACAACGGACATGTGGGTCTTGGAAGTGGTCAGCCAAGGACTGCCTCTGGAATTCAGGCAGTACCCACCAAGCCGATCCCGCGCCCCATGGGAGTAATGGTGTCCGTACACACTCAGTCGGCTCTTCAAGACAACATCGCCCAACTCTTCTGCAGGGAGGTGGTGGCCAGAGTCGCGGACCCCCCTGTCAACCCAGGGTTCATTTCCAGGTATTGTCTTGTCCCAAAATGGATATGGGTCTAGCACCCCATTCTAGAGCTGCATGACCTGAACCAGTGTCTCAGGTCCCACACATTCAGGGTGGTAACTCTGTCTCAGGTCATGCCATCTCTTGAGCAGAACATGTGGTTTTGCTCACTGGATCTTCAAGATGCTTTCTTTCATGTCCCGATCCATCCATCTCACTGAAGGTTTCTCCGCATTCGAGCAAAGGGAGCCCTCTTCAAGATCCGAGCCATGCCTTTCAGCCTGTCATTAGCCCCCGGTCTTCACCAAATGCATTGCAGTGGTGGTGGCCCATCTTCAGCGTCGGGTGTGTGTTCATGAGGCAGAGCCGAGATATACCACCGGTGGGTGGAAGAAGCTTTTAGACCTTCCGTCAAGATTCTTAAAGGGAAAGGACATGCCAACGAATGTGGATGAACAACATATACCACTCCTAGAACTACTGTTACAGGTGAGTAACCTGTTTTTACTCACCATAGTAATGTTATTTTTTCTCAGGGATCCCTCACTATGTTTGCACTCCCCACACTGCCTCCCCTTCCAGAAACTGAAAACAGGTTTTCCCAAGAATCGGTTCTTTTCATTAAGGATGCTTAAGCATCTCTATTGCAGTTATTCTACAATTGTAAAGTCTGTATTTTCTTACAGTCCTATGATTCTTAAATTTACATGTCTGCTTCAGTTCAGTGTTTTTCAAAAATTTAAGGTTAAAATGGTGTCAATTTTTGGTAGCCTTTTTAGCTAGTTTTACTAGCCACTGCTCCAGTCTGGCTATATAAACAAATCTGGCCAACTGCCAGAGTGTAGCGTGGCTGTAGAGTTTGAACCAAGATTATAAATTATATAATTAGAATAGGTTCTATCTCCATGGCATCTGTCTCCATGGAGCTAGATGCATAAACATAGCGCGAGATCCTTGAGAAAGAAACATTACTACGGTGAGCAATTTTTTCTTACTTTTACCCACCGGTTCCTCAGTCTTCACTGTTCTGACATTTCATCCTCCGTACTCGTCAGCAGATCAGGAACCTTATCTTCTCTTGCCCCATGCTTCATATGCTGAAGAAACAATCTTATATCAGACAAGAAATTCCTTTGTTTTTTCTTTCTATTTTATAGTCTTGTGAGTGTATTAAATTTTGTACTCTGCCTTTGCCTTCTAAATCTCACCTTTTTTCTTTTGCATTCCATGCCTAATTCTCACTCTAATTTCAGTTTCTTATTATCTATATAACTGAAATACAACTGTCCTCAAATTCCACGATGTTAAAACTACCCTGTTCTCGCATTGTATACGTTTTATGGTTTTATATAATTCTAGTCTTAGAGTAGGAGTCCCACAACTTGCCGCCTTGTGACAGGGCTCCCTCAAGGGAGAGACCAAGAGCCACCTAGAGGGTTGGCTGAGACTTAGGCTGGCGTCATTTGGACAGATTGAGGTTGCAGTCCCCTGGACTGTCATGCTGCAGCAGTCCTGAGAGATTTTTCTTGATTACACCTGTAGAAGCATGACCATGCAGTGATGACGAGATGCTGCAGTACATGCACCCATGCACGGCGTGCCAATGGCAGCTGTCACCTTATGCCCAAGTCTCATGGGCCATGGCTGCTGAGCTCCCAACCTCCGCTAGGACGACCCCCCAGAGGAGGAGAGCAGTCCAGCAAATACTCATCCTACCTCCCTCCATCCATCCTTCTGACACTCCAGGCTCATTCCTGAACTGGAGTTGATAGTGTCACAGGCGGTAGCTCTGCCGCTGAGCGGGCAGGCAGACTGACCCCATTTTATTTTTTTTGTTTGTTTTGTTATATGTATTTATGCTACAAGGGCAGGGCATCTCTCAGAGGTGCCCAATCACCTAACTGGCAGCCTGTCTGAGATTAGAGGATCCATCCCGGTAGAGGCCCTAGAGGACTGGAGGCAGGATGGTCCGGCGCTGGGGATGTGGGCTTGGTCCTTGGAACCCTCATCGCCTCCCATTGTGGTTTCCCCTCTGGAACGTGGATATGCAATGATGTCTTGGCTCAAATGTGCCGATGTTCGCCACCACTCCACCCCCAAGTCACTGCACCGCAAGTTCCTGCGCTACCCCCAGTCTTCATCAGGGGCTGCCAAGGAGCGTCGCAAAGCCTGCATCCCTCCCCAGGGAAGGGAGAGCAGTCCTCTGGATGCTCAGTTCCTTTCCTCCCCCCGCCAACCCCCAACAGCCCGAGTCCGTTCCCGAACCCAGGTCGCCGGTGTGGCGTCCAGCACCTCAACGCCACCTGGCCTGCTCTGACCCCATAGTAAAAGGTGATTTAATTTAACTTGCTAGTTCCAAGTCATGCTGTGCTGTACTTTCTGACCGTCTGTAACATACTGTCACAGTTGTCTTTTTGCCTCCTGTGGTTCCTAATTTCAATCACAGGCTTTCTATAGGGCTCCCATCCCTCCTCACTCCCTCCGTTTCACTTGATGCAGCCCCTTCCTTGACCTATAAAGCAATCCCACCACCCATCTGACCCTCCCTCTCCTTGCTGAAGAGACCATACCCGTCTATGCTTGTGTCACTGCTAAGTCCCTCTCTCTCTCTCTCCACCTGGACTCCATGAGTTCTACAGTGTTGTAGCTCCACTCAGGAAATTAATTGGGCACACATCCATCTTGTTAGCCGCACTACATGCTTTTCCAGCCCCCCACAAGAGCTGACCATTCTGAGTTCTCTGTACATGGCTGTGGCTTGCTGCCTCCCACCCATACCCACCCATCTTACCTTAAAGTCTGTCCCACCACTCTGTCCTCTCATTCCTTCTATGCTCAGCTGAAGCCCGCCTACAGCATATAGGGTTCTTAAGTCCAAGAATGCCTTCCAGCGTGTGAGGAACCTAAAGCCTTGCTCCGTGCCCCAAACACTTTGCCATGCATGTACCTGCCTGATCTACTGCCTTACTGGCCCTACATGTACAGCTTGTATTATCTTGATGGATACTACCTTGGATGTCCTGCTTCTAAGGCTCCTGCCTATGTCCCTTAGTCTACTCTGCAGGACCTCTGGTTTGCACCTGCCTACATCATTGGTGCAACATGTAGCACAATAGTCAATCACAGCCACTTACGTGCTGTGTAAATGAGAGAGAGGGTGGTTTTAGGTTAATTCTAGGAATTGAAAATGTTTTATACCACATTTTGTGGACTTTGAGCGATGCTTCTAATACATTTTAGTGAATCCTAGGAGTCTGTGAATTTATATTATTTTCCTTTGGAGTAGTTTTGTAAGGAAATATTGATCTTGAAAGTTGATTTTGGATAAAACTGCAACCTTTGTGAAAGGAGTTTTGTTTTGTAATGATGCCAGTGTGACTTTGTCGTGTGAATTGGGAGGGCAGAATCAGGTAGTCAAATGTCTGGTAGAAAGTGTTCTTGCTCAAATTAGTGGTCCAGCAATGTATCACTTCCTGCTAGCTGAAATGACCAACGCAGATGCTTTTTCCTTTGGCAGTGTTTCAGACTATATCGGAGTCCAAACTCACTGTCCCACTAGCCAGATATTGGCAGGTTTTGTATTACGCTAATAAGTAGTATTTTCCTTTACTAGCCCTGCTAACTTGTATTGAAAAAACATAATATTTCAGTAAGTACTGCAAGTGAGAGTCAGTGGAAAAGTCTGTTGGGAGATAGGATTTTCCTTGTTACCAGCATTGCTGGCTAGTGGCTGCAAAACTTATTTTTGACCCCTGCTATGTGTTAATTTTATTAACTGCCTTAGGAGGAATGGTACCAGTTAGTTTTGTGGTATCACAGATAATGCCATTCTTACAGAGTTTGATTTTACTTTTTTTGTGTGCCCCCACCCCCCAACCATCATCATTTTCACTGGATCTCTTTTGCCCTTTTTTAGGGGACCTTCTTATCCTATTACCACTTTGCTGGCTTTGAGATGGCCAACATCCTATATGGGATCTTTACTGCCGAATACCAGCCAGCTGTCCCTATAACCTTTTCAGGACCCTAACTGACAGGCATACCTGCTGTTAGGTAACTGACCTGCTGGCTCCCCCTACTTACAACCCCTAACTCAGGCAGTCCTAAAAGTACTGAACCGTGGTTGTGGAGAGCGGCAGGCTACTCCCCTCTCCAGGAGCCACCGTCAGCCACTAGTGAGTCATCTAGAGTAGATATGCAACAGTGACACTACCGCATGTGGTCCCACTGGAGCCTATGATGGTCACCCCTAGGACATGCCACAACTTCCTGACAGACTCTAAAGGACTTCCCAAGAGAGCTGCAGAACCTGGAACTCTGTACCATACGACCAACCTTTTTTTATTTTTACAAATCTTACATTTTTCTTCTTTTTCTTTCCTCCTCAGGTGCAATTGACTTAGCAGCTAAAACTGCAGGCATTTTCCCTGACAGCCCTGTGCCAGTCCTGAGTGCGGAAGGATCGGAAGACATCACACCTTTGTCACCTGATACAGCTTCAGGAAAAGCAGAAGACTTGGCCGCAGCAGGGCAGGACTTGCCTGTGCCCCATCAGAACGGAGTCCCTGCTGCCTCTTCTGTGGTGGGTGTATGCTGACCTCATGGTTACTTGGAGCAAGTGAAGTCTGACATTGGGGAATAGTATCAATGTAGAGAGGGAACAGGAAGTCCGTGCATTAAAGGACAACGTAAAAAAGTGTACAGTTAGTGGTCAGACAGTGGCCCACCAAAATTGCATTGTGCTGGAAGATCGTGGTTTGTCTGGGGCTGGCAGGGGACCAGGAGCATCGCAGAGGTGATGCACTCTGCTCCCAGGACGGGAAGGTGTAGGTTGCCCATCAGCCAACAAAGGTGTGGCAGCGCACGTCCAGTGGAAGGATGTAACCGTGGTAGATTGCATTGTCACTGTTTGGGACTGGGGAAACAGGGGGGACCAGGAATAAAAATAGGGTGCAATCAGATATTCAACACTACAGGACCATTCATATTTGTGAAGAGCAGGAGTAGTATTGGATACTGTCTATCTAGCCTATTGGTCTGTGATACTGACACCAGGTTACATCTAGTCTTTCTCGGTGTCTGCATCAGTTTTGCAGGGTTGGGTTTTTTTACAGATGTTGCTTTCTGAGTAGTGAACATGCATACCAAGTGATTTCTATTCATAAACAATTTTGTGCAGCAGTTGATAAAAAATGCCTCCTGCAGCTGCAGCTTTCCTCTAGCTGGTAAGATGGATGAGCAGCTGTTTCCCCCAGCTGATGCAAATGCCACTTCTTGATAAGCATGTAAGTGACATACAGCTGCCCTGTGACTTGAACCCTCCATCCTCGAAAGCCGAATGCCTCACCTTCGCCATGCACTTGGCACAAATGTGGGATTCAGTGACTTACATACAGACTCGCATGAGGCAGCATGTATGCTACCCTCCAAGCCACGGAGCCAGCCTAAGAGTTTATTTCAAAAAAAATAGTCTAAACATAAAGTAAAAGGTGCTATCTGCCATTGGTGAGTAGCTCCAGTAGACTAGGGGTTATCTTGTGCACTCAGGGTTTGAGAGTTGGACACGGGGGTATTACTGACTGCTTGGTGTATAGTTCTGGATGATGTGACATGCATAGTAGCCTACAAATAAGATATAGATGGAATATAATCTTTTTTGTACATCTTAGAATTTTGATGAAACTTATTACTGAACTTCAAATGTATGGGGAGCCCTTATTATTAACTGAAATCAAGCAGATTACAACCTTGTTATGCCATCAGTATGACATCACTCTGTTGTTAACCCTTCTTGAGTACGTCATATTAATGGTATAACAAAATGGAATGCTCATAACAATGTTCTGTAAAGTAATTCAGTAAAGTAAGTCAATATGTTATTATACAATCTTGGTAGCCCATGCACTATAAAATATAATGTATGGTCTTTGGTTAACAACTGCACTGAAAACACTTCTCAAGGTTGCCATGACATCTGAAAACCTCTCGAGCTGCACTCTTAAGGTTTACAGTGATGTCATGGCAACCTCTCGAAGTGTATACAGTGTGGTTATTAACTAAAGACCGTACATTATCTTCTCTATAATGTATGGTAGAATGTTAACCCACAAAAATCATTATTTCGCAATGTTGTTAACCCATCGATGTGACGTTTTATCCTTGTTAACCCATCAATGGTATATCGCATCGATGGGTTAACAACTGGGAACAGTCTGCACAAATGCGCACATTTTTTCTCTCAGGAACCGACGGATGCACGCAGCGGTGATGAAATGACCGAACGGCCATGGCTGTGACTTATTTAAAAAGTAAGGAGCCCTCTTCAATCTTTCTTGGGACCATACACTACAAAACAGTGAATGGTCCCTCTCTCGGCAACCGGTTACTATTAACCGTCTCAAGGTTGCCATGGCAACTTAAACCTCTCAAGGTTGACATGGTCACCCTGGCGACCTCTCAACAGTTAATAGACCGGTTACCGATAGAGAACCATACATTATCCTCTATGTTTTAAGAACATCCATTGTGGGTGGCCATGGTTTTGTTTGTTTAGAAACTAGGGACAGCAGATCATGAGGAAAAAACATCATGAGGTGTGTTTGGATGATTTTCCCCCCTTTTGGTTATTTAGGTCGGTTTGATATCTTTTCCATATGGGCTTAGGCCTCTCTGTGATCGTGTTTCTCCTGACACTGTCTAACATGGTGTACAGTATTCATCTAGAAATTATTTTTTTTTGTCATCTGTTGTGCTCTTGTGGGCATACGTTTGTACTCACCACAGTGGGATGGTGGTTGAGGTGACCCAAGCAGTATTTTATCATCAGTTGTCCTGTACCAAGTCCAGTGCTTATCCCCAAAGCTGCCAGGCATCCTGTTTTTGTTGGTTTCTTTTTTTTTTTTTTGTAAATGTTCAAGGCTTTCTTGAGACAAAAATCCATCCAGTACGTGTAATAGTTAGGCATATGAAAAATTACATTTTTTACAGATGTACCACTAACAATTACTAAATGCTGTCCCGTGGATAGGCTATTCAGTGTCTGAACTGGATGCAGCAGTTCCTTTTGCTTGTCTCTAACAGGTTAATCAATCCATTCTAGGATCGTGGATATGTTGTTCTATCCACACTTGTTGGCAGATCTGCCTTCCCCTTTAAGATCGCCGGAACGTCTTCAAGCTGGCTCCTCCTGCCCACCTGGGTGGTATAACCCTCGACTCTACTCCATGACACCAAATCTTCCTTTCCGCGGGAAGGTTCAGGTTCCCTCCTTAGCACTCCCGCGTGTAGTAGGCCCTGGCTCTCGAATCTTCGGATTTACTTCCAAAACTTACTTTAAAATTGTTTTTTTTTTTTTTTATTTTTATTTATTCTTTATGGTGCCTGCTCCGCTTTATGCCAGGCATCCACCCGGTCACAGACCGCCAGCTGCGGCATCCCCAGATGAGCTGCACTCCCAGGACCCCCTGGATTACCCCCCAGGGTGGAGACGAGGCACCCCAGCCCTATAGGGCGCCGTGAGCAACAGGATAGGGTGGGAGTCGGCCTGGGGAGCCGATTGCAGCTGTAGGAGCGGGCTTCATTTAGGCAGGTGGAGCAGTCAGATTTTTTCTCCTTCTGTGGGGGGCCGGAACGTGCAATTATGCCAGCGTCCATCCCGCCCCCAGGAACCTTGTGGAAGTTGGTTGCTGTGGCACCCCTGGCCTCCGCTAGGGGTCTCCCATGCACAGACGACGACCCTCATCCTCCCCCCGGAGAAGGAGAGCAGTCGTAGGATGCTCAGTCCTTCTCCCCGGAGCGGCCTCCGGCGGCCGAACCGTTCCCAAACCCGGTCGCCAGCGCCCCAAGTGGAAATCCAACCGCTGCGCCAGTGGGCCCTCTTACTTTAAAACTTATTCGAGTTTCGTCTTCTACCTCTTCCCTTGCTTCCGCGATGGAAGAAAAATCAGTTCGTGGGATTCGCCGGTGCTCCTGTGGGAAGAAGATGTCTTGCAGCAACCCTCACGCCGCGTGCATTTACTGCCTGAGACATGACCACGATCTGCAGGCCTGTGATCACTGTCGGTCCTTTTCTCCGTTGGTTCTGGAAGGCCACGCTGCCCGACTTCAACTAGGGCGACCGGAAAAGCTTTACCCGCCGGTTAAATCTAAGGATGCCCATTGGGTGGTCTCCGCAGCTGAGGGGTCCGCTGAGTAGCTGGAACAGCTCAAGGCCTTTGAGGAGAAGGAGGTGGTCCAGGCCACGGCGGGCTCCTCTTCGGCTTCAGCCTTCATTTCGCTCCAACTGGGATCCTCCTATTCAGCTTCCTTCAGGGAGTTGTGCCAGTCTCTCTCGACCAAGGGAGAGGGCCCTTCTGGGTCGCACGTTTCGCACTACCGCAAGAAGGAGTCGAAGAAGGAAAAGTCGCAACATCAGCGCTCTTGGGACCGGAGCGGTCCCGCTCACAGGAATCTCCTGTTTTGACTTCGGTCAAAGTCGCAGCCGAGGCCGCTGGTTTCACTATGCCCCCATCAGACCAGTCGGCCGAGACGCCTGTCGATGCAGCCGAGATTTTTCTTGAGCTGATCAGCGGGTTGTCACCCGATCCGGCCAACGACTCTTTAGTTAGGACTCCGGTGCTTCCGGTGCCCTCAGACAGGTCGGCTCAGCCTGGGTTGGATCTGCCCGTCGAGCCTGACCAGGAACCATGGGTTTTCCTGACTCCTTCAGAGGTCCTCCGCTGGCCCCGCCGATGGTCTCGGTCTCGTTCCTCTGCCTTGCCGTCGGACAGAACTTGCCGTCACCGGGTGATCTCAATCCCGACACCATGGTAAGCGGCGTCACCGCTATTCGTCTTCATCCTCCTTGGATGAGGAGAGGCGTCGGCGCTATGAAGACCTGATGTAGCAACAGTTTATCCTGACTGGGTCAAAACCGATTCCGGCTTCTACCCTGGCCATTAAGTGGCGTTCGGTCAAGCGACCAGCGTTGGCCACAGTCACCTCCACGGAGGTGCCGGCTAAGACCCCGCCAGCTCAGCTGAAGCCGGCTACTCCACCGATCCGGGAGGAGCCACTGCATGAGCAACCGAAGTCCAGGGCTCCGATCAAGGTATCTCGGTCGGCTCAAGGTTTGCCCCTTCAGTTGTTGGTCAGCCTTACTCCCGACCACCCAAGGCAGGTTGAGGGTGACACAGGTAGTCGCCCGCTTTATGAGGACTCCTTGGAGTCTAAAGACTCCTCGCTGCTCTCCCATCCCATCGACGTTGAGTCTGCTGGGGGTCTTTCCGTCGACGAGGGCTCCACCTCGTTGATGGACATTTGTTGGCTCATTTCCAAATCCACGGGAATGGAGCTCGAGCCTGTTCAGAAATGGGCCAGATATCCCCTTACAGAGATTCTGGACAAAGGGGATAGTCCGATGGAGGCCTTTCCCGTGGTTGAAGCCATTGTGGGCCCAGCCTTGGATCTGTGGCAGCGTCCTGCATCTTGCCCTCTGCCCAGATGGCCCGCAAGTATGTGGTTCCTCTGGGGTCCCTTTCGGGGTTCTCGGAGCACCCCTCAGCGGTGGGGTTGGTGGCAGACTCAGTCTTCCGGCACTCTGGCAATAAGGAGGACGTGGCCAGACCCCCAGACAAGGAATCCAAGCAGCTGCATCACTCCAGGAAAAAGGTCTACGCATATTCCTCTCTCGGCATCCACCAGACCAGCTCGGCCGTTATCATGGTACACTTCTCACATGCCCACTTGGGCTCCCTGGATGAGGTGATTCCTCATCTCCCGGCGGACGTCCGGAACCAGGGTAGGACAATGGCGAAGCAACAACTCCAGACTGCTCTGGATATTGGTAACTCTTGTGCCCATTCGGTTGCAGCTGCAATGATCATGCACAGCTTGGTTGCGCATCTCAAACTTTACCACTGATACGCAACACAAACTGGCAGATGTCCCCTTTTTGTGCATCAGCCTGTTTGGGCCCGGCTTGGAGGGCCAACTCCAGTGTATTGAGAAGTCCAATACCACCTTGGACTCCACCACATCTGCTCAGAAGTACAAGGGATCCAAGTGTCAGAACCATAAGCCCTTTTGTTCGTCCACTCCTGTGGCCAGATCGGCGCAGCAGCAGGGCCAGCAGGCTCAAACTTGACGACCTTGGGCCAAATCTGTGGACGCCTTCATTTGGAAGCCCGGAGGGAGGTCCCGTGGCCCTCCTGCTCCAAGCCTGCGTAGTGATGGTTTGAGGGTGCCTCCCCCCATCCCGTCCACACCTCCTGAGACCTCCTCCGGGGGTGGCTTAGCCACTTCCTTTTCTGCCTGGTCCACTATCACCATGGTCCGTTGGGTTTTGGAAATGGTCGGTCGAGGCCTTCCTCTGGAATTCAAGCAGGCCTCTCCATATCGAGCCCATGCCCCGTGGGGGGATCTGGTGTCCACAGCCACTCAGTCGGCTCTCCGAGATGACATAGAGTAGCAGACCCTCCTTCAGACCCAGAGTTCGTTTCCACGTACTTCCTGGTACCAAAACGGATGGGGGGCTGGCGCCCCATTCTAGATCTGCATGACCTGAACAAGTTCCTCAGGTCCTCACTTTCCGGATGGTAACTCTGGCTCAGATCATACCATCCCTGGAGCAAGACATGTGGTTCTGCTCCTAGATCTCCAGGATGCTCTTTCACGCCACGATCCGTCCCTGCCGACAGTTCCTTCGCTTCCGAGTCAAGGGAACCCTCTACGAGTTCCTAGCCATGCCCTTCAGCCTCTCTTCAGCCCCCAGGGTCTTCACCAAATGCATGGCAGTTGTGGCAGCATTCCTGAGGCGCCAGGGGGTCCAGGTGTACCCTTACCTGGATAACTGGCTGATAGCAGGTCCCTCCAGGCTTGCTTCGACCTTGGTCTCCTGATCAATGAGGCCAAGTCGGAACTCGTGCCCTCGCAGGAGATTCAGTTCATCGGAGCAGAGCTCGGCTCCCGGAGGACAAGGCGGAAGTTCTCTCCTCCTTTGGCCAGTCATTTCTGGTTGGGCAATTGCGCCCTGCCTCGGACTTCCTGCATCTTCTGAGCTACATGGCAGCCTGTACCAGCGTGATCCGATGGGCCCACTGGCATATGCGTTCCCTCCAGTGGGAACTGGCCAGCCAGTGGTCTGAGCACTCATGTCATCTCGACCAGCTGGTCTCTGTGACCCAGAGGATGTGGGACGGCCTCCAGTGGTGGCTCATCCCAGCTCATCTGCAGGGAAGGATCCTGTTTGTCTGCGCCGAGCCAACAGTCATCCGGACGACCGATACCTCTGATGGGTTAGGGTGCCCATCTGGCGGAGCACAGAGCCCACGGGCTATGGTTCCCTCAGGAGTCCTGATATCACATCAACTTGCTGGAGCTCCGAGCAGTTCGGCTAGCCCTGACTGCATTTGCTCCATTCATTCGGGGTCAAGTGGTCCATGTCCAGACGGACAATACCACGACTATGTAATATCTCAACAAGCAGGGCGAGATGCACGCCTTGCCTCTGTGCAAGGAAGCTTTATGCACATGGTCAGTCTTGCTCAGCTTGGAGGCAGATGATCTAGCCATTCACTTGGCAGGAGTCTTGAATCAGCTGGCTGATGCCCTCAGCCGGTTGGGCGAGGCATCTCACGAGTGGTCTCTCCACCAGGAGGTAGTGCAAGATCTGTTCTCCACTGGGGCTTCCCGCAGATGGACCTGTTCGCCTCCAGGGAGAACGCGAAGCTGAGGCTGTACCATACCCGCCCCCCTCAGCAGGGCTCGCTGCAGGGGGATGCCTTCTCGAGGCCGTGGACCCCAGGTCTGTTCTGCACTTTCCCTCCACTCCCCTTGATTCACAAAGTGCCCATCAGCGTCAGGAGGGACAAGGCGCATGTGATTCTGGTAGCCCCAGACTGGCCACGCCATTTCTGTTATCCAGATCTCCTCAGCCTCAGCTCCAGGCTCCCGAGGCGGCTTCCAGCACACCCAGACCTGATCTCCATCAATCGGGGAAGGTTCTCCATCTGGACCTTCAATCCCTGCACCTGACAGCCTGGTTCCTAAGCGGCTAGAGTTCCAAGCCTTGGGTCTCTCCGATGAGGTCCTCAACGTCATTGAGGCTTCCCGTAAGGAATCGACCAGAAAATGCTACACCTTCAAATGGAAGAGATTTTCCATTTGGTGTGAGGGCAAAGGTTTGGACCCATCGTCTTGTCCCGTGGCTAGCATTTTGAACTATCTCTGGTCCCTCTTCCAACAGGGACTTCGGTCGACGACCCTGAAGGTGCACCTGGCAGCCATCTCCGCTTACCGGGTGCTGGCTGGTCAGCAGTCAGTGGCGCAGCAGAAGGTGGTCTGGCGCTTCTTCAAAGGCCTAGATCATATATCCCCTCCGGTGCGTGAACTTCCACCTCTGTGGGATCTACTGCTGGTTTTGGCAAAGCTCATGGGCAAGCCATTCGAACTGATGCACAAGTGTGACATCTTACGTTTGTTGTGAAAGTCCGCCTTCTTGGTGGCTATCATGTCAGCCAGAAGGACTGGGGAGTTACAGGCGCTCTCTATTGAGTCTCGTTACCTGGTCTTCCACAGGGACAAGGTTGTCCTACGCCCCAACCTGAAATTCCTTCTGAAGATGGTGTCGGAACTTCACCTTAACCAGGTGATTACTATGTTGGTGTTTTACCCCAGTTACACCTTGGAGGCCGAGTACAGGCTCCCTACCTTGGACCTGAGATGAACGCTTGAGTACTACAAAGAGCATACGGCGGAAGTTCGGGGAGAGGTTCGCCAGCTGTTTGTCACTGAAGCCGCACCTGGCAGACCTGCAGCCAAGCAGACGATTGGCAGGTGGATCACTTCCTGCATCGATCTCTGCTATAGGTTGGCGGGTAGGGAGCCTCCCATAGGGCTTAAGGCTCATTCCACCCACCATACAGCTGCATCGGTGGCTGCTTTTAGGGATGTCCCTATCCAGGAAATCTGCAGGGCTGCTACCTGGAAGTCAGCACATACACACCTTCATTTCCCATTACCACATCGACCTTGAGTCACACCGGGATGCTGGTTTTGGTACTTCAGTTCTCCAGTCCCTGTTCCCTAAATAGGGGGTGTGCGTCTTGCCTTCCTCCTCCTGGAGAATTGCTGGGAGTCTGCCAACAAGTGTGGATAGAACAACATATCCACGATCCTAGAAAAACAGGTTACTTACCTGTAACAGTAGATCTTCCACGGAATGGTCTCTTGCAGTAAGTCATTACTTCTGGGAGTTCCCGATAGGTGCCGCTTTAACACGGCAGTTCTCCTCTAGCACTATCCACATCAGGGACCACCCACACGACCTCACTTCATGTGCTGTGCCTATAAAAGTGGGTGGTCCATGGTAGTCTCCGTTCATTTTCCCGCCGGCTTCAGCTCTGACAGCAGCGTACTCTTCTGCCAGCAGTCTACGACATGGATTGAACCCATAGCTTGGGGTGCCTGGGCTTCATACACGGCACCATATTCCTATACTCAAACAAGAGTTTTAAGGATGGATGACTCGGGGAGCTCTATTAACAGGCTTCGACAACACTGAGTCCTTTTCAAGAAGCATCAGAATGGAAGATATTTCTTCACCATAAATCCTGCCTGACCGCCCTTCAACGGTCATATATGTTAAACATATATTATCAAAGAGACTTTCTTTGTCAACGGAAGACAAATACCCTGTCAACGGCAGACATTTCTACATCATCTTCATCACAGAACAGACTACAGAGGCTTACACTATATTCCCGTCAACGGATGCAGAATCCCCATCGACGGAGGCCTCCAACAACATTCTACATAGGCTCACGCTATGTTCCCGTCGACGGATGCATAACCCCTGTTGACGGAGGCCTCCAACAACATTCTACAGAGGCTCACACTATGTTCCCGTCGACAGATGCATAATCCCCGTTGACAGAGGCCTCCTGCATGATTCCCGTCGAAGGACACTTCATCCACCGTCGACAGAGGCCTCCTTCATGATTTCTCATCGACGGAATATTTATCCACTATCGATGGAGGCCTCCTACATGATTCTCATCGATGGACCACTCATGCCCCATTGACATAGACCTCCTACATACTTCTCGTTGACGGGAGGTTCATTCCCTATCAACGGAGGCCTCCTACATTCTTCTAATCGGGAAGTTCATTCCCCGTCGACGGAGGCCTCCTGCATGATTCCCGTCGATGGACAGTTCATCCACTGTTGACAGAGGCCTCCTTCATGATTTCTCATCGATGGAATATTCATCCACCGTCAACGGAGGCCTCCTACATGATTCTCATCAACGGACCATTCATGCCCAGTCGACGGAGGCCTCCTACATACTTCTCGTCGATGGGAGGGTCATTCCCCATCAACGAAGGCCTCCTCCAAGACTGTCATCAGTGGTGGCTTCATATAAGAACAAGCCTCTCTCATCAACAGGCGTAACACCACTCATCAATGAGACATATTATTTTCATCTGTTGTCGATGTGAGACATTCCACAGTCGACGGGACATGCTTCCCTTCTTTCATCGTTGACGGCCGATGACCCACCGTCGACGGAGCACAGTTTCTACTAATCATCATAGACGGCTTTCATTCCACCATCTACGGGGCATGATATTCCTTCTTCAAACCATTGGCGGGGATGTTCCCACCATCAGTGGCCAACATTCCACCGTCCACAGACCATGCCTTACTATATATATATATATATATATATATATATATATATATATATATATATATAATAATTATTATTAATGGGAGACATTTTCCATCAACTGAACATTAACATGGTTACATATTCTCATCAACAGGGTGTACCCTTTCAACCGATGTCTCTTGTCTGCCTCCTCTATCAACGAGGGTACAGGGTTTTTTCACATTCATTTACGGAGCAAAAAACCCACCAGTCGACGACGCCAATGTATACAACTATGAGGCTATTTATCAACAAAATATATGGCATATCCCTACTATTCTAAGGGGCTTATTTCATCAACATCAACTTCATATTTTACTACAATCATATCAGATTCTTTGGCGTCCGCTACTCAGGACCCAGAACTGCCTAAGAAGGCATCATACTATCACCTATGCCTTGCAGATAACCTCGCCAGTATTATAGAGGCACACCTCAGGGCAGAAGGTAACATGTTTATCATGTTCATATATACATATTTAATAGAGGTACCACTGATCTTACTTCGAGAAACAGCTCTTGCAGCAGGTTACACCATTAGGACTGAAGCCAGCCAGGCCATGAGACTACAAATTTTCTAGCTAGCAGTATGCAGCGGGACTGCCCCGACGCTCAGGCATCATATAAAAGGGGTGGTCCCAGAATCCCTGAGTTCTTTTCCCCATTGACTCGCCAGCATCGGCCCACGGTCCCACTGTATGCATAACGACTAGAACTTTCAAGTTTTACTACTAAATGTCGGCATCCCAACTCCTCCTTCAGAAGGACATCCTCCAAGTGTGCTCATGCAAACAGATCCCTTCAAGGATCTCCATTCGTCCTGCCTGCGGTGATTAGGCCGAACACTACACCAAGGCCTGTTCCTTTGCCATGGGTTCAATAGTTGCACCTGCCCGTCACCAGAAGGCACTTCAAGGGTTCCTCTTGGAAGAAAAGTTAAAAAGCATGGATCAAGACCCTGCTTCCAGAGGTGAGTCTACCTCCAAGTCCCATAAGCACCGGGACAAGCATCGGGAGAAGGCCAGGTCCAGATCCCCTAACCGGGCCTCAGACTCACGCACCAGCTCAGGCTCCACGCGCTCAGACCGCTCTCTCTCCAGGGCACGCTCTCAGCCCCCTCCAGTAAAGGTCAAGTCTTCAGGCAGCACTTCGGCTTTTCTGCAACCCATCAAAACTTCCAGGCCTTCGGCTTCCTCAACACCCTCCCAGGCCTCCTCGAAGTCTTCAGACCATCACCAGTCCACGTCCTCATCAAAACAAACTTCTTCAGAGAGACTCCAGGACTCCGACGCCAGATCGGCCTCCCAGCCTCCTAGGGGTCCGGATCCCCCTCTCAGGAAGACTAAGGACCTGACGTCCCTAAAACGGACGACGGACCCGAGGCGGGCTTCCGACCCTTCATGGGTCAAACGCCTGTCGGACCAGACGTCGGCTAAGCACCCGACGTCAGTGAGACGTTTGCCGGAGCCGAAGACTGCATCCCCATCACCGGTGGACACCGGTTGCCGGGACTCTACAGAGGAGGACCTGACATTGCCTGATGACCAGGCAGGCGACAGTGAGGACGTCTGGCTTCCACAGGAGCCTTCGCCAAACCCGGAGACACCCTTGGACCCAATACCTGACAGACCACCGCGCCAGGTCCATCGTCCGTATGAATATTCAGGAGGTCAAAAATCTCTTTACCTTTTGGTGAGACACAATAAAGAAGGATGTGATCCCAGTCAAACCTCCTACTCCCCCTCCTCCACCGCAGGGGCCAGCAGGAAGACCACCAACCCCCAAAGAGCACACTCCACCTCCTGGGGAAGATCCAAAGAACGAAGAAGGCCGCCTTCAAGATCTCCCTCAGGGTCTCCGAGTCCTAAGCGACCCAGACGTCGACGGTCCACTCCGCAGAGGGATGATTCTAGACCTGACACCTCAGATACCTCCAGGTCTCCTTCTCCAATCAGCATCCCATCACCTGACCCACAAGACCTGCCCAGGTCACCTCCAGATGATCCCTCCTTTTCCGAAATCATGAGGCACATCCAGGAGAACATGGGATGGGATTCGGAAGATCTCGACCCCGAGAGACAGCGCCTAGCTCGTTACCTTCGGCAGAAGGACTCTAAGGCTGTGGTGGTGCCACCCTTGGTGGACACCTTTGTGGACGTCACCAAGGCTGCGTGGAAGCGTCCACATTCCACCTCCGCAGTGCCGAAGAAAGCTGACTGCCTGCACAGGGCCCCTACAGAGGACCAGTACTTGGCGCAACAACCCCGGGCTGATTCCCTGGTCATTATGGCCTCCCATGATAGGTCTCAACGACCACAGCATCTGAGTACACAGCCACCGGACCAGGAATCCAAGCAGTTGGATGCCCTAGGGAGGCGCATGTATGCGGCTGCTACATGCTCCATCAGGTCGCTGAACTATCTGTGTCATATGGTTCAGTTTCAGAATGCCCTGTGGGAACAGGGTCAGGACCTGGTTGACAAACTACCGGATGGCGAGCAGAAGGTGGAGCTCTTGAACCACCTCCGCACAGGGTCAGACGTGGGGACCCAAGTGTTAAGAGCTGCATATGATTCTGCGGACTCGTCCGCCAGGGGCGCAGCTTCAGGCATCTGTCTCCGGAGACACTCCTGGCTCCGTGTCTCCAGTTTTAACCCGGATGTACAGAAGAGTATCATGGACATCCCTTATAACGGAGAGGTCCTGTTTGGTGAACCCTCTGAAAAGGTCATCACCAAACTTCAGGACGCCGGGAAGGCAGCAAGGTCTGTACAGGCCATGTACAGACCCAAATCTGGTTCCTTTTGTAGGAACCAGAACCGTTTTCGCGGCTGGCAACGACAGCAGCCACGCCCGCCAACAGCAAAGGGGCACCTTCCATCGTGAAGCTTCCAACTAAATCTTCTCCAGGCCGAGGTCAGCGGTATGCCAAACTGCCCAGCTCGTGGGGGCAATGCCGCCACAGCATGACTCCTTCCCGGCCCCCACCCCTCCTCTGGATCAACGGGCAGAAAAGGTCAGGGGTCGCATCGCTCGCCACTTTTCAGGGTGGCAGTCAATTACTGCCGACTGGTGGGTCCTTCAAATGGCCAAGAGAGGTCACTTTATAGAATTCCTCGACCAACCACCTTCAAGACCTCCCCTGCTTTCCCGTTATTCAGGTCAGCATGCACTGCTCATACAGCAGGAGGTACTCGCGCTTCTTGGAAAGGAAGCTATAGAGCACATACCGAGGAACCAGAGAGGTGCAGGTTACTATTCCCACTTCTTTCTGGTTCCCAAAAAAGACAGGGGAACTCCGTCCGATACTGGATCTCAGCGATCTCAACGCTTCGGTCCTCTACAAACGCTTCCGCATGGTGACCCTTCCCGGTTTGATACCCATGCTCAAGCAGGGCGCTTCCTAGCGCCCTTGGACATGCAGGATGCCTACCTGCACATACCCATTGCTCGAGCACACAGGAAAGTTCTTGTGCTTCAAGTTTCTAGGTCGCCATTATCAGTTCCGAGTCCTCCCTTTCGGACTGTCATCGGCACCTCAGGTGTTTACGAAGTGCATGGCAGTCATAGCGGCGGCTCTAAGGAGACAAGGCCACTGTGTGTTCCCCCACTTGGATGACTGGCTTCTCATGGCACCCTCTCGGGAGGCTCTGATGTCCACAATTCACTGTACTTGGTCCCTGTTCGGGACGTTGGACATTATTATCAATCAGGAGAAGTCACACCTGGTTCCGTCACAGAATCTGCAGTTCATAGACACAGTCCTGGGCATCGTCCAGGGGAGAGCTTTTCTGCCCCAGGACCGAGCAGAACACATCAGATCCCTCATCAGGGACATCTCGGCAAAGAAGACAGTCCCAGCCGGACTGGTCCTTTGCCTACCCGGACACATGGCTGCAGCCATTGCAACAGTCCCGCTAGCCCATCTCCACATGCGGGTGACCCAGTGGATGTTACGGGTTCAGTGGAATCAGAAGCAAGACCATTTGCAGCTTCCAATTCGGATCACGAATGCCGTAATCCAGGATTGGCAATGGTGGCTAGATTCAAAGAACCTATTGGCGGGGGTTCCCTTCATTGCGCCATCTCCAATTGTGACGCTCTCCACGGACGCCTCAGGGTTCGGTTGGGGAGCACACCTTGACGGGGTCAGGTCTCAGGGCTCGTGGACACCCCAGGAAGCTCATCTCCACATAATTATCTTGGAAATGAGAGCAGTTCTTTATGCCCTGCAGGCCTTCCAGTCGGAGAGCCCACCGGGTACTCTCCTGTTACAAACAGACAATACCGCGGTGATGTATTACCTCAACAAACAAGGAGGCACCCATTCCTACCCGCTTTGCAGGGAGGCCATGAGGGTGTGGGACTGGGTCCTACAACACGGCACAAACCTCATTGCTGTTCATGTCCCAGGAGTGGACAACGTCATCACAGACAGCCTGAGCCGCTCTCAGGCCAGGATCCACGAGTGGAAACTACTCCAGGAGGTAGTAGAGGATCTGTTTCACAGATGGGGCACACCAGAGTTAGACCTTTTTGCGTCCCCATCCAACGCAAAACTGCCCAATTTCTGCTCACTAGATCCAGGGCCTGGTGTTTTCTGGCGAGACGCGTTGTCCCTCTCCTGGACAGGCAGATTCCTCTACGCGTTTCCTCCCTTCCCATTGATCTAGAGGGTCCTTTTGAAACTCCGCAGAGAGCAGGCGACACTGATATTTATCACGCCTTTTTGGTCCAGACAGATTTGGTTCCCTCTGCTACACCAGCTGTCCCAGGAACCTCCGGTGCCTCTGCCAAACAGCTCTCACTTATTGTCCCAGGAGGCAGGTTCTTTGGTCCATCTGGACCTTCGCTCTCTGAACCTGCATGCCTGGCTCCTAGAGACATAGCTATCATGCAGTACGGGGTCTCGCAAGAGGTAGCAGATGTTCTACCGGCTGCTAGAAAACCAGCCACTCATGTCACATACACCATGAAATGGCACAGATTTTGCCTCTGGGCTCAATCATGAGGACTTTCCCCCGATGGATTGTCCGGAAAGGTCGGTCCTGGATTACCTCCTGTCTCTCTTCCAGGCAGGCTTGGCCTACTCCTCTATTAAAGTCACCTTTGTGCCATCTCAGCCTATCATACACCTATAGGCCGACATCCCATAACTCAGTTGGACACAGCACGAGCCTTACTGAGAACTTACCGTAACAGTATATCTTCGAGGGGAGCTCTTGCAGCAGGCGCTGCTTTCCCGCTCTTCATCCCTCGAATGAGGTGTTCAGCACATCATCTATAGGCTTCGGCTTCTTTCTCTCGTTATGGTCTCATGGACCTTGCTGGGAACTGGTGTGGAGCTGTCCGCCCTTTCAGATTGTGACTGACGCCGGGGTGGAGCCGACATCAGGGGGTGGTCCCTGTTGGTTATTGCTAGCTAAGAATTTTTCCGGTGGGTCCTAAGGGCTGCGGCATTAGTCCTGATGGTTATAGCCTGCTGCAAGAGCTCCTCTCAAAGATCTACTGTTACAGTAAGTTCTTACGTAACTGTACTTTACGGGTGAGTAATCTGTTTTTGTGTCCTATGCCTTTTCAACATTAGCAAACTAGTAAACAGTTTGTAACTGATACTTGCCACGTTCAGTATTACATACACGAGATCTGCAAGAAAGGAAAAACATGGTGTAATTATTTTATTTATTTATTTAAGAAGTTTTAACAGGAAAGTTACACTGAGCTGTTATCAGCTCATTTCCAGATGTGTCCTGGGGGAGGTGAAAGAAAAGAAAACAGAACAGATCCAAGGTGCAGGGTACAAAAAATATACAGCAGTATGGAAATAAGTAGAACCTACACAAACTGCAAGAAAACATTTCCAAATAAAAATCCCCATTCAGTGAATTATAAAACCAGCAGAAGAAGATTAAACTGTGAGCAACAAAACACTAATATGAGGAGTAGTAGGGAATATTGACTGATTAACTGGAGGAGAGGGGATAAGCTAGTGTCAGTGTAGGGAGGAAGGCTGGTGACAGAAATCCACCCCAGCATCGGAAACAGCTGCAGGAGTGAGTAGAGAAATCGCGGAGGAGAGATTTCAGAGCAAGAAGGGAAGGAGCAGAGTGAATGGAAGGGGGAAGAGAGAGACCCACATTTTATGGAAGCAGACTGAGAAGGCAGCTTGGCCAGGAGTAGATTTCATTGGTGGGACAGCAAGAGAGCAAAAGCACAGTAATTGTTCCAGTACTGGTGTGCCTTCAAGGTCTTCTAACATATTAGCATAGGTAGCTGTCATTTGTTGAGCAAATCTGATGCAGTAATAACACGCTGGAAAATTTTAGAGATGGTAAACCTGGATAATATATAATATTATGCAGCACAATGCAGAGTTTGTTCCATGAAAGAACCAGGCCAAGACATGGAATAGCAGCTGGGGAGATAACCAAACAGAGCTGGGTAGGATACAAGGCTAAGGCACAAACCTGTAAAGAAAAGTAGGCACAGAATTAATTACAGACTAGTTGGTTCCTGAAAAATTGGATAGGAGCATGAAAGTGTGTACTGTATGGTGTAATGTAATGCACTTAATAGATTGTACAAGAATGCTGTGTATGACCTTAAGAAAAACTGCACTGTTGGAGTGATATACTACATAACAAAAAAGAATATATACATATATTTTTTTACTTTCTTTATTCCCTCCAGGGGGGGGTGTTGCCTGTGGTTCCACCCCATCCGCCTGGACCCGTGGCACTCCCAGTGCCCTTGCTCGACCCCCTCCTCCGTTCCTCTCACAGGCTGCTTCACAGCGGGTACTTATCCCACCACTGTGGAAGCCGGGGTCAATATCCAGGAGGAGCATCCCGAGTCAGAGTGGTGTGGTGCCGACAGGACCGAACATCATCGTGCGCACTGGAGGGTTTTCCATGTATTGGTTCCCCCCATGGCATGGGCGTGCAGTGGTGTCAGTGATGCAGCTGTGCACACTGCACGCCTGACGTCTGTCCATGCTGACCCCACAGTGAACCGCCATATGCACCGACCCCCAGCCACCAGCAGGAGCTAGCGCAGCCGCGGTTGTCCCTTCCCGGAGGAGGAGAGCAGTCTTGGGACACTCACTCCTCCTCCCCTGGCTGACTCTCCGACATCCGGAGGTCGCTGCCGACTCCCGGGTTTGTTGGCGTGGCGTGAGGTGTAACATCCAGTGCCTCAGCCTACAGCACAACCAGGCCAATAAAAATAAATTATTTAAAAAAAAAAAAAAATGTGATGCTGAGTGGATCCATGCCATGATCTCTTCCATGTTCTTAATTTTTTTTTTTTTTTTACAATCAGTATGCCAGTCTGACGTTGTTGGACTAGTGCCTTGCATCCATCTTTGGGTGATTTCCTTCAGAGCTGCTGGCAGCATAATATTTTATAAATAGTGCGTTGCATTCTCTCATAGCCCCTTAGGCAGACCCAGGTGTAGACCATGTAGGTCTCTGTATAGTTAGGGCTTTTCTTTTAGACTGAGCTTCTGCGGTACACCTGCCCAGACTGGCTTTGTAATGTGGCAGTTCCAATATGTATGTAAGGGTGTCTCTCTTTCTCCTCACCACCTCCAGCACAAATTTATACTAACGTACTAAAATGCCAGCAGAATAGGGCTAACGGTCTTTTCTACGGTTTGCTTGTTTGGTCAGCCCCACCCTGGGAGCTGACCTTGCTGCCCCTCACCTTTCTCTGGCTTCTCCTTCCCAGTTCCGGATATTCTCGCTGCATTGGATTTTGCTTCCAGAACCCTTCCCCTATACCTGTCCCACCCCCTCTTGAACCCCTCCACCAGCCCCCCAGGCAGCACATTCCATGGCTCCACCACCCTCTCAGTGAAGTAGCACCTTCTCATTTCTCCCCGGAATCTTCCCCCCTCCAGCTTCCACCCATGCCCTCTAGTGGCGACCTCCTCCTTCCTTCGAAGCACCCTGACTGTTCCTCCCCTGTTTACCCCCTTCATGTACCTGAAGACCTTTATCATGTCCCCCCGGTCCCTTCGCTCTTCCAATGTGTACATATTTAGCTCTTCGAGCCTCTTCTCATAGGTCCTGTCCCCCAGCCCCAAATCATTTTGTTGCCCTCCTCTGGACCCTGCCCAGGAGTTTAATGTCCCTCTTAAGTGTGGCTTCCAAAACTGCACGCAGTACTGGGTGCGGCCTCACCAAGCAGTTATACAGAGGGAGTATCACTTCCTCCTTCTGAGGTGATCCCCTAGCGATGCATCCCAGCATCCTGTTGGCCTTGGCTGCTGCCCTCCTACAAGTCTCCGAGTTGTTCATCTTGACATCCACCACCACCCCCAGGTCCCTCTCAGCCATCGAGACTTGTAGCACCCCCGGTGTACACTTGGCCCGGGTTTCTGGCCGCCAGGTGCAGTACCTTGCATTTCCCTGCATTGAACCTCAGCTTCCACTTTCTAGACCATCTTTCCAGAGCCTCCAGGTCCCCCTGTATGGCCACCCTCCACTCCTCCCCATCCACCACCGCCCCCAGTTTTGAGCCATCCGCAAAGAGACTCATCTCACTCCTGATACCTGTCCTTATGTCAGAGATGTAGGCGTTGAACAGGAGGGGCCCAAGGACTGATCCCTGTGGGACCCCACTAATGACCCTCCTTGGGGATGAGACTATTCCGCCAACTACGACCTTCTGAGAATATAACCTATATGTTTCGTTCTGTCTGCGGTTAGAAAGTACCTACTAACCATTTTCAGCAAAATTCCTTCCAGCTCCCAAAAGGGGTCATTTTATAAGTGGGCTGTCCTGTTTGGTTCCATGCTTTTTGAGGTATTGTGGTGTGGACTTTCCTTTTCACATTTCCCCTGTATTTGCCTTACTTCCTTCAGATACATTTCTGTATTTGGTTTCTCATACAATATGAAGACTAAGTGCTTACTGTCCTCCTGCAGAGAGCTTGCTCTCACTATTTTCAGTACTGCCTGCTGATCCTCAAATAAGCTCCCTTTGTTTTCCGGCCTGTTTATAAAGGCCTGCACATGCAGAAACCTAAAGTGGTCAGTGTGTGGTACATTAAAATAATAAGCTGCCTTTGGTATGTATGAAAGCCACCACTCAGCTAATAGAGGTTCTGTTAGCTCTGCCAGTCTTTTAAAATATTTCACACGAACAGGTATATAATCCACTATCTGTTTCAGAAATTCCCAACTGACCTCACAGTTGTGACACCACATCTTTTGACATGGTAAGCACTATGATGTCTTGAGTGCAGGATGAAGTCAAATTCTGAGGATAGCTTATTATACTGACTCCATGAAACAGTAAGTAAAATGTGCTGCAAAATGTGGGGAAGACTGTTGTTCTTCACTAAACAAAGCAAATTACACTTTTTCTTGTTCTTCTCTAGCAGGACCCACCAGTGCTTCCTTTGTCAGAACCGTCCAAGTCAGCGCTCCAGAATGGCTTGTCCTCTCCATCTGTAGGCACGAGCACAGTCCTATCTCCTCCGAACGTTGCCACCCTGCTGGATATTTCTCTGCCTGGACCCCCCGAGGATGTTCTTTCTCAGGGAGAACCGGCCACTGAGATCAGTGATTCCATCATTGAAATTGCGATTAACTCGGCTCAGTATGGTAAGCAGAAAAAAGGGAGTATTTTAAGTACTTAAAATGAAAATTCTGTGCTGGCCCGTGGCGCTTGAGGGTTGAGGCTCTGACGCCACACCTCGCACTACACAGAGCACCCGTGTTTGGGAACGAGCCTGGCCACTTGTGGTCGATAGGGAGAGGGACTGAACGTCCGAAGGACTGCTTTCTCTCGGGGAGGGGACTAGTTGTCCTATTTTGCTGACTGCCCTCTGGCGGTGGCTAGAGGCAGTAGGGGTCGGGAGGCTGCCGATGTCCTTGCATCGGCAGGGAGGCCAGGCGAAATAGGAAAAGCGAGCCTAACAGGCACGATGATGGTTTGCCGCCTCCGGAGCAGTCCCTCGATTCTGGATTAGATCTCCGAAGGGGGAGAAGCCGCAACCTCCTCCTGTCCCGCTGGGAACTACCATGGGCCAACATGGGAGCCAAGGGACTAGAGAGAAAGTCCTCCAATCCGAGGGCTATAGCTACCTGCCAGGGCTAAGGAGGAAAACTATGAATTAAAAAAAAAGGAAGAAAATTCGTAAATTAACTGAGCCCTAAAATGGACATATTATTGGTATTTTATATATATATATATATATATATATATATATATATATATATATATATATATATATATATATACACTTTTGTATATACATCTGTAGGTAAAATATAACATAACTGCAGCTTTCTCCACTGGCACACATAACTCCCCCATCTGGTCTGGCAACCATCCAGCCAAACCACTAACCTGCAGCCGTTACGTCCTCTGTATCTTCATCCCTCCTCTCACCCATTTCAGGGCTCCTGGGAAGGAAGGTCCACCCTTCCTGATGAATGGAATCCTGTGGAGCCAAAGTGCACTGAGACGGTCTTGCATATGGTGGACAGTGTTTTTCGTGTATTTCGTTTGTCCTCCCACATGGTGGTGCCACACAGCCTTTTAGTGTGACCTTGAATGTCCATAGCGTCCTCTGGGTGGAACAAGCTTCTTGGCCTGCCACAGAGGTCACTACGGCAGCATTATGCAACGCCACCCATTCATGGGCTAGGAAGGCTATGCCACGTGCAGCACGTATCCAGCCGCTCAAATGTCTCGAACCCAAGTCGCTGGCTTGGCAACCCGTCAGGGCCTGTGGGCAGTCCACATTTGTTCATTCTTAATCCAGTTATGAATTTATGGCCTTTTAATACATATTCTTAGTTTATTTTATTTTATTTATTGAAATGTTTCACCAGGAAGGCACATTGCACAAGTTTCTCGTCGACCGGTGTGACCTGGGGGGTAGGGGGTACAGTAGGGTGTGACAATAGACGTTCAGTTAACATTTGTCATAACTGTGGTAACATTTACATTAGCATTAAAAGACACAACATTTTACATTTGTGGAGAGGATTACAGAATAAGAATTTAACATGACCGAGAGTGATGCATACAGTAATACATATAGTAATACATACACTAATAAATTCTGCCAGGCAGGGCAGGAAGTGCAGTTGTTCAGATCTGAGTGAGCAAAAACCCATTTAAGTGCTGAGAAGTAGGGGGTGTGGAGAGAGCAGGGGAGGTAAGGAGTCAGAGGAGTGGGGGGGTATAAGGGGAGTGGGCTTTGGGCTGGGGTGCAGCCTAGAGCTGGCCCCTCCAGGGTGCTGAGAACCCTGCCAGGGGCTGACACATGGCAGCCAGGAGGAGGGGGAGTAAGGAAGGAAGGAAGGAAGAGTGGGGGGGGGTGATGAAGGGGAAATAGATTTGGTAAGGGGAGAGGAGAAGACATGAGGGAGGGAGGGATTTTTGCAAGTAGCAAAGAAGGCTTTGAAGGGGAACTACTTTGGGGTTAAAACAGGAACAGTTTACTGAGAGGTAGTTGTGTAAGGCAGAAGCTAGGGATTGAGAGGTGGAGGAATGTTGTATTTTGGGGGCAGGTCAAATTTGGGGGGAAGCAATGGGTAAAGCCTGATTGACCAATAAGGGTGGAATGGCAGGGGACCAGCAGAGTGCGTATGTCAGCAGATCTAAGGGAGTGGGAAGGAGGATGGGGAGGGAAGAGGGAGCATGACAGGTAGGGAGGAAGGTCTCCTAGCCAGAATGTGGAAGTGAGTTTTGCGCAGTGTACGAGGCATCTGTTAGCCCGTGGGGAAAAGAACAATGCATGGAGCAGGTCACAATGATGAGTGCAGGGAAGAGCATCAAGGGCAAAGCGGCAGAAGGAGTTAAAGAGAGAGTGCAAGCTGGTTAAAGAGGATTTGGGAGCAGCACCATAGACTACATCCCAGTAGTCGGAAATGGGGAGAACCATCTTCTGGACAAGTTTGCACTGTGCTGTAGGAGGGATGCAACTACGGTATCTAAATAAGGCACCAAGCTTGGGGCACAGTTTTTTCAGAATGGCATCAGTATGGCTAGAGAAGCTGAGGTGCTGGTCCAGCCAGACCCCAAGGTATCTGAAGGAAGAGATGTCCTCAAGGATTCTTAACAGAGTTAGTATCATTAGTACCTTTTACTTCATGTTTATGATACTTCTCGTTACCTTTTTCTCTCATGACCTTTGCCCTCCATCTCAGTCTTCTTCAACTGTTTAACTCTGCGGGACAGGTTAGCTTAATGTGAAAGGCTCTACAGTATGTATACTGTGATGGTGCAGCTTGTATACCTGTAGAGTCTTCTCCCTGGCAGTATGGATTGATGTTTTGAAATGTAAAAAAAAAAAAAGAGAATCACTGTTTGTAGTGTGTGTCTCCTAGGAAAACTGGAGTTGGGTGTGTTCATACCCATTATCAGACCAACCTGTATGTAAGAAATAACACACTCCAGGTAAGTCCCATTAGAAACATAGAATGTGACGGCAGATAAGGACCGCTTGGCCCACCCAGTCTGCCCATTTCCCTACCTACTGGATAAGCTGCAGATCCTAGTTAACCAGCAGCCTACTTCTTCCTACCCCCACCCCCCAGAATTGCCTTATGACTATCCCATGCATGCTTGAATTCCACCACTGATTTTGACTCCACAACCTCCTCCGGAAGGCCATTCCATGCATCCACAACCCTCTCTGTGAAAAAATACCTCCTTAAATTACCTCTGAGCCGCCTCTATCTTCAAATTGTGCCCTTGTTCTTGCACACCTCTTTTTTGAAAGATGCTACCCTCTTGACTTTGTTGATTCCCTTGAGGTACTTGAAAGTTTCTATCATGTCCCCTCCTCCTCCTTTCCTCGAGGCTATACATATTAAGCTCCTTAAGTCTCTCTTCATATGTCCTCCGGTGCAGACCCTGCACCATTTTAGTTGCCCTCCTCTGGACAGCTTCCATCCTGTCTATGTCTTTATGGAGATTGGGTCTCCAGAACTGCACACAGTACTCCAGATGGGGTCTCACCAGCTGTCTGTACAGAGGGATAATAACTTCCTGTTTTCTACTGGTGATGCCTCTCCCTATGCATCCCAGTATCCCCACAGCCCTCCTTGCTGCCTTCTCACATTGCTTGCCCATTGTGTTGATATATGTGGATACCTTGAGGACATTGCATGCACCTCATGCTTGGAACCACCAAAGGTGTCTATATATCTAGCTCAGGCCTTCGGTTCTGTAAAATCAACAGCAGTGCACTCAAAGGGATGAAAAACAAGGGGTGGCAGAAATAAAGTTGAACTGTGAAAGCTAGCTTAGTAAACATTCATGAAAGTGTAGCACAGGATACTTCGATGCTTCACGTCCAAGAATGAGGCAAAGCACTGGGGTATCCTATGCTAAACTTTCATTAGTTTTAATTAAACTAGCTTTTGCAGTTCAACTTTCTTGCTACCACTTGTGTTTTTCATCCCTTTGAATGTGCCATTGTTTGACTGTGCTTGTTAGAGCAAGAGCACATGACGTAATACATAGCAGTATATCACATTCTCACTGGGGGGGGAATAGTCTTCTGATTTATGTCATATGTCTTTTGACTGCCAGTTGCAGCTCTTTGCACCCAAAGCTGCAGGAACGGAGCTTGGAGTGTTCAAACTGTATAGTTTATTGAATTAATGCTAGCTAGGCAGATAAACATCCACTTTCCTCAATCAGGACACTAAACCTTTTGCTTTTCCTGCCCAGGACATTGTCAAAGCCTTTGCTGAATGCACTATAATCAATGCCAGTGGTTCCAGTTTCTGCTGCCACATAAGCCTTTGCTCTGCATGATCTGAACTAACTGTAAGTAGTACAGTTCCATGTGATAACGGCAAGTGCAAAACGGTGAAGAAAAAAACCACGATGGATGAACACCGGAGCCACATACAGCGAGCACACAAAAACATTGATCACTGAAACAGCAAAAAGAGTGCCACAGTGACTGTTTGCGCGGGGGCTTTGCCCAACCCCATCCCCTTTGCAGGGGGCTTTGCCCCACACACACACACACCCTTACTATAGAGAACCAACTCCGGGGGGGACGTAACTCGGGGAAGGGGGAAGCCATAAGTCGCCGAAATGGCAAGCACTGTCAGTGCCTCATCGCCGGAATGACAACCACTGTTTTGCTGTCTTGGTTTTTGTCCTTGCCATGTTTTGACAGGACACCAACTAGTACACATTGTTTTGGAAGCCATCTAATCTTTCTTTGCTGTGGGTTGCAGAGCAGATAGTTTCCAGGCTATAAAAACAGTTAATCTTCTTACTAAGTAAGTTGTGAACGCCCTACAAACATCTAAGTAGGGAAACTGTTTTTCCTCTGACCTTGGTCTGTTCAGGCAGAAAAAAAGAACAGATTGACCTCTTGATCATCAAGAAAAAAACTGTAAATGCCTTAAAAACGAAAATGCAAGTTGTAGCACAAAAAGAAAGGAGAGGCTCCTTATGTGACAGAATCTGGATCTCTCAAATTTCGACGCACAGAAAAAATAGCTGCTAGAAAGTAGGTCTTGATAGATGAGCTATCTTCCGAAACCTGTGATAATGGTTCAAAAAAGGGACTGACAAAGCACATGCAGAACCACATGAAGATCCCTTGGAGATGCTGAGGATCTAGAAGCTACACTGATTTGCTGAATGCTTTAAAATGTCTATTTACATTTGTGTGGGATCCCAGGCCATATCTCACGAGGGATCCCAAGAGTGCTCTCAGTACATGGACCTGAATTCACAGGTTGCTGGATGGAAGAACTTTGTCCATAAAATTTTTGAGAGTTGTAATCGTCAATCTTCTGGCCTACCCATTGAAGTTTATCCAAATCCTGTCATGGGTTATGGATATAGACAGCTTCCTAGAAGATTTGTCTGTTTACCATCTTTTCCAAATAACCTAATGTGAAGAATCTTCTCCACTCAGTAGCCAGACAGTTAACCGTAGCTGAAACAGACTCGGGTGGAGCACTTGTCCCTGGCTCAGGATATCCCATTGAAGCAGGAGTCAGTACCTTCCCAACTGTCAGGTTGACTAGATCAGAGCTATCAGAGATAATGCTCAGTGAGATGCATACATTTTCTGGAGGAATCGATAGAAATGTGTAAGCTTTTTGCAGGTCTGACAGTTCAGACATTGCATCCAGTGCCTTTGCCGCAGGAATCTGGATACATGCAGTAGCTGTAAAAACATCTTGATCTGAGCCTTGTATCTGAAGCGAACAGTACAATGTCTGGGGTCCTGAGCTATTGATACACATGCTGAAACACTTGCCGATTCATTATTTCCCCAGCTGAACATACTCCAGGCATGGCCAAGCTGCCTGGGAACTTGGTTCCCCTGCCACCCGAATGGCTGAAAGGATTCCAGACTGGTTTCCGTCCAGTGTTTAACTTGTACACCTTTATCAGCCTCATTTCACTTCTTGTGCTGCCTGTTTCATTCATGTAAACGACAGTCACCGTATTCTGGCCTTTGCTTTAACTGACCTTCAACTGATCTGATTTAGGAGTGGCTCAACTCCAGTGGCTCTCATTTGTGGGACATCCATCTGGAGATTCTGATTCCCCAGAATAACAAGCACTGCTCCAGTACCTGATCTAGGACTGCACTCAGCCCACCATGCTGGCATCTGGCCCAAGAATCTTCTCTGAAAGGTGGAGATAGAGGCAAGCCACTTTGGGTGGTCTCTGTTTTCTCCTACCATTCTAGGGACATCTGTATAGGGTGCAGAATCCATACTGAGACCTGGTACTGCTCAGAGACTGGGAAACGAGATGGAAAATGAACCTTTAGGGATCTCATATTTAGTGTGGACAGTGAGACCATCTCAATGGGGTTATCGGCGGGCCCATAATCTGTAAGCATTTGTGGGCTGATACAGTTCTCTGTGTTCTGAACTGATGAATCTGTTTCTCCATTCTTGGTTTTGATAGGAACACTAGAACCAGACCTTTGCAAATAACATGTTCCTGGTGTAACTACTCCATATTGAGGAATTCCGACTATTAATGGCAAATATCTTTATATTTTTTTCTTTTTCTTGTAAGTTATACTAAGATTAAATTCTTTGCTTGAAAAAGCCTTATAAATAGTTAAAATAAAAATGGTTCCAAATTTCGTGTGAACCCTGTAGAATCTGTGGTATCCTAGGACTGATATGTGAGCTAATGATCTAGACACTGACAGATGATCATAGAGCGAAGTTACACATAATCACCCTCCCTCAGAGGAGAACCATGATCATCCCTAGGACTTCATGAAAACTCTTAGGCTAAGGTCAGCTGAAGAGGAGAGTCTGGTAATAAAGTGGTGCTCATAAATTTTTAACCTCAGAAATATGTAAAGATGGGCCAGGCCACCGGTGCAGCGGTAGGGTTACTGCTCGAGACGCAGTCAACCCAGGTTCAGGAACAAGTCCAGGCCATCGGAGGGCCAGCTTGGGGGGGGACAGTAGAGCATCCCATCAATGCTCTCTTTGGGGGCTGTCTCCACTGCATTACTGCCACCTGGGTGCACATGGGTGGTGGTGCAGGGATTGGCAGCTTACGGGGGCCTTGAGCACAGCTCAGGACTGACTGCATCAGGATTCCCGGCATCTAGTCCCCTTGTGTGCTCCCTATAGGGGAGCAGGACAAACAGAAAAAAGAAAATGGAGGCGCAGGATCAGGAGGATGAAGCCTCTGCTAGCCCACCACTTCCACCATGTCATCATCCATCAGGGAATGCCACCAGCCTTCACCTCTGCCTTGGGTGGCCAAATGTCTGCAGACGGGAGACGCCATGGAGCTGAAAATGTACCCCAGCCCCTCGGTGGGCAAGCAGGGGAGGGGGCAGCACAGGGGTGTGTTGCGGGTGGACTGGGGGTCCCATTGGATGGTTGGTGGACCTCGGCAGGAAGGTGTAAGGGCTCTGAGGCAGTAGGTGGAAACAGGCCTCAATCTGGCTCGAAGCCCAGGCGCATAAACCAACTTTGGGGGCTTCGGGCCAGGAGTCTAAGGGAAGTGGTGAATCAGCATATGCAGATATGCAGCAGATGAATACATGTAGACCAGGAAATTGCTATGGGCACTCTATTTTTAATCTAACCAGTCTGACAAAAGAATCTTGGGATCTAAGATTGAGGATCAGGTGAGCCTCCTGAATTCTTAGGGACTTCACAGTAAACTGTGTAGAAACTTGTGCTTGGGACATTGCTGTGGTGTACTGTCCACACTTCTGGCAGGATCCTTTCCCTTTAAGCAGTGGGCCGAAGGTCTTCAAGCTGGCTCCTCCCACCCACCCAGATGGTATCCTCCTTGGCATTGCCCTGTGATGTCGGATCTTCCTTTCTTCTGGAAGTTTCAGGTTCCCTCCATCCGAGCTCTGCACTAGTTGCAGGTCCTAACTTTTCTGACACTGTTTTTCAGTCTTTGAGACTTTGGTTCGCAAATTTTGACACTACTTTGCTACCTAAATGGATCGCGAGGATGCCAAAGCTGGTCCCGACTTTAAGAGGTGCTCGGTCTGCAATCAGAAGATGTCACAAACCAACCCGGACTCCACATGTGTTCACTACCTAGGGCTTGAGCATGACCCATAGGCTTGCAGTCTGTGCCAAACCCTTCAGTCCTCCACTTTGGAGGACCACTATGCCCACCTTGTGTTAGGCCTCCCAGACAAATGGGACCCCTGATCAAATCAAAAGGCGCTTGTAGGCTGATCTTGGCAGCCACCGATTCAGCCACGCAGCTCACCGCTTTCGAGGAGGCGGTGGCCCAGGCCACTTCACCTTTGTCGTCTGCCTTGGGTTTGGTGGGCTTGGGCACCTCCTTCACGGGGGCATTCCGGGACTTGTAAGTCCCTTTTTGCTCTCAAGAGAGGGCTGTCCCCGAGATTACAAGCAGGGCAAATCTAAAAAAAAAATCCAGCCACAGGTCTTAGGATCGAGAGAGGTCCCATTCCTCTCATTCCCGCGCTTCTGTGGGCTTAGCAGCTGTCACGCCTTCAGCTTCAGTCGACAGTTTATCCCAAGTCCAGGGCACTAGCCCCACAGAAACCCCATCTGGCTTGTTGGCTGAGACATGAGACAACCAGCCAGTGGACCCGTTGTCGCCAGACAGGGGGGGTGACTCCTTATCCAGGACTTTGGTTCTGACTGCTGTCACTCAGGAGGGGCTGGTTCATCCTACTGACCCAGTAGTCTCCCCCAAGAAATCTAACCCCTTGGGAGCTTCTAGGCATCCTTTGCCTGCCCCTTCTTCATTGCACTATTCTTGATAACGTCTCCCACTTCAAATACCTTGAACTCACTCTAGACCTCTCACTTGACTTTGCCCAACACATTGTCAAATATGTGCAGGTCAGTAAACCTCAGACGGCGTGGTCTTTAAAACTATATATGCCCCTGCCCAAAAGGTCATTGCTCATTCTGTACTTCTTCCTACCCTTACTTATTGCACTGCAGTGTACACCAAGACTACTAAAACTCTTCTTCAAAGATGGGACACAGCCTACAACAATATTTGTTGCTTTGCTCTATCATCATATTGTCTTACCCATCGCTGTTGGCTTTATAGTGAACTAAATGGCTGTCCACTGATGCATACAGCTCATATGCCCTTGGCACTATCACTGATAACATTGTTCATACTGGAATTCCTTCTTCTCTTGCCTCTCTTCTGTCTTCCCCCTCCCTCCCTTACCCTTTTTAATCTGGTGAGCAGTCCGTACTTTCAATCCCAAGACACCTTACAAATATGGGCACCCAGTCCTTTTCCTATGCTGCACCTAAGCTTTGGAACTCACTGCCAGTTTTTTTCTTTATTTTTTTTATTTTATTTAAACAGCAGTTTGGAAAACCTTTGAGCCATAGGCTCATTTACAAAGGTACCTTGTCACAGTAAGACAAACCAAAATACACAGTATAGCAGTACAACACATAAGTATAACAGTTTTCATCAGACTCTACGTCTCATGGTCACTTTAAAAAGGAACTTCACTGTTCTCTACCTCCCGTTCTTGTGACTGCTCTCCCACTATGTAATTTCTTGCCCTGCCAGGACACCTCTTGTCCCTCACCCTTTACTCTTCTAGGTGCTCCTGTAGTATCTCTTCTCCCACCCCCCAACTACTGCCTATACCTCCTCTGCACTTGCGCTCAGCTATTTTTCCTGTTTTAGTAATTGTATCCCTACACTTGTGGCTGCATATTCTCCTCTTCCAGCTACAATATAATATAGCAGTTTTTTTTTTTTACTTTGAGTTTTGATTTTTTGATGCTTTAATTTCTTGTCTGCATTGATTTTGACATATTGCTCTAGACTATAATTTGTATGTTTTGTTCATTTTGACTGAAGTGTTTTGAGCACACACCAACCTCTAGAGAGGGACACCAGACCAGATAGCTCATATCAAATCGTCATTTTACTAAAGATGAAAAAGACAGACCACAATTCTTTTATCTGGAGCACCACATTCTCAGTGCTCACTCTTTTTGTCTTCATGTTTTGTTCATTATAGCTTGCACAGGCAATTCTGCTGTTGTTTCTCTATTTTATGTATTACCGTGACACTTTAACTGCTTTGTATACCCAATTTGCATTCTTTTGTTCTCGACTGTATTATGACTACTGATTCTATTTTGTTTTATACTCACCCAGGTCGTGCCTGGAAATAGGCATATACTATGTCTAGTGTACTTACCCGGTGACCAAAAAATAAATAGTATAAATTGCTCCACCTGATCTCTGAATCCACCAGCATCCCACTAGAACCTGTTCAGAAGCAGGCTAAGTATCCCCTCACAGAGCTCTTGGAAAAGGGATTACTCTCCTGGGGTTGCTTTCCCCTTGGCAGAGGCCATCCTGGACCCAGTCTTGGAGCTGTGGCAGCATCCAGCCTCTTGCCCCTCACCCTTGTCCTGTATGATCCAGAAGTACGTGGACTTTGTGCGAATTCACCATTCATCCTTTGGCCGAAGGTTTGATCGCAGATTCCATTTTCAGATGCTCAGACAGCATCGGGGATGTTGGCAAACCCCTCCGATAAAGAGTCTAAGAAGCTCTCCCTAGGTCTTCGGCAGATCAGTACTGCGGTTATAATGGTTAGCTCTTCCCATGCTCTTTTGGACACTTTGAACCAGGTTATTCCCTGTCTTCCCGCTGATCTTGCTGCTGGTTAAATTGGTCCCAGATCAGGGTCGAGTCATGGCCATACAACCGCTCCAGATGGCCCTGAACATTGGAGACTCCTGTGCCAGGTCCGTGGCCACAGCAGTGGCCATGCGGTGCTGTGCGTGGCTGAGGCGTTTGACCTTTATGGCTGACACTCTGCTTAAATTGATTAATGTCCCTTTTTTGGGTACCAGCCTTTTCGGTCCTGGTGTCGATGGGCATCTCATGTGCATTGAGAAGTCCAGTGCCACTTTGGGCTCAATCGCATCCTTCCAGAAGGATGCCAAGGGGGTGAAAACAGTGGAAGAAGCCCTTTAAGTTTCAGTCCCATTCCTCGACTGCTGCTCGCCCACCACAGCCCCAACTGGGGCATCATCAGGCCTTGTGGTACAAGCCCAAGCCAACCCCTTCTGGCACAGGAAGACCCAGGGGCCAGGGTTCGGGGCCCTCCCCAGCTTCCATCTCTGGAGCCGCCACTAACCCTGTCCAGTGACTGGTCAGGGGTGTCCCCCCTCCCACCCATCCAGCCTTGACTGGGACTGCCTGTTGGGGGCTAGCTCTGCTGTTTCACTTCCGGCTGGTCCCATTTCACCTGGGACCAGTGGGTGCTCAAAGTGTTAGGTTGGGGATTAACTGTAGAGTTCGAGGATCTTCTGCCCTTCAGGAGGAAATCACCAGACTTCTGCAGAAGAATGCTGTGTCCCATGTCCTGGCTTCCATGGCCAGTCCAGGGTTCGTCTCCAGATGCTTGTTGGTTCCGAAACAGACGAGGGCTTTGTGCCCCATACTGGATCTGCACAACCTCAACAAGTATCTGAGGCTACGCAAGTTTGGAATGGTCACCCTGAATTTGTATCACTTCATCCCTGGAGCAGAGTTCTGCTCCCTGGACCTTCAGGATGCCTTCTTCCACATCCCCATTCATCCATCCTACTGGCGGTTCCTGCAGTTCTGCTCAGAGGGTACCCTATGTGAGTTCCAGGCCATGCCATTTGGTCTTTCCTCAGCGCCCAGGGTCTTCACCAAATGCATCACAGTGGTGGCAGCCTTCCTGCAGCACCAAGGTGTCCGAGTATACCCTTATCTAGACAACTGGCTGATTGTGGGTTCCTCCAAGGCAGAGGTGGAGTGGTCCAGTGACCTGGCCCTCCAGACCTGCTCAGCCTTAAGCCTCTTGGTCAGCACAGCCATGTCAGAACTCATCCCCTCCCAGGTGTTTCACTTCATCAGGCCAGGGCCCGCTTCCTGGCAGACAGGGCAGAGGACCTTACCTCCTTTGCCTGCTCATTTAGGGTTGGGCAGTCACGCCCTGTCCAGGACTTTCTGCACCTCTTGGTATAAATGGCAGCTTACAGCAGCATGGTCCAGTGGGCCCACTAGCAAATGAGCCCCCTGCAGTGGGAACTGGCCCACCAGTAGTCTCAGTGCCTTGGGCACCTGGACCATTTGGTTAGGGTGACTCAGCTGATGTGGGATGCCATTCAGTGGTGGCTTGTCCCAGTACATCTGCAGGAAGGAGTCCTGTTTGTCCTCCTGGAACTGACGGTCGCACTCATGATGGACGCCTCTCTGTCGGGATGGGGAGCACACCTGGGGGACCATAGAGCCTACAGGATCTGGACCGGGGGGGGGCCTTGTCGCATCGATTTGCTGGAGCTCCATGCAGTGCGCCTTGCTCTGATGCCTTCGCTCCTGTAGTATGGGGTCAGATGGTTCAGGTCCAGATGGACAACACAACCGCCATGTACTGCCTCAACAGTCAGGGTGGGATGCATTCCTTTACATTGTGCTGGGAAGCTCTCAGTACCTGGACCCTCGTCCGCAGCCTGGACGCCAACCTTCAAGCGATCCATGTGGCCGGTGGGTGAGGCATCTCACGAGTGGCCCTTCATGAGGATGAGGTGGTCAGTCACCTGTTCTCCCTCTGGGGCTCTCCTCTGATCAACCTGTTTGCCTCCTGGGAGAATGGGGGCTGTTCTGCGCCCGCACTCCCTCAGTGCGGGACACTGATGAGGGATGCCTTCGTTAGGCCCTGGACTCAAGGTCTCCTGTATGCCTTCCTTCCCTTCCCCCTTATCAACAAGGTGTTGCTCAAGGTGTAGAGGGACAAGGCCCAGATGTTCCTGGTGGCCATTGCTACACCTTCAAATGGAAAATTGTTTCCATTGGGTGTCAGTGCAAGGAGCTAGACTCCTTGTCCTGCCCATTGGCTGCCATCTTGGAATACTTGTGGTCCCTCTTCCAGTCAGCAACCCTCAGAGTGCACCTAGCTGCCGTCTCGGCTTACCAGGTGCAGGCAGGTACGCCAATGGTGGTGTAGGATAAGTTGGTTGGGCACTTTTTCAAAGGCCTTGACAACTTGTCCCCACCAGTGCATGAACCGCCACCACCTTGGGACTTGTTGCTGGTTTTGGCGATGCTCATGGACAAGCCATTCGAACCCATGCACAAGTGTCACATCTCCCACCTGTCATGGGAGACCACTTTCTTGGTGGCTATCACATCCACTAGAAAAATTATTGAGCTCCAGGTGCTCTCGGTGGAGTCTCCCTATCTGGTCTTCCACAAGGACAAAGATGTCCTCCATCCCAACCCGAAGTTCCTCCCGAAGTTTGTTTCGGAGTTTCACCTTAACCAGGTGATGGATCTCCTGGTGTATTTCACCACTCCAACCTTGGAGGCCAATCACAGGCTCCATACGTTGAAGCTGAGGCAAATGCTCACTTATTATAAGGAGCATACGACTGGAATTCTGGGAGTGGTTCACCAGCTCTTTGTTACCTACACTAAAGCCGCGCCTGGCAGACCGGCAGTTAAGCGGATGATTGGCAGGTGGATAGTCTCCTACATCGACCTGTCCCTATCCAGTAAATCTGCAGGGCTGCTACCTGGAAGTCAGCACACACCTTCATCTCCCACTACCACATCAGCCTTGAGTCATGCTGGGATGCTGGTTTTGGGGCATCGGTTCTCCAATCTCTGTTCCCTAAATAAGGGGGTGTGCGCCTTGGCCCTCCTCCTGGAGAACAGCTCGGAATCTGCCCGGAGTGTGGATAGTACACCATATCCATGTCCGTAGAAATGAGGTTTACTCACCTGTAACCATAGTTCTAGGAGTGGTATATGATGTACATCCATACAACCCATTCGACCTCCCTTGACAAGTGGCACAGCTTCTTGCTTCCAGCATGCAAGATCTAACGTCATAGGGCAGTGCTGAGGAGGATACCACTCGGGTGAGTGGGAGAAACCTGCTTGAAGACCTTCCAGCCTCTGCTTAAAGGGAAAGGATCCTGCCAGAAGTCTGGAGGTATACCATATACTACTCCTAGAACTACGGATCTTACTTCGAGTGGGAACTCTTGCAGCAGGCTATAACCATTAGGACTAACTCCGCGGGCCTTAGGACCCACCGGAAAAAAAACGTAGCTAGCAGTACCTAGCAGGGATCGGCCCCCAACGTCGGCTCCACCCTGACATCGGTCACGCCATAAAAGGGGGCAGATCCCGGCTCGACCTCAAGTTAGTTTCCCGCCGAGACCCGCTCACATTGGGAAAGTCTTGGCGCTTGTTTCCAGCAGTTACAGCGAAAGTTTCTTAGAATTTCTTCAAAATTTCTTTTTTTCCTCGCCTTTGCAGTTCAGCTGTCTTATGTCTTTGCTGTCATCAGTCTCTTCTTCCGGGCCTAAGAAGACTTAAGTGCACATGTGGCCACCAGATCCCATCAAAGGACAGCCATGCAAAGTGCGTCTTCTGCCTGGCACCAGACCATGACAGTGCAGCTTGCAAGATCTGCAGAGGCTTCACCAGCAGGTCGTGCATCTGACGCCTGAAGGCCCTCAAAGCCCACCTGTTAGAACAACAGATGGATGTCCTGCAAACCTTGGAGAACAAGGGAAAGCACCGGGACAAGTCCTGTAAGTGGTCCAGAGACAAGGACCGTAGCCGTTCTCATCACCGGTCCCGTTCCTGCTCTCCTCCCAGGAAAGCCTCGTCTTCTCCCTGCTCGGGCACCCCCAACCACCTGAAGCATCCTCACAAGGAGGATTCCTCCAAGTTGAGCCTTCCCGCCAAGGATCTGACATCAGTCAAGGCGGGAGCTTCAGGGGAGAAGCCCTCCAAACCTAAGGTTGCGCCGCTGAGCGTCTCTTCCGTCCAGAAGGACTTTTCAGAAGCCTCTTCGGCGCAAGCCTTGGCCCCGCCCAAGAAGGCCTCAGCTTTTCCCAGTTCGGGCAAGCACTCTAAGAATCCAGACACCCAGGCCAAACCCTCTTTGGAGCCCCACTGTCTGGTTCCGGCCTCTACGAAATCTACGCCGACTGAGGTACCTGATGCAGAAGACACTCCTGCGGAGGGGGTGCCGGTTAATGTTCCGTCGCTAGTCCCTAGATCTTCCACCCCACAGAGCTCTTCAGGGGACTCCTCATGCCCTGCCAGATCATCCGGCTTCTCCGGTCCCCTTGTTAGATACAGCGGCTTCGGTATTCAACAAGGAGGAGTTGCAGGAACTCTCCTCCTTCTGGTGGAGTAAGGTAAAGAAGGAGGAGACTCTACCAAAGCCGGACCCAACACCGGTTCCTGATTGGCCGGACAACTAGGAGCCTGAGGGTCTACTACTCGGTTCCCAGGAGAAGACCCCCGAGTGGCCTAATCCCCACTGTCCTTCGGGCGCTTGTTCCCAGTCTGAGGACCGTCTGCGCCCTTCCCAATTGGGCAACCGTCATCAGTCCCGGCCCATGGGCAGATCCTGCAGCCACCGTAGATCTTCTTCCAGGCAGGCTTGCTCCTCTTCCCAACGCCGGTCCTCACTCCATTGTCGGTTGGCTAGTCACCGACGCTCGAGTGAGGGTAGTCCAAGATACAGTTCAGGCTCCTCTCAGCCTAGTAGCAGGTGGTCTTCTTCCTCTTCCTTGTCTTTCCCAGGTGTTGGGGGTTTCCCTTGGGATAAGGACCAACCCTGCTCACCTCCTGATGATCTAATTTTTTACAGATGTCATGAGGCACATCCAGGCCTCTAATGAGTGGGAGATAGAGGACCTGGATCCAGAATGCCGGCGACTGGCCCGTTACCTGAGGTAGAAGGAGCCCAAGCCTCTTGTGGTGCCTCCTTTGGAGGATACTTTCCAAGATCTTACCAGGATAACTTGGAAGCATCTTGCATCAGTCCCGGCAGTTCCAAAGAAGTCAGACAGGCTTTACAAGGCCCTGAGGGATGAGCCTTTTTTGGCAGAACACCTTCAAGTGGATTCTTCTGTTATCACGGCTGCCCATGACAAATCCAAGCTGCCCAAGTATCTCAGCTCTCAGCCCCTGACCAGGAATCCCGTTATTTGGACCAGGTGGGCAAGAAGGTCTGCTCTGCCTCCACCTGCTCCATTCGCTCCCTGAACTTCCTCATGCATATGGTCCAGTACCAGAATGCACTTTGGGAGAGGGGCCAAGAGCTGGCCAGTGCCTTACCAGACTCCAATCAGAAGACTGAGCTCCTGGATATTCTGAAATCAGGCTCGGACGTAGGCACGCATGTCCTTCGTGCCTTGTAAGACACTGCAGATATGGCAGCCAGAGCATAATCATCAGGTGTTTGTCTCCAGCGCCATGCCTGGTTGAGAGTATCAGGTTTTCACCAGAATCTGCAGTCCGGAATCCGGGACCTCCCATTCCAGGGTTCTGTCCTCTTTGGGCAGGAGACAGTGGCTCTCATCTCTCGTCTTCAGGAGTCGGGCAAGTCTATCTGGTCCATCCGACAGATGTATCAAGGGGACCAGAAACGTGCTAGATGTCGGCCTTTTCGTAAGCCCTCAAGCCCGTAGCAGTCAGCAAGGTCAGAGAGGTGACTTCAAGAGGAAAGCCGGCAACCAGCATCCTGGAGGTGCTCCTTTTCGAGGCCCAAAGACCTCCCCAGCCTCTCTGCCCACCCCCGGTTCCGCCCAGTGACTCCCTTTCGACCCCCCCAGAGGAGGTACCAGGGGAGGTGGTGGGGGAGTCGCTTCTTCCTTCATCTGGAGGGATGGAGCTCCATAACAGCGGACCAGTGGGTCCTGGACATTATAAGGAGGGGACATATGCTGGAGTTCACCGAAAACCCTCCAGAAACCCCACCAAGGTCCTCCAGGTATCCTCCTCCTCATATTCCCCTTACAGAAGGAGAGATTCAGGCCCTCTTGCAAAAAAAGTCGATAGAACCAGTTCCTTTGCAGCAGCGAGGAAGGGGGTATTACTTCCACTTCTTCCTGGTTCCAAAAAAGACGCAAGACCTTTGGCCCATCCTGGACCTCGATTCTCTACATGTCTGTATCGAATACCGGAGGTTCAGGATGGTGACCTTTCCAGGTCTCATTCCTGTGCTTCATCAGGGAGACTGGCTCTGTTCCCTGGTTATGCAAGATGCGTATATGCACATCGGGGTCCCTCCCCCAACAGGAAGTACTTGAGGTTTCACTTCCAGGGGGAGCACTATCAATTTCGGGTTCTTCCGTTCGGCCTATCCTCCACTCCTTGAGTCTTCACCAAGTGTCTGGCAGTGGTAGCTGCGGCTGTAAGGCGCCAGGAACATTACGTTTTCCCTTACCGCGACGATTGGCCGCTCTCGGCCTCGTCAAGGATGCATCTTCTTCAAGCTCTCTAAGACACTTATACTCTGTTGCAAGACATGAGGAACAGCTTGAACCTTCCAAAGTCTTCCCCAGAGCCCAGCTAAAGACTCTTCTTTATTACAGCGATCCTTCATTTGGTCCAGGGCATGGCTTTTCTTCCTCCAGAGAGAGATCGCTGCGGAAGATAGCCGGATCAGTCCTAGTAACCCCTCAGGTCCAGACCAGGACCTTCCTCAGACTTCTGGGGCACATGGCGGCGGTCATCCCTGTCACTCCTTTGGCCCGCCTCCACATGAGGGTCCCACAGTGGATGCTCAGGGTGCAGTGGGATCAAAGCTCTGATGGCGTAGGGACCACATGGTCAGGATCACAGAGCCAATCAGGAGGACCCTGCTTTGGTGGTTGGACCCCCTCAATCTGAAGAAAGGGGTCCCCTTCCATCAGGAGCCCCCAAGTCAGACTCTAACAATAGATGCATCCGATTTGGGGTGGGGGCGCACCTAGGGGTCCACTGAACCTAAGGGGTCTGGACTCCAGAGGAGCGCATCCTACACATCAATGTTATGGAAGTGTGAGCGGTCCTCGATGCTCTAAAAGCTTTTCAAGAGGACCTTGTCCCAGGCTCTCTTCTCGTTTAGATGGACAACATGGCAGTCTTTTACATCAACAAGCAAGGGGGGGGACTCACTCCTACCCCCTGTGCAGGGAGGTGATGAGAGTCTGGTACTGGGCATTGGAGCGTCACATTTGTCTGTCTACAGTGCATGTTCCAGGCACCCAAAATGACTTGGCAGACAGCCTAAGCAGGTCTCAGGCCAAGGCGCAAGAGTGGGAGTTGGCTATAGTCAGTAGCGGACCAGCTCTTCGGCACTTGGGGTCGTCAAGAGCTGGACCTCTTTCCATCTCCGCACAATGCAAAACTGCCAGTTTTCTGCTCGCGAGAGCACGTGCCTGGTGTTTTCTGGCCAGACACATTGTCCCCTTGTTGGGCAGGGAGGTTTCTTTATGCCTTCTCTTTCATTCAGAGAGTCGTATTGAAACTCTAGGCCGAGGGGGCCCGAATGATTCTGATCGCCCCACTATGGCCTCAGCAGATTTGGTTCCAACTAATTCAGCGGTTGTCCTCAGAACCTCCAATTCCGCTACCGATATGCTCGCAGTTGCTGTCCCAAGATCAGGGCAGGCTGGTTCATCCAGATCTCAGGTCTCTGCACCTTCATGCTTGGCTCCTGCAGATGTAGTCAAATTCAGGTACGGGGTTTCCCAAGAGGTGGCGGATGTCCTTGTCTCAGCGAGGAAACCCTCTACCCTCTCCATTTATGCTATGAAGTGGAACCATTTTTGTTTGTGGGCTTTGTCTGTCCATCTGAATCCCCTTACCTGTCCGGTGAACTCAGCGTTGCAGTATCTCCTCTCCTTTATACCAGCAAGGCTTGAGCTACTCTTCTATAAAGATGCACATGTGGGCCATCTCGGCATATCATGTGCCCTTAGGGGATAGAACCTTGGCCCAACTGGACGTGGCCTGCAACTTCTTACGGGATATCTTACATTTGAGACCTCCCATTAGGGATCCTATCCCTCCCTGGGACCTCCTTTTTGTGTTGGAGAAGGTCAGTCTCACGCCCCTTTTGAACCAGCGGCTGATTGTGAGCTGCGTTATCTTTCCTGGAAGGTTTGTTTTTTAGTTGCTGTTACTTCGGCTCAAATGGTTTCCGAGCTTCAGGCCGTGATGTGTAAGGAGCCTTATTTAGTTTTTCACAGGGAAAGGGTTTCCCTTAGAACAAATCCTAAGTTCCTTCCCAAAGTGATCTCGGAGTTGACCCTCAACCAAACAGTTGACCTTCCAGTCTATTATTCTACCCCTGCCAATAGGGGAGAGGCTCTCCTACACACATTGGACGTTCACAGGGCGCTGAGGTACTACCTCAAGCGCACAGCTGCACACCGTAAATTGAAGCAACTGTTTGTGGCCTTTGCACCACAACACCTGGGCAAACCGGTGTCTAAGCAAACTATCTCCAGGTGGCTTGTCCACTGCATTGTACTTTGTTACGACAAGCACAACAAACCTCTTCTGGGCCCAGTTAGAGGTCATTCCACCAGAGAGAGTTCTACCTCTTTTGCCTCCTTAAAGAATGTTTCTATAAGAGACATTTGTGCTTCCACCACTTGGAATTCAGTGCACACCTTTGTGAAGCATTATAATCTGGACATTGCCTCCAGGCGCCGTGCCAGTTTTGGCTTGGCAGTCCTTCAGGGACTCTTGTCCTGATTTGCTGTATGTCAGCCATTTTTCATCTTTACTCCTCCCGGGGTTAGCCACTTCCTTGGCGCGGGACTGCTTGGGAATCTGTCCTAATGGTTATAGCCAGCTGCAAGAGCTCCCACTCAAAGTAAGATAGTACAGTTACATAAGAACTTATCGTAACAGTAGATCTTCAAGAGGAGCTCTTGCAGCAGGTGCTGCTTTCCCACCCTCCTTCCCCCGGTGAGGTTTATAGCATGTGTTCGACAAGCTTCGCCTGGTTCGTCTGCTAGGATCCGTTCGCAGATCTTGGCGGGGGAACTGAGGTGGAGCTGGGTCCGCCCCATTTTATGGTGTGACCGACGTCGGGGGTCGGTCTCTGCTGGATACTGCTAGCTAATTTTTTTCCGGTGGGTCCTAAGGCCTGCGGCGTTAGTCCTAATGGTTATAGCCTGCTGCAAGAGCTCCTCTCGAAGATCTACTGTTACGGTAAGTTCTTACGTAACTGTACTTTACAGGTGAGCAACCCTCATTTCTAGGGACATGGCTATGATGTTCTATCCGAACTTTCTGGCAGTTGCCTTTCCCTTTAAGACTTGCCGGAAATGTCTTCAAGCTGGCTCCTCCCAGACACCTGGGTGGTAACTCCCTTGGCTCCACCCCATGACTCCAGAACATCCTTTCCGCTGGAAGAAGCAGGTTCCCTTCTTATCATTCCCACATTGAGTAGGCCCTGGCACTTCAATCTTCGGATTTACTTCCAAAACTTAAACTAAAGCTCATTCGAGTTTTGTCGTCACCTCAGTCTTCGATCACGACCGCGATGTAGGATAAATCTTCGCCCAGATTTTGCCGTGTGGGCAGAAGATGTCGAATGCTGATCCTCACACCTCGTGCGTTTACTGTCTGGGCCACAGTCACGATCCGCGTGCCTGCGACTTTTGTCAGTCGTTTCACCGGAATGTCGTGGAGGACCATGTTACCCGCCTAAAGTTGGGACATCCAGAGAAACGTTATCCACCGGTCAAATGAAAGGATGCCCATTGGGTGGTCTCCGCGGCTGCAGGTTCCACCGAGCAGTTAGAGCAACTCAAGGCCATCGAGGAGGAGGCGGCCCAGGCCGCCGCTCAGTCATCTTCTGCCTCAGCCTTTGTTCTGCTCCTGCTGAGCTCCACTTATTCAACCTCCTTCAAGGAGCTGTGGCAGTCCCTCTCGACCAGAGGGGAAGGCCCTTCCGAATCGCACAGTTCCCACTCACGCAAGAAAGAGTCTCAAGAAGAATAAAGAGAAGACTCGTCAACAATCCTGTGACCCAGAGCGTTCCCACTCTCAGGAATCTTCGGTTTTAACTACAGTCGAAACCGCGGCCATGGCTGCTGGCTTCACGGTAACCCTGTCGGACCAGTTGGCTGAGACACCAGTCGACAATGCAGCCGAGTTCTTTCTTGACCCTGTTGACTGGTTGTCATCTGAAGAGTCCAACAACTCTCTTTTCAGGACCCCAGTCCTGCCGGTGACCACTGACGGGTCAGCCCAGCCCGCTGAGCCGGACCCGCCGGTCATCAACCCAGACCAGGAGGAGCCGCAGACCACCCCGGCTCCCTCCGAGGCCCCCCATCGACACCACCAACAGTTGAGGTCTTGCTCATCTTCATCCCCTAGGTCGAGCAGGTCCCGCTGACATTGGCGATCTCACTTTTGGCACCATGGGAAGTGCCTCCGCCATTGCTAGTCTTCATCCTCCTCAGGTGAGTAGAGGCATTGGCGCAAATTGTGTTGGCGCTACGAAGACCTCGTGCCAGCAGTTCTGTCCAAGCCAAAGCCGACACCAGCTACCACCCCGGCCATTACCTGGCTGTTGCCCAAAAGGCTGACGTCGACTCCCCTGGCAGGGCTGGTCAACACCGTTCCTTCTCCAGCGGAGCCGGTTCAGACCATTTCGGCTTGGCCAAAGCAGGCTTCTCCACCAGTAGTGATGGAGCCGCCACCTAAGCAGCCTATGACTGGGGCTCCAACCAAGGTGTCTCGCCAGCCAAGGGGCTTCCCCATCGGCTGTTTGTCACTCTTACGCCTGACCGCCTGCAGTGGGTTGGGGGTGACACGGGTGGTCACTCGCTTTATGCGTAGTCCGAAGATTCCTCCTTGCACTCTCATCCATTGGATACTTAGTCAGGTGGGGATCTTTCCATGGACAGTGGCCCTACTTCGTTCATGGGCATTTTCCGCTTCATCTACGAGTCTTCGGGGGTGAAACTGGAGCCCTTCCAAAAGTGGGCTCGCTGTCCCCTTAAAGAAATCCTGAACAAAGGGGACTCTCCAGAGGCTTTCCCAGTGGCCAAGGCCATTGTTGGCCCTGCCCTGGAGCTCTGGCAGCAACCTGCCTCTTGTCCTGCACCCTCAGCCCAGATGGTCTACAAGTATGTTGTGCCCACCGGTACCCTTTCGGGGTTCACGGAGCATTCCTCGGCTGAGGGGTTGGTGGCTAACTCCATGTTTCGGCACTCTGGCAGTACCGGGGACATTAGTAGACCACCGGACAAAGAGTTCAAGAAACTGGACCATTCAGCTAAGAAGGTCTGTGCTGCCTCTTCGCTAGGCCTCTACCAGGCAAGCTCGGCCATCTTGATGGCACACTTCTCTGATGTCCTGTTAGTCTGCCTGGATGAGGTGATTCCTCACCTTCCTGCGGACCTTCAGACCATGGTCAAATAGGTCCGAGACCAGGGTCGGACGGTAGCAAAACAGCAACTCCAGATGGCTCTGGACGTTGGTGATTCTTGTGCCCCCTCAGTGGTGGCTGCGGTTGCCATGTGCCATAGAGCTTGGCTGCAGATCTCGACCTTCATGGCAGATACCTAAGACACGCTGCCGGATGTCCCCTTTTTAGGCACCAACCTTTTTGGGCCTGGTGTGGAGGGTCACTTCCAGCGCATTGAGAAGTCCAATTTTTATTTATTTAAGAGCTTCACCAGGGAGGGCACACTGAACAACAAGTTGCTCATTTCACAGTGCATCCTGGGGGAAAGGGAGTTAGAATAGACATAAACTTACAAAATATACATAGCCTTACAAAATTGGTAGACACACTCAGCTAGCATACAGCAACAATGACAACGTTACAAAATATACATAGGCTTTCACGTAGGATAGTAACAGCAACAATGCAGTCCAGTGTCAATCTGGAGTCTGTGACATCCACCCAGAAGGACCTCAAGGGCTCCAAGCAGCAAGAAGTGCAAGTCCTTTTGGTCTTCTACTCCTGCAGAAAAACCAGCCCAGCATCACTCTGGCCAGCAGGCTCAGTCCTGGCGACCTCGGGCCAAGTCCGTGGCCTCGGTGGTCCGAAAGCTTGAAAGAAAGGGACCTGGTGGCTCCTCAACTGGATCCTCCTCTTCTGAGCCTGCTCATTGAGGGGATGGGGGTTGCCACTTTCATACCCGCCACGCCTCCCCTGGGTCCTCCTGTGGGGGGCAGCTCCACCACTTCCTTTCCGCCTGGTCCTCTGTTACCACAGACAGGTGGGTTCTGGAAGTGGTCGGTCAGGGTCTTCTTCTGGAATTCGAGCAGTACCCCCAAAGCCGAGCCTATGCCCCAAGGGAGGAGTTGGCATCCACAGACACTTGGTTGGCTCTCTGAGATGACATAGCGCAGCTGCTCCGCGAGGAGGTCATGGTCAGAGTTGTGGATCCGCCGGAACACCCAGGGTTTGCCTCCAGGTACTTCCTGGTGCCAAAGTGGATAGGGGCCTGGCGCCCCATTCTAGAGCTGCACAACCTGAACAAATTCCTCACATCCTGCACCTTCAGGATGGTAACTCTGTCCCAGATCATACCAATCCCAAAAAGCGGGCCACATGAAGATGTGGCAGACTTTAGGCCTATCTCCATCCTCTGTGCCCTCAACAAGCTACTGGAGAAGGTGATATGCCAGCAGTTAAACAGCTACCTGGAACTGCACCACCTACAGGCTGACCAACAGCATGGTTTTAGAAAAAAACATGGGACCGAAACGGTACTAATAAACTTCACCACAGAAGTGTACGAGGCCTTGGACCAGAACAAAATGTTAGGGGTAATGTTCATTGACCTGACCAAAGCATTTGATCTGGTCGACCACCAGCTACTCATTGAGTGACTAAGGGGCCTGGGTCTGGATGCAACAGCCCTGAAATGGTTCACAGACTACCTCAGTGGAAGGTCACAAATGGTTCGGTGGAATGGAACTAAGTCAGACGAGCACCCAGTACCCGCAGGTGTCCCACAAGGGTCAATCCTAGGCCCCATGCTCATCTCCCTGTTCACCAACAACCTCCCCCAACACTGCGGAGGGACAAAAGTTACACTCTACGCCGATGATGCAGTGCTGTACAGGACGGGTAAGGATACAGGGTCCTTAAATCAGGAATTGATAGAGGACTTCGCTGCCCTCGAAACCTGGTGCCAGGTCAACAGGCTGGTCCTGTATAGCAAAAAAAACGAAGGCCATGCTCTTTGGCCCAAAAAAACTGGGACCACAGCGATCCAACTTTCTATCCCTCTCCACCACGTGGTGGTGTAGGGATAAGTAGTGGACAGCATAAAGTACCTAGGTATGTACCTTGACCAGGAGGTCCTTTAAGAAGCACATGGACCACCTCACAAAGGCGGTCAACCAGAATCTGGGCCTCCTATACAGACTGAACCCATTTCTAACCAAGGAAACAAGAATGGTGATCGGTAATGGAACAATCCTCCCCACCCTATTCTATGGAGCAACCCTGCTTCAGTCACTGAGGGCTATGGAAAGGCAATGACTAGGCGTACTCTATCACAGGGTCAGCCAGTTTACAACCAAGGCAGAAAGGATGGAACATCATTGCCAGGTGCTACAAGCCCTGGGATGGCCATCCCTGGAATCCAGATTAGCCTACCCCTCCCTGTGCATGGCTTTTAAGCTACTGCAGCCTGGGGCCCCTCCTGGACTACGGAATCTGTTGGTCCACAAGACGACTAGAAAGTGAACTCAGATCCACCGATTGGGCACTACTAGAAATCCCCTGGGACAGGTCATCCTTAGGGCAGCGATTGGCCAGGGTTGCCCTCCCTAAACTCTGGAATGACCTCCCGAGAGAGATACAGGACAGCTCCACTACTGTGGTGTTCAAGAAGAGGCTAAAATACACCTTGGGAAGATGTCCCCATGCCAGTGCTCCACCTAAGGTCCCCCAAAGGGTTCCAAGTTAGGGCCCTATCTCAGCTGAAACACAAAAGACATAGGAAAATGGACAGAAGTCGTCCAATAGATGGGTGGTAGAACCCACTTCTGCACTTACACAGGTGTGTTATTCCGTCCAATGGTCTGTTCTTAACAAATGTATCGACTAGTATCTGTCCCTGCACTGTATTATGAGTCTGTTTCACTCAGTGTGTGTTATTCCGATCAATGGTCTGTTCTTAACAAGTGTATCGACTAGTATCTGTCCCTGCACTGTATTATGCATTTATTGCACTCAGTGTAAACCCTGCTGTACTGTACATATCAAAAGTATTGTATTTTCCCTCCCTTTAGGTACATGTAACTAATCCCGGGTCGCCCCTGAAAAAGGGATCGTGAGGTTCCAGTGAGCCTACCCAGTCACCAAAATTTTAATTAAATAAATAAATCAAAATAAAATAAAAATCTCTGGAGCAAAACATGTAGTTTTGCTCTCTGGATCTTCAGGACGCATTCTTTCACGTCCCAATCTGTCCATCCCACTTCCGAGCAGAGGGAACCTTTTACGCGTTCCAAGCCATGCCTTTCGGCCTCTCCTCGGCCCCCAGGGTCTTCACCAAATGCATTGCAGTGGTGGCAGCTTACCTGAGGCACCAAGGGGTCCGGGTGTACCCCTTCCTGGATGACTGGCTGATAGGTCCCTCCGGGCAGAAGGTGGAGTGGTCTGGGGACCTGGCCCTCCAGACCTGCATCAACCTTGGCCTCCTGGTCAGCGAGGCCATGTCGGGACTCGTGCCCTTGCCAGTGATCAGCTTCATCGGGGCAGGGTTGTGCCAGAGCTCGGCTCCCGGAAGACAGGACGGAGGTTCTCTTCTTTGTCCAGTCATTTCTGGTTGGGCACTTGCACCCTGCCCGGGACTTCTTGCAACTTCTGGGTTACATGGCGGCCTGCACCATTGTGGTCTGATGGGCCTTTTGGCATATGCACTTCCTCCAGTGGGAGCTGGCCAGCCAGTGGTCTCAGCACAAAGCTCACTGTGACCCAGAGGCTGTGGGACGCCCTCCAGTGTTGGCTTGTCCCAGAGCATCTGTGGGAAGGGATCCCTTTTGTCTGCCCTGAGCCAGCGATCATCCTGACGACCGACGCCTCTCTCACGTGCTAGGGTGCCCATCTGGGGGAACACAGAGTCCGTGGGCTGTGGACCCCTCAGAAGTCCCGATGCCACATCAACCTGCTGAAGCTCCAAGCAGTCTGGCTGGTGCTAACTGCCTTCGCTCCATTTGTTCGGGGTCCAGTGATCCAAGTCCAGATGGACAACACGATGACCATGTACTACCTCAACAAACAAGGCGGAATGCACTTCCTGCCCCTGTGCAAGGACTATCCATGTGGCAGGAGCCTCCAATCAGCTGACGGATGCCCTCAGCCGAGTGAGCGAGGCGTCTGATGAGTGGTCCTTCCATCCAGAGGTAGTTCACAGCCTGTTCTCCCAGTGGGGCACCCCAGCAGGTGGACCTGTTCGCCTCTAGGGAGAACACAAAGCTGATGCTGTTTTGTGCCCAACCCCCTCAGCAGGGAACACTGCAGGGGGATGCTTTCTCAAGGCCTTGGACCCCAGACCTCTTCTGTGCCTTCCCTCCATCCACAAGGTGTTGCTCAAGGTCAGGAGGGACAAGGCACAGGTGATCCTGGTAGCTCCGGACTGGCCCCTGCCAGTTTTGGTACCCCGATCTCCTCGGCCTCAGCAACAGGCTTCCGAGGCATCTTCCCATATGCCCGGACCTGCTTTCAGTCAGTAAGGGAAAGGGTCTCCACCCAGACCTTCAATCCCTGCACCTGACAGCCTGGTTCCTGAGTGACTAGAGTTTCAGGCTTTGGGTCTCTCTGAAGATGTCCTCACTGTCGTGGAGGCATCTAGAAAGGAATCGACCAAAAAATGCTATGCCTTCAAATGGAAGAGATACTCCATTTGGTGTCAGGGCAAGGGGTTGGACACTTCGACCTGTCCTGTGGGTAGCATTTTGGACTATCCATGGTCTCTCTATTCCAAGGGGGACTTCAGTCGACGACCCTTAAGATGCACCTGGCAGCCATCTCTGCTTGCTGGGCACTGGCTGGTCAGCAGTCGGTGGCGCAGGAGAAGGTGATGTGGCACTTTTTCAAAGGCGTGGATCACATTTCCCCTTCGGTTCGTGAACCACCACCACCGTGGGACTTGTTGCTGGTTTTGGCAAAGCTCATCGGCAAGCCATTCGAACCGATGCACAGGTGTGAGATGTGTAACCTATCGTGGAAGACCGCCTTCCTGGTGGCTATCACGTCAGCCAGAAGGATCAGTGAGCTCCAAGCGCTCTTGGTGGAGTCTCCTTACCTGGTCTGCCACAGGGGCAAGGTTGTCCTGCGTCCCAACCCGAAGTTCCTCCCTAAAGTTGTGTCAGGAATTTCACCTGAATCAGGTGATGACTCTTCCGGTGTTCTCCCTGAATCACACCTCGGAGGCTGCACACAGGCTCCATACTCTGGACCTGAGGCGAGCGCTTGGTTATTACAAAAAGCGCACGGCTGGAGTTTGGGGAGAGGTTTGCCAGCTGTTTGTCACCTATGCTGAAGCTGCACCTTGCAGACCTGCAGCCAAGTGGACGATTGGCAGGTGGATCACATTCTGCATTGATCTCTGCTATAGGTTGGCTGGTAGGGAGCCTCCCAGAGGGCTAAGGGCTTATTCCACCCGCCATACCACAGCGACGGTGGCTGCTTCTAGGGACATACCTATCCAGGAAATCTGCAGGGCTGCTACCTGGAAGTCAGCACACACCTTCATTTCCCATTACCACACTGACCTAGAGTCATCCCCTGGATGCTGGTTTTGGGGCCTCAGTTCTCCAATCTCTGGTCCCTAAGTAGGGCGCCTCGCCTCCTTTCTCCCAGAGAACTGCTAGGAGTCTGCCAGAAAGTGTGGATGGAACATCATATCCACGTCCCTAGAAACACAGGTTACTCACATGTAGCAATGGTTCTAGGAGTGGTATATGATGTTCATCCACACAGACCCACCCAACCTCCCCAGCACACACTCTGCTACCAGCAGGCAAGATCTGGCGTCATGGGGCAGAACCTAGGGAGTTACCACCCTGGTGTGTGGGAGGAGCCGGCTTGAAGACGTCTCTGGCAAGTCTTAAAGGGAAAGGCAACTGCCAGAAAGTGTGGATGAACCTCATATACCTCTCCTAGAACTGCTGTTGCAGGTGAGTAACCTGTGTTTCTTGTCCCCACATCTGAGGAAGGATATTGACATGATAGAAAGGGTATAGAGGAGAGAAACCAAGTTGGTTTGTGGCTTGGAGAACATGGGCTAGGTGGACCAACTAACGGAACGGGGGCTGTTTTCTGTGGAAGTGAAAAGACTTGGGGGGGAAGGGGTTAGGATTGCAAAATTCAAGTATCTAAAACAGATAACACCATCTGACCAACAGCAGTTTTTCAAGATGCACAGGAATGAAAGGAGAGCATAGTCAGTATCACTGATGGGAGGAATATTCAAGGCAAACGTTAGAACAGACTGCTTCACAGAACATGCGGTGAACACTTGGAACAGACTGCCTGAGCATGTGGTTTACGCTTACACTGTAATAACCTGGCTGAAGGCTGGATAAGTACTTTGAAGATAATGGAGTGACAGGATATTCCCACTGAGAGGTTTACTGTGATAACCGTGCGGAAGAAATAGAGCAACACAAAACTGCACAGAGAAAATAGCACTGCCAACATCTCTTAGAAAAAGTAATTTTCTGCTGGGGGCTTTGCATCCCATTCTATAACATAATCAACTCCAAGGTTGGGGGGACATGTGGGGAATAGGTATAATGCAGGTGGATGGGCAGAGTCACTGGAGGAACTCCACAACAGTGTACTCCACTTGGTTGGGGGGGGTGGAACAGCATGGGGAAGGGGGATATAGTCCAGCACATGCAGGAGGGAAGGCAAGGGGGGGTGGCCGCACGGCAACTGAGGAAACAAGAAAGTGAGGTGGGACACGAACCTGGGACGGCTGTAGACCCCACTGCCATACACAGCCTGTTACTCTAGCCATAGCCACAGTGAGAGCATGCTTCTAAGCTGACATTTGGAAGGTGAAAACAGCCACAGGGATGGCGCTGTTATGTCCCCACTATATGTTCCCTGTGGCTGTTTTCACAGTCACTATTTTCACCCTGGGTTTTGTACCCCGCAGTAAAATCTATGCTGTCTTCATCAGATACCCCACTGAGATAGTGGAAGGGAGGGAGGGGACTCGATGGAACACTGCCCCCCACCACCACCATCAATATATGTATGTATGTATGGTCAGTGTACCAGTCTCGAACAAAGTTACAGAGTGTAATAATTATGGGACTATTTGCTTTTCTGTAGTTTAATTGCATCTGAGAAGCATTGCATCTTGCATCCATATTTTGTGCACGTAGGTCAGTGTTTTTCAGCGCGTGTAGCATTTTTCGGAGCCAATAAAGATATAGCTGCATGACTTGTTCCTCAACCCTGAAGAATAGGGGTGAAAACTGACAGTAGGTGGAAAAAACGAGTACAAGCCCCAAATCATACCCGTTACCAAAAAACTAGCTATGCTTTTAGATGACACCCGCAGCGCCCCCCCCCCCAAAAAGAAAAATCCACAAACCAGCGTGAGCATGAATAAAGGAAACTTAACTTAAAGAAAAGGCCCAGCACACAACGCTGAGGGAGGGAAACTGCTCAGAGGGAGGAAATGCCCAAACGTATCTCAGGCACCAGGCTGTAAGGCAGACCATGTATCGCGTAAGGGATTATATTATGTATGTGACACCTTTCGGCAGGCAGATTGGTACAGTGCTCAAACCTTTGCATGAGCCAGGGTTAAAACCGCAGGAAGCCAATTAACTGTCAAAAAACAGGCACTCTTTTAAATTAAAAATTACTGTTTGCAGAGGACAAACATAATTTCTGTGCTGTTAGTTACCAAAAGAAAAACAAAAGTGTGAAGCACAGATCAAGATGAAGAGCCTCAAAGGTTTGCTTCTTGTTCCTTCAACTAACAAAAAACAACAGGATGGTAACTGCCCAATAGAATGCTGAGGCAGGCTAGGTTTCATGATGATGTCACCGCTTTGTGAGTGGCAGTGTCTGTAGTAGAATGACATATGATTACCTACAGTAGCAGTTATGAATAACCCTATGACAACATGGAACAGCACAGAATTATAAAATAATAAAATGAGCAAAGATCGGAACGCCTAAGCAAAACACCCTATTCACAAGACTGATTATTTTAATTCGCTTACTTCCAGCCTAGTTAGTTTGTTTATTTATTGAATTGTTTCACCAGGAAAGGCACACTGAACAACAAGTTGCTTGTCTCCCAGTGCGCTCTGGGGGAGAGGGTAACAGGGAAGACATACACTCTGCAAAACATTTGCACAAAGAATTTCAAAAACAGCATACCAGTGTACAACAGGCCAGAGATTACAGAAGTGTGTACATAATAAGTGCAGTTTAACAGTCAGTAAAACTTTACAAAACACATGTGAGCCTGGTAAGTGCTAATGATAGAATGGAGGGAGATCAGAAATGAAGTAACTAGAAAAGGAAGGGGATGGGCAGACAGAAAAGGGAGAGGTTTAAGAGGGAAGAAGAGATGTGGGAAAAGTAATATGGAGTAGTGGGATACTGGGGATAGTCAGCCATAATAGGAGGTAGGAAGTAATAAAGGAATTGGGTTAAAAGGAGGAAGAGAAGGATGAGTCAAAAGAGAACCAGAGGGTAATTAGCCACAGGTACAGTTTACCATAAGGAAATTATGTGGGGCAGAAGAGATGGTACCTAGTGGTTCCTACTTTCTCCTCCCTTACCTCCAGCTGTTGCTACATGCAGCTGCATAACTTGATACTCTTCTCTCCTCCCTGCCCACTCCTGCACCATGCGGACCTACTTGAGACACTGTGAAAGCACACAGGTCTTGCACCTTCACCTTCAAAGACATCTCACCAGCCGATGCCCTTCTGTCACTCAGCCCATCGAAAGGTAAATCCCCTGATGTGCTGGACACCAAGCTCCTATACCTTTCCGCCCCTACAGTAGCTACTGCGCTCGCCAACCTTCTTAACCTCTCCTTTGACACTGCAGTCGTGGAAGCACGCCTTTGTTATCCCCCTTGCTAAAGGGGGGCTCCCACCTCCATTTCAAACTACCGTCCCATCTCCTTCCTCCCAACTCTTGCAAAACTACAGGAACACCTAGTGCTCGCCAAACTTGCCTCCTTTCTATCAGCCTCCAATTTCTTCACTCCATTCCAGTACGGGTTCAGGAAAGGTCACTCCACTGCCTTCTCCCTGCTAAGGCTTACTGACACTATCTTCTCCAGAATGGATAATGGGCTGACCACCTCGGCCATTTTTGTTGACCTCGCCAAAGCTTTCAATATGGTCTCCCACCCCTTGCTGCTGTCGAGCCTTTCGGAAGCTGGCCTCTCTGATTCTGCCACCAGTTGGTTTTCTGCATACCTCACAGGCCGAACTCAATCAATAAGAATTGCTGATGCCACCTCCTCTCCCCTCCCTATAACAACCGGTGTCCCCCAAGGATCAGTACTCAGACCCATTCTATTCTCTGTTTTTCTTAACGACCTGCCACTAATCTGCTCATCAACTTCCATCCATATCCACGCAGACGACACAGTCTTATTCACCACCAGATCCTCCACAGAAGTCACCTCCAGGCTGATTTCAACAAAGTCCAGCTCTGGTTCAGCTCTCCCTCAATGCCAAAAAAACGGTCTTCATGACCTTTGATACTAGACAGCGTCTGGCTAGGTCCCCCTCCCTTCCCTCCTTACACATCCTGGATGGGACAACGCTGGAGGATGTCACTACCTTCCGGTATCTAGGGGTATGGCTAGACCGCCACCTTCCTTCTCCAACCACGTTGGCGCGGTCTTAAAAGCTCAAGCTAAGCTCGGGCGCCTCTATAGGCACAATAGCCTCCCTCTTGTCGTGAGACGTGATCTAGTGCAGAAGATGATCCTGCCATTGTTTGATTACTGTGATATAGTCTATAGTGCTGCACCCAAGGCCACCTTATCTCAACTGGACCCCCTTTTCATTGCTTTCTGTTGTTTTGCCCTTGATGCCCCCCCCCCCACACCTACCACTGTGATCTCTACCATTCCCTTGCACTCCCTTCCCTCGAAGTCGCCACCTTCTGCACTGTACCAGATTTGTTTCAAAATTCTGGTGGGCGCCTCCCCATCTTACTTGTCATCGCTAAGCATGCCTACCCGCACGCCTCAGGTCCCTGTGACTCTGCCAGTTACTAATCCCAGGCACAGGACCAAAATAGGTCAAGCTGCCTTCTCACACCACTTCCCTAAACTCTGGAATGACCTCCCCCGTCAAATTCACCTCTCGTCCACCACTCCTCCCTTTCCACCGCCCTAGCAAACTACCTCACGGAGAACTGCTCCTGCTCTTAACGCCCACAAGTGCCTTTTAATCCCCCCCCCCAACTGCTTGACCAGTAGCACCTAGCTTGTCCTACTGAAGCTGGCTTATAGCATTTCCTAGCCTGTGCTACTGTAGCTGGGTTGTATATGTTTACCCAACCCTGTACTTACTGTCTCGTGCCTGGTCTCGTTCTGCCCCAATATGCACTTGGTATTCTATGTTTGCTGCCTCAGTGTTTTACTACATGTGCTGTGTACCTCAGAGTCATGTTTTCTATCAGCTATGTTACTAAATACTCCAAGTATTGTTCTTCTGTAACTTGTACAGCGTGACTTGATAACCTGCGAGTTATCCCCCCTCTGTACCCCCTTCCCCAGGTCGCACTGGGAGACGAGCCTCTTTTGCTCAGTGTGCCTTTCCTGGTGAAACATTTCAATAAATAAATAAATATGCATCTGAACTCCATCCAGACAACTGCAGCATGCCTTAGTATCCAACATGACCAACCTCCCCCATAGTGAGGTCCATGCTGGCTCCCAGCAGTTCAAGTGGCATTACATGTTTGCTTCTCGGGGTGTATCCCTGCCTGAAACACCTGATAGGTACTTTGCTGTTTTTGCTTTTCTTTTGTTGTTTTGTTTTAATCTTCTTATTTGCTCTGTGCACTGCTGTCCCTGCATTGAGTTCATATAGAACTAAACCTTCTTGAAAATATATATTGTATTACACCTTACAGGTCATAATGTCTTGGTAACAAACCAACAAAATATGTTTCCAGTTCAAGCTTTTCAAATGCTCAGGGGTTTGTGGAAATCCCCCCAGCCCCCCACACCCTTTACTGTGATTCTTGGCTGTTTGTCTTTTTGAATAAGATACTGCACTGGAAAATCTGTAGTTTTCTGGTAAACTTTGTGTTGTTATTCTGATTCCTCATTTGTTTGCTTCTAGGTGAAGGAGGATCTCTGTCTCCTGCTAAGCTGAATGGCAGCGACAGCTCCAAGAGTCTCCCGTCCCCCTCCACCAGCCCACAGCGTAGCTGGATCGCTTCTCCTACCCATGATCCCCAGTGGTACCCCAATGATTCTACAGACTCCACATTGGGCAGCTTGTTGTGTGAGTATTCTGTACATATCTGCCAGTTGCAGTGGCAGCTGCAAGGGTTTTTATAAAGGTGCTGGGAATCATATGAGAACTGTAACTAGGAAATGGGGGACTGAATTGGCATTCCAAACTGAATGAATCCCTTGGCTAAGACAGTTTGTTTTTTGTTTGTGTTTTAAACAAGTTATGTTTTTAATTGTTAACAATATCTGGAAATCAAATACTGAGTTGAGCAGCTAACAGTTTACAGGATGATAATATGAATCAGTCACATGCTGCGTGTAAGTCAGGATTGAGGTTCCATTTTGGTTCTGGAGGACCAGCTCTGGCCTGTCAAGGTTGGCTGTCTCCATATGAACTACACTGAAGGTAAGCAGATGACAGGCCACCCAAGGAGCATGAGGGACAGTTTGTCAGACTGAAAATCAATTCAATAAAATAACCTGTGGCTGAAACTACTGTGTCTCCAGTCTCAAACTCTGTTTTTGTTGTATTCTTTATCCCCTGTTGGCCTGCCTGAGTTCTCTTGGCAGCCATGTTTGACTGTTCTGATACCTGTTTGAAAGCCCTAGTCACCTGCCCAGCACCCTCGAGGGCCACCCACCCCTGCCACGGGGTCATGCTAACCCACACTGAGATCCGTACAAGTTGGGGCTCAATCTAAGTCCTTCCCATTCAAACTAAGTGTTCCCTTGCCAAGATTACTCCCCCCTTCCTCCGTCCATTCTAGTCCCACTGGTACTACCGGTTCACCTCAGTTCATTCCAGTCCCACCGGTACTACGTTCTCACTGCAACACACACGCCATCGACCACTCTTATGCCCTGATACCACCTGCTTAGTATCCCAGAATCTTTCTGCCAGCATCCCTGCCTCCTACGCGTGCACTTTTCCATATCCCAGGGACTCCTTTACAGGCTATGAGCATGTTATTGATGGATAGGATTATAAAGACATCTCTGTATATATTGTTTACCTTTATTTCTACACTGTATATATTTTGTTGTATACGTCTTGCTACTGTTGTTTTATGTATATTTTACTTGTACTCTATTCTGTACCCTCGTCCTTGCAAACTGCAGGTCCACCTTGTAAATGAGCTTGCTCAATGGTGATCACCTGGGTAAATAAAGATTTTGATTGATTGGTTAGTTGAGGAATGTGGGTAGTTGAGTCCATCATCCTGCATGCGGACTCACAGTTCTCCCCTTTTTATGCCTCGCATACCTGCTAGCTTATTCTTGAGCTTCACCATATGAGGTGCTTCTGTGGCAAAGCTCTCTGCACCACCACCCCCAGCTGAAAACATTACCTTCATAGCACTCCCTAGTCCACACAGGCACAGAGGTGAAAGTGGGGCTTGCAGCGCAAACCCAAGTCTCTATCATGGTAGTGCAGCACCTTCCCATGGAATGTGAGAGCCTTGTTTACACAACACTCCCTAGACTCCATTGACACAGAGCTGAGAGTCAGGCTCACGGAGTAAAACCAGGTCCCTAGCATGGTAGCACAGCACCTTCCCCACAGAGTCTCAGAGCCTTGCTTGCACAACACTCCCTAGACTCCTCTGACATGGAGGTGGGAATCTGGGCACAGAGTCAAACCAGGTCTGTAGTATGGTAGCACAGCCTCTTCCCTGCAGAGTTTGAGCTTTGCTTGCACAGCACTCCCTAGACTTCACTGACATGGAGGTGGGAGTCGGGCTTACCTAGTAAAATCATGTCTTTAGCATGGTAGCACAACACCTTCCCCAGAGTCTGAGAGCCTTTCCTATACAGCACTCACTAGCCTGTAGTGGCACAGAGCTGGGAGTCCAGCTCACAGCACAAATCCAGCTCTCTAGCAGGGTAGCACAGCTCGTTTCTGTTGGTGCCTGAACACCTCTCTTTTATGTTTGTTGAATAACATTAAGGTAGCAAAGCATAATTTGGGGGGGTTTAAAAAAAGTTGTATTTATTTTTTGTGTACCTTCCTTCCACCCTGGTGTAACTCCTTCAGGCTAACCAGTGCCCAAGCTTCCGCTGTGGGCACTTGTGTCGGCTTCTTCAAGGTCCCCAGAAGGACCATTCTGTCTCCTGGCTCCATATATGTCCCTTTCTAGGGGCCTCTTCCTACAGGGGCAGTCTTCTGCAAGGAGGAGGAAGCACATGAATGGCCGTGGGTGAAATAAAACATTGAAGGAGTGGGCCTTATGGAGCAGACACTGGCTTCAGGGGTACATGGCAGTTATCTGACACTGGAATGGGCTTTTCCATTGTTTGCTTCTTCCCTCTGGGATGCAGGGCCTGATGTTGCCTTGCTCCTCGGAGCTTCATTCAAACCCTGCATCCTGATCTATCAGTGACTGCGCGCTGCCACCTGTTAAGCACTGGGAGACAGACCATTATTTTTCATAACCCCCACCCCACAGTGTCCCTGCCGCACTGGGGCACAGCTGTAAATGGAAGATCTTTTTAGTCAGAAGCAGAGCAGAACCATAGAAACATAGACTTTGACGGCAGATAAGGACCGCTAGGCCCATCTAGTCTGCCCATTTCCCTACCTACAGGATAGGCCACAGATCCTAGTTAACCAACAGCCTATATCTTCCTGCCCCCCACAAGAATTGCCTTATGTCTGTCCCATGCATTCTTGAATTCTCCCACAGTTTTAGACCCCACAACTTCCTCAGGAAGGCTGTTCCATGCATCCACTACCCTCTCTGTGAAATAATACTTCCTCACATTGCCCTGAACTGCCCTCCTTCTATCTTTAAATTGTGTCCCTTGTTCTTGCAAGTCTCTTTTTCTGAAAGATGCTACCCTCTTGGACTTTGTTGATTCCTTGAGGTACTTGAAAGTTTCTATCATGTCCCCCTCTCCTTCTTTCCTCAAGGGTATACATATTAAGCTCCTTTAGTCTCTCCTCATCGGCTTCTCTTGCAGACCCTGCACCATTTTAGTTGCCCTCCTCTGGACTGCCTCTATCCTGTCTATGTCCTTGCGGAGATGGGGTCTCCAGAACTGGACACAGTATTCCAGATGGGGTCTCACCAACTGTCTGTACAGAGGGATAACAACTTCCTGTTTTCTGCCAAACCAAAGGCACAGTCACCACCCTGACTTGACACCCACCGTCACAGGACTGGATGCATGTTATGTTGGTGTCCTGTGTCACACAAGAGGCAGGAGTTCACACACACTCCCACCTCGGGTCTGGGGCCATGCATTCATGGCCACCCAACTCTGGGACAGGGTCTTAGTCAACCCTGTCACATAAGGGTCGAATAAGACCCTGTCCCAGACTTCCACCCCAGGTCCAAAAGGGGACGGTTATAAAACAGCAGAAGCCAGCCATCCTTCCTGAGGCAGGAGTTGTCTGACGGACACTCAGCACTGCCTCTGCAGCACAGTGTACACTGGCCCTTGGCCACATGGGCCTTAATTTCTGATAAAGGACTGCAATCTTGAACATTTTAACCCCTTGTTAAGACTGGAAATGGGGGATTCTAATATGGCAAATTGCTGTTTTGTTTATAATTTATGTAATTTTAGTTGACACTGGTAATCCTTTATCTCTTGAGATACAATCCAGTAGCTGCCACATGGATTATGCATTGAACATCTCAGTATTTCACCAAGTTTGTAAGTGACTCCCCATTTCATTTACTTTCCTCGTGTTTTCCTTCTCTCCTCTTAGCCAGTCTCATTTCCCCAGAGAAGGGCCGGAAGATGATGCTGACATCTCCTGGGAACACAAGCGGTACTTCGTTGTTGGGACCCAGTCTGCTGGATGGAAATTCCCATGATTCCTTTGTCTCACGGCCACTGGTGGATGTTGGGGAGGTAGGTTATGGGATGCACCTTGAATGAAAAAACAAATGAGGTGGGGCTTTCCAATCCACAGAGCAGCTGTGCCTGCAAAGGCTGCATTAAAAATCCTTCCTAATATAGCTGGTAATTGGCTGATACTTTGTAGACTCTGGATTCTGCATTTGGAAAGTATTATAGAAAATGGAGCATCTTATTAAAAAAAAACAAAAAAAAACTAAATGAATCTAGGAATTGTAGAATCCTGGTAAGGGTTTTTTTTTTATTTTGTTGGTTCTTGTGCTCCATGTTGCTCTTGCTCCCCCTGCTTCAGACACTGCTGCATTCTGTCTCTCACCGGGGAGGCATTGCTTCACACTGTTGCCCACTTGCTTAATATTTGAAAGGTCCTGTCCTTCTCTCCTGGCACCAGCTGTATCCCTGGTGGTTGTGGGGCAGGGTGAAAGTGGCAGTGGTGCATTGGAGAGATTGTGTGTGGGGGGGGAGCTTGGGGAGGAGAGAAAATCTCAAGATTGGTGGTTTGTCTGAATATGGGCCTGGGGATATGGAACAGCTGGTGGCCATCACCCAGCAGTGAGGTTGGTCCAGCAGCCGCCCCCATCTTCCAAAAATCGCTTTTTGCCATATTTTTCGCACATGACCACGCACCACTGTAACCATCATCGATTGACTAATTGCCTTAGTTCTGTTTTTCCTTCCATTGAGTGTGCATCCTGGGAGTAAGCAATGTCTCGGTTCCTTTTCCCATTCTAGTTTCTTTCCAAAAGTGCCATTTTAGGTTCTAAAAAACCAAAACTTTCGTAACCATCGGGCTGTTTTTCTAGTGGTGTTGGTGTGGGGAGCATATTTGAGGTGCAGACATAGGGCAGGCTTCAACACAGGCAGTCTCAGGATAGGCCGCCAGACTGTCCCCACCCCAACAGTCCCCACCCCACAGTCCCCTTCACTGCTCTTTTTTATATTATTTATGTTTTATTGCATTACACACCAGTGCATGTCTATCTAGAAAAAGCAGTATCACAACTGGAATAAAACGCATTGAATTAATAGAGGAGTTGAGTCACTTTCCTTTCTGGCACCACTAGAGGGGATAACACCATAAGAAACAAAAAGACCCAAGTCTTGACAGTGCACCATTGAAGTTATTATTGCAGCCAGTGCTTTTATAATCTGTTCCAGAGAAGTAAAGGAGAAAGAAGTTGATCACCAGCCTATATGACGTAAAAATTTTAATGCATCTTAAAAGATCACCTAAATATGTCTTTCCTGGGACTCTCCACCACCACCACCACCGCTGTCATTTGCTAAATAACCAACATTTGTTTTATAAACCTGACCTCTTAACAGACACCTGAGGCCAGGTGGCTATTAACCAGTTAAACTACTAATATTGAACATGAACCTAACTTACATGCCAGCTACAGGGTGCATATCAGTGGGAGAGCAGCCACCAGCTGGAACTAATGAGTCCAGATTCAAAGCAACACTTTCTCCAGCTGCTGTGACGCCATGGAGCCCTGAGGGGAAAAGACCTTTCCACCATCCATATACTTGCATCCTCTGAATGCTAATAGCGATACCTGAGACGTGCCAGTCGTGTTACTCCCCTCCTGTGCTTGTTTGAGTGAAAAAGCATTCATAGTGAAGGTGCTCTAAAGCTCACTTAACCCAGAAGCGCATATGTGAGTCAAAAGGTTCTATGTTTAACCTTATCCAAAATGGCCGCCATGAGCTGAAGGAGTACTACAGTCAGAATTTACAAAAACAGATGATATGTAGAGTGTTTTGATTTGTGTGTGTAGTCCTGGCGTGCCCTTCCCTTTGTTTGCTATAAAGAGTTTTTTCTAAATTAGCCTGCTGGTTTAATGGTCCCTGAGGATCTCAATCTTAGAATGGTTTATTGCAATCCTTTTTCCTACAGTGCCTCTTGTCCTGTGTTACAGTGATGCATCCAGGACCACAGATTCAGGATGTACTTAAGACAAGAGCCTGATGATCTTACTTTGAGTAAGAGCTCTTGCAGCAGGTTACACCTTAAGGATTACCTCCTATCCCTCTCAGACACAGGGCTGTGATACTCTTCTATCAAGGTGCATCTCTGCTCCGTTTCGGCTCATCACGCACCGATAGAAGGAAGAAATCTTGCTCAGTTAGATCTGGCCCGAACATTCCTTCAGGGCATTCTTCATCTGAAACCTTCCATTAGGGATCCAGTACTGCCATGGGACCTTTTGTTCGTCCTAGAGAAGCTTACGTTGCCTCCCTTTGAACTGGTCATGGATTGCGACCTACGCTTTCTCTCTTGGAGAGCGTTATTTTTAGTTGCCATTACTTCAGCTCGAAGGATTTCAGAGCTACAAGCACTGATGTGCAAAGAACTTTATTTTGTTTTCCATAGAGACCGGGTGTCTCTTCACACTAATCCTACGGTTCTCACGAAGGAGATGTCTGAGTTAACACTGAATCAAGACGCCTGCCTTCCTGTTTATTACCCTGAACATCCCAATCGAGGGGAGGCCCTGCTTCATACTCCAGACATTCACAGGATCCTTCGCTACTACCTGCAGCACACACAGTCGATCAGGAAGTCGGATCAGCTCTTTTTCTTTTGTTCACAGATCCTTAGGGAAACCTATGGCAAAGCAAACCATTTCTAAATGGTTGAAAAACTGTGTTACCTTCATCTACGACAGGTATGAGAAATTGTTGCTGGGACCAGTCAGGACTCACTCAACTCGGGAGATAACTGCATCTATTGCAACTCTCAAGAACGTCCCAGTGGCAGATGTATGTGCCGCAGCCACTTGAAACTCTGTGCACACCTTTGTCAAGCACTACACTCTGGACATTACTTCCAGAAAAAGGGCAGGATTCGGCCTAGCACTGCTCCAGGGCCTTGTTTCCTAATCATCTCAGGGTCATTTCCCTTCCACTTTTTACTTTGTATTCAGACACTGCTTGGGACTCTGTCCTTAAGGTGTAACCTGCTGCAGGAGCTCTTACTCGAAGTAAGATAGTACAGTTACGTAAAAACTTACAGTAACAGTAGATCTTCGAGAAGAGCTCCTGCAGCAGGTGCTTTTTCCCTCCCTCCCTCCATCCCCCTACTGTTTTTTTTCCTTATGGGAAATTTCGGCACCTGCCTCAAGTTTCTACTGCTGATCATCCTCCTGGTCTCCAGCAGGTGAAGTGAGGTGGGGCTGGGGACCGCCCCTTTATACAGAGGCTGACATTGGTAGGTGGACCAACATAAGGGGTGGTCCCCAGCTGGGTACTGCTGGCTTGAAGTTTGCCATGGAGTCCTAGTGCCTGGCGGCATAGTCCTTAAGGTGTAACCTGCTGCAGGAGCTCTTATCGAAGATTTACTGTTACGTTAAGTTCTTAGTAACTCTACTTTCTGGCCCCTGCTAAATAGCAGTGAACGGAATTGAGTCTGCATTCCTAAAACTAGGGTTCCAGTTCCTAACCGCCCCCATAACACATATTCAGTTTATCAGTCTCAGCTGGCATAGTACCCACCTGTTGGAAAACAGCACACATATTGCCCTTATTTAAATCAGGCGACCCGTGTGATTTAAACAACTACAAACCTATTTCCATCCTACCGGTTTTGTCAAAGCTACTAGAAAAACGAGTTAATAATCAACTAAGAGATCACCGTGAAAATACAGACTTTTTCAACACACTGCAATCAGGCTTGAGGCAAAAACACAGCACGATTTTTGCAGTAGCCCTAGTAACAAATGACTGGTTCACCGCCCTCGATAATAAACTCTTTACAGGAGCCGTCTTCTTAGATTTAAGTAAAGCCTTTGACACAGTCGACCATAGTCTACTGTTAATCAGACTTGAAGAACATGGCTTGAATAGCCCTTCAGTAAGCTGGTTCTCTAGCTACCTTACTAGCAGACTACAATGTATCAAAGCTGACGGGCTCCTATCCTCCCTAGTTCCGCTCACAAGAGGGATCCCCCAAGGCTCCATCCTGGGGGCATTATTATTCACTATTTACATTAATTCGTTAAGCAACAACATTCTAAATTCTAAACTGTACTTCTTCTCAGATGATACTGTGCTGTATACATCTAAACCCCCCTTATCTGATGCTAGCACTGAGTTCCAGGCTGATTTCAACCAACTACAACATAACCTCCTCAATTCCAAACTACTGCTAAACTCGAAGAAAACTAAAGTAATGTACTTTCTCCCATCACAGCCGTCAACACCCCTACGCCAGCAAGCCACACTGGTGCCCGTTACAACCCTCCTAGGAGACTCACTCTAGACTGTTGAAAAACGCATCTTGGAATCTGGTTAGGGCTGTCATTTGTTGTGCACATTGAATCCCTCACCAAAAAACTAAATATAAGACTGGGATTTTTCTACAGGAATAAATCCTCTTTCCCCACAGACATTAGGAAAAGGCTGATACAAGCCACCTTCCTCCTCCTGTTGAACTACGCAGACATCATTTACAACAGTAGCACAGCATCCAGCCAACACAGACTAGACATCCTGTATCGCCATGCCTTAGGGTTTATAACCAGTGCACCTTTTAGAAGAACGCATCACTGCGCCCTTTACTCTGCAATGAGCTGGTCATCCCTTGCCACAGGAAGACTGCTTCACATTGGCACCTGAGCCCTCAAAGTCCTATTGAATAAACTCCCACCATATATTACTTTTATCACCAATTGCACGGCCACTATACCCTCAGGAAAAACAGCTACATCCTTCTAGACGTCCCCAAATCCCGCAGTCTCGATGGTAGAGCAGCAATCAGTTATGCCATCCTGACCGCCCGGAATAAAATACAGGCCTCGCTCAAGCTGTCTGAACTAATCTCCGTAAACATTTTAAAATCCTCGTTCAATAAGGCACTTACGGAAACTTGCCATTGCCACAATAGCTAGCACTCCTAGCTAGAGCACAGTTTGTACAATATGCACTTGTCTCCAATTAACCATCCCCTCTTTCTTCCCCCAGTATTTGTTTATCAGAATGTATAGTGGTAGTTTGCATTGCTCGCCTGCTACAAATGTGACTGCTTCCTCAAAATCACCTGTTTCGTACGCCATAGTTTTATTGTCCCTGTATGTATCCATATTATATACCAATTATCGTATCTGTATTGTGTATTGTACACTATTGTATAACATTGTCCCAGCAGGATTTCCTTGTAAATGAAGTTTTCCTGCCAATAAACTTGAAATGGCTCTAATTCAGTACTTTTATTTTCTCTGTGTGTGTGTCAGGTCCAGCCAACAGAAGTAAATGTTTTGCTTTTGAAACTTTTCATTTAAACTGCACGCAAGAAATAAAAAGCATATAAATCACCACAGATCATCAGTGCTATAATTAGTAAAGACTCTGTTTGCTTACAGAATAACCTACTCAGACCTCAAATATCTGCCTAACTGTAAATGTAGCCGTTAGTGCTAACGGGATAAGGAAAGTTGCTTAATATCACACCTCTTCTGTTGTAAAATTAACTCTAAATCAGTACTTGCTGAATCCATGGTCCCAGATACATCACCATCACATGGGACAGGAGGCATTGTAGGAAAAAGAAGAGCAATAACCCATGCTAAGGTGGAGATACCCGGAGCCATAAAACTAATGGGCTAATTTAGCAGAACTCCTGATACCAGACAAAGGGAAGGACACTCTAGGACTACACACACAAATTAAAACACTCTGCACACCATGCATTTTTCAGGTTCTGACTGTAGTGCTCTTAACTGCATGTGTCAAATAGCAGACAATAAAATGCTTTGACATATTCCCACCACTGAAAACAAAACATTTTAAAAGACTCTTTCCCAACATCCGACATGTATCACCAATAGATGTATAACAACATTTGTTAGGAAAAAGTCAATAAAGAGAACAGCAAGAGGAAGGAGGTGTTGTTAGAACTTTACTACTCTACTGGGTCTAAAGAACTAGAACTCTACTATTGGGACCTTGAATTTAGGGTGTAAAAACAAACAAAAAAAAGAGTTAATGTGTTTGAGTTGAGTGAAGGGAATTATCATCTGTGCAGTTAGCTAGGTGGGGAAGGAAACTGTGAATTGGGGGAGTGGCTTAGGCAGCAGGAAGCCAGGTGTTAAAAACTGCCCTAGATAGCTTTTGGCAGAGAACAGTAAGAGGAAGGAAGTGCTTTTAGAACTTTACTACTCTACTGGGACTATATTGCCCTCCCTCCCCTCCAACCCCAAATCCCCACCCTTCGCCAGTTCACCCCACTGTAGCCAGTCCTAGTTTTATAGGCACAGGATTTGACTGACAACAGGAACTTCCTGTTTGCATTGGGAGCAGGAAGAGAGTGATCACAGAGGCACAAAAGACTCACCATCCTAGAAGGAAAAGAGTAGCTCTCCACCACCACCACCCCCACTGCTGGAGGTCTGAGTCTGAGCAAGTAAGAAGGAGACTACTGAGGAATATAGGAACTTCCTGTCCCAGAACAGGAAGATCAGGAGCTTTAAGGGTATGGAGGCAGTAGGAAAGTAAGGAGAAAAAAAAATTACATAAAACAAAAAATAGAGAGAGGAATGAGTAAGCATACAAAACAACAGTTAAGGGGCCACAAATAAGATATGATGGGAGTGGTGCAGTGCAGTGGCTGTGGAGCAGCAGTCTTCGAGTAGACGTTCTGAAGGATGCAGTGTTGTCCCATCTGCAGGCTCCTCTCTGGGCTGAGGGAGAAGGTTGCTCATCTCCAGGCTGAGTTGACCAGGATTCGGAGGACCTCCTCTCCCACCCAGGGACCATCAGGGCCACCGCTGCTGCCTCAAAGGTTGCCAAGAAAGAGGAGCAGTTGGACCACAGTGGGCTTAGGGAAGGTGAGTGTGGTGGAACAGAGGTGCATCCCTTCAGTTGTACCTCTCCACAGTTTGTATGCCATTCTGGTAGAGTGTGGTTCCTCTGTGGAGGCACCCATAGTGGAGACCAAGGAGGATGCTGGAAACCTCCACAAAGGAGACCCACGGGGGAAGGAAACAACTCCTGGTGGGGAACTCCATTGTTCGGAGGGTAGAGCTGGGGCAGGGAGGCAAGAGAGAGGTAAGGTGCCTGCCTGGTGCCATGGCTTGGAGGGACAGGGAGTGAATCCTCAGGATCGTGTAGCAGCTGCACGGGGGAGGGAGCTGGATGTCATTGTCCACCTAGGGACAAAATATCCTGGCTGGGAAAGGGATAAGAGCAGTGCAGGAGGAGTTTGTGGAGTTGGGAAAGGGCCTTAGACAAGTAGCACACACGGTAACCTTCTCGGAGGTGCTGCCTGTCTATGGCATGGGTGAGGCTAAGGTGTTCCGCACCATGGGATTCAATTAGTGGTTGAAAAACTGGTGCAGAGCTCAGGGTTTTGGCTTCATTGGGGACTGGGGGTCCACCTGGAGAGATGCAGGCCTGTACTGGCGCAATGGTCTGCGTCTGTCCAAGAGGGGAACCAGGATCTTAGGTGGTAGGGTTAAATGCTTCATTGGCAAGCATTTAAACTAGCCAAGGGCACTGAAAGAAGCAGGAAATCCTAGCTGCTGCCGCCCCGCCCAAAAATCTGGGTAGTTAGTGAGGTAAACACCAAGATAGAGAAGTCAATAGGGAGAAGGGCATGGGTAAATGAAGAAGGCAAAGGCAGTAAGGACAGGGATGGGGCAAAAAGGGATAAGGCCATCAAAAAATGGAAGGTAATGAGTACCAGTGCCTGTAGTCTAGGTAACAAGCTCTCTGAACTGGTGGCCTTGATGGAAGAGGGATGCCTGGATATCATGGCAGTCACAGAAACATGGTACACAGAGAACCATGACTGGGATGTCAACATACCAGGGTACACAATCTACTGGAGGGACAGGGAGGGTGGAAGAGGAGGAGGAGGAGCTCTCTAGATAAGGGAAGAGATCAGAGCACCAGAGCAAAAGGGTAAACGGGGAGGAGAGGAGGCACTATGGGTCACCCCGGAGACTGGAAATGGCACCACAATCCGCACAGGGGTCGTATACAGACCACCTGTCTCAGGGGGAGGAAATGGACAAGGAAATGATAGAAGGCATCCTTAGGATGGCAGAGAAAGGGGAGATATTGTTGATGAGGGACCTGAATATGCCAGATGTTAACTGGAGCACCTTTGCTGCAGCCACATCCAAGAGCAGGGTTATTCTCGATGCCCTACAGGGGGCATGCCTCAGACAGCTAGTGTTGGAACCCACTTGGGAGGGAGCAATCTTAGACCTGGTACTCTCAAACGTGATGGAGAGAGGATCTCAGATCTAGAAGTGGGTAGCCATCTGGGAACAAGTAACCACCAAACAGTGTGGTTCACGATAAACTCGGCCACAGCGTCAAGCCATACAAAAGTGAGGGTACTGGACTTCAGAAGGGCTGACTTTATCAAAATAGGAGAGTTCCTCAGAAAAGCACTAGCAAACAGGCAAGAAGGAGGGGGTTGAGCAACAATGGGGAAACATCAGAACTGCCATCACAGAGGCAACAAGCCTTTGTGTGAAGCAAATAAATCAAAATGAAAGAAAAAAACACTATAGTTCTCGGAAGAGGTGGCGGGAAAGGTTAGGGAGAAAAAGATAGCATTCAGGAAGTATAAGGAAACACAGAAGGAGCAGGACAGAGAACTGTACCAGTTCAAGCAGCAGGAAGCGGGGAAGGCAGTCAGAATAGCAAAGGCCCAAACTGAGGAAAAGATAGCCAACTCAGTTAAGAAGGGGGGGGATAAAACCTTTTATAGGTATATTAGGGAGCGAAGAAAGACCAAGGGAGGGGATAGTGAGGCTTAATAAAGAGGAGGGTGGGTGGTTAGAGAGGGACAGTGAAAAGGCAAGAATACTGAACAAATGCTTCTGCTCAGTATTCACAAAAGAAGAGGAAGGGGAGGTACCTAATCCAGTCGCTAGAAGCACTCTGGATAGGGGGGTCGATACCAGTCCTTTCACAGAAGAAAGGGTTCTGACAGTACTCCTAAAACTGAAGGTGGACAAAGCAATGGGGCCTGATGGGATTCACCCCAGACTTCTAAAAGAACTAAGGGGAGAACTAGTGACACCACTGACTACCCATTTTAACAAATCATGGGAGGATGGTGTGGTACGTGAGGACTGGAGGAGGGTGGATGTGATTCCCCTTCACAAAAGTGGGAGCAAGACAGGCAGGAAACTACAAACCTGTCAGTTTGACCTCAGTGGTAGGGAACATGATGGAATCACTTATGAAGGAGAGAATTATTGAGTACCTAGAGGCCAGTGGGGCACAGGGCAGAAGGCAGCATAGATTCACAGAGGGAAGGTCATGTCAGACGAATCTAATCGATTTCTTTGACTGGGTGACCAAAGTAGTAGACCAGGGAGGGGCTGTGGACATGGCCTACCTAGACTTTAGCAAGGCATTTGACAGTCCCACGCAAAAGATTAATAAACAAATTAGCCAGCCTGGGAGTGGGTCCCAGGGTGGTAGCCTGGGTAAAACATTGGCTGGACAACAGGACACAGAGGGTAATAGTAAACGGAGTCCACTCTGAAGAAAGAGGGGTTACTAGTGGGGTACCGCAGGGTTCAATACTGGGTCCGGTCTTTTTGAATGTCTTTATAAGTGACATTCCAGAAGGACTGGAAGGAAAAGTATGCCTCTTTGCAGAAGACACGAAGATCTGCATCAGGGTTGATACACAGGGGGGGTGGAAAGGATGAGAAGGGACTTGCCAAGGTTGGAGGAATGGTCAGAAGTATGGCAGCTTAGATTCAGTGCAAAGTAATGCACCTGGGAAACAAAAACCCAGGGTGAGAGTACACAATGGGGGGGTAGTAACAACAACAAAAGTGGAAAGGGACCTGGGGGTAGTCATATCAGATGACCTAAAGGTTAGTAAGCAGTGTGAGAAGGCAGTAGGGATGGTTGGGGGATACTGGGATGTATAAGGAGAGGCATCACCGGGAGGAAACAGGAAGAAGTTATCCCTTTGTACAGACAGGTGGTGAGACCCCATCTGGAGTACTGTGTGCAGTTTTGGAGACCCCTTCTCTGCAAGGACAGAGACAGGATGGAGGCAGTTCAGAGGAGGGCAACTAAAATGGTGCAGGGTCTGCAAAAGAAGCCATATAAGAGAGACTAAAAGAGCTCAGTATGTGTACCCTTGAGGAAAGGAGGGAGGGAGGGACATGATAGAAACTTTTAAGTACCTCACGGAAATAAACAAAGTCCAAGAGGGCAGCATCTTTCAGAAAAAGAGATGTGCAAGAACAAGGGGGACACAGTTTGAAGATGTAGGGGGACAGCTCAGGGGCAATGAGGGGAAGTATTTTTTCACAGAGAGGGTGGTGGACGCATGGAACGGCCTTCCTGAGGAGGTCGTGGGGTCAAAAACAGTGGGGGCATTCAAGACTGCATGGGACAGACATAAGGCAATTCTTGTGGGGATAGGAAGAAGTAGACTGTTAGTTAACTAGGATCTGCAGCTTGTCCAATAGACAAGGAAATGGGCAGACTAAGTGGGCCAAGTGGTCCTTATCTGCTGTCAAAGTCTGTGTTTCTATGTAAGTCTCAAATCGTCCTAGTAGCAATGTAGGCTAGAGGAGAACTGCATTGTCTATTTCAGGTCCAGTCTTATCTCAGCCGTAGAACAGAGTTGAAAAATTACATACCACTCAACACATCATTATTTCAGAAGGAATGTCATTGTCCTTTGTCTCATGAGCTATCCGAATGTAGTGGAGCTTCCTGCTCCCGAATTCCCACCAGCTTTTCTGCCTGGGTCCTGGCTACTTTAGGTTCTGTGAATGAATATTGGTTGTTCAGCAGAAAGAATTGTAAGCATGCCAGGAACACTAGGTGGAGACCCACTCCAGCCTCCCTGAGTTTCACTGTCACTCCCTGGAAGCATTTTCTGCACTGATGCATAGCATAAGAATAATCTGGGAACAGGAGTGTGCATTTTTTCTGCCAGAGATACCAAGCCTTTTCCTTGGCAGCCCACAAAAGTTGATTCCCTTCCTCGGAGGAAGCCACATCTGACTTCACTGTGGTCCGCCAGCTTCAGTCAACTGCCATTTTGTGCAATTTCATTGAATTTTCTACAGCCTCTTTCCTTAGTTTGTATCACTTTAGTTTTAAAGTGATTTTTTTTTTTTACTTTGTTTATTCTGAGCTCTGTCTCTGGACACCTCTTCAGGAAGTGTGCCTGTGGGGAGAAGATCCCTGAGCAGGATGACCACAAGACCTGCGTTTGCTGCCTAGGCACAGAACACACCCAGACTTGTGTGATCTGCTGTGGCTTCACCCAGGCTACTAGATGGTGCCAAGTGCAGACCTTGGAAACTTTTCTGCTGAAGCAGATCACCCAGAAGGAAAAGAAGCTTCGGGCCAGGAGTTCCTCTGCTTCCCCTGCAACGTCCTCTGGCTTGCATCCCTCCAAGGCCCTGGACAAGTTGGCAGGGAAGCACAAGGACCATTCCAAGGAGAAAACCCAGTCCTCCTTGTCTTGCTCCCAGTCGCTGCTCCAAGCATTGACCGCAGCAGGGTCATCCTTGTCAGCAGGGCAGCTCCCCTCACCAATATTTTGGTGGCAGTTATAGGGGCTCCAGTGTCCCACCGACTTCACAACCCCTGTTATTTAGGCCCTTGCTTTTGGTGGGCACTCAGGTGGCTCGGCTAGCTCATACTCATTGGGCTCAGCAGTGTCGGTCCTGGGGTGCAACCTACTCCCCCACCACCAGCCTTGACCATTTCATCTGCCACTGTCTCAGGCCCGGGGCCTTAACCCTTTCCAGAGTCACCCTAGCCTGAGCCCCGGTTGTCGTCACCTTCAACACGAGCCCACGTTGAGGAGCTACCCCACAGGCCTGGGCCAGTTCTGCTGCCCTCCCTGGTGCCACTCTCAGTGACGGCCCCAGCCCTCCCTCAGCCAGTGCTGATAGCGGTGGACTTTCACACTATGCTGCACACCTTGTGGGACTTCATGCAAGCTAAGCTTGCCCCTCCCCAAGGCCCATCCCTGCTGTCGCCTCCTGCGCCGGGCGCTATGCCCCATCCTCCAGTAGGGCTGTGGCCCATGCCTCAGGATACAGGGTCCTTGCACCCCCCTCAGGACTCAGGGGACAAGGGCGGGTACCACCCTGACCTCATTCTTACAGGTGACCTGGACAACGAAGGTACTGACTGGGGAGTCACTCCCCCTCTACTCTCTTATCCAACAGGGGGGAGACACAGAGGTACATCCCGTGGTCTCCCCCAGATGATCCCTCTTTTGTCACAGTTATGAGACTGTTACAGTTGGCCATGGGCTTCAACACCAAGGAGCAAGATCCTGCTCGACATCAATTGGCAACTTATTTGTGAATGCCCAACACCTCTCCTCTGGTCATCCCTCCGTTTATTGAGCCCTTTGAGGATGCCACCATGGCTGCCTGGCACCGGACCAGTTTGAGCCCCACCGTACCCAGAAAGGTGGATAAATTATACCAGGCTCCAGCAGGAAGGCCTTTCTTCACCAGTCAGCCTCTAGCGGATTCGGTGGTAATCAGTGCTACCCATGACCATACCAAGAGGCCTGAGCATCTCAGTTCCTTGCCCCCAGATAAGGTGTCCCAGAGGCTGTATTACATTGGCAAGAGAGCCTTTGCCTCTGCCACATTGACCATCAGGGTGTTGAACTACGTTGCCCAGATGGTCCAGTACCAGAACCAGCTTTGGGACCAGGCCCTGGAAACTGCCTAGGCCCTCCCGGAGGACCCCCAAATACAGCAGATGCTGCAGTTTCTGAAAGCAGGTTCCAGCATCGGGCAGCCACCTCCTCAGGGCTGCCTACAACACCGTGGACACCTCAGCTAGGGCTGCTGCGGTGGGCATTTACCTGCGAAGAGGCTCTTGGCTGAGGATGTCAGGCTTCACCCAGGATGTCCAATTGACCAGCCTGAATGCCCCCTTTAAAGGCTACAGGTTATTTGGTGCAGGACATAACTCTTTCAGCTGCAAGCCTCTGGCCACACCCTGCGATCGGTCTGCTCCATGTATGACACCAACCAGCCCAAATGTGGTCAGCGAGTGCGCTTTCATCAATCTACTCATAGACCAAAGCCCTCTAACAAGCCTCAGGGTAAGCACCGGGCTGTCCCACCATGCCCTTCCCCTCCACCACCACGGGGAAAAAATCCCAGAGGAAGAGGTGCGACTCCAGCTGCCCCTGCCGATTCAGCCGGACTCCTTGCCCAATCCCCCCACCTAGCAAGGCAGTAGGTGGTTGTAGGGGGCTGCTTCTCCCTGCTCCTGTACAAGTGGAGGGAAATCATTAGAGATGCCTGGGTACTGTAGCTCATAGAAAGTGGTCACACTCTGGAACTTCTGGAGTGGCCTCCAGAGAATCCTCCAGTTGTGTTCTCTTACCATCCAGACCACATTCCAGTGGTCTGGAAGGAAATCCACTTCTTGTTGCAAAAAAGAGCCATAGAACCTGTCCCAGAGAATCGGCAGGGCAGGCGGTTCTATTTTCACTTCTTCCTGATGCCCAAATTCACAGATCATCTCAGGTCCATTCTAGACCCCCAGAAACTGAATCTGTTTATTCAGTGCAAAAAATTCCTGATGGTGACACTTCAAGGTCTGCTGCCTCTTCTGCATCAGAGAGATTGGATTTACTCCCTTGACATGACGGATGCCTACTTGCATATCCAGATACCTACCTCCCATAGATAGTACCTAAGGTTTTATTTCCAGGGGGCACATTTCCAGTTACGGGCCTTGCCCTTTGTCTTCTCCTCGGCCTCTCTGCTGTTTACCAAGTGTTTGACTGTGGTAGCAGCTGCCCTCAAGCGGGAGGATTTCTACGTCTTTCCCTACCTGGACGACTGGCTTCTCAAAGCTCTGATCCGGGAGCACCTGTTACAGACTCTGGAGCATACCACCCGCCTCTTCCAGAATCTGAGGATCAAGGTCAACTTGCCCAAGTCAGTTCTGACCCCCTGTCAGTGCCTTCAGTACATAGGGGCAGTCCTGGATACTTCTCAGGGCATGGCCCTCCTGTCCCAAGACCGGGCAGATCGCTTTATAGCTCAAGCCTGCCTGCTGTACAGCAGCCGCTATGTCTCCACCAGAGCCTTCCTCCGGCTCTTGGGCCTGATGGCTGCGGCTGTAGTCACAGTGCCTCTAGCCAGATTACACATGAGGATTCCCCAATGGATGCTGAGGGGGTCCAGTGGGACCAGTTTACCGAGAACCTGAAAGAGCCAATCTTGGTCTCCGCTTTGGTGGATGGAACCCAGCAACCTGTTAAGAGGGGTTCCTTTCCTCAGTCCTTCTCTTCAGAAAATCTTCACAACAGATGCGTTTGGGTTGGGATGTGGAGCTCATCTAGGGCTCCACCAAACACAAGTGACGTGGTCCCTGCTGGAATCCTCTCTCCACATCAATATCCTGGATGTGCAGGTCATTCTTTATACCTTGCAGACTTTCTAGACTCAGCTATCCCTGGGTCTTCTGCTAGTGCAGACAGACAACATCAGTGTAGTTCACTACATGAACAAATGGGGGGGGGGGAGCACTCACTCGTATCCCTTCTGCTGGAAAGCAGTGAGAGTCTGGTATTGGGCTCTGGATCACGGTCTCAGACTGTCAGCCGTCCATGTTCCAGGCATCCAGAACGTCATGGTGGGCACCCTAAGCTGGTTGCAGTCAAAGGCACACGAGTGGGAGCTGCTGACCTCAGTAGTAGAAGACCTGTTTGTCAAGTGGGGGTTGTCCAGAGTTGGACCTTTTTGCATCCCCATTCAACGCAAAACTTGACACTTTTCTGCTCGCTCAGTCCAGGGTCTGGAGTTTTCTGGTGAGATGCATTGCCCCTCTTTTAGAAAGGGAGGTTTCTGGGGTGCGCTGTGGAGCACAACTACAGACAAGATGTACTTTGGCTCGGCTCTGTGTTTCTGGAGCTTTTAAGTAAAAATGTTTCTTACAAACTACAGCCAATTGTGATTCCAGCGACTAATTTGGAAAGAGGGCTTCATCCTAAACAGTTTGATATCAAATAGTGCAATGGGGAGCACACACAAGGCAAGCGGGAGCAGTAACAAAAACTCCCCTATGGTAGATGTACAGGCCACTTCTACATCCACGCTACCGACGGCTAGGCCTGAACCCCCGTGGAGAGCCCTGCATGCATCGATTCAGGAAATCAACTTAAAAGTAGAGTCGATCCTACAGCGTTTTGCTGAGCAGGATGCCAAATTAGAAGTGGTTTTGCAAACCACTGCATCAGCAGAAAAGGTTGTCACACAAGTTCTGACTGCCACGTCCAATATGGTGCAAGAGAACACGCAGTTACGATATCACTTGGAGGCACTGGAAAACGCAGACCGAGCATCCCGTGTTCGGCTGATCGGGCTCCCGGAGGGGAGTGAAGAGGATAATTTGTTAGGATTTCTGCAATCTTGATTCCCTGGTGCTTTGAATATTAACCCGGATGCAATTTCTGGTCAACTGCATAAAGCCTACAGAATTTTTTCACATGCAGCAGGGCCTCAAGCAGAAGCTCCTCGTACAGTTCTCTTAGTGACTGCCAGTGCATCGACTCGGGACTTGCTTCTTCAGGCCACTAGGTCCACAGACTTTCTTAATTACAATCGGGCCACTTTACACTTATTCCCCGGTCTTTCCTACGCAATGAGGGCCCATAGGAATAAGTTTGATGCGGTCCGTGCCAGACTCCGAACTCTTGGGGGTGACGCATTCTTTATTGATGCCGGCTAGGCTCTGCATTCATTATGGAGGGTGGACATTTCAATATACAGACCCCCTTGAAGCAGGGAAAAAAGCCTAAACGATCGCCAGGGAGTTTGTTGCTGGAGGAGCCGGACACCAGTATGAATCTGAGTATGAGACTTGAACTTTGTACTGTAACAAGTAAAATGTACCACCTTAATTGTGCTTCCTCATGAGGTCTATTGCTACTTTGGCAAACTGATTACTTAAAGTGCAGGATTCTATTACCTAAGACTGACTTTCCTTATTTTGGTTGTGGATTTCTCTAAACCAGTTGAAAGAAATGTTTTAAAACTCTTGCCCACACTGTTATGGGGCATTACTAATTCTGGGGTTTCAACAGTAGTTTTCTACTACTCCTGAAGCATTATCGAGAGGCTTTGGGACATATGAGTTGTAGCTATTAAGTGCTTCAAATATGCTGAGATTTTAATGTTTGGGTTTGGGGTCATATCAACACCCTGTGTTGTGCTAATTTCCAGGACTTTAAATACGGGACTGACCACCAAAAGTCTTTGTGGGGTGCAGCTAAAACTGGATTAAAGTTTGTTTTCTATACTTGGGTATACTTCCAATTCCATAAGCCAGATTGTATAGGCTAATGTAGTCTGTTACATTGGATTTATTTGAGATTGTTTATTTCTGTGCCTTGCATAAGATGTACTGTATGCTATTGCTTATGATATGTATATGCGCTAAACATAAAAGTTCAAAAAAAAGGGAGGTTTCTGTACACATTTCCTCCCTTCCCCCTGCTTCAGAGGATTCTGATCAAGCCCCAGATCGGAAGGGGCCACAGTGATCCTCGTCCCTCTTTCTGGCCTTATCAGATCTGGTTCCCTCTACTGCAGCAGCTGACAGTGGAACCTCCAGTACCTCTTCCTCTGTGCCCCGGTTTGCTCTCCCAGAACCAGGGCAGTCTGGTCCGTCCAGACCTCAGATCCCTGCTTCTTCACACCTGGCTCCTGAGGACATAGCCATGACTTGGTTCAGGGAGTCATTCAAGGTGACTGATGTCCTGGTGGGGACTAGGAAGCCTTCCACCAGGGCACTTCTTCTGTGAAGTGGAAACGCTTTGTGCTGTGGGATGATTTATGCCAGCAGGATCCCTTCACTTATCCAGTGAACCAGATTCTGGAGTACTTGCTGTCTCTTTCAGACTCCATCCTGAAGTACTCCTCTCTTAAGGTGCATATGTCTGCCATCTCTGCCTTCCATATGTCTGTTAATGGCCATATGGTGGCACAACTGGAGGTGTCTCGTATATTTCTGAGATGAATTCTTCACCTGAAGCCTGCTATCTGCATTCCAGTCCTGCCTTGGGACTTGAATTTTGTGTTGAAAAAACTTACTTTGGCTCTTTTTGAGCTGGACGCTACATGCGAGCTACGCTTTCTGTCGTGGAAAGTGTTGTTTTTAGTTGCTGTTATTTCTGCTTGAAGAATTTCAGAGCTGAAGGCGCCCATGTGTGGGCAGCCTTATTTGATTTTCCACAAAGACAGGGTGTCTTTGTGTACTAACCCGAAGTTTCTTCCTAAGGGGGTGTCTGAGTTTACTTTAAATCAGTACATCCACCTTGTTTATTACCCAGAGCATGCCAGTCCAGGGGAAGCATTGCTTCCCACTTTAGATGGGCATAGAATTCTACGTTACTACACACACCATACGAAGGACTGTAGGAAGCCCTCTGTCTGTTTCTTTTGCCCCAGGAAAGAGGGCGTCCCTGTTTCAGAACAGTGATTGTCCATATGGTTGGCCAACTGTATTACTTATTGCTACAGGAAGTATGGCAAGGATCTTCCTGGCATTGTTTATGGCCATTCCACCAGACGCATGACCACTTCTGTTGCCTGTTTCAGGAATGTGTCAGCTGCAGAGATTTATGCGGCTGCCACTTGGAGTAGTGTCCACATCTTTACCAAGCACTACAGTCTGGACATTGCCTCTAGGTGTAGGGCCAACTTTGGCCTAGCTGTCCTCCAGGGCCCACTGTCTTGGGCTTGAGGTTTCCTCTACCCAGACTGTGCCATCTAATGACGGAACTGCTTGGTACTCGATCCATACATGTGGCCTGCTGTAAGAGATACCCTCGAAGTAAGATAGTACAGTTACGTTAGAACTTACCGTAACAGTAGATCTTCGAGAGGATCTCTTGCAGCAGCCATGCCGTCCCTCTCTCCTTCCCTCTCAGTCCGGGAGGCCCTTCTTTGTCTGTACCTCCTTCTTTATCATCTTTTTTTCTGGTGGGAACCTTCAGTTCCTCCTTGGTTCACTCAGCTGGTGCCTGATGGCTTATGGTCGCTAGTGGGAGAACTGAGGAGGGTGTGGGGGCTACCAACTCTTATAGGATAGGGCAACGTCAGAGTATGACATCAGAGTGGGCGGCCTCCTGGTAGACTGCTAGCTAGAAAAGTTTCTGTGTGGTTCTAGTGCCTGGTGACTATAGTTCCATAGGTGTGGCCTGCTGCAAAAGATCTTTTTGAAGATCTACTGTTACAGTAAGTTCTTACGTAACTGTATTGTCACCTCATTCGTGGCTTCCACTTAGGATTTAGTGCACCATAGGCAAACTTTGTCTTGCGAAGTTTTTCGAGTAATTCGATTTCTTTTCTCAGTTCCTTCAACTCCCAGCATAGATTATCTGTGGAGCAATGGAAGCCAGGGATCTTACTTCGAGAGGGCTCTTGCAGTAGGCAACACCATTAGGACTGAGCCGCCAGGCACTAGTACGACATGGAAACTTAGCTAGCAGTGTCTGGCGGGGGACTGCCCACCCAGTGTCACATGACCGACGTTGGTTCAACGCTATATAGTGGACGGTCCCCCACACGCCCACCTCCAGTTCTTTCTCACCATCGACCATACATCAGACCTCGTGGAATGCTCCTAGTTAGCCGCCATTTTCGATAAGTATTTATTTTGAAATTTATTTAATTTCTTCAGAAATCAGTAATTTTCTTTACTGGATTGCATGTTTTCTCCAACTCTGTCAGATTCTAACAAGTGTGCATGCAGCAAGCTGATACCGGAGAAAGACTGCCATACCTCATGTCTCCTCAGCCTGGGGCCTGACTGTAACACTGAGGGCTGTGAGGCCTGCCAGAAGTCCAACCAGGCCACATGGAAATTCCGTCAGCAAGGTCTGAAAGCCCATCTTTTAAAATGAAAACTTGCTTCCATGGAAAATGGAGCTGCAGCAGGTGCGGAGCACTTCTTTATCTCCCAGGGGCACTTCTTGCTCCCACTCCTCCAAGAAGAAGCACAAGCGGGACAGGGAGAAGACCCAGGATCGGTCTCTACAGGCTGCGATCTTCTCCCTCCACCAGCAAAGAAGTTTCTGCTCTGGCCAAACCTGCTCCTCCTTGGAGCAGCCTTCCCCCGCCGAGCTGGTCACAGTTCCAGCAGGGACCTCCAGGGATTCGGAGGCTTCTCCCACCCGTAGGCCCTTCCTACCTTCCATGGGACCAAGTCGAGTGGGTTGGTTGGTAAGTCGGGCACTGGCTTCGCCGTTGACCACGCAGTCCCAGCGCTCACGTCAGACCCAGACACGAGGTCAGACACCGGTCCTACGGACCAGCGCCCACTACTGCTTCGGCTGCAGCCATCCCGAGAGGAATCCCACTCTCAGGACACTTCTTTGCCTCCTACAGTGGGTTCTTCCTCACCCTTCCCACCCGGAGCCAAAGGACCCACCGCCGGCAGATCAGATCGTCGAGCCAACGATGAAGGGGCCTGCGCCGGACACCCCTGGCGATGTCCCTGCCAGACCTCCATCTGGGCCTCCGTCTTCCTCCCCAGATTCCGGAGAGACCTGTTACCCCGTCTGGGCCGACACTGGATCCCCCAGCAGGGCCACAGCCAGATAGACCTGGGCCTTCAGGCCCTCCTTTGGGACCCCAGCCAGGTTACCTGATGCCGGGCTACCCTGCACCAGGGTATCTGACACCAAACTGTTCCCCACGCCGGGGTAGCCAACACCGGTGCACCCTTCACCGGGCTACCCCACGCCATGCTATCTGTCGTCAGGGTATCTGCTGGTTTACCAGCCTCCTTCACCACTCCTCCACAGCTACAGATGGATTATGAGGCCCTTTTTGATTCGTGGTGGAACAGAGCCATGCACCAACTTGTTTTGGAGTTGGACGCCAGTCTGGCCAACCCTCACTCCGTGGTCCCTGTCACCTGTGGAAACATGCCCATCTATCTCCGGGCGCACACTGGGTGCCTCTGCAGTAGCAGACCAGGGTCGTGGACGGGCTGCACTTCAAAAGAATGACCCTCATCGAAGGGCTAAGTCTCCAGACAAGAGCCCTTCGCCAGACTCTGAATCAGACTTTTTCTCTTCTTCCTTGGGCTCCAAGTCCCCTACGCCAGAGGAACCCAGGCCTAAGGAGACTCCCAAGTCTCCCCCAGAGGACCCCTCCTTCATGGACATCCTCAGGAAAATTCAGGAGGTCAGTGGCCAGAAGACAGGAGCAGGATCCCCAATGACGGAGGTTGGCAGAGCACCTTGACCTCCCAGAGTTTACCCCTCTTCTCATTCCCCCTGGACCGGGCCTCACGACGATTTGGCCAGTACTATATGGCAGCAATCATCGTCTGTCGCTGCCATCTCCAAGAAGATGGATAGATTATTCCATGCCCCAGAGGGGAAAGGCCACTTGGTTAACCACCCCAAAGTGGATTCAGTGGTGATCAGTGCTGCTCACGACCGCTCCACTAAGCCAAAGCATGAGTACCTCCCCTTCTGACAAGGAGTCAAGGCAGCTTGACCAATTTAGACAAAAGGTCTATTCGTCCTCTACCTGAGCCATGTGGGCTCTGAATTATGTGACCCACATGATCTGCAACCAGAACTCCATTCTGAGCCAGCTGAAGGTGGAATTCGAGGCCTTGCCAGATTCTGAAGCCAAGGCTCGGATTCAGCAGACAGTCAAAAAGGCAGAGATCCCCTGCCGTCACACCTTGAGTGACTTATGACGCCGTTGATGCCTCTGCGAGCGACCGCGATGGTGGTCTGTTTACGCAGACACCTGCTGTATACAGGCGCCTGGTTTGCCTAGGATGTACACGCTTCTGATGTCCTGGATGCCCCCTTTAGGGGCTCGGTACTTTTTGGAAGGGACATTGTGACCGATCTGCAGGAGAAAGGGAAGACCCTACATTCAGTGCACTCCCGCTACCACACGTCTAGGCAGCCTTTTCGCCATGAGCAGAGGTGCCAGACAACACAACAGCCTGCCAAACATCAGGCTCTCTCATCTGCCAGCCCCCCCCCTGCCAAGTCATACAGACCTTCTGGGACGGCGCACCCCAACCCTCCCTCCACCTCTTGACTCGCGGCCTGCCCCCACCCCCACCCCACCCCACCACCAATAGTTCCGGAGGAACCACTAGGGGCAGATTTGCCAGTCACATGTCCGGGTGGGAGGCAGTCACGACAGACACTTGGGTCCTTCAGCTGGTAGCTCAAGGTCACACACTAGAGTTCATAGAGTGACCTCCCAAAAATCCTCCAGGTCACTCTCACTACCAGCAAGGTCACATTCCGCTCGTGAGAGAGGAGATTCAGCTCTGTTACTAAAGTCTGCCATAGAGCCCATTCTTGAGGGGCAAGCAGGAAGGGGTATCACTCCCAGTTCTTTCTGGTCCCAAAAAAGATGGGAGACCTTCGGCTGATATTGGACCCCAGCATGCTCAACCTATATGTAGAGTACTAGAGGTTTCGCATGCGGACTCTTCCAGGCATGTTGCCACTGCTTCACCAGGGACACTGGCTCTGCAGTCTGGACATGCAGGATGCGTACCTGCATATCCCTGTTTTCTAGGAGCGTGGATATGTTGTTCATCCACACTTCTTGGCATGTCCCATTCCACTTTAAATCTTGCCAGAAGTGTTCAGGCTGGCTCCTTCCACCCACCCGGGTGGTATATACCTTGGCTCCGCCCCATGATGCCAGATCTTCCTTTCCACTGGAAGATATAGGTTCCGTCGTGCTCTCAGCATTTCGAGGAAGAGCCATGAGCACTCAAAAAAGTGGCGACGCCACAGGTCCTCATCCTCCTTGGATGAGGAGAGGCTCCAACGGAAACTCCGGCACTATGAAGACCTTATGTGGCAGCAGCTGATCTTAACTGGGCAAAAGCCAGCTCCGCTGCCTACCCCGGCCATCACTTGGCCCTCACCTCCTAGGCTGAAGCCAACCCCTCCAGAACCGAAGCCCTCAGTTCCTACACCTGTGGAACCGGTCCGTCTCCTGGTTAGGCCTACTCCGGTCTCTCCCCAGATTCGGGTGTAACCACCGCCTAAACAGCCTGAGGGAGGGGCGCCCTCGAAAGAGGACCGACAGGACACCAGGCTTCCTCGACATCTGTCGATAACAGTCACCCCGGACCTCCCTCAGCAGATTGAGGGTGACTTGGGTGGTAGACCTCTGTATTACGACTCTTCGGACTCTGACGTCACCGACTTGCACTCGCATCCCGGGGCTGATGAGTCATCGGTCGTCGCAGGGATGGAGGAAGGCCCTTCCTCTTTCCAGGACATTTTCCACCTCATCTCCGACTCCACTGGAATGCCCCTGGAGCCTATCCAGAAAAAGGCGGAGCACCCTCTCACCAACATTTTTAAGAGAGGGAATACCCCGACGGAGGCCTTTCCAGTGGCCGAGGCCATTGTTGGCCCGGCCCTTGAACTTTGGCAGCATCCTGCCTCCTGCCCAGCACAGTCTGCCCGCAACTACGCGGTGCCCATGGGGTCCCTTGCGGGGTTCACAGAGTACCCTTCGGCAGAGAGCCTGGTGACCACCTCTGTGTTCAGGCATACTGGTAGTTCAGCCGACACTGACCGACCCCCTGGACAAGGAGTCCAAGACTATGGACCACACTGCTCGCAAGGTGTATGCGGCCTCTTCTTTGGGCCTTCGTCAGGCCAGCTCAGCTGTTGTTATGGCACACTTCTCTCATAACTTTCTGGGGTCATTAGACGAGGTCCTCCCTCATCTCCCACCTCGACATTCAGACCACGGTCATGCAGGTCCGTGCTGTTGCAAAAGAACAGCTCTAGACGGTCTTGGATATCAGAGACTCTTGTGCCCACTCGGTGGCAGCTGCAGTGGCCTCTCACGCAGGGCTTGGCTGAGGCTTTCCTCCTTCCCGGTGGATACTCAGCATAAGCTTGCTGATGTGCCCTTCCTGGGTACCGACTTGTTTGGTTCAGGAGTGGATGGTCACCGTCAGCGTATAGAGCAGTCCAGTGCCACCTTGGATGCTACTTCTGCCAAGGGTTCTTTGGGCAAGAACCAACAGAAGAGAAAGAAGAAGCCATTTCAGCACTCTTCCCCTGCGGTCCAGCAGCCCTCCTATCAAGGAGGACAGCAGCAGCAGGCTCAAGCTTGGTACCCTTGGCCGAAGCAGGGTCCTCAGCAGCCCCATAAAGGAGGCTGAGGCTCAGGCACTGGAGCCTCCTCCTCCTCATCTCACCCTGCTCAGTGATGAGTTGGGGGTGGCAACCCCTACACCGTCACACCAGCTCTGGGTCTTCCCGTGGGGGGTCGGCTCCACCACTTCCTTTCTGCCTGGTCCACTATCACTTCGGACAGGTGGGTTCTCGAACTGGTCGGTCAGGGACTGCCTCTGGAATTCGAGCAGTACCCTCCCAGCTGAGCCCATGCCCTCGGGAGGAACGGATTTCCGCATGGAGCCAGTCAGCTCTTTGAGACGATGTGGCTCAGCTCTTCTGCAAGGAGGCAGTAGCTCCAGTGCCGGATCCTCCGACAGACCCAGGCTTTGTTTCCAGGTACTTCCTGGGGCCCAAGCAGACAGGGGGTTGGCGCCCCATCCTAGATCTTCACGACCTGAATCAGTATCTCAGGTCCCGCACCTTTCGGATGGTCATTCTGAACCAGATCATACCATCCCTGAAACGAAACATGTGGTTCTGTTCACTGGATCTATGGGATGCGTTCTTTCACATCCAATCTGTCCGTCCCATCAGCGGTTCCTCCGCTTCAGGGTCAAGGGGACCCTGTACAAGTTCCAAGCCATGCTGTTTGGCCTGTCATCAGCCCCAAGGGTCTTCACCAAATGCTTTGCAATGATGGCGGCCCACCTTCGGTGTCGAGGAGTCCGAATCTACACTTATCTAGACGATTGGCTCTTGGCAGTTTCCACCCAACAGGAGGTGGAAAGGTCCAGGGATCTGGCCCTCCAAACCTGCTCCCAAGTCGGCCCCCTGATCAACGAGGCCAAGTCGGAACTCGTGGCTTCTCAGGTGATGGGCTTCATCAGGGTAGAGCTCGACTCTTGTCAAGCCAGAGCTCATCTTCTGGTGGACAGTGCAGAGGTTCTCTCCTCCTTTGCCCAATCATTTCTGGTTGGGCATTTGCGCCATGCCCGGGAATTTCTGTGCCTTCTGGGTTACATGATTGTGGCACAGGAGAAGGTGGTTGGGTGCTTCTTTAAAGGCTTTGACCACTTGTCCCTGCAGATGCATGAATCTCCATCACCTTGGGACTTGTTGCTGGTACTGGCAGTGCTCATGGGCAAGCCATTCAAACCGATGCACAGGTGTCACATCTTCCACCTGTCGTGGAAGACCACCTTCTTGGTGACTATCACCTCTGCCAGAAGGATCAGTGAGTTCCAGGCGCTCTCTGTGGAGTCTGCTTACTTGGTTTTCCACATGGACAAGGCTGTCCTCTGCTCCAACCCAAAGTTCCTCCCAAAGGTTGTTTCGGAGTTTCATAGGTTTACTCAAGCCAAGTAGGCATTGCCCGTATCAACTCGCACATTAAAAAGACTAATCCTTGATTTTCTTCCTATTGCAGTAGTCCTCTAGCCTTCTCTTAAAAAGTCTCCATAGTCCTACTACCCACCACCTCACTTGGTAATGAGTTCCAGAGGCTGTCCACCCTCTGACTAAACCATGATACCCTCCTCTTGGCATAAGTAGTTTCTCCTTGCAACTGCAAGATGTGAGCTCATGTATTATGTCTATTATCTCTCCTCCTTAAATCCTAACAGTTCCATAAATCATAGTGGAAGCTTTATAAACCAGGCATAGGTCTCCCCTTAATTTTTGCTTGCTCTGTGCTGTACCCTATCTAGTGTCTTAATCTCAGTCTTGTTGCAAGGAGACCAAAATTGTTCACAATACTTCAGACTCGGCCGAGATGTATACATGGGAAGCACTACACTCCTATCCCTGCTCCTGACATTTCTCCTTATGTTTCACCTTATACTTCACCAGTTCAGCCTTAGGGCTGAACACAGGCTCCATTTGTTGGATCTGAGGAGAGCGCTCGCTTAGTATATGGAGTGCACAGCTGGAATTTGGGGAGAGGTTCACCAGCTCTTTGTCACCAACACTGAAGCTGCACCTGACAGACCAGCAGCTAAGCGGATGGCAGGTGGATTATCTCCTTCATGGACCTCTGCTGTAGGTTGGCTGATAGCGAGCCTCCTGTTGGGCTACAGGCTTATTCCACCAGACATAATGATCCTAGCCAGGAAATCTGCAGGGCTTGCTACCTGAACATCAGCTCACACTTTCCTCTCCCATTACCACATTGACCTTGAGTCACGCTGGGATGCTGTTTTTGGGGAATAGTTCTCCAGTTTCTCTTTCCAAAGCAGGGGTGTGCACCTTGCCCCCTTCTCCTGGGGAACTGCTAGGAGTCTGCCTAAGTGTGGATAGTGCATCACATCCACATCCCTAGAAATGAGGGTTACTCACCTGTAATTGTAGTTCTAGGAGTGGTATATGGTGCACATCCACACAACCCACCCGACCTCCCCTGGCAAGTAGCGCACAGATCCTTGCTTGCATAGTGCAAGATATGGCGTCATGGGATAGTGCCGAGGAGGATGCCACCTGGGTGGGTGAGAGGATCTAGCTTGAAGTCCTTTTGGCAACTCTTAAAGTGGAAGGAAGTACTGACAGAAGTGTGTATGTGCACCATATACCATTCCTAGAACTATGATTACAGGTGGGTGACCCTCATTTACAGAGTCTGGTGCTGCCACACATATCCAAGGTGAAGCTGTGATTTCATTTTATCTTTTAAGGAAAATGTAAGCTGACCTTGGTATTGTTACGATGCGGTATGACTGAAAGATTTAGGACTAAGGATTCAAAGTCAGACGCCTCAGAAAGGGGAGGAGCCAGGGTTTCATGATTATGTCAGAGCTTTGAAGTGTGTTGGTCCCTGGTTGCTGAGCATGTGTAAATGAATGCCCACTGACAATGTTGGAGTTAACAGAAAAAGAAATTATGGTAAGGCTGATAAAAATGTCTTTTATATAAACAGTCTGACAAACGTATCCCAAGATGTTTTGCATTGAAGAGTGTTGCTGTAACGTTAGAAACAAACAGTGCAATGATCAAGTACATGAGGAAGTAATGGAAAATGGGAAAAGCGGAGAGTCAGAATCAGGGCAGCACAGCCACTGGCTCACTGTGTAACCATAGACAAGTCATTCTTCATATGCTTCGGTCCTTCAAGCCGTATTATCAGATGGAAAACAGGCCTCATTGGAAAATCAGAAGCTGTGTCACAGCTTGGCTTTCCTGAATAAATTTATTCTGAGTAAAAAAATTGTGGAACGGCATAGTTCCAATTAACCTTTTTTTTTTTTTAAAGTTGTTTATTGGATTCTCAGTTTGTACAGAACCAAAACAGTACTAATACCTATGAAATAGCCCTCTCCCCATTCCTTCTGCACTTTCTCCTCCTTTCATTCTGAAAGCCCTGCTCTGTGAACATGCAGTCTGTCTGCTCCTGTACCTCATCCTCATTCTCTGTCATACCCTGCTATTTTTTCAGTATAGGTAGATACAGTACTGTAACGGCAGATTCAGTTTTGTGAAGTTGTTCTCAATACATTATCTCTTACACCACTTAAAATATGTTTACAGAAAAAATAGTTCTAGGATCGTGGATATGTTGTTCATCCACACTTAATGGCATGTCCCTTTCGCCTTTAAGGATCACCGGAAGTCTTCAAGCTGGCTCCTCCCACCCAACCAGGTGGTATGCCCCTCGGCTCCACCCCATGACGCCAGATCTTCCTTTCAACTGGAAGATTCAGGTTGCCTCCTTCATGCTTCCGCATTTTGTAGGCCCTGGCTCCCACATTTTATAGGCCTTGGCTTCAAAACCTTCGGTTATTCTGAAAATTTGTCTAGTTCGCATTAGCGATCACTACTGCTTATCTTCGATTATGGAAGACAAGTCTTCCCCCGGATTTCGCCGGTGTTCGTGTGGCCGAAAATGTCGCGCACCGATCCCCACACCACAGCATCTATTGCTTGGGTGTCGACCATGACACCGGGCGCGATTTTGTCTTGCATTTCACCCTAACATCCTCGACGACCGCCTCGCATGTCTGAAGTTGGGGAGGCCAGAAAAATGGAACCCTCCAGTAAAATCAATGGAGGCTCGTTGGGCGGTTTCTGCGGCCGCGGGATCCGCCAAGCAATTGGAACGCATGCAAGCCTTCGAGGAGGCAGCAGCTCGTGCTGCGAAATCTTCCTCTCGGAGCTTCTTCGTTCCACTCAACCTGGACTCCACCTTCTCGGGTTCCTTCCGAGAGTTGTGACAGTTTCTCCTGACTAAGGGAGAGGGTCCTGTGGGCACGCACTCCTCTCGGTCCCGTAAGCGGAAAAGAACCCAGGAACGTCTTTGTCTCGGTGAAGACATTCTTGGGATTGGGAGAGATCTCAGTCCCAGGAACTGGCAGTCTCGACTTCGGTCGAAAATTGCCTCTTCAGCCTCTGGCTTCTCGACTTTGCCATCTGGCCAGTCCACCGAAGTGTCGATCAACGAGGTTGAAATAATCATCGACCCATTGTCGCCGACTCCGGTCACCGATTCTCTCAATCGGACTTCAGTCCTTTCTTTCTCCGACAAGGAGACCCAGCCCGCTGGGAATCCCATCAAGGAAGTGGTCCCCGACTCTGGGAAATCACCAGTCCTGTCGGTGTCTCCTGAGCGGCCGAATCAGCCTGTCCAATTTCGATCAAGGTCTAGGACCCCCTCGACCGACAGGCCGAGGAAGAGCCACAAGCACTAAAAAAAAAAAGAGGCAACGTCATCAGCCGTCCTCCTCAGATGAGGAGAGGCTCCGGCGGAAACTCCGGCACTTTGAGGACCTCATGTGGCAACAGCTGATTTTGTCCAGGCACAAGCCTACCCCAGCCATTACTTGGCTTTCACCTCCCAGGCCGAAACCGACTCCTTCGGAGCCGATTAAGTCAGCTCTCCTACCAGCGAAACCTCCAGTTCGGCCTAAACCGGTCTCCCCACTGATCGTGGTGGAACCACCGCCCAAGCAGCCTGTGGGAGGGGCTCCTTCAAAGGAAGGTAGACCAGACTCCGAGCTTCCCCGGCATCTTTAGGTCACTGTCACCCCAGACTGCCCTTGGCGGGTCGAAGGTAACCTGGGTGGTCGACCGTTGTATCCAGATTCGGGATGAGACCAGCCTACATTCTCATACCGAGGATGATGAATTGGCTGGTGGGATAGAGATGGAAGAAGGTCCTTCGTCCTTTTAGGGCATTCTTCGCCTCATCTCTGAATCTACAGGGATGACCCTGGAACCTATCCAGAAAAAGGCAGAGTACCCTGTCACGGACATCTTCAAGAGAGGGGTTACCCCAACAGAGGCCTTTCCTGTGGCCGAGGCCATAGTTGGCCTGGCCTTAGAACTTTGGCAGCGCCCTGCCTCCTGTCCAGCTCCGGCTGCCCGCATGGCCCACAAGTATGCGGAGCCCATGGGGTCCCTTGTGGGGTTCACAGTGCACCCTTCGGCCGAGAGTCTGGTGACTGCCTCTTATGTTCAGATGTACTGGCAGTTTTGCTGACATTGACCAACCTCCCGAAAAAGAATCCAAACCCTTGGATAATTCAGCTCAAAAGGTCTTTGCAGCCTCATCTTTAGGCCTTCATCAGGCAAGTTTAGCCGTCATCATGGCACACTTCTTCCATGCCCTCTTGGGGTCTTTGGATGAAGTCCTCCCACACCTCCCCACGGACATGAAGACCACAGTCAAGCAGATCCGGGATCAGAGCCAGGCTGTTGCCAAACAGCAGCTTCAGACAGCCCTGGACATTGGGGATTCTTGTGCCCGCTCGATGGCAGCCGCAGTTGCCTCTCGTCACAGGGCTTGGCTGAGGCTCTCCTCTTTCCCGGCAGATACTCAACACAAACTAGCTGATGTGTCTTTCCTGGGCACCAACCTTTTCGGCCCAGGTGTGGCTGGTCACCTTCGGTGTATTGAGCAGTCAAATGCCACCTTGGACGCTACTTCTGCTAAAGGTTCTTCGGGCAAGAAATAGCAGAAGAAGAAGCCTTTTCAGCACTCTTCTCCTACGGCACAGCAACCCTCCTTTCAAGGAGGGCAGCAGCAACAGCAGCAGCAGGCTCAAGCTTGGCACTCCCAGCCCAAGCCCAGGCCTTCCCAGCCCATAAAGGAAGCCGAGGTTCAGGTCCTGGATCCTCCTTCAGGCCTGCTCAGTGATGGGACAGGGGCTGCCACCCCCTCTCCCGTCATGCCAGCTCTCCATCCTCCCGTGGGGGGCCGGCTCCACCACTTTCTTTCCACCTAGTCCATTATCACCACGGACAGGTGGGTTTTGGAAGTGGTCTGTCAAGGACTGCCTCTGGAATTCAAGCAGCACCCGCCAAGCCGAGCCTGCACCCCTCGGGAGGAAAGAGTATCCGTCCATACTCAGTTGGCTCTCTGAGACGACATCACTCAGCTTCTCCTCAAGGAGGCAGTAGCTCCAGTGGCGGATTCTCCAGCAGACCCAGGCTTTGTCTCCAGGTACTTCCTGGTGCCCAGGCGGATGGGGGGGGCTGGCGCCCCATTCTAGATCTGCACGACCTGAATCAGTATCTCAGGTCACTCTGTCCCAGATCATATCATCCTTGGAGCGAAACATGTGGTTCTGTTCACTGGATCTGCAGGACGCGTTCTTTCACATCCCAATCCATCCCGTCTCATTGGCGGTTCCTCCGCTTCAAAGCCGAAGGGACCCTATACGAGTTCTGAGCCATGCCATTTGGCCTGTCATCAGCCCCACGGGTCTTCACCAAATGCATCACAGTGGTGGCAGCCCATCTCAGGCATCGGGTGGGCAGAATTTTCCCCTACTTCAATGATTGGTTCTTAGCAGGTCCCACCCAGCAGGAGGTGGAGAGGTCCAGGGGACCTGGCCCTCCAGATCTGCTCCCAACTCGGCCTCTTGAGCAACAAGGCCAAGTCGGAACTTGTGCCTTCTCAAGTGATGTGCTTCATCGGGGCAGAGCTCGACTCTGGTCAAGCCAGGGCTTAGCTCACGGCGGACAGGGCGGAGGTTCTCTCCTCCTTTCCCCAGTCATTTCTGATTGGGCAATTGCGCCCTGCCCAGGACTTTCTGTGTCTTCTGGGTTACATGGCAGCATGCACCTCCGTGGTCCGTTGGGCCCGGTGGCACATGTGCCCCTTCCAGTGGGAGCTGGCCGTCCAGTGGACTCAGCGCCACGGTCATTTAGACCGACTGATCACTGTAACCCAGAATATGTGGGACGCTCGCCAATGGTGAACCGCCCCAGACTGGTTGCAGGAAGGGATCCCATTTGTCTGGCCAGAACAGACAGCCATCCTCACAACCGATGCCTGTCTCATGGGCTGGGGAGCCCACATGGGGGACAAAAGGGCCCATGGGTTCTGGACCCCCAAAGGAGTCCTGATACCACATCAACCTGTTGGAGCTCAGAGCAGGCAGACTGGCACTGTCAGCTTTCGCTCCTCAGCTCCGGGGTCAAGTGGTTCAAGTCCAGACGGACAATACCATGACCATGTACTACCTCAACAAACAGGGCGTCACGCACTCCCATCTGCTTTGCAAGGAGGTGCTCCGGAGCTGGACCCACATCAGCCTTCTGGAGGTGGATCTCCTAGCCATTCATGTGGCAGGAACCTCAAACTATCTGGCGGATGCTCTCAGCCGCTTAGGCAAGACATTCCACAAGTGGTCTCTCCATCCAGAGGTAGCTTACAGCCTGTTTTCCCACTGGGGCAAACCGATGGCGGACCTGTTTGCCTCCAGGGAAAACACCAAGCTGAAGTGGTTTCATGCCCTCCCCCCTCAGCAGGGCTCGCTGCAAGAGGATGCCTTCTCGAGGCCGTGGATCCCAGGCCTCTTCTGTGCCTTCTCTCCATTTCCCTTGATCCACAGGGTGCTTCTCAAGGTGAGGAGGGACAAGGCGAAGGTGATTCTGGTAACCCCAGACTGGCCATGCCAGTTCTGATATCTAGATCTCCTTAGCCTCAGCTGCAGGCTAGGTCCCCAGGGCGGCTTCCAGCAAACCAGACCTGATCTCTCTCAGTCGGGGTAGGTGTACCATCCGGACCTTAAATCTCTGCCCCTCACAGCCTGATACCTGAGCAGCTAGAGTTCCAGGCTTTGGGTCTTTCCGAGGATGTCCTCATCGTAGTGGAGGCATCCAGAAAGGAATCGACCAGGAAATGTTATGCCTTGAAATGGAAAAGGTTTTCCATTTGGTGTCAGGGCAAGGGCCTGGACCCTCTGTCCTGTCCAGTGGCTGACATTCTCAACTACCTTTGGTCTCTGTCCAAAGGGGGTCTTAGGTCATCGACCCTTAGGGTGCACCTGGCAGCCATCTCTGCTTACTGGGCATGGGCCAGTCAGCCAACGCTGGTGCAGGAGACAGTGTTTGGGCACTTTTTCAAAGGCATGGCTCACATATCCCCTCCGGTGCGTGAACCTCCACCTCTGTGGGATCTACTGCTGGTACTGGCAAAGCTCATAGGCAAGCCATTTGAACCAGTGCACAAGTGTGCATTGTTACACTTGTCGTGGAAGACTGCCTTCCTGGTGGCGGTCACGTCTGCCAGGACAGGGGAGCTCCAGGCACTTTCAGTGGACTCCCCTTATCTGGTCTTCACCGGGGACAAGGTTGTCCTACACCCCCAACCGAAATTCCTTCTGAAGGTGGTGTCAGGGTTTCACCTTAACCAGGTGTTAACTCTGCCTGTATACTACCCTAACTACACCTCGGAGGCCGAGTACAGGCTCCATACCCTGGACCTGAGACAAGCCCTCTCCTATTACAAGGAGAGGACGGCGGAAATTCAAGGAGAAGTTCGCCAGCTGTTTGTCACCTATGCTGAAGCTGCTTCTGGCAGACCTGCAGCAGAATGGACTATTGCAAGGTGGATTACATCTTGCATAAGTCTGTGCTATGAATTGACGGGCATGGAGCCTCCCAGAGGGATAAGAGTTCATTCTACCCACCATACCACTGCATTGGTGGCTGCTTCCAGGAACATCCCTATCCAGGAAATCTGTCGTGCTGCTACCTGGAAGTCCACAAACACCTTCATTACCCATTACCACATCGACCTTGAGTCATGCCAGGATGCTGGTTTTGGGGCCTCAGTTCTCCAATCTCTATTTCCCAAGTGAGTATCAGTGGGGATGTTTGCCTTGCCTCCCTCCTCCCGGAGGACTGCTAGGAGTCTGCCAATAAATGTGAATGAACAACATAGCCACAATCCTAGAAAAACACACGGACCCACCCGACCTCCCTGGCGGTGGATGCACAAACCTGGCTTCCAGCAGGCTAAGATCTGGCGTCATGGGGTGGAGCCAAGGGTTATACCTCCCGGTTGGGTGGGAGGAGCTAGCTTGAAGACTTCTGGCGATCCTTAAAGGGGAAAGGGACATGCCAATAAGTGTCGATGAGCAACATATACCACTCCTAGAACTACTGTTACAGGTGAGTAACCTGTTTTTATCCCATTGACCTGCATTTAAAACCAAACGAAATTGCCTTTGTCCTGTTCTAAGTCATGTTTTGTACATTTTTTAATACATGTGTATTGTTTTCTAATTCACTGCATGGTTAGGTCTTTCCATCACATAATCCATCTGTTCTCTCTATAGCGGTACTGACTCATTTTATGGTTCTGCCCTCCAGGTGGACTCCCAGCTTGCATGCATGATGAGTGAGAACAGCATTGATTACATCTCCCGCTTCAACGATCTTGCCCAGGAGCTCGCTGTCAGCGAGCCAACACGTAAAGAGATCCTGTTTGAGAGCAGCGGCCCTCCGATTGGCGACCTTTCCCAGTGAGCAGAGCAGGATAGGCTTGTTGAGATGGTTTTGATGAGTTCTTCTCCCGAGGACTGGTGGGGAGAGAGCTGACAAAATGAGACAACCTCAGTGACTTATCAACTAAAGCACCTTTGATAGTGCAAACTTTGGAAGGAAGACCGTGTGTAAATGGTTTCTGATAATTGTGCAATACACTGGGAAGAACTGTATAGTTTAATCAGTATTAGAGAGTGATGAGAGAATCACAGGATCACAAACACATACACATCACATGAATTGAGCCGAGAAGCAAGTCCGGAGTTCTGCAAGATGGCTTCTGGCTTTTGGCAGCATAGAGATGCATCTTTTTCTCAGGTACCTGGATATCTGCATCAGCTCTATAAGAGAACTATTTTTCCCTTGCAGATTATACGCATTTGCACACACAGGGTTATTTCGTGTGCTAGCCCCAGGACAATATGTGCCCAATTTGCGAAGTTTCAAACTTAGTGGTCTATCTGCATAGTGGAAATGTTTCAGTTTTGACAAAATGTAGACCATGTTTAGCCGACCTGCTAAGTTCCAAAGATTTCTTTCTGTAGAAGGGGTGAACAGTGCTGTCGGCTGTAGCTAGTTTTTGTGTGACAATGTCTGAACCATCTCTACTGGAATGAATGGCTGTGTGCCACCCGTTTGAACGTGAAAGTATCGAAGCACACTGCGATGTTTCTCTCCAGTGAAATATATGTGGCCCAATAGGTTATTAGAACAACACCTCTTATTTAACTTGCATTCCTGATTCCGTCATTCTTTGTCCCAACTTGTAATTGGACTCAGCCCATCAAAGCAGTTTACTCACTACTGCATTCACATTCTATTTTTTGATAGTAACAGATAGAGCTTAGTAGAACCCCACTTCACCAACTTCAAAAGCACCTAGTCTTGTGGAATTAAATAAAATATTCATTGGGAATGAGTAATATCTGATTTGGATTTGCATGTTACGATGATTGGAGCACAGAGCTATGTAGCATTAGATCCTGGATTCAAATGCGGCTATAGCCATTAGCAAGTCACTTGACCTCCTACACTTCAGCCATCCAGCTGTAAAATTGGGTAGAAGCCCCACTGTAAAAGAGATGTTTTATCTCACTCGGGATATCCTGGGTGAATTAAATTGTAAAATAAATAAATTTCAGCAGGCTGATTGCGTGACCGTGGGCAAGTTTGTCAGCATCCCATTTTGTAGTACTTAAAGCTGTAAAAGCTGAATAGAAACAGATCCTTCCTGACGCACTCATACATGCATGATCTCAGAATGAGACATCGCATCATTTGGGTTATCATGGAAAACCAAAAAATAAACAGTTGTTGTACTCCTTGTAACTAGTTCTTGTGGCTTGCCTTATTAATGGGATACAAATTAAATTTTGCTTGGTCCCACCAAAAATCCTCCATATACATAGAACAGCATGTTCATCCTGGCACGGTTTGAGTAATCTTGGGAACCTCCGTGGAAATCATCAGACCCAGGCTGCTGGCCATCTCCATGACATTGGCTCAATGTGATTCTGCCACTGCAGCACAGGGTCAATATAACGCACAGCATTCTGCCGTGCGGCACAATCGCGTTGCAATTTTTGTTTTTCCTTGTTCTGTCCACATTACCCAAGAGGGATGGGCCCCCAGACCCCCCCCACTAAAGAGTCTGACTCCGAGGGGGTCCAACTCGGAGAGCGCACAGGTCCAGGTTTCGCCATAATGCCATACGCTATTAAGCATACAACATTATGTCCCGGTACGTGCCACAGCCCATTACTGTTTTCTGTCACACAGCGTTGGAAGGACTCTGTAGCAGCGGTAAATCACATTTTGATGTAAATACACTGGGCCAGATTTTAGAAGTGGTTAGATTGCAGCAAGGCCCTAGTGCACCAAAGCTATGGTGCACCGGGCTTGTGGCAGTCTAATGGGATTTTCCATCCAGTACGGCAGTTGCCGCAGGTTAGACCAGTTTTTTTGTGGTTCAGCTTGCGTCAGTCCTGAGGACCCTTTTTACGGTGCTTGTGCCAAAAATTTGGCGCAGGCTGCCATCAATTGGGTAAACTGTCGCAGCTGCATCTGACCTACTAAAATTGGATGCAGTTGAGGCAGAAGCCTTTGGCGCACCACCAGATTCAAAGTGCTGTGCTGCAGGGCCTGACACAAGCCCTGCGCCACCCTTTGAAGATGCAGCCCACTGTCTTTCGGTTGCCTTATGAGTCATTGTTCACCCAGAGGCCACAGCCTCCATGTTAAAGGGGAACAGTCAGCACAGAGGAACCCACACTGTAGTGTGGGGCTTGTCCCAGTGTGCACTTTGTGAGCAAAAACATTCTGGTGTACTTACTGTTGTATAATAGATTATATCAGACTAATTTTGCCTAGTTGTAGGATGACATCTTTTACTACAAGTCCCAGAATCCCCTGCAGCTGACAGCAATAGGCAGCAGTGGGAGATTCAGTAGCCTGCAGTGCATGTTAGAGCTTTTATAATCTCCGATCAGATGTTTTCCAGGACTGCTATTCCTTGGGGGCTAAGTACAGTTTTCTGTGACTACATTGCCCATGGAGGACAGCTGACCAGCAAACAAATGATCACAACTTATATGAAGTTTAACATGTACTGCAGGCTGTTGATACTGCTGCTGCTGCCTACTGCTCTGATGTCATTTGCAGAGGATTCTGGGATTTGTAGTAACAGAAGATGTCAGCCTATAACTAAGCAAAATTAGTGTGAAAACCAAAATGTTTGTGCACACAAAGTGCATATTCGGACCAGTACCACTCTTAACTGTGGAGGCCCTTGGTGGTAACTGCTCCCCTTTACATAAAATGAGCAGTTTCATGTCCTAGTTTGGGGGGGTCTTTTTTCACCTTAATTCACCCTGTACCCCCACTCCAGGGCTTAGGGTGACAAAAGCTGCACCTTTCCTCTGACTGAGTCGGGGAGTGACTGCCTTCACAGCCAAGTGCCAGTGTGCTCCTTGGTTGTCTGGTGGGGTGGGTGGGGGTGATGCCAGGTGACCTGCACCTACTCTCCCATGGTGCAGAGTGCTCATCTCCACAGCGTCACACCCCAGCCTGTTCCAGCATGGGATTCCAAGGCCTATGTACAAATCCGAGTCTCTCGGGCAGAAGAGCAGTGCTCTATTGTCGTAAAATGTTTTCGTTTGTTTTGTTTTTTAAATACTGGATCTAGATATATAAATGGGTGGGAGTAGATGCCCTGAGCCCTTTGTGTAAGCTATTTCACTAGTGGAGTGTGCTAGACTGTGTTAAGCACAGTCCTAGTACTGATAGGCAAATAGCGTCAAAAAGAAACTCCCCATTATAAAAAATGAAAGTCGAGGATTGCATTCTGCATTAGATAGAGGACTAACACCTCATTTTAGCTCCTGTTCTCAAATAGTGCTCATATTTTCAGAATCAGACCCATAGTTCACAAAATTTACAAATCAGCTAGAGGTGACAGTGTCACTCGCAGAGATTGGTCCCAACAAAAAGAAAACTGTTACACCCCTTCCGGCTAATGTGTGCCTTAAGTAAGACAGAATTCCATATTTAGTTTTTCGATCGGTCATTTATTTCACTGACCTCCCCCACGCCACCCCCCTTTACCTTGTACCCTTGTGTAGCCTGTTTTCAGTCACAAGTGCAGTGCTTCCTGTCTCAGTATCCAAAAATGCCCCCATACCCACCCCACCCCCACGAGAGAGAGACACACACACCATCCCTGAAGGAGATGAGATCTGGCAGTATGGGGAGGGGACGAGGGCACACTCACAAAGTGGCACGTGAAATCAGCTTGGAGCTGGACACAGCTCCTTCTGCAGCCAACATCGGGCACTTCACTTTGCGGAGGAGCAGTATTGAGAGTCCCATGCTACTGGGTTCCCTGCTCTCTCGGTTGCCACCAGGGCATGTGCTTGCATCAACAGAGTGCTGCTGTTCTTACTCAGAGAGGAGCACAGCCTGCAGAGACCACACTCAACCTCCTCATCGGCCAACTAGGAAGTAAATCCCATCTTTTTGGGGAAGGGAGTTTCTCTTCTCCACAGCATTTTGTCACACAGTGATATCACAGTGCTGCACCCTAACCTGTAAACTGCTGATGGAACTTATTCTTGGTGAAGGAAAACCGCTCCCCTAAGACCTTATCCGAAACCAGTTTCATGGCTTACAAGCTGAAGAGATTTGGCTGTCATCTAGGAGATCTGGGTTGGAATCTTGATTCCTCCCTTATAATCTTTTAACCTCAAATTTCACAGGAGTGATGCTTCATGGCGGTGTGATGTTGGACTAGCAAATTCACATTTAAAGGTGACGGGAAAAGGCAGTGGCGGAGGAATGTACCAAAAAGTGGAGGGGGGTCAGAAATACATAAAACATCTTAGCCTGGGGCGCTGGGAAAATAATTGCCATCTTAAATGTGTTTTAGTCAGCTTCCTAGCTTTCTGTAATTATGAATAATCCACGCATTTTGATGCATAATCCATGAAAATTCAAATCCAAAATTCAGTGTCTGACCCTTCAGCTACAAAAGTAAGGGGTCGCCTGACCCCCTGGCTCCTCCGCCTATGGGAAAAGGTAAGTGAGCACTGGGCTGTCCCTGTAATATCACATACCATGCTAACTGAGGTCTTCGTACAGGTAATTATTGCCATCTTTATATCCTTAATTCGTAATTTTACTTTGCAGAGTTTCAGCAAACGCGGAAGTGGCCCTGTGAAAAGCCCGATCGAGCAGCACTAGGGTTTATGGGAAAACTTCCTATTTTAGTGAGGTGGATGCTGGTATTACTGTATTGAACACAGGGAGCAGGCACTGGTTTTAAGTTTTCACAGCATTGGCGTGAGGGTTCATGTTTAAAAGTATACTTACAGCTAGTTTTAGACCTAAACTAGTTGTAAGTATACTTTTAAACATGAACCCTCACGCCAGTGCTATGAAAACTTAAAACTAGTGCCTGCTCCCTGCTGTGTTTAATACAGAATACTGGCATCTACGTCACTAAAATGGGAAGTTTTCCCATCATTCTTCGTGCCGCTCGATTGGGATTCCATAGAACCACTTTCGCTTCTGCGTTGCCAAAACTCTGCAAAGTAAAATTACAAAAATGAAGGACGTAAAAACAAATTGTAATACTGTATAGCAGGTTGAATTAGCGTCTGTTATATTTAGCGGGAGTCAACCTTCTGTACATGTTCAAGTCTGATAGAATTAGCACAGTTTACTCTTCAATACAGTGCTACTGACAACCAGCTGTCCATTATTTTTCATTATCCGTTTATTTTCACTGATTGTCAACAATAGCGAATGTAGCAAAAATAAACAGATGGTGAAAATAACCTATACAGTAATTAGCTGTATGTAGACCTCAGCACGGTACGTGATATTACAGGGACAGCCCTGTGCTTACATACCTTTTCCTGTAACCTTTAAGGGTGAAGCGCAACACAAAAACTAGGTTCAAGAAAGAAACTGGTCTCAGACCAGATCTTACGGGGCACACAGTCTACCTGTAGCCTTATTCTTCCCCCATTGATTCTTTTTGTCTCCCTTAGTCCTCTAGTCATGTCCTTCAGTTTTCTGCCAGTGACTTTCAGCGGCCCTTTATAGGGCATAGTTGAGCAGTAGGTGCTGGTATGTGCATTGTTCCCACCCATATGAACTCACGGCAGGCCCCTCCAACTACACCAGGACCGGTAATCGGCTGGTTGATGGTAGCGCAGCAGGATGTATGATTTTCCTGCCTGCCCCCCACCCCGAGAGCTCAATCCTCAAGTCACACTCTGAAAAAAAGGTCTTTATTACAAAATGTGCTAAACATTATAGCAAGTTGTCCCCTTGTGTGCACAAGAGTAGAAACATGATTACATCTTCACGAATCAAGTCGCCCAACGTGGAGAGGAACACCTTGCCAGGTTATGCAGCACATCATGTAACAAATTTTTGCTGTTGACCAAATTCTTCAGTGTGTGACCTTTGGTATCATTTTTCATTTTGTTTTCCTTTGATGCGTTTTGGCCCCAGCATATGAGATTTATCTTGATTACAGCTTGATTACTCCTGCTTGTTTCACTGAAAATAATTCAGATTGTTCTCTCACCGCCTCAGTTGATACGCCACCCACAAATGTTTTTCTTTCTTCAGGTTGGAAGGCTAAGTACTATTGCAGTCACCTTTTTTTTACTTGCATTTTCAGCAGTTTTTTCTTCCTTATTGCTTACTCACTGTACCTTGTTAAAGTTCACTGACAGATGGGCTGAAAAAACTCCCCACCCCACCCCCACCACCACCACCACCACACACACATTCATAACCATTTGTGTAAACGGAGTGAATTACAGAAAATTCTGGAATGGCTAAAGTTCCAGCTTTTATGTAGGACTTGCTCTTTAAAAGTTGGGTTACTCATTATTAAAAAAAATATTAGTTTTTCTATCCTAATTAAATTGTTGTGCTGGTTTAAAACAAATCATTTTTGAAGAGGAAGAAGCAGCTATTTATTGTATTATATATCAGCGTTTACTGTGCTGAAAAGGGGCTGAGACTACAGTGTTGAAAATATACAAATGCCTTTGAATTTTTTCTCTGCCTTTACCTTTTCTAACAAAAAATGTTTCCACTGACAGAGATATCTAACTTTGGTTAAATTTAGATGAAGAATATATTGGGGCTTCCAGTTCAATTACTGTTTTGTTAGGTGGAGATAATTGTTCAAAAAAAAAAAAAGTACTAAAAGCTAAACCTGTACATACATGCACATATATATATATACATATATATAATATATTTTTTTTAAATCAGTTTTTTTCTTCGGCCTTCAGTTTGCCCCCTTCTGGCGGCGCCCCCACCCCATCATCTTCTCAGGGACTTACTGTCCCACCACTTACCCAAGACCACAGTTGTGACTGGTTTCCTGCCTTGTCAGTTGTGTGAGAGCCTGCAGGGGGTACCGACATTGACTCTGGCAGACCGGATGCTTCTCTTGGTTTTCTCCCCTGAAGGTACTTGCATGCAGTGATGCACTTGCTATGCATGCGGAGGCACCCATCTGTCGTCCCATTCTGTATGCACCCGCTTTGCTGCCACCTGGCCTCACCAGGTGATCTGGAAGTGTACCATCTTTGGGATATGTGACTGGACTCTGTTCCCAAACCCGAGTCACCAGCACAGTGAGCAGCTGTTTTACTGGTGCACTGCCAGGCTGACGACCTGTACTTTAAGTATAGCTTCCCTGTTTAAAAGTACACCTTCTTCCCCTGCTACTCACCGCCACTACACTGGTGCCTGTAGTGATTTGAGTCTCGGGCCCTGGCTTGCTTAAAAATACCCCTGGCCATTCTTCAGGGGCCCCCTCCCTACAATATTCGGTGCTACCAGTAGTGTGGTCAGTGCCCCTCCCCTTCCATTACCATACACATGCTGCAGGAGTATAAGTGTGCAGTTAACCTCTGGCTACTGCCAGTGCCTGTTTGTGAGCATGTCTTCACTGAGTGCTGAAGAGTGAGAGTGTGCCCCCACTCCCACACCAAAGTTTGAGTAAGTTGCTTTCTTGGTGCAAGCATTCTGCACCATAAGTCTGAAGCCTTTCAACTCGAGCTCTTTCTTGACCCTCAGCCTCTCAGACCCTTAAATCTTTTTTTGGTAGTGGCACATTTTGCCTCAGCATTTGTAAGCTATTGACAGCTTGAGTGTTGACTGCGCAGAAAAGTGATATCAGCACAGTGTCTGACAGGTTATACTGACTGAAGGAGCAGTGCAGAAAACAGCTCTTGATGCCGGCAAAATACTGTAGCTTACTGGTTGCACCCATAAGTATAATTCCTTTAGGGAGAAGAAAAAAAGGTTACAGCTGCGCATGGAACGTGGGTATTTAAACATATAAAAATGTGGCTGTAAAGTATTTACTACTAATATTTTTTTGGGGGGGGCTCTGCAGCACATCATTTGAAGGAAACCGATGTTCTGAGCTAAATGTGGTAGTTTGTTAAAATTGTACTTTTACACAGTAGACGAGCGCGACTTGTCTGTTTGTTCATTAGGGGAGAACAGCGGTTATGTTTCTCAGATTGTGATTGGCAGAGGACCATTTCTTCAGGTTTAATTTGGTTTCAGACTCATGAGTGCTCTTACTAGTATCAAATGTATTAACTGAAAGTGACTAGTTGCATCCATAATCTTGAAATGTTACGTGTCCGTACGTTGTTGTCCAGAAGCAAAGACCGGCCTGGCTGAACCCTGATTTAGCCTTCTGTTTTCAAGAGTCATAAAGGTTGCAGATAACTAAATGGTGTCATAGGACTTCACTTGGGTAGTTTCTCAAGTCAAGTTACAACAAAATTAAAAGCCGAAATATGCACTCCACTTGTGAACAGTGACCTGGGCTGCAGTATCCCCTTTCAAAGATTTGTGTTACTTTTTGTTTTTCTCAATCATTGCAAAGATTATCAGGGCTTGTAATTTGGTTATTTGAAAACTGAATTCCAAAATTCTGATTTTTGTTATTCCGTTCGAAAATCTGGTGTATCATTTCGGACTGAATACTGTTTTACTGCACTTCTTGCTACATTGCAAAAAAAAAATGCTTTTAAACTGTTATTCAAAACGGATGTACTTGGAACACCAAATGAATGTAAAATTGCAACCCTGGTTTACGGTGTACACGTTTTCCACCTCCTTTGGGGTTTTTAGCCTTCCTCCATTTTTATCCAGTGTCTTTTACCCTTATCATCCCTAGTTCTCACCAACACTTGTTACAGCATGCAAACTGGTGTTAAGGTTGGTGAGAAGTGCCTCTATTTCAGTGTGCTCAGTAGTGTCACTGTTGTTTTTTTGCAGTAGTTTGAAATTCCCACTTGCAAACCATCTGCGAGGGATTGCAGTTTAACAACACGCTGTGCACCCCATGCCACTGAGACACTGTCTCTAAGCCAGGTTTTGGGGTCTGCGGCTGTTAGCAGAAGACATCACAGCCAACATCGTCAGAGCTCAGTTATACAGCATTCTCAGAAATATCCAATGTTAAAACTATTTCATGTTTTTATTGATCTTTTGTTGCTGCTTAGGAGACTTAAATGGAGAGTTGCCCCTTTGAGTTAATTTGTAGCTCTTTTCTAGTGATGCAGCTGTGGTCCCCAATTTTCATTTCCATATGGACTAGCAAGTTTCAATAAGTTTATTGTTTATTATTATTTGGATATTGTTCACTAACTAAAACACAGTTTATATCACAGTGTAAGAAAAAAAAGGCAATTTCAGTAGCTTGAAAGGCTGTCATCAGTTTATCTGGCTCCTAGTCCGATTCCTCTTTAAAAGTGTATTGCCTCAGTGTGCTTCAGTTCGCTCCTGGTACAAGTCCAGAAAAGTGGAAACAGAAATTGGAAGTGGACTGCAAGGGGAACCCAGCTCACGCCACATCAAGTGGAAAATGGGTACTGCTGTGATATTTTCCTACCCGAGGTCATAGTTCCCGCTGCATGTGACATCATAGTCTGTTGCTAAGGAAATTACTGTGGTGTTGCAAAATGAGGGTTATGACCCCCAGCGAGAGAATGATCATCAGGAGGAAATGAAACTCCTGAGCAATAAAGATCCCACCTTTGTGCAGATGCTGTTGAGTATATTAAGAATGGAATGGTTTGCATTCAGATTTTTGCAGAAATGCTGTGTTACATTTTGCTGTGGCTGCTGCTGGCTGAGATTGAATGTTTCTTTAAAAGTGATACTGCATTTTTTTCTTTTTACAGTGGCCTAGGTTTCCGCCCTGCTTTAAAGCCTTTTGTAAATACTGTTAAATAAGTTCAACGTTCAGAGCACTACAGGAGCAAGTTACAGTTTTTTCCTGAGAAGGTTAGAACTGGCTTTAGTGCTGACAATTAGAGGATTTCTTTTGCTGTATAGAGGATTTTTTTTGTTTTATTTTCTCGATAACACTTAAAGCCATATCAGTTATAAGTTCGGAACTCATTTGAGATGTGAATTTTTTTATATAAGGAAAAATACAGTAACAGTTCCTGTCCTTGCTGATTGTGTACCATATTGTAAATTATTTTGACTATTTATTCTTTACCAGTTTGAAAGGTGTTTTGGTTATTTAATATGAAAGAGAAATGCTGTTGAGCCTCCATGTTAGATATCTAGTTGAACATGTAAATGTTTTTAATTCTTGTGGATAAATAATACTAAAACATGGTTTATCTATATAAAAAACTGTGTAGTGTTTTTCTGTTCCTTTTTCAGAGACTTCCTACCTTCTGGAGGTATTCCATTTCTGGAAACTTAATAGATATCTGTCCATGTGCCCCAAAAAAGGACAAACTGTCTACTGTAAAACCATTGAAACATAACTTAAAATGTAATCTGATGATTTTAGGGTCCCTTCCTGACAAGACAGCATAAACGGTTACCTGGGTCACTCCTGAAAATGGGACAGTCTCCCAACAAATAAACAATTATAGTATAGCTTTATGCGGCACTCTGTATATGTGGTCTCAGAACGATGATTTATTGTAGGGAGTTACATACGCATGGGGTTACCACAGGGGAGCTTCATGAAATGTGTTAGCCTCTCCAGACCTTTAGGGAGAGTCCTGTCTGTCACAGTAAGAAGCACAGAAAGCACTGCCTTTGGTCGTGGCACTGGAAGAGATCACACTATTCCCCTGACCCCCCAAAGCTTGCCGAGCACCCGGCTTCAGCCAAGCCTGGATTAGTCATGAGGCAGTTTGCTATCTCCACAGTACCCCCTTCGGGTTTGCTGACCTCGAGACTGGTTGATCGGGCCATCAAGACTTTCCTCAACCTGATCAACCCGTTGTTGGAAGGGGTTGACAAGTTGATCTGCAAGACCCCAGTATTCCTGATCCTCAGGATTGTTGTCACAGTACTTTTGGCCAGACTGCACATGAGGATCCTTCGGTGGACCAAAAGAGTCCAGTAGGACCAGCTCACAGACGATCTAGAACAAAGGGTGCTAGTAATCTCTCCTGTACACAAAGTGCTCAAGTGGTGGATAGAACCCAGCAACCTGTTAAAGGGGGTTTCTTTCTTGATCCACTCCCCTTACCACATTTTAACAGATGCCCAGGGATGGGTTGGGTGCACTCATACAGCCCCATCAGATGTAGGAGACGTGCACCATAATGGAGAGCACTCTGCATATAAATGTTCTAGAAATGCGAGCTGTCCTGTATAGGCTACAAGCCTTCCAGGCTCATCTGTCTCCAGGTCCTCTCTTATTACAGACAGATGTTGTCAGTGTGATGCATTACATCAACAGGCAAGGGGGAAAACTCTCTTACCTGCTGTGTAGGGAAGCAATGAGAGTCTGGAATTTTCCACAAAGACAGGGTGTCTTTGCATACTAATCCATAGATCTTCAAGGGTATCTCTTGCAGCAGGTCATACACTTGGGAAACATCCACCAAAGGGTGCTCTTTCACGGTAGCTTTCACCAGCAGTGTTGACTGGGGGTCGCCCATGACGACGTAAGTCCATGCGTATGTATAAATATGTGGGCTGCCCCTAGTGGCCTCAGCTTCACATGCTGCTTTTACCACAAGTGTGTCAATGCTACCTTCGTTGAGGAAAGTTCACTTTTTTGTTTTTCCTTATGTCCAGTTTGGATTCCCTTCTTCGCAGGTGCTATTGTGGAAGAAAGATCGACAGACTCGACAACCACTCTCTCTGTGTTCGGTGTCTGGGAGCTGCCCACAACATTTGATCCTGTCCTTATTGCCAGGAATTCAGCCAGGCCACACGTCGTTGACGACTGCAGGAACTGGAATCCTACTTCATGGAGCAGAAGGTTGCTCTCCTAGAAAAGGAATTGCAGTCCAGCTCCTCTTCATCTTGGTCACTGCCAATGAGCTGCCAGGCATCCCAGTCGAAGCACCATTCCTCATCCAAGCCCAAGCACCGAGACAAAGACATGGCTTTAAGTAAGTTAAGGGCCCTCAGCCTTCAACGACATCCACCTCTGGTCGCTCGTTGATGGCTCTGGCCTCTCCCACTCCAGTACAAAAAAACCATATAGTCGTGGCGGCCTTATCCCAGAGCATTCAGGCCTCCCGAAGAAACCAAGAGCTTCCTCTGTCGATGAGCACCTTACCGTTTCTCTCTTCGACAAGGCTTTGTCAGTCCTGGATACAGACCAGGCCCCTCCATCTCTCCAACATGGGACTGGGTTCTTCGTTGATGGCCGCTGCTTTCCAACATTTGTCAACGTCTCCATTTTCTGCCCCTTCTCTGCCTTCTAGCATGGATCAGGGTATAGCCTCGACGGACTTAACATCCTTGCCACCACCATTGCAGCCCATCTCTCATCGCAGCCCATCGGTCCAGGTATCGGGCATTGCTTCTCAGGCTTTGGGCCCTGTCCACAGCCCAGGCCTATCCCCTCAATGACGCGCGCCCCCCCCCTTGCATGGGGTCCACAGGGGTTCTTCCTCCTTCCTCTTCAGCTTCGTCAACGGCTCCCACTGTCAACATTGACTCTGTGGTCAAAACGGTGTTGGAGGTCATGCAGGCCATATGACAGCCTCCACCCCCTTTGTCTCTGTCACCCCCTCCCAGAAAGAGGGTTTGCCATGAGCTTCCCATTCCTCCCTCCTTCCCGGCCATGAAGGAGGAAGATGATTTGTACTATATGGAGGAAGAAGAGGAGGACCCAGCTGAGAATGATGGGGGGCGTACACCCTCCAGCGCCTCTACTCTGTCCTCGGTAGGGGAGGATCCCAGGCTCAATACTCCCTGCTCTCCTCCAGATGACCCTAGTTTCTTAGACACTGTGACTCGGGTACAACGTGTCATGGGGTTCACAACCACCAAACAAGACCAGCAATGCCAAAACCTGGATGAATATTTGGACCCAGCCACTGTGGTTCCTCCACTTATCCAGGCCTATCAGGATGCCATCTCTGCAGCTTGGCACCATCCTTACATGGTCCCTCCCATTTCTAAGAAGGCGGATCATCTTTACCAAGCCCCTGCAGACCACCCTTTTTTTTGTAATGGCTCTCCAGGCTGATTCTGTGGTCATAAATGCTGCACATGATAGGACCAGGCATCCCAAACACTTGAGTACTTTGCCTCCTGACAGGGAGTCCAGAAAATTGGACTTGATAGGAAAAAGAGTATATGTCTCATCCACCCTAGTCATGCGTGTCCTGAACTATATGGGGCATATGCTCATGTACCAGAAAACGCTTTGGGATGCCACCTCTGAAGTAGCAGCAAAGATTCCCTAATCCATAGACACTGACCAATTGCTAGCTACCTTTAAGACGGGTGCCAGTATCGATTGGCATCTTCTCCGTGCCAGCTATGATGCTGTAGATGCCTCTGCACGTGCCTCTGCAACTGGTATTCTGAGGATGTGGATATGATGTTCTCTCCACACTGGCAGTTGCCTTTCCCTTTACGGATCGCCAGAAACGTCTTCAGACTGGCTCTTCCCACTCATCCGGGTGGTAACTCCCATGGCTCCACTCCATGATGCTAGATCTTCCTTTCCACTGGAAAAAGCAGGTTCCCTCCTTACCACATCCGCGTTGAGTAGGCCCTGGCGCTTAAATCTGAGGATTTACTTCCAAAACTTACACTAAAACTCATTTGAGTTTCATCTTCACCTCAATCTTCGATCATGACTGCGATGGAGGATTAAATCCTCACCCGGCTTTCCCCAGTGCTCTTGTGGGCAAAAGATGTCCCGTACAGACCCTCACACCTCGTGTGTCTACTGTCTGGGCCATGATCATGATCCACAGGCCTGCAACATTTGTTGGTCATTCCACCCGAATGTTCTAGATGACCGCGCTGCCCACCTGAAGTTGGGCCGACTGGAAAAAAAGTTACCCGCTAGTCAAGTCAAAGGATGTCCGTTGGGTTGGCTGCAGGGTCCGCAGAGCAGTTAGGACCGCTTAAGGCCTTTGAGGAGGAGGCGGCGGCCTAGGCCGCTGCTCAATCCTTTTCTGCCTTGGCTTTTGTTCCACTCCAGCTGGGCTCCACCTATTTGGCCTCCTTCAAGGAGCTATACCACTCCCTCTCAACTAAAGGAGAGGGCCTTACTCATCATCAACACGACTGAGAATGTTCCCACTCTCAGGAAACTTCCGTTTTGACTGCAGTCGAAACCATGGCCTTGGCCGCTGGCTTCACAGTAACCCAATGGGACCAGTTGGCTGAGACGCCAGCCGACGATGCAGCCAAGATTTTTCTCAATCCTGTTGACTGGTTGTCATCTGAAGAGGCCGACAGCTGTCTTTTCAGTACCCTAGTCCTGCCGGTGATTACTGACGGGTCAGCCCAGCTTGCTGAGCCGGAACACCGATCATCAACCAACACCAGGAGGAGCAGCAGACTTCCCCAGCTGCCTCTGAGGCCCCCTGCCAGCAGCACTGACGGCCGAGGTCTCTATCATCTTCAACTTAGGGGTCGAGCAGGTCCCACCGACATCAGCGGTGTCGCTCTTGGCACCATGGTAAGCAGCGCCAACACTGCTCGTCTTCGTCCTCCTTGGGTGAGGAGAGGCTTCGGTGCAAATTGCGTAGATGCTCTGAAGACCTTGTGTGGCAACAGTTGGTTCTGTCCGGGCCAAAGCTGACACCAGCTACCACCCCAGCCATTACCTAGTTGTTGCCCGAAAGGCCAACGCTGACTCCTCCGGCGAGGCCGGTCGACACCGTTCCTCCCCCAGCGGAGCCGGTTCAGACCCTGTCGGGTTGGCCGAAGCAGGCTTCTCTGCCGATTGTGGTGGAGCCATCACCTAAACAGCCAAAAACTGGGGCTCTGACCAAGGAGTCTCGGCTGGCCAAGGGGCTTCCCCATTGGCTGTTGGTCACCCTTTACGCCTGACCGTCCACGGCTGGTCGAGGGTGACACAGGTGGCCACCCGCTTTATGCAGACTTCTTGGAGTCTGAGGATTCCTCCTCACACTCCCATCCACTGGACACGGAGTAGATCAGGGATATCTCCACGGACAAAGGCCTAACTTCGTTCATGGACATTCTCTGCCTCATCTCAGAGTCCACGGGGATGAAGCTGGAGCCCGTCCAAAAGCCGGCTCGATATCCCTTCACAGAAATTCTGGACAAATGGGATTCTCTGACAGAGGTCTTCCCAGTGGAGGCCTTGGAGATTTGGCAGCGCCCTGCTTCTTGTCCTGTGCCCTCGTCCCGGATGGCCCACAAGTATGTGGGTGCCCACCGGTACCCTTTCATGGTTTCACGGTTCACGGAGCATCCCTCAGCTAAGGGGTTGGTGGCTGACTCCGTGTTTCGGTGCTCGGGCAATACCAGGGATGTCGATAGACCGCCGGACAAAGAGTCCAAGAAATTGGACCATTCGGCCAAAAAGGTCTATGCTGCCTCCTCGCTAGGCCTCCACCAGGCGAGTGCGGCCGTCTTGATGGCACATTTCTCTCATGTCCTTTTAGGCTCCCTGGACAAGGTGATCCCACATCTTCCTGCGGACCTTCAGACCATGGTCAAACAGGTCTGAGACCAGGGTAGAGCAGTGGCGAAACAGCAATGAGGCCAAGTCAAAACTCATGCTCTTGCAGGTGATCAGTTTCATTGAGGCAGAGCTCGACTTGTGCCGGGCTAGAGCTCCGTTCCCAGCGGACCGGGTGGAGGATCTTATCTGTGTCAGTCTTCGCCATTCATCACTGTTTGGGTATGTGCCGGAGGTCAGGACCCCGTGGGAGGCTTTTTTTTTTTTTTTTTTAGGTAGCTGGAGCCGACGCAGCATCGGCACCGCCCTAGAGGCCAACGCATTGTGTGGCACTCGCGGGTTGGCTGTTAGGCTGTGTCGACTCCTCCTGCCTGCCAGTTCTTCATCCCCAGCCGTAGAGGTCGCCTTATAGGAAGCTGTGAAGAGTCCTAGCCCTGCTCCACAGTTCTTAATTCAAAAATTTTTACCTTCGGTCGAAGTCCGGTTCTCCTGCTGGTTCTGTTTCTGCCATCACTCGACGTCGCCCGGTAAGATCTTTCCTTATTTTCATATTTCCATGATGTCGAGTCTTGTTTTTGCTGTTTTGTTCTCCGTAGGTCATGTTTTGGTTGGAGGGCAAGAAACCTTCTAAGACTGGTCGGCCCCCCATGCGACGGTGCCCTTGTGGCCGAAAGTATTCCGTCACTGACCAGCACGACCAGTGTCTCGATATCTCGGCCCGCTTCTGACGTGGATTAAGTGCGGCCTGTTTCTCCATGGACCGCTGGTCATCGAGCAACGTGGTGGAAAGGGCAAGCCCACCCACTTTTGGGGGTTGGGTGCGCACTCGGGCCAAGCCACGCTCTCTCTGCCTTTTCTCTGGGTCCTCTCCCAGTTCTATACTGACCGAGGAGGAAGGAGCCTCGGCTACTAGTAGCCTAGCTGTTGCCGAGGCTTCCTCTGCGGCACGCCGTTGGAGATGCTACAGTGCCGTCTTTTTCCATGTCTCTCCTTGGCACTGAGGTTGAGCACAGCACCGTGTCCTCGGGGCTTGGCGCCGTGGGGCCTTCAGATTCCTCTGTTGGCGCCGCCTCTGCCCTCAGCACCACTTGCAGCGCCGTGGAGCTGGGCGGCACCAAGTCCACTGTCGGCGCCGTCGTCTGAGCCGCCCCTGCTCGCAGAGCTTGGCGGCACCATGGTGCCGTCAGGGCCATTGGCACCGTCTCTGCCCTCTGCGCCGCTCGTGGGATCGGATGGCGCCATGACTGGTCCTGGCTCTGGAGCTCTTGTTCGGGCTGGAGCCGTGCCCTCTGCGGATTCTACTTGCAGAGCTGCGGGGGGCGCTGGCAGCAGCTCAGGCACAGCTTTGGTTTCTGGGCCTGTTGGCAAGGATGGCAGTGGCCGCCCTCCTACAGTCTGGCACAAGGCCTCGGACTCTATCTCCTCAGAGGCAGAGTCGAGGTCTGAGTCAGACGCACAGTCTGACCCTTTGGGGTTGGCTGTTGAGGTGAGTAGCCCAGTAATCTCCTCAACAAGCTGGAGTCAGACCCTTTCTGAGGAGGGGTCGGCTACCGAGACTGGGGTCGGGGTGCTGACCAGCAGGCAGTGGTGCAGGCCACCACAGCTCTGCAACGTGGTCTTGGTGGTTTCACTGACTCCTCAGTAGTGGTATCCCCACCAGTGGTGTGCCTAGATCGCCAAACTTTGGGGCCGATCAGAGCACCTACAGGAGGGGAGGGTACTGTGCCCTGGATAGCCCCTTCGGGAGCTGCCTAGAGATGCCAGCTACCTAGGCTGGCCCTCTCGAGGAGGAGGGCTCTTTTGGACTCCGAGGGGTTGAGGGGCGTGGGGTCAGCACATCGGCCTTTTTCAGGGGTCCACCCGGGCTCTGGGAGAAGCCATAGTGCAGAACTCCGCTCTTCCTGCTCAGTCTCTTAGAGTCCCATTCTTTTGAGGTAGGGGACCATCCTTCTGGACCTATACGACCCCCAGTCGCCTCACAGGGGGGATTCTTCCGGGCGCAGCCAAGGCAGCACCAAAATGGTTGTTCAGCTGTCGGCTGTGGGGTTTTCCGGGGCACCTTCTTCCGTGGGTGCCCACCGTCCGCTCCTTAGCCCAGGCGGAGGTCAGCCATCTCTTCTCGGCTCTGTCCCCATCCCTCTGCCACACTCTCCTGCGCTTCCAGGCATCCTTGGTCCTAGTGGGCCTCTCTCCTGGGAGCGATGGCTGCTCGGTTTCCTGCTTACGTTAGGGTGATGGACAGCCAGGTTTTTCAACCCCCCCCCCCCCGTGCAGCCACCCACTGAACAGCCGGTGCCCTCCAGCTCCTCATCCCCCTCTTCTGGGGGGAGAGGAAATTTCTGTCCACATCCCTCTAGCTGCTGATCTTGCTGAGTATTAGCGATTCCTCGTGAGGATGTTACAGGACTTGCACCTTACTCCTCCTACTACCAGCAATCCCGAGCACTCAGCGCACGCCTTTCTAGGCGATTTTGGCGAGGCCACCCTTGTGGTGCCGCCCTGGCCTGCTCTCTTTCAGGAGGCGTCATTGCGTCCCTGGCAGAGGCCCTTCTCCGGAGTTCCTGCCCCAAGGGATCTCAGCCAGAGGTATTGCGCATCCCCGGAGTCTCCAGGTTCCATGCCTCATCCACAGTCTGGATTGACGCAGTTGGATACTCCTGATGGGCTTCGCACCCTTCACCGTGACTGGCCCCCAGATCAAGACTCCTCAGATTTTGAATTCTGGGGTAGGAGGACTTTCTATTCGGCATGGTTACTTCTTTCTGTTTTTGCACATCAGGCCCGCTATGCAGCCTATGACAGGTTTTTGTGGTCCAGGCTGGGTCAGCTCCTAGCCTCATTGCCTGATACGGAGCAAACCAGACAAGCCATTGCACTCTGCACGTGGCCTGGAGCTAGCAGGGCACCAAGCGAGGGCATCCTATAATGCCAGCGAGGTAACTGCCAGGGTCATAGGGACAGTGATCTGCACTAGGCGGACGGCATGGCTGCGTCTTTCCCGGTTTGTCATCCTTGGCCCGGCGTAGGGTGATTAACTCCGCTCACCAGGGAGCGTATCTCTTCTCCCATAGAGCGAAATGGCGCTTGTCAGGGCAACCTCCTTCCCCTCCGCGGGGACTCCATCTCACTCTCCCCACTCTCAGGCCCTGAAGGTTCCCCCCCTTAGTGTGTCACCCACTGAGGGCTAAGGGTGTAAAAGAAACCCCCCTTCGGGGGTGCTTGGTACTCTCCCAGCAGTGATGAATGGTGAAGATTGACACAGATAAGATATGAAAATTACGTACCTACCGTAATTAGGATCTTTCTGTGTATCTTCATCATTCATCACGATCCCACCCTCCATCCCCCTGGGGCCTCAGTCTCTGGGTCCCCTTCCCTCTCTGTGCCCACCCTTCCCCCTCTCCTTTCTTAGGAGTGGGGTAAAACAGGGGCACACACCCCTGACAATAATGTTCCAGGGAGAGTGGACAGCACGCGGGGCACTCCTTCTCCAGTGCCTTGGCTCCACCCCTCTGGGGTGGGAGTTGACAGTTGCCCTCCTTTCTGTCCTCCTCCCTGTTCCCGTCCAACCTATTTCTCCTCGTTTTAAAAAAAAAAAAAAAGGAATTTTCTCCCCTTTTTTTCACCAGTAATCTTTTCTTGAGAAGTTGTAAATTCCCTGTACCCTGTCCTTCTTCCAGAATAGCTGACTCTGTTTATCTGGAGTGTTTGCCAGTTATTCCGTGCCTTGAATTCTGGCAGAAAGCCTTTGCTACTCCTTGCAGTTCCTATACAATCTGGAGACAGACCAGAGTCTGGGATGTATTAACCTTCTTCCCCTCTTCCTAAATTCTTTACCCACCCTACCTCCCTCTTTTGCAGAGATTGGGGCCCCTCCCAATCCCTTTAGTTTCCAACTCTTCTCCCTCTCTGTCCTCTCAGTCATTATTTCCTCCTTTTGGTTCATACATCTTTTCCTTTTTCTGTCCCTTGGACTTCCTTGTCCCACCCGCCACTCCCTCCTCTTACGTCTCCGGCGACTCAGAACTGGCAGGCAGGAGGAGTCGACACAGCCTAACAGCCAACCCGTGAACGCCACTCAATGCATCAGCCTCGAAGGCGGTGCCGATGGTGCATCGGCTCCACCTACCTTAAAAAAAAAAAAAAACTCCTGCGGGGTCCTGACCTCCGGCAGATACCCAACAGTGATGAATGGTGAAGATATACAGAAAGATCATAATTATGGCAGGCACGTAATTTTCATTTCTCTCCTCCTTTGCCCAGTCATTTCTGGTTGGGCACTTGCACCCTGCCTGGGACTTCCTGTGCCTTCTAGGTTACATGGCGGCCTGCACCAGCGTGGTTCGATGGGCTCGTTGACATATGCTCTCCCTGCATTGGGAGCTGGCCAGCCAGTGGTCTGAGCGCAAAGGTCACTTCGACCAGCTGGTTACTGTGACCCAGAAGATGTGGGATGCCCTCCAGAGCATCTGCAGGAAGGGATCCCATTTGTCCACCCTAAGCAGATGGTCATCCTGACAACTGACACCTCTCTCACGGGCTGGGGTGCCCACCTGGGGGAACACAGAGTCCATGGACTCTGGGCCCCTCAGGAGTCCCGATGCCACATCAACCTGCTGGAGCTCCAAGTGGTTCAGCTAGTCCTGACTGCATTTGCTCCATTTGTCCTTGGTCAAGTGGTCCAGACAGGACAGTACCACAACCATGTACTACCTCATCAAGCAGGGCGGGACACACTCCTTGCCTTTGTGCAAGGAGTCTTTCCACATCTGGACCCTCGTGCGCAGCCTGGAGGCAGATCTTCTAGCCATCCATGTGGCAGGAGCCTCAAATCAGCTGGTGGATGCCCTCAGCCAGGTGGACGAGGCATCTCACAAGTGGTCCCTGCACCCGGAGGTAGTTCACAGTCTGTTCTCCCAGTATGGCACCCCTCAGATGGACCTGTTCACCTCCAGGGAGAACACAAAGCTGATGCTGTTTTGTGCCCATCCCCCTCAGCAGGGCTCGCTGCAGGGGGGATGCCTTCTCGAGACTGTGGACCCCAGGCCTCTTTTATGCCTTCCTTCCACTTCCCTTGCTCCATAAAGTGCTCCTCAATGTCAGGAGGGACAAGGCACAGGTGATCCTGGTGGCTCCAGATTGGCCCTGCCAGTTTTGGTATCCTGATCTCCTCAGCAGCAAGCTCCCATGGCGTCTTCCAACATGCCTGGACCTGCTTTTCATCAATCGGGGAAGGCACTCCACCCAGACCTTCAGTTCCGGCACCTGACAGCCTGGTTCATGAGCGGCTAGAGTTCCAGGCTTTGAGTCTCTCCAAAGATGTCCTCACCATGGTGGAGGCATCTAGAAAGGAATCAGCCAGAAAATGCTATGCCTCCAAATGGAAGAGATTCTCCATTTGGTATCAGGACAAGGGGTTGGATCCTTCAACCTGTCCTGTGGCCAGCATTTTGGACTGTCTGTGGTCTTTCTCCCAAGGAGGACTTCGGTCGACCCTTAAGGTGAACCTGGCAGCCATCTCTGCTTACCGGATGCAGGCTGGTCAGCAGTCGGTGGCACAGGAGAAGGTGGTCTGGCTCTTTTTCAAAGGCCTTGACCACATTTCCCCTGTGGTGTGTGAACCACCACCACCGTGGGACTTGTTGCTGGTTTTGGCAAAGCTTATGTGCAAGCCATTCGAACTGATACACAGATGTGACATGTCTCACCTGTCGTGGAAGACAACCTTCCTGGTGGCTGTCACGTCAGCCAGAAGGATCAGTGAGCTACAGGTGCTCTCGGTGGAGTCTCCTTACCTGGTCTTCCACAGGGACAAGGTTGTTCTGCACCCTAACCCAAAGTTCCTCCCAATGGTTGTGTCGGAGTTTCACCTGAACCAGATGATGACTCTATCGGTGTGCTTCACCAGTTACACCTCAGAGGCCGAACACAGGCTCCATATTCTGGACCTGAGGCGAGCGCACGGCTGGAGTTCGGGGAGAGGTAGCCAGCTGTTTGTCACCTTTGCTGAAGCCGCACCTGGCAGACTTGCAGTCAAGCAGATGATTGGCAGGTGGATCACATCCTGCATTGATCTCTGCTATAGTTGGCGGGTAGGGAGCCTCACAGAGGGCTAAGGGCTCATTCCACCCGCCATACCGCTGTATCAGTGGCTACTTCTAGGGACGTCCCTATCCAGGAAATCTGCTGGGCTGCTACCTGTAAGTCGGCACACACCTTCATTTCCCATTACCACGTTGACCTCTGGTCACGCCGGGATGCTGGTTTTGGGGCCTCGGTTCTCCAGTCTCTATTCCCGAAGTAGGGCGTGTGCGCCTTGCCTCCTCCCTCCTGGAGAACTGCTAGGAGTCTGCCAGACAGTGTGGTTAGAACATCATATCCACATCCCTAGAAACACAGGTTACTCACCTGTAACGGTAGATCTTACTTTGAGAGGAAGCTCTTGCAGCAGGTAATTACATGTAGGACTGACACCACCTGGCGAGAGGATCATGGCAAAACTCTTTTAGCAGTACCCATGGGACCACCCTTCTGATGGCTCCACCCCCGACGCTCCATCCAGAATATAGGAGGCGATGGTCTTCACATGCTCCAGATCTGACTTCAAGGGGAGCTCTTACAGCAGGTGATATCATTAGGACTAATGCCACCAGGCGTTAGAACCCCACGGAAAATCTTGTAGCTAGCAGTCTGTAGCGGGGGACTGCCCCGACGTCTGCTCCACCCAATGTCAGACGTGATATAAAGGAGGTGGTCCCCCAGCGCCATCTCAGTTCTTTTCCCGCCATCAACCCGCTCAGTTCGGCTCCACAGACACCTTTCAACACAGTCGACTGCTTTTCCAAATATTGAAAATATTTTGATTCTTTCGATTTTGTCCGTCGACAGTTCTTATCTCCTTGCGCATCGTCTCTCTCTGTACCGCGGCCCAAGTCTAAGTGTGTGTGTCGTAAACAGATTCTGGTGAAAGACGGCCACGCGGCCTGCCTCATCTGTCTAAACCCTGACCACCGGCCCGCCAACTGCCTGCATTGCCAGAAGTTCAACCAGAAGACCAGGACCAGGAGAGCCAACACCTTAAAAGGCTTTCTCCTGGAACAGAAGGTGGCAGCCATGCAACAGACTTTGGAGCGCAGCTCTTCCTCTCCCACCAAGGACTCCCCACCCAGAGAAAAGTAATCGGGAGGAAATACCCATCCCCACAGGGGGAAGGATAGGGCCAGATCTGAGTCCCGCCCCAAGTCGCCTTCTAAGACAGCCTTCTTCTTCGACCTCTGACTGGAGATCGGGCTCGGTCCTGTCTAATGCAACAGAGTCCTCACTGAAGTCGAAGCCAGCTCCTGCCTCTTCTCAGGGCAAGTACAGGGAGCCATCTTTCTCTGGGCATTTGCCTGCTCATCCTTCCCTGGCCCCTCGACCCCACAAATCTTCAGGGTCGACCCAGGAAGGCCACCCACTCCCGGCAAGTCCAAAGGCATAGGCAACTCGGGCAGTTCGTCAGAGAAGCACAAGCGCCCAGAGGACTCAAGAGTGTCAGGAGACCGTCCGCCACTGGACACCCCCCACCTCCTCTGACTAAGGTGTGCCCCTCTGTCCCCGACAGGCACCCACCAAGTCAGTCATCCTCTCCAGCATCCTGCACCCCGATGTCTGATACGAGGAGGACGCCAGTAGAGACTCGGACACCCACCCCTCCTTCTGAGGGCCAGTCACCCGATGGGCCCCACTCCTACTCCAGACATCGTCCCCTGGGGATGCAGACTCCGAGTAGCTGGACAAGAATAAGCAGAGCTCCCCAGACCAGGCGCCAGATCCACAGGAACTGCAGACTTCAGGTCCAGCGGACCAGTCGCCCGCCCCAGTGGTCGTCCCCATGGTGGACATTGGCTCGCTCTTTACGTCCTGGTGGAACATGGTCAAGGGGACCTCTTGTACAGACCCCCAGTCCCAACCCGGACACCCCCTCTAACCCTGCAAAAATCCGGCTAGAGAGGAGGTAACCCACCCTGACCCAAAAGGCAAGCGCAGATGTTCTTCCCCGATTCCATCCTCCAGCGGACGCCCGTCCTCCCCAGATGACAGGGTTGCATGTCCTTCTTCACCAGACTCCTCGGACGAAAAGGAATTTGTCCCGCCCTTTCTAGGCCTTAGAGACTCTCAAAGGTCTCCCCTGGATGACCCTTCATTTCTAGACATCATGCATCACATTCAGTCCATTTATGAATGGGACACAGAGGAGCTAGGCCCACAGCGCAGATGTCTGGCAAAGTTTCTAGGGTCCATCGCTGGCCCGAGGGTGCAGACGTATGGCTGCCGTCTGTAGCGCAGATGACCTGGGTTCGGGAATGGATCCAGGTGTCAGAGGACCGGCCGAAGGAGCAGGATGGAGCATCCGTAGGACTGCTCTCCTGCCCCGGGTGGGAGGGGGGCTCTGTGTCTGGCGCACGTGGACCCCCTGCAGAGGCTAGGGGTACTGCAATGCGCTCCGAACATAAGGAGGGGTGGGGAGGACGTTGATCGTCATTGCACATCCCTGCCCCGGAAAACCTATGCGGCTCCCCGCTAATGAGCCAGCTCTGGCACCAACCCCTCTGGCTACCTAACTCCACCACGGGTTGCCCCATTCGGGGGAGGGTCAGCCCCGAACATATGGGGGTCGGTCGCCGGAGCAGGGCGAACCCCGAACGGGTTTAGGTGCAGTCAGGCAGCAAAAAGAATACAATTAAAAAAAAAAAAGTTTTATAGGGTCCAAAGAACCAAAACCCCTGGTCATCCCGCCTCTTGTAGTGCTTTTCCAGGATGTTACCAGGATCACGTAGCGTAAACCCTCGTCCACTTCAGTGCCGAAGAAGGCAGACAGGCTATATAAGCCCCCCAAGGCCGAGTCGTTTTGGGGGGAGCATCCAAGCGCCAATTCACTGGTGCTTATGGCTGCTCATGGCCACGGTAGCCAACCCAAGCGCCTCTGCTCCCAACCACCAGATCCAGAGTCCCAGAAATTGGACAACTGGGGCAGGAAAGTTTTTTCTTCAGCAATGGTCTCTGTCCGTTCACTGAATTTTCTTGCCCACATGGTGACGTACCAACAGCCACTATGGGAGAAAACAATGGAACTAGTCAAGACTCTGCCAGACTCCGACACTAAAGTGGAAATCCTGGCCTACACCCAGTCCGGACTGGATGTAGACACGCATGTCCTAAGATGTTCATATGACTCTGTGGACATGACTTCCTGGGTGGCTGCTACTGGAATCTATCTGAGGAGGCATTCTTGGCTGAGGCTCACAGGGTTCTACCCAGATCTCCAAGAATCCATACTGGATGCACCCTTTCAGGGCCCAGTACTGTTTGGCCAGGAAGTGGAAACCCTGGGCAAGGAGTTACAGGAGTCTGGCAAAGCCGTAGCAGATGTACATCGAATGTACAAATCGGAGCCTCAAGGCCCCCACCATCGTCCCTTTCATAGAGGTCAGGGACAAGGGGGCAAGCAACCCCAGGGAAAAGGGTTTAAGAGGCACGGTCACCCTGCCCCTCAGGGCGCCCCAAGCAGCCCAGCTCCTAGGACACACAGCTGCAACCCCTCCACAGCCTGACTCGCAGCATCTCCCTCCTCTCTCGGGAGATGCAGGGTGAGAAAGTAGGAGGGAGATTCTCCCTTTACCTTGCAGAATGGTCCAGCATAACCTCGGACCAGTGGGTGCTAGAAACCATTCACAGAGGCTATGCAATACAGTTTCTCAGCATTCCACCGGACAATCCTCCCCACCCCATCCCCCCACCCATTGTCCACCAGCCCATGCCAAGCTTCTGGCAGACAAAATTCAGCTGCTGCTTGAAAAAGCCATCCAGCCGGAGCCACAGGCCTAAAGGCGTACGGGTTTCTACTCCCGTTTCTTTCTATTCCCGAAGAAAACGGGAGACCTTCGCCCCATTCTGGATCTCAGCCAGCTCAATCTCTCTGTCAAATACCAGAGATTCCAGATGGTAACATTGGCAAACTTGCTTCCCCTTATCCATCAAGGGGATTGATTATGGTCCCTAGATATGCAGGATGCCTACATGTATGTCAAGGTCCTGCGTTCCCACAGGAGATTTCTCTGGTTTTGATTCAGGGACCAGCATTACCAATTCCGAGTTCTGCCCTTCGGCTTTTCGTCGGCACCCAGGGTTTTTACCAAATGCCTGGCAGTAGTGGCAGCGGCCCTTCGCAGGAAAGGCCACTTCGTCTACCCCTACCTGGATGTCTGGTTCATTTCAGCCCAGTCAGCAAGCCAGTTGAGTCTCTCTGGAGGAAACGGAAAACCTCTTTTTCTCCCTGGGCATCACTATAAATTGATCAGACTCACAACCCTGGCTCTTCCAGATGTTGCAATACATGGGGGCCATCCTGGACACCATTCAGGGGAAAGCCTTTGCCTTCAGACAGGGCAGATTTCTTGATGGACCTGACGCGCAGAGTCCAAGCAGCATCCTCTATCCTGGCGAGGGTCATCCTTCAGTTTTTGGGCCACATGGCTGCAGCCATCGCTACGGTCCCCCTCACCAGATTACACATGAGGGTTCTGTAGTGGCACCTCAAGGCCCAATGGGACGAGGCGGTGGACGACTTGGATCAGCCGGTCCGAGTCTCAGTGGCAGTCTTTCGCTCCCTCAAGTGGTGGCTCTGTCTCCCACATCTGGAGGGAAGGGTCTCCTTTCAGAGACTGCCCCCATCACAAACTGTTAACGACAGATGCTTCATTGTCAGGATGGGGGGGCTCATCTAGGGGAACACAGGACCAGGGGGGCCTGGTCCCCCACAGAGCACTCTCTACACATCAACATTCTGGAAATGAGAGCCGTTCTGTATGCCCTGGCAGTGTTTAGAGACCGAGTCTCCCCAGGTGCTCTCTTGGTGCAGTCAGACAACACTCCGGTTGTCTTCTACATCAACAAGCAAGTGGGCACTCAGTCATACCCTCTTTGCAGGGAAGCCATGAGAGTGTGGGACTGGGCAGTGGAACAACATCTGGATCTCACAGCTGTACACCTGCCAGGAAGCCAGAATGTTCTCACCGACTGTTTCAGTCACTCTCATTCTCTGAACCACTAGTGGGAATTGTTCCAGGAAGTCGCAGACGACCTCTTCAGTTGCTGGGGCCATCCAGAACTGGACATCTTTGCGTCCCCATGCAATGCCAAACTGCCAAATTTCTGCTTGCTCGATCCAGGGCCTGGTGTTTTCTGGTGAGACGCGTTGTCCCTCCCCTGGACAAGGAGGTTTCTGTACACCTTCCCTCTCATTCAGAGTCCTGCTCAAACTGCAGTCAGAGGAAGCCAGAATGATTCTGGTGACCCCACTTTGGCCCCTGCAAATTTGGTACCCGCTACTATAGCAGCTGACCTCGGAACCTCCCGTGCAGTTACCACTGTCCACCCACTTGCTCTATCAAGAACAGGGGACACTAGTCCATCCTGCTCTGCAATCTCTTCACCTGCACACCTGGCTCCTGCAGTCTTAGCAGAAGAAAGATTAGGGGTGTCAAGCAGGGTGGTAGAAGTCCTGGTAGCATTGAAGAAACGCTCCACTAGAGCAACTTATGCTATGAAGTGGAAGTGTTTTTGTCTCTGGGCAGCAGCCCGTGCCCTAGATCCCCCCCTGGATTGTCCAGTCAAGCATGTGCTGGATTATGTTCTCCACCTCTTGGACCTGGGCTTAAGCTACTCGTCCATCAAGGTACGTATGTGTGCGGTCTCTACATACCATGCACCATATGAGGAGAGGACTCTGGCACAGCTCAACCTGGGTAAGACCTTCCTTCAAGGGGTTCTTCACATCAGACCTCCCAGGAGGACCCAGTCCCACCATGGGATTTGCTTTTCGTTCTCGAGAAGCTCACCCTGCCTCCCTTCAAACCAGCCACAACCTGCGAGCTACACATTCTTTTATGAAAAGCATTATTTTTAGTTGCTATTAGTTCCGCTTGAAGGGTTTCCGAGCTTCAGGCCCTTATGTGCGAGGAGTCTTATCTTGTTTTCCACAGGAACAGAGTGACCATGCGTATGAATCCTAAGTTTCTGCCGAAGGTGGTGTCCACATTGACTTGAACCAGGACGTCAACCTTCTGGTTTATTATCCAGAGTTCTCTAATCAAGGCGAGGCCTTGTTGTGTACTCTGGATGTACAAAGAATCCTTCGTTATTACATCCACAGAACTAGTGCAACGAGGAAGACAGACCAGTTGTTCGTCTCCTTCACGCATAGGATGACAGGGGCTCCTGTCTCCAAACAGTCACTAACACATTGGTTAGTGCATTATATTTCGTTCTGTTACCAGCATCATGGTAAACCCTTGCCGGGCACGATCAAGGGTCACTCCACCAGGGCTGAGGCTACCTCGTTCCCTTTCTTGAGAAATGTATCCTCGCCAGATATCTGCGCTGCTGCAATCTGGAGCAAAGTCCATACCTTCATTAGACATTACAGCCTTGACATTGCTTCTCAGAGGAGAGCAGGTTTTGGACTGACCGTTCTGCAGGGCCTACTCTCTTGAAGCTGTACAGCCATTGTTTTTTCTTCTCCCCCTCCCATCAGACCTGGGCCTATTCTTGGGTACTACTTGGAACTCAGTCCTAATGGTATTACCTGCTGCAAGAGCTCCCCCTCGAAGTCAGATAGTACAATTATGTAAGAACTTACCATACCAGTAGATCTTTGAGAGGAGCTTTTGCAGCAGGTGGCTTTCCCACCATCCATCCCCTAGGAATCTGTGTTTTTACCCATATCCAGGGTTGGGGAGATCCTGCCTGGTTCTCCAATCCTTTCAGTCAGGTCTTCAGCGGGAGAACTGAGATGGCACCAGGGGACCGCCCCCTTTATACCATGTCTGACGTCTGGCAGAGCTGACATCAGGGGCAGTCCCCTGCTACAGACTGCTAGCTACAAGATTTTCCTGGCAGCATTAGTCCTAATGGTATTGCCTGCTGCAAGAGCTCCTCTCAAATATCTACTGTTATGGTAAGTTCTTAGATAACTGTACTTTCTTTCCTGCTGTTGCACGCATTAATTGACTCTTGGCTAGCTCTTCGACAGTACCGACCACAGTTTATTTAAAATATTCCAGTTTTCGCCAATTAATCTTCTGCATGTCCACTCCACCGACAGGGCACACAAACAGGTGCTCCTGCAGATGTTGGATCCCCTCCAAGAACAGTCACTCTGCCTATCTGTTCTGCTTGGGCCCAGACCACAACAACGCTGCCTGCCCCCACTGCCAGGCCTTAAACAGTAGGACCCACATAAGGTACCAAAAACCACTCCAAGCTTTCCTTGCGCAACAGCAGTTGGCCACCATGCAGTGAGAGTCTTTCTCCAGAGAGGATTCCCCAGATCATTCGTCCACCAAGTAGGAGCACCATTCGAAGGAGAAGCATCATGAGAGGCACAAGGAGCGGGAGAGATCCCACTCGAGATCCCGGTCCTCCAGATCACAAGTGGCCTCCAGATCTGGATCTTCTGGCCACAAGTCCCGCCTGATGACCCTGAAGCCTGCCACTCCCACGGTAGAGTCAGTGTCTCTCTCAAAATCCTCTGGCTCTTCGGCTTCCCTTCAGCCGACCAAGGTATGTCCTCCCCCGGTCACATTGGGGAGATCCTCGGACCAAGGTAAGACTCCCTCCCGCTCGGCCTTAGTCTCTGGCACCAACTCCTGGGAAGGGAAAAGATCCTCTGGACATACGTCCGGTCGGGCTTCTTTGCCTTCCAAACACAAGTCTTCCGACCGCCGTCAGCCTCCGGCGTCAGAATGGCATCCGTCAGACAAGACTCCCAAGCAGTCTTCGGACCGTCACCACCCCCCTGACGGTCCCCTGACTTCCACTCCGCCAGCCAAGGTTACTCTGACGCCAATAACTCCGGCCAGACCCAACACTGGCACCGACAACATACCGTCGCCAGTAGAGCAGACAACTGTTCGTCAGCCCTCCTCCGAACCTGACGACGCCCTCCAGGACCAGGCCCCACCATCATCACCCATATGACTGCCAGTGCCACCGGACCAGCCTGACACCGGTACTGAGAAGCTGATGCCTGACCCAGCTCCTAGCTCCCCCAGGCTCAATATTGTCCCAGGTTAAGGAGCTTTTCTTTCACTGGTGGGAGACTGTAAAACTGGACATGCTCCCCAGACCGGTTCTGGTTCCTGAACCACCTCCTAAGGTCTAAGAGGCCCAACAGCCTCCCATTGACAAAGATACTGGGAGACCCCCATGCCTCTCAGTCCCAGGAAGCATTCAGACAAGTGTAGACACAGATGGTCTCGCTCTAGGAGCTCCTCCTGTTCTGGCTCGCCCGACTGGCTCAGACGTAAGCGAAGGAGACGACACTCTCCTTCCCCTTCCGACACATATGTTGACTCAGAATCCTCTCCCCCACTTCTGAGGACGCGTCTCTGCCCGGGGATCCAGAGGATCAACCAAAATCTCCTCCTGATGACCCCAGTTTCATGGAGGTCATGCGCCTCATCCAAACAAACTTGGGGTGGGACAGGGAGGCCCTTGATCTGGTGCGCTTGAGGTTGGCAAAGTATCTACATCAAAAAGACCCCAAGCCCATAGTCATTCCCCCAATGGTGGACACCTTCGAGGATGTCACCCAGATCGCCCAGAGACGTCCACATTCATCCTCTGCGGTTCCCAAGAAAGCACACCATCTTTACTGGGCACCTAAGGACCATCACTTTCTGGCTGAACAACCAGCCACAGATTCGGTGGTGATTTCGGTGGCTCATGACCGTTCACAGAGGCCCAAACGCCTGAGCACCCAGCTACCTGACGGGGAGTCTAAGCAACTGGATTAGTTGGGCGGAAAGGTGTACGCATCTGCCACTTGCAGCATCAGGAGTCTCAGCTTCCTGACCCATATGGTCCAGTTCCAGAACATCCTCTGGGAACAAGGGCTGGACATCAGGCAAGGCAGGCCCGACTACCATCAAAAGGCAGAGCGTGCAAAATTGCTCCAGATGGGCTCAGACATAGGTACGCACATTTTGAGGTCTGCGTACGACTCTGCGGACACATCAGCAAGGGTGGCTGCTATGGGCATTTGTCTCTGGCATCAGTCCTGGCTCCGGGTTTCAGGGTTTGTGCCAGATGTTCAGTCTAACATTCTGGACGCCCCCTTCAGAGGCTCCATTCTCTTCGGGGAAGAGTCAGAGAAGATCTCCAAGTTACAAGACTCCGGTAAGGCTGTCCATACTGGGCAGTCTATGTATTGCCCGAAATAGGGTCAGTTTCTTCGTTCCTGTTTTCATGGCTATGGGGGACACCAGCCTCAGCAACCCCATTTTCAGCCACAGCTTCAGCGGGAAAGCTGTGGTCGAAGAGGCGGATCCAAGGTTTCCTCGGCCTCTGCGCCTCGACAGGCTAAACCAGCCCCAGCCACCTTTCCCCCTCCTCCAAACACCTGACTATCCAGGCAGCCCACCTCTCCACAACATCCCATCAGGAGAGCAGGTGGGAGGCCGCTTTTCTCTGTATCCAGAAGTGTGGAGAGAAGTGACCTCCTACCAGTGGGTCCTCGAACTCTTGGAGTATGGGCACTCCATCAAGTTCAAAGAACTTCCTTCAGACAGACCATCTCCCCATCCCGCCATTTGAGGGGACACAAAGATCAAATATGTCAGGAGATTCTGGTTCTGCTAGCCAAGAAGGCCATAGAACCCATTCCTCCTGAAGAGAGGAACTCCGGGTTTTATTCACTTCTTCCTGGTTCCGAAGAAGACCGAAGACTTACGACCCATCTTGTACCTCAGCGATCTGAATCAGTGTGTTTCCTACAAATGATTCAGGATGGTTTCCCTACCCAGTCTCCTCCTCATGGTCCCCAGAGGAGACTGGTTGGCTTCTCTGGACATGCAAGATGCATATCTTCATATCCATATCGCCAAGGGACACACAAGATTCCTGAGGTTCATATTCAAGGGAAAGCACTTTCAGTTTCGAGTCCTTCCCTTTGGTCTCTCCTCGGCACCAAGAGTCTTCACAAAGTGCCTGGCGGTGGTCGCTGTAGCACTGTGCAGGATGGGCCACTTTGTGTTCCCTTATCTGGACAATTGGCTCCTTCTGGCTCCCTCCAGAGACCGCCTTCGGGAGACAGTCGGGACACCCTCACCTTGCGTCGGCGTCTGGGTGTCACGATAAATCCCAAGTCATTTATGGTTCCCTCACAAAACCTGCTGTTTATAGTGGCATTATTGGATACCATTCAAGGAAGAGTTTTTCTTCCAACAGACTAGGTAGTGCGCATTTGGGCTGTAGCCAGCCTAATCTCTTCAACCTCCTGCTCAGGCTGCTAGACCATATGGCAGCAGCCATAGTCTCCGTTCCCTTAACAAGACTGGATGAGAACAATTCAGTGGACTCTCAAGGTCCAGTGAGACCGAAATCGGGACGACCCCAGTGCACAGGTCAGAATCATGGAGCCAGCCTGTCGAGAGCTTCTTTGGTGGATGTCCTCTCCGAAGCTCTGGGAGGGAGTTCCCTTTCAGCTGGGAACTCCTTCACAGACACTGTCCATGGATGCCTCAAACATGGGATGGGGTGCACACCATGGAAATCACAGGGTTCAGGGTTCCTGGTCCCCAGCAGAGTAGTGTCAACACATAAATGTCCTTGAGTTGAGAGCAGTCCTTTATGCGCTGGACTCTGTAATTCTTCTGAGTTACCTTCTTATCCAGATGGACAACACATCGGTGGTCTTTTACCTCAACAAACAGGGAGGTACTCAGTCCTACCCACTCTGTCGAGAGGCCTTTAGAGTTTGGGATTGGGCCATCACTCATCATCTGATCATGTCCTCCATTCATGTTCTGGAGATCTAGAATGAATTGGTGGATGCTCTCAGGTCGAATTCGCAGGCCCACGAATGGTCTGTCCTCCAGACCATGGCCAACGATCTGTTCACCAGGTGGGGGACACCAGAACTGGACCTTTTTGCATGTCTGTCCAATGCCAAACTGCCCAGTTTTTGTTCGCTAGATCCCAAGCCTAGAGTTTTTTGGCGAGACTCATTGTCTATTTCTTGTAAAAGGAAGTTCCTTTATGCCTCCCCTCCCCCTTCCAGCTCTGATAGAGAGTCGTCCTCAAAGCGTAATCAGAAGGGACTACTATGATCTTGATTGTGCCGCTGTGGCCGCGTCAGATATGGTTCCCCTTGCTGCGGAGTCTTACTGTGGAACCTCTAGTACTCTTGCCAATATCAACCCATCTTCTCTCTTAGGACTACGGGTCCCTGGTTCATCCAAACCTGCATTCCCTCCACTTTCATGCCTGACTCCTCAAGACTTAGCTTAGATTCAGCATCTCTGATAAGGTGGCGAAAGTCTTGGTGGAGGCGAGGAAGGCCTCCATGAGAGCTGCTTACGCCATGAAATGGAAGCATTTCTGTTTGTGGGCCACAGCGAGACAATTGGATCCATTGGTCTGTCCAATCAACACAATTCTGGAGTACCTGCTTTCCTTATCGGAGTCAGGTTTAGGTTACACCTCCATTAAGGTACACCTGGCTGCTCTTTCTGCCTACCATGCCCCCATCCACGGCAGATCAGTGGCTCAATTGGAGGTGTCCAAAGCCTTTTTCAGAGGCATTCTACATATCGGACTCCCCATCCAGGATCCTGTTCCTCCTTGGGACCTGCTTTTTGTGTTGGAGAAGCTTACACTCCCTTCTTTCAAGTCAGCCACAGATTGTGGGCTGCGTTTTCTCTCTTGGAAAACGTTTTTAGTTGCAGTTACCTCTTCTCAGAGGATTTCCAAGCTTCAGGCTCTCGTGTAAGTTGCCTTACCTGATTTTTCACAAAGATAGGGTAGATGTGCGTATTAACCCTAAGTTCTTACCGAAGGTGGTGTCTGAGTTGACATTGAACCAGGCGGTACAACTCCCGGTGTACTACCCAAATTATTCCAATAAGGGGGAGGCTCTTCTCCACACTCCAGATGTCCATCACACCCTGCGCTTTTATTTGTCCAGGACAAAAGAGGCCAGGAAATCTGACCAGTCTTTCGATTCCAGGTTCTTGGGCTGCCCGGTCTCCAAACAGACCCTTTCGCGCTGGTTGGTAAATTGCATCACCTTCTGCTATCAGAAACATGGCAAGCCCCTCTCAGGCCCAAAGGGAAGTCTGCCAGAGCAGTAGCAACATCCTTCGCTGCTCTCGAGAAAGTATCAGCAGCGGATATTTGTGCTGCAGCTACTTGGCATATGGTTCATTACCTTCCTCAAGCATTACAGTCTGGATATAGCTTCTAGACGCAGAGCAGGCTTTGTCCTTGCGGTATTGCAGGGCTTGATTTCTTGGAACTCTCTCTGGCCTTCTGTTCCTTTGCCTCTCCTTTTCCAGCCTCCCAAGTAGTCGTCTTTAGTTTTATACTGCTTGGAAATCAGTCCTACTTGTAGTTACCTGCTGCAAGAACTTCCTCTCAAAACAAGATAGTACAGTTATGTAAGAACTTACCATAACAGTAGATCTTTGAGAGAAGTTCTTGCAGCAGGTACAGCTTTCCCTCCCTCCATCCCCTGAGGATTAGGCTCTACCTGCATTAGCCATGCCGACTTCTTTTTGTCTGACGAGGGGAGTGCGGACCATTTTTCTTTATCTCGCCTGGAACCTCGGGCAAGATCTGCCATTTTCCAGTGTACAGGAACTGGTGCATGTGGGGACTGTCGCCTCCTATATACTGGATGGGATGTCGAGGGTGGAGCCAACGTCAGGAGGGCGGTCCCCTGGGTACTGCTAGAAGAGTTTTGCCGTGATCCTGCCGCCATGTGGCATCAGTCCTACATGTAATTACCTGCTGCAAGAACTTCTTTCGAAGATCTACTGTTACGGTAAGTTCTTACGTAACTGTACTTTCTAAGAGTAGTATATAATGTTCATCCTCATGGACCCACCCGACCTTCCCAGCTTCCGCACGCAAACTATGCTACCAGTGGGCAAGATCTAGCGTCATGGGGCAGAGCCATGGGAGTTACCACTCAGGTGGGTGGGAGGAGCCAGCTTGAAGATGTTTCCGGCGATCCTTAAAGGAAAAGGCAAATGCCAACCAGTGTGGATGAACATCATATACCACTCCTAGAACTACTGTTACAGGTGAGTGACCCGTGTTTTCCCTACGGCACCATGCGTGGCTCCGCGTCTCAGATTTTACACCTGATGTACAACAGTCCACCGTAAATGCACCTTAGTGGGCACAGGCTCTTTGGCACAGAAACAGAAGGCATCCTTAATGATTTGCAGGCCTCGGGCCGTACTCTCCGTACAGTCTATACGATGTACCATGCTCAGCTGTCTTCCTCTCAAAGACGGCCATTTCATCATCTGTAGTTTTTACCAATGGTGGTGTTCGAGTTTATTTTAAATCAAACAATCCGCCTGCCCGTTTATTTTCCTGAGCATGCCAGTCCAGGGGAAACCTTGCTCCATACTCTAAATGTACACAGACTACTCTGGTACTATACACACTACACAAAGGACTGCAGAAAATCCTCACAGCTTTTTGTTTCGTTTGCCCCAGGGAAAGAGAACGCTTCAGTTTCTGAACAGTTCCTGTCCAACTGGTTAGCAAACTTTATTACTTTGTTACAGGAAGTATGGTAAGAAGTTCCTGGGGCTGTGTGTGATCATTCCACTAGAGTCATGGCCACACCTGTTGCCTGTTTCAAAAATGCTTCATTTGCAGAAATCTGCCGCTTCCACTTGGGAGTACTGTCCACACATTCACAACCACAGTCTAAACATTGCCTCTCAAAAAAGAGCTGGCTTTGGCCTAGTTGTGCATCAGGGTCTGCTTTCTTAGGCCTGTAGGCTCCAACCACTCAGATTGTTTATGGCCAGTACTGCATGGTACTTGTTCCATAGGTGTGACCTGATAAAAGAGATACCCTCAAAGAAGATAGAACAGTTACGTACTTACTGTAACAGTAAATCTTTCAGAGAATCTATTTTTCTAGGGACATGGATATGTTGTTCAATCCACACTTACTGGCAGGTTCTTTGCTGCTTTAAATCTTGCTGGAAGGTCTTCAAGCTGGCTCCTCCCACCCACCCGAGTGGTAAAACTCTTGGCTCCGCCCCATGACGCCAGATCTTCCTTACCACTTGGAAGCTCAGGTTCCCTCCTTTGCGCTCTGCGTTTTAGGCCTGGATCCAAACTCTTCGGTTAACCCGAAACTAATTTTAAAATTTACAAGACTTCGGTCTTTATCTTCCCTCGCGGCTGCGATGGACAAATCAACTCCCGGATTTCGTCGGTGTCCCTGTGGGCAGAAGATGTCCCGGACCGATCTGCACTCCACGTGCATTTATTGCCTTGGACTCGGCCATGACTCACAGGCTTGTGAGTTGTGCAAATCCTTTGGCTTCAGTCTTGGAGGACCGAGCTGCCCGACTGTTGTTGGGGCGACCCGAGAAATGTTATCCTCTGGTCAGTCGGTAGAGGCCTGCAAGCATGTGTCCACGGCTGGCTCGGCTGAACAGCTGGAGCAAATGATCGCCCTCGAGGAAGAGGAGGCGGCCCAGGCCGCATCATCATCATCCTCAGTCGTGGCATTTATCCCGCTCTCCTTGGGCTCCTCCTACACAGCTTCTTTCAAGGAGCTTTGCCAATCCCTCTTCACCAAGGCAGAAGGGCCTTCGGGACATTCCTCTCGGTCCAAAAAGAAGGACTCCAAAGGTAAATCCCACCGTCGACGTTTGTGGGAGCGGGAGAGGTCCCTTTCCCTGGATAGTCGACGCTCGACTTCAGTCGAGGTTGCCGCTAAGGCCGCTGGCTTCACAGTGTCCCTGTCAGGTCAGCCAGCCAAGACACCCATGGACGCAGTCGAGATTTCTCTCGACCCATCATATGGGCTGTCAACTGGAGAAGCTGACAACCCTTCTTCACTGGTTCCCCCGGTGGAAACCGAGGACTTGCCTGTGCCTCCTGTGCCGGAGTCCCCGGTTAAGGTCCCTGAACCGAGAGAGGAGCGGGTTTCCCCCGCCCCCTCTCAGACCCACCCTCAGAAACACCGAGGGTCTCAGTCTCGGACCTCTTCCCGGTCCAGCCAGTCTCGCCAACATCGGTGGTCTCGGTCTCGGCACCATGGAAAGTGGCAGCGCTGCCCATCCTCGTCTTCGTCCTCTTCAGATACGCTGCAGCGCAAATTGCATTGGCGCTATGAGGATCTAATGTGGCAGCAGCTTCTTTTGACCGGGAATAAGCCGACTCTGTCACCTTCCCCGGCCATTAAGTGGCTGTCACTGGAACGGCCGAAACAACCCCTCGTAGTGGTCGAGGAGCTGAAGCCAGCACCAGTTGTTCTTCCGAAACCGGCTGCGCCACCCATTGTGGTGGAACCTCCACCTCCACAACCGAAGATTGGGGCCCCAACCAAGGATTCTCGGTCGGGTCAGGGTTTGCCCCATAGTTTGTCGGTCACCCTCACTCTCGATCGACCTCGGCAGGTGGAGGATGGCTCAGGCGCTCGGCAGCTTTTCGTAGACTCCTCGGAGTCTGATGACAACTCCTTGTTCTCCAGGCCGCTTGACTTGGAGTCCATTGGGGGTCAGTCGGTGGACAAGCGGCCATCCTCATTTCTTGGAATGCTTCCGCTCATCTAAGAGTCCACTAGGATGAAGCTCAAACCCATTTCAAAATGGGCCAAGTATCCCCTCACGGAGATACTGGACCGAGGGGATTCCCCCACAGAGGCCTTCCCAGTGGCCGAAGCCATTGTTGGCCCGGCTCTGGAGCTATGGCAGTGGCCAGCTTCTTGTCCAGCACCTTCGGCCAGGATGGCTTGAAAGTATGCTGTTCCCACTGGTTCACTCTTTGGTTTCTTGGAGCACCCCTCTGCGGAGGGGCTAGGGACTGACAGCGTTCTTCGGTTCGAGGCGCTCGGGATGTGGACAAGCCACCCGATAAGGAGTCCAAGAAACTGACTACTCTGGGCAGAAAGTCTATGCTTCCTCGCTAGGCCTTCGTCAGGCCAGCTTAGCCGTTCTGATGGCACACTTTTCACACGCCCTTCTGGGCTCCCTGGATGAGGTGATTCCTCATCTCCCAGCTGACCTTCAGACGACGGTCAAGCAGGTGCGGGATCAGGGAAGGGCGGTGGCCAAACAGCAGCTCCAGACTTCCCTGGACATCGCTGACTCCTGTGCCTGGTCAGTAGCAGCCACAGTGGCCATGCGCCGCAGAGCTTGGCTGCGGATCTCTACCTTTACGGCAGCTACCCAGCACAAGCTGGCACATGTTCCCTTCTTGGGTACCGGCTTGTTCGGTCCGGGGGTGGAGGTCATCTGCAAAGGATCAAGAAGTCCAATGCCACCTTGGACTCTGTCACGTCGGCCCAGAAGGACAAAGGCCACCAGCAGCAGTGTAAGCCCTTGTGGCACGTCTGGCCCAGCAACACCAGCATCAGGGCCAGCAGGCTCGCATTTGGCACCCCAAAGCCAAGCCTGCTGCTTCCTCCAACAGGAAGCCAGGAGGGAAAGGTCCAGGAGGCTCCCGGCCGTCCTTTCTCCAAGTCTGCCCAGTGACGGGTTGAGGGGTGTCACCCCAACCTCATCACTCCTCCCCAGGTTCCCCCCATGGGGGGACAGCTCCGCCACTTTCTTTCTGCCTGGTCCAATATCACCACGGACTGCTGGGTGCTGGAAGTAGTAGGAAAGGGTCTGTCTCTGGAATTCGAGCAGTCCCCACCTTATCGGGCCGTCGCCCCATGGGGGGCTACTGGGTCTGCAGCCTCTCTGTCGGCTCATCGAGCTGACATTGCCCAGCTCCTCCAGAAGGAGGTGATCAGGGAGGTGGCGGATCCTCCACCAGACCCAGGGTTTGTGTCCAGGTACTTCCTGGTCCCAAAACGGACGGGGGGCTGGTGCCCTATTCTAGACTTACACAACCTGAAAAAGTTCCTAAGGTCTCGAACCTTCGGGATGGTCATTCTGACTCAGATCATCCCATCCTTGGAACGAGGTGTGTGGTTCTGTTCTCTGGATCTTCAAGACACGTTCTTTCACGTCCAAATCCGTCCATCCCACCAGCGATTCCTCCGCTTCCGAGCGCAGGGATCCCTTTATGAGTTCCGGGCCATGCCCTTCGGCCTCTCTCCAGCTCCCAGGGTCTTCACCAAATGCATGGCAGTGGTGACAGCATTCCTGCGGCACCGAAGGGTCTGGTTGTACCCTTACCTGGACAACTGGCTGATTACAGCCTCCTCCAAGCTGGAGGTGGAGTGGTCCAGGGATCTGGCCCTCCAGGTCTGCTCTTAGATTGGCCTCCTCATCAACTAGGCCAAATCGGAACTCATGGCGGCCTGCACCAGCGTGATCCATTGGGCCCACTGGCACATGCATCCCCTTCAATGGGGGCTGGCCCGCCAGTGGTCACAGTGCTCCGGTCCTCTGGACCAGCCAGTGATAGTGACCTAGGAGATGTGGAACGCTTTCCAGTGGTGGCTCATTCCAGCTCATCTGCAGGAGGGTATCCCGTTCATCCGCCCAGAGCCGATGGTCACTCTAACGACTGACGCCTCTCTGATGGGGGTGGGGTGCCCATCTGGTGGAGCTCAGAGCACACGGCCTCTGGTCCCCTCAGGAGTCTCGATGTCACATCAACCTGCTGGAGCTTCGAGTGGTCCAACTAGCCCTCACCACCTTCACTTCGTTTGTACGGGGTCAAGTGGTCCAGGTCCAGACGGACAACACCATGACCATGTACTACCTAAACTGCCAGGGCGGAAAGCGCTTCTTGGCTCTGTGTAAGGAAGCTCTCCGCACTTGGTCTCTCATGAGCAGACTGGAAGCGGATTTCCTAGCCATCCATGTGGCAGGAGCCTCCAACACTCTGGCCGATGCCCTAAGCCAGATAGGGGCTGCATCTCACGGGTGGTCTCTCCTGCTGGAGGTAGTCCAAGATCTGTTCTCCCACTGGGGCACACCTCAGGTGGATCTGTTTGCCTCCAGGGAGAATGCGAAGCTGAGGCTGTTTCATGTCCGCCCCACTCAGCAGGGCTCGCTGCAGGGGGATGCCTTCTCAAGACTGTGGACCCCGGGCCTCTTCTACGCCTTCCCCCATTTCCCTTGATCCACAGGGTGCTTCTCAAGGCGAGGAGGGACAAGGTGCTGGTGATTCTGGTAGCCCCAGACTGGCCCCGCCAGTTCTGGTATCCAGATCTCCTCAGCCTCGGCTCCAGGCTCCCGAGGTGGCTTCCTGCCCGCCCGGACCTGATCTCAGTCAACAGGGGGAAGGTACTCCACCCGGACCTTCAATCCCTGCTCCTGACGGCCTGATTCCTGAGTGGCTAGAGTTCCAGGCCTTGGGTCTTTCCAATGAGGTACTCAACGTCGTTGAGGCATCCCATAAGGAGTCGACCAGAAAATGCTATGCCTTCAAATGGAAGAGATTCTCCATTTGGTGTCAGGATAAGGGGTTGGACCCTTCCTCCTGTTCCCTGGCCAGCATTCTGGGCTACCTGTGGTCCCTTTCTCAGCTAGGGCTTCGGTCGACGACCCTTAAGGTGCACCTGGCTGCCATCTGTGCTTATCGGGCGTGGGCCGGCAAGCAGTCGGTGGCGCAGGAAAATGTAGTCGGGCGCTTTTTCAAAGGCCTTGATCACATATCCCCTCCGGTGCGAGAATCTCCACCTCCATGGGATCTACTGCTGGTACTGGCTAAGCTCATGGGCAAGCCATTCGAACCGATGCACAGGTGTGATATTTCTCACCTGTCATGGAAGACTGCCTTCTTGGTGGCTATCACGTCAGCCAGAAGGATGGGAGAGCTTCAGGTGCTTTCCATCAAGTCTCCTTATCTGGTCTTCCTCAGGGACAAGGTTGTCCTGTGGCCCCCCCTCTCCCGAAATTCCTTCCGAAGGTGGTGTCGGAGTTTCACCTTAACCAGGTGTTGACTCTGCCGATGTTCTACCCATCACACCTCAGAGGCCAAATATAGGCTCTATACTTTGGACCCTAGAAGAGCGCTCTCTTATTACAAGAAGCGGATGGCTGAAGTTCGGGGAGAGGTTCGCCAGCTGTTTGTCACCTACGCTGATGCCGCACCTGGCAGACCTGCAGCCAAGCAGACGATAGGCGGGTGGTTCACCTCCTGCATAGATCTCTGCTATAGGTTGGTGGGCATGGAGCCTTCCAGAGGGATAAGAGCTAATTCTACCCACCATACCGCTGCTTCAGTGGCTGCTTCCAGGGACGTCCCTATCCAGGAAATCTGCAGGGCTGCTACCTGGAAGTCAGCACACACCTTCATTACCCACTACCACATTGACCTTGAGTCGTGCCAGGATGCTAGTTTTGGGACCTCGGTTCTCCAGTCCTTATTTCCCAAGTAGGGGGTGCTCGCCTTGCCTCCCTCCTTCCGGAGAACTGCTAAGAGTCTGCCAGTAGGTGTGGATTGAACAACATATCCATGTCCCTAGAAATACAGATTACTCACCTGTAACAGAAGTTCTAGGAATGGTATATGTTGTTCATCCACACAACCCACCCGACCTCCCCGGCTTCCACACTCAACCTGGCTTCCAGTTGGCTAGATCTGGCGTCATGGGGTGGAGCCAAGAGTTTTACCACCCAAGTGGATGGGAGGAGCCCACTTGAAGACCTTCCGGCAAGATTTAAAGCAGCAAGGAACCTGCCAGTAAGTGTGGATGAACAACATATACCATTCCTAGAACTCATGTTACAGGTGAGTAATCTGTATTTGTTAGGCCATGCCTTGCCACTCTCTTTTCCCCTACAAGGTCTTGTGACTCTAGTGCTGTCTTCTTCTCCATGAGGGTCTACCTGATGCTCCCTTCCTTGCCTGGTTGGCAGAGCCCTGTGTTCTCTCCTGTTTCCCTACAGGGAGGTCCTCCGATCATGATCTCTGGCAGGGACCTCGGGAGGAAAGAGGCTATACCCACGTTTGTGTAACAGCTGACATCTGATGATGATGTGGACAACCCCTAGCGGACTGCTTGCAGAAGCTTCCATGTGGTCCTAGCCCCTGGCGGCTATAAGTTCCACATGTGTGGCCTGATGAGAGATTCTCTCAAAGATCTACTGTTATGGTAAGTACGTAACTGTTCTTTCTCAGACCAGGAGCCAAAATGAGTCAGGGGTAGGGGAAAAGGTGCCCTTCCGGCTGCAGCAGCCAGTGCCATCTCCAAAGCTGCCCAGTAACAGGCTGGGGAATGTCCCATCTCCCACCTTTTCAGTCACTGACCCAGTTTCCTGTGGGGGATTAGCTTCGCACTTCTAGCATCAGTGATCTATCATTACTACAGACAAGTAGGTTCTGAAGGTGGTGGGCAAAGGGTTGCCTCTCAACTTCAAGGCACTCCCACCTTATCAATCCCACACTCCAAGGGAGTCCTTGGAGTTGCAGGACATGCTCTCCACCCTCAGGGAGAATGTTGCTCAGCTCCTTCCAAAAGGAGCCATAGCCCGTGTCCCAGACACCCTGCCAAATCAGGGGTACATGTCCAGATACTTCCTGATCTGGGGGGGGGGGCTGGCGCCCCATACTCGATCTGCATGATCTAAACCAGTTCCTAAGGGTACTGCAAGATCTTCTACAAGGATATCTCTTCCCTTAGGCCCCACCTTTAGAACTGTACCCGCTAGGACTACATGGAAACTTTTGCTAGTCGTGGGCCGCCAACGACCACATCACACGTCAACATCTATATAGATGTGGGCAGCCCCAACTCTCCTCAGTTCTTTTCCCACCGTCAATTGTACTCATCTGACCTACTGTGGAAACGCTGACAAACTAGCTGTTGTCGTTGTTTTATTCTTAAGTAATCACTAATTCTGGGGACTTGGGTATAATGTTAATTCACACTTCTGGCAGTGTCCTTTCCCCTTTAAGGCTCGCCGGAAAGTCTTCAGGCTGGCTCCTCCAACCCACCCGGATGGTCGCTCCCCCAGCACCGCCCTGTGACATCAGATCTTCCTTTCTGCTGGAAGAAAAAGATTCCCTTCTAACCACTCTCGCACTGAAGAGGCCTTTTGCTTTACTTTTTCGCTATTGCTAGTGAAATAATTTTGTGTTCAAACTTTACTTTTTGCTGCCAACATGGACGGCGAAAAACCCGCTCTGGGGTTCCGGAAATGCAGTTGCGTGTAGCTTATGTCCTGACCAGACCTGCACTCCTTGTGCGTATACTGCCTGGGCCACGAGCACGATATCCAGGCTTGTGGCCTGTGCCATACCTTCCTTCCCTCCACCTTGGAGAATTGCCCCGTCCGCCTGCTCCTTGGCCATCCAGATGTTTGGGGTCTGCTCTTTCACTCCAAGGATGCTCGTCGGGTGGTCTCCACAGCCATGGGGTCCAAAGAACAACTTGTGGCATTTGAGCAGGCAGCTGCTCAGGCTGCTGCGCAGTGCCCCTCAACTTTGGCCTTCTTGCCGCTCCCTTTGGGTACTTCATTTGCTGGCACATTTAAAGACTTGTGCCAAACCCTTCCCACTCATGGACAGGGTCCCTCAGGCACGAAACCCCAAAAAATCAGACAAGGAGAAAGAGATCAAGAAGTGGTCTCATCAGTCGTGGGATCGGGAGTGCTCTTGGAACTCCAATTACTGCACTTCGCCGGAGTTGTCGACTACGGTCGGTGCTTCGACTCTGGCTGCTGACCTCACAGTCTCCCCGTCGGGCCAGTTGGCTGAGACTCAGGTCCACGCCCCCGAGATCTTTCTGAAACCAGTTGACCCGTTGTCTGCTGCAGAGATTGATACCTCTCTCTCCAGAACTCCGGGCCTGCCACTTTCTCGGTGGGGGTGGGGGGAATGGACCAGTCCGCTGTTCCGCCCTTGCCCAACCAAGAGCATCCAGACCAAGAGAGGTCTTGACTTTCGCCGGTCCCCTCTGAGGCCCATCATCGGTCCCTTCAGCGGTCAAGGTCCTACTGTAGAAGCCCTGATTCTGGCAGCCCGCATTGTTCTCAATGCTCACATTCCAGGCATTCAGCCAAGCAGCACCACTGCTATTCCTTGTCCTCTTCATCCTCCTCGGGTGAGGAGAGGCACCGGCGCAAGTTGGCTCAGTGCTACGAGGAATTTATGTGGCAACAGCGTTTGTTTACCTGGGTGAAGCCAATTCCGGTGCCCAACCCAGCCATTACCTGGCCTTTGCCTCAAGAGCCGCAGCCGACCCTGCCTCAGCAAGAACCGGTCCCAGCAGGGCCCCCTTCGGCTTCTCCACCGATCCTGATGGAGCCATCACCCAAACAACTGGTGCTCTGATCAAGGGAGCTTGGTTACCCCATTGGTTGTCGGTCACTGTCACCCCAGACCACCCTTGCCGGGTGAGAGGAGACTCAGGTGGTCGGCCACTTTTTCAGGATTCCTTGGACTCGGAAGAGTCCTCCCTTCACTCCCAATTGCTGGATATGGAGTTGGGGGACCTGTTAGTGGCTATGGGGTCCATGTCTTTCATGGCATGCTCCACTTGATTTAGAAATTCACGGGCCTCCAGCTGGAGCCTGCTCAGAAACGGGAATGGTACCCATTGACCAAGATCCTCGACCAGGGTGACTCTCCCATGGAAGCTTTCCCCATTCAGGATGCTATCCTCGGTCGTGCCCTGGAACTGTGGTAGCACATGGCCTCATGCCCTGCTCTGTCAGCCCAGATGGCTCACAAGTACGCGGTCCCTACCGGCTCCCTGTCAGAATTTATGGAGCATCCCTCAGCCAAGGGACTTGTGGCTGACTTTGTGTTTCATCACACCGTCAACATTGAGATGGTTGACAAACCCCCTGATAAGGAGTCCAAAAAGTTGGACCATACGGCTAAGAAGGTGTATGCCGCTTCCTCACTCTGTCTTAGACAAGCAAGTTCAGCCCTTCTCATGGCCCACTTCTCGCACACCCTCCTGGGTTCCCTGGACGAGGTGCTTCCTCACCTGCCTGCAGATTTGCAGACTACGGTCAAGCAGGTCAGGGACCAGGGCCAAGCTCTTGCAAAACAGCAGTTCCAAATGGCTATTGACCTTGGCAGTTCTTGCGCCTAGTCAATGGCTGCAGCAGTTGCAATGTGCCGCAGTGCTTGGCTGCGCATCTCCACCTTCACGGCCGACATACAGTACAAGTTGGCAGATGTTCCCTTCTTGGGGACCAACTTGTTCGGGCCCAGAGTGGAAGGGCACCTCACCAGAATTGAAGTCCAATGCCACCTTGGATTCAGTGACTTCTGCCCAGAAGGACCCCAAGGGCTCGAAGCCCCAAAAGAAGAAGCCCTTTCAGAAACCTACCCAGGCTGGACAACAGCAGGCTTGGTGCCCTCAGCCTAAATCTGTGGCCTTGGTCATCAGGAAGCCAGGAGGTCAAGGTCCTGGAGGCCCCTCTGCGGGATCCTCCTCCGCTTCACCTGCCCAGTGATGGGGATGGGGGGCACCTTTCCCACATCTGTCCTGACCATCATGGGCCCTCCCATGGGGGGGGCAGCTCTACCACTTCCTTTCCACCTGGCCTACTGTTACCACCACCAAGAGGATCCTCGAAGTGGTCAGCCAGGGTCTACCTCTGGAGTTTGAGATTCACCCGCCCAGCCAAGCCCACACTCCACAGGAGGACATGGTGTCTGTCGACGTGCAGTCAGCCCTTCGGGACGACATTGCCCAGCTTCTCTGTAAGGAGATAGTGGCTTCTGTTCAGGACCCTCCACTTCATCCAAGGTTTGTCTCCAGGTACTTCCTGGTGCCAAAATGGATGGGGGAGCTGGCACCCCATCTTAGATCTGCACGACCTGAACAAATTCCTCCAGTCGCACACCTTCAGGGTGGTCACTTTGTCTCAGATCATATCATCTCTCGAGCAAAACGTGGTTCTGCGCACTAGATCTACAGGACGCATTCTTTCCTGTCCCGATCCATCTGTCACACTGGCAGGTCCTCCACTTCCGAGTGGAGGGAACCCTCTATAAGTTCCAGGCCATGCCATTCGGCCTGTCCTTAGCCCTCAGGGTCTTCACCTAGTGCATCACACTGGTGGCAGCCCACATGAGGCACCGGGGAGTCTGGGTATACCTGTAGCTGGACAACTGGCTCATTGTGGGTCCCTCCAGGCAGGAGGTAGAGCGGTTCAGGGACCTGGACCTTCAGACCTACGTCTCTCTTGGCCTTCTGGTCAATCAGGCCACATCAGAACTCTTTCATCAGGGCAGAGCTCGACTCTTGCAGAGCCAGGGCTTGTCTCCCAGCGGACAGGGTGGAGGTTCTCTCCTCCTTTGCCTGGTCATTTTGGGTTGGGCAGTTGCGCCCTGCTTGGGACTTCCTACGCCTACTGGGATACATGCGTCCTGCACTAGCATGGTCTGTTGGGCTTGCTGGAGAATGCACTCTCTGCAGTGGGAGCTGGTCAGGCAGTGGTCTCAGTACAAAGGTCACTTCAACCAGCTGGTCACTGTGACCACAGTGGATGTGGGATGCCCTCCAGTAGTAGTTGGTCCCAGAACATCTGCAGGAAGATATCCCATTTGTCTACCCAGAGCCAATGGTCATCCTGACAACCGATGCCTCTCTCATGGGCTGGGGTGCCCACCTGGAGGAAAACAGAGTCCACAGGCTCTGGACCCCCGAGGAGTCCCGGTGCCACATCAGTCTGCTGGAGCTCAGGGCAGTTCGGCTGGCACTGACTGCTTTTGCGCCACACATTCAGGGTCAGGTGGTTCAGGTCCAGACAAACACCACCATGACCATGTACTACCTCAATAAGTAGGGCGGGATGCATACCCTTCCTCTGTGCAGGGAGGCTCTCCACATCTGGACCCTCATGTGCAGCTTGGAGGCCAATCTCCTGACCATCCATGTGGCTGATGTCTCCAGCCAGCTGGAGGATGCTCTCAGCCGGTTGGGCGAGGTGTCTCATGAATGGTCTCTCCACTCAGATGTGGTACACATCCTGTTCCCCCAGTGGGGCACCCATGTGGTGGATCAGTGTGCCTCCAGGGAGAATGCAAAGCTGAGGCTGTACTGTGCCCGCCCCCTCAGCAAGGAACGCTGCAGGGGGGATGCCTTCTCGAGGCCCTCCACCCTGTACCTCCTCTATGCCTTTCATCCATTTCCCTTGATCCACAAAGTGTTGCTTAAGGCAAAGAGGGACAAGGCATGGGTGATCCTGGTGGCTCTGGACTGGCAACGCCAGTTCTGGCACACCGATGATCTCAGCCTCCGCAGCAGGCTCCTGAGGCGTCTTCCTGTCCTTGACCTGCTCTCCATTAATCAGGGGAAGGTACTCCATCCGGACCTTCAATCCCTGCACCTGACAATCTGGTTCTTGAGTAGGTAGAGTTCCAGGCTTTGGGTCTCTCCAAAGATGTCCTCACTGTAGCTGAGGCATCTCGGAACGAATTGACCCAAAAATGCTACACCTTCAAATGGAAGATGTTCTCCATTTGGTGTCAGGGCAAGGGGCTCAGTCTCTTATCTTGTCCAGTGGCTAGCATTCTTGATTACCTTTGGTCCCTCTCCCAGTCGAGCCTTCGGTCAATTACCCTTAAGGTGCACTTGACAGCCATCTCTGCCTATCGGGTGCGGGCCAGTCAGCAGTCGGTGGCACAGGAGAACATGGTCTGGCCCTTTTTTAAAGGTCTCGACCACATTTCCCCTCCAGTGCGTGAACCACCAACACCTTGGGACTTGTTGCTGGTTTTGGCAAAGTTCATGGGCAAACCATTCAAACCGATGCACAGATGTGAGATGCCACATCTGTCATGGAAGACCGCCTTCTTGGTGGCTATCATGTCAGCCAGAAGGATCAGTGCACTCCAGGCACTTTTGGTGGCGTCTCCTTACCTGATCTTCCACAGGGACACGGTTCTCCTTTGCCCCAACCTAAGGTTCGTCCTGACAGATGTTGGATTTCCACCTTAACCAGGTGATTAATCTGCGGGTGTACTTCACCAACCACACCTCGGAGGCCGAGCATAGGCTCAATACTTTGGACCTGTGGCGTGCCCTAGCATATTATAAGGAGCGCATGGCTGGAGTTCGGGGAGAGGTTCGCCAGCTGTTTACCTATGCTAAAGCCGCACCTGGCAGGCCAGCAGCTAAGTGAACGATTGGCAGGTGGATTGTATCTTGCATTAACCTCTGCTATAGGTTGGCGGGTAGGGAACCTCCTGTAGGGTTAAGGGCTCATTCCACCTGCCATACCGCTGCCTCTGTGGCTGTTTCCAGGGATGTTCCTATCCAGGAAATCTGTCAAGCTGCTACCTGGAAGTCAGCACACACCTTCATCTCCCATTATCACATTGACCTTGAGTCACGCCAAGATGCTGGTTTTGGGGCCTCAGTTCTCCAATCCCTGTTTCCCAAGTAGGGGGTGTGGGCCTTGCCCCTTCCTCGCAGGAGAACTGATAGGAGTCTGCCAGAAGTGTGGATTGAACATCATATTTACATCCCTAGAAGAACAGGTTGCTCACCTGTAACAGTAGAGCTTCCACAGAGTGGTCTCTTGCAGTAAGTCATAACTTCTGGGAGTTTCCCTTAGGTGGCGCTTTCACATGGAAGTTTTCTCCAGCAGTCTCTACAGCAGGGACCACCCACATGACCTCACTTCCTGGGATATGCCTGTAAAAGTGGGTGGTCCCTGGTAGTCTCCATTCATTTTCCTGCTGGCTTCAGCTCTCACAGTAGCTAGAATACTCTCCTGCTAAGTGATCTATGACGTGGATTGAACCCACAGCTTGGAGTGCCTTGGTTTAATACACGGCACTATATTCCTATACTTAAGAGTTTTAAGGATGGATGACCATAGGAGCTCTATTAACAGGCTCCGACAACATTAAGTCCTTTTCAAGAAGCATCGGAGTGGAAGGCATACCTTCACCATAAGTTCTGCCTGACCGCCTTACTGCCTTACATCGGTCATGTATGATAAACATATATTGTCAAGGAGACTTTGACCCCATTGACGGCAGGCACTTCTACATCATCTTCATCACAGAATAGACTAAACAGGCTTACACTATATTCCCATCGACGGATGCATAACCCCCGTCGACTGAGACCTCCAACAGCACTCTACAGAGGCTCACACTATGTTCCCATCAATGGATGCATAATCCCCGTCGATGGAGGCCTCCTACATACTTCTGGTCGACGGGAGGTTCATTCCCCATTGACGGATGCCTCCTACATACTTCTTGATGGGAGGTTCATTCCCCGTTGACGGAGGCCTCCTGCATGATTCCCTTCGGACCCTTCATCCACCGTCAACAGAGGCCTCCTTCATGATTTCTCATCAACGGACCACTCCTACATACTTCTCGTTGACAGGAGGTTCATTCCCCATCAACAGAGGCCTCCTCCAAGACTATCATCAATGGTGGCTTCATAAGAAAAAGCCTCTCTCATTGACGGGCGTAACACTCCCCATCAAAGAGGCACATTATTTTCATCTATTGTCGAGACACATTCCACCAACATGCTCCCCTTCTTTCATCATCGATGGCAGATGACCCACCGTCGACGGAGCATGATTTCTACTACTCATCATAGACGGCTTTCATTCCACCGTCTACAGGGCATGGTATTCCTTCTACTCCATCGACAGTGATGATCCCACCATCAGTGGCCAACATTCCACCGTCCACAGACCATGCCTTAATATATATATATATATATATATACACATTATTAATGGGAGACATTTCCGTCAACAGAACATTAACATGGTTACATATTCTCATCAACAGGGTGTATCCCTTCGACAGATGTCTCTTGGCTGCCTCCTCTATCAATGAGGGTACAGGGCTTTTTCACACTCAATTATGGAACAGAAAATCCTCCAGTCGATGCCACCAGTGTATGCAACTATGAGGCTGTTTATCAACAAAATATATGTCATACCCCTACTATTCAAAGGGGCTTATTTCATTGACATCAACTTCATATTTTACTACAATCAACATATTAGATGCTTTGGCGTCCGCCACTCGGGACCCAGCACTGACTAAGAATGCGTCATACTATCGCCTATTCCTTGCAGATAACCTCGCCAATATTATAGAGGCACACCTCAGGGCAGAAAGTAACATGTTTATCATGTTTTTATACATATTTAATAGAGGTATCACTATATAGGCCATTACGGTCACTTCATTGGGATGCCTCTTGGCCTGTTGTGCGCCGGACCCTCATGTCCGCCTACTACTACTCACATGCTGAGAAACAATCTATATATCCTGATAATATTATAATATGGATAATAATATTCTTACCAAACTTCTACTGCTACATGCGGTCTTCACCTGGCCATAGATAAAGGCCACAGAAACAATGGTGAGTACATACATATTATAAACCTTATAAACTCTGCAAGACTTATCAATTTTCTGATCCACGCTACTTGGACAACAAAATCTGGATATGTCACAAACCTCATGACTTTTTCTCAGATTAACATGTTTGGAATCTCAAAGATGAGATCTAATGACTCATAATTTGCAGTTATCCAGATCATTATTTAAACTTCTGTTCACCCGACAGCATAAATAAAGATCCCATTATACTAACATTTCAGGTTTACACCTAACAAGGCTGCAGGCCCTGGTATACTTGGGACCTCCTTGCAAATGAGATCACTAATATACGATGGAACTGACTACATCACTCTGTTGCATTACGTGTTTACCCTAAAACGGATACAAAATTGACTACAACAATACTACTGACTCTAAGAGCCACTGGATTCCATTATGAAATAGATAGTGTTTCATTTCACAACATCATTGTTTGCTACTTTGGTAGCCTATTTATGCCAAAAATGGATACATTTCTGTAATGTAATGTAAAGTTTATTTCTATAAGGTGCCCTTCCTAAGCTCAGGGCGCCATTACAAAATTCCATAAACAGCATTAAAACCACAATAATAAATAACATTTTCTCCATAACAAATTTAACATAATTTACATCACTGAAAATGCTTCATTAAAAAGGAAAGTCTTTAGGGCTTTTTTAAAGCTCTCCACAGTCAGGCTATTTCGTATCTGGCGAGGTAGAGAATTCCACAGGGTAGGAGCCATAAAGGCAAAGGTTCTTCCACCAGATGTTTTTAAGGTTACCCTGGGAATCTCTAGCAATCCCTCACCAGAGGATCAGAGGTAGCGGGAGGGGCAGTAAGAAGTCAGGAGTTCTTCCAGGTAGTGGGGTCCCAACCCATGTAGGGCTTTATAGGTCATCAACATGACCTTGAAAGTGGTCCGCCACTGTACAGGCAGCCAGTGCAACTCACGAAACACAGGTGTTATGTGGTTGGACCTTGGGCTTCCAGTCAACAACCTAGCCGCCGCATTTTGCACTAGCTGCAAGCGGCTAATATCCACTCCTGGCAGCCCTAGATAGAGGGTATTGCAGTAATCAAGATGACTGGCAAATAAGGCGTGGACCAGGGTAGGAAGATCCTCTGATGGAACCAGGTATTTCACCTGTGCTATATTCCTAAGATGGAAAAAGGATGATTTGACCATGGCTGACACCTGAGCCCTCAGGGTCAGACCCTTGTCAAATATAACACCAAGGTTACGTACCTGGCCAGATGCCATAAGCAGGGTCCCCCCCAGAAATAAACCTGAGGGTTTTCCCGCCCATGACCTTGACCTCCTCACCCCCGGTTCCACCACCAATACCTCTGTTTTCCCCGAGTTCAACTTCAGTCAATTGGTACTCATCCAATTCTGTATCTCCAGGAGGCAGTTGTTAAACAATGTACTTGACTCAGACTCCTGCTCGGGCACAAAAGACATATAGAGTTGAGAATCATCGGCATAGCAATGAAACTTCAACATATTGTCTTATAATGCCCCCCAATGGGAGCATGTACACCATAAATAACATGGGGGACAGCACCAAACCCTGTGGCACTCCACAGTGTAGGCAGTGAGAGGCTGAAGAATAAACCCCCGACACTACTCTCTCTTGGTCCTACCCTGCAGGAATGACTTAAACCAACTGTGGACCACCCCGCTTAGTCCACAGAGAAACCACAGGCATTCGAGCAGCACCCCATGATTCACGGTGTCAAATGCTGCTGAGAGATCAAGGAGAACCAAGATAGAATGAGTTCTCTGATCTCTCACCATCAGGAGATCATTTAGTACCCGCACAAGAGCCGTCTCAGTACTATGCCATTTCCTGAAGCCAGATTGGAGAGGGTCATAGATACTGTGGATGGTTAAATGGTCCTCCAGCTGCAAGGCAACCACCTTCTCGATAACCTTCCCCAAAAAGGGAAGATTTGAAACCGGTCTGTAGTTTTCTGGGCAGTGTGGATCAAGGGAGGGTTTTTTCAAAAGGGGGCATACTGTTGCCTCCCTCAAGGGATCAGGAAAGATCCCTATCTCCAATGACACCGCAACTATCCCAGTAAGGATCGGGCCAATAACCTCTACACACCCCACAAGTAGGTGAGTAGGGCCCAGATCCCTGTAATGACTTGACAGACATGGCAAAAAACGGTACTAACTTGCTACATTGTAGCACTACAAAATAACAACATTGTATTATTTGGGTTACTGTTCAAAACTTAGAACCCAATAGGCTTTGACATATACTGTCTTTTCCAGTGCATGCCACTGAGATCTACCAATTACTCCATTATATGGCTGAATTGCTTCTGATTTATTACAGTATCTGATATGCCATACCCTGATCAGGTTTACATCTGCTTAAACTCATCTGCCGATGCCCAGTAGCCAGTCTGGCTTGTCTTTCAGCCATAACCCTGTAAGAATACTATAATGGAGTACTTATAGATAGAATAGAAAATTCTCTTTGTATGCTGATATACTGCTCTCAGCACCTGTCGGTCCTAAGACCACACTACATGTACGGCAGAATGCCATTTCTGGCCACCCACTGCCATATAACTGATTGGGAATCTCCCAGAAGAAGTGACTTACTGCAAGAGACCATTCCATGGAAGATAGATCAGTTACACAAAGACTTTTGCAGTAACAGTAGATCATCTAGGAATGTCTCTTGCAGTAAGTAGCTTCCCTCTCTCTGACCCCCTGCCATTCTGTAACAGGGAAAACGATGTAGGGTCGGGAGGCTTTGGTACCTCGGTTCCCCTCTGTCCCTCGCCTTCACAAGCTGAAACCGGCAGGGAACGGAGACTACCAGGGAACACCGACTTTTATAGGCACAGCCCAGGAAGTGAGATTGTGTGGGAGGTCCCTGGTGTAGACACTGCTGGAGAAAACTACCATGTGAGAGCGCCACCTAAGGGAAACTCCCAGAAGTAATGACTTACTGCAAGAGACATTCCTAGAAGATCTACTGTTATGGCAAAAGTCTTTGCGTAACTGATCTTTCTAGGAGTGGTATATGATATTCATCCACACTGACCCACCTGGCCTCCCCTGGCGAGTGGCACACTAATTTTACTTCCAGTGGGCAAGATCTGATGTCACAGGGCAGTGCTGGGGGAGTTACCACCTGGGTAGGTGGGAAGAGCTAGCTTGAAGACTTTCTGGACAGCCTTAAAGGGGAAAGGACATTGCCAGAAGCGTGGATGAACATCATATCTTACTTCAAGAAACAGCTCTTGCAGCAGGTTACACCATTAGGACTGAAGTCAGCAGGCGCCAGGACCCCATGGAAATTTTCTAGCTAGCAGTATCCAGCGGGGACCGCCCCTGATGTTGGCCCTGCCCTCGACCTGAGGCTTCATACAAAAGGGGGCGTTCCCCCAGAATCCTCAGTTCTTTTCCCGCCATCGACTCACCAGCATGGGCCTCACGGTCCCACTCTAGCGAATGATGCCTAGAAATTTCAATGTTTCAAGGATCTACATTCATCCTGTCTGCGGTGCTTAGGCCCGGAACACGACACCAAGGCCTGCTCCTTTTGCCAGCGGTTCAATAGTCGCACATGGATCTGCCGCCAGAAGGCACTTCAGGGGTTCCTCTTGGAAGAAAAGTTTAAAAATATGGACAAAGACCCTGCCTCCAGAGGTGAGTCCACCTCTAAGTCCCATAAGCACCGGGACAAGCATCGGAAGAAGGCCAGGTCCTGATCCCCTAACCGGGCCTTGGACTCGCGCAACAGCTCAGGCTCCACACACTCAGATCGCTCTCCCTCCAGGACTTGCTCTCAGCTCCCTTCAGTTAAGGTTGTCTTCTGGCAGGGCTTCAGCTTCGCTGCATCCCATCAAGACTTCCAGGCCTTCGGCTTCCTCAACACCCTCCCGGGCCTCCTCGAAATCTTCAGACTGTCACCAGGCCAAGTCCTCTTCAAAACTTCCTCAAGCTTCCTCAGAGAGATGCCGGGACTCCGATGCCAGATCGGCCTCCCAGCCTCCTAGGGGTCTGGACCCCCCTCCCAGGAAGACTAAGGACCTGACATCCCTAAAACGGATGACGGACCCGAGGCGGGCTGCCGGCTCTCCATCAGATAAATGCACGTTGGACCAGACAGCTAAGCACCCGACGTCAGTCAGACATTCACCAGAGCCGAAGACTGCCTTCCCATCACCGGTGGACACTGGACGCCAGGACTCTACAGAGGAGGACCTGACGTTGCCTGATGACCAGGCAGGTGACAATGAAGACGCCAGGCTTCCACAGGCGTCTTCGCCAAACCCAGCGACGCCCTTGGACCCAACGCCCGATACCAGCGACAGACCACTGATGCCAGGTCCGTCATCCGGTATGAATATTCAGGAGGTCAAAGATCTCTTCATCTTTTGGTGGGACACAATAAAGAAGGACGTGATCCCAGTAAAACCTTCTACTCCTACTCCTTCACCTCCTACTCCCCCGCCTCCACCGCAGGGGCCAGCAGGAAGACCACCGACCCCCAAGGAACCTACTCCACCTCCTAGGGGAAGATCCAAAGAAAGGAGAAGGCCCCCTTTAAGATCTCCCTCAGGGCCTCCCGGTCCCAAGCGACCCAGACGTCGACAGTCCACTCCGCAGGGGGATGATTCTAGACCTGACACCTCAGATACCTCCAGGTCTCCTTCTCCAATCAGCATCCCATCACCTGACTCATGAGACCTGCCCAGTTCACCTCCGGATGATCCCTCTTTTTCCAAAATCATGAGGCACATCCAGGAGAACATGGGATGGGATTCAGAAGATCTCGATCACGAGAGACAGTGCCTAGCTCGTTATCTTCAGCAGAAGGATCCTAAGCCTGTGGTGGTGCCACCCTTGGTGGACACCTTCGTGGACGTCACCAAGGTTGCATGGAAGTGTCCGCACTCCACCCCCGTGGTGCCAAAGAAAGCGGACTACCTGTACAGGGCCCCTGTAGAGGACCAATAGATGAAGAAGAAGAATCAGCATTTATATAGTGCTTTTCATACACAGTATCCCAAAGTGCTTTACAAGCAATGCTAGACTGGTAGTGAAGTGACTGAATGTGTGGTGGTGGCCATATTGCACATCATCACCCAGTACTTGGTGCAACAACCCCTGGCTGATTCCCTGGTCATTACAGCCTCCCATGATAGGTCTCAACGACCACAGCATCTGAGTACACAGCTACCGAACCAGGAATCCAAGCAGTTGGATGCCCTGGGGAGGCGCATGTATGCGGCTGCTACAGCTCCATCAGGTCACTGAACTATCTGACTTATATGGTTCAGTTTCAGAAAGCACTGTGGGAACAGGGTCAGGACCTGGTTGACAAGCTACCGGATGGTGAGCAGAAGGCGGAGCTCTTGAACCTCCTCCACACAGGGTCAGACGTGGGGTCCCAAGTGTTAAGAGCCGCATATGATTCTGTGGACTCACCTGCCAGGGGCACAGCTTCAGGCGTCTGTCTCTGGAGACACTCCTGGCTCTACGTCTCCGGTTTTACCCCAGACGTACAGAAGAGTATCCTGGATGTCCCTTGTAACGAAGAGGTCCTGTGTGGAGAACCCTCTGAAAAGGTCATTACCAAGCTTCAGGATGCCGGGAAGGCAGTAAGGACTGTACAGACCATGTACAGACCCAAATTTGGTTCCTTTCATAGGAACCAGAACCGTCTTCGCGGCCGACAACGACAGCAGCCACGATCCGGCCAGCAGCAAAGGGGCACCTTCCACCATAAGGCCCAACCTAAGTCTTCCCCAGGCCGAGGTCAGTGGTATACCAAACCGGCCCAGCCTGCAGGGGGCAATGCCACCACAACATGACTCCTTCCCGGCCCCCACCCCTCCTCTGGATCAATGGGCAGAAAAGGTCGGGGGTCGCATCACTCGCCACTTTTCAGGATGGCAGTCGATTACTGCCGACTGGTGGGTCCTTCAACTGGTCAAGAGAGGTCACTATATAGAATTTCTCGACCACCCACCATCAAGACCTCCCCTGTTTTCCTGTTATTCATCAGGCTTAAGTTACTCCTCCATCAAAGTCCACCTGGCTGCCATATCGGCATTTCATGAAGCTTTGTATGGCAAACTTCTGTACCTACATCATTTAGCCAAGATGTTTTTGAAAGAAATGATACATATTAAGCCTCCTATTAGAAGACCCACTCCTCCGTGGGATCTCAATTTCATTATAGAAAAACTTACCCTCAAACCTTTCGAGCCAGCCGCCACCTGTGATCTCCGTTTCTTTTCATGGAAAATGTTGTTTCTAGTGGCTATTACTTCAGCTCACCATATTTCCGAGCTTCATGCCCTCATGTGTAGGGAACCTTACTTGATTTTACACAAGGACAGGGCAGTCCTGTGTACCAATCCATCCTTCCTTCCTAAAGTAGTCTCCGAACATACTCTAAATTAGTCCTTGGAGCTTCTGGTCTACTACCCTGAATGCTCCAATCCCAGTGAACATCTATTACATACCTTAGATGTCCATCGTATCCTACGCTACTACACTAATCGTACCCAGTCTATTAGGAAAATGTCTCAAATATTCGTCACCTTTGCCTCCGGCAGAGAAAGGCTTCCTGTTGCTAAAAGAACCCTGTTTTCATGGTTGGCGAATTGTATTACCTTTTGTTACAAAAAGTAAAGGAAGACTACCTGGAGGGACCTGTCCAAGCCCACTCCACTAGAGCTATGGCCACTACTGTGACTTGCTTTAAAGGAGCCTCCATTTCAGATATCTGTAATGCAGCTACCTGGTCCACAATCCATACTTTCACAAGGCATTACAATCTTGATATTGCCTTACAACATAGGACGGCCTTCGACTGTGCAGTCCTACAAGGTCTCTTATCATAGTTATCCTCCCATATGGACATAACTGCTGTGCATTCTCCCAGAAGTAATTACCTACTGCAAGAGACCACTCCATGGAAGATAGTGCAGTTACGTGAAGTTCAACCATAACAGTAGATCTTCAAGGAATGTCTCTTGCAGTAGGTGCAATCCCACCCTCCATCCCCCTTCTTCTCTAACAGCAAATTCTGGCCCAATGACTTAGGGTTGTGACTCCTTGGTACCTCAGCTTCCCCTCAGTCCTTGCTTTTGCAAGCTGAATCTGGCAGGGAAACTGAGGATACCAGGGACTGCCCACACTTATATAAGAAGCAGGAAGATGATGTCATGTGTGGGCGGTCCCTGATGAAAACCGATAGAAGAGCTGCCATATGACAGCGCCCTCTGCTGGAAACTCCCAGAAGTAATTACCTACTGCAAGACATATTCCTTGAAGATCTACTAGTACGGTAAGACTTTATGTAACTGCACTTTCTAGGAGTGGTATACGTTGTTCATCCACACAAACCCACCCGACCTCCCCGGCTTAGATACACAACCCTCTGCTTCCAGTTTGCAAGATCTGGCATCAAGGGGCAGAGCTGAAGCATGTACCACCCGGGTGGGTGGGAGTAGCCAGCTTTTAGACCTTCTGGCAAGATTTAAAGGGAAAGGGACATGCCAACAAGTGTGGATGAACAACATATACCACTCCTAGAACTACTGTTACAGGTAAGTAACCTGTTTTTTCTCCCCATATAACTGCCTTCAATGTATCCCATTGTATGGGATCAGAGGTTTCTGCAATGTCATTATCACTCGGTACCTCTGTACCACAGTAATGAGGGATTAAAACACAAAAGCTTTCATTTCTTAGGTTTCCCCAGGTCTATTTTTTTTCATATTGCCTTTTAATTAAAAAGAGTTTTGCATTTATACAAAAAGTGTTGAGACCGTAGACATAGTACAATTAAAAGCTGAGACATTGGCCTAGATATTCGAAAGAGTTGCACCATGCGCAATAGGGTTGCGCCAGCGCAAGTCCGAAAATGCGCCATTCTGCGATATTCAGCGGGAGGCAGTTGCACCCCCAAATCACTCTGAGCAACAGCGCAATGATAATGAATGTATGCGCAACTGAAGGGGGAGGAACCATGCATAAATGGCGCAGTGCGATATTCAACAACATGCGCCATGCGCAGTAGGGGAGCAAGCGGAAGCTGCGCCATAGCGGAAATGAGCCAAAATAAAAAGGAGCAAGGGAGAGGTGCAAGAACACTACAGGGAAGGCACATGAGGCTGAACTCTAGCCAGAGAAACCGGGCAGCAGGGACACACAGGGCAGGCCAGGAAAAGGGCACCTGGAACCCACAGGCTCAGGGGAAGGTGTGGGGAGCCACAGTGCAGAAGGGGGAAGTACTTGCCACACAGCAGTGAGGCCAGCACAGTCAGGTGTTCCCGGTGCAGGGGAATTAGCAGCCAGGACAGCAGGGGGAACACAGAAACAGCTGCCGGGGGGGGTGAACACAAGCCAGGGACATGGCCAGTGCCACCATCCAGATGGAGGCAGTAATGAGGGTGAGAAGAGGCGGGCAGCAGGCGCAGCCATGGAAGGGCAGCTCGGTGGCACTAACAGGCAGTACCGAGTCCGCTCAGCTTCAAGCTGTATAGTGATACAGAGATGGTGGGCGGTACCGCCTGAATCGGCAATTCTGAGGTGGCTCTGTGAGCTGTGCAGTGATGTGATGCAGGCACCACACGACGGAGCCATGCTCTGTCAGTGGAGATGAAAGTGACAGCTTGCATGTGCTTGCTGCCACGGGTACCTTCCGAGACCAACTGGGGACACCGGAGGCATAACCCAGTCGGCGCATCACGCCATCTCACCCAATTCCTCAGCGCACTGCTGCCACATGCTGTGGAGTACATCCATTTCCCCAGCACACCGGTGGAGCGCACAGCAAACATACAGGAGTTCCACAGGGTATCACGTATGCCTGGCGTGCTAGGGGCAATAGACTGCACCCATGTGGCCATCCACACAACACCTGGCCCGAGGGGCCGTGATATACTCATCGCAAAGGGCTATGCTGGCATCAACTGCCAGGTGGTGTGCGATGCCAGGGGTGCATAATCAATGTCTGTGCCACGCACCTGGAGCACATGATGCCTTCATCTGGCACCAGTCGGCACTGTGCCACAGGATCGATAGTGGGATATCCCCACTGGCCACCTAGTGGGTGAGTATGTAAACCACAGGACAATCATAGGGCCTGGGGGGCATGGTCAGAGGTGACATGGGTAGTGGCCTACATGGCCCTGGGCAGGCGATGCTGATCACCAAACTAACCTCCACCCTCTACACACAGGTGACAGTGGATACCCACTCCGTCCCTGGCTGCTCACACCCTACTGGCGGCCCGCGACCCCGCGCCCAATGCCACAATGAGGCACATGCCACCACCACGTAATGTCGCCAGTGGGTGTTCGGGATGCTGAAGGCACATTTCCGTTACGGGACACCTCGCGCGGTGCCCTACAGTACAGCCCCTCAAAGGCCTGCGGGCTATTCCTGGCCTGTTGCATCCTGCACAACATGACCAATGAATGTGGGATAGCCGTACAGGTCGAAGAGGGGGACAGTGATGGGGACGATGAGGACGCCGGTGACAATGGTGATGGGCAGCCCCCCCTTGGAAGTGGGGACCCCCGACTGCTCCGACTGGCACAGCTGCACCAGGACACCATCATGGAGGAGCACTTCAGCCAACCCAGGTAAGTCATGGGGCCATGTGTAACCACCAATGGCTAAGGCACAACCCACAAACACGCATGGACACACACCAGGGGTGCATGCCATCAAGGGAAGTGGCCGGGCATGGAACCACACACACCACCAGAGATGGGTGAGGTCTAACATGGCACATGGACAGACACACACACACACACACACACAAGCGCCAGACATGCACAAAGGGTGAGCACACCAACCCAGACGCCACCCTAGCCACACACATGTCCACAGACCACCACACCCACTGCCTGTCATTGTGCGTGTGTCAGATGCTGAGCACCATTGCACATTGGTGTACAGCGCAATGCAGGCATCATCATGCACACGCAACTGCGGACAGCAACCAGGAGGGTGTGCAGATGGACTGTGTGTCTCCGTGCAGGGCTGGGTACCCACCCGTGCATTGCCCGCTGAATGACACAATGCACACAGGGCAGCATCAGACAGTAGCCGCGTTGGGAGACAGGTCAGTCGTGCCACAGTGCCCCGGATGCCACGGATGCCTGGGCGGCCCTGCCGAGACCCACCAGCACTGACAGGCTGACCACTGGCCTCATGGGGTGGCACCGATGGTCCCCTAGGGGTTCCACTGCGTGAATGCGACCGTGCTCACGCAGGGGTCTGCAGCACACTGAACATGCCTGCACCAGGCGTACTCGGGATGCCCACAGCAGAACATGGTGTCAGCAAGGATGGTGTCGCTCGACGCCGGGAACGGGGGGTGGACAGTGCACTGCGTGGTGTCTGCGACGCATGTGCAAATAACTGTGTGCCCAATGTGGCCATGACAGCAGTGAATGCCTGTGTCTGCCTGTCAATGGCAGTGGTCACATCCTCCCACAACCGGTCCATCCCTGCCAGGATCAGAGCGGTGTCTCTGCTGCAATGCTCCTCTGCCCGCTCCAGAGCCGCATGCAGTGCATCCACCGATGTCGCAAGCCACATTTGCTGGTTGACTGATGCTTGCAGTATGCGGGTGTGCACATCCAAGAGGTCATATGCCTGCTCGGCATCCTGTCCCTCAGGGTGTGCATGGCTCTGATGCTCAGCACCCAGCACACCAGGACCAGGTCTGGGCATGTCCACAGGCGGTGCACTAATGCCGCCCCCTGAACCCCCCAAGCCCAGTGGGTGACTGTTGATGCTGCCCCTCCAGCTGCCACTCCCCAGGGCTCACTGGTGCCGCCGCAGTGGCCGCAACAGTCCCACTGTCCTGTACACACACCAGTGCTGCCCCACTGGTGCTGACAGGCACAGACTGGCACTGTGATGACATGCAGTCCTCCACAGCGGCACCACCCACAGCCATGGCCGCGATGTTACCTGCTCTGTGGCCATCCTGTGGCACACACGTGTCACTGCTCATGATGTTAGCGACATCATCATCGGTGACGGACCCGGCACCAGCCCGAGTCACAGCATGCCGGCATCCGTGGACGCTGGCATGCTGGGACACGGGCAGGGCCTCCTCCACACCTGTTCCAACAACATCAGTCTGGACAACCAGGCGGGCCCACTGTCGCACTGAGCCGCGTATACCTGTGGAGGTGGATGGGCCCTCCTCCATTTCCATCTGACTGGCCTCAGTGGAGAGGCCCACCACCGCTGACCCATGCAGACACTCAGGATCTATAAGGGAAAACAAAGTCGTGTTACTGCATGTGACCTGCCCTGCCCCCCCAATAGACAGACCATGACCTACCATGCAGTGACGGGCTACCACCCGTCTGGAAGTCACCACCCGGAACACCCTCAATGGCACAACACTGCATGCTGCCAGCAACCCTCTCCTCCTGTGGGGTCAGGCGTAGCACCTCCGGCTGTCCCCCACCTGTCGCAGATCGTGCTGCCCTGATGGCAGCCACCTTCTCCTTAATCCTCCTCCTGTCTGTGCTCATCTTCTTTTTGAACTCCTGCATGGAGCACTGGTGGCTGCCATGCAGGTTCACAGCATGTGCCACCTCCTCCCATGCAGCACCACGGGCCTGTGGTGTTCCCTGGCGTCCTCTGAGAAGCGGCTCCTGGTCCAGGTAGGCCTCAAACAGGGCATCCGTCTCGGCCTTGGTGAAATTTGGCCACCTCCTCCTCCCACAACTCTGTTCCTCTTCTCCCACAACTCGCTCGGTCATGATTCAGTCTGTGAGAATGAAAGTTGTTACCTGTGACTGTGCAGTCCCATGCATGTCCCAAAATCCACAGTCCACACTCCCAAACAGCATGCAACTCACCAATAGACTGCAGTACCGACTATGGCCAATGCAGCCCAATGTCGCACTTTTATAGCGCAACCCATGCAAATGAGGAGAGGCGCAACTTCAAGTGGATGCAAATTGCAGTGCTGTGCCATTGAATGGCTGATTAGCTGATTTGCACATGACGGCTGAATATCGCACTTTTGTGCTTTGCGCAATTGTGTTGAACGTGCTGAGCCAAGGGCGCAGTTCTGTGACATGCGCAGTACACACCTAACTGCGCATTCCCGGGTTGATGACGCGGGTGCCTGCCACGCTGCTGATGTGTTGTGTGCGGGAGGCAATGCAGGGCATGGCCACCATTGTGCCAGAGGCGCTACAGCGATGTTCACCTATATGGCGCTGTGGCACTGGGGCATCGTAAGTGCAGTGGGGCAACAGCGCAGTAGGCCGCTACTGGAGGTAGCACACAGGCACCCAATCGCGCTACATGCATTGGGTTCCAATCGCACTGTGCCTATCCATGCACCAGAGACCCTTGACCCTGTGCCCGACCTTTGCCCCCTAGGCGCCATGCGTCAGGCATGGGTGCACCACTATCACGCTGTTCGGTGACAGCACGATAGGGAATGGCAGCGCTGTACCGTGTGGCATCTGCATGTGGTGAAACCGGGCTGCAGAGCACCATTTTGACCCTACTGAGCAAGAGAGATGGCATGGAGGAGAGCTGCCGAGTGGAGCCAGATTGAAATGGCAAACCTGGTTGCCATTGTTGAGCCACTTTTTGGCCCACTGTTTGGGGAGGCACCCCTGGACAGGTCCAGGAGTGGCAGGAGGTGGCAGACGCCCTGGAGGAGGCCACAGGAATGGGGCGGATGGCGCAGCAGTGCCGCCACAGATATGGGGACCTGAGGCAGCGGGACCCAGACCTGCTTGCCCACCTGCGGGCACGTGCCAGGAGGGGCACGGTGCCACGGCCAGGTAGGTGTAATGTCCATACACTTTTATCTTCCATATGAGTATCACGGTTGCATGTGTCCAGAACATGGGGGACTGTCGGTGTTGGCTGTGGTGGTATTATCAGGGTGTGGGGTGGGTGGGTCTGGCTGTGTGGGATTGCACACACATGGGGGCAGGGGGACTTTGCTACAGGATTGTACTGATGTTCCTCTATCCATGTTTGCACGTTAGGGCCAGAAGAGAGACGGCTGCCGAGGGAGCGGAGGCGCTAGCTGGAGGACTGGAACAATAGGAGGCGAAGGTCGACAGTGGCAGAGGGACCAGCCCATGATGGTGGCGCCCACCTCCATGATTACTATGCATGCTGTGTAACAGGGTGGGCAGCGGGCATGGCCACCATCCATTGACACCACTGCCATGCACGCAACTTGTTACAGTCAGCACTGTCCAGTGGCACTGCATGTCTGGGAGGCGCAATGGTGGTCCATCGCACTGGGTACATGGCTGTGCCACTGCCTTCGCACCACATAGCCATGTCACTAAACAGCCATGGTGGTACTGTGCAGGACTTGGCCGGTGGGTGTGTGCAGCAGTCCACATGGCTGTGTGCACCTGGGTGGGCAGGTCTTGTGGACACGATCACTGTGGGTGGTCACACACCATCACAGAGGCATGTCCCACGGCCGTATGCCATGCACAGTGGGTGGGCTGTATGGGGCTGTGCATTCACACCTATTGACTGTACTCCCTTGTCCTAGGTGGATGGCAGCTGCGCATGATCAGGGAGGCGCTGTGGGAAATTCTTACCATGGCCAGGGCATCGCTGGACATCCTGCAGAGAATTGAGTGGCTGGGGCTCAGGCGGAGGTATGGAAGGAGGAGCAGCCGGAGCGGGGGAGTGGGGCTCCCACTGATCATCAAACTGCTCCTGATTTCCCCTCCCACCCTCACACCCCTCCTTTCCTGTACCATTTGTTCACCCCTGCCCCTTACCCACCCCCACCTTGTTTGTGGCCCTCCCCCCACACATTTGTAAATAATTGTATACAGTTTTGTTGGATGTTTTTGAATACAGTTCTTTTGATATGACTACTGTGGTGGTCTCTGATTTGTGGCAGTCTATAGGTGCTCAGCTGCAGTGGTGTGCATGGCGTCAGGGGTGGTGCAGTCATGGGTATGTGTGTGTGTCCGTGGGGAAGTGACTATGGTGTGGAAGTAGCTATCAGTCAGTGTCTCTGGTGTGTGTGTGGTTCCCTGTGCACTAGATGACTGTGTGCAGTGGTCCATGGTGCATACTCTGTGTCCATGGCGCACCTGTCAGCCTGTCCATGGCCTGTGCAGCTGATACCCTTGCATGTCTGTGACCTGCACAGTCTGCTGGTATGTCAGTGGTGGCTGTCCATGCAGGGCAGCCACTGTACCCGTCACAACGCTGGGTTGCCTCCTGTCACTGGTGTGGTGCATGTCTGCCTCGGGTGACACTGGGCCTCCGCTGTTGTTGTCCCACCTCCATGCTGTGGCTTGTGTGTGTTGCAGGGGATGTGCACCACTGTCTGTGACTTGTGCTCCGGGCAAATGCTGGTGGTGTACAGGTTCACAGTGCCTGTGCAGTGTGGCTGGCACTCCTGTGCCATGTAGAACTGCTGGCCATGTGTACACGGTTTCCATGGCCCCACACTTGGGGCTTGGTTGCCCCACTACTGCGTCCCTGTGTTGGTGTGCCCTTGGGTATGGGTGGGTGTTTGTCCATACACTGTGTTGCATCCGGTGTGGTGCATGCTTCCATGCACCACTGTGGGTGTTTGCGCTGGCTGTTGTGGCCAGTGCTGGGTCAGGTTGTGTCCTTGGGAGGGTGTGCAGGGTGCTGTACCACTGGTGGTGGGGTCCGGGGCATGCCCTGTCACGTGGGGTACCTCGTGTGCCGACGCATGGTCGGTCTCTCAGCTGTACCTCGGGGGGGCTGTGCATGGTGGCACTGTGTATGCCGTCGTTGCATCGCTGTGTGCTGCCACCCGCTGATGGGTGCTCATGGTGGGGCTGCCTTGCGTGGTTCTGTGGTGCACAGGTTGCATTGTCACAGTGGGGGTGGTGGCATGCATGGGGTATCCTGCACTGGTGGATGCTGCTCCTGGGCAGGGTGTCTGGGGTCACAGTGCAGGGTGTGCTCTGCATTGGGGGGATGGTGTGGCACGGGGTGGTCGGCCCTCCTTGTGTGCCGGTCACAGCTTGCCAGGGGGTTTGATGGGGCACTATGGCCCGGCTGTGGGTTGGTTGCTGGTATCCATGGGCCAGTGGTTATTCCAGCCCTCCACCAGTTGTGCATTGCATGGGGTGTGGGGGGATGATGTCTGTTCTGCTGTGTGTTCCTCTACCCATCTGTGGCATGGGTTGTGGGCCCCTTCACCCCTGGTTGTGCTGTTGCATTGCTGCCCTGCTGCTGGGGGGCATCCCTGGTTGCGCTATGGCGCATCTGGACTGCTCAGCTTAACATCCCTTGTTGCGCTATGGCGCATCAGATCTGCTCAGCTTCCCCTCCCTAGTTGCGCTATGACGCAGGTGGTGCGATATTCAGTCGTCGGCTGTAGGCGCATCTTGGCCAGTGCAGTTTTTGAATATCGCGCCTCTTGCGCATGGGCACAATGGACTTGCGCTTGCTCCTGCTGTTGCGCTCTTTTTGGGCGCAGTTTGAATATCTGGGCCCTAGTGTTCGGAAGATCAGTAGCTCTTATACAATGATACAGTAATGTCTGACTCAATAAAGTTATTAGTGCACTTGATCAGTTCAAAGAAAATTATTTAAAAAAATTAAGAGCTAGAGTGGTAATGCAATTTGGATAACATCTATGCTGTAAAAATAAAATAAAGTTTATTATGATATAACTTCTTGTTAGTTGTGTTTTATATTCAACAATGTTATAGAAGGAACTAGAAGGGGGACAGGATCAGATCTACAGTACAGCAGCTTCTTGTTTTATATTGTTTTTCGTGGATTCTACTTGGTAGAATGTTATTTCTTTTCTTTCTTACTACTAAGGGGCTAGCAGGGTATTGTTTGGGGCTGTTGGAATTTTGAAACCTGCTTTGGTACTATAAGTGGGCTCATTTGTTTGGTTCACTGTGTGGCAGGCTGCATTTGTAGAGGCCTATTTCTTCTGTTTTAAAACAAAATTGGTGTAATTTAACTGGGTCTTTTTCTTTGAATTGGAGACCTATATCTTCTAATTCCAAGCCTATTTTGTTGTGCTGCTGGTGAAGCTGTTTGATTTGGAGTCCTGTTTCTTTGGGTAGCAAACCTATTTTGGGGGCTTTGAGTAGAATTGTGATTCATTGTTGCTGGCTTCACTAGCTGCAAAGTTGAGTGCACAGTGGGGGAAGGGTGCTAATGGTCTGGCCAGGTCTCACTCAGTTGGGAGGCAGAGCTGAATCAGGTGTGGAGTCAGTGCTTTGGCCTCTCAGAAGGAACTAGAAGGGGGACAGGATCAGAGCTACAGTACAGTAGCTTCTTGTTTTACATTGCTTTTCGTGGATTCTACTTGGTAGAATGTTATTTCTTTTCTTTCTTACTACTAAGGGGCTAGCAGGGTATTGTTTAGGGCTGTTGGAATTTTGAAACCTGTTTTGGTACTATAAGTGAGCTCATTTGTTTGGTTCACTGTGTGGCAGGCTGCATTTGTAGAGGCCTATTTCTTCTGTTTTAAAACAAAATTGGTGTAATTTAACTGGGTCTTTTTCTTTGAATTGGAGACCTATATCTTCTAATTCCAAGCCTATTTTGATGTGTTGCTGGTGAAGCTGTTTGAATTGGAGTCCTGTTTCTTTGGGTAGCAAACCTATTTTGGGGGCTTTGAGTAGAATTGTGATTCATTGTTGCTGGCTTCACTAGCTGCAAAGTTGAGTGCACAGTGGGGGAAGGGTACTAATGGTCTGACCAGAGGCCTCAGCTACCTGATTGTTTCTGGAAGACTTGGCTGGTCCCACCCTGGTCCATTATTTCCTTTATACTAGGGGTTCTGACATCACTTCCTCAAACAGGCAAAGGATATGCACCTGTCATAGAAAAGTAGACATCCAGGAAAGGAACAGCAGCAAGTGAAGAGGTGACTGCTCTCTCAGTGGAAGGGAAGTAAATCCAAATCTAGAGCTTTCATTATTACTCTCATTGATATTGCATTGGGAAAAGGAGGAGTAGGAGTTTGAAGTAGGTTGTGCAATGGCTACTTAAAGTCTCTTTTTGAGTGTGGATAGGAATATAAAAAGCAGTTGCTCAATATATCTAAACGTGTGCAACAAAGGAGGTAAGGGAAATAAAGAAAATGTTTTGCACTGATAGAGGGAGGAGAGGGGAGACTTGGGTATCCTGCATCTGGAAGGGTGGGGGGTCGCTGGTGGGCAACGACAGCAATGGGTAGGGTGGTAGGCTGCAACAACTGCGGTGCATCAATCTTTCTAAACATTGCCTGGAGGTGGGAGGATGTTTAGTGTGCAACCACAAAGAAAAACTTAGAAAGGAGATTGAGGGTCTGCAGGAGGAAGTAAGACAGGCAAGGCAGATTGGGGTGGGTTTAGCCCAATACTGGCGGGAGGAAGAAGGAGATGACGGAGGGTGATTTAAGCCAACAGTGGTGAGGAGAGGGTCAGAAGAAGGGAAGCGAGACAAAGGGGCCCAGCCAGGAAGAACGATTGCGGGGAAACCAGGTCAGGAGACAAAAGACAAATGGAAGGAGGAGATAGGGACTTGTGAGGGGAGGCGAAGAAGTGGCAAAAGTCATGGAGTGGAAAGGAGAGAACAGGTTACTATGAAGAGAGAGGGAGCAGGCATTTGTGAAGGGCCTTCAGAAAACAGCTGTGCACTGCTAGAGAGGAAGAAGGTGGAGGAGGGAAGTGAAGAAATTAGAGGAGTAATTGATAAATGCCTGGACCAAACTGGAGCGGGGGGAAGTTCTGCTGAGAGAATTGCAACAGGGGTAAAATGGGGAAATAATGTGCAGGAGGAGGAAGAGGAGTTGGAAATGAGAGAGGGAGATGAATGGAAGCAAGCAGGGAGTAAGAGGGGTGGACTCTTAGTGCTGGGGGACTCAATACTAAGAGGAGTTAGGTGGGGTAGCAAGGGGGAGAGGCATAGTCGCATTTGGGTGGAGGCCATGCCAGGAATGACAGCGGAAAGGGTGGGACAGTCTGTTCTGAAATATGCTAGAAGGGGTAGGGACAAGCCTTATTTAATTATACATCTTGGGACAAATGATCTGGCTGACAAGACAGTAGATACAGTCCAGAGGAGATTTGAGGAACTAGCACAATTATGTGAGGGGGCAGGAAGATCAGTAACTTTTTCCGAGATACTTCTGGTGCCAAAGGCAAGCACAGCAAGAAAGCTGAGAATAGAGGAATTTAACGGATGGCTAGAAACCTGGTGTTGTGCTAAAGGGTATGGGCTGTTTGGGGGGTGGGGAGGGACCTGGGAGGACAGTAGTCTCTATGCCAAGGACAGACTACACTTGAGTGAGGAGGGAAAGAAAGTGTTGAAACAGAGGATGGAAGAGTATATAGAGGAATTTAAACTAGGAGTAGGAGGTGGCAGTTGGGGAAGAGATATGCAGAGACCACAGGTTGGGAAATCATATGAGCTTACCCCCCATAACAGTGACACAGGACAAATGGCAAGTACTATTGGTGATGCTAGGAAAGGAGGGCAGGATGGGAGGGGGGAAAAGGGTGGAAGGTGGTTACCCTTAATGCTAGGAGCCTTGGGAGGAAAACTGCAGAGTTACAGGTTCTCATGGCAGAGGAGAGGTGGACATTGCAGCCATCACGGAAACATGGGCCACCCAATATAATGACTGGGACCTGTCTGTACCAGGGTACAGGTTATTTCTGAGGGACAGGTGATTGGGAAAGGAGGGAGTGGCACTATATGTAAGGAAGGACTGAAGTGTGTAAGGGAGGAAGGGAGGAGGGTGAAGTAGGTCACTTTGGGTGCAATCCAGGATTCCAAGAATAGGATTCTTAGAATGGGAGTGGTGTACAGGCCACCATCTCAGACGGAGGAGTTAGACAGGGAACTAGCGAGACAGATCAGGAGGACCTGCGAGAAGGGTAGTGTGGTGATTGTGGGGGACTTCAACATGCCAGAAGTGGACTGGAGCACCCCAACAACCAGGAACAGAAGGGAGCAGCTACTGCTGGATGCCTTCCAGGACAGCTTCCTGCTGCAAATGGTCAGTGAACCAACCAGGTTAGGGAATACCCTTGACCTTGTGCTGGCAAATGGGGACTTTGTGAGAGAACTTACAGTGGAGGAACGCTGTCAGGGGTGACCACCCCTCAGTATGGCTCACATTGGATATGGGCTAGGAAGGGTGGAATCTGGCACAAGAGTGCTGGACTTCAGGAGGGCCGACTTTGGGAGGATGGGGGAAGTGGTAAAAGGGTACCTGACCAGAATTCAATCTAGTATGGATACTAACCAGAGGTGGGAGCTTATAAAGCTGGGGATAGTGGAGGCAACCAAAACCTGCTGCAAAGCCCAGAGCAAGAAGGCTAGGGCTAAGAAACCGAGCTGGTTGAGCAAGGAGGTCATGGAAAACGTAAGGAGGAAAAGAGCTGCCTTTAGGAAGTACAAGAAAACAGGGAGGTGGGAGGACAGAGAGGAGTACTTGACAGAATCGAAGGAGGTGACAAGGGCAGTAAAGGGGAGCCAAAGCATCTACGGAACTCAGGCTGGCACAAGGCATTAAGAAGGGGGAGAAGGACTTCTTTAAGTACATCAGAGAGAAAAGGAGCTGTAAGGACCATATAGTAAGGATTAGGAAGGAGGGGGGTTGGGTGGAAGCAGAGTACAATAAGGCAGAAGCACTATATGAGTACTTCTGCTCAGTATTTACTAAAGAGAAGAGGGGTTGACACCCAAGGTGGGAGAAATGGCAGAAGCAGGGGGGGAAGTGGTGACAGATAGGGAAATCATGGAGGGCAGAGTTCGAGAGGGTTTGAAGGCACTGAGGGTGGACAAGGCGCCAGGCCCAGATGGTATCCACCCCAGGGTACTGAAGGAGCTGGCAGAGGTCCTTGCAGGACCTTTTGGCAGACCTATTTAGTGCCTCACTACATTTGGGGTGTGTACCTCAGGACTGGAGGATGGCCCATGTGGTGCCACTCCACAAGAGTGGCCCCAAGGATGAACCGGGAAACTACAGACCAGTGAGCCTCACATCCATCGTGGGTAAGCTGATGGAGACTATCCTGAAGGAGAGGCTGGTGGCCCTCCTAGAGGCCAAAGGACTACAGGACAGCAGACAGCGTGGCTTCATATGTGGCAGATCCTGCCAAACCAACCTGGTCGAGTTCTATGACTGGGTAACTAGGCAACTGGACAGGGGCCATGCAGTGGATGTCCTGTATCTGGACTTCAGTAAGGCATTCTACTTGGTGCCACATGGAAGGCTGGGAAAGAAGTTAGTAGGCACAGGGGCCGGTGGAAAGCTGATGAGATGGGTAGGAAACTGGCTGCAGGGAAGGCAACAGAGGGTGATGGTGGGTGGGGAGCTCTCACACCCAAGGGCAGTGACGAGTGGTGTCCCACAGGGCTCGGTGTTGGGACCAGTGTTGTTTGGGATATTCATTGCAGACATATCATGGGACATCAAGAGCAAGATCAGTCTGTTTGCTGATGATACCAAGGTTGGCGCGGTGGTGGATGACCTAGGGGGATGGCAGGGGTTGCAGGATGATCTGGCAAAGCTTGAAACCTGGTCAGACACCTGGCAACTGGGCTTTAATGCCAAAAAATGCAAGGTGCTGCATATTGGGATGAAGAACCCAAGGAGGAGTTACCAGCTAGGGGGAGTGCAGCTAGCCCAGACAGAGGAGGAGGAGAAGGATCTGGGTGTGCTCATTACAGGGTCAATGAACAACTCGGCACAATGTAGGAAGGCAGCTGCAAAGGCCAACAAAATGCTGGGTTGTATTGCAAGGGGTATATCCTCGAGGAGGGAGGAGGTGATTCTGCCACTGTATAGGTCATTAGTTAGACCACACCTGGAGTACTACGTGCAGTACTGGTCCCGTATCTGAAGAGGACATTAAATTACTGGAGGGTGCAGCATGAGGCGACAAAGATGATCAAGGGGCTGGGGGACTTATACGAGAGGAGGTTCAAGGAGTTGAACATGTACTCACTGGAGGAGAGAAGAGACAGGGGTGACATGATTGAAACCTTTAAATACATGAAAGGAATAAACAAGACGGGTACAGAGGGGCTGTTCAAAGTAAGGGAGGAGGGAGGCCACCAGGGGCCATGATATGAGACTGGAGCAAGGAAGGTTCAGGAGGGAGATGAGGAGACACTTTTTACAGAGGGTGGTGGCTGGGTGGAATGCGTTACCTGCAGAAGTGGTATGCAGTAGAACAGTGGACTGCTTCAAATGAAGATGGGACAGGACAAGGGGGAAGGTTAATGAAGGGGAAGGGTGGAAGGGAAGGGCAGCTGCAGAATAAGGGGTGCTAGCTGCACATTCGAGCAGACTTGATAGACCTCTAGGCCTTTATCTGCTGGCAAATTTCGTATGTTTGTATGCCATCTGCTTAAAGTTCCTCCCTGTAGAGAGGTCATTGAATAAGGAAATGATGTTAGCCTTATGTGGAGCCTGTGATAAAGATATATTTGGGGAGTGAAAACATTTCTAACCTACATGGTTAAGTCAGAGCCTGTTATCAGGACAGGAAAGTAGGTCAGCAACATTTAGCGAATGAAGAAATAAAGAGGGTTGGGGAGTATGAAGTTGGGGGACAGTATAACCTTTCCTAGGAAAGGAATTATTCAGTGAGAATGGGCTGAATTGTCAGCCCCAGTGCACAGGTAGAGAAAAAATGGGAGAGTTAGTTATGGAACAAGCTCGGGGCAATGAAGAGCTTGATAATTAACCCATGCATGCCAGAAAGTCTGAAATGATTTAGTGAGGGAGTTAATATTAGCAATTAATATATCCAAGCTATACATTTCTTATGTCAGGGCTCCTCAGCATCCCTTTGTGGGGAGGCACTCCGCATGCCAGTGTTTCATAATAGCCTTTTTAGCTGCCAGAATTCAAATTGTAATTATTTTGAGTATAGGCTTAGAAATCTTCTGACATTGGTTGGGGGGCTGTTAAGATATACATGAGGGTGAACAGATCTTGGTGACCAAAAGGTCTTTCAATTCTGTGAGGATCTTTGTCCAAAAGGGGCCCAGCTTAGGACATTCCCATAATACATGGGTTATGTTAGCTGAGGAATGACCACACTTTCTCCGGCATACTCCCATTGCAGAGCCACAGTATTTGGCAACCACAGATGGGGGTCTGAAGGAACGGATCCTGGATTTCCAAGCAAACTCCAGCCAATAGGAAGAGTTTAAAACTTTGAGAGCCTAAAGGGAGTAGGTTTGCAATTTGTCACTATTTGTCTCCTCCTCTATCTCCAAGACTCAGGCCTTCCTAATATAGTTGGTAGAATCTTTTTTGTAACCTTTGAGGGCTTTATATAAGTGGCTAATGAGGTGTGGTTGTTCTTGCCCTTCTAAACCTGCTTTAATAAGCATTGTCAAGGAGTTTGGAGAGACTGCTAGTTTAGCTAAACTGTCCTCATATGGAAGGAGTGTTTTTTAATTTATAATAATATGAACTGGAGAATTGTGGGAGTTTATACTGATTTTGGAGATAGCTGAAAGATGATAACCCTGATGGAGTGACCAGTTCCTGCATACCATATTCGGGTTGCCCAAGACTTGATTACTTCTGTTGTTTGTTTGGGTAATAAAAGTGTGTCAGCGTTTAAAGGCCAGAAATGACGTTTTTAAGAAAAGGAGAGTGTTGTGTTCGATATGGTGAGCCAGTTCTTATAAGGTTCTGCTATAAATTCTGGGAACTGAGTAAAGGGGAGACATTGTGGTGGGTTTCCAAATAGAAGAGCGAGTACATCAGGATGGTTCATAACTGCTAGCTCTGATTCCTTCCAGGGGGCTTTTTACATAGGGTTGATATGGTTCAACAAGAGTTGAAGTTGGGTGGCTATGGCATAAGTTTTGAAATCTGGTAAATTTAGGCCACCTTTTGATTTGGGTAGCTGAAGAGTTGAAAATTTAATTCTAGGGGGCCTTCCTTTCCAAATAAAATGAGAAATAATTTTATTCCAGTAGTAGAAGTAAGTATTAGCTGGGGTAATGGGAAGGGTTTGAAAAAGGAATAACAGCCAGGGGAGAATGTTTTGCTGAATAGTTTTGATTCTGCTGATGAAGGTTAAAGGAAGCTCTGTCCAGCCTGACAGGTCTTTGGTGACTTGTTGTGTAACAGGTTCAAAATTAACCCCCCAGGTCTCTTTTTAAAATCCGTGGATGGTGGTTGGAAAGAAGATGGGGCCCCAAAGATATATCCTGAACTAAAGAAAATACAGGTAATAAAAAAGTAGTCCAATTTGGAATAAGTCTTATGGCGTCCCGAATAAAAAGTAAAGCCAGGTGTAGAGGGAAAAGTTTCCTCCAAACATCCTCCAGATCCAAGTGGGCTGGAGTTCCTTTTTGAGTATTTTATAGCATTTGAAGTTCTATAAGCCTCTGGGTTGGAGGTATCCAAGTGTGCAGAAAGAGCTACGTTAAAGTCGCCTCCCATTATTAAAGTGCCATGTAGCATATCTAAAACCTTATGCACAAAAGTGCACAGTATGAGAAGAGTGGATTGGGGTGGGAGATAGACACTAACCAGTGTCATGTCTTGGGCATAGTGAGTACCTTTTATTATACAATAGGGGTGAAGTGATATGGCATCAAGTAAAAAGCCATATCCCAAGCACAGTGTGATAACTAGCTCATGACGTGTACACTGTGAAGATATCAAGCACAGTGTACACGTCATCGGCAGTCATCTACACTGTGTACATGTCAGGTAAGGAAGCGAAGTGAGGCTGGTACATAGGCGTCTCCCGACAGAGCGGGGCTCCGGCATGTGGGGGGAGAATAAAGAGAGAGTTAAAAAAAAAAAAAAAAGATGGTGGCTCCATTTAGGAATGTAGTCTGACAAAGCTCCCCCATAACCTATCACTATAAAAATCTCACCAGCAGCCAGAAAAAGGAAGGGAATATATTTTTCTTATATTTGCCCAGCAGTGGGAAATCAGGGAAACTTATTAACAAACCTACTGTAATATATATTTATTAATACTCCCCCAGTCCTTTAATAAGACAAAACCTAAATTGTAGTCATTCCACACAACTTGGGAGACCGAAACGAAGGGGGACCAAGGGCCCCGGGGAACAGGAGGGTCTGCACCCCAACACCCTCTCTCCTGCTGGGTGTTATTAACCATGGTATCACCCTCTACTGTTCCCCCAGTGCTCGTAGTGGGGAGAATTCACTGACATATTACGAGATATACCTTAATTCTCCCACCAAGGCAATGACTCTATCAGAACCAAATTCCAGGTCCTCACAGGGGGATTTCCCCTGAAAACCAGGAAGAAAGATTAATTTATTTCTAGTCCCCTTTAATAGTCACAAAAAAGCTGTACTTAAAATAGGCTCTGGTTTAATGTGTAGGTAAATATGTCCCTGTTCTGTTGAACGTGCAGTAGTAGTAGTAGGGCTCATTCCCTCCATTCCCGTCCGATCTGAGGTCCCCTATTCCGGCATACCCGAAAAAGCCCATCAGAAAACCCTCCCATCTTCCCCAGTTTTAATTACTAAGTCACTGACATGTCTCAAAATAGGCCTGGCAATTGTTTCTCCATAACTACTCATCTCTTTTAAGGCCTAAAATAAGGAAAGTCACGGGAGATCCATTGAGGGTATCATGGTCCATAAATAATATGTCCCAAGAGTTCAAGTACAGTTGATAGAGAACCCACGATCTAACAAGCGAGCCCAACAGGTGACAGTGTCCCAGGAGAAGGGGCCATAAAGGAGGAGGGGAGCCAGCATGGGGCCAACGGGAGAAAAGTGAGGCCGCCCTCCCCGGAATCTGCTGCTGCACTCCCAGCCGGCCTGTAAGGCCTTGCCATCAAGAGGAGCCAAAGGGGAATTAGTAGTAGAAAGAGTAGAGTTGGCTATTGAATGGTATCTTTTTTTTTCACCCCTTCTAAGCAGACCCCATGAGGGGACACCCCCCCACCATCCAGACCCACATACAGAACCCCCCAAACTCCCCCTCCCCCCCCGGGCCCAGAAACCTTCCAGGTCCCGTTCAAGTAAATCTCTGACAAGATCACAGCCCAGTTCATCTGTAGGATGTTTGCACTTGGTATTGCTGGCGCTGCTTCAGGAGTTCATCAAGCGATGATTTTGGTGCTTGCAAGTGTTTGGTGTTGTTCTGGCCGTTCTCCCCTCGCCTCATGGTTCTGGTCACAGATGCATCTTCTGTAGTGTGAGAAGTGGGGCAGTCTGGGTGTTCTGAGTATAGACCCCGGGATTGTAGGTCCCGCTTGGCTTCCTCTGCTGAAAAATAAGTCTCTTGCCCTGTTGTAAACTGAACCGTAAGCTTCACAGGATATGGGGTTTTGAATTTCAGCTGGTTTTCTCTGAGACAGGGAAATAATGGGGTGTACTCCCTCCTTTGCTTTTGAATCATGGGGGCATAATCATTATCAATGAAAATTTTTTTTTTGCCATATTTAAGAATTTTTTGGCCCCACGCTTGATGTAATAGTTGCTCTTTCACTGAGTAATTGAGGAGTGAGCCACTATTGAACGGGGGTGGGCATCTGGTGCTGAAGGCTTTGGGCCTAATGCCCGGTGAGCTCGCACAATATAAATTGGAAATTCAAGCCCCAAGTCCAGAGTATTGCAAAAGAAATGGTAGAGGAAAGCCATCATATCTTGGCCCTCCTTGTTTTCAGGTATACCATATATCCTTAGATTTTTTCTTCACCCAAGGTTTTCCACGTCTTCCTGATGGAGGACCATTTGTAATTAATTGTGGGCCATTTCTGTGACAGCTGATTTCAGGCAATCAAATCGGGACAAATTAGAGGCTGTAAGTGAAGCCGCTTCGTATGCTCGCTGTTGCATGGCTCCTAAATCTGTACAGAGATCCTGTATGGATTCCCTAATTTTTAATGCGAAAATCCTGAATTGCTTGCAGGTATCACACTGTTCTGATCCTGGGCTTGAGACTTCAAGTGCTGTGTCTTTTACGTGCGGCCCTTTTTGGATTCCTCATTCACTGCCATGCTGTGTACAGCGTGTAATTCTGGCTTCTCTCCTGTTTTGGTCTCAGCGGCCAGCACTGTGAAGCGGTTGCGCGATTTCTTTCACACAGACTGATAGCGGGAGTTATTGTCTTGTGCCTGGTGAGATTTTTTGTAGATTAAATGCTCAAATATGTATTAATTCAGCCATTTTGTAGCGATCGGGAGGGAGCTCATCTCTAAGCCCTGTTAAGTGGTCCATGGCACCACTGGAAGGCTAACCTGTTTTTTGTTAATGATACTGCTGCCTCTGCATGCCACTGAAAGCAACGATGTTGTTCCAGCGCTGCGAGTGCAGAGAAAAGATTTATCAGGACAGTGCAATTAAAGTATGTGTCTGCTGTTTAGGCCTCTCTCACAACGTCAGGACTTGAGAGATTCTCTGGGGCTTCAGTCAAGTGACCGGGTGACATAGGACAAAGGTGCTGGAGAAGTTTTATTAGAAAAAACTTGTGGCCATTGGAAAAGCCAAGGGTCAGAAAGTGGCATCGCCAACCCTATTGACCAATTTTTTATTTTATTATAACTTTCTTTTATCGCACAGGCAGGGGGATGTAACCCCTCATCGGAGCCTTGACCTGACCTCCCAGCATCGACCCAGGCAGCAATGTCTGAGTGACTTGTAGCTTACCCACTATGGCAGGGCTCCCTGAGGGGAGAGACTGAAATCTACCAGAGGCCCCAGCCAAGGCTTACGTCTGGGGCATCATTTGGGAGGTGATCCACAAGCGTCACGGTGCTGCTTGTCCAGTTGTTTTCTCCTTAGGTTCCCCAGGAGGTGCGGACTGCAATGACATCAGTGTGGGCCGAGCAAGCTCCCGCACCTGGCCCACAGACGTCCGCCAATGCCTCAGTCACTGTTTGGTGGTCCAGCTGTTGCACACCCATTCTCCACTGGGTGTTGCTGGCATGCCAGAAAACCACAACCCTCCCCCTGCAGCGGAGGAGAGCTGTCAATGGGATGCTCATCGAATCTCACCCTGGCCAACCCTCTGACACACCATGCTTGCTTCCAAATTCGGGTCTTTCCCAAGTGTGCCATTGGCAAACTTATAACTTTTCAAGTTTCTCAGTGTTTAGTGAGTTTGTTTCTCAGTTTCACTCAAGTCGGTCTACATTTGCAATGGAACGCGAGGATTCCAATTTGGGTCCAGGCTTCAAGGATTGCATCCAGTACAGCCAGAAGATGTCCTGGACAGATCCACACACCTCATGCATTTACTGCCTGGAAGCAGAGCACAACGTTGCCATCTGTAGCCTCTGCAAAACTTTACTTCCTTCCTCCCTCAAAGACTGCTATGCCCGTCTTCTACTTGGCTGGCCTGCCAAACGGGACCCTCTGGTGAAGTCTAAGGATACCCATGAAGTGACCTTCTCAGCTGAGGTATCTGTGGCCCAGCTCATGGCGATGGAAGAAGCAGTGGCAAAAGCTGCAGCGGGTGCCTCATTGGTCTTGGCACAGCTCCTGTCTGGCCAGTGTCGGGGCGTCATTCACAGAAACTTTTCACGATGTGGAAGTCCCTCCAGCCCTTCAGGGATAGCCCTTCTTGCCACAGTAGGAAGAAGTTGAAGAAGTCCCACCTGATGTGATGGGACCAGGAAAGAGCACCTTCTTTTCCCACGACTCCCTCGACCACTTGACAGCGGTCGAGCACTGAGCTCCGGTTGAGCCCTCTTTGGTCAAGGAGCCCTGTCTGAGTGGCCCAGGGATTTCAATGCATGGTTGAAGGAATGGTGTGGCAAAGAGGGGTTCGGCTTCACTGGGGACTGGGACCCCACCTAGAGGGATGAAGATCTGTACAAGGGCGATGGGCTGTATCCATCCAGAGGGGGAACCGAGGTCCTTGGTGAGCAGTTTAGATGCTTCATTGGCAAGCATTTAAACTAGCCAAGGGGGGAGGCGGTAGGAGGCAGGAAAACAAAAACTGCTCCCAACCCCCACAAGCTCACGATGCAAACAGAATATGGAGGGAGAGAAAACCCAAAATGAAGCAAATAACAATGAATGCAAGGTAGTACAAGATATTAATAAAAATTAAAAAGCAGAGAGGACATAGTAATGGGGGAGGGGCAGAAGGGAATAAGGATAGAGGGTGGAAACACAACCTGGAGAGCCATGTGTGCAAATGCAAGAAGTCTGAACAGCAAGGTTGCAGACCTAGAGGCTACCATGGCAGAAGCAGATCTGGACATAGTAGCTATTACAGACACCTGGTGCAGTGCAAACCAGGACTGGGGAAGTGGCCTTACCAGGATATCAGCTGTTCAGGAAGGATATGGTAGGAAGAAAAGTGAGGGAATGGCTAATTATGTAAGGAATAAGATAAAAGCCACGGAAATGCAGGGGGAACAGGAAGGTGAGGGGACACTGGGGGTTACTCTGGAGAGAAAGAAATGGGCTGCTATTCGTACAGGAGTGATCTACAGACCACCACGACAGGGAAGAGGTGGACAAGGAAATGAAAGCAGTCCTGAAGATGGCTCGCAAGGGTGAGGTACTGCTAATAGGAGAGCTCAATCTACCGGATGTGGATCGGAGCCTCCCTGCTGCAACTATGGCCAGGAGTAGGCACATCCCGAAATCCCTGCAGGGGGCGTTCCTCAGGCAACTAGTATTGGAACCCACTCGTGAGGGGGCACTACTGGACCTAGTGCTGACAGACGGGGACAGTGTGACAGACGTCATGGTGGGGGACCACCTGGGGACCAATGACTACCGTATAGTGTGGTTTGAGATAAGAACTGGGTCAGAATCGAATCACACAAGGGCAAGGGTCCTAGACAAAAGGACCACCAAAAAGCAGATATATTGAACAAATACTTCTGTTTGGTATTTACGGAGGAGAGGGTAGGAAACAGGCAGAGGATTAAAGACAAGGGTATAAAGGGACGGGAAGTGGACACAAGCCCTTTTACAGAAAAAAGGGTGCTTCAGGAACTAACAAAGTTAAAAGTAGACAAAGCAATGGGGGCCAGACGGGGTGCACCCCAGGATACTGAGGGAACTGAAAGAGGAGCTGGCTGCACCTCTGACAGCCCTTTTCAGCCAGTCATTAAGAACAGGGGAAGTACCAGGGGACTGGAGGAGGCCAGATGTGGTCCCACTCCACAAGAGTGGAAATAGGGAGAAGGCAGGAAATTTCAGGCCTATAAGCCTGACGTCAGTGGTGGGCAAGGTAATGGAAACACTATTGAAGGAAAGGATTGAGGAATACCTTGTTATCAATAATCTGCAGGATAAGAGGCAGCGTGGATTCACAGGGGGTAGGTTCTGCTAGACAAACCTGAGTGTGTTCTTTGATTGGGTGACAAGGGAAGTGGATCAAGGGGGAGCGGTGGATATGGTCTACCTGGATTTCAGCAAGGCCTTCAATGCCATTCCACATAGAGGACTGTTAAACAAGCTGGGGAGCCTTGTAGTAGGTCCTAAGGCAGTAAAATGGGTGGCACTTTGGCTGGGAAATAGAAGTCAGAGGGTGGTGGTAAATGGCATCCACTCTGGAGTGGGCAAAGTGACCAGTTGGGTGCCACAAGGATCAGTGCTAGGGCCAGTCCTCTTCAATGTCTTTATTGGTGATGTCACAGAAGGGCTAGAAGGGAAAGTATGCCTGTTCACAGATGACACAAAACTCTGCAACGGAGTGGACACACCCGGGGGGGGGGGATGATGTAAAAAAAAACTTGGAAGAATGGTCAAGGGTTTGGCAGCTGGGTTTTAACGCAAACAAAAAGTGCAAAACAATGCACATGGGGCACAGGAACCTGGGGGCAACATACCAACTGGGAGGAGAGGTATTAACCGTCACAAAGCAGGAAGGGGACGGGGGGGGGTTGCATCCTTCCACGGCCACTGGGGTCACAGCCGGGATCATCATGGAGCCTGTCAGCTCCATTTTCTCCCCTTCCTTTGTTGCAGACACACATATGCGTGTGTAGGCACACACAGGCTGCAGACCTGCAACACCCTCCCTTCATGCCGCCGTCCGTCCTACACTGCCCCCAGCCTTCACCTGGTGGCAGTTGTGCGGCAGGAGCGACAACGTCCCTCCCCTGGGAGAGGAGAGCTGCCTCGTGGCAGCTTAGTCCAGCTCCTGCCCCCCCAGCTGACCCCGATGACTAAGCCTTGTTCCCGAACCCGGGTCACCAGAGTGGCACTAGATGTGATGTCCAGTGCCTCCACCATCAGTGCCACCGGGCCGGCTGGGGGTGATAATTTCTGATGACCTGAAGCTAGTGAAGCAGTGCGACAAGACAGCGGGGAAGGCGGGAGGGATGCTGGGATGCATAGGTAGGGGTATCACCAGCGGGAAGAGGGAGGTAATAATGCCCCCGTATAGATCACTGGTGAGACCACACCTTGAGTACTGTGTACAGTACTGAAGGCTCCATCTTTACAAGGACATAGATAGGTGGAGGGTGTACAAAGGAGGGCATCCAAAATGGTGCATAGCCTGCACCAGAAGCCCTATGGGGAAAGGCTCATGGAATTACATATGTACTCCCTGGAGGAAAGTAGGGAAAGGGGGGATATGATAGAAACATTCAAATACCTCACAGGTAGAAACAAGGTACAAGAAGGAAGCATATTTTGAAAGAAAAGATGCTTGAGGACAAGGGGTCACACTTTGAAGGTAGAAGGGGGAAGCTCAGAGGAAGTGTACCTAGAGTGTCTAAGGGAAGGCGGAAGAGCTGTAAGGAGAGAAAAGGCGCAGGCTGAGGAAGGATTAGTGCAGACAGTAAAGAAAGGGGACAAGACGTTCTACATTTACATCAGCAAAAGAAGGAAAACCAGGAGGGGGATTGTTAGGCTCCAAGGAGAGGAAGGGGGAGTGTAAGGAGGGAAACATGGATAAGGCAGAAATACTGAATAAATACTTCCATTCTGTACTCACGGAAGAGGGGAAGGGACAGGGACCAAAACCATGCAACAGATGCCAAGGAGGAGAACAGGTGGACAGCAGTCCATTCACAGGAGAGAGAGAGTCTTGCAGGAGCTCACTAAATTGAAGGTGGACAAAGCAATGGGGCCAGACAGCATACAACTGAGGATATTAAGGGAGCTGCGCAAGCTAGCAAAACCTCTGGCACCCTTGTTCACAGAGTCACTCAACACAGGAGTGGTACCAGAGGATTGGAGGAGGTCATATGTGGTCCCTCTACACAAATTTGGCAGTAGGGAGGAGGCAGGGAACTATAGGATGGTCAGCCTCACCTCAGTAGTGGGGAAGATCATGGAGGTACTGCTTAAGGAAAGGATAGTGGAACATCTAGAAGCCATCGGTACCCAGGACCCTAGGCAGCATGGTTTCATAGCGGGCAGGTCATGTCAGACGAATCTGATAGATTTCAGACTGGGTGACGAAAGAAGTAAATCGGGGGACGTGGTGGACGCTGCCTACCTCGACTTCAACAAAGCCTTCGACACCATCCCACATAAGAGGTTGGTTAACAAGATGAGTGGTCTTGGCATGGGAGACAAGGTGGTAAACTGGGTTAGGAATTGGCTAACATACAGGAGGCAGAGGGTGGTGGTAAATGGGGTACAATCTGGGGAGGGGGGTGACCAACGGGATACCTCAGGGATCAGTCCTTAGGCAGTCCTGTTCAATGTCTTTATCAGTGACATTGCAGAGGGGCTGGAAAGAAAGGTCTGCCTGTTTGCAGATGACACCAAGATCTGTAACAGGGTGGATACTCCAGAAGGGGTGGAGAAAATGAGGAAGGACCTGGGGAAGCTTGAGAAATGGTCTGCGGAGTGGCAACCGAGGTTTAATTCAAAGAAATGCAAAATTATGCACCTGGGGCACAGAAACCCTGGAGAGAGCTACAGGATTGGGGGGGGGGGGTTGCTGACAGTCACTAAGGAAGAAAGGGACCTGGGGGTTATTATTTCAGATGACCTGAAAATGTCAAAGCAGAGTACAAGGGCAGCAGGGAAGGCCAATGGCATGCTGGGGTGCATAGGCAGGGGTATCACTAACAGAAGATGGGAGGTAGTGATGCCGTTACATAAAACCCTGGTCAGGCCTCACATGGAGTACTGTGTGCAGATCTTCCTGGACATAAAGTCTCCACCACTCTTTCATACTAGTGGGACTACGCCAGAGGCACTAGGACTGATGGGGAGCCAAAAATCTTCATGAGGGTCGGCGCTGAGGAAGAACCACACATGCGCGGCACCACGAGACTGGCTCGCACCATATAGGCTACCTCGGCATCGACCCTCCAATTTCCTCAGTTCCTTTTTGCCTGCCATCGAGTGCACTTCAGTGACTATGTCGCTCGCCCGCCGGGAGTCAAATCTTCACGTCCATATGACAGCAGCATAGTCGTTCAGTATTTGATTCATTTTAGTATATTATTTATTTATTTTTTAAAAAAGTTTTTCTTTTCATCTCAATGAAGAACAGAGAAGTCTTCTTCAGACTGCCTTTGACGGAGTCCACCGTGAACTGGTGATGGTAGGGAGACTTTGCATAAAGTTGTTTCAACAGCAGGGCTGGGTCCAGTCCACCGCCCTCTACAGAGGAGGGGTCTGACTACGGGCAGCCCGGTGCTCTGTAAGAAGGGTGGTCCTCCCGAAAGCGCAAAAAGAAGCAGGCCTGTTTCCGATCTTTGTCGGGGACTTGGCACTGCTCAGTTTTGAGTTCTTGTTTGTCCCACCGGTCGAAGAAGAAACAATACCACTCGAAGTCACCCTCTGGTACGTCTGCATGAAGATCATCGGTAGCAGGGGACAGGAGTCTGACCTCGACTCCTTTGGGGTTGTATGCAGCCCCAGTGGCCATCTTCCTCGACTTTGGAGTCCTTCCCTGCCCCCTGGGGGCTCCTCCGGTGAGCAGTTTCATCATTGGGCCACTCTTATGGAGCAGTGCTTTCGGTGGTTGTCCGGACTTCCCGAGCCTCTGGAGTTGATCCCGGGGCCTTCGGGCCTGGGGGCTTTGGTCCCACGGGCGAGGTGGTTGGGTCAGCCTAGTCACATGGCAACTTCTTCGGTGCCATTGACACCGCGCTGTTGTGCTTTTCACCCTCACATGGCTGTGGTGCAGGGGCCAGCACAGGTACTACCTTCTCCTACTCGTGTTTTCAGTTCTTCAGCCTTGGGTGCCCCAGGGTTGGGGCTGGGGTCTCCAGGCACTTACCCAGCGCTGATTGCTGCGCCATGACCAGCGCCGCATCCAATGCCATTTTCAACACTGGCACCGCTGCGGGTGACAGGATTTTCAACTCCAATTCGAGGAGCACCTCTTCCTGCTCTCTTTCCTACCTTTCCTTTGTATACTATCCCTCCTGGGCTAGTAGGAGATGGTATTGAGCCTGATCCTGATCTACGATTAGGAGACGACTTCGATGAAGATTCATCTTTTGAAGTGGAAAGTAAGCCCTCTACTTCTGCAGAGCCTTTGATTGAGAACCTATCCTTCAAATCTCTTCTGAAGAATATGAATTCCATCCTCTCTCTCCAGACTTCTGAGGTTGATCCTGGGACGCTGTTGTGCCTTCAATACTGTATCTGCATGTCCTGGAAATCCCTGTGGAATTGACACCTCCGGTACAGCCCTCTTTCACAGATGGTGTGGGACAGCCCGGCACTCATTCCTTCTGTGGCTAAGTCCATAGACAGGAAATATGCTTCTTCTAAGGATAGACCAATACTGGCCTCTCAAGCCTTTGCAGACGCCATAGTTGTCTTGGCAGAAAATGATAAAGCCGTTCTCCCTCAGGAGTCTATGACTCGTCCAGTAAATAAAGAATCCCAGAAGACTAACACCTTGGGGAAGCGAGTGTTTGCTGCTTCTACCCTAGGGATGCGTATTGCTAGCTATCAGGGCTACCTCTCACAATATGAGTATACCCTCTAGCACTCGCTAAAAGCCACATGGAAGCTCTTCCAGAAGTCAGATGTTAGTTCAGAACTTCTGCAGACTATTACTAGAGGCACTGAATCCAGTAATCAGCAACTTAAGGCTGCTATGGATGCCTTTAATGCTACCTCGAGGGCAGCAGCAGCTGGGATATGCACCCGGCGTCACTCATGGTTACAGACTTTGGGGTTCACAAATATTGCTCAACAGAGAGTCATGAATTTTCCGTTTGATGGAGTTTATCTGTTTGGCCCACAGGTGGAGCAGGCACTGGAGGCCACTCAGAAAACTAGGACTGCTTTTAAGACGGCCAGACTGGCCCCTGCTGTCCCTCAGTGGGGAAGAAATCGCCGGCAGTTTCATAACTGTTAGTCCTTTCATGGTAAAGGCAGAGGGGTTTCAACAAGAACCACGCCCCCCAGCTGCAAAAGAAAATGCAGCAGAAGGCACAGGGCCCGAAAGCACCTAGTGCCGCCCTCTGAAAATCCAGCCCAGGTCCCACCTCAACTGTCCAAGGGGGACTCTTTGACAGTAGGGAGACTTCTGATTCAGTTTTACAACCAGTGGAAGTCAGTCACAATGGACAAATGGGTCTCAGGATAATTCACGAGGTTACTTTCTGAATTTTTCAGATCCCCCACCCCCGGATCATCCACCCAAATGACAGCCCAAACTGTCTGTCACTCAGTCAGACCTCCTCACTTCCGAGATTCAAGGCCTTCTGAATAACAGGCAGTAGAAGTAGTTCCACAGCAGGAATGGGACACTGGATTCTACTCCCATTACTTCCTAGTTCCTCTCGATGCAGCGGATACTGGGTCTCATAGCATCATCAGTGTTCACGGTGCCTCTGGTTCATCTTCACGTGAGAACCACTCAGTGGATGTTCAGTACTCAGTGGTTCCCGACCACACATCCCCAGTCCTTTCACATCAAGGTGATGGAACCCCTAGAGCGGTCACTCACCTGGTGGACTCAGGAGGTCAACCTTCCTCAAGGCTTCCTCTTTGTCACTCTGGTGATACAGATCACCATCATCACAGATGCATCTCTAATTGGCTGGGGAGCTCACTGTCAAGATGAGTCTCAGCTACACATAAATGTCCTGGAAATGAGAACTGTTCTGTACGCTGTCTGTGCCCTGAAGGATATCCTCTGTCACAAAAGTAATTCTCCTTCAGACGGACAGCAAGGCAGTGATATATTACATCAACAAACAGGGTGGAGCACACTCTTACCCTCTGTGCAGGGAAGCTATGAGAGTGTGGGAATGGTCCCTGGAACACGAAGCCCTGATCCAGGCAGTCTACCTTCCTGGAGTCCAGAATGATCTAGTTGATTGCCTCAGTAGAACAGAGGCAGATCCACATGAGTGGTCTCTTGACTCAAACATCATGCAGTTGCTCTTCAAAGAGAGGGGCACATCAGACCTGGACCTTTTTGCGTCCCCACTCAACACAAAATTGCCTCTGTTCTGCTCCAGAAATCCAGAATGTGCCGTTTTCTGTCAGGATGCATTCAGACTGCAGTGGACGAGACACTTTCTGTACGCATTTCCTCCTTTTCCATTAATTCAGAGGGTGCTGCTCAAGCTGGAAGCACAGAGGGGCAGAATGATCCTCATCACCCGTTACTGGCCTCATCAGATTTGGTTTCCATTAATCAACAGATTATCAGAGGTTCCACTGAGACAACTACCACTTCAAACAGGCTTTCTGACCCAGGGCCCAGTGGTCCATCCCAACCTGAGGTCCCTTCATCTCCACACCTGGCTCCTGAGGAAATAGAAGTAGGTAGATTTGATGTCTGCCATAGAGTCTCAGACATTCTCCTAGCAGTGTGCAAGTTATCCACTAGGAAGACTTGCACGGCAAAGTGGAAAAGATTCTCCATCTGGTGTGCAAAGTCCTCCCTGGACTCTTTTTCTTGCCCACCAAACAAAATCTTAGAGTATCTGCTACACCTGTCAAATACAGGGCTACAGTACTCGATGTTGAATGTACATCTCTGTGCTATTTCGGCTTACCACGAGCCTATCCGCAATATGTCAATGGCTCAGCTGCCCTTGGTTAAGAGGTTTCTTAAAGGTATCGTCCACACAAGGCCACCAGTCAGAAGACTGGTAGCCACCTGGGATATAAACCTTGTGTTAGACATGCTCACTAGTAAACCTTCTGAGTATCTAGCAGCCTGCGAGTAGAAGTTCCTGAACTGGAAGGCTGCCTTCTTTGTTGCTATTACGTCCGCTCGCAGTGTGTCCAAAATATATGCCCTGGTCACAGATCCTCCGTACACAGTATTTCACAAGGACAAGGCGGTTCTCAGAACTCACCCTAAATTTCTTCCTCTCAGAATTCCATCTGAACCAGTCCTTGGTCCTTCCGACATACTTTGCAAACTTCCAGAATGAAGGGGAATGTACCCTACATTCTCTGGATGTAAAAAGAGTTTTGCGGTTCTACATCGACAGAATAAAAGAGATCCGCAAATCCAAGCAACTCTGTCTCATTCAGCATGGCCCGGCTAGTTCAGCCTGTTGTCATCAGGTGTATTTCAGCGTGGCTGGTAGCATGTCTCCACCATTGCTACTCGATGGCGCAGGTCAAGCTAGAAGGCAGGGTGTATGCCCACTCTACCAGACCAGTCACATCTCTGGCAGAAATACGGAATATGTCCATTGCCGATACCTCTAATACAGCTACTTGGAGCACTGTGCACACCTTTGTGAAGCACTATGCCTTGGATGTCCATGCCAGACAGCATCCATCCTTTGGCAGGACAGTCCTCAATGGACTTCTGTCCTGAGTTAGCCCTTTTCTCTCCTGCCGCCCTTCTCGGGGGGTTATTTTGGCTCGGTACTCTCCCACTAGTGTGAATGACTGGTGGAGACTTTATGTCCAGGAAGATATGAAAATTATGTACCTACCATAATTCTTGATCTTCTTGGATGAAGTCTTCACCGCTCATTCACACGCCCACCTTCCATCCCCGAACTCACTGATCTGTTTTGGTCTTCACTCCCTTGATGGCTGGGCTATGAAGACTCTGTTGTGTTGACCCTTCTTATACGGGTCATTCAGACCATCTTATGTCCGACATGGGTTAATTTCACTAGGTTAGTTTACACTGCACCTTGGTAAAAAAGGTACTGAGGTGGTTGGAGGGTAGACGTCGAGGTAGCCTATATGGCGCGAGCCAGTCTTGTGGCACCGTGCATGCGCGGTCCTACCTCGGCCCTGACCTTCCCGAAGATTTTTGGCTCCCAATCGGTCCTAGCACCTCTGGCGTAGTCCCACTAGTGTGAATGAGTGGTGGAGACTTTGTCCAAGAAGATCAAGAATTACAGTAGGTGCATCATTTTCATTTCTGGAGGCCGCACCTTCAAAAGGACATTAACAGGCTGGAGAAGGTCCAGAGAAGGGTGATTAAGATGGTACAGGCTTGCACCACAAAACTTATGAGGAGAGATTAAGGGACCTCAATATGTACTCGCTGGAGGAGAGAGGGGACGTGATAGAAATAGTCAAGTACCTTAAGGGCATAAACAAGGTGCAGGGGGAGACACCTTCCAATACAGGTGAAGTACAAGAATGAGGGGGTATGACATGAAATTGGAAGGTGGCAGGTTAAGACGGAATGTGAGGACGTTTTTCTTCACAGAGAGGGTGGTGGATGCATGGAATGGTCTGCCACAAGTGGTGGGAGCAAACACTGTGGTTGGATTTAAACATGCATGGGATAGGCATAGGGGAACCACAGAGGTAAAGCAGAGGGAGGGTCAGAAGTCGTAATCAAGTACAGGGCTTATGGGCAGACTAGATGGGCCTAGTGGTCCTTATCTGCTGACAGTTTCTATATTTCTGTATGTTTCTATGAAATTGGAGAAAGTACTTCTTCACAGAATGGGTGGTGGATGCATGGAACAGCCTCCCAGTGGAGGTGATAGGGGCTGAAACGGTTACAGGATTCAAGCATGCATGGGATAGACACAGAGGGATCTTAGAAGTAAGGGAGGAAGCCCAGAGACCAAGTAGGGTCTGCAGTGTCACTATAAGTAGGGAAAATAGGGCAGACTAGGTGGGGCAGGAGGTCCTTATCTGCCGAAAGCTTCTGTTTCTATGGGTCAGGCCACTAGCTCCACAGTAACTGTCTTGAGCTTGTTGGGTTCTACACAGGCCAACCAGGTGGTCAAGATTTTTCTTGACCCAGTTTACCTGTTGTTAGAAGGGATTGAAGATGATTCGATCTCTTGGACCCCACTTCTTTTGGCCCTCAAGAGGGTCAGGAGCAGTCAGCGGACCCGTCTGTCTCCTCCCAGGAACTGCCTCCTTCCGGGGTTGAACAGCAGAGGCCAGCACATGTCGTGTACACAGCCCCTCTGCCTGCCTCTCCTCACTGTCAATGGCTATGTCATTGATCAAGGTTGAGGGATTCCTCTTACTCCTGATCTCGCTCGTCCAAGAGGCAATGCTGCATGTTGTGTATGTTGCGCCCTTCCTGAGTCTCCATCAGGCGAGCTACACCCTGATGCTGGCCAACTTCGGTCACTCCCTGATAGGAGTGCTGGACCATATCCTCCGTCGTCTACCTGCTGCCATGAAGATGTTGGTGAAAATGGTCAGAAAACCAGGGTCAAGCGCTGGCTAAACACCAGCTCCAGACAGCCATGGATATCAACGACTTTTGTGCCCGTTCCATTGCAGCAGTCGTTACAATGCATCACAGGGCCTGGCTGCGGATTTCCACCTTCACGTTGGATACCCAGCACAAATTAGCTGATGTTCCCTTCTTGGGCACCGACCTTTTCAGCTGAGGGGTGGAGGGGCATCTCACAAGGACTGAGAAGTCCAATGCCATGCTGGATTCTGTGACTTCCTCACAGAAGGACCAGAAAGGGCAGAAACAGAAAAAGAAGCCCTTCAGTCTTGACCCTTCTAGTCACTGCAGCCAGAACAGCAGCAGCCCCAGCAGGGGCAACCTGAAGCTTGGCACCCCAAGACCAAGTTCACCGGTCAGAGCCCCAAGAAAGGTGGGGCAGTGGTAGTGGTGACCCCTCTGCCAGCAGGTGCTGGTGCCCCCCTCCAAAGCTGCCCAGTAACAGGTCAGGGGGTGTCTACCTCTTGTCCGTGCGTCAGCTCCCTGTGAGAGGTTGGCTTTGCCATTTCTGGCACAACTGGTCCGTCATTGGGACTTCTGGTGACATCATGGACCGAATAGCTGCCTAGAGGAAGAGCTCACCCCTCTCCAGGGATTACAGACATCACCAGTTCAGCTTTAAACTTAAAACCAGTACTGGAAAAAATGGCTTCAAAAGAAAGTGATGGTGGGCGTACGAGACTGCATACTAAAACCCAGAAAAAAATGGGCGATGGCTCTAGACACCAAGCCCTGAGCTCCGATCGCAGCCACAGCAATTCTCCCACGAGTGGAGCAGGCCGAGAGTATGATACCAATCATGAGGAGGAAACACGGACAAGAAGGAGATTTGAAACTCTGCTTAAAGATATAAAAGCATCCCGCTGCGAGAGCAGGTCAGAATTAAAAAAAATGCAAGAAAGGTTCTCGTATGTTGAGCAGTGGGTTGGGGAGGTAGAATAAAAGGTTGGAGCTGCCAAGAAACGTGGTGAACTGCTGGGGAGTGCGGTGGGCCTTGTAATGCATCATGCTGAAACTCTGCAAAGTAAATGTTTAGATCTTGAAGTGAGATTCTGCAGAGATAACCTGCGCTTGTCCAGATTATCTGAGGGTTCAGACACTACTGATGTAGAACTGTATTTGCAGGAATTGTTGCCCCAGATTGTGGATCTGCCAGCCTCCCTGGACATAGGAATTGAAAGGGCCCACAGAGTGCTCTACAAAAAGCCCTCGGACCCCAACACAAGACCCAGGCACCTCTTTATGAAATTTGCGAGCTACCGGGACAAGGAAACAGTACTGAGAACCGCATGGCAAAAGGAAGTGGTGATTTTAAGGGACGGAGGCTCTTTCTCGAGCAAGACTACCCCCCCAGAGATCCACAAATGGAGATTACAGTACTTGGACTTAATCCGTGCGCTGAAGGAGAAAAAAATAAAGTTTCAAACACCTTACCCTGCATTGCTCTTGTGTTTTTTGGGAAGAAGGCATCAAAACTTTTGTCACGCCTGCAGAAGCAGTGTTCAAAGAACACGTAGTGGTCTTTACTCAGAGAAGCAGGACCTCTGGAGTGACACAGTAGCAGCAAGGAGGAATCATGGGAAAGCAGCAACGTGCAAGGGGGCCCACTCCTACAGAAGGCAGAGACACTGCGGAGAAGACGAGAGAGTTGAAGGGGATCCTACAGACACTCTCTCAGCAGGACTCGATCCAAACTACAAACTGGGAGATTTAAACAGGCTCAGAGAGGTTGAGCAGCTTCAGGAACAAGAGATGGAAGTAAAAGCCAGAGGACAAAATGGAAGACAGCAACCACCAAGGACATTTTAATGGACTGAAGCAATGAAGTGGCCTTAAGCTAAGTATCTACGGGGGAGGGGAAGGAGGGAAGAAAAGGGGAGGTAATAATAGAGGTTGGGTAAATTACATAAGGGGAAAAGGAGGGAGTGGAGGAAGGTAGAGAACAGAGCAAACAGGTTCTCAGGGGAGGGGGACAAGATGGGGGGGTAATAACCAGCACAGAGGAGGGGAAGGGATGATAGAGGGTGGCCTGGATGTTGGAGGGGTGGGGGAGGACACAAAAGAAAGTGCAGCGACTTGCAGTAATAGAAAGAACGGGATTCAAATGGAAAGCACAGGGGAGAAAGTAATCTGTGGGACAGTTGTTCCGGAATGGGAACCAAAACATCGAGAAAGTCCCAAGGGAAGAAATACAAGAAAGAGGGACAGTATGGACTCACCATAGACCCGAGGGGAGGAGGGGGCAACTCCAAAAAGTAAGGGGAAGGGGAGCAAAGATAGAGCTCAACGAGGGCAACTCTGACAAGGGGGAGACTAAATTAACAAAGGGTAAACAGAGGGGGCAAAAGCTGAGGAAAGGGAGAGAATAGATATATGACACAAGACAAGGGCTCATTCTCACAGGCTATTGGTAAGAATTCAAGAATGGAGGACATTAAATGTGGATGATGAACAAAATTAATGTGAAGCTTGAAAAGAGGAAAGCTGGAGGTTGAACAGACACAGATAGAGCCTGGGGAAGAGGTGGAGAGGGAATATAGTAGTATAATAATAATCTTTATTTGTACCACGCCTTTCTAAAACCAAGGCGCTTTAACAAACGATTTCAAATAAAAACACTATAATAAAACACAAATACAATAAATACGGATTCATAAAATCCAATAAAATAACATTGTCAGATATACTTGATACCACAAATGGGTCTTCAAAGCATGTTTAAATTCCTCCATGGACGCGCACACCCGAAGCGGATGGGGTAGAGAATTCCAAAGGGCTGGGGCCATGTACATAAATGCATGGGCCCCTGAAGATTTAAAAGAAACCCTTGGTATCTCTAGCAACCCCTCATCTGCTGAGCGGAGCAATCGCCTAGGCAGTAAGGTACCAGAAGCTCTTTCAGGTAGTCTGGGCCAAGTTCGTGTAGGGCTTTATAAGTCAGAAGTCCGACTTTAAAAGTGTTCCACCACTGTACTGGCAGCCAGTGCAGCTCGTGCAGTACTGGAGAAATATGACAGGTACGAGGAGTACCCATCAATAACCGGGCCGCAGTGTTCTGCACTAGCTGCAAGCGGCGGATATCAACCCCCGGTAGCCCTAGATAAAGGGAGTTGCAATAATCAAGGCGCGAGGTCACAAAGGGTGGACCAATATAAAGTATAAGATGTAAAACGAATGCAAAAGGGCAAATAATGGTCATAAGAATGTGATATTTGCGAAGTCTCTTCTGTTTTATTTTGAATAGATAATATGGAAGACTGAGGGAAGGTGGTCTCTCAGGAAAATGGACCCTTCCAGCATCTAGAAGCTATGTCATGAAGATGTTGTGAGGACCCTGGAGGACTACAGGTCAAAGAACTCAGTTGGGTGCAGGAGCCTTGGTAGCACTACAAATGAGGAGGTAAGAGGGGAAAGTAGGGGAGGGATAACAGAGGGAGGGGGCAGGGGGATCATAATAGGGAGGTTGTAAAAGTGGGGGGAGGATAGATACTTGGCATGGGGCAACCACACTGTGCCATAAATGACAGTGGAGGTGACAACACCTATAAAGACGGAGCCAGATGAGATATCAGCAAGAACATGGTATGAGAAGGATAAGTAGTACTAAACAGTATAATGATATGAGCTACAAAAATCACAGAACTGAAGACCGTCATGAGGGGGGGTGGAGAAGAAATTAGAACATAAATCTGAGATGGATCTGTATTACATGGCAATGTGGACTTTACGTCCCCTAATGTGGACAGACTCAGAAATAAGAGCCTGGATACAAGGGAACCTGGTAGTGACCCCTGGGAGCAGGGGAGAAACAAACACTACCACTCTGGGACCAGGAGGAGTGGGGAGAAGGAGACCTGGAAACAGAGCAAGGAGGGAAAAGAAAATCCCCCCAACCCTGGAAGCGAAGGCGGGAGGTGTAAATGGTTAGTACTGTGTAGAAGCCCAGTCGGCAAACCCAGGAACGTAAGACTGGTTGAAAGTTATAGATGTGGTGCTGGTTCTGAGCGTGACAGGCCCAGATGGGCACCCAGAGGAAAGCTGGAGCCAGCAAAAGGCAAAAAGGAAAGGAACAAACTAGAAAACAGATGATGGCACAACTGACTAAGATTATGACTTTCAATGTGAATGGTATAACCAACCCCATAAAAAGAAAGAAAATTATGCTTTACATCAGACAGGCGAAGCCAGACATAATGTTCCTACGAGAAACACACATGACCCAGAGGGAACATGACAAACTTAAACAATTTGGTTATACCGAAGTATACTCTTCAACTAGCGACTCTGGATGTAGAAGGGGTACAACTATAATGATTCCAAAGGGAACACTATTTGAAGGTATAACAAGTGAAACAGATAAGGAGGGACATTATGTCATAGTTAAGGGCAGACTCAATGGGCAATTAATAACACTGTTGTCAGTATATCCCCCCCCCCAGGATCCCCTATACCTTCTACTGAACTATCATAATGAAAACTATTCAAATGGCAGAGAGTACCCTGATTTGTGGGAGGAACTGGAATCTCACCCTGGACCCGGTATTAGACAATACTTCGCAGATCCCAAGAGCTGGGCATAAGGTGGCTAAGCAGGTGAAGGCCCTACCACAGAAGCTGGGATTGGTGGGTACATGGAGGTACTTGGAGGGGCAAACCCAGGGACATACATTTTATTCGGCAGCTCACCAAATGTATTCTCGCCTGGACATTTTTCTGCTAGCTAGGGAAGACTTAGATAAGCTAGTCAGATGTAAAGTAGGCACAATAGGGTCTCAGAGCATGCTCCTCTGTACTTGGAGGTCCAACTACAGACCACCCCGAAGACCCCGTTCTGGAGACTTAATTTAGCACTATTAAAAGATAAAGAAGTGGTTGAACAAATCCCAGCACTAATAGATCAAACGTTTCAAGATCATAGAAATAGGGAGGTAACAAAAAGTATACTATGGGACACCACAAAAGCAATCCTGAGGGGAAAACTGATCACTATCTCGGCAGCCAGACATAAGCAAAGAGGAAAAACAAAATATTGTTGAGAGGCAAATGCAAAATCTGGAAGCACTACAGCAGCAGCAGCATAGAGACAGGGAGAGGAAAGGAACTTAAAAAACTGAAAAAAGAGCTAAATATGCTTCTGGACCATAGAACTGAAAAAATCTCCAGTTCATGAAACAAACATACTGTGAGGGAGGGCCCAGAGCTATCAAACTACTGGCATGCAGACTTAAAGCCCGATGAGCAAAGGCACATACAGCCAAAATACAACAACCTAATATGGGGCAATATACAATCAGAACACTAGACATTCTACAGGCATTTGAAAGCTATTATACAGCCCTATACTAGGCAGGCCAACAGCCTGAGGAAATTCAGATGACCAACTTCTTTTAGGGGTTACAACTTAAAAAGGTTTTTGAGGAGCAAATTCAGATACTCCAGAGAGAGATTAGCGAAGAGATACTAGGAGAAATAAAAACTAGCAAGACGGGTAAATGCCCAGGCACTGATGGCTTCCCTGCAGAATATTACAAAACATTTCAGGATAAAATAACAACAGTCCTTCAGGGTGTATATGGGGAAGTGACAGGGAAGGGGGTAAGGCCCTACCAAGTTGGCAACAAGCGGTGATCTCGGTGATACCCAAGCCTTAAAAGGACCCTAACAGACAGGGTGGCACACACTACATTCATCTGTGCTGGGAGGGTCTCCGTATCTGGACCCTTGTGCATAGCTTGGATGCGGATCTCCTGGTGATCCAAGTAGCATGAGCCTCCAGCTGGCTAGTGGACACCCTCAGCCAGGTGGACGAGATGTCACATGAGTGGTGTCTACATCAGAGGTGGTGAAACACCAATTCTCCCTGTGGAGCACTCCTCTAGTCAGTCACTTTGCTTCCTTGTAGAAAGGAAAGCTGAGACTGTTCTGTGCTCGCCCCCTATAGTGCGGGACACTGATAATGGATGCCTTCACAAGATCCTAGACCCCTGGCCCCCTCTACACCTTCTCTCCTTTTCCCCTGATCCACAAAGTGTTGGTTATGGTGCAGAGATACAAGGCACAGATGATCCTGATAGCATCGGACTGGCCCTGCCAATATTGATATCTGGATCTCCTCAGCCTCCATAGCAGGACTTGGTGGTAGTTGCTTCTGCACCCTGATCTGCTGTTTTGTTTTAAGGGAAAGATCCTGCACCTGAATCTTCAATCCCTGCACCTCAGAGTCTTGTTCCTGAGTGGCTAGCATTCCAGGCTTTGAGTCTTTAGGAAGATCTGTTCCACGTTGTGGAGGCTTCTTGAGAAGAGTCAACCTGCCTGTGCTATGCTTTTAAATGGAAAAGGTTTTCCATTTGGTGCCAGGGCATAGAGCTTGACCACCTGGCCTGCCCTTTGGCTAGCATTTTGGACTATTTATGGTCCCTTTCCCACCTGACTGCCATCTCTGCGTACTTGGCGTAGGCCGGTATGCCAATGGTGGCGCACAAAAAGGAGGTAGGGCACTTCTTCAAAGGCCATAATCACCTGTCCCCACCAGTGCATGAACCACTACTGCCTTTGAACTTAATGCTGGTTTTGGCAGTGCTCATGGGCAAGCCGTTTGCGCCGATGCATAGGTCTAAGATGTCACACCTGTTGTGGAAGACCGTCTTCTTGGTGGCTATCACTTCCTCCAGAAGGATCAGTGAGTTCTAGGCATTTTCAGTGGAGTCTCCATATCTGGTGTTCCACAAGGACAGGGTAGTCTACCCCCACCCAAAGTTCCTCCCAAAGGTAGTTTCAGAGTTCCACTTTAATCAGGTGATGAATCTCTAAGTGTACTTAACCTGTCCAACCTCGAAGGCCGAGCACAGGTTCCATTCATTGGACCTGAGTCAAGCGCTCGCTTACTATAAGGAGCATATAGCTGAAGTTCGGGGAGAGGTTTGCCATTTCTTTGTAACGTACACTGAAGCTGCACCTGGCAGACTGGCAGCTAAGTGGACGATTAGCAGGTGGATAGTCTTTTACATCGACCTCTGCTAGGTTGGCTGGTAGGGAGCCTCCCATAGGGCTAAGGGCTTATTCCATCAGACATACAGCTGCCTCAGTGGCTGCTTCCAGGGATATCCCCAGGAGATCTGTAGGACTGCTACCTGGAAGTCAGCACACACCTTCATCCTCCATTACAGCATTGACCTTGAGTCACACCGGGATGCTACTTTTGGGACCTCTGTTCCCCAGTCTTTGTTTGTCAGGTAGGGGTGTGCACCTTGCCCCCTCCTCCCAGAGAACTGCTAAGAGTCTGCTAGAAGTATGAATAGTGGACAATATCCACGTCTCTAAAAATGAGGGTTACTCACCTGTAACCATAGATCTTCGAGGGTATCTCAGTTATCAGGTCACAACATAGGAACTTCACCATCTGTGAAGCAAGATCCATATGGAAGATTTTCAGCAGTACAACTGGGGCCGCCCATGCTGACATCATGTGATGACATCACCAACCCTATAAAGACGTGAGCAGCCCCACTCCCTTCTCAGTTATTTCCCACCATCGACTTGTTCACATGGGTCTCTGCGGAAGCTCCGACGTAGTTCGCACCATTTTCGCCTACAGCTTTTTTTTCAACCTATTACTTTAGAATCTCTGCCGCTGCGGAAAGATGATTGCCTCCACAGACAAATACACTCTCTCTGTCTGCTGTCTTGGGCCTGATCACAAAGTCTCTGACTGTGAGCTCTGCCAGAAGTTTAATGAAACAATCCTCAGGCGATGCAAAAAGGTACTTAAAATATTTCCCAATGGATCAACAGGTAGCCAGTTCCGGGCAGAGATCTTCTGAGGTCCCAGCCTCTGTCACCGGCATGGTCGTTAAGCTTCCAGACCGCTAAGGCCCAAGACAAGTCCTTGGAGAAAAGTCACAAAAAGGACCGAGAACGGGACCGCTTCCCCTGGCTGTGGTCCCGCTCCCTGATGGCCTCTCCTTCCTCGTCCGCGGGCTCTTCGTCAGCTGTGACTGCGCCGACGCATAAGTCTGCTGTCCAGGTCTCTGTCCCCACCAGACCCATACTGACAACATCTTCATCTGACACTCAGGGCAGCCAGTTGTCTACCTCCAGATCGTCAGCTCCTTCGTTGTTGACAGCCCTCTCATCGAAGCCTAATCCTACCCCAGGCCCTCGGGCTACATGCTCTTCAGGTTCTCAGGGCCCATCTGGCGGGTTGTCACTCCCTGTGCTGTCAGCCCCCCTCCGTGGACACAGTCTTCGATGGTTGTCATCCTCAATGAGCTTCTGACTAAATTCACCTTGGTGATTGTTCACCAGCTTGGCGCATACAGGCCTACATCGCCTGCACCGCTGACAGCAGCTTCATTGTTGACCCCTCTTCGATGGCCGCGGGCTGCCCCCTGCGGATCATTGTCAGTGCCTCACACATTGGACCTGGATCTGGAAGAGGTTGATGTTGAGGAGGAGTACCACCCTGACCTTATTCTTCCTGATGAGGAAGAGGAGGAGGAACCACTCACCTCAGACAGATCCACTGCTTCTTCAGTCAGCGAGGATTCTGTCAGGCACACTCCTAGGTCTTCTTCAGAGGACCCTACCTTCTTCAGTGTCATAAAGCAGCAGTCCCCAGCCATGGGCTTTCATACTGAGGAGGATGCCACCAGAAAGGATTTGGTGGATTGTCTGGAGATTCCAGAGTCTCCGCCCACGATCATTCCTCCTGTTTTGCCTGCTTTGAAGAATGCACCTACTGCAGCCTGGTGCAGGCTTGATGTATCAGCTATGCCCCACAGGGCAGATAAACTTTAGCATGCCGTTCAGGGATTTCCATGTTATGCTGCCTAGCCTGAAACAGATTCAGTGGTCATAAAGGCGGCTCATGACAGGTCTAAGGTGCCCAAGTACCTTAGCTCTCTACACCAAAGAGTCACGCAGAATTGATCTTTGGGGCAAGAGGCTTTATGCCTCCTCCCCGCTTGGGCTAAGGATTGCCAGTTACCTGTCCCATATAGTAAATACCAGAACTCCAACTGGAGGAAGGGCAAAGCTGCCACTCAGGCCCTCCCAGATGGCACACAGAAGCAGGAGGTTCTCGAGTGCTTGCAGACTGCTGAGGTTGTTAGCAAACACCTCCTCAGGGCCCTCTATGATATCTCAGTCACTATTGTCTGGGCTGCTGCCACCAGCATCTGTTTACGTAGGCACTCTTGGCTGAGGGTCTCTGGCTTTACATATGAACATATGAAGAACTCAGCAGAAGAAGGCCAATTGGTGTATCAAGTTTCCTCGTATTGTAGGGTCCACAGCTTGAGCTAATATCCCTGCCCTCCTCCCCACTCCTTCCATCCTCTCTACCCATGATCCTTACCTTCCCTCTATGCCTATCCCAGCCTCTCTTAAATCTGCCCACTGTCTTCAATGAGACGACCTCTTCCAGCAGCACATTCCAAGTGTCCTCCACCCTCTCTGTGAAGAAGTGCTTCCTGACCTCCCTCCTAAACCTCCCACCCTCCAGCTTAAGACTGTGCCCCCTCATGTTATGGTTGCCAGTCAGCTTAAAGAGACTCTGCTTATCAACCTTATTTATTCCTTTCAGGTACTTGAAGGTCCCAGTCATGTACTCTCTCTCTCTCTCTCTCTCTCTCTCTCCCTCTCCTGTCTTCCAGGGAGTCCATGTTCAGTGCCCTCAATCTCTCCTCGTATGTCTTACCCTGATGACCTGCTATCATCTTTGTAGCCCTCCTCTGGACCTTCTCCAGCAGGTTTATGTCCTTTCTGAGGTGTGGACTTTGCTGTTGATCTTCATCAGAAAGTGCTTAATTCCCCTTTTAACGGCACTAAGCTCTTTTGGCCTGATGTCCAGGACATCATTAATGATTTGCAGGCATCTGGCAGGGCTGTAAAGTCTGTCCACTCCCTCTACCATATGCAGCCTAAGGTTAGACAGCGCCCTCCCTTTTGCAAGGCATCCAGTAGACCCAGAGCTGCCTCTCAGCCCCAGGGCAAATGAAGAGCCTCTGCTGCCTAGCCTGCCCCCTTCAATGCAGGAACCATGCCCAAGTGTCCACAAAATGACAGATCAACCCCCTGTGGCTGGATCCGTCTCTGCTTGACTCCTTGCCAGACCCCCCCCTTCTGGTCCCCAAACAAGAGGTGGTGGGTGCGAGGTCAGTTCTCCCTCCATCTAAATCAATGGAGAACCATAACTTCAGATGCCTGGATTCTGCAAATCATAGAAAGGGGTCACATGCTGGAGCTCATTGAGCAGCCCCCAGAAGCCCCTGCCCTGCCCTCCCCTCACCCCCCTGGCTCTCTTATCTGTTTTCCAGGAGAAGGCGCAGTCTCTTCTGTGCAAGCAGACCATTGAGCCAGTACCCAGGCACCAGAGAAACAAGAGGTTCTATTCCAGGTTTTTCCTGGTCCCCAAAAAAGACCGGAGTTCTGAGACCCATTTTACACCTAAAGAACCTCAATCTGTATGTCCAAAACAGAATGTTCAGGATGGTAACTTTGCCAGACCTGATGCCTCTTCTCAAAACAGGTGACTGGCTCTCTTCACTGGACATGCAGGATGCCTACCTGCACATTTCAGTCTTCCCCCTCACAGTAGGTTTCTCTGTTTTCTGTCTCAGGGTGAGCATTACCAATTCAAGGTGCTGCCCTTTGGCTTGTCCTTTGCACTGCTGGTCTTCACTAAGTGCTTAGCAGGAGTAGCTACAGCCCTCAGAAGGGAGGGACTGTAAGTTTTCCCCTACCAGGACGATTGGCTCCTAAAGGCCCCGTCCAGGGAGCAGCTCCTGCAGACTCTGGAGAGAACTCTCCAGTTGTTCCTCTCCTTAGGCATTACAGTCAGTCTGCCAAGTTGGTTCTGGTGCCATCCCAAAGACTGCAGTACATAGGGGCGGTTCCTGACTTGGCATAGGGGAATGCTTTCCTACCTCAGAACAGGGTGGAGTGCCTTATAACCCAGGCTCAGGAGGTGGTCCAGAGCCATTTTATTCCTGCCAGGGTGTACCTGAGACTGTTAGGCAGGGTTTTAAATAACTGCAAAATTGATTAGCACTTTCATTGTAATCAATTGTGAAAATGTATATGCATTTTCTAGCAGTTTACGTTGCTAAACAAATTGAGACACAAGCTATGCATTATCCCAACTGATTAGCAGTTGTACACGTGAAAGTGCTAATCAATTTTGCAGTTATTTAAAACCCTGTTGGTTCTAATGGCGGCTGCCATTCCCACTGTACCACTGGCCAGACTCCATATGCACATCCTCCAGTGGACTCTAGAGTGCAATGGGACCAACACACTGATGAGTTAGACCAGTTGGTACTGGTCTTCTCCCCAGTCTGCAGAGGGCTCCAGTGGTGGATGGTCCCCTTGAACCTGCTGCAAGGAGTCCCATTCTAGATCTCTTCTCCAAAGCAGATCATCACCATGGATGCTTCCAAGTCAGGCTGGGGAGCTCACCTGGGTCCCTTTCAAATCCAGGGCTCCTGGTCTCAGGTTGAGACCTCCCTGCATATCAATGTCCTGGAGATGTGGGCAGTGCTGTACACCATGCAACCCTTTCAGAACCACCTTGCTCCGGGTCAGCTGCTGGTGCATTCAGGCAATCTCAGTGTAGTGTATACATCAACAAGTGGGGGGACTCATTTGTTCCCCCTATGCAGGGAGGCCATGATACTGGGCATTAGATCACAGTCTGACACTCTTGGTGGTCCATGTCCCAGGTGTGCTAAACACTCTAGTGGACAGCCTCAGCTGGACTCCGTGCAGCATGCATGAGTGAGAGCGCCTCTCATCCATCACAGAAGAGTTATTTGACAGATGAGTTCACCCAGAGTTGGACCTTTTTGCGTCCCCACTCAGCACAAAACTGCCCAATTTTTGCTCGCTCAATCCAGGGCCTGTTGTTTTCTAGCGAGATGCATTGTCTCTCTCTCTTTATGCATTTCCTCCATTCACTCTAATTCAGAGGATCCTCATTAAATTGCAAATGGAGGGGGCCAGCATAATTCTGGTAGCACCATTCTGGCCCCACCAGATATGGTTCTCCCTGCTACAGCAGCTGGCGGAGAAACCTCCGGTTCCCCTCCCCCTTTGCAGGAACCTGCTGACCCAGTCTCAGGGAACCCTGGTCCATCCCAGCCTCAGGTCCCTCCATCTGCATGATTGGTTCCTGAGGACATTGTCATTGCAATGTTTGGAGTCTCCAACAGAGTGGCGGATGTCCTGCTGGCCACCCGGAAGCCTTCCACTTGAGCCATGTATGCTATGAAGTTGAAGTGGTTTGCCATCTGGGCTGGCAGTCATAATCTGGACCCTTTCACCTGTCCAGTGAGCCACATCCTGGACTACCTTATCTCTCAGTCTGACTCAGGTCTCCAGTACTCCTCCCTCAAGGTGCACCTTTTGGCTATTTCAACCTTTCTTGAGCCTGTGTGTGACTGTACAATAGCTCAGCGGGATGGGTTCCTTACCTTTTTAAGGTGCATCCTGCATCTGAAACCCCCAATCCATTCTTCTGTCCCAGCTTGGGATTTGAATTTTGTCTTGGAGAAGTTGACCCTGTCTCCTTTTGAGCCAGCCACAACTTGCGAGCTACACTTTCACTCTTGGAAAGTGTTATTTTTATTTTTTTAGTTAGTTTTTGTTGACCGGGAATGGAGGACTAGACAATTCTGCCTATTTTCAGCTCATCCTGGGGGAAGGGGGATACAGATTGATGCCAACTGACATTGAACCAGATTAAGCTGTTTGTGGTATTTTTAGTGAATGGAGAAAATTTGGCCCGGGCACTGGGGAAAACTCCCTTACTCACCACAGGGGGAGATTCTGGCCATCTACCAAGATGGCTGCTCCAGTGGATCCAGGAGGAGGAGGAGGAAGGACAGGAGCTCTAGAGACAGGGGAGATGGCCTCCTCCCTTGGCTCCTCTTCTTTAGAGGCTGTACATGGAGAATTACCAAAAAACAATGTTGTGGAACTAACTGAGGACTTTTCAGATACGTCTGTGGAATGGACTTTAAATGAACCTGATACTGAACAACACACAAAGGTACTGTCTAAAGTTTGTCCATGTATGTTGAAGGAAAAAACGTAAACTACTGGAATTAGCTGCAGCAGAAGTAAAAAAAAGAAGCACTACAAGCTGAACTGTCATTTCTTCAGATGTCAGAGCATATAGTACAGGGAAATGAATCACAGGTTGATGACTCACCAAACAGGCAAGATGCTGATGTGGCAGGCCTGCGAACAGCTGATTTTCAGCAGACAGAAGCTCCTGAGCCTAATTCTACAGCAGCTGGCAGTTTAAGTAAAAACATTTTGTGCCTAGAGCTGCAGCCAGGAACAAGTATAAATGAGGCTGAAAATCCTGACATGAAAGAACCACACCCTGCTACTCCCATGACCCTGCTGCTTGGCTTATTGAAAGAACAGAATCACACAACTGATATCACTGACACAACAACGAAAAAATCGTCCTTGCACCAGAACTCAAAATCTTCCCAGACTGAACCGACAAATACCACAACGGAATGTCCTCTTCAGAATGTGAGTACTGAAAATGTTTTGATACAACCTGAAACCCCGATAGCATCAGAAGCTCTGGGGCAATTAATATTTATGCTCCACAAACAAAAAAAAAAGTAGAGTTGACCTATTTAATGGTGTGAAACCATATTTACACACAACAAAACATATATTATGGGGTGGGGATTTTAATTGGGCACTGTCGAAAGATGACAGAGGCACAAAAACTCCTAAGGAATTTTGTGACACTAATTGTCTACAACAAATTCTAAACACAGCAGGATTGAAAAATTCATATAGGATATTACATAAACAGGGTGGGCATACATATTTTCGAGGAAAATGTGCAACCCGTATAGATTTCCTATTTATCTCCAAATATCTGGAAGTAGTGACAGCTACGACTATACCCCTAGAAATATCAGATCATATTATTTTAACCTTTACTTTGGATTTAACAGAAAAAGTACCTATAGGTAAAAGCTGCTGGAAACCTAATAAAACACTTTTAGAAAATGAAGACTTAATTGGTCAAGTACAGGATATATTGAGAGCTAGAATGACAGTAACAGGTTTAACAAAAGATTTCAGTATTTGGTGGTCTGAAACAAAAAAATGGTTAAATCCCACATTACGCAATATGCACAAACAGCAACTAGTACAAAATATAAAAAATACCTTACTCTACGAGGGCACTTAGCAAAATTGTACTCCTTACTAAATTCTGGGCATAGAGGTTTTTTAACCCAAATCTCTAAAATAAAGAAAGAAATAGAGAAACTCCAGTATGATAGGGTCATATCTGCATTGTTAGAGCATAGGATGTGCACACCTGAGAAGATGACAGTTAGAGATATATTTTCTAGTTGTAAAAAAAGAGTCCAGGATAGGACAATACTTTCTTTACAATCAGAAAATGGAAGAGTGGTTCAACCAACCCCTGAAGTACTACAGATAGTACATTCCCACCGTAGTAAGTTAAATGCAGCCACCCCTCACAGGACAAGATAATATTGCACAATACTTGCGCTCCATTTGTTTAGGATCATTACCATGGAATGTGCAAAATGACATGGCAACTCCTATTACAAAGGATGAGATCAAACTAGCCATAAGGAATTTAAAACACAATACAGAAACTGGGCTGGTTGGTCTCACGCCAGAATTCTATAAAAAATCTCGTAAAGATTTGGTAGAAATATTATTTGTAGTTTTCATTTGGATATTAATATCTGAGAAATTTGATTTTCATTTTTGTATAGCAGTACAAATATTCATATTTAAGAAAAATGATACATCAGACCTCAATAATTGGAGACCCCTGAGTATCTTAAATACTGATTTTAAGATACTAATGAAAATATTAACGGCCCGGTTAGAAAAAGCAGCCCCCTACTTGATTTCTCTGTCACAAACATACTCTGTCCCAGGACGAAATATTGCAGAAAATCTACTTTTAGTAAGAGAGTTAGTGGAGCAAGGAAAGGAAGATAAAATACATGGATATATCATGTCGATGGACCAGGAAAAGACCTTTGACAAATGATCACATTCCTTTCTATTAGCAGTTTTACAATCTTATGGAATTCCACAGGTATTTTGTGACTGGATAGGGAAAATATATGGTGAAGCACTTACGATTCCTCTAGTTAATGGGTATTTAGGGTCATACATTTTGAATAAACATGGGGTAAGACAGGGATGCCCCATGAGCCCTGTGTTGTATATTTTTTGTCTTGACCCAGTCATGTGATATATCCAAGAAGATGCCCTTATCACAGAGCCAAACCCTTGCAAAGGGAATATGTCTACAAAGCTTATGGCATATGCTGACGATATCTGCCTATTCATAACAAATACTGAATCTGGGAACAGGGCAGTTTCACATATTTTTGTAAATATGCAGACGTTGCTGGGGCATCATTAAACATAAATAAATGTTGTGGATATATATTGAGCAACACCACTGAGACAGTCACTACCATAGCTAATGTACCTGTTATAGAGGAACCCAATACAATACTAGGTATAAAATATGGAAATTGGCAAACAAAAAGTAGCAAAATGGAAACAATGGCAACAGACAAAGAAAAAGAAAGTTCTGATGATTAAAACATTTTTGATACCCAGATTTTTGTACCTAAGCATGGTGTACCCTATACCAATAAGTTGTGAAACCATTCTTTTGAGTCTAGTCTTTCAAGTAGTATGGGGTAGTAGACTCAACCCCATAAAAAGAGAAGTATTGGATCTTACACTAAAACAGGGAGGCCCCAACCTCATTAATCCTATAATATTTTACTTTAGTATATTTGTTAAATATAACATAGTGGATAATACAAAACCTTCATCTGCCATGTGGATTAACATATGCTGAATGGTGGCTATTTCCATTTATTATATACTGGAAAGCTTACCCTGTAATACTATCTGGAGATAAAAATACACCTACATACTTCAAACCTATCTTACAAAAAATTAAAAGATGGAAATTGGATCCAGTACACATGATATCAGTAGACAGAAAAATGTATGATAATATACAAACTAATAATTTTTTTGTACCGCCCAATTTTAAAGGGATAGGGGAACAATATATGAATAAAGTAATTTTACTGTTAAATGATACTAGAGTTCCACCAAGGATGTGGGACATTACATGACTATGTTGTGATGGGCACTTACAAATTAAGGGAAATGCTAAACACAAACAACAGGAAGAACGAATGCACCCAAGGCAAACCTGTGGCCTAGAAGAAGAAACAATGGAACATTTCTTTATTTCTTGCCCCTTTGTGATAGCTTTTTGGAAAGAATTAGCAGTAAGGTGGAAAGTGAGGATTTGGAATAACCTAAAATATGAAAAAATAATGGGAGGGTTTTTCATAAAAAGTTTACCTTTGGAAGTGGGAATGATCAGAATGATTTTTTCTGTTATGAAGTTTGTGTTATAGCAAACAAGGTGTAAATATGTATTTCAGCAGCAATATATATCTCCTGAACAAGTGATTCAGAATACTGAATTTTTGGTACTCTATGTATGAAAAAAAACAGATATCTCCTATGGTGTAGAAATGAAGATGGATTGCAGTACCCTTCTTGAAGGAAAGTATAGGATCAATTACTGTATTAGTTAGATTCCTTCTGTTATTTAGTGTTTAGTATTTGTGTTTACTAATTTGATTTGAAAAGGTGTTTAAATAGGCCTTTCTGACATCCATTTGTGATACTTATTTTCCTTTGTATTTTATTTTTGCTTGATTGTTCTATGTTTGTATTAGTGTCTGTACTTATTTCTTACAATAAAAAATTCCCCTACTCGACAGTAGGGGGAGATGATGTCTGACGAGGAAGGAGTCAGTATGAATTTGGATCAGCAAGAAGAGGTTGCAAGGGAGCAACTGTTGGAAGAAAAGGGGACTGAGAACCGCACATCAGAAGAGGAGCAGTATGTATCAGCCCCTGTATTGGAAGATTCAGCTAAGGAATATGACAAAATAAATATGGAGATGGAAGCGAGGAGGTGCAAAGCACCTCGCAGCAGGACATTGGAAAAGCAACAGTACATCTAGAAAAAAGAATGGAGGCAAAATGACTCACTGTCAGGAATCTTTTGGAGGAAGACGATGAAAGAAGGTGTGAGGAGAGACAAAGAGAAGCCCCGAGAAGGTCAGAACATGAAGGAGTACGTAGCGGGAGCAACCGGGAGGAATTACAGTTGGACCATACAGAAGGAAGTAAGTCGACACTGGAAGGGAATGGACTACACACAACGACAAGCCACATTATGGTGTGGGCGTTTGGATTATATGTGCCCGAACAAGAGGGAGAGACAGAATGGTCGCTGCACCTTGCACTAAAGGGAGCAGGGCTGAAACAAAAGGAAGACAGAGGCTGGGAACCGGAGAGTGACTGGTTGGATTTTTCACAGACTGACATGGAGGATTCGGAGGCTTCAACAAGCAGTAAGGTAACATGGGTACAGGGCATTAACAAAGAAAGTAGGCAGCTTTTGGAACCTTAAAATAAGAGAGGGAGTCAAACGGAGGGTATGGATACTGTTCAGAATGGGGAACAAAGAGTAGGAGGGGGAAGGAAAGAAGGTGAGCTACCCATATTGGTAGAACTGGATAGAAATAGGCAAAAGGCCTCAATGGATTTGAATCCTACAAGAGAGGGAGAACAAACTAGTCCCCAGAGTAATAGGACAGAAGGTGGAAATGAAAATAGAGAAAAGTCATACTCCGCAGTTTTAAGAGGAGGGGCATTCAGGAGAGAGCAACAAGAGAGGGCAGGAGGAACAGGGAATCCCCCCCAGAGGTAGACCCAGGGGCAGAGACCAGAAGAATGCATGGAACCTACACTGAGAAGAGTTGCAGTCAGGATAAGATACAAAGGAGGGTTGGAAAGTTTCCCAGATAGAGGATATGTGGGGAGAATGTTACTAAAGGACTCAATGAGGTATGTTGCCTCAGAAATATATGCCCTGATTCATATATCAGGAGAAGATGTATTCGATATAAGTTTCATGTCAATGAGAGGGTTGGAAAGGTTTTGGGAAAAATATGAGCAACTTAAGCATACCCCCGTGTGGCAACCTTTTATAGCAATACCTGTAACAAAACCAGCAATCAAAACTGTGACAATTATGTTCAGAAACGAGTGTGTCTATGCGGGGGATATAATACAATGGTTGTCACAGAAATGTGAAACACTGAGTACACCGGAAGCTATAATAGATTCGGAATATCTGTGGACTGGTGGATGAAGGATTAAAGTTAAGTTATACCAAGCAGAAAATGGAACAGTGCACATCCCCAACAATTTCTTTCTAGGGAGGGACAGAGGGGTGGTGTTCTACCCAGGTCAGCCCAAGGCCTGTTACAGGTGTGGGGCATGGGATCACCTCTCAAATGTTTGTGATGCTATAAGATATGGATATTGTGGGGAATGCGGGCATAGCAACTCACAGTGTAGGAATCACATGAGATATAATCTTTGTGAAGAATATGGGCACGTGTTTCAAGATTGTACATGGGTGACCAAAAACAAAGCAAGAAATATTAACCCAGAAGAATTAATTAGAACGGTGCAACAAGAGAAGCCTACAAGAAACCAGGAACCACTGACTGAGAAAAGAACAGAACAAGAGCAAAGAGAGCATAAAGTGCAAGCAGATGGTATGCAGAAACAGGGAAAAAGGTCAGGAGAAAAGGAAATAAGGAAGTTGAGCCCTTGGCCAGGATAGCAGCTGAGGCAGAGATTTTCTTGGAAAAAAAAGATGAGAGAAGGAGAGAAACGGTGGATAAGGACATGGGTTCAGTCATAAGTATGAGAGAGATGCCCCCCGGCAAATGTGAAGGGCCCTGACCCAGGAGAAGACTGAAGGAGAAGCTTGAGGAGCAGTAAAGGAAGCATGGGAGACATAGTAAATAAAAACCCATTTGAAATATTAGGAGTTCAAACTGAAGAAGAAGGGGACCAGGAAGAAAGAATCTCAGACAATGAGTCTATACAGTCTTCACAACAGGGTTCTATAAATGGAGATGGAGTTCAAAGGAAAAAAAATAAAATGAAAAAGAAGAGAAGGAAACTAACTTAAAGAAAGAATATAGTTTTCATTTGACTCATAAATAAACTGTATGGTCTTGTTTTCATTTGCTTCTATTAACATTTGCAGTATCTCAAATGGGAAGAAAGAGAGGCAGTATGGGTTAAATTAAGGGATTTAGCTTGTGAAGTGATCTTTTTACAGGAAACCTATTAAATTCTATAAATATAATTGCCCAGGCACAGAGAGGATGGATCTGGGGACCTTTTTACTGGTCAATTGGGCCAGACAGGGCGGACGGGGTGGGAATGTTATTTTCAGGGAAGAATTTGAAATGTCAAAAACTGGTGGATATCCAGCCAGGGAGAGATCTTTTAGTAGATGGGCTGTGGTATAATCAGTCTTCTAGATTCATAGTTATATATGGCCCATAGACAAAAGGACAGGAAGAATACAGGAAAAAAGTGTCTTGTGATACATATGCTGTGAAGAAATGCACAGAGACAGCAGAATTAATGGATTGCTTTGATAAAGCCAAAACAGTGGTAAAATACACTTATAATAGAGGAAGAGCATTTTCAAAAATAGATTATGTTTTCATTTCTAGAAGAATGGATATGGTACAGGTAGAGGTTGTACCATTAGGGTTTTCTGATCACCTAATGATAAAAGTTGTAGTGAGTACGGAAATGGAGAGATATCAACCTAAAACAAGATGGAAACTAAATTCTCTCTGTCTGTTTGAAGAGTCAGTAAAAGAAGGGCTAACATCCATATTTGTAGATAGAGCATCTGTGGTAGAGATGTATGAGGATTTGTGCCAATGGTGGCTCGATACGTAAAAAGTAATGTGTGGTTGGTTGCAAAGATATGGAAAGGCTAAAGTGAGGACACAGTTGTTTGAATATCTAGGGCTAAGAAACTGGTTATACAAAGAGTTGGAAAATGTATATGCTGGGAAAAATGAATGTAGAGGAACATTGAGGAAATAAAAAACAGAATGCAAGAAGTGCAGTATGATAGGGCAGCAACACTTACATCTGAGTTAAGTTATGGAACACAAAAAGCACTATTTGTAGACCCCTGTGAAGCATGTAAAGACAGGAAAAATAGATCTAGGGTAACAGTGTTAAGAAACAAAAAGGGTGAAGAAGTTAAGAATACAGAAGGAATTAGGAAAATAATAGAGGAGCAAACAAAGTACTTAATGGATGGGGAAGAAATGTCAGAAAAGGAAATAGAAAACTTTCCTAAAGAAATAGAAATAATTAAACTTCAGGAGAATATAAAGTGGGAAATGGAAAAAGAGATAACAGAAGAGGAAGTAAGGGAAGCAATAAAAGATTTAAAACGAGGAGTAACACCAGAGATGGACGGGCTCCCAAATGAAATATATAAAATATTTTATTTTTTTTAATTTTAGTGAGAGTATTTAATTATATATGTTATATGGATAAATACCAACAGAAATAACAAAAGGATTGGTAATTTTGCTACATAAAAAAGGAGACAAGAGGGGCATAGGGAATTGGAGGCTGATTAGTATAATGAATTCAGACTATAAGTTATTGACACAAATCATACAGAAAAGAATAAAAAAAACATGCGGCTGTCATGATACACCCAAGCCAGACATACGCAATACCAGGCAGGACAATACAAGAAAATCTAAATATGGTTAGAGACATAGTAGAACATTATAACAGAAAAGGAAAAACAGGAGTTGTGATATCACTAGACCAAAATAAAGCATTTGATTGAGTGAATCATCAGTATCTTTTAAAAACAATGGAATACTATGGAATGCCAAGAAAGACAATTGGGTGGGGGAAGAAAACTGTATGAGAGTTCAGAAAGCATTTTAGAAGATGGACATGGAGGGGGAGTGCCGATTAGAATTACAGCGGGTATGAGACAGTGATGCCCTTTAAGTCCATTGTTATATGTTTTTAGTATATGTAACCCCCCTGTTACCCAGGGTTACTAGAATCCTAGTAAGACCTAGTGGTAGGCAAGGAAGGCAGCTTGTGAAACTCAAGTTAAATGGATTTCACACTGTCTCACTCTGTTCTCAGTCTCAGCTGAGACTGAGGGATGACATCACCATAGAACTCTAGCAGCTGCATGAGCCACATTGGAATCTGCAGTTGGGAGTTAGGTTAGAATGTTGGGGAGTTTTGAAGAGAGTTGTGTGTGAACAGTCTTGATGAGAGGAGCACAGCAGTCTGTGCACAGGCTCTTGGAGTCTAAAGCTCTGATATAGTGCTACTATTAGGGGAGGTGTGTGTTTCTGCCAAAAGAGGAACACAGTAAGCTGTTTGTGAAGTGGTGGAGACCACTGTTACTGGTCTCTGTGCCCCATCCCTGAGGGGATGGGGTGGAAAGGTTTGCCTGTCATTCCAGGGGCAACCCTCCTGGTTCCGGCTAGGGAAGAAGCTGCCTTATTCCAAGTTGTGCTGCAGCACCAGAATCTGTGGGAAAGAGATTCCTGTGAAGAATCGCCTGTGGGGCACCTGCAACCAAAGGGTGAGTTCGCTCTGACATAGGGCCATTGTTTCTTGTAAAGTGGGGATTGGACTGCTTAATCAGTGGGAGGCCTAGAGAAATAGGCTAAGCCAAATAAAAGTATGTTCAAGTCCAGCACAAGGGGAAAGCCAAGACATGTGGAGGAAATATGCTGTGCATTTACCCTTTAATCTACACTGCCAAGCTTTTCAGAAAGAGATGTTTAAGTATGTTCGAGTCTAGTACAAGGGGAAAGCCAAGACATGTAGAGGAAATGTGCTATGCATTTACCCTTTATCTACATTGCCAAGCTTTTCAGAAAGAGATGTTTAATGTCCAGAGAAATGGCCGGGTATGAATTGTGGAAGTGAGAGATGGGAGACCCCCCCAATCAGTAGTAACCAAATTCACCTCTACAGATTTGCTCTGTGGCTCTTTTACTTTCCCTCAGGCACTTGGCCAGTGCTGAGGAAAGTACACAGACGTGGGATTAAAAGGAAGTTTCCCTTATGGAGTCGAAGGCTCTAAGGTGGTTTAGGGAGCCACTAGAAAATGTGTCCATGTCAAATGGATGGTGTTCGAGTGGCCAGCAGGGGAGCCCCTTTTAGTCTCCATTAAGTATTGCAGTGCTCACTCATCTGCTTGTTACTACGATCACCCGTCTATTGTGTAACCATTTTTGGGATATTGGCTCTGTAGCAAATTGTACTGTAGTTGTCTTGTGTATCTGTTACTATACTGTATTTTCCTGCGTGTTTATTGTATTGTATATACTCCTGCTCCCCCTTCCCCAGGACACATCTGGAATCGAGTAGTCTCCACTCAGCATGCCTTCCTGGTAAAACTCTTAAATAAATAAATAAATAAAACTACTTAAGCAGCAGGCATACTGGGGAGTTTAAAGGTTGATTATGCATCACATTTTCTTATGCTAATGCAGCTGTCAGGAACAATGAGATTTCAACAACCATGAATTGGACCCTCCAAGGACAGTGACAAGGCCTAGCATGAAGTATGAAAACTAACTGAAGCAGTTGCATACATCTTTAACAGCTACATGAAAAGAGTTGTCTGTTGGCATGGAAACAAATAGCATTTAGAAGATATGAGGGTGCAGTTTTCCTTTAAGAGAAGTGAACAGGTTCTTGAGAATAGCAGGAGCAAAATTAAATATGGAAAAATGTAAGAGAATGTGACTAGAACCTCAAAAAGAAAGTATTGAGGAATATGATATAAAAATAGTAGATGAACCAATTAAATTATTAGGCATTTGGTTTGGGAAAGGAGATATGGGGGAAAAGAACTGGGATTTGACAATAGCAGAAGGGGGAAAAAAGTGTCAAGGTGGAAGGGATGGAAAATGGCAAAACTCAAGAGTCTATGTGGTCAAACAATTTTTAGTTCCATGTTTTTTGTATGTTGCAACAGTTTTTCCATTACCAATAAAGATGGAGGCCAGGATATTGGGAATATTTTTCCAGATGATATGGGACTGTAGATTGAATCCGATAAAAAAAGAGACTATATATTTGGGAAAAAAGGAAGGGAGTTTGAGAATGCTAAATCTAGTTGTATTTTTTCACACCTTAGTTTGGTATAAAAACATAAAGATAGATATTGAAAAGCTAGAAAGTATAAAAAGTAAGTGGGGGTGGAATATAATGGGGAAAGTTTATGAGAATTGGGTAGAAGAAATACCTAAAGGAATTAAGAGACTGGAGATGCCTGGGTACGATGTAGATACAATAATAAAACTACAAAAATAGAACATTAAAAGACAGCAAATGCAACAAGTAGGTAGGAAGGAAATGTATAAGAAAATTATGGTGGAGAATGGAATAAATGAACCCGAATTTAAAGGAGGGACACCAAATAGTAGTAGATTCACTATCAGAATGTTGAATAATTTCAGGGTACACAGAAGGATGTGGGACACGCAATGGCTAATGGCGCATGGTAGGATTGGGGTACAGGGGAACCATAAGCATAAAGCTGTAGGAGAAAGGAATTGTTTATACCCAGGATATCAAGAAGAGGTAGAAACTCAAGAGCATTTTCTATTTAAATGTGATTATGCAAAACAGTTATGGATATATTTGGTGGGTAAGTGGAAGATGCCATGGCTAATGAACCTAAATTGTGCTAATTTAGTTTTAGGAATTTACCCAACGTATAGTAAGAAATTATAACAGTATACGTTACAGGTATTGTTTACATGTCTCAAATTCTACTTGGCGCAAGCTTTGCCGCTGCTATTGCAACAAAAGAGATGTCTTATGAAGCTTTCAGTATGCAGTGTGAAAAAAACATGGTAGAGATTTTTTAAAAAGAGTGGAAAACACATCCTAGAGAAAAAGTGATAATGTGGTGGAAAGGTTTTTCTTATTTTAGGAAATGAGCATAAAGGATGAATGAATTATAAGTTGGAAAAGTAAAGAAGTACAAAGGGAAAGAGAGGAGGAATTAGGAAATTAGAAGGACAGAAATGCGGTAGGAAGTAAGAAAAAAACAGGAAGTATAACTAGTGGTTTGTTGAGGATTGCTGTGATTTTTGAAGGAAAAAAAAATCCCTAAGTAAAAAAAAAAGATTGTGGTAGAAGAGGGATAATAGAGAAGGTACATGGAGTTGTTTTGGTTAGTGTGTTCCCTTTTACTTTACTCTTCTTTTATTTGATGTATAAATTGGGAAATGTATTTTATATTCACTATTAGGGGTGGGTCTTAAGGGGAAAAGAAAAGGGAAAAAGAGGGTGTAGGGGAAGAAAGAATTTGATGGAGATATTGTTTGTAAAAATGATGATATGTATGTAAAATGTTTGCTGTGGTTATTGAATAAAAACTCCCCTACTGTGCTGGAGAGGGCACTGTGATCGATTTAATGGAGGAGCAGGAGCCCAGTCAAGCACTGAGGTGGAAGGAGGACATGAGGCTATAGTGATGGTCGCAGAAAAAGTTCAGGATATGGAGCCTGATAATATTCCGGATGAATCCCTGATGCAGAACGATGTACAACTGCAGGATACAGACAAGAGCCCTGATGTTTCAGCAGCAAAAGAAGAATTACAATATACGGTGGAAGAAAAAAAGGTCTTCTAAAAGCTCAGCTTGATAAATTAGACCAGAAGTATAATGAAGCAAGGCATTGATTAGATGAGGAGAACAAATGGAAGCATTTACCAGGTACGTCATCTCCGTTGTCAGCAAAGGTTTTCTATTTTCACTCAAAGAAGGGTCAGACAGAGGAAATATTTTCCACACCGCAGACACCCGTAAGTATGCTGGAACCCCTTATGCAGTCCTGGTCACCACATAAGTAGGCGCTTACAAGCAGCAGGGTGCTGCAAAAGAGAAAGGCTGGATTCCGATCCCACAGTGCCTATACCAGGCAAGGATTTACCCTCAAAGCAGTAAGTACAGAGACTGGTGCACACATAAATCATAAGGGGATTGGGCCTAGTGCTACAGAGAAGATGTTGATCCCAGGAGTGGGGAACGTTGCAGTGTCCCCAAACTATTCACCTAGCGTTAGCCAAGTGGATGAGTTTTTTAAAGCTCCACTCGGGCCTATCGTAGGAGGGAACAAAAACATGGAGAAGGGGGAGGAAATGTTAAATGTTGAAGAAACGACAAGTAATGTGATAAATGAGGACATGGGAAACCAAAATGATACAGGCGCAGATCCTCTTACACATTAGAGTACTGTACAGCAAAAAGGACATGAAAGAAGGTCAGATGATGGTGTACAAACTGACCCTGTTCCTTTTGAGGAGAACCAGAATACCCATATACCAAATGTTGCTCCCACTTAAGATAGCTTGTTCCACAAGCCAATAGAGTTTTCCAAAAGGCGCAACACGGTACGATTAAAATACCGAAGTGGTCTAGACAATATACCAGATAGGGTATATGTGGGGAGAGAGTTAATTAAGAGGTCTATGGGTTTCACCCAAGCGGAGGTGTATGCCTTCATACATGCTCCGGGGGAAAGTACTTTCGACGTCAGTTTTCGTTTCCCTGAACTGTTAGAAAGATTCTGGGGAAAATATGCTATCTTAAAAACAAACTCCCTGTGGGTTCCCTTCCAAGCCATCCCCCTCACAAAAAGTCCTACTAAGATCATTACTATTTTGTTTTGACGGGGTTAATATTGCAGGTATTATATACTGGCTGGAGCAAAGATGTGAATTACATGACACTCCAGAACCCATCTATGACACAGAGGGTTTTTGGAATTGTGGCTGGTGTTTGAAAGTAACATTGCAACAAACACTCTCAGGAATGACTCATCTACTTAACTGCTTCTTTTTAGGCAGAGACAAGGGGTTCATATTTTACCCAGATCAGCCTTGGCACTGCTACAGATGTGGGTCTGCTAGACATCTGAGTAGCCAGTGCGATGTTATGAAATGCACACAATGTGGGGACTTTGGCCATACAAGCAACTTTTGTAAAGCAGGGGTGAAATGCAATTTATGTGAGGGCAAAGGTCGTAACTTTGCAGATTGTCCCTGGGCCTCTCACAACACAGATGATGTGGACTATGATGTACAGGATTTTAACCTCCACAAAACTGAGAGGAAAACAAGACCCACAGGTCCAACCCCCCCTCAACCACCCCCTGCCTCCCCCCAATGACAAATGCGAGGGAAGAAGCCGCGAGTCAGAAAGACATGGTAGAAATTGGTGAACAGCCAAATTTGGTTGTACAGCAGAAACAACAAAACTTACCCATGGATATGGTCATTGGAGAAGGTGAAATGTTGCCACCACCACCTTTACAAGTGGAGGACGCTGCCTTTCAAACTGTTAAAAAAAAAAAAAAAGGGCGGTCCTCCAGAACAGTACAGACATCAGTACAAGAAGATGAAATTCCTTTGGCTGATAAATTCAAACCGTTAGAGTGCGGGGAGACAGAAATGGAAGGGGAATCAGACACAGCGTCAATAACGTAATTGCAGAAAGAAGATGGTTTTGATGTTGACAATCCTGTCACAGAACCTAGAGAAAAAGAGACTGGAAATGTAAACCAACAAGACGAAGGACGGGATCCAGAGCATGTAAAAAACAGTGTGAAAATTGTTTCTCTTTGTTTAGGAAAAAATCTGATTTTTTTTTTTTAACTTGTACTTTTTATTGTAAACAAGTATCAGGTACGTAGCTGTATCACATAGCAACAGTATACAGATTTTATACCAGTATGCTAGTTGTTTCAGTTAGTACGTTAACCTGATCTTATTTTCATTCTTACAGGTTTCAAAGGAGGGGTTGGATTACTTCCACTGAAGTCCCATCTATTGCAAACCTTCAATCAACCCTTAGTCTCCCTCCAGAGTTCAATCTGTATCAATACCATTCTATTTCTGGTACCATCTACTGTCTCTTTTTCTTAAAAAAATAAAAAAGGACTAACAAATAAAACATTTGAAACTGTAACAATGTGTCTGTCTATGTTAATCTTTATATAGTCTCAAAATCTTCCAGTCTCATTCAAGAAATTGTGCAACTACCCGAGATCTTGTTGGCAGGTCAGGTCAGTGTCTACTCTAGAATTGGGAGACCCTCCTTTCCTCAATATATGTGAAAAAAGGGTGCCACCTTAAATGATATCTTTCCACTGTAAGTCAGCCTAGCTGTCGTGGCTTCCATGTCCCTGATTAATTTGACATTGGTGAGCCACTGTGTAACTGTTAACTGGTTTTGAGATAGCCAGTTTTGTGTAACCACCTTAGCTGCTGCAACTACCAGTATTAAAAATAGATCCTCCCTCTGGATTTAATCTCCTGAGGAGTGCAAGGAAGAATCAAATGTTTAAAATCGAGGGTTTGAGCCACCTCTAGTATTCTCTGGATGTCCTTGCCAATTAAGAGCCAGAAGGGTGTAACTAGTGGGCATTCCCAAAAGATGTGGAAATGGGAGCCTTTTTGGCCACAGTTCCTCCAACATCTATCCATGGGATATTTCGCATAGTGCTGTGAGATAGTAGGGGTGACGAAAAAGCGTATTGAGACCTTCCATCTAAATTCCCGCCAAACTATCGAACTTGTGGTTTTATGAAGGTTGGCCCAAATTTTACCCCAGTCTCTGCTTGAAATATCCTGTCCACACTCCTCTATCCAGTTATTTTATATCTGCTGAACTGCCAATTCTGAAAGCCCTTCATCAATCTTTTTGTAGAACAGGGTTACTATGTGCTTCAGGTCACAGGATTTGGCCTTACTCCACATTAAAGATATTCCCTCCTCCACTTGTCCACTCAGTGCATGAATACACACGACATGTTTTATATAATGCCTAAACTGAAGATACTTGTTTCTTGTTGCAAGGCTTTGAAGTCCCTGCCCTGGTCCCCCTCCAGGAACTGGGCCAGAGAATACAAACCCAGCCCCCTCTATCTAACCAGGCTACTATCCTTTAACATAATTGGAAAATTAGGCAGGAATTGTAGAGGAAGATAGGACCAAACATATTGTGGCTTTTCCCACACATCCTTAATGTTCAACCATATGGACAATGTATGCCTGGTCCATCTGTTTCTGACTGTATTAATTGATCTTGGAAATATTATCCATGGTAGCACCTTTAGAGGGACCTCCATATGTGCGTTCCTCTCTAATGTGCACCATTGTATATGGGAAGGAAAGCTAAGCATTTTTACCAGAGAAACCACCTGTGCTACCCAATAATATCTTTGTATGTCTGGGAGGCCCAATCCCCCTTTATTTTTGTTCTCTTGTTGTATTAGTTTGTGAATTCTGGGTTTTCTGCCTGCCCAAATAAAGTCTGTAATTTTTTGCTGTGTTTTTTTGAAGTCTGTCTTGGGTATGTGTATTGGAAGTACGGCAAATAAGAAGAGTAGCCTTGGTAAAATGTTCATTTTTATTGTGTGGATTCTATTTAGAAAGGTCAACGGCAGGCTTTGCTATCTGGCCATATCTGTGAATATTTGTTTAAGTAATGGGTCATAGTTGTACTTGTATAAATTACTTAGATTCTTCGGGATCCATATACCTAGGTATTTAACTTTATCTTTAACCCATCGGAAGGGCATACTACTTTTTATTGCTATGGTTAAGTTCCCTTTTATCAATAATGCCTCTGACTTGTCCAAATTTATTTTAAATCCCAAGATGGCCCCATAATTCTTAAGCATTTTCAGTAAATTAGGGATCGTAAGAAGGAGTTTCTCTACAAATAACAGTGTGTCATCTGTATACATCGACACCTTACAACTGCCATTCCCCATCTGTGTGCCCTGTATATCCTGAGATTGTCTGAGATTGTGGCCATCACTGAAACCTGGTGTAATGATAACCACGACTGGGAGATGGCCATACCTAGCTACAACATATTCAGAAGAGACAGAGCAGGCAGGAAAGGAGGAGGAGTGGCACTGTATGTGAAAAATGACATAAGGGCCACAGAGATCCAGGAGGAACAAAATGGGGAGAGATACTGTGGGTTAAGCCGGAAAGGAAAATGGGGACAGCCATCCGCTAGGTGTGGTCTATTGACCACCAGCCCAGGAGGAAGAAACAGATAGGGAGCTGATGCTAGCCATCAAAGGATGGCAGACAAGGAGTGAGGTAGTACTGGTTGGAGACTTCAATATTCCAGGCGTGGACTGGAGCATCCCAGCAGCAGCATCAACTAGGAGCAGATTTATCCTGGACTCCTTCAGGGTGCCTTCCTCAAGCAACTGGTCATGGAACCAACTCGGCAGAAGGCAATACTGGACCTTGTGCTCACAAACAGGGACAGTGTGATGGGGGTAACAGTGGGGAGCACCTGGAAACAGTGACCACCAGTCATTGTGGTTTGAAATCACAGAAAGAGCAGAACCAAACCACACAAAAACATGTATCCTGGATTTTAGGGGGGCAGACTTTGGGAAGATGGGGAGATACTTGAAAGAGGCATTAAGGGGAATGGGACAGGAATCAGGGGTTGAGGAACAGTGGGCAGTATTTAAAATGGGGATTACAAGAACAACAGAATTATGCATTAAGCAGGTTAGCAAGAGGAAAAGGAAGAGGAGACCATTATGGTTTCCAAAGAGGTAGCAAAGAAAGTGAAAGCCAAAAGATTGCATTCAGGCAATACAAAAAGACACAGGCAGAAGGGGATAGGGAGAAGTACCAGGAGAAGCAAAGGGAGGCAGGGAGGTCAGTAAGGAAGCCAAAGCTCAGACAGAAGAACACATTGCAAAATCAGTGGGTGAGGGACAAAACCTTTACAGGTACATAAGTGAAAAGAAAAGACAAAGGGAGGGATAGTGAGACTGAAGGGGAGGATGGGGGCGCGTGGAGGATAACAACAGTAAAGCTGACATATTAAACAGGTATTTCTGCTCCAGTCTTTACTGAGGAAGAGGAGGGTAATGGGTCTGAAGGGAGCACAAGGGTGAGAATGGTGCAGAAATGGACACAAGTCCCTTTACAGAAAGGGTCCTGAAGAAACTGGAAGTAATAAGAGTTGATAATGCAATGGGCCAGATGGGGTGCACCCAGGGTCCTTAAAGAACTAAGAGAGGTGGTGGCTGAACCTCTGGCCATCCTGTTTAGCCGATCACTGGAAACAGGAGGTACCCAAAGACTGGAGGACAGCAGATGTAGTCCCCTTATACAAAAGTGGGAACAAAGAGGAAGCAGGAACTACAGACCAGTCAGCCTCACCTCGGTAGTGAGGAAGATCATGGAAGCACTACTGAAGGAGAGATTGGTGGAACATCTGGTTGTCAATGGACTACAGGACCCAAGGCAGCATGGTTTCTGCCGGGGAGGTCATGTCAGACCAACCTCATTGAATTTTGACTGGGTGACTAGGGAGGTGGATCAGGAGGGCAGTGGACATGGCCTGTCTGGACTTCAGCAAGGCCTTTGACACTGTGCCACATAGAGACTATTACACAAACAGGGAATATGGGTGTGGGCAGGACAGTAGTGTGGTGGGTAGGTAACTGGCTGGGTGGCAGGACACAGAGGGTGGTGGTAAATGGCTGTCACTCCACAGGAAGAGTGACCAGTGGGGTACCACAGGGATCAGTGCTGGGACCGGTCCTGTTCAACATCTTCATCAGTGACATTCATGGGACCTAGAAGGCAGAATTTCACTGTTAGCTGATGACACAAGCTCTGTAACAGAGTAGACACACCAGAGGGTGTAGACAGAATGAGAAACGACCTGCAGAAACTTGAAGAATGGTCAGGGTTTGGCAGTTGAAATTCAATGCAAAAGTGCAAGATAATGCATATGGGGCACAAAACCCTGGCACAATATATTAGTTGGGGGGTGAGGATATAGCATGCACCAAGCAGGAAAGAGATCTTGGGGTTGTCATCTCTGATGACCTCAAGGTAGGAAACAGTGTGACAAGGCAGCAGGTAAAAAGCAAATAGGATGCTGGGATGTATAGGCAGGGCATCACCAGCAGGAAAAGGGAGGTCATAATTCCGCCATGCGCACACTAGTGAGGCCCCACCTGGAGTACAGTGTACAGTTCTGGAGACCATACCTACGTAAGGACATAGACAGGGTAGAGAAGGTTCAGAGGAGGGCAACAAAGCTGGTGCATGGATTGCATCACAAGTCCTATGAAGACAGGTTGAAGGAACTGAACATGTACTCCCTGGAGGAGAGGAGGGAGAGAGGGGATATGATAGAGACATACAAGTATCTTACAGGGAGGAACAGGGTGCAGGAAAACACTATTTTTAAGTGAAAAAGATGTTCCAGGACTAGAGGGCATGGGATGAAGTTGGAGGGAGGACGATTCAGAGGAAACCTGAGAAAGAATTTCTTCACAGAACGGGTGGTGGACAAGTGGAACACCCTGCCAGAGGAAGTGGTGGGGGCTGAAACAATCACGGGATTTAAGAATGCATGGGATAGACATAAAGGAATTCTGGAGGTCAGGGTAAGGGGCAACAGACTTCTAGGAAAACAAACTGAACTCACAAGCTCAAATGGGCAAACTGGGTGGGCCATAGGCCCTTATCTGCCAACACTGTCTATGTATCTATGTATTGTCGTAAGGCGATTGCCAGAGGCTCTAGGCTTAATGCAAAGAGCAAGGGTGACAAGGGGCAACCCTGCCTTGTCCCTCTTTCCAACTTTATTTCTCTTGTTAAAGTGCCATTTACCCTCACCCTAGCTGTGGGGTCAGTGTAACACAGAAATACCTATTGTGTAAATTTGTCCCCCAGCCCCACTCTATCCATAATAACCCGAAGGTACTCCCAGTTGAGATGGCTGAATGCCTTTTCTGCGTCTACGAAAAGAGCAAGCTGTGCTGTAGTTGTAGACGGACTATAAGCCAGGATGTTTAACAGCTTTCAGATATTATCCGCTAAGTGTCTATTTGCTATAAAACCCATTTGATCTGGATGTATCAGAAGTTCTTTTTTATTTTTTTTTATAATAAGATTTTTATTAGCCACGAGGACATTTATACATTATACAAGACATTTTACATAGATATATTCATTCAGTTTATATAATTATACATTGGACTTAAAAAAAAAAAAAAAAACTCCCACCCAGCATTAGAACTAATTAATCACATGAACTAGACAGGTCTCGTTTTAACATTTCTCCAATATTGATTTGATTAGCTTCATGGAACAAAGTCTAAATAAGTGCTTGACTGATACATAATCCATTTTTCCATTTTGTATCAAATACCTCCACTCTATCCCATACTCTGGCCGCCATCCTCTCCATCCTATATATCTCTCTTGTGAAGTTTAGCCACTCTCCCTTAGTTGGTAGCCTATTTGTTCCCCATAGTCTGGTTATTACCTTTTTTGCTGCCAATATTAGCAATGTGGTTTGCAGGTATACATTACTTCTCTACTTTTAGACCAAATGGGGTAGTAGCTGTCAGTATATACCCAGAGGTAAAAAAGACCTGGGTTTTCATATATTGCCACCAGCTCCTGCACTACCTCCCCCCAATAAGGACCCAGCATGCTGCAATTCCAAAATATATGAGTCTGGTCTGCATGTGCGGAAAAATCTATATCGTAATTTCCATGCAAACTCTTTCCAATATGGGGATCCTGAGGCCTTAATCATAAGTGGGGAGGCAATCTTCCAGTTAGTAACTGGTAGGCCAGTCCCCAATTCCAAGGACCAACGAGCTCTAATCGACTCAGTGGAGTCTTCTGGTTTCTCTCCCAAAGCAAAGGTAGGCCAGACTGATACCGTGGTCAAGAGCGGTACCTTGTCTCTGTGATAGAAGTAATTTTATTATTAGTGGGGGGGTTTTAGCCACTGCTGCCAGTGCTTCCTCCATTGGTCGCAAATAAGATTTTAGCTGCAAATACTTAATGGAAGAAGCCCTGGGGTATTTTATACTGAGCCTGGAGCTGGACAAATGAATAAAGGCCCTGTGAGCCTAATAATTGAAAAATATGTTTGATATTATATTTATACCACTGGGGTAAGGATCTATCCTAAGAATTGGGTGGAAAGGCACTGTTCGCCACAAGGGATCTCAGAAAAAGTGCCTCCATGAGCAAAAATCTTTTATTGAGTACAGTCAGCCACTGCTTAAACACCTCTGCAGTATATTGTGGGAATTCAGAGAGAGGTATTGAACCAGGAGGATGTCCAAAGAGACAGTCCGTCAGGTCTTCTATGCCGTTCCAAGTCATCTCAAACTGCTTCCAGTGCATAATATAATTGGGGTTTATCCAGGAGAGTAAGATCTTTAATTTAGAAGCTCGGGCATAATTCAGGAGATTCGGTAAATTTAACCCACTTCTATCTTTTCATAACTGTAATAGAGAGTACCGAATCCTGGGAGGTTTCCCCTGCCATATAAAGCGAAAGATCAACCTATTCCAAGCTTGAAAATAAGTCTGTGTTGGAAATAATGGGAGTGTCTGCAGATAGAACAAAATCCGGGGAAATATGTTTTGTTTAATAGTTTCTATTCAAGCTAGGAAACTCAAAGGTATCTGTGACCATCGTGTGAAGTCCTCAATTATGTTTTGGGTTAGGGGTTCAAAATTTGCAATATCTGCATATATCTGATTTTTAGTAAGATGGATTCCAAGATACCGCATTGATTGTTTATACCACTTAAGGGGAAATGCACGTTTTAAAGCAGGGGAAGGGATATAGTTACACAGTAGTACCTCTGTTTTTTGTTGGTTAATTTTATACCCTGAGGATTTTACCGTACATCTCCAGTTGTTCCCAGACCCTTGGGATTGATATATCCGGGGAGGACAAAGTGAGAAGGATGTCGTCCAAAAATTGTGAAATTTTATGGTTTGTGCCTCCCATAGGTATGCCCTCAATCTCCAGGTGAGCTCTAATGGCATGGGCTAATGGCTCGAGATACAGAGCAAATAACAGGGATGAGAGGAGGCATTCCTGACAAGTTCCCCTCTGTAGAGGAAAAGGGTCAGAGATAGAGCCATCTAATTTTAAGTAAGCCCGAGGGTGTTCATACATATTTTGCAATTGTTGTGTGATCTCCAGGGGAAAGCCAAAACTAGACAAGGTAGCCCACAGAAATGGCCAGGCCACCCTGTCAAATGCTTTTTCGGCGTCCAATCCAATGAGTGCCAGGGGAATCGAACGTGTTGCTCCGTACTCTTTAAGTAGATGTGTTCATCGCACTGCATTGTGAACCTGTTTTCCCTTAATAAAGCCCACCTGATCATGATTGATCAATAAAGACATGATGTTTTCAAGTCTATGTGCTAGCACAGACATATAAATTTTGTAATCAAAATTTAACATTGAAATTGGCCTGTATGATGAGGGTAGGGTAGGGTTTTTGGTTTGTTTAAGTATGGCAGATATCATTGCGTATTGCCAAGAGGGGGGAGGAATACCTCCTTCCTGTATCTCATGGATAGCCTGGAGTAATGGTGGTAGTATTTCTTCTTTATGAGTTTTATAGAACTCCAGCGGATATCCATCTGGTCCTGGAGCTCTCTGGGTCTTAGCTGTCTGCAACACTTCCTCTATCTCAGTCAAGGTAGTAGGGGGCTCTCAAAATATCTATCTGGGAGGCAGTCAGTTTGGGGAGCTTTAAGTTGTTACGGTATGCCTCTGTTCACTACAATCTGGATGTATCAGAAGTTCAATACATTTTTGCAATCTGTTTGACAGAATTTTTGAAGATTTTTAAATTTTGATTTAGTAAAAAGATAGGTCTATAGGCCTCACATTTTTCTGTTTGTTTACCTGGCTTAGGTATAACACTGATTAGGGCTGCTTTCCAAGAGTCAGGTATACGACTTTCCATTAGGCATTCGTTAAACACAGTGGCCAGAATAGGAGCCAATACCTTTTTAAACTGTTTGTAAAATTCGGGTGGGAGGCCATCTGGGCCTGGGGATTTGCCTGTAGGGAGTGATACCATCACTGCCATAACCTCCTCTGACATGATTTGAGCATTTAACACCTCCCTAGCCAACTCTGATAGCTTAGGTAATATTAGGTCTTGTAGAAATTGTTCGGTTTTTGTTTTAATGTCTAAGGTTTTTGCCGCTTCTTGATACAGATTCTGATATAATTGTCTGAATTGTTCCACAGTAGCAGTGGGGGTACACCAGGGGCTTTGAGGGTCCAATTTGTTACTGATATTTGTTACTGTTCTGTCGGCTTGAGCCTTACGTAGCCTCAGCGCCAACAGTTTAGCTGCCCTACTCCCCGTGTCATGGTATTTTTGATTCAAGAATCTGAGTTGTCCCTCTATTTTTTGGGTTTCTATCTTTTGGAGCTCTTCCCTAGCCTGTCTTAAAGCTGTTCATTTTCGCCTATCAGTGGGGTTCTTTTTTATGTTCAATTTCCAGTTCCTTTATTCTGTTTAGTATTTTGTACCATGTTATTTGTGCTAGCGTTTTCTTGGCAGATGCAATTCTGATAAATTCTCCCCTGCACACTGTCACACTTGGACAACTGGTTCTGATCCATGTATCATTTTTTTTTGTAAATATAAAAAAAATGTGATATGAACTGTCTGTCTGGAGGAAATGCTGGCTTGCTGAAATTGACACATCCAACCCCCCAGGGATACGTTCAAAGCACAGGAGGTAGTTTAAACTGAAGATTTCTGAAATGTAGTTACCTTGTCAATTTGTGTTGATCCCAGGAAATAAAATTAGCCATTCATGACATCCTCAGGGAAATCTTTTGATCTGCACTAGGTGTCATAATGGAAAGAGCACACATGTGTTTTGGGTGTCTCCCAAAGATAGCCAGTAAGTACATCAAAGGGTCTTTGATGTCTGGGCCAAGCAGGACCCAGACTAAATTGGAAGGTCCAATAACCATTCCCAGGAAGCCCTTGAATTACATTAAAGAGACTTTTGATGTCCAGGGGAAACAGATCACAGACTGGTTTTGACTAGTTACAAAAAGAGAGGCGATTTATTATGTCATCTATTTTTTTTTAATAGCTTAGTAGGCCATCATGTGTTATAAAATATAAATTTTACTACACCAAGGTGGAGTTAGGTGACCTCAGAGAGAAGGCCGGCTCAAGACTGTTTTTAAACCTACTGAGCAGACCTTAGAGTGTCGTTCATTTTCATTAGCTAACTGAGAGAAGAGAGACCATGAAGCACTGAAAGATTAAGACATAAGGACCTTAGACAAAACTAGTCTGAGTGTATATATTGTAGGAATTTGCACTTTTAAACCTGTTTTGTTTTTAAGGCTGTATGTGTTGGGATATTTTGTTCTGTAATTTTTCTGTTTTCCTATTTTACCTATTTTAAAGTAAAGATATATATTTTAAAATGGAAACTGCCTGGTGTGCCTTAAAATTTCTTTTTATATAAGTGGAACTTTTGAAGGTTATAGTTGACACTGTGTATGAGCTTATTGTGATACCAAACTGGGAAATAAATAGAGTTCTCTAGGCCTTGCATAGAGTTCTAAGGGTTTATTTTGTAATACCTGATTAGGTGCCCATAGGCAAAGATATCTGACCCCCAAAGACAGACTTATCTGAGCCTGATAATTGGGTATGCTAACAAGAGGTTATCAGTTTGAATCCCTCCAGAACTTGAGACTAAGGTGACTCGAACCCACAAAACAGACAAGAGGGTTACCTTGTACTGTTCACTGTTCACAATTCTATGCTCAGAGGTTGGCACTTTGGGAGTAGAGGGCTGACCTGCTGAGAGAATCTGTGACAGATTGGTTGGCAGCTGTGGCATATAAAGTTTGGTGGTATAAGCTTCATTGTTCAGAATGTCCGCTTGAGACCGTTCAGCTCACTTGGAAAAAAAGAAAGGCAGTGTTTTATTTCAAAAGTAAACAGAACTATATCCATTGGCTTACAGTCAAGTTCCTACCCATTTTATTTTTTTTCTAAAGTACCAGTCAGCGTAGCAGTAGTCAGGAAAGATGGCTTCCAACTACAGCAGGCACACTGTAGAATACTTAAAACGGTTGTGAGGGGACAGAGGAGTCACATTCAAGGTGACAGCCGAAAAGCAAAACTTCATAGATGCCCTGATGGTAGCAGATACCCAGAGCAGCGAGTCACTGACCGTGACTGAAAAGGACAGCAGGGCCACTGTCAGTGAAGGGTCACAGCAGCAGGGGATGGTCACCAGTATCCTGAATCCAGAAGTACTCAGGCTGCAAACTGAGTTGCGCAGGATGGAGCTCGAGTTCCAGAGGGAGAGGAACCATGAACAGCGAGCTGCAGAACAGAGGCAGAGCGACAACAGAGGGAGGTAGACCATGAGGAGTGTAAGTGCCAGTGAGCTGCAGAGGAGAAGAGAGAGGAGCACCAGTGGAAACATGAACTGGAGAAGCTACGACTCCAACCAGTGGCACCAGAGCAGGTAAGTGGCTTGGGTTTAACTGGGACTGCAGGACTGGGTTACAAATTGAACTCCAAATTAATAGCCGAGCTTAAGGAAGGGGAAGACATAGATGCCTTTGTAAATTCTTTTGAAAAAGTTTGTATTCAGGCTAAAATTCCTAGAGAGTCCTGGAGTTTCCAGCTATCCCCACTACATACTGGGAAAGCTCAGGATGCATTGGGTCAAATGGACAATGAGGAGAGCAAATGATTACAGCAAGCTAAAAGCTGCACTGTTAAAAAAGTTTGAATTAACTGCTGAATCATACAGAGCTAAATTCCATAAGCTCACGAGAAGCCCTGATATGAGCCACGAGGAGCTAGCTATGAAACGACGTCAGTTTTTAAAATGTTGGTGGGAAGGAATTGAGGCAAACTCTGTTGATAAAATTGAAAATGTGATTTTATTAGAACAGTTTTATTGGGCATGCCCAGCAGAGCTAAAAATCTGGCTAGAGGACCGAGATCCAAAAACAGTGCAAGAGACTGCTGAACTCTCGGACCACTATGCCAAGAGCAGACCTGCTCTGAGAATGAATGGGGCAGGTGTGGCAGCACAGAAAGGGAAAAGCACGCCTTCAGGGCAGCTAAAACCCTCACTGCCTCCACCGAAATCAGTTAGCTCCAGGTTTCAGAGAAAAGATTTCTCTGAGAGAAGAACTGAGTGTTGGTTGTGTAAGGAAACTGGTCATATTGCCAGACAGTGTTCCAAAAAGGCAAGCCATAATACACAACAGGGTGCTAGAAAAGAAATGGGTTGTTTGTGTGTCCCTGGGAGCATGCCAGTGAACATGAGGGAACACATGCACCCAGTCATAGTAAATGGTGTACAGACGCAGGGGTTAAGGGACACTGGGACATCCCTGACATTGGTAAAGGGGGATCTGGTACAGCCTGGTCAGCTTATACCCAATAAATACGTAACTGTACAGGACTTTACGGGTGGGGAGAAAACATTGCCCCTCGCTAGTGTTCTCCTTGACTGGGGTGAAACAGGGAAAACTGTGCAACAGGTGGCTGTAGCCAAAACATTAGCAGTGGATGTGATCCTGGGTAACAACCTCAAACAGGGGATGGTATGTGCGGTTACCTGTAGCCATGCAGCAAGGGAAAATTGTAGTTCCCTGAACCCCACAGAAACCATTGTAGAAACCACTGAGAGGCTGGTTCCCCAGCCTATGTTTCCTAATATGGAGATGAATGAAAGGGGTGTAGAAATTTCCCCAGTAGCAAGTGACCACACAGCTACAAAAGGTTACTCCAAAGAGGGTGACCCATTGTCAGAAGGTTGAGATTGACAGTGATCCTGATTGCCCTGACTCCAGTGCTAGGGACCCTAGCACTGTCAGTGGCTCAGCAAGTAGCACACTCACCTCTGAGGCTGGGAGATCAGAGGGCTGTGGGTTCAGTTCCCACATCTGGCACTTGGGTTAATATCCCAGTACTGATACTGTAGTGCAGCATGAGAGGGGTGCTGCACTTCTGGGGTGCTGCACTTCTGAGGTGCCGTCTTTCGGATGAGACGTTAAGCCAAGGTCCTATCTGCCTGGATTGGTGGTAGTTCAGGTGGATGTTAAAGATCCCATGGCACTTATCGAAAAGAGTAGAGGAATTTCCCCCGGTGTCCTGGACAAATTTCTCTCATTCACTAAAAATACCACCAACAGCTTAATCTGGTTCAAGGTCAGTTGGCATTCATCTGTATCCCCCCTTCCCTGGGTCATGCCTGAAAATAGGCAGGATTTGTCCAGTGCATTTACCCGGTCAACAAAAACTAAATAAATAAAAAAATAAATAAATAGTTCAGCGACTGAAGGGGACCTGTCCCATGCCTTGGGAATGTGTAAGGGGTTTGCAGCTGCTCAGAGGAGTGACCCTAGTTTAGAGAAGCTGAGGGCTTGGGCAGACTCTGACGGAACACAGGAAGGTGACAGCAGACATAAGGCTTACTGGGAAAATGGACTTATGTATACTCAGGCAGTACAAACGGAGGGATGCTAGGCAGGCAGCTTGTCATTCCCCAGGGGTATCATGAGCAGTTGCTCAAAATTGCACATGATATTCTCTTGTCTGGTCATCTGGGAATCATGCACACTATGCAGCAGTTGGCCCAGAATTTCTACTGGCCTAACTTCACCCAGCAGGTGAAGGAGTATTGCAGGTCTTGTCACCGGTGCCAAGAAATAGGGAAGGCAGGCAAGAAAACCCAAGCCACCCTGATTCCATTGCCCATGGTAGAGGAGCCATTCCAGATGCTGGGAATGGATATTGTGGGGCCTTTAAATACCCCCAGCTCCTCAGGGAAGAGATTCATCCTGACTGTGGTGGATTATGCCACCCGGTACCCAGAGGTAGTTGCCCTATCCTCACTGAGGACAGACAAAGTGGCAGATGCCTTAATTGGGATTTTCTCCCATGTTGGGTTTCCACAGGAGGTAATCACTGATCAAGGGGGTTCTTTCATGTCATACCTGATGAAACGTTTATGGGAGAAGTGTGGGGTGGTGCAGAGATGCACAGCACCGTATCACCCACAAGCCAGTGGACTTCTGGAACAATTCAATGGTACCCTAAAGTCAATGCTCTGGGTGTTTGCTGAACAGCATGGGAGGGACTGGGAGAAATACCTTCCCCACCTGTTGTTTGCATACAGGGAGGTGCCCCAAGAGTCGACAGGATTTTCACCCTTCGAACTCTTGTATGGATGCCGGGTACATGGGCCCCTAGACTTGATCTGGGAGACTGGGAAGGCAAGCACACCACCCAGGGAACTCCCATTGTGGATTACATCCTTAGGTTTAGGGAAAGGCTGAAGGAGCTTATGGGGACAGCCCAGAGTAACCTGGCAGCTGCCCAACAGAAACATAAAGTATGGTATGACCACAGAGCCAGAGCTCACTCATACATGGTGGGTCAGAAAGTCATGGTCCTTATTCTGGTCTGGAAAGACAAGCTGCAAGCTGAGTGGGCAGGACCGTACAAAGTGGTTAGGAAGGTAAATGATGTGAACTGCATTGTGGAGTTACCTGACCGAAGACAGACAGAAAGGATGTACCATGTCAACATGATGAAGCCATATGCAAATAGGGCTAACATGGTGTTCGCTGTGTGTAGTCATGGGGAGGGGACGGATGAAGGAGACCCCGTTCTGGATTTGCTGGAAGAGAGTAAGCGGGAGTCCTCTGTAGAGGCAGTAAAATTGTCTTCCCAGCTGACCCCAGGCCAGATCCAGAAAGTAAGGGAGGTTTTAGCAGATTTTGTCCCCTTATTTAGCACCAAGCCTGGACTTAACCCCCTTAGCAACACACGATGTGGAGACAGGGACACAGATGCCCATACGGCAGACGGCATATCAGGTATCCGAGGCTGTCCAAAAGGACATTAGGAGGGAAGTGGAGGAGATGCTGGAATTAGGAGTAATCCAGAGATCTCACAGCCCCTTGGCCTCACCCGTAGTCCTTGTACCCAAACCAGATGGCTCGACTCATTTCTGTGTAGACTTTCGTGGACTGAATGCAGTCACGAAGTCAGACGCCCACCCGATGCCCCGGATGGACGAACTCCTATACAAGTTGGGGGGGGCGACCTACCTTACTACCATTGACCTGACAAAGGGGCATTGTCAGGTGGAGTTGATGGACAGAGCTAGGGAGAGGTCGGCTTTCATCAATCCGATAGGCTTATTTGAGTTCAAAGTAATGCCTTTCGGAATGAAGAACACCCCGGCCACTTTCCAAAGGTTGGTGAACCAGGTGATGACATTGCCATCTTTAGTACCAGCTGGGAGGAACACCTATCACACCTTAGAGAAGTGCTGGACAGGATACAGAGGACCGGGCTCACTGTCAAAGCCGAGAAGTGCCAGGTGGCCATGGGAGAGGTGGCATACCTCGGGCATGTGGTAGGCCAGGGCAGCTCTGTCCTAACCAAATAAAAATAGAGGTAATCCATGCATGGCCCAGACCAGAAACTCAGAAGCAGGTCAGGAGTTTTCTCGGGACAGCAGGGTACTATAGAAAATTTGTACCCGATTACGGTGCCCTGGCTGCTCCCCTATCTGACCTGACAAAGAAAAGGATGCCCAAGGAAATTACCTGGGACCCAGCCTGTGAGGAAGCCTTTTCCAAACTAAAGAAAGCACTGTGCAATGCTCCTGTTTTGACAAGTCCAGACTATAGCAAACCTTTTATAGTTCAGACTGACGCCTCAGACGTGGGTATTGGGGCAGTACTGAGCCAGACATCCAGCAAAGGGAGGGATCACCCAATAGCCTACCTGAGTAAAAAGTTACTTCCCAGGGAGCAGTCATACTCCACAGAGGAAAAGGAGTGTCTTGCCATAGTGTGGACCCTAAAGAAATTGGAGCCATACTTGTATGGGCAGCATTTTGTGGTGCAGACTGACCACAACCCCCTAGTTTGGCTGACGCAGATGGGGAAAAACAATGGTTGATTACTAAGATGGAGTCTTGCTTTGCAAGGATATGATATGACCATTCTACATAGGGCTGGAGCGACCAATCAGAACTCAGATGGGTTGTCCCATGTGTATGAGGAGTGAACTGATTTAGGAAGCTCATTCCATGCAGGGGATAGACCCCCCAAATTCAGTCTAGGTGGGGAGGAATTGTCACACTTTGACAGCTGGTTCTGATCCATGTATCTTTTTTTTTTGTAAATATCAAAAAAATGTGATATGAACTGTCTGTCAGGAGGAAATGCTGGCTTGCTGAAATTGACACATCCAACCCCCCAGGGATAAGTTCAAAGGACAGGAGGTAGTTTAAACTGCAGATTTCTAAAATGCAATTACCTTGTCAATTTGCTTTGATCCAAGGAAATAAAATTAGCCATTCATGATGTCCTCAGGGAAATCCTTTGATCTGCACTAGGTGTCATAATGGAAAGAGCATGCATGTGTTTTTGGTGTCTCCCAAAGATAGCCAGTAATGACATCAAAGGGTCTTTGATGTCTGGGCCAAGCAGGACCCAGACTAAATTGGAAGGTCTTTTGGATGAGACGTTAAATTGAGGTCCCATCTGCCTGGATTGGTGGTAGTTCAGGTGGATGTTAAAGATCCCATGGCACTTATTGAAAAGAGTAGGGGAATTTCCCCGGTGTCCTGGCCAAATTTCCCTCATTCACTAAAAATACCACCAACAGCTTAATCTGGTTCAAGGTCAGTTGGCATTCATCTGTATCCCCTCCCCCGGGTAGTGCCTGAAAATAGGCAGGATTTGTCTAGTGCACTTACCCGGTCAACAAAAACTAAATAAATAAAATAAATAAAACAATTCCCAGGAAGCCCTTGAATTTACATCAAAGAGACTTTTGATGTCCAGGGGAAACAGATCACAGACTGGTTTTAACTAGTTACATAAAAAGAGGCAATTTATTATGTCATCTATTATTTTTTTTAAATATCTTAGGCCATCATGCGTTATAAAATATAAATTTTACTACACCAAGGTGGAGTTAGGTGACCTCAAAGAGAAGGCTGGCTCAAGACTGTTTTTAAACCTACTGAGCAGACCTTAGAGTGTCATTCATTTTCATTATCTGACTGAGAAAAGAGAGACCACAAAGCACTGAAAGATTAAGATGTAAGGACCTTAGACAAGACTAGTCTGAGTGTATGTATTGTAGGAATTTGCACTTTTAAACCTGTTTTGTTTTTAAGGCTGTATGTGTTAGGATACTTTGTTCTGTAATTTTTCTGTTTTCCTATTTTACCTATTTTAAAAGTAAAGATATATGTTTTAAAACAGAAACTGCCTGGTGTGCCTTAACATTTCTTTTTATATAAGTGAAACTTTTGAAGGTTATAGTTGACGCTGTGTATGAGCTTATTGTGATACCAAACTGGGAAATAGATAGAGTTCTCTAGGTCTTGCATAGAGTTCTAAGGGTACATTTTGTAATACCTGATTAGGTGCCCATAGGCAAAGATATCTGGCCCCCTGAAGGCAGACTTATCTGAGCCTGATAATTGGGTATGCTAACAAGAGGTTATCAGTTTGAATCCCTCCAGAACTTGAGACTATAGTGACTCAAACCCACAAAACAGACAAGAGGGTTACCTTGTACTGTTCACTGTTCACTATTCTACACTCAGAGGTTGGCACTTTGGGAGTAGAGGGCTGACCTGCTGAGAGAATCTGTGACACACACTACCTTAAGAGCCTCTCAAGTTGATAGTGGTGAACATTGCTGTCCAATGTTAATATCATAGATTTCCCTTATGGAGTCAGCTTTTTTTGTAAAACTCATCACTCAAAAGAGAAACATATAACTGCCACAGCTTTGTTCTCCCTACCTTGGGAGTCCCCCAATTAATGGATACAGGTGCATGGTCAAAAATAGTTATGTTATGGATTTTGGAAGAAGTCACCTGGTGCGCATGCTGTTTGGAAATCAAGAATAGGTCTATTCTTGAATAGGACTGTTTAGCCTGGGAATAAAAAGTGCAGTCTCTCTCACCCCTATGGTGCAGTCTCCATATTTCTACCATACCTGTCTCTTCCACTAGGGAGCTCAACACTTTAGCGGCAGCCCTGCTGTGCACCACCATCTGCGAGGATCTATCCATATTTATTGATGGGGCTATATTAAAGTCCTCCTCCCCCATTATTACCTGGCCAACTGGCAGGGTCACTACCTTGTGCAGGGCCTCCCTTATAAAGTTCTGCGGTTGTACATTTGGGGCATACAGGTTGACCAAATTAACTGTTTCTCCATTTACCATCCCTGTGACCCTTAGAAATCTTCCCTTCCATCCCTCCTCCACTGACGTAGCCTGAAAAGGGCAACCTTTTCTGAACAATATAGCTACTTCTGCCCCCCCCCCTCCCATTCGGAGAGTGGGCAGCTTCCACCCTATCCACCCAGGCTCTCTTCAGCTTTGCATGCTCTTGTGAGTTTAAGTGGGTTTCTTGCAAAAAGGCGCTTGAACAATGCAACCTGTTTAACTCTCCTAATATTCTGGACTGTTTGATAGGAGAGTGTATCCCCTTAACATTATATGTCACAATGACTAGGTCACTCATTTTTGTCTGAGAAATAGTTGTTTGTTTTGTCATCACCTTTACTTCCACAAATTATTGCCGAATACTTCCCATGACCCCTCCATATTAATGTTTCACCCACTTCAGTTTTCTTTGTGATATTAGACAGACGCGTAATATAAAATGCAGTAAACAAATCTCTCCAGTAAACTTTATGGAGAGTATGAACATTAAACTAGAAACTTTACTATAATTAGTAAACTTTCTGAACCAATGAAATTTAAAGAATGTAAACAGTGTGTACTGCATCATAGTTAAGCAGTACCTTGAGCATCTTTTCTTTTCCAACTTATGACTTCCTAGGTGAGGATTTACCCACCTGTTGTACACCACTGCTGTAACTAGTGAGGAATAATATGCTCCCTCGTGCTGTCACGTGTAATGCCAGAGCCCCCGTAGTAGCCTATATAATAGCACTAGCATGCTTAGAAAGAAATGTGCTGCAATCATGTGGCATTAAAGCTGGTTGCTGTGATCCAGTACCCTCCCAACCCACCCCATAGGTGATAACACATTCACACAAAGATTTACGCCTCCCCTCTTTCCCCTTCATTTGTTATTAATCATTATAAATCCCAACTCCATTTTGTTAGACATTTTGCCCCAAATAGGTTTCCACAGCCCTTCCCTTTCAGGCAATCGAAAACCTCTCTTCCCGTATCCTCCCCGAGATTCTGACTAATTATAGTGTAGCAGTATTTCAAATAACATGCCCAGAATTAACTCTGACATATAAAGTTTTGTAAGTCCTTCAGCCGAAGGAGTAGAATTGTCTTGTGCAGTCGTATTTCACTCATCGCCCCCATAACTAATCAATCGGTTGCTGCGATACGAGTTTCAGGAAACTCTGTTCAGCCAGATGAGGGGCATAGTTAGTATAAATGAGGTCACAAGCATCCAGTCTCTGGGTCCAAATTGGGAGATGCTCTTGTTACTCATCGAGCGGCAGGCAATAATCAGCCAAAAAGGAAAGCTGCATCCATGTAAACAGTCACCTGGATGTGTTTATGTTGGATCCATCAGTGGAGAGAGAGAGAGAGCCTTCTGTTGCCACTTTCTTCATTATCTTCTATACGTCCATTGCTGTGCTGTGCGGTAAAAGCCACAGAAGTGATCTTTTGCGTCCCTTGCTTTGAATTCCCTACGCTGATGCTGGTAACTTTTGCTTCATGATTTGAAGTTCCTGATTCGGGACAGAGATTTTGTGTTCCACCAAAAAATGAGCCGCTTCTGCCAAGGAGGTAAAGATTTTGTTCCCTGAGTCCAGAAATACTTTAAGTTTTGCCAGAAAGTTTAATTGTGCTCTAATATTGTGTTTCCTCTCTCAACTCTTTAACAATCAGCCTTACTTGTGTTTGCCTACCTTGCAACTCTGCTGAAAGGTCATGGTCGAAATAAATATTTTGACCCTCATATTGTAAGTCCTTGTGTCTCCATGCTTCAGTTATTATATATTCCTTTGACTGGTAATGTAGCATGCATAATATCCAGGATCAAGGTTGCACTTTGGGATCTGCTGGCTTCGGGCCAAGAGTGTGGTGGGCCTTCTTGATATCCAGGGGCAAATCAGAAGGTAATGACAGTTTTTTTTATTAATAGATGGATGATAAAATCTGCCGTGGTAGGTAACCCTTCCTCGGCTCCCTCTTGCACTCCATGGATGCAGAAATTATTCTGCCTCACCCAGTTCTCCGCATCTTCCAGCATGCTGTGTGTTTGGCGGTCCCGCTGTAGTAAGTACAAGAGAACTCTGCTATTGCTATCCTGGGTCTCTGCACACTCTGTGATTTTCTCCTCGTTTTGTTGTACTTTGGCATTTACTGCTTTAAAGTCCATACATAAATTGGCAATGGAAAATTCTATTTTATTAACAGCCTTTAGAATCTTTTGAAGGGCTCTCTACGTGCTGCTTTGTGAATCCTCGCCTATTTCCAGGTCTGGCTCCCATGATGATTCGGACATCGAGTGGGGCCTAGCCGAGGCCGCAACTTCTCCAATCTCGAGCTGCTTCATTGCACATTTCTGCCCAGATTTCTTGTCACCTTTAAAGCGTTGTGGCATCCCAGGCATGGGTATTGTTGGATATGATCGCTGAAGTTGGAATATGGGGCTGGTTTCTGGGAGGATGACTCATGATATCTGGGCTGGTGTGGAATCAAGTGGATCAACCTGCCACCATTACAGCGATGTAACCGGAAGTCCCCCGAAAAAATCTGATTTATGGACACATCTCATTACAGCCTGACCTTGGCATCACTCAATATCAACAGTATTCTCTCCATTAGAAAATGATTACAGTATTAGCATTTTATATATTTTCCGAACTTAAGTGTGACATTGTGTTTTTTCAAGACACTAGACTTAGAAATCTACAGGATGTGCAAGAGGTTAAGAAGGCATGGATATGGGGAGAATCCTGTTGGTCGATCGGAGATGACATATGTAGTGATGTAGGGATTGCCTTTAAGAATATAAATCCTAAAATAATACAAACTGGGTTGTGTGATGTGTTTCATAAAAAAGGCACGAAAAGTCAACATACTTTTTTCAAAGGCCACATATCTACAAGGATTGACTACTGGTTTTTAGCCCCTTCGCTTCCCGTGTAAGAAGCGAGGGTGCTTCCGGTGGCTTCCTCAGACCGTGATCTTTGATTGTACATATTTCAAATTATAGAATGACAACTAAGGGCCGGGGTACTTGGAAACTAAATGTTAGTTTGTTGGAAGACCCACCCCATACAAGAAGGTTTTGAATATTTATTACAAGCTAGACAGTCTGTTTATTTTTTATATGATACTATAACGTAATGGTGGGAGGACACCAAGGTAGACATAAGAGATTATTTTAAAATGATGGGGAGAATAAAGAGGAAATTACAAAAGGATGATTACAATAACATTAGGGAGGAATTTTACAACATTCTATCACAACAGAAAGAGGGTATCCCCATAGACCAACAATATTTAAGCAGCCTGAAAGAAGACATTGCTAACCTACAATATGATCGAGTGAAAGCTTTTGAAAATGAACAGAGGTTTGGGACACATGGGCCATGGGATGTTAGTAATCCCTTTGAAAATTGTGCAGAAAGAAGAAATGCTAAAGTATTTCATTCTTTAAAAACACAAGAAGGAAGGGTTCTGACGAATACGGATATGTACCAGAAATAGAACAACACATTACTACCGGTTTCAATACCTCTAGTACTTCGGAAGCTGACGTAAATGACTGACTGCAGCAAAGCTCCCCACCAACATTAGAATCATATCAAAAATGTGAATTAATAAAACAAATTATGGAACAAGAGTTAGAACTGACTATAAATTCCTTAAATAAAAATAAAACAGCTGGAATTGATGGCTTGCTGAATTAAATTTATGTCAAGATCTTTGCTAAACGTAAAAAACAAATGGTGGCATTGTATAATGAAATATTACATAATGTCACCTTACCCCATAGTATGACTGAAGATTTAATCATCTTTCTATATAAAGATGGAGACAAACAAGAAATATCAAATTGGAGACTAATAACATTACTAAATTGTGACTTTAAAATCTTGACAAAATTATTAAGCAAAAGAATGGCAGATACTTTACATAATATTATACATCCTTCCCAGATGTGTAGCATCCCAGGGAGAAAAATTAGAGATAATTTAATCCTATTAAGAGAGATTTTTGAAAAAGACCAAAGTGAAGAGATATCAGGGTGGGCGTACAGTATCGCTCAATCAAAAGCCTTTGATAGGGTTCCACATCTATATCTGTGGGCAGTGTTATCCAGGTATGGCTTCCCTCTGGGAATTTATTTCATGGATGGAACTGTTTTATAAAGAAGCGACAAGCGCTCCATATATTAATGGGTGGGTGGGGAAACAATGCAAAATTTTAAAAGGAGTGAGACAGGGAAGTCCTTTGAGTTCCATTTTGTATATACTTACAATCGACCCTCTGATACAAAAATTGAATAGGGATGAGAACATCCGGGGGCTATCGGTACATAGTTCAGAAAGGGAAATTAAAACAGCAGTGTATGTTGATGATCTATGTATAACAGTGGCTGATAGAGCCTCAGTTCATAAAGTGATGGAACTTTTACAAAAGTTCACACAAGGTACTGGCTCACAGATAAATGACAAAAAGAGTTTTTGTGTACCAATAGGTAACCCAGGCCAATATAATCCTGTGACTATGAAGACACCCTTGGCATCAGATCATTGTAAAATTTTGGGTCTGTATTTCGGCCCAGGAGACCTAGTCTTATATAATTGGTTAATTATATTGGGGAAAGCTTTAGATAAGGTAAAACAGTGGAATAGGTGGCATCCCTCAAAAGAGTATGTATGAGATCAAAACATATCTAGTAGCTATGTTTCTATATCTCAGTGAGATATCCCCCCCCCCCAAAAAAAAAGCTTGGAAATGACATTGTTGAGTTGCTTTTTCTCAGGGTTATGGGGGAGTAGACTGACCCCCATTGTAAATGTGGGTAGTAAGGAAGTCCAACACAGTGTCAGGATGCCAAATAAAATAAGTATTTATTCATACAACGGTATAAACAAAAAGTGGACTGAGTTCGTAAAAAAAAATAAATAAAATAAACATAAAGAAAAGTTTCAAGGTATACTGTAAGAAGACATCACATAAAGGCATAACTGTTCAATACAGCTTCAAAAAAAAATAAATTCCACCTAGAAATGAGCTAGGGGTCAGATAGGGTCAGCACCCTATTACCAACTAAACTAAATGCTCTCAGATCTGGTCCTTTTATACAGGAGAAGAATCAGGTGATCGATTAAGCTCCGCCCCTTTGTTACATCTAGGGACTCAAAATTATTCAAAACATTTATTTTTCAGTCTAGTATTAAAGAGAACCTTAAATAGTTTGTTACTAGCATCATAGCATATGCAAATAGTATTAATAATAAGGAAAACCCTTTCTAAGAGTGCAGTGAATAAATACTTATTTCCAAGCAAGCAGTCCCCTTCCATCATTTCTGACTATAAACTAGCAGAAGCAATGGCCACCTGGCCCTATAGGTGAGTCAGAAGGAGAGGGAGAGTCCTGGCTGTATGAAACACTAATAAAAGGTAAGGCAACATTTTCTGGTACAGCAGCATTAAAACGTTTTCCACTGAAAGGAATATTGCCTAAAACAAGGAAACCTAGAATACAAAAGCTTGCTAGCATACAAAGGATACTTTTAGCAGTAATTTTACTGTCTGAAAAAAAATACTAAAAACAAAATGGGTTGAAAGAGTCTGAGGAGCCAAACACACTGTCTCCCAGGCTAAGATACTGAACTACTAGCAAGCACCAAGCTGATTATTTACTCAAAACAGGGCTTAAACTGCAGGAAATATTGTTTGCAGGTCCAACATGCAAGTTTAAATTATGCAAACATATTTCCCTATGATAATTATCCCTGCAGCTTACTTTGCTATGCGAGCGTCCTAAACAGCAAGAAAAAACACTCAGCTTGTCTTCTGTAACACTGCAGTTGCTGTTTTCAGCCTATATAAAAATGCATATGTGTTTTTGTTTGAAAACGGGTGTGTCTTAACTAAAAGAGGCTAAATGTTAAAACAAACAAGCCCATTTCTCTATTTTGCAAATTAGCTCCGCGGGAGTGCACAGGAGCTTCCGCACATTCGCGCAGACAATCGTGAGCACCTTCAAGAAAGTGGCATTGCGAACGATCAAGGCAATCAGGGACACAGTGTAAACATGGAAGAGCTAGGACACTAGGAAAGAATAGAGATACTAAGGATGATTACAGGTAGCCTTCCTGATAGTTGGGGAAAATAAAAGAAAAGAGAAACAGGATAGTTAAGAAGTAGACCTCTGTTGCAACAGATTTTTAAAGAAGAAATGCCCTGCTCATTCCAGAATACACAGCCCCTATCACACCCATTAAGAGAGGTATAACATATCTGGCAAAACATAAGGGGGGTGTTCAGGGCTGCAGTAATGGGGGGAAGTGGGGATGTTGTCCAGGGCCCCAAGCTCATGAGGGGCCCTTCTGAGGAGCTGGCATTAACCCTGGCATTTGCTGCTTTGGGAAACAGGCCCATTTCAAGTGACTTGTCCTGGGCCCCAAAATTCATAGCTGCAGCCCTGGGGGTGTCAATGTGATAAACCCAATTCTGTTATTCCATAGTATATTCTTGTATAGTAACATAAAACCTCTTGTAACCTATTCAGAAAGTCTATGGTCACCGTGGGTTATAGACCAAGTGCAACAATGGATTGATAGATGGCCACAAAATGGACCATTAGCTAGACAGAAATCCTTACTTGGACTACCAATATATTTCCAAGCATGTTTTGGGAAAATTAAGTTATGGTTGATAACAAAGCAGCAGGTATTAACCTTAAATAGGAAAACTTTCTACACTATAATGCAGGAAAAATAATTTTATGAACTACCACATTTTAGCAATAAATCACCCATTGAGCAGAAATTTATAGGTCAAATGATGATAAACAAAAGAATCCCAGATCACATGTGGGATGTGCAGTGGCTCTGTACACATTTGAAACTAAATGTAAAAGATAATAGGAAACATAAGGGAAAAGTGGAAAGATATTGCCCTAGGGCCACTTATACAGGAACCCCCGAATCAATGGAGCACCTATATTTTTCATGTCCATATATTCTAAGTTTTGGGGAGCTAGTTAAACAAAAATGGAAAAGTGCCCCTTTTCCTCCATTGGTACAGGAGAACCTACTGTTAGGAATTTTACCAAAGATTTGGGGCTGTTTTACTATATCAAGAATACAAATCTTCTTATTGTGTTTTAAGTACCACGCTTGGATAAGCCATTGTAAAGTGTCTCTACAACAATTAGAACTAACTCAAGAACAGTTATTTACTATAATAATTTATTCAATTAAAGAAATTAGACAAAGGGAGGAAAAACTAGTTTCTCACCAGCAGTATCTGGACTGGTGGAGGTACATTAAGTGGATACCACCATAACTGCATGTAAGATTACATATAATGGGACAGTAAGCAAGAAAATGTATGAAGGTAATACATATTTGATTTCTTTTATGAGTTGTATAATAGTTTTGTGTGAATTAACACTGTTCTTGCATTTATTTGACTTTTGCAGTTAGAATGAAATTCCCCCCACTCATTGGGGTGGGGAAAGGGGAAGGATTGGTAGGAGCAGTCATATTATTACATATTCCTACTATTACTACTCCACTGCAAAGGATGTTTGTAACTGCTTAGCACTGCAAAGGACTTATCTAACTGCTTAGCTAACACTTTGTATAGGTGCGCATCAAAGTATTATACTGTTTAATAATGTTTGTACATCTACCGTCCAACCAGTTATATAACATTGCCTGCTGTACTACTGTCATGTCTGTATTTGTCATCTGACGAGGAGCCTTTGGAAATGAGTCTATAACTCAAAGGATTGTAATTCTGATATTCTAATAAATAAATAAATATCATGGCCAAGATATTCAAAAGAGTTGAGCCATGCGTAATAGGGTTGGAAGTCCGAATGTGTGCCATTCTGCGATATTCAGCAGGAGGCAGTTGCACCCCCGAAATCATGCTGAGCAACAGCGCAATGATAATGAAGGCATGCACAACCGAAGGGGGAGGAACCATGCATAAATGGCGCAGTGTGATATTCAAAGACTTGTGCAATGCGCAACAGTGGAGCCAGCGGAAGTTGCGCCATAGCTGAAATGAGCCAAATTAAAAAGGAGCAAGGAAGAGGCGCAAGAATGCTACAAGGAAGCCACATGTGTCAGAGACAGAGGCACAGACAGGGCAAGTGGCAGGAACAGGGCAGGCCAGAGAAAGGCCACAGTAACAGACATGCACATGGAAGGTGTGGGGAGCCACACAGCTCAGAGGCCAGCACAGGCAGGTGTACCCGGTGCAGGGGACGTAGCAGCCAGGACAGTGGGAGGAATACAGTAACAACTGCCGGGGGGATGAACGCAAGCCAGGGACATGGCCAGTGCCACCTTCCACATTGAGGCCGTAATGAGGGGGGTGAGAAGGCAGGAGGCAGGGGAACATGGCCGTGGAAGGGCCCATCGGTGGTATGCCCCCAACAGGCAGTACCGAGCCCACACCAGCTTTGAGCTGTACACAGATACTGAGATTGTGAGCCGGTACCACCTGAACAGGGCAATACTGAGGCAGCACTGTGAGCTGTGCAGTGATGTGATGCAGGCACCCACAAGACGGAGCCATGCCCTGTCAGTGGAGACCAAGGTAGCAGCCTGCATGTGCTTGCTCACCGCGGGTACCTTCCAGAGACCAACTGAGGACACCACAGGCATAACCCAGTCAGCCACATCACGCCACCTCACCTCACCTCACCCAATTCCTCAGCGCACTGCTGCCACATGCTGAGGAGTACATCCATTTCCCCAGCACAGCAGCAGAGTGCACAGCAAACATAGAGGAGTTCCACAGGGTAGCACGTATGCCTGGCATGCTAGGGGCAATAGACTGCACCCATGTGGCTACACGCACACCACCTGGCCACGAGGGGGCCGCATACATAAATCGCAAGGGCTATGCCAGCATCAACTGCCAGGTGATGCCAGGGGGTGCATCATCAACGTCTGTGCCACGAACCCTGGGGGAGCACACGATTCTTTCATCTGGCACCAGTCGGCACTGTGCCACAGATTCGAGAGTGGGGACATCCCCACTGGCCACCTAGTGGGTGAGTATGCAAACCACATGGACAATCATAGGGCCTGGGGGGGCATGGCCAGAGGTGGCATGGGTAGTGGCCTACATGGCCTGGGGCAGGGCAATGCTGATCACCAAACTAACCTCCACCCTCTACACACAGGTGACAGTGGATACCCACTCCGTCCCTGGCTGCTCACACCTTACCGGCGGCCCACGACCCCATCACAGCAATGCTACAATGAGGCACACGCCACCACACGCAATGTCATTGAGCGGGTGTTTGGGATGCTGAAGGCACGTTTCCGTTGCCTGGACACCTCTGGCGGTGCCCTACAGTACAGCCCCTCAAAGGCCTGTGGGATATTCCTGGCCTGTTGCATCCTGCACAACATGGCCAACGAATGTGGGATAGCCATACAGGTCAAAGAGGGAGACAGCAATGGGGACGCCAGTGATGATGGTGATGGGCAGCCCCCCCCTTGGCCAATGGGACCCCCAACTGCTCCAGCTGGCACAGCTGCACTGGGACACCATCATGGAGGAGCACTTCAGCCAACCCAGGTAAGTCATGGGGCCATGTGCAGCCACCAGTGGCCAAGGCACAACCCACAAACATGCAGGAACCCACACTGGGGGTGCATGCCATCGAGGGAAGTGGCAGGGCACAGAGGCACACACACAGCCAGGGATGGGTGAGGATTAACATGCCATGCCGAAGGACACACACGCACATGCACACACACAACACAACAAACGTGCACAGAGGCCAGAAGGCAGACCGACCCAGAACGCACACTCTAGCAACACACACGTCCACAGGCCACCACGCCCACTGCTTGTCCATGTGCATGTGTCAGATGCTGGGCACCATTGCACTTTGGTGTACAGCGCAATGCAGGCATCATCATGCACACGTAACTGTGGACAGCAGCCAGGAGGGTGTGCAGGTGGACTGTGTGTCTGCATGCAGGGCCGGGTACCCACCTGCGCACTGCCCACTGAAACACACAATGCACACAGGGCAGCACCAGACAGTAGCCGAGCCGGGAGACAGGTCAGTCTCACGACACAGTGCCATGGCCACCACGGATGCATGGGCGGCCCCGCCGAGACCCGCCAGCACTGGCAGGCTGACCACTGGCCTCATGGGGTGGCACCGATGGTCCCCCAGGGGTTCCACTGTGTGAACACGACCATGCCCGCGCAGGGGTCTGCAGCACACTGAACATGCCTGCATCAGTAGTGCTCGGGATGCCCACAGCTGAATTCGGCGTTGACAGGGTGGGAGTCGCACGACGCCGGAAACGGGGGGTGGAGAGTGCACTGTGTGGTGTCCGCGATGCATCGGCACCTGACTGTGTGCCCACTGTGGCCATGACAGCAATGAATGCCTGTGCATGCCTGTCAATGGCAGTGGTCATATCCTCCCACAAACGGTCCATCCTTGCCAGGATCCATTCGGTGTCCCTGCTACGACGCTCCTCTGCCTGCTCCAGAGCCACACACAGTGCTTCCACGGACGTCACAAGCCACATCTGCTGCTGGGCCAATGCTCGCAGTAGGCGGGTGTGCTCGTCCAAAAGGTCATCAGTCTCCTCAGCATCCTGTCCCTCAGGGTGTGCACGGCCCCTATGAGCAGCACCCCTTGAGGGTGGGCGCTGCACACCAGGACCAGGTCTGGGCATGTCCACAGGCAGTGCACAGATGCCACTGCTGAACCCTGTACCCCCAGGCCCCGTGGGTGACTGCTGATGCTGCCCCTCCAGCTGCCGCACACTAGGGTTCAGTGGTGCCGCCACAGTGGCCGTAACAGTCCCACTGTCCTGAATGACACCAGTGCTGCCCCACTGGTGCCGACAGGCACAGCCTGGGACTGTGCAACATGCAGGCCCCACGGCAGCACCAGCCACAGCCATGGGCCGCAGTTGCCCTGCTGTGTGTCCATTCCTGTGGCACACACACGTGTCACTGCTCATGATTGTACCATCACTGGTGCCGGACTCTGCCCCGGCCATAAAGCCACAGTGTGCTGGCATTCATGGATGCCAGCACGCTGGGACACAGGCAGGCTTCCCACACCTGTCTCAATGACATCAGTGTGGACAGCCAGGGCGCCCACTGTCGTACAGATCCACACATACCTGTGGGTGGAGGTCCCACCTCTGACTCCGTCCAACTGTCCCGTGGATAGGCCTGCAGCTGACCCGTAGATGCTCGGGATCTGTGAGGAAAGCAAAGTCACGCTTACTGCATGTGGACCTACCTGGCCCCCTGGGACAGACCATGACTTACCATGCAGAGATGGGCCACCACCCATCTGGGAGCCACCGCCGAACTCCCTCTATGGCACTTTGCATGCTTGCAACAAGCCTGTCCTCCGCTCGGGTGAGCTGTACCACCTCTGGCTGTCCCCCACCTGTTGCAGCACATGCCGCCCTGATGGCAGCCACCTTCTCCTTTACCCTCCTCCTGTCTGTACCCATCTTCTTCTTACACTGCTGCACGGAGCGCTGGTGGCTGCCATGCAGGTTCACGGCACATGCCACCTCCTCCCATGCAGCAGCATGGGCTTGAGTGGTGCCCCGCCATCCACTGAGCAGTGGCTCCTGATCCAGGTAGGCCTCGAAAACGGCCTCGGTTTCGGCCTTGGTAAAATTCAGCCTCCTCCTCCTCCCACCACTGTTGTCCTCCTCTCAAGAACGTTGCTCGGTCATTATGTAGCCTGTAAGAATGGCAGTTGTTACCTGTGACTGTGCAGTCCCATGCATGTCCCTGAATCCACAGTCCACACTCCCACACAGCATGCATCTCATCAATAAACTGCAGTAACCGACTATGGCCACTGCAGCACATTGTCGCACCTTTATAGCGCAATCCATGCAAATGAGATGAGGAGCAACTTTAATTAGATGCAAATTGCAGTGCTGCACCATTGAATGGCTGATCGGATGATTTGCATATGATGGCTGAATATCACGCTGTTGCGCTTTGTGCAATTGTGTTGAACATGCTGAGCCGATGGCGCAGCTCTGCGGCATGCGTAGTACACCTCACTGCGCATGCCCAGGTTGCTGATGCAGGTGTCTGCCATGCTGATGACTGCTGTGCGCGGTAGGCAATGCAGGGCACGGCCACCATTGTGCCAGTGGCGCTATAGTGAAGGTCACTACATGGCGCAGTGGCAATGGGCCTTCATAGGTGCAATAGCACAACTGCCCGATAGTCCACTGTGGCACTGGCACACAGGCAGCCAGTCACGCTACACGCATTGTCGTCTGATGGCGCTGTGTGTGGCCTTGCGCCAGGGACCCTTGACCCTGTGCCCGACCTTTGCCCCCTTGGCGCCATATGTCAGGCATAGGTGCACCTCTATTGCGCTGTTCGGTAACAGCGTGATAGGGAATGGCAGTGCTGTACCGCGCAGCATCTGCACGTGGGGTACCATGCTGCAGAGTGCCATATTGCCTACTATAGCAAACGCAATGGCGTGGAGAAGGGCTGCTCCCTGGTCTACCATTGAATTGGCTAATCTGGTGGCCACAGTTGAGCCACACCATGGGCCTCTCTTTGGGGAGGCCCCCCTTGACAGGGCAAGGTCCCAGGTGTGGCAAGAGGTGGCCACAGCCCTCAAGGCGGTAACAGGCAGGGGCAGGACCGCGGAGCAGTGCAGGCACCAATATGGTGACCTGCAGAGAAGGGAGCCGGAGCTACTATCCAGACTGCGGTCACGTGCCAGGAGGGGCACGGTACCACGTCCAGGTAGGGGTTCTGTCAACACACTGTTATCGTCCATATGAGTCACATTGTTGTTTGTGTCCAGCACATGGGGAGGGACCATATGGGGTTGGCTGTGGCGGTGTTCACAGGATGTGGGGTGGGTGGGTCTGGCTGGTGGGGGGCACACTCCTTGGGGCAGGGGGACTTGCTTCGGGACTGCACTGATGTTCTTCTCTTCTTTTTGTCCCCACAGACCCAGACGAAGTACGCCGTGTGCGTGCGGAGTGGAGGGTGGTGGAAGCCACAGCCAGGTGGGCCGAGGGTCAACAACGGCCACCTGACCAGCCCGATGAGGGTGAGTGACAGACATCCATGATTAATATTACATGCTGTGTGACAAGGTGGGCAGCGGGGCATGGCCACCATTCATTGACATCACTGCCATGCACACCACTGGTTACAGTCAACACTGTCCAGTGGCAATGCATGTCTGGGTGTGCATCACTGGTGGTGAATGCGTGCACCAGGTGCATGGCTGTGCCACTGCCTTTGCACCACATAGCCATGTCACTGGACGGCCACGGTGGTGCTGTGCGTGACTTGGCTGGTGGGTGTGTGCAGCATTCCGCATGGCTGTATGCGCCTGGGTGGGCAGGTCCTGTGGACGTGATCACTGCGGCTGGTCACACACCATCACAGTGGTATGTCCCATGGCCGTATGCCATGCACAGTGGGTGGGCTGTATGGGGTTGTGCATTCACACCTGTTGACTGTGCTCCCTTGTCCTAGGTGCGAGACATCTGAGGGAAATCAGGGACACCCTGCGGGAACTCCTCACCCTGGCACGGGAGACGGTGACGATCCTTAGACGGATTGATGAATCAGGGGTCCTTCAGAGGCACAGAGTGAGGGGGAGCCAGAGACTGGACCAGTGTGGGAGACAATAGTCTCTTGATCCCTGACCTCCCATCCCCCCTGGACCCATCCTCACACCCCTCCTATCCCATCCCATTTGTCCACCCCTTCCCCCTGCCCACCCCCACCTTTTGTGTGTCCCCCCAAAACACTGTATATAGTTGTTGTTCATGTAAATAGTTGATTCATTTATTTTTATAATACATTTGACTTTTCTATGAATACCGTGGTGGTCTCTGATTTGCAGCGGGCTATAGGTGCTCAGCTGCAGTGGTGTGCATGGCATCAGAGGTGGTGCAGTCATGAGTATGTGTGTGTGTCCGTGTGGAGGTGTCTATGGTGTGGGAGTAGATATCAGTCAGTGTCTGTGTTGTGTGTGTGTTCTTCCCCGTGCACTGGATGACTGTGTGCAGTGGTCCATGGCGCGTGCTCTGTGTCCATGGTGCACCCATCGGCCTGTCCATGGCCTGTGCAGCCGACACACATGCCTGTCTGTGACCTGCATGATCTGCTGGCATGTCAGTGGTGGCATTCCTGCAGGGGACACTGTACCCATCGCTTTGCTGGGTTGCCCATGTCACTGGTGTGGTGCATGCCTGGCTCAGGTGGCACTGTGGGCAACACGGTCATTGTCCCACCTCCATGCTGTGGCTTGTGTGTGTTGCAGGGTTGTGCCCACTGTCTGTGGCTTGTGCTCCGGGTGACACATGGTGGGGTATTGGTCCATGGTGCCTGAGCGGGGTGGTTGGCACTCCAGTGCCATGGTGGACTGCAGGTTGTGTGTACACGGCTTACATGGGCCCACAATGGGGTCTTGGTTGCCCCACCACTGCGTCCCTGTGTTGTTGTGCCCTTGGGTATGGGTGGGTGTTTGTCCAGACCCTGTGTGGCATCTGGTGTGGTGCATGCTTCCACGCACCACTGTGGGTGTCTGTGCTGGCTGTTGTGGCCAGTGGTGGGCGAGGGTGTATTACTGGAATACTGTGCGGAGCGCTGTACCACTGGGGGAGGTGTCCACCACATGACCGTCCAATATGGGGTCACTCTTGTGCAAACGCATGGTTGGTCTCTCGGCAGGCCCTTGGGGGACTGTGAGTGGTGACACTTTGTCTGCCATTGTTGCATTGCCGTGTGCTGCAACCTGCTGATGGGTGTTCATGGTAGGGCTGGCTTGCATGGTTCTGTGGTGCACAGGGTTGCATTGACACTGTGGGGGTGGTGGCATGTATGGGGATTCCTGTAGTGGTGGTCACTGTTCATGGGGAGGTGTCCGGGGGTCACAGTGCAGGGTGTGCTGTGCACTGGGGGGGATGGTGTGGCACAGGGTGGTCCGCCCTCCTTGTGTGCCAGTCACAGCTTGCCGGTAGGTGTAATGGGGCACCATGGCCAGGCTGTGGGTTGGTTGCTTGTCTCCATGGACCAGTGGTTATTCCAGCCCTCCCCTAGTTGTGCAGTGCTTGGGGTGTGGGGGGGCAATGTCTGTTCTGCTGTGTGTTCCTGTGCCCATCTGTGGCATGGGTGGTGGGCCCCTACCTCTCTGATTGTGCAGTTACATTGCTCTGTAGCTGGGGGGCTCCCTGCTTGCGTGTGGCTCTGGACTGCTCAGCTGAACATCCCTTGTTGCGCTATAAGCGTATCCACATCTCTTTCAACTTCCCTAGTTGTGCTATAGGCGCGGTTGTGCGATATTCAGACGTTGGCTTTTGGCACAATTTGGCCTGCTCCTTTTTTGAATATCGCATCTGTTGTGCATGGGCGCAATAGACTTGCACTTGCTCCTGCTATTGCGCACTTTTTGGGTGCAGTTTGAATATCTGGGCCTACATATTCAGGTTTTAGTACAAGGGTTTTTCTTTAGTCTTTGCATGATTTCTTAATATGCCTTATTATCTGTACAAAAAGGGATGTATGCATTAATACTTGTTTTACTTTTTGATTTTTATTATTTCTGTACATATGTTATGATTTTTATAGTTTGAATAAAAATTCCCCTACTGCCTGTAGGGGGCTTGACTTCCTGTGAGCAGAGTGGAGGAGCCCAGTTCTGCTGGGGAGCTGGTGGAGATAGATGCGGAGGAGGCTGGGGGGCAGGTCTCAACCCCGGCCTTGACTGCTGCTGAGACTGAAACATTTTTTGATGCTAAGGATCTTACTGAAGAAAAAGAAAAGGGAAACGAAGAACTCAGTTGAATGTCATCAGGTATTTCAGATGCTAATGAAAAGGATGCTTTCTTGCTTAAAACAGCTGAAGAACTGGATCACATAATGCTGGAGGAAGAAGAAACGTTTCCGAATAGAAATGTACAGCTGCGTGAAGCAATGCACAGGATTAAAGAATAAAAGAAATGTACAGGGCCAGGGATGGGCCTCTTTGACAGCCCAGCCAGGTGTAGAAGTTTGCCGTTGACAACAGTGGACACACCCGCTTCTTCTAAACAACAGCAGCAGGTAACAAATAATGCAATAGTGTACCAAACTTCCTTTTCTTCACAAAGTAATGCTATGGCATTTACATTTTTGGGAGCCAGACAAGAGAAGCTAGATAGAATGGGGAATGAGTGGCCGCTCATTAGACAGCAGGGGATTGTGTTTTCATCAGAAATCTGGCCCCCAAAAAACAGGTGTACTGGCTTCAGTGACTGCCCCCATTTTACAGTCAGATGATAAAAAGGGACAGCTATTGACCCAATAGCAGTTGGTTCAAACTCATGTTACAGCAGCCGTTTCTGGTATAACAGAAACAAAAGGAAACAATGTATTAGTACCTGTTGAGTCATCTAGGCCACGGCTGGACGTTTAACCCCAAGGAGCAGCTTCTGTGCAAACGGCACACACTGCAATGGGGAATATGTCGGGAATGACACATACAGGGCGACTTACCTCTGGCCTGGGACCCCTCACTGCAATTAGCGATGCCAGGACTAGTAGAACTACTGCCAAGATATCGTGCAGGAGAAAGATACTGAAATATTGGAATCTGAGCTTTTGGAAAAAAAAGAAGGCTCTGCTGAAAATACTGTCTGAGGATGATTCAAGTCATAAAAGAAAAAAAGAGGAATTAAGGAGAAAAAGAGATACCGTGATGCTATGCAATAGAAATATCCCCTCAAAAAATACTGTACAACCAAGTCATAGAAACATAGGCTTTGATGGCAGATAAGGACCGCTTGGCCCATCTAGTCTGCCCATTTCCCTACCTACAGGATAGGCCACAGATCCTAGTTAACTGACAGCCTATTTCTTCCTACCCCCCACAGTAATTGCCTTATGTCTGTCCCATGCATTCTTGAATTCTCCCACAGTTTTAGACCCCACAACCTCCTCAGGAAGGAGGTTCCATGTGTTCACCACCCTCTCTGTGAAATAATACTTCCTCACATTGCCCCTGAACCGCCCTCCTTCTATCTTTAAATTGTGTCCCCTTGTTCTTGCACGTCTCTTTTTCTGAAAGATGCTACCCTCTTGGACTTTGTTGATTCCACTGAGGTACTTTAAAGTTTCTATCATGTCCCCCCCCCTCCTTTCCTCAAGGGTACAACCAAGTCTGATTGATAGTGCTGCTACTTCAAGTGCTGAGGCACAGCAGGGCCCAATGTTTCAGGATTCCAGCTCCGGAGCTGCTGCCATTCAGCCTGCCTTCAGGCTACCTATGGATTCTGTTGCTGCAAAACCCTGGTCGGACTTTGTGCTGAAAGGGGCAGCGTGGACTCAGACCAGAGATGGTCGTTGGATCCCAGACCCCTCCTGAGACCCCAAGTTGTTATCACAATTTTCAACCTCCCCAGAATGGCATCCCCCGATGAGGGCAGGTGCAATAATATCCACCCAACATATGGATGATGCCTCTTCTATAGTTACGGAAGAAGCAATGCCTCCATCTACTACTAGTAACAATATGACAGATATGTCACATCCTTTTTATAATAAAAAGTGTACTGATGGAAAACAGTTACAAGGTACCGTGGGTATGCTGTCTATCCCAGGACAAACAAGAGAGACCATACAGGGCAATGCTAACAATCCCCCACAAGAAAGGCATCTGTCCCCAGGACAACTCAGGGTGTGCCAGAAACATCAGAGGCTCAAGGGCCTGATACCTTGGGTCATGCTCCTTAGTCAGACCCCCCCCCTAAGGCCATTATTATCAGAGTTATTTAAAATTAATAAGACTGAACCCTTATCCAGACGGCATGCGATTCGCCTCAAATATAAGGGAGGACTTGACCCTCGCCCAGACAGACAATATGTAGGGAAAGTTTTAATTAAAGACTCGTCTTTGCATTTATTCAGATCTTGGGCAAGGACATGCTTGACATTAGTTTTCGCTCTGCCCACCTTATTGAAGCATTCTAGTCCAAATACAACCAATTGAAGTTTCCCCCTCTCTGGATGCCTTTTGTGGCAATTCTGCAAACAAAACCATTAGTCAAGGTGGTTACCATAATGTTCAGGAATGAGAGTGTTTCCATGGGAGACATTTATCATTGGCTCCAAAAAAAATGTGAGGTCCTTAGTACCCCTGAGGCCATATTGGATGGAGAACAGTTCTGGACTGAGGGGGTAGAGATTCAAAGTCAAATTGCACCAAACTGATGAAGGTATAGTTCACATTCCAAATTGCTTTTTTTCTTGGAAGGGACAGGGGTGGTCTGCTTCTATGCTGCCCAGCCAAAGGCGTGTTACTGCTGTGGATCGAGAACCCATCTTTCAAGTGTCTGTGATAAGCTCCAATGCAGTTTATGTAATGAGGTTGGGCACATAAGGTCACAATGCAATAACCACATCAGATGCAACTTAAGTGAAGAGTTTGGCCACCTCCACCAACATTGCCCTTGGGCCTCATCTAACAAAAACCAGAACTTGGACCCAGAAGACTTAATAAACAAAGCTCAAGCAGATGTGTCCTCAAATTTCAAATCCCCCCCCCACCTTAATTCTACAACTCCTAAAGATGCAAGACTGACAGAACTGGAACCCATGACAGACCCTGCAGGACCCAAGGTGGATCAACCTACAGAATTAGTGGACATATCTGGCTTGTCAAGTTTATTACAGCCTGTGTGTTATACTGACCTCAAGGATCAGAAATTATTGGTTGATCTCTCTGAGCCTGCACCTCCACAGTAGGACATTATGCCACCGCCTAACAGAAGGTCTACCAGACAGCTGAAAAAGGAAGAGGGCCCTTTGCCCCTTGCTACCGAAAATCAGTATGAAGTTCTTACACCCTCTGCATGGGGGGATTCAGAAATGGATGAAGATGTACCAGACTCTATGGATCTAGACATTTCATCATCTCAACCCCCTGAAAAACAATACCTCAGGAAGAAGAAAAGGAGAAAAATGAAATAAGACGGCCTATTGATTAGAAATGCTGAACATTAAAGTAGCTTCTCTAAACTGTCATAGTTTAGTAAATAATATCGAAAGGCATGCTGCTTTCCAACTGTTTTATGATATGAATCTAGATATTGTTTTAGTTCAGGAACCGTGGATGGGTTCAGTTGCTCAACTAACATCCTTTAAAACTGAATGGCCCTGGGGACCCATGCATTGGTCCTTTGGTGCTGATAGGGCCGATGGCCTTGGGGTTCTGTTTTTAGGGAACAGATTTTCCCTATTTCATCTTATGGACCTTCTTCCAGGGAGGGCCTTGGTCCTTGATGGGAATTGGGATAGAGAGCCATGTAGACTGGCTAATGTCTGTGGCCCACAGTCCAAAGCTGATAGGGTTGTATTATGTCAAAGAATTTCACCCTATCTAGCCACCTCAAGGCCTATTATAATGGGGGTGGGGGGGATTTCAGTTGTAGTCCGAAAATCCCTAGAGGATAAGCTATCCTTTCCAAAATATACTGTGACTCTTTGGCCTTTAAGAATTGTATCTCTATAACAGAATTAACCAACTGCAATGATTTAATTACAAGTAAGCAAACCTTCTCCTATAAAAGAGCACAGTACACCACTACTGTTGATTACATTCTTATCTCTAAACATTTAAGGGCAATCTCAATGGATGTAGTTCCAGTGGAATTTTTAGACCACTCAATGGTTGTCTCATCCCTAGGACAAGATCTGAGACACCCAACTCGAACATTGAGATGGAAATGTAACACCCAAGTACTGACAGATGCAGTGTTACAGTCTGAAATTAGACAGACTCTAGTGGCCCGGGCTTCTGTCATTGAACTTTATGATGACTTAGGAGATTGGTGGTTTGACACAAAATTCGATTTTCAGAAGTGTTTTCAACATTATGGAAAAACCTGTTCGAGGAAACAATGTTTTCAATATTTAAAATTACGAAACCAATTACAACACCTTTTGTCATTAACGCCCACGGTAGGTAATAATTTAGCATCACAAACTGATCATGTGGGGGGTGTGAGCACGGCGCGATCAGGGATGGTACCTTGATTGAACAGCTTCTGTTCTCCCATGATAATTTGCTTCAAATTCAGATTTTTTAAATTAAATTCACCGCCTGTTTTACATATAGTTTGTTTAAGTAAAGGTACCGAATTAAATCGAGTGACTTACAAGTGTTCCGGTTCATTTTCATGCTAATTTCTGACATTAGTTAATTACACTGTCAAGTCACGCTTTGAAGTCGGCCGTCAGGAGGTGTTCAATGATGGAGGGCAAATCCACTATAATGCCAAGCTGCACAAACCACCAGGAACTGGGAGGTAAATCCGATATGGACACTGTGAAAGATTTATTTGCCAACATCAGTATTGACATCAGAGATATGAAAAAAAGCATGGGGTCTTTAAATAAGGACATCATTAAAAACACAAATAGTATTACGGAATCGGAGAACAAAATCGATATTCTCCATGACACTGTTGCCTTCTTAGAAGACAAACTGGAACGGCAGGCAGAACAAATCCATTTCTTATTAAACAAAGTGGACGATTTAGAGAACAGGGGTAGGAGAAATAATATTCATATTGTGGGTGTTCCAGAAGGGTTGGAGGGAAAGGCGATGATACTATTTCTCCAGCAAATGATACCAGAGATGCTGAATTACGAGTGATCATGGCCACTTGAAATTGAAAGAGCCCACAGGTCCCTTGTGCCCAAAAACCAATCAAATGGCAGACCAAGAGTTATCATTGCCTATTTTTTAAGATTTTCTGTAAAGGAAGAAATTCTTAGGGTGGCTAGAGAGATTAAACAGCTGTACTGGCAGGGTGAGCGCATTTTCATGTTTCAATATTTTTCATCAGCCGTAGTGGAAAATAGAAAATATTTTTTTGAGGTTCAGAAACAGCTTCAGAAACTTGGCTGGTTATATTTTTTCAAATACCCTGCTGGTCTAAAGGTTGCAGTGCCGGGTAACAGTGCCAAGTTATGTGATTCGCCTGACCAAGTTTGGACTTTGATCAACAGCCCTATCGCTAGGCCATCACATCCAACCATCAACCAGAGTTCAATTCCCCTGACTCACACACAGGAGGCTCGAGATAACAGCACATGCTCCTCTGGGCCTCCTCCTGCTTCCTCACCATGAGGCAAACCCCACCTTGCAAACCAACAAACTACCACCACAAAACCTGCAACAGTTAAGATTTGCACCCCTCTTCACTACTCATCGGTTCTGAAAAGTAATAAGCATTCCCTGAAATCTGCAGGTATTGCTGGTCTGCTCAGGAAAAACAAGCCACTGAACAAAGTATTCTGCTCATACAACGCAAATCATTTCAGTTTCTTCTCGACTACAGCTGCAAAAAAAGAAAACCTATACTCCCGGTCTAGGGATCACATGGATTTAACTAATCTCTTACCACAAAGTTGCCACACAGTTGTGAAATCAGCAGGTCCTGCAGGGAAAAATTCTAGCCTGGTTCAGTCAGTCAAGATGAGTCCTGTGGATGACTACCTGCCATACAAGGTTTCTCTAAAAAAAAAAAAGTTACTGCGCATGTCTATCACCTCCTGGTATTATGTGAATAGGATCATAGGTCAAGATTGTTCTACTGCCTGCTTTTCTTCTATGCCAAGTCTGTTCTCAATTTTAAATGTATATTTACCATCTACTCACTTGGTTACGTTATTGCTTTCACCTCATATTGCAGGAACATCTAGACGCACACGCTAGGTTGCAGAGTTCGATCCTGGGTCCCCACCACGGTGTGGTAAACTGACTTTGTGTCATTACTATTCAAGGCAACCAGTGAACATTCTACCTGTTTTTAATGCTAGGTTACTATTTAAGCACCTTTCCGTTGCAAAGCTGTGTTCTTGTAGTTGCAGTTAATGTTTTTTTTTTGTCTTGTTTTAAATTTGGTACTATATTGCATAATATTAATGCATAAGTATAGGGTGCATCATATTGTCATCTCATTACTACTTATTCGTCAGTTATATCTTTTGACTTCCAACCCACTCTCTTGTTGTAATACTCAGTGTTTGGTCTGCAAATGTGTCAATTTAATGTTTACATTAATGTGACTATATATTGGTGACAGGATCCCTAACAATGTTTGGATTTCGTCAGCTTATATATGTTATCACTTTTTTTTCTTCTCTTTCTTTCTCTCTCCTCTCTCTCTTCCCAATTTATTTCTCCATCTCTTCTTCTCTATTAATGATGCAAACCCTTTGGGTGGAGTGTATAAGCTTAGTGTGTTAGAGTTCATATGGCAAACATTGTTTGGGTCAGGGTTCAGGAATGGTGGTGGTGGCAGAATGCTCCGTATTCTACCTTATTCATCTACCTTTCTGTTTAAATGATCCATGAGATGTGACTTGGCTGTTATGAGGGTCTTTGTGGCTCTACAGCAAGAAACATGATATATTTACACAACTCTGAATTTGATAAATTGGATCCTAGCATGGCAGACTGCCATAACAAGTATAGTCTTGGGGCAATCAACAAATCACTAAAAAGTATTAGTTAATTCGACAGCCCTGTGGGTCAGGTTGCCATATTAAGCAAAGTTGTGGGGCTTCAAATGATATAAGATAAATAAATATAATCCAATGTCATTTGTTGGCCTCACAGGGCAGAGTGTCCAATCAGAGCAGGCTCAAGGCAGCACATTAAAGTATAGGTGCTATGCTCCTTCAGGAACCATTTTCTAAACTTGCTTTATAATGTTTGGTACACTTTAAGCTGATCAACTCCAGTTCCTATTTGGAAGTTTGTTTCACTATTGATACATTTGGTGGATCAATTTACTGTAATAGGCATAACAATATTAGTGGCTTTGTTGTTACTGGTAATGCCATTTCATATTATATAACTCTCTCTCTCTCTCTATGTTCTTAAAACAGGGGGTTTATTATTACTATCAACCATGACTGTATTTATTACGTTTGGGTGCAGCAGAAGCTTTCTTTTTATTTTCTGCTAGATACCAACAGTGTGGTACCTTTAGTGTGGCACATATTAGTGCACTGTGTTCGTTAGCTTAATAGATATTGTCTGTATAGCTGCCAATAACTTAACAGTTCTATTCTCATACACATTGTTTATATTGATAAAAAAGCTCATAGTGTTATTTTTTTTAGGTTTTATTAATAATTAATGCGCATACATCATTTAGCTCACAAAACGTTTAAGTTTACTTAACTCATTACACATCTACTAGCTATCACCTTCACTGTCGAGGATGTCTTCAGATAACTAGATTACTAAAATTGTATCTTGGAATATTCAAGGGTGTAACAATCCAATGAAAAGGTCAAAGGTTCTGTCATACCTCAATTCTTTAAATGCTGATATAGCTTTTCTTCAGGAGACACATTTAACCTCTGAAGAAACAGCTGAGCTGAAAAAGTCATGGGTGGGTTTAACTCATGTTGGCTCATTCAATTCGAAGAGCAGAGGGGTATGTATTCTTTTTTACAAAAAACGAAATGTTTTTGTTGAATCCAGTATCACAGATACAAATGGTAGATTTATTATTGTTAACATCAGATTAGAGAACAAACAAATCTCATTAGTTAATATTTATGCGCCGAATAGCAATCCCTCTGAGTTTTTTGCTGACATGGCAGATAAAATTAGCAATGGAGCCCATAGTGATATAATTCTTGTAGGGGACATGAATACTGTCGACGATGTACATATGCCAATCCTAGTGACCATTCAGGGTCCTCTAAAAATCTAGTCAATTTCTGCAAAGAATTTGGGCTTGTCGATGTTTGTAGGGTAATGCACCCGAATGGCAGAGACTACACCTTTTGTTCAAATAGGCATGGCTTGTATAGCAGGTTAGGTTATATTTTTCTTTCCAAATCACTTTTACCGGGCCTTTCTTCTAGCCAAATTGGCAACATAATAATATCAGATCATGGTCCAGTATCCATGGAGGTTTCATTTGGACACACCTTGCCCTCTGAAAGACATTGGAAATTTAACTGCAGCCTGTTGAGGTATGATGATTTCCTAGGTTGGCTAACAGAAGAAATCAAAACTTTCTTTTCAATAAACGACAACAATGAGGTTACTGTATCAATCTTGTGGGAATCATTTAAAGCTTATATAAGAGGCCATTTAATTGCATTTTCATCACCAAAAAAAAGACTTAGGGAGGCTGATCTCAAAAACTTAGAACAGGTTCTGAAAGCAAAAGAAGACTTATTTCAGTCCACCAGTGTAAATAACTCTACCTTATACAGAGATATAGTTAACCTCAAATATGAAACAAACAAAATACTTAATCAAAAGGCAGAGTTCGCATTATTTTGCTTGAAACAAACATATTGGGAGGCAGGTGAGGCACAAGGCAAACTTTTGGCATACAAACTTAAGAAATTAGCAGAAGTCACCAAGATCGCCTCCATTAAAGACAAACAGATTCGTCAAGTATTCAACACCAAACAAATTGTGAAGGAGTTCAGTAAATATTATTCATCTTTATATAAGTCAGATGGTCAAACCAGTAGTGATGATTTGGACTCATTCTTGAAGGGCCTAAATGTTCCCACTCTCCCTATTAAAGACAAGGAAGCTCTTAATAAACCCATATCACAGGGGGAGATCTTGAAGGCCATTCATGATTTGCCAGCTGCCAAGGCTTCTGGGTCTGATGGCCTCTCTGGGAAATTTTTTAAAGCTACTAACCAACAGCTTGCACCTTTCCTTTTAAGAGTTTTCAGTAATGCAGCCAATACAGGCTCTCTACCTTTAACTATGCAAGAGGCTACTATAATTGTTTTACCAAAAAAAGACAAAGATCTTTCACAATGTGAAAATTACAGACCCATCTCACTCATTAATGTAGACTGTAAAATTTTAGCGAAAATTATGGCCAATAGGTTAAACACATGCATTCAGAAACTGATTCATCCGGATCAAGTTGGCTTTGTGCCTGGGCGGTGTAGTTCAGATTTATTGCGCAAAATTATACATATTCTACACACAGCCAAATCCAATACTTTTCAACCAGTCCTATTATCCTTGGGTGCCAACAAGGCATTTGACAGAACAGAATGGAGTTATCTGATTCAAATCCTGGGCAGACACAACGTGGGTAGTTATTTCAGTAACTGGTTGCAAATCTTATATTTTGAGGTATATGCCAAAGTGAAAATAAATGGGTTTTCTTCTGAAAGGTTTTTAAATATTTACAGTAGAGGCACAAGATAAGGCTGCCTACTATCTCCCCTCCTTTTTTTATTAGCTCTGGAACCTCTCCCCATCAGTCTGAGAACCTCTACTAAGATAAATGGGATTAAAATTGGTAAAGAACAAAAAACATCAGCCTACGCAGATGATAGTCTACTATCCATAACAAACCCCCAAATTTCAATACCTAATATACTAACAACAATACAACATTTTTCTCAAATCTCTGGGTTCAAAGTTAATTTTGAAAAGTCAGATGCTCTTTTCTTAGTCAAGGGGATAGATAAGACTGCCTTTATTAAAAACAATATAAAGATTGCTACGGAGGGGATAATGTTTTTAGGTATTAAAATAACATCGAATATCTCTCAAATTATATCCATGAACTTTTCTACCCTTTTTGAAAAAATAGAATTGGATTTTGCTAGATGGAATAAGATGATTTTGTCTTTTTGGGGTAAAATTCAGGCATTTAACATGATGATTACCCCTCATATCTATTACCTACTACATCATCTGCCCATTCATATTCCAGCACTTTTTTTTGATAAGATTTATAATTTATATAGAAAATTTCTATGGGGTAATAAAACTATGAGAATTTCTTTGGCCAAATTACAACAATCAAGAGAGAAAGGCGGGTTCGGTCTTCCCAATTTTAAACTTAAGCATGACGCCTTTATTGCAGGTCAGTGTGTTAGATCCTTGTGGCTAACTAAGGACCAGAACACACCAGCATGGGTTCAAGTGGAACAATCTTTGCTGAAAGGGAATCATCCCAGAACTATTCTGTTTGCAGATTCAGTTAGAACATTTAATTCAAACCCAGTTCTTAGCCAAGTAAATAAATCCTGGAAATCAACTGCCACTGCTTTAGACTGGGACCCTAATTCCTCACCACATTGCCCACTTTGGGGCAATCAGTTACTAAAAATCAGTAATAAATGTATAAAACGGCCATTATGGGAATCAAAGGGCATTGTTTTTCTTGATGATCTTATAGACCTGTCCACAGCTACTTTATTATCCTTTTCACAGCTATACCTTAAATATAGTCTGCCCAGAACTGAATTTCATAACTTCCTTCAATTAAGAAATGTCCTCAGGACTCAAATCAATAACGAAGTCTCATTCCCCCCTTTCATATTCTGGATAAACTTTGTACAACTAACAACGGTTACAAATCTTTATACAAAATGATTTTAGACTCTAAATCAGACCCGGTTGCAGTATTGTGCAACACATGGGAACAAGAACTACAGATTCAGTTACGTATGCAGGAATGGGAAGAAATTTGGAACATGACCCTAAAAGCATGCAGAGAAGCGAAGGGTAGACTTATTCAATATAAAACAGTACATAGATGGCACTACACTCTTTGTAAACTAGTCAAATTAGGCCTGTCAACGGATGAAACATGTTGGAGATGTTTAAGAGGCAAAGGTACATTATCACACATGCTTTGGTCCTGTCCAGTGTTACTGTTCTTTTGGAACAGCATACTGTCGATCTGTGAAAAGACAACAAAACATGAAGTTTTATGCACAGCTAAGTTTGAGATTCTGGGGATTTGCTCAGAACTCTCACAACATCCTTACCAACAAAAGTTATGGTTGCATGCAGCATTCATTACAGCAAAAAATATCATTCTGAGACACCAACAGTGAAGGAATGGCTACAAGATCTTTATAGTAGAGCTAGCTATGAAAGGGTAGCCTACACAAATATGAACAGATTAGATAAGTTCTTACCCATTTGGGAACCATTCTTAAGCAATTTAAATCTTCAAGTTATATTATCTGTTTTATTGTTAATAAGCATAGGGTTTGTAACATTCCAAATACTGTTTACTTTTTTCCTGGCTTATATTAGATTAGCAGTAGTATTTAATAGTATTTAGTTTATGTACATTTCAGCTAGGTTCGTTAGAACTAGATTCAGGTTTCATAGTTTAGTAATACTGTATGTTCTCATTTATTAGAATTAAGTGCTATAGTGTTACTGGTTTAAAATGCTTTGTACTGTATACATCTTTATATGTACTGTTTCATTGATCTGTTATGTATTTTATTCTTAATTAGAAAACTCAATAAAATTATGAATTACCAAAAAAAAAAATGATCATGTGAAGGCTGCGTGCCATAAGAGCAGAACTTTCATACGGAACCCAAAAAAAAACCTTTCTCAGACCTTTGTTCAGCATGTAAAATTCACAGGTAGGTAGCATACTATTCCTCTCTGAAGAATAGGGAAAGTATTGTGGTTACATCCCATGATGCACTGACCAATATAGTAATGGAGAATTTATCACCTCCTGTTGAACAGAGCGACCTCTGGGAGCAAGATATTTCAGACTATTTGTCTGAACTGTCTCCACACCCCTTGACCCAGACAGAGTTCCTTTCTCTAACAAAACCAATTTCACCCTTGGAAATCACTGAGGTAATCTAGTCAAGGAAGGCAGGTGCAGCTCCAGGGATTGATGGCCTACCTTTTGAATTCTATAAGACCTTTTTACCAGAAATAGTCCTGTTCCTGCAGCGGTTGGATTTCTGCTTGCGATGCCGGCGACCCGGGTTGAGGGCGGACTCGGAGTCGCGGAGGGGCCAGCCCGGGGAGAAGGATCGGCGTCTCACGACTGCTCTCCTTATCCTGGGGGAAGGTGTGGTGAATCGCCGGTGCATGGTGGACTCCTGGTGGAGACCGGGAGAACCCCAAGCACTCGGGATCTGACGTCAGATGGGGGCGGGGCAGACACTGGCGTCTTTGCACGCTTCTGCCCCCCTTAAAGGGGAAAAACTCCACTCACCTCCGACGCCTCTATGATGCCCGTCCCTCGGGCTGCAATGGGCTCCCCCAATGAGCCACGGCTCCCAGCCTATTACGTCTTCGTGGCACCTAAGGGTCGAGGGTGCCACGCCCCGCCTTTGGGGGATGCTCAGGGGTACTGGGAGCACGGCTCAAGAGGGGGGATGCCGCAGCAGGGGGGATCCGTGACCGGGCGGAAAATCTGGCGCGGAGGAGGGGGCACAAAAAAAAAAAAAAGAAATAGTCCTGTTCCTAAAAAGGGTGTTTGATTTCTTTGTTAGGCAGACAAAATTCCAGGTCATTTCTCTAAGAGCATAATAATCTTCCTTCACAAATCAAGTGATAAAACAAATTTTCACAACTGGAGGTCTATCAGCCTTCTAAATGCTGATTTTAAAATTATTTCTCAAATTATTCACTTTCGTTTAAGGAAACTAGCAACTGTAATCATTCATCCAGCTCAGTTTTGTGGGGTACCTGATAGATCCATTTATCACCCCCTTATCATCATCAGGGAAACATGGGAATTGTTTAATAAAACACAGGGATCAGGCTGGGTGATGTCTCTCGACCAAAGGAAGGCCTTTGATAAAGTAAATCATGGTTTCCCCTCAAGGTCCTCCAAGCGTATGGTATTCCAGATCCCCTTATTAAGTAGATCAAGTTCCTTTACATGAATGCATGCTGCAGCCCAATTATTCAGGGGACTGTGGGTCCAGAATGTAGGGTGGTGGAGGGTGTTTGACAAGGCTGCCCCTTGAGCCCTTTACTATACATCTTTTCCCTGAACCCTTTATTAGGGAAGACTGTAAATAATCCAAATATCAAGGGGTTGACGGGCAATTTTGGGGGATGAAATCAAAATTTTAGCCTATGTGGATAATACATGCCTTCTTCTTAAAAATGACCCCAGTATAGAGGCGCTAAGCCTTTTTTCACAGGTATCATCTGCACAAAGTACAGTTACGTAAGAACTTACCGTAACAGTAGATCTTCGAGAGAGGCTCTTGCAGTAGGTATTCACAAGTAGGACTAAGCCATCAGGCATCAGGACCCCACAGAAAAATCTCTAGCTAGCAGTCTTTGGCGGGGACCGCCCCCACATCAGATGACCGCTGTCAGCCGATGTCAGTATAAAGGGAGTGGTCCCAATGCCCACCCTCCAGTTCTTTCCTGTCAAGCGCCAAAGGGCTGACAGGAAAGAAGAGGATATGGTCCCATATCTGAAACAGAAGAAATGGGGGGACGGAGGGAAGGAAGGTAATACCTACTGCAAGAGCCTCTCTCGAAAATCTACTGTTATGGTAAGAGCTTCCTGGACATAAAGTCTCCACCACTCATTCACACTGATGGGATCTAGGCCAGAGGTGCTAGGACCCAGCGGGAGCAAACTATTTTGCAAGAGGGTCGGCGCCAGAGATGGAGCTGCTAGGAGTGGCATTGCGAGCCTCAGCTCATGCAGCAATGACTATCTCGGCGTTGACCCTCCAACCACCTCAGTTCCTTTTTTCCCGCCATCAAGTATGCTACAGTGATGATGTCGCTTGCCTGCAGGGAGTCAAACTTTAAACTAGCAGCATAGTTTTCAGTTTCTTATTTTGTAGTATTTCTTGAATATGTACCGCTTACTATAATTTAATTTTATTACAAGAAAAGAAGTCTCAGCTTACATTGACGGAGTTGACCATGAGCGGGTCAGGTGACGGTAGGGAGACTTCGTATGAAAGCTGTTCAGTCAGCCGGGCTGGGTCTGGTCCACTGCCCTCTCTGGAGGGGGTGTCTGACAATGGACAGTCCAATGCCCGAGGGGAGAGGCAGTCCCCCTGGAAGCATAAAAGAAAATGGTCGCACTCTCGGCACCGTTCGGCCTCGAGCTCTTCTTCGACCCACAGGTCAAGAAAGAGAAGGCATCACTCGAAGTCACCTTCTGGTATGTCTGTGCATCAATGATCGGTCATTGGGGTCAGTTGCCGGTCTCCTCTGGAGTCGTCGGTTTCTGTTTCCAGTCTCTGGCCTCTTCAACATCGGAGCCCTTCCCAGCCTTCTGATAGGGCTTCAGATGAGCAGTTTCATCAGTGGGCCTCTCTGATGGAGCAGTGGGCTCGGAGGTTGGTCCAGCTGTCTGGCCCAGGCTCTCAGGAGCCCTCAGACCCTTCAGGGGATCAGGTAGGGTGGTTGGGCCTCCCTAGTCATGCGGCACCTTCTTCGGTGCCGTCGACTCTGTGTTCAGGTGTTTTCCCCCCTCACATGACTGCGGAGCAGGGGGGCCACACCTCTATCTCCTGGTATTTTTCCTTCTTTGTCCTCAAATCTTAGTTTTTGGGGCACTGCGTTGGTTTTGGCACCGTCAGCATCAATGGGTAACTTGGTGCCATCCTCGGCATCGATGTGTCTGCTGGCACCATCCTCAGCGCTGTTGGGATTGTCGGCACTGCCCTCAGTGCCATGTGGCCTTTCGGCACCATCCTCAGCGTCGTTGGGCTTGTCAGCACCGCGCACCTTTTCGGTGCCGTCCTCGCCCGGTGCTGAGGGCTCTGTCGGTGCCGTGCGCTGTGCTGGGCCAGGCGGCGCTGTCGGCACCGAGACTTGGTGTGACATCTTCCAGTCTTCAGGGCTCCTCGACTCTGAACCCTTTTCCCTCCTTTCCTGTCCATACAGTCCTTCCTGGGTAGTCAGGAGATGATATTGAACCTGACCCAGACCTTAGGCTGGGTGATGATGTGGAAGGAATAGGATCTAATCCTGCTGCAGAGCCTGTGGTCGAGGACCTGTCATTTAAGTCTCTGCTGAAAAATTTTAATTCCACTCTTTCTCTCCAGACTATGGATATTGATCCTGAGAAGCTTTTAAGACTCCAATACCGTCATGTTCCAGACACCCCTATGGATTTAACTCCCCCGGTACAGCTCTACTTTGAGACACTTTCTCAAATGGTATGGAATAATCCTGCTCTCATTCCTTCTGTGGCTAAGTCCATAGATAGGAAGCATGCTGCTCCCAAGGATCGACGCATTTTGCCCTCTCAAGCCTTTGTGGACCCTACTGTAGTCTTGGCAGAGAATGATAAGGTCGTCCTTCCTCAGACTACTACAGCTCGACCTATAAACAAATAATTTCGTAAGATAGATACTTTAGGTAAGAGAGTCTTTGCTGCATCCACCCTGGGTATACGTATTGCCAGCTACCAGGGCTATTTCTCTCAATATGAGTATATCCTTTGGCATTCACTCAAAAAAACGGTAGAAGCTCTACCAGAGTCGGACACTAATTCCGAGCTTCTTCAAACCATAACCAGGGGTATCGAGTCTAACAACCAGCAGGTTAAAGCAGCTATGGACGCTTTTGATACTGCCTCCCGAGTGGTGGCAGCGGGCATTTGTACCCACCGTCACTCCTGGCTGAGCACTTCAGGCTTCACGAATGATGCCCAGCAACAGGTCATGACGTTACCCTTCGACGGTGTGTATCTCTTCGGTCCTCAGGTAGAACAAGCCCTAAAGGCCACACAAAAGACTAAGTCTGCCATTAAATTGGCTCGACCTATTCCCGCCCCTTCTTGGGGGGGGTGTTAATAAGCACCAGTTTCACAATTGTCAGTCCTTTCGAGGCAAAGGCAGGGGAGGTTTTAATAAAAACCAAGCCCCCCAGCCTCAAAAGAAAATGCAACAGAAAGCACAAGGGCCCAAAGTGCCCAGTGCCGCCTTCTGAGTTTCTGGCCCAAGTCCCACCTCAGCTGCCTGAGGGGGACTCTTCCTCAGCAGTGGGAGGTCATCTGACTCAATTCTACAACCAGTGGAAGTACATAACATTGGACAAATGGGTCCTCCGTATAATCTGTGAGAAGTATTCCCTCAATCTTTCAGAGACCCCTCCGGATCGTCCCCCCAGATGAAACCCAGGATGTCAGTACTTCAGTCAGAACTTCTCGCCTCCAAGATACAAGGCCTTCTGAACAACAGGGCAGTAGAGATAGTTCCACTGGATCAATGGAACACAGCGTTCTACTCCCATTACTTTCTAGTTCCAAAGAAAACCGGGGGCATGCACCCCATTTTGGACCTCAGAAAATGTAACAAATTTCTTCCCAAGGAGAAGTTCAAACTGATATCGCTAGGAACACTATTACCTCTGCTTCATCAGCACGATTGGTTAGCCTCCCTAGACATGCAGGTTGCTTACAAACATATTCCTAGTCACCCAAAGCATCCCAAATACCTAAGGTTCATGGCTTTGGGCCAACATTATCAGTTCAGAGTCCTGCCCTTTGGGCTATCCTTGGCGCCACGAGTTTTTACAAAGTGTTGTGCAATTCTCGCAGTGCATCTCAGAAAAAACAGAATACAAGTGTTCCCATATCTGGATGACTGGCTTCTAGCAAGTCCTTCCAGGCAAGGAACTCTCGATGCTGTAACCATGGCCTCAGACTTTCTCACGTCCATGGGGGTTCTGCTGAATCTCAAGAAATTGCAGCTGCAACCCTCCCAGAAGCTCCTCTTTATAGGAACTCTTCTGGACACCTCCTGTGCCAAAGCCTTTCTTCCAGAGGACAGAAGGAGCAATATCCTACAGATGGCCAGCTACATCAGAGAGAACAGCTTGGTTCGAGCTATCTTGATGCAACGGATGCTGGGTCTCATGGCATCCTCGGTGTTCACTGTACCCCTAGCTCGCCTCCACATGAGAACCTCTCAGTGGATGCTCAGTACTCAGTGGTTCCCAACCACTCACCCTCAGTCCTTTCTCATCAAGGTGACAGAACCTCTAAAGAGGTCGCTCGCCTGGTGGTCGCAAGAGGACAGCCTTCTGGAAGGGTATCCCTTTGCTGCCCTGGATCACCAGATCTCCATTACCATGGAAGTGTCCCTGATGGGGTGGGGAGCTCACTGTCGGAATCTCCACACCCAAGGTACGTGGACTCAAGACAAGTCCCAGCTTCATATAAATGTCCTAGAAATGAGAACCGTCCTTTATGCAGTCCAGGCTTTGAAGGACATTCTCTGTCACAAGAACATTCTCCTTCAAACGGACAACAAAGCAGTGATGTATTACATCAACAAGCAGGGTGGTGCACACTTTTACCCCTTATGCAGGGAAGCGATGAGAGTGTGGGAATGGTGCTTGGAGCACAAGGCTCTAATCCAGGTGGTCTACCTGCCGGGGGTGCAGAACGAACTGGCAGACCATCTCAGCAGAACAGAGACAGAGCCTCATGAGTGGTCTCTAGACTCAACTGTAGTTCAATCATTATTCACAGAGTGGGGAACCCCAGACCTGGACCTTGTTGCATTACCACTCAACACAAAACTGCCTCTCTTCTGCTCCAGAAATCCAGGGCCTGGCATTTTCTGTCAGGATGCATTCAGGCTGCAGTGGACAAAATGCTTTCTATACGCTTTTTCTCCTCTTCCTCTAATTCAGAGGGTACTTCTCAAGTTCAAGTCCCGGGGACAAAATGATCCTCATTGTTCCCTTCTGGCCTCGACAGATATGGTTCCCGTTACTTAACAGTATGTCGGAACCCCCTCCGAAAGCACTTCCCCTTCAGATGAACCTTCTGACTCAAGGGCCTGTGGTCTATCCCAATCTGAGATTGCTTCACCTTCACGCTTGGCTCCTGAAGAGATAGAAGTGAACAGGTTCAATGTCTCTTACAGAGTTTCAGATATTCTCTTGGCTGCGCGCAAGCCAGCCACTAGAAAAACTTACACAGCCAATTGGAAGCGTTTCTCTCTCTGGTGTGCAAAATCCTCTTTGAATCCTTTTTCCTGCCCACCAAATAAAGTTCTAGAGTACCTTTTAGACTTTTCAAACTCAGGTCTACAATACTCCACAGTCAAAGTTCACCTTTGTGCCATTTCAGCTTATCATGAGCCAGTACTTTCCTTGTCACTGGCTCAATTACCTGTGGTTAAGAGGGTTCTTAAGGGAATTCTGCATACCAGACCCCCTATCAGACGTCCAGTCACAGTCTGGGACATTAATCTTGTACTAGACATGCTCACTCGAAAGCCTTTTGAGCCTCTAGCTACCTGTGAGCTGAAATTTCTCACTTGGAAAATGGCCTTCCTGGTAGCCATTACCTCGGCCAGCAGGGTCTCTGAAATACATGCCTTGGTCACAGACCCTCCGTATACTGTGTTTCATAAGGAAAAGTAGTTCTTAGGACCCGTCCTTAGTTTCTCCCAGAGGTTGATTCAGGAGTCCATCTGAACCAACCTTTAGTCCTTCCTATCTACTTCGCGAACTTCCAAAATGAAGGTGAGCGTACCCTTCATTCCTTAGATGTCAAGAGCTCTGCGTTTCTATTTAGATAGAACAAAACAAATTTGCAAAGCTCAACAACTGTTTGTTTCCTTCAGCGAGACCCGGCTGGGTCAACCTGTTGCTATCAGATGCATTGCAGCATGGCTGGTGGCATGTCTTCGCCATTGCTATTCCATGGCACAGATTAAGCTGGAGGGCAGAGTGTATGCCCATTCTACTAGAGCAGTCGAGGCATCCCTGGCGGAAATCCGCAACGTGCCCATTGCAGACATTTGCAATGCGGCTACCTGGAGTTCAGTGCATACTTTCGTCAAGCACTATGCCCTGGATGTCCATGCCAGGCGACATCTTTCATTCAGCAGGACCATCCTTAACGGACTTCTGTCCCAAATTGTGAGCTCTTGGTCTCTCCTGCCACCCTCTCGGGGGATTATTAGCTTGGAACTCTCCCATCAGTGTGAATGAGTGGTCGAGACTTTATGTCCAGGAAGATATGGAAATTACATAACTACCATAATTCTTGATCTTCTTGGACGAAGTCTCCACCACTCATTCACTCACCCTCCCACCATCCCCCGAGCTCACCTCTGTTGTTGGTCTTCACTCCCTCAGTCTTAGGCTGTGAAGACTTCTTTGTTGACCCTTCTTATACGGGTCATCCAGACTATCTTATGTCCGATTTTTGTTAGGCTATCCTTCTAGGTTAGTTACACTGCACCTCCTCGGGGAAAAAAAGGTACTGAGGCGGCTGGAGGGTCTACGCCGAGATAGTCATTGCCACACGAGCTGAGGCTCGCGATGCTGCTCCTCACAGCTCCATCTCTGGCGCCGACCCTCTTGCAAAAAAGTTTGCTCCTGCTGGGTCCTAGTGCCTCCGGCATAGATCCCATCAGTGTGAATGAATGGTGGAGACATCGTCCAAGAAGATCAAGAATTACAGTAGGTACATAATTTCCATTTCTTACGTAACTGTACTATCTTACTTCGAGAGGGCTCTTGCAATAGGTATTCACAAGTAGGACTGAGTCCCAAGCAGTCTGGAACAAAAAGAAAACGGGAGGAGGAAAAAAACATCCACAAAGGCTGAGCTTCTAGACAGGGATCATGAAAGCATTCCCTGCAGAACAGCTAGCCCAAAGCCTGCTCTGCCGCGAGAGCCAATGTCCAAACTGTAATGTTTCATGACGGTATGAACGGAAGTCCAAGTTGTGGCTGCACAAATCTCAGCCGCTGACACATTCTTGAAGCAAGCAGCAGAGGCCGCGACCCCTCAAGTGGAGTGGCCTTTGATCTGACTGGAAGGGTCTTGTGATACTTGTAACAGAAAGTGATACAATTGGCCAACCATTTAGAAAGGCATTGCTTGGAAACAGGGTTGCCTTCTCTCTTGTGAGCAAAAGACACAAAGAGTTGGTCTGTTTTCCTGAGATCCTTAGTCCGGTGAGTATAGTATCTCAGAATTCTATGTACATCCAGGGTATGGAGGAGATACTCCCCCTGATTGGAGTGCTCTGTGAAGAAGGCTGGAAGCTCAATGGACTGATTCAGAGTAGATTCAGCCAACACTTTTGGAAGAAATTTAGGGTTAGTACGCATGGCCACCCTATCCTTGTGGAAAATCAAACAAGGGATTTTACACATCAAGGCTTGCAACTCAGAAATCCTCCGAGCTGAGGTGATGGCCACTAGAAACAAAGTCTTCCAAAAAAGAAACTTCAGCTCTGCCTCCGCTGCAGGTTCGAAGGGAGGCAGAGTAATCTTCTTGAGAATGAAGTTCAAGTCCCAAGGAGGAGCAGGGTTGCAGATCAGGGGTCTTAAGTGCAGGACCCCTCACAGAAAAGTCTTCGAGACTTCTAGTTGTGCAAACCTTCTGCTCTCAAAAGGGATTTGGTAAGCTGAAATGGCTGCCATATGTACTTTCACTGAAGAGTAACTAAAGCCCACATCCTACAGGTTCCTAAGGTAGTCCAGAACCTTATTGGCTGGACAAGAAAAAGATTCTATGTTTTTAGAACTCGCCCAGATGGTGAAGCGCTTCCACTTCATGGTGTAAGTGGACCTGATGGAAGACTTTCTGGCCTCCACCAGGATATCAGCAACCGCATGGAAAACTCCAAAATGAGCTTTAGCTATGTCTGAAGGAGTCATGTGTGAAGGTGAAGAGACTTGAGGCCTGGATGAACCAGGGTCCCCTTCTCCTGGGTTAGCAAATGTTGCGACAGTGGTAGAGGAAGAGGAGGTTCCTTGGAAAACTGTTGCAGAAGAGAGAACCAGGTTTGCCTCAGCCAAAAAGGAGCGATGAGGATCATTCTCGCTCCTTCCAACCTGAGCCTGTTGAGTACCCTTGGGATCAAAGGAATCAGAGGGAAGGCATAGAAGAATCTGTCCTTCCAGCACAGAGACAGCACTTCCCGACAAAAACCATCTCGCCCTGGAGCAAGCGAGCAGAAGGCGGAAAGTTTGGCATTGTCGGGGGAGGTGAAGAGGTCCATTTGAGGAGTCCCCCAGTGCTGGAAGACATCATCCAGCATATGCTGGTCGAATTCCCACTCATGAGACTTGGCTGACAAGTGACTTAAGGTGTCCGCAAGAGTGTTGTCCATCCCCAGCACATGAACGGCCATCAGATGAAGGCTGTGCTGGGATGCCCAGTGCCAGACTCTCGTGGCTTCTCAGCAGAGGGGATAGGAATGAGTTCCTCCCTGTTTGTTGAGGTACCAGACAACACACATGTTGTCTGATTGTACGAGAAGGTGACTGGGAAGAACAACCAGGAGGAGAGCCTGGAGGGCACAATGGACTGCTCTTAGCTCGAGGACATTTTTATGGAGCCTTTGTTTGAACTGAGACCAGCCGCCCTGAGTCCAGTGAAGCCCGAGATGGGCACCCCAACCTGCGCTTGACGAATCCGTCATCAGGGTCTGAGTGGGAGGGGTGGTGCAGAATGGGATCCCCAGATTGAGATGTTCTGGAACCATCCACCATCGCAAGTCCCTGACCATAGGTTCTGACACCAGGATTTCGTGATCCAGGTCGTCCTGAGACTGGTCTCATTGAGACCGCAGGGTCCACTGAGAGATCTGTAAATACAGATACAGGATGCCCATTGTAGTGATTAGTATGGCTGGACCATCTTACTTTGGCACTAAATATAACAATATAATAAATTGTAAGACTTAAATCCAATAGTCTGTTAAAATTCTGTATGTTTCTTTATTTATTCTTGACTTCACACCATATATTCAGTTGGCAACCGTTTCATAGCAAAACACCACTTCTTCAGGCCAGAAATATATATTACAGTGTTGTTTCTAAATATAAACAAATATAATAATCAATTTTCCATTCCTTCTTTTTCATGTATTATTTTTTACAGTGCGCTGCAGTTGACTATACACCCAATCCTCTAAGGAATCTAACACCATACAGACAACTGTGCTTAAATTACTACAAAAAAGTATTACATGAAGTTACTATGCATTTCTTTCCAGATATAGTCACACATTATATTTGCTATGTTATTTAATCATAATAGGTCAACCAGACCAAAATTTGTTTCTTAACTCACTGCATACCTGCTGAGTCTGCTTCTCAATAGAATTATATTTCCTCTTCCTCATTAAGTAGATCAGTTTCCATGTGTTAAATCACTGCTTCACTAGATTCAAAATACCAAAAACATGAAGCATAAATCTTTCCTATGAACCGGTTGGTTCTAAATAAACCTATTAGTTATTCTGTAACCATAAATTATTATGTTTCCTTACTTTCTTTTGGATAAATTTATTTAAATTCATTTTGCTCCTTTCATGTTCTTTAGAAGTTTTGTTTTACTCTTCATCAGTTTAGTCTGACTTAATTCCACTTATGATAACTGTAAGAAATTTTATAATTAATCAAATTCAAAAAGTCTTTGGCCCAGATATTCAAAAGGGTTAGCATGGCGCAACACTGACTGCATCCATGTGCAATCCACTGATATGCCCGGCACGATATTCAAGCGGGAATTGTGCCTGGCACAAATCCCGATACGGGCGCATCAGTAATATATGCGAGCGCGGGTAGGAGGGCATGCCCATGCATACTCCGCGCATCCCGATATTCAGCCCAGGATGTGCTGAGTCCATGCATGTGCAACCCCTACTTGCGCTGCACACAGGTGATCCAAAAAAAAAAAAAAGGAACAATGGCTGGCCACCCACAGGTGCGCTGCCATATTGCAGGGTGCAACATGGCAGCTGCCACATGTGGGTGGCCACCCGAACTCCGGCTGCACCTCCATGGTGGCACCCCCCCATGCCTGATCACGGCCATCTGTTCAAGATAAAAATGTCCTATCTCCCTAGTGGTCCAGTGGACCGCTGTCAGCCAGATTGTGAGGCGTTTGTAAGAATAATAATAAGTCCAATATCCCTGGTGGTCCAGTGGACTGCTGTCAGCCTGATCGCGGGTGTTTGTAAGAATAATATTAAGTCAATATCCCTGGTGGTCCAGTGGACTGCTGTCAGGCTGATCACAGCCGTTTGTAAGAATAATGTAAGTCCAATATCCCTGGTGGTCAGTGGACGCCTCTCAGACCGATTACGGGCGTTTGTAAGAATAAGAGTCAAGTCCTATATCTCTGGTGGTCCAGTGGACCACTCGCAGCCTGATCGGGGCATTTGTATTATAAAAGTAAGTCCTATATCCCTGGTGGTCCAGTGGACTGCTCGCAGCTCAATCGCGGGCATTTGTATTAAAGAAAGTGTGTTCTATATCCCTGGTGGTCCAGTGGACTGCTCGCAGCCCGATCGTGGGCATTTGTATTACAAAAAATAAGTCACATATCCCTGGTGGTCCAGCGGTACCCCCCTCCCCACCCGTCCACTGAGCCCCACCACCCGGGTCCCCTGCTGCCCACCGACTGACACCGTATGTAGGGCTGTACACCCATTGGTCCACCGCATGAACCAATGGGTGTGCAGCCCGTACCGTACTACACATTCCAGATATGTGTATAGACATATATATGTGTATAGTCATATATATATATATATATATAATGTCCTCATAGTCCAAGGGGGTAGAACCAAAGTTCTAACCATGTTTTCTTATGTGTTCAGTCATACAATTTCTAATCCTGTATAATTCTCACACACTTTTCCACTTTATTGTTACATAATCTACATGAGTAGTCCATTTAAATGCACTATCCAGATACAAATCCAGATATCTATAGTTCTGGGTTTGCTCAAAATGATCTTATCCAAAATTTATCCTTAAACAAGGTTTAGGAGTCCTAAAAGTAGTATCTCTAGAGAACAATAGGACCTGAGTTTTTTTTGGATTTAAAATAAGTTTAGATTCCAGAAAGAAATTCTGGAGCTCATCAAATGCTACTTGTAATGTAGCCTCAATCTGTTGTAGTGATGAACCTTCTGTGTAAATAATCGTGTCATCCACGTACAGGTGCCGTCCTATACCCGGATGAGACAATTTAAGACTATTCCTATGCAAATTAAACAAAATGGGACCCAAGATGGACTCTTGGGGCACTCCTGAAACAACAGTCCTAAGTCCTGACGTCCAACCATTAATAAATACCAACTGTTTTCTGCATAACAAATATGTCCGAAACCAATTAATCACTTTCATAGATACATCCAGGGTTTTTAATCTGGACAGGGGGATGTCATGGCTCAAGGTGTCAAATGCTTTAGACAAATCAATAAAGATTGCCCCCACCGACATCCTCCTGTCCAGAGCCCTGGTAATATCACTGGTCTCTTTTAACAGGGCAGATGTTGTACCATGCAAGGGTCTAAACCCTGACTAATGTTTATTTATAATCTTACCTTTTCCCAAAGATCCTGCAATTCTTTGGCTACTAGTTTTCAAATATTTCAGCAACTGTGGGTAGCAATGCAATTGGTCTGTAGTTTTCTATTTGGTGTTTTGACCCAGACTTTAGAATAGGAATTACTTTTACCATTTTCCACATATCCAGGAATTGTTCCTGAGAAACTGACATATTAAAATTGTTGCCAAAGGAAAGGAAACAATTAGAGCCACATACTTAAGTAAAGTGTTCATCATATAATCCAGCCCCCAGATTTCCTAACATTCAATTTTAATAGAGCTTCTCGAACCTCTCTAGGTGTTATTGTGTTGAATACAAATCCTTCATCATTTTGAGACTTTAGATCTTGGTTAATAATATTATTTGTGGAGTTTTTAGGCAAAGATGCTGCGCCCATAGTTATGCTAGCTAAGCCTTGCTACATACAAGGATAACAGTCACCGACTGGATATTGTACCTCTGTTAATTCCCTTTAGCAGTCTACTGAGGAAGTGTTTTGAGTTCCTCCTTCGATATAAATGAGCTGCTGTCAAGAGTTGTAGCAGCCTCTCTGCATTATTGAGTCTGTGACTCTACTTGTACTCCCTCAGAGGTAGCATGGGGCGAAGCTTACCTAGATTACCTTACCTGTCCTTACCTAGTCATACCCTTACTAAGGATAAGTTCAATTTTAGCTACTGTATGGGTTTAAATGTCAGCATGTACTGCAGACCTGTTTCTGATTTGTGAGGCTTTGCTGCCCCCCTGTGGCCAATGCCAGCATTGTACTGAGAAATACCTGGCAATAAAAAACCAAAGATGGGCTACGTGTGGAGCTCCACCCTTGTAGCGGGCTTCAGCCTCGCCTTACTGGCATAGCAAAGGGCACCAAAATGAGAAGCATGCCTCTCTTGCTTCCCTTATTCCATAGCATACCACCTCCCTCATTGAATAAAGTATGTATTAGCCTTAATATAATGGCAGCAAGCATTTGCATTCCAGAAGAAGACTTGCAACACCTAGCCCTTTGCTGGGCAAATATCTATATTTACTTCTGCCTTTAACTGAGTAAGAAGGCAGTACCCAGTGAACATGATTTGACTTTACTCTGGTGAATGGAAGTGGACTAGGGGTGGCACACGGTGCTGACCAGTGATTTTAATCCAGGTTGTGAAGCCCCATGGAAGTTGCTTTGCCCCAGTACAATCAAGACACAGATAGCCTTCAGACTATACATTGTGTGAACCTGAGGGTCTTAATTCCAAGCTTCCACTTCACTGCAATGTGCATTGCAACTGACACTTGATGTCATGTGATTCTCCCTCACCTAATGGCTGGGAGCCCCCCCCAAGGCGGGAGGATTCCCACATAACAGATCCTAACTTCATGAATAATTCGCTATTCAAGTTTGTTTATTGTTTTATTGTTTATTGAAATCTAGGATTACAAATACCTTTGAGCCAAGGCTCTTTTACAAAGGTTCCGCGTCAAGAGAGTACAAACATTTTAGGCTAAGCTACATCGGTCTATACATAGGCAAAAGAAAACAACATAAAAGACAGAGATTAAATAACATTATTCATTGTTCAGAATGTTGCATTGCTGAAATAAAGTAAGGAGACACCTAGGTTTGGATAAGTTCAAGAGATCTATAAGGAGTTGGGAAGGAGGGGTTGGGGAAGTGGGGGCAGCAGCCGATGAGCAGCTAGAGCAGATTCACAGCATTGTCAGGGAGCAAGGAGAGGGGAGATGGGCAGCAGGGGAAGAAGAAAGTTAGGAGAGGCAGTCACAGGAGCTGGAGGAAGTGAGATGAAGATGTAGTCTTTTTTTTTTTTCTCTTTATGCCCCGTTCTCGCCGCTGAACTCCATTTCTTCGGGAGTCTCCAATGGCCTTGTTCATCCCCGCTCCTGTTAGCGACGACCAGTGCAGTCCATCCCCCCATGGAGCCTTGAATATTTCTCCCAGGTGGGTATGGGGTGGGGCCCTTACACTCCGACGTCTCTATGTTTCGTCGGGAGATGCTGGTACTGGTGCCGGTAGGGGCATTGGGGATCGTGGCCAGGAGCTCCGTCTACTGGGAGTCCCGCTGGCTATTTCCTGGTTTCCTGGTGTCCTCCTCCCCCGAGGATGTAGACATGAGGAGAGCCAATGGGTGAGGCACGTATTGACGTGCAATCTTTTCCCCGACTCTCGGTCTGTGTCCTCCCCTTCCCACTTGACTGTCCCAGCTGCACCAATGTCTGTGGTCACCCAGGTGGTGGTAGAGTAGCGGGACAAGCAATCCTCCCCAACCCGGAGAAGGAGAGCGGCTGATGGGTGCTCTATCTTTCTCCCCGGCCAACCCTCAGTCACGAGTTAGTTCCAGACTCGGGTCGCTGCGAGTGGTAAACCTACCGCTGTGCCGACGGGCCAGCCAAGATGTAGTCTTGATTTGAAAATGCCCAGTGAAGAGGTGGAAGTAAGTAAGAAGTTTGAGTTTATTTCATCAAGAAAACTCAATTGAGCAAGCTCATTTACAAGGAGGTCCTGCTAAGGACAACAGTATAACAAAATACAATGGCAATGCAGAGGACAGAGCATGGTACATGAAACAACAATAAACAGTGAAGAAGTTACATAAAATGAAGCACACAGTGGTGTAATAACAATAATGGCAGTTCAACAATTCAGAAAGTACTGCAAAGCTTATTGCAGGGTTTAGTATGCATGGCTTAAATGACATATTAGCTAGTAAGCAACGGCAGACATATAGTAATACATTTGTTGGTCATGGATTTAGCTGTATTGGTAGAGACTAATTCAGAGAACTTGAGGGAGGTTTGGAATTTATTCTAGGCTGCAGGAATGGCATAGCTGATGGCAGCCTTACCGAAACAGGTGCAAAACTTAGGTACGTATAGTAAGATGAAAGAATTTTTCCTAAGCAAGTAGCAGCTGGAGGAACAATGATATAAAGACATAATGTACGTAGAGAGTTTGTTCAGAAGCATTTGATATGCCCAAGTGCGGCTGTGAGTCATTCTCCCAGTGGAGAGGGACGTGCAGCCCACTGCAGTATAAAGGGTGTAGTGGTGGGTTCTGGATGGTGCAGTCAGTGTAAAACAAACTGCACAATGAAAAAGGAATCGAACTTGTGCAGGTTAGAGGCTGTACAGCAACTGCATATAATGTCAGCGTAGTCAATAAGGGGAAGAAAGTTGGCTTGGACTTGCCTCTTCCTGATGTCTCTGAGGAAACGGGATTTGTTCCTATAGGAGAATCCCAGTCTAGTTTTTAACTTTTTTGAGAGGGCTTCGAGGTGTGTGGTGAAAGAGAGGTTATTGTCTAACCAAAGGCCTAGGTATTTGAATATATCCCCGACCCCACGGGTATCTCCTAGCAGGGTTGCAATGGATGCGGCAGGACCTAGATTTAGTAAGGAGGTTGAGGAGTTAGCAGGTAAGAAAAACATCACCTTTGTTTTTCTTGGCATTTAGCAGGAGTTTAGACTAAAAGGTTGAGCTGTAGTTGATGAAAGTCTGATTGTAATTTGGCACAAACATCTAATAGTGAAGGCTTGGGTAAAGGACGGTGTCATCTGCGAAGAAATGCAGTTTAGCTTTATAAATATTGTCACTTAGAGTGTTGATGTAGATTGAAAATAGAAGGAGATCTAATATAGGTCCCTGTGGAACACCTCTTACAAGTGGCAAGGGAATGAGTGCCCATCTGCTTATTGTAATCTTCCTTAGAGCTAACCAGAAAACCAGTCTACAGTAGAGTTGCATAGACTGTGTTCCTTAACTCTAACTAACAAAGGTAGAAGTGGTCACTGTATCAAGGCTTTACTTAAATTAAGAAAATGGCCCTGATGGGTATTTCGAGTCTCCTCAGAGGTAGCATGGGAGAGCTTACCTAGATCACCTTACCTGTCCTTACCTGGTCTTACCCTTACTAAGGATATGTTCAATTTTAGCTACTGTATGGGTTTAAGATGTCTCTAGAAGGTTAAAAGCAAGGTTAGGTTTCTTCTACAGAAATAGGCCCCTTTTCCCCCTTGAAACTCGAAACAAGCTTGTACAGGCCACTTTTCTCCCCCTACTCGACTATGGCGATGTAATCTATTCCTCCACCACTCTTGCAAATCTAAGTAAACTGGACATCCTTTATCACCGTGCGTTACGGTTCATTACCAACTCCCCTTACCGTTCGCACCACTGTGACTTATATGCAGCTGTTGGTTGGACATCCCTTACTACTAGATGCCTGCTTCATGCTGGGCTATGGACTCTTAAACTGCTCCTGCAGAAATTGCCAAGCTATCTCTCTTCCCTTATCAGTATCTCACATAGTGCATACTCGTTAAGAAAATCTGACTTTATTATGCTTGACATACCAAGGACGCGGACTTCCTTTGGTAAATGTGCTAGTGCATATGCCCTTCCCTCCATTTGGAACCAATTACAAACCATACTGAAACTAACTAGCGCAATTTCAATAAACTTCTACAAATCGCTAAGTTCAGCCAAAATAAAAGACACCTGTAACTGTCATTAAGTCTCTTCCTTCCCCATGTGTGCCATATTTATCCACTGGTAAGGTATAATTGATTTGTCATATTAACTGCTTTCCCTTCCCCTTCTACTCCTGGCTTTATCTTTGCTTGCTTCAGATTTATCCTGGACTCCCTTCAGGGTGCCTTCCTCAAGCAACTGGTCATGGAACCAACTCGGCAGAAGGCAATACTGGACCTTGTGCTCACAAACAGGGACAGTGTGATGGGGGTAACAGTGGGGGAGCACCTGGGAAACAGTGACCACCAGTCATTGTTGTTTGAAATCACAGAAAGAGCAGAACCAAATCACACAAAAACACGTATCCTGGATTTTAGGGGGGCAGACTTTGGCAAAATGGGGAGATACTTGAAAGAGGCATTAAGGGGAATGGGACAGGAATCAGGGTTGAGGAACAGTGGGCAGTATTTAAAATGGGGATTACAAGAACAACAGAATTATGCATTAAGCAGGTTAGCAAGAGGAAAAGGAAGAGGAGACCATTATGGTTTTCAAAGAGGTAGCAAAGAAAGTGAAAGCCAAAAGATTGCATTCAGGCAATACAAAAAGACACAGACAAAGGCAAGAACTCATAGGAGAGAGTTATATCAATCTTTAAATTGGATGAGCCCTAATGATAGAAGGATATTTCATGTTTTGATATATATGGTTAAATTAGTTAGGGGTAGGGTACCAGATTATATTATCGAGGAATTTCAGCTTAGGATAATTAGAGGAGGGTTACGTTCTGCTGAGGGTATGGAATTTGTTTTGCCCAGAAGAAGGATGGATTGGGTAGAGAACATTTTTCTATTTGGGTCCTAGCCTATGGAATTCCTCCCAACTTACCTAGACCAATTGGATCCAGCCCTAATTTGAGTGAAATAAAAAGTTGGTTTAAATCTGAAGCTGTTAAAAGGTTAAATGATGAGTAATTATGTAGGTTTTGCTTATGTTTAGCCCTATAATAGGGCATATATAATTACACTTTAAGTATGTGTTTTTGCTGTATGTCATATGGAAGCTTGTGTTATTGTAAATAATTTTATGTCTGTGATATTTTTTTTTATGATTCAGTTAAATTATGTATGTATTTAAGTATGTGTTAAGGACCTCACTGGAAATGAGCTTGTCTCAGTTGAGCCTCCTATTCTTTTGCTTGTCAATTGAATAAAAATTTTTACTACTACTACTACTACAGGCAGAAGGGGATAGGGAGAAGTACCAGGAGAAGCAAAGGGAGGGAAGGAGGTCAGTAAAGGAAGCCAAAGCTCAGACAGAAGAACACATTGCAAAATCAGTGGGTAGAGGGGACAAAACCTTTTACAGGTACATAAGTGAAAAAGAAAGACAAAGGGAGATTAGTGAGACTGAAGGGGAGGATGGGGGCAGCGTGGAGGATGACAACAGTAAAGCTGACATATTGAACAAGGTATTTCTGCTCAGTCTTTACTGAGGAAAGGAGGGTAATAGGTCTGAAGGAGTACAAGGGGGTGAGAATGGTGCAGAAATGGACACAGAGTCCCTTTACATGAGAAAGGGTCTTGAAGGAACTGCAAATGTAAGAGTTGATAAAGCAATGGGTGCAATGGGGTGCACCCATAAAGGAACTAAGAGTGTGGTGTCTGAACCTCTGGCTCATCCTGTTTAGCCGATCACTGGAAACAGGGAAGTACTCAAAGACTGGAGGACAGCAGATGTAGTCCCTTATACAAAAGTGGGAACAAAGAGGAAGCAGGGAACTACAGACCAGTCAGCCTCACCTCGGTAGTGGGAAGATCATGGAAGCACTACTGAAGAGAGAGATTGCTGGAACATCTGGTTGTCAATGGACTACACTACCCAAGACAGCATGGTTTCTCACCAGGGGAGGTCGTATCAGACCAACCTCATTGAATTTTTGACTGGGTGACTAGGGAGGTGGATCAGGGGAGGGCAGTGGACATGGCCTATCTGGACTTCAGCAAGGCCTTTGACACTGTGCCACATAGAAGACTATTACACAAACTGGGGAATATGGGTGTCTAGGACAGTAGTGTGGTGGGTAGGTAACTGGCTGGGTGGCAGGACACAGAGGGTGGTGGTAAATGGCTGTCATGCCAGAGGGAAGAGTGACCAGTGGGTACCACAGGGATCAGTGCTGGGACCGGTCCTATTCAACATCTTCATCAGTGACATTGCACAGGACCTAGAAGGCAGAATTTCACTGTTGCTGATGACACAAAGCTCTGTAACAGAGTAGACACACCAGAGGGTGTAGACAGAATGAGAAGCGACCTGCAGAAACTTGAAGAATGGTCAGGGGTTTGGCAGTTGAAATTCAATGCAAAGAAGTGCAAGATAATGCATATGGGGCACAAAACCCTGGCACAATATATCAGTTGGGGGTGAGGATATAGCATGCACCAAGCAGGAAAGGGATCTTGGAGTTGTCATCTCTGATGACCTCAAGGTAGGAAACAGTGTGACAAGGCAGCAGGTAAAGCAAATAGGATGCTGGGATGTATAGGCAGGGGCATCACCAGCAGGAAAGGAGAGTCATAATTCTGCTATACAAGACACTAGTGAGGCCCCACCTGGAGTACAGTGTACAGTTCTGGAGACCATACCTACGTAAGAACATAGACAGGGTAGAGAAGGTTCAGAGGAGGGCAACAAAGATGGTGCATGGATTGCATCACAAGTCCTATGAAGACAGGTTGAAGGAACTGAACATGTACTCCTGGAGGAGAGGAGGAGAGAGGATATGATAGAGACATACAAGTATCTTACAGGGAAGAACAGGGTGCAGGAAAACACTATTTTTAAGCAAAAAGATGTTCCAGGACTAGAGGGCATGGGATGAAGTTGGAGGAGGACGATTCAGAGGAAACATGAGAAGAATTTCTTCACAGAACGGGTGGTGGACAAGTGGAACACCTGCCAGAAGAAGTGGTGGGGGCTGAAACAATCACGGGATTTAAGAATGCATGGGATAGACATAAAGGAATTCTGGAGGTCAGGGGTAAGGGGCAACAGACTTCTAGGAAAACAAACTGAACTTACAAGATCAAATGGGCAGACTGGGTGGGCCATAGGCCCTTATCTGCCGACACTGTCTATGTATCTATGTACGCTCCACTGCTACTCTATCAAATCACTCCTCCCCCCCCCATATCAGTTGTAGACTGTTGTTTGTTCTAGCTGCCAAAATACTGTATATGTATTGCACACACCAGTCATCATGTTTCATTTATCAGTATGCAACCTGTAAGTCACTTCCCTGTCTCATATCAATGTTTGCCACCTGCGGTCACCCTATGTGGTACCCTTGTATGTATATCCAGCCTGTATCATGTAACGTGCATTTCATGTATATACTGTTATTACCTATCTGTGTTTATACTGTAAGTGTTTACGTCACAGGACCTCCTTGTGAATGAGCTTGCTCAATGGAGTTTTCCTGCAATAAACTTGAAACTTGAAACTTAAATGTCAGCATGTACTGCAGACTTGTTTCTGATTTGTGAGGCTTTGCTGCCCCCCTGTGGTCAATGCCAGCATTGTACTGAGAAATACCTGGCAACAAAAAACAAAGATGGGCTACGTGTGGAGCTCCAACCTCAATCATTTGTCACTTTTGTAAGGGCGGAAACTGTGCTATAATTTGCTAAAGCTGGATTGCAGCGGTTGAATATGTTTGAATTTTCAAGATAGTCCCTTAGTTAGGTGTTAACAAGTTTCTCCAGAAAGTTGGAGAGAATGGGCAGGATAGAAATGGGCCTATAGTTATTTAAGTCACATGGATCGCCGGATTTGAACAGAGGCAGTATGTGAGCATTTTTCCAGGATGAAGGAACTATACCAGAAGCAGCTTGACATATTAAATAGATGGGTTATAGGAGCAGTTAAAAAAATGGTAGCCAAGTTTTATGAATACAGAATCAATCCTGTCAGGCCTCCGCACTTTTTGATATTTAGTTTTATGACTAGGTTCTCTACCTGTTTGAAGGTTATAAGGGAGAGGCAGAAGGACCCTTGATTACGTAGGCTGGTAGAAACAACTTGAGGACTATGGTTCGTCAAGAGTTTTGCGGCAGGAGAGGAGTCAAAGGCTAAACCTGCAGTCATGAAGTGAGAATTTTATTTTTCTAGTATTTTGTGTTGGTCAGAGGTAGTGGAACCTTGGTAATAATTTTTATAGGGACTGAAGGAGGAACTTTATGACCTTCAACTGATTTTATGGTTCGACAAATCTTGGCAGAGTTACCCTTAGCACTTTCATGCATTCACATACACTAGCTTAGGCGTGTTCTGATAAGTTAGTACAATGCCATCCAGTCAGATGTACTATTGGTGCTCCAAGCTGTAGACCAAAGCTTGTCCGCTGGATTAGAGCTTTTTTTTTGAGTTATCTTTTTACCTTCTCCCTACGCTCTGGCTCCCACCTCTCCTTCAGATCCTTCCCATTATCTACACTCTGTCGATCCTCTTCCTGAGCTCCACCTCTCCACATATCACGGCCAACCCTCCGAGTCGTCCCGGAGTAACCCATCTCTGGGCGGGTCCCCCTTTGAGGAAGGCACCAGGGGCTGGGAAACCCAGCTCATTTTTCCCTTACAGGCTCGAGGGTGGTGCTGCAGGGGACAGGCTCACGGAGGTTCTGGGGACATGCAGAATATGGAGCCGCCATCCTGTAGGAGCTGAAATTGTTTTCCGGCTTTCAGATTGTCCCTCCTGCTCTGCTGCATGTAGTATCCCTTTTCTCCACTGGGGTCACAACAAGGCGAGACTTCCCTCCCAACCCACCCCAGGAGAGAGAAGAGCAGTTCTCTGGACGCTCAATCCTCTCCTTCCAGCCAGCCCCTCGGTGACCGGGTCTGTTCCGAACCCGGCCGCCAGCATGGTTCGAGGTGTGGCATCCAGTGCCTCAGCCTCTGCGCCACCGGGCCAGTAGAGCATTTTTAATGTGCCAGTGAACCAGGAACAGGAAGCTGTTTTGACTCTACTCTTGATTAAAGGGGCATGTTTGTTAATTAGATTAGAGAGGGATGAGTTGAAGATATCAATTGAAGATGGCAGATATAAATTTTGCCAGTTTATGTTCCATAGGTCAGAATGGTAATTCTCCAATTTGAATTTGCAGAAACTATGTTTTGTAATGAATTTAGAACAGGAGATAGTTTTTTCTAGACCTCATGTATGTACAACAATGTTGTGGTCACTTACATCATTGTGGAACACAACTGCATAAGAGATTTTATAAGGCCTGTTTGTTAGGATTTGGTCTAGTAGGTAGCTTTTAGTAAGATTTTTTGTATTGGGTGTAGTGGGTTCTGAAATGATCTGAAAAATACCCAGTTCATGCACATTTCTTTAGGCTGCTAGATCTGGGGCTGAACTAGTCTAGATTGAGGTCACCAAGAATAATAGACTTACTGGAGTTAGAATCAATAACATTTCAGAGGGTTGAAAGTAATTCTAGGCCCCCTGCTGGCGGTCTATAGTAGCCAATTATGTTGAATGTTTCAGCAGAGAATAATACAAGTTTTATTGCTAGACATTCAAATTCTCTAGGTTTGGTCACAGCTAGCAGTTTGACAGCCGTTAACTTTTCGTTGACATATATAACCTCCACCCCCCCTTGTAGGTCTGTCAAGGTGGAAAGTATTAAAAGATGGAGTGCTATCTCTAAGTCCAGGGTAGAGCCCTTCAGCCATGTTTCTGTGACCACCAGAATGTCAGGATTTGTATGGGTGACCCATGTTTTGACATCTAGTTTGTTCTGTTGGCTACTTACACTACGTGATTAACATCATCCTTAATCCTTTAATGGATGCAAGCTTAGAAGGAGATACCAAGGGGAGATAGGACCTGTTTTTTTTGAATATTGCCTGAGCAGAGGAGCAGCACTGTGATAAGTTTCTTTAGTCTGCAACACGAGGATATGTTCTCTCCTATGTGCAGATGAATTGTTGGGCAAAGTTGGAGAGATGGCTCTCATGGAGATTAAAGAAGAAGGGTGAGGATATGAAAAAAGAGTAACTGCCCAGATTTCTACTGGGTGTGAATAGATAAGAGAAAACACAAGGGAGGTAGATAAATTATTTTATAGAGGGTGGGGATTAAAAACGGAGAAGGATTTGGCTGAAATATGGAAGTAGGTATGGTTGACAAGGGCTTAGTGTGGGGAGTCGAATAGGGGCAGATTAGAAACAGGAGTAGTAATGGAGAAAGCATGATTGGCATTTTAAAGGTGAGGTAATGGTGACAGTTCAGGTATGCTAGGATCTTTGAGGGGTATCGGGCAGGGGGTAACGTATAATCCCCAAAGAGAGCAGACGAGAGGGATAACGCTAATGTTTGGTTCAGAACTGCAGTATGGCGATGAAAGAGGAGTAAAGAAACTAAACAAAAGTGAGCCCAACAAGGACATAAAAAGGATGTAAGGCACTCACAGTTTGCTAGGTGAGCATGCCCACCCTGTTGGAGTAGACAACTGACTACATCCAGTAATTCCCTTACCTAAAAGCTGTTATATACAATAGATTGTGAGAGCTGAGAGAAGTAACACGGTTTCTATACTTTCTTGCTCATTTGCCAACAATAATACAAAACACAACTCTCTAGACTAGTGCAGAGTCAACATAAGTGCTGAGTGTCCCTGTCATGAAAATAAGAAGGTATGGCTACAACAGCACTAATTTCAAGTCCCTGCTAGAATTATGTGAATCAACAACTTGAAGAAAAGTCAAAAGGCGGCTGCGTGCAGCAAGGACCTGTGCAAAAACAAAACAAACGATAAGTTACTCACACAAAAGGCAGTTTCGGCAGCACAGTCTCCATCCTGATAGAATCCATACAGATGAGAACCACACATTGGTTGATTGAGTTCTCAGGGAGGGGTCTGTGCATCTACTGTTTGGCGTCCTACATTGCTTTTACCAATAAATGGATTTAATTCTTACGAATAACCAATGTGTGGTTCTCATCTGTATGTATTCTATCAGGATGGAGACTGTTCTGCTGAAACTGTCTTTTGAGTGAATCAACAACTTAGGTGCACAAGGCATTGTTGCGTCAAGCTGGGTATACTATGACTGAGGAGTTGGTAGCTACCAGAAACACTGTTTTTTTGGGGGGGTGAATTGTTCCAACGTCATTTTTTGCAGGGGTATAGAACTAGGCCGATTGGTTTTTGCCCCTTAACGTTACCTATAATAGGCCAACTAGCCAGCTAGGAGGGTGGTTGGGGTGAGAGGGCAGTGCCGCTCCAGGGGTCTTGTGAAAGTGACTGCCTGCTGCAGCTGAGCTGAGTTCCTAGCATGGCTAGGTTAAGATGACACCATTAGCGTTCCCTGCATTCTTACCTTCAGTGGTTCCTGGGAGGAGGACTGCGTCCTGCAGGTGCCCTAGTGATCCTTGGCCTTGACCAGAATGTTGTGAGGAGCTACAGGAGAAGGACAGAAACAGGTTAAAAGGCTGCAGTACACTATTCACACATGGCTGATGTGCATGGAAGGGAATAGTCCTCTTTCATTGCTCCCACCCCTCATAGTTGATAAGGGACCCTCTACTTTATTACAAGGAGCTGGTCACCTGAGTATGGAGAGGGACTACCAGTATCAGCAGCTGCCACAGTCTTTCTGACATCCTCCTTCACAGAGTGCTCAAGCATGAAAGTGAGGGCAATGCTCAGTTGACCTCTGTTATTTAGGGTATTGCAGTTGGACATTGTGATTTTAGAGCTCCTCCATCCTGGGACTCCTACCCCATGTGTCCATAACAGGATGAGGATTGAACCCACAATATCTGATCTGTTGCATACCCTCTTGTATCAGTTGATCATAAAGTATGAGACCTGTGAGGCTAAGGCATTCCTGCCTTCCTCCTATTTGTAACAGCTTGGTGCTAGGGCCCACAGCAACAGCTGTGACATTCCCTAGGGGACACATTTACCATCCCTCCAAAGGAAACTATGGATCTCCCTGCCTAGGAAGCATTTTCACTAACGGTTTTGGCCTCCCAGTTGGAAGGCAAAGTAGGTTTATGAGAATTTTGTTATACTTACAATTTAAGAAATATGCCCTGTTGGCACTGGTTCTTGTTCTTACGGTTCATCTTACTGTTATTGTAAGTTGTTTGCAATGTCTATCAAGGCAAAATGGTTATATATATCTTGTCTTATATTTGTTACGTTTCATCTGGAGAATACTTGCACTCTCCTTTTCTATTTCCTTTTCCTATCTCTTTCTCTTTCACCAAACTACCCAGATGTTTCTAGGGGCGGTGGGGGGAGCTCTGATTTTTTATATTCTACCTTTAATACCTAGCAGTCCTCATGGATAGGTCCTCTACAGTTATTTCTTGTAACATTAATGGAATACACAGCCCAGTGAAGAGATATCACCTACTGCATCAGTTAAAAAAAGACAGGTCGGATACAATCCAACTTTAGGAGACACACCTCTCGGATGCAGAACATGTGAAATTCTTTTAATTGGGCTACCACATGGTGGTGGCCTCAATGCATCCATTTGGCAGGTGGTGGGGAGTGGCAATTCTGATTCCCAGGGGATTACCTTTTACATTAGAAGAGCAAGTTACAGACCCGAAGAGCCGTTTTGCGATAGCCATTGAGCAACTCTATAGTAAACCCAGTAACCTTGGTTTCCCTGTATCTGCCGCTGGGTTCCAGTAAAGATGTCACCCAACAATATTTTAATAGGTTACTCCCACTATTGAAAGGACGACTAATAATAGGGGCAATTTAAATGTCACCCTGTCCCCAGAACTAGACTCTACAGGTACCACAACCCACTGCACCACCCCTCCAGAAATATTTAAAACATACCCTGGCCCATTTGCCCCTGTTGATCTCTGAGAGATTTCTTCCCCAACAACTAGGAAATTTGCACACTATGCTTCACGTAGCGGTTCGGCATCAAGTATTGATTATATTTTTATGATGGAAGAATACTTTGATTCATCCAGAGATTTAAGGCATGGGACAATGCTCCAGTCAGATCATTCCCCAGCATATGCAACACTTGCACTTGGTAATCAGTGTAGGTCCAACCACTGGAGACTTAATTTAATGCATCTTAAGAACCCTGAGTTTAAAATTTTAGTTGGGGAGGCCATCATACTTATACATAAGGAAAATGTCCAAAATCACCTCTACCATCTTCTGTGACACCCTCAAAATGGTTCTTAGGGAGAAATCATTGCTTATACTTGAAAGAAAAGAGAGAGAAGCACAACAACGTGTTCTCCAAACTGAGATAGGTACTCTTCAGTGTTTCCTTCACCAAGGATTACTCTCTATCCACGTGTCATCAAGGCACAGGTCAGGAACCATAGAAAATCCAGGAGCAGTTTCAAAATTCACAAATAGCATTTTATTTTTCTCAACAGCAAAATAAATAAACATTATTTAGTATAACTATTTACAAAGGCAGTGCAAACAGAGAAAACTAAGTCCTTCTCTGAGGGTATCTCTTAATTCCAAGTTTCAGTCTCTCAGTCTCTCACGCTCCTTGTCTCTCTAGCAAAAGCATTGCTGCTCTTTTTATAAATTTTTGTCTGGGAATTCGTTGAGAGAGCCTGCTTCTCACAGAATGTTCTTGTAAATTTACAGAATGTTCTTGTCAGTTTCGATGCAGGTGCAGCAAAAAGAACATAGTGACCCAGAACTGACCCCTTGTTGACAACTCTGCAAAGGGCTTAAAACTGCATCTCGGTTAACCCCTTGAGTTCTAAATAGCTTTGTATGATTTCAACAGTATAACTATATACAGTTTTAACTTTGCAGTCATTTTAACAGCATAATTATATACAGTTTTAAACAAAGGGATCCCAGTATCAGTGACATTCCACATAAAGATTCACATACTATATATTTTACACCACAAATATGCAAGGGAAAGAAAAGACAGAAATAGCAAGGGAAGGCAGAGAGAGATATAGCAAGAGGTGGAGAATTGTGAAACCATTGAAGTGATCAGTTCCTAGGTCTCACAAGAAAATTTGGCTGTGTAACCAGACAGAGAAGAGGCAGAAAAGGAGATGATAGAACAGATCCTTGTGTTTAAACTCTTTCCAAATAACAAATGGGGCAGGGCCTTATTCAACCCTGTTACACTGCACAAATTAAGAAAGTAAAGCAAGACCTCCAAAAATACAGGACCAGAAAACTTAGCAACAGCTCTAACATTTAAAACATCATCAGTATGAGGGTGGTCCCAGAGGAATGCATAGTCTGGCTCGTAAAATCCAAAACCATGAAGCCCAGGCCTGTGTAACACAAATCCTTGACCCGATTATGGGCACCCTATTAACCAGACCCTAAAAAATCAGGGCAGTAATAGTTAATTTTATCAGCACCAATACAGGGTCAAAACCATGGCATCCCCAGAACAAATAGACTCTTATCTAAGTTGCATCCCTCTTCCCCAACTAACCCAACAGCAGGCCTGAGGCCTTCTAGTTCCTCTAACAGCATCCAAAATTGAAACAACCTTATGGGAGGCAAAAACTCAAAAGGCCCCATGGCCCAACGGATATCCTGTTGAGTTCTATAAACTCTTCAGAGAACTCTTCATATTGCATATGATTTCTGCCTTCAGGAGGGTGGTTCCCCCCCCCCCAGAAGAATGCAACTCTTGCAGCGATCTTGAAGCCTCAGAAAGAGCCCTGATTTCCTGCCTAGTATAGACTGATATCAATGCTCAATTGTGACTTCAAGGTTTACATGTCCATTATGGCCAGGCAACTCGAACATTTCCTTCCTCGACTGATTAACCCAGATCAGGTGGGCTTCGTTTGCCACAGAGAGGCACACAACAGTATCAGACATAACCTGTTGTTAATAGATTATGTGAATGTCCGTCAGATCCCACTTGCTCTACTAAGCTTAGACGCCGAGAAGGTGCTTGATCGGGTGGCCTGGTCTTACCTGTGGACCACCTTGTTGTGCTTTGGCATCCCGCAGGAGTTCATACAAATCCTACATACCATATATAGCACTGCGCAAGCATATTTAAAACTAGCTATCCAAAAGAACCAGCACACACCCCCACCCCTCACACACAACATAGCACATTTAAACTTTCCACTGCCAAAATTAGCTATATTTACTTTAAGCTCCATGTGAGGAGTGTGTCCTCTTAGCTTCAGACTGGAATTCCAATGTGAGCAAGCTAAATCAAAGACGTCAAGGTGAGACCCTTGATTTAGTCCCTAACTTTCCAATGCCTCAGTGGCTAATGTGTCTAATTGGCTTCTTTTATACACTGTGCTCCCATCAAGGATTTTACACAGGTGTTCAAAGGAGCATGCTAAGAAGAGCACCACAGACTCTAAAACTCAAACAAATCCAAAATTAGCACCAGGCAAGGTTGACCTCTATCTCCACTCCTATTTGCCCTTAATTTGGAACCATTAGCAGAAGCGATACAGCAAGCACTCTGTGGAGGAGTGCCCGGGGCCGACAACATAAAATATCGCTGTTTGTGGATGATGTGCTACTCACAGTGGCCTCCCCGAGGACTCCATTCCAGCCACATGGGAATGTTTATGGGAATTCGGTTCACTGGCAGGTTATAAATTGAACACACTCAAAACAGAAATCTTGCTCTATAGCTTTACTCCATCACCCAGGCTAAAACAAACTTTCCAATTCAAGTGGTATAAACAAGCAATTAGATATCTCAGTAGAAAAGTTATTAACAATGTAGACCACTTGGAGTTACTTAACTATGAACCTTTGTCTTATTAAATAGTTGCAGATCTCTCCGGTGGTCATCTCTCACTCTAGGGCTTTTAATCGCATAGAAGTAATTAGACAAAATACATTACCCCGAATATTACATTTTCTTCAAACCCTCCCATTCATGCCAGACAAACCTACTTTTAAGGCACGGATAAAACCATATCCAGATTTATATGGCAAGGCAAACCTCAGAGGATTTGCTACCCAATTCTATAATTACCCAGAGATAAAGGAGGTGTTAATTTACCAAACCTCCCTGGTATGCCTTGGCAGCACAACTTCACATAGTGTGCCTCTGGATTGCTACAGCATACCAAATTATATTAGAAGGTGATAGAACAAACATTGACTGATACTCAAGACCACGCTAGCTACATCTTCGGGAACCCATCAGCCTGCACACACCTCTGACAATTCAAAAGCTTCACGGCACGAGTGTTGAAAATAACCCCCGCGTTAATGACAGTAGTCCATTAAGAGACGGTGTTAAACTTTAAGGTTTGCTTTTGCTGTCAGATGGAACAGATTTTTTGTCAGTGTTTCAATGGTTCCAGTCTTCTGACAGCACAGTGGTGCAACAGTCGTATCACAGATATAATACACATTTTGAGTTCAGATGAAAAGTATTACAATCAGTTTGTGAGGAAATACTGTATTCTTACAAATAGAAATATTATAATAGTTTAAGTAATAACTTCATAAGTCATGTAAATGTTGAGCTATAACATGAAGAGCATCACGAGTGTTGTTCCCCATTGTACTTTGTGTCTCAATCCATGAGGTATGTGAAACGTCTATTAAAACCTGAACTGTTAAAACTTGATCTGTCCTATTGAGAGACGAACATGAAAAAAACAAATGAAAAATGCTATGTTATTATTGTAAGAACTGTACGATTTCAATAAAAAAAAAAAAACAGACACACACCATAACTTTACAGGTACTACTTTATTGTGAGTAAGGATACATAAGAAAACCTATACATTTAATAAATTAATAGAAAAGAAACATACTATAATATTTTTGAAAAAAAATAAGTACCCATATTAAAAGTACTCCAAGGGTGTGTAGTTACTGGGTATTAATCAACACCCTGGGTGCTGTGAGGACACTCTGTCTTCACCCTCATGCCTCACAACACACCCAGGGTGTTGATTAATCCCCAGTAACCACACACCCTGTCGTGAGTTATTGCTTACATATAGTTATACTGTTGAAATGATTGCAAAGCCATTTGGAACTCAAGGGGTTAACCTGAGATGCAATTTTTAAGCCTTTTGCAGAAGATGTAAACAAGAGGTCAGGTCTGGGTCACAGTGTTCTTTTTGCTGCACTTGCTGAAACTGACAAGAACATTGGAAACTTACAAGAACACTGTGTGAGAAGTTTGCTATTTTTCTTATGAGCTCCTGCACAGACTCATAAAAAGAGCTGCAATGTTTTGCAAAGGAGATACAGAGACTGAGAGAGACTGAGATTGAAATTGAGAAGAAACCCAGATGGACTTTCTCTGTTTATACTGCCATTGTAAATAGCTATTTTGAACATTTTTTTTTATTTTATTGTTATTAATAGTAAAACTCTTGTTGCGAATTTTACAACTGCTCCTGGTTTTCCTATGCTTCCTGACCTGTGCCTCGATGACATACAGCTAGTATACATCTGCAGAGCTGGCCAGAGAAAGAGACACACACACTCTGACAGGGGATTGCCTGTTACAGCTGGCCTGGGCCCCTGGATGTTTGACTACCGGTTAATATGTCACATGCTTACTAGCATAAAAAAAAACCCCAAAACAGAAACAGTGCAGTATAGAACAGCAGGAGGGTGTAATATTGCGAATGGGTCTGTGCAGGTACTACACCCTCTCACTGTCCCAGGCAGAGGATAAGACCTCTGCTGGGATGGGGATCCACTGAGCAGCTGCCGTGGCTTGACAGGTTGAGCTGCTGGCAGCAGGAGGCAGGCAGTGCGATATTTTACTTTTACCCCCTGGAGTTAGTTATTTATTTGGGGGTTCATGGGCACCCCCATAAAGGGGTGCGGGGCAGAGCCCTCCGTAACACCAAGACTTGTGCTGCATGCAAATATATTGCTCTGTATTGGCAGTGCGGTATATTGCTTCGCATAATGTCTTGTGACATTATGACCCCATGCTGGATGTTTGAAATTCCTGGCTGATCTGACAGAGCAGTTCTGCTGCCCTAGATCAAAGGAAAGAGCTGACCCAGGACTGGGTCGGCTTTTGTTTTGAAGTGCATGACTTCTCCACCAGCAAGCCAAAACTCTGTCATTATCAGCATGGATGATGATTGGTTTGGTACTGACTCATCCCTTAAACACTGCTCTGCATTGGACAGACAGTGTCACACCCCTCAAAAGGCACTATTATAGCAGATGCCCATGTATGTGCATGCAAACTTAAAATGATAGGCACAATAACTAAAGCGCTCCAGAACAGGCTCTGTGAGGAGTCTGGGGAGAGCTAGGGGAGGCAGGACCCCCAACGTGGTGGCTGCAGCCAAACCCAGGAATGAAATGAAGAAAGCTGACATGGGAACAGAGCCAACCAGGAAAACATAATGTGGAACAATCTCAGGGTAGCTCAAGGGACTGTGTCCTAATGTTATCTGGAGTCAGAGTTTACTGCAGCCAAAAGGCATGGGGAGGAGTGGAGGTAGTGGTTCGTCCAAAAGAGATATCCCCACAGCTCCCAAACTCCAATCAAAACCCACTAGAAAAACAGCAGTTCCAAGGCTGCAGGAAAACAGCACCAGGAAATCCACAGATAAATTAAGCACTGGGAAGAAAAGGCCTGGAATTCTGCCACTTACAGTCCCGTAATAAGTCCCAGGATACCTGTAAATGCAAAGAGGAAATCAGCGGCTGTCAGGAATAATTCCCTCAGGTTGTGGCTGCATCTCTTTGGAAAGGTGTGAGGTGGGCAAGAATGTCTGCCTTAGTGTTCACCATCTGGCGGTGATGTTGAGTTGCAGACGAAGCTGATTGCCAGCGGGGAGGTTGAGAAGCAGATGTTGTGTGCTTAGGGCCTCAATTTGGGATTTCGATGCCTCTGGTCCAAAGATCTTTGCGAGCCATATCTGCTGAGGTGCACTCTTTTTTTGCCACCCGCACACTATAAAAAAGGTGAGCTGGATAATCTAAAGTAGTCATTTATGCAGACTATTCTAAATAAACAGCTTTTATTTTGCAGCATTCAGAAATACATACACACAGCTTGAACTCACATGCAGGACTCACTAACTTCCTTCCTTTTGCCCTTTGGCTCCCTCTAGTGTCATAACCTCTGAACTACAGTCCATTTGCACCTAAAGGCGCTCAGCTTCTTGCTTTGAACATTACATCCCTCCCCCATTTTAGTAAAACAAATATAGGTTATATTAAGCAAACACACTTCTCACAGATTACTAAACTGCTTCTAACTATACACAGTTTTCAACATTAACATTCCCAGTTTTCCCCAGTTACCCAGTAATACCAATTCCTAAAACCTTATCAATAGGTATATAGTCCTTGAAATATTCTGGGGATCTTCTGTTCCACCTTTGTGGGTAACGTGAAACAGTGTCAGTTTGAGGTACCACAACTTTTTCTGTACAGTCACTTGGAGGACACTCCACCAGGGGTACTTCACAGCTTAGTTCTTGTTTCATTTTAGGTGTCATGGCCTGGCAAGCGAGGCATGACTTGATAACACTATCCACTAACCTGTCAAATCCTGGAAACCAGACTTTTCTCTGATAAGGGCCTTAGTTTTACCAGTTCCAGATGTCCCTCATGTGCCAAGTCAACCACTCACCTTTGAAGCTTTTTGGTATGACAATTCTAGTCCCTTTTGAAATGAAGCTTCTGTCGTCATTCACTTGTTGATTCCATTTTACCTTTTCAAATTAACCGTGTACGTTTGTGCATTGACCATGGGATTCAAGCCAGTTCTCTTCCATCTCCCTGATTGTACTGCTTCAGCTACAGCTTGCAAAGTCTTGTGACTTTGTGTGGCAGCTTGATTTCATCTAGTGACATGGCCATGGGGGTGGCACGCTCAGTGATATAATTGATATATTCTTCAGTAACTTTTGTTCTCGCTTGAAGGAGTGGCTCTGTCAGAGGGTGTCTCAACATGTAATCAGCTGGATTAGCTCCACCAGAATGATAGGCAACAACCACTTCATAGGGCAGTAACCTGGAGCCCATTGCTCAATCTTAGCTGGTGGTTTGGATCTTGGGTTTCGACGGGCGACTAGTGGTTTGTGGTCGGTGTAGACTATGAATGGCTGTCCAAACAAATATATGTGAAAGTGTTCACATACCCAGATCACTGCCAGAGCTTCTCTTTTAGTTTGGGAATATCTCTGTTCTACTGATGTGAGTGCTCTGCTTCCAACACAATCACATTGTAGTCAATACTGTTTGCTCTTTGCTGGGTCAATGTAGCAGCGAGTCCAACAGGACTAGCATTGACACAAATTTGTCTCTTTCTTTGCATCAAAATAGTTCATTACTGGTGGACTGGTAAGTGCTTTTTGCAACTAAGTGAGTGCTTGTTCCTGACAAAAGGACCAGTTCCAAGAAGTATCCTTTTTGATCAGCTCCCTCAAAGGCTGCGTCATTGTAGTATAGTCTGGTACAAATCATAAGCAGAAATTGTTCATGCCAAGTAAGCTTCTGATCTCTGAGGCATTTACAAATGTTGCAAGCTCGTGGATCACTTTGATCTTCTTGGGATCTGACATCATGCTTTTATCTGTAAGCATGTACCCAAAGTATTCCAATGTATGTTTGTCAAATGCACATTTTTGCTTGTTTAATGTCAAATGCTTTTTTCTCAACTGCTGGAGCACCACTCTGAGTTTGCTATCATGGTCAGCCTGAGTTGATCTGTAGACCAGAATGGCATCACTAATATTGATTGTGCCTTTAAGCCCACTCAAAGCCTCTCTAATGGTATTCTGAAAAATTCTGCAGCACTTGAAATACCAAAATTAAGTCTTGTATATTGTCTCAGACCCACATGTGTAGAGAACGTGGTGATACACCTTGATTCTGGTGATAGCTCAAGTTGGTATAACCTTGGTTCAGATCCAGTTTGCTGAACACTTTTGCACCATTGGGATCATTAACGACTTCACTGATAGTCGATGTGATGTGTCGTTCTCACTTTATGGCCTTGTTAGCCTGCCACACGTCCATGCACACACACACATTTCTGGGGCTTTTTGGCTTTGGTACTATGACCACTGGGGACACCCATGGAGTTGGTCCATCTATCCATTCTATCACACCGAGTTCCTCATCTCGCTTTAACTGCTCCTCCATTTCCTTCCTGATATGAAATGGTACTCTGTGGTGAGGCTGGGCTACAGGCTGGACTGTCTCATTGATGTGTAGTTTTACCTGAAAGTCCTTTAACTTGCCAAGCCTTTGAAACAAATATTTGTAGCTGTGCAACAGTTTACTGATGTGCATTCCCTTGCTCTGTTCCTCTTGTATCTCCTTGGATGCACAAACTAGCTGCACTGTTCTAATCAAATCCAAATCTTGCGATATTTTCCAATTCAGCAGTGAGCCTCCTGTTCTTGCTACTACATAGAATGTTTCATAACACACCCTTCTTGGGGATTCAACCTCTGCTTGGAACTTTCCCAGCACCTGAAGTGGTGTTGTTGAGCTTTATGGATATACCTTAACATCAGTCTTTGTCAGCTCTGGTTTACATTTGAAGCTACTGTAGCCAAGCTCATCGATTGCATTGATTGTAGCTTCTGAATCTGCCATGACTTTTATGTATTGTCCAGAAATGTTTACTTCAAAATGAGGATGTTCCTCCATTGTTTTATTAGACTTCTGTTGTGCCTTGACAGTGTAAATAAATTTATGACTCGTCATCTGACATCTCCTCACTGTAACTTGCATGCATTGTGTTTACTGTTCACTGTGGTCTTGCTCTCTGCTTATCATTGCTCTGCATTTGCTGAGTTCTGCAACACACTGCAAAATGGTTGGCCTTTTGACACTTTCTGCAAACCTTGCCAAATGCTGGGCACATAGTCTTGCCTCCTGAATGCGGATACACACTACCACATCTCCTGCACGTGCTAGAACCACTAACCCTTTTTCCATTCTGTACACACTGCTTGGCCTGCTGTTTGCTGACTACTGGCTTGTTTGGTGCCATTTTACGTAGTGCATGTTGTTCATGCTCCATTCCAGCTGGCCGGGCCTCGGACAACTCCATGGTCTTGTCCGCATCCAACAGCTGAGTTAACGTCAAGTCTGGCTCTGCTAAGGCTTTTCTCCTTAGTTTGTGTGACAAACAATACTGCAGGATTTGAGTTTTAATCTCAGATAACAGCCTATGGCCCACCCAGTCTGCCCATTTGAGCTTGTAAGTTCAGTTTATGTTTTCCTAGAAGTCTGTTGCCCCTTACCCCGACCTTCAGAATTCCTTTATGTCTATCCCATGCATTCTTAAATTCCGTGATTGTTTCAGCCCCCACCACTTCCTCTGGCAGAGTGTTCCACTTGTCCACCACCCGTTCTGTGAAGAAATTCTTCCTCACGTTTCCTCTGAATCGTCCTCCCTCCAACTTCATCCCATGCCCTCTAGTTCTGGAACATCTTTTTCACTTAAAAATAGTGTATTCCTGCACCCTGTTCCTCCCTGTAAGATACTTGTATGTCTCTATCATATCCCCTCTCTCCCTCGTCTCCTCCAGGGAGTACATATTCAGTTCCTTCAACCTGTCGTCATAGGACTTCTGATGCAATCCATGTACCATCTTTGTTGCCCTCCTCTGAACCTTCTCTACCCTGTCTATGTCCTTACATAGGTAAGGTCTCCAGAACTGTACACTGTACTCCAGGTGAGGCCTCACTAATGTTTTGTATAGTGGCATTATGACCTCCCTTTTCCTGCTGGTGATGCCCCTGCCTATGCATCCCAGCATCCTATTTGCTTTACCTGCTGCCTTGTCACACTGTTTCCCTACCTTGAGGTCATCAGAGATGATAACCCCAAGATCCCTTTCCTGCTTGGTGCATGCTATATCCTCACCCCCAACTGATATATTGTGCCAGGGTTTTGTGCCCCATATGCATTATCTTGCACCTTTGCATTGAATTTCAACTGCCAACCCCTGACCATTCTTCAAGTTTCTGCAGGTCCCTTCTCATTCTGTCTACACCCTCAGGTGTGTCTACTCTGTTACAGAGCTTTGTGTCAACAGTGAACAGTTAAATTCTGCCTTCTAGGCCCTACGCAATGTCACTGATGAAGATGTTGAATAGGACCGGTCCCAGCACTGATCCCTGTGGTACCCCACTGGTCACTCTTCCCTCTGTGGAGTGACAGCCATTTACCACCACCCTCTGTGCCCTGCTGCCCAGCCAGTTACCTACCCACCACACTACTGTCCTGCTCACACCCATATTCCCCCGTTTGTGTAATAGTCTTCTTTGTGGCACTGTGTCAAAGGCCTTGCTGAAGTCCAGATAGGCCATGTCCACTGCCCTCCCCTGATCCATCTCCCTAGTCACCCAGTCAAACAATTCAACGAGGTTGGTCTGACATGACCTCCCCCTGGTGAAACCATGCTGCCTTGGGTCCTGTAGTCCATTGACAACCAGATGTTCCACCAGTCTCTCCTTCAGTAGTGCTTCCATGATCTTCCCCACTACTGAGGTGAGGCTGACTGGTCTGTAGTTCCCCTTCCTCTTTGTTCCCACTTTGTATAAGGGACTACATCTGCTGTCCTCCAGTCTTTGGGTACCTCTCCTGTTTCCAGTGATTGGCTAAACAGGATAGCCAGAGGTTCAGCCACCACCTCTCTTAGTTCTTTAAGGACCCTGGGTGCACCCATCTGGCTCCATTGCTTTATCAACTCTTATTACTTCCAGTTCCTTCAGGGCCCTTTCTTGTGTAGGGACTTGTGTCCATTCTGCACCATTCTCACCCCTGTACTCCTTCAGACCCATTACCCTCCTCTTCCTTAGTAAAGACTGAGCAGAAATACCTGTTCAATATGTCAGCTTTACTGTTGTCATCCTCCACACAGCCCTCATCCTCCCCTTCAGTCTCACTATCCCTCCTTTGCCTTCTTTTTTCACTTATGTACCTGTAAAGGTTTGTCCCTCTGCCCGCTGATTTTGCAATGTGTTCTTATGTCTGAGCTTTGGCTTCCTTACTGACCTCCCTGCCTCCCTTTGCTTCTCCTGGTACTTCTCCCTATCCCTTCTGCCTGTGTCTTTTTGTATTGCCTGAATGCAATCTTTTGGCTTTCACTTTCTTTGCTACCTCTTTGGAAAACCATAACGGTCTCCTCTTCCTTTTCCTCTTGCTAACCTGCTTAATGCATAATTCTGTTGCTCTTGTAATCCCCATTTTAAATACTGCCCACTGTTCCTCAACCCCTGATTCCTGCTCTATTCCCCTTAATGCCTCTTTCAAATATCTCCCCATTTTCCCAAAGTCTGCCCCTAAAATCCAGGATACGTGTTTTTGTGTGGTTTGGTTCTGCTCTTTCTATGATTTCAAACCACAATGACTGGTGGTCACTGTTCCCCAAGTGCTCCCCCACTGTTACCCCCATCACACTGTCCCTGTTTGTGAGCACAAGGTCCAGTATTGCCTTCTGCCGAGTTGGTTCCATGACCAGTTGCTTGAGGAAGGCACCCTGAAGGGAGTCCAGGATAAATCTGCTCCTAGTTGATGCTGCTGCTGGGACGCTCCAGTCCACATCTGGAATATTGAAGTCTCCAACCAGTACTACCTCACCCTTGTGTGCCATCCTTTGGGTGGCTAGCATCAGCTCCCTATCTGTTTCTTCCTCCTGGGCTGGTGGTCTATAGACCACACCTGTGTGGATGGCTGGCCCCATTTTCCTTTCCAGCTTAACCCACAGTATCTCTCCCCCATTTTGTTCCTCCTGGATCTCTGTGGCCCTTATGTCATTTTTCACATACAGTGCCACTCCTCCTCCCTTCCTACCTGCCCTGTCTCTTCTGAATATGTTGTAGCCAGGTATGGCCATCTCCCAGTCGTGGTTATCATTACACCAGGTTTCTGTGATGGCCACAATGTCCAGGTCTGACTGCACCATGACAGCCTCCAGATCTTCCATCTTGTTGCTAAGGCTCCTGGCATTTGCACACATGGCTTTCCATGATTTGACCTCCCTAGACTGTTTCACTGTTCTACTCCAGCCCCTTCCTTGGTTGTCCTTTATCCCTGGTTCTCCTTGCTGTCTGCCCTTCTGCTGAATTTTGCCCCTTTTCTGCCTATCCACCTCTTGGGCACTAATCTCCATCTTTTGCACACTGCTTTGTAGAGATAGCCACTCCTCTGGTTCACTGGTTCCACTGCTAGCTGTGGGGGTGAGCAAGTAAGTACCCTCCTTGCTGGCCTGCCACCCCCTTTGCTAGTTTAAATGCTTGTCAATGTAGCATTTAAACTTATCATTGAGTGCTTGGATTCTCCTCCAGGATGGATGCAGGCCGTCAGGCTTGAACAAACCTCCATCCCTCCAGGTGGGTCCCCAGTCATCAATGAATCCAAACCCTTCCTCACAGCACCAGTTCTTCAACCATGAGTTACAGTTCCTGATACATGCACCCTATGCTCTCCCTTGCTCTCACAGGTAGTACTTCTGAAAAAGTGACAGAAGTAGCTACTTGCTTGAGACCCCTCCCAATTTTCTAAACTCTTCCTGAACTTCCTCTGGCTCCCCATTTGCCAGGTCATTAGTACCTAGGTGGATAATGACATCCAGCGCACCCTCCTGTCTTGCCTTCCCAGTGATCCCCAAGATCTTCCTTCCATCCCTCCATGCCGTGGCACCTGGTAGGCACCTCACCTCCCTGTCCTCCCCCTCCTGTGTTCCTAGCTGGATCCCTCTTATGATGGAGTCCCCCACCAGGATTTGCTTCCTCCTTCTCTGGAGTCCACTGCTCTCCCCACTGAGGTCACCTCCTTGGCTAGCCTCCACATCCTTTCCTTCCACTTCTCTGGGTACCTCTATTTGGTTGTCCCCGTTTGCCAGTGTGGCATATGAGTTCTTGAGTGGAATAGGATCTGGGATGTGCCTCTGCCTGACCACTCTAACCCTCCCTGAGCCCACTGTCATCCAAGTGCTCCTTGTTCTCGGCATCCTCTGAGGCAGCTGCATTGAACTGGGTGGTCTCGGGATAGGAGTGATGGTACTCCTGACCCAGTTTACTTCTGTTGTGAGTCTAGCTACCTCATCCCACAGTGCAGAGAGATGCATGCAGATAGGGCAGCACCTCAGTGTCCAGAAGGTCTGCCTGAATATGGCTGTCCCACAGCCACTGCATTGCACCACTCCCCACATTATGCTGCAATTATTCTGCTATTCCACTACTTGTCTGTTACTGAAGCTCTCCTAGTTCCCTTTTTATTAATTTTATTAAGACCCCCCCCTTTTACTATAGGGATGCCGGTCACAGCAATGTGTTGCTGTGTGCAAGTGCCCAACTGCAATGCTTTACTTTTTTTTAATGTTCATTTTTGCATTAGACACAGCTGAAAATGCTGGTAAGAGTTGCTGTATATTATGCCCTGACTGTAAGTCAGCTGAAAATAAACAAATATCCTCAGCATATGCTAAAACTTTAATGGGGGGGAAGAGGAGGGGAATTTCCCCGGTGCCCAGCCAACTCTATCTGCTAAAAAATACCACCAACAGCTTAATCTGGTTCAAGGTCAGTTGGCTTTCATCTGTATCCCCTCCCCGGTTGTGCCTGAAAACAGGCAGAATTTGTCTAGTGCACTTACCTGGTCAACAAAAACTCAATAAATAAAATAAATAAATAAAATAGTAGTAAATAAATAACACACATTTTTAAATAGATTAGCTGTCAGAGTCAGTGTGAGCATATCATTAATTGTTATAGTAGGATGCAGCATGGGGGGGCAGTATGGAAAGGACTCCTGGCCCTGGCTTTTCTTACACATATGCAGTTTTATGCTCATTTTTACTAATTGGCAATATTTTGTACATAAAGTGATGGTAATTTGTAATAAAATAGTAGCTTAGTCATTGGTGGCCAGTGGGCTAGTAAACCGATTGCCCTGGCTATCGTAATATGCCCTGGTGGTCCAATGGTTTGATTTGGTCTGTCAGGTTGCTAAATATCTTTAATGTTTTTTTATATTCCATAAGTAAGTAAGTAATACTTTATATTATGGCACCCAATCCTGGAGGCACTGGGCACCATTACAAATCAAAGGCAGGGATTGGACAACATTTATTTATTTATTATTTATTTATTTTATTTAGTTTTTGTTGACCGGATAAGTACACTAGACAAATTCTGCCTATTTTCAGGCACGACCCGGGGGAAGGGGGATACAGATGAATGCCACCTGACCTTGAACCAGATTAAGCTGTTTGTGGTATTTTTAGTGAATGAGGGAATGCACAGGACACCGGGAAATTCCCTACTCTTTTTCGATATATGCCATGGATCTTTAACATCCACCTGAACTACCACCAATCCAGGCAGATGGGGCCTCGTTTAATGTCTCATCCGAAAGGCGGCACCTCAGGAGTGCAGCACCCCTCTCATGCTGCACTACAGTGTCAGTACTGGGATATTAACCCAAGTGCCAGATGTGGGAACTGAACCCACAACCCTCTGATCTCCCGGTCTCAGAGGCGAGCGTGCTACCTACTGAGCCACTGACACTGTGATAAAACTCAAACATAAACAATATTATTACAATTACTAAAACCAGGTATATATAAAATCACTTTAAAAAATATCATGAAATGCTTTAATAAAAAGATAGGCCTTCAGGCCCCCTTTAAATACCTCCACCATTGGGGCCTCCCTCAAAGATCTTGGCAACGAATTCCAGAGGGCCGGGCCGGCCACCTCGAAGGAAAGATTCCCCTGAGGTTTTCAGCCTGGCCCTCGAATCACCCAGAAAGTCACCAGTGAAGGAGTGCCGGAATGTACCGGGATCGCTGGAGTTAGGAGGTCAGACAGGTAACCAGGGCCCAGGTCGATAGGGTCTTGTAGGTGAGCAAGCCCACCTTGAAGATGATCCTCCATCTGATAGGCAGCCAGTGCAGGACCGAGATCACATGGAAGGACTTTGGTAGGCCTGCCAGCAGCCTGGCTGCTGCATTCTGCACTAGCTGCAGTTTACGGAGGATCCTGCCATTGGCCCTGAAGTACAGAACATTACAGTAGTCCAGCCTGGGAGTCACAAAGGCATGTACCAGTGATGGCAAGTCTTCGGGAGGAATCAGGGGTTTAATTCAGGTGACATTCCACAGATGACAGAACCCACTTTTGACAACAGATGACACCTGGGCTTCCAGAATTAGTCTGTCATCGAGGATGATGCCCAGATTTTTTACCCTGGGGGCAGCCATCAACGGGGTGGATCCCAGGGCCAAACCTGTTACCACTCTGGAGGCCTCCCCATCATGCCATCGACCAGGCTCAATCACTAGCACTTCCGTCTTGTCGGGATTCATATTCAGCCAGTTTGAGGACATCCAGTCCTGAATCTCAGCCAGACATTTATTTAGCACTTCAACTGCATTTTCAGCTCCAGGGGCAAATAGCATATACAGCTGTGTGTCATCTGTGTAGCAGTGGAAACCCAGACTGTATTGTCTAATGAGCTCTCCGGGCAGCACGTACATTGCAAATGACATCGGCAAGAGGATCAAGCCTTGAGGCACCACATGACAGGGGCTTCTAGGAGGTGGAGAAACTCCCATCACTACTCTTTGCCTCCTGTCAGAGAGATAGGACTCAAACCATTTAATGACTGTTCGGGTGAGTCCACAATATACTGTAAGGTGATCCAATAGCACGATGTAGTCCACAGTGTCAAATGCTAAAGAGAGATAGAGGAGAATGAGAATTGACAGTTCTCCTCTAGCCCTTGCCTGAGGAGGTAATTCTGCACCAAAACTAATGCCATCTCTGTGCTATGCCTAACTCTGAAACCAGACTGGAATGCTCATAAAGATAATTTCCTGTGGTAAAAGTTGCTGTGTTGTAAAATAAGTAAATGCAGAATGGCAGCTGCAGGCGCCATACACGCCAAAAGAAGAATGGGAACATTGTTTAACCAGGAGTAGCACACTAAGCCGAAGCTTGTTTCCAGATGCGAACTGGGAGCACAAGGAAGTTAAGTGACTTGCTCAGGATCACACAGTATGCACCTAGGCAGCTGTGGGATTCAAACCCAGGTCTCCAGATCTGCAGCTCAGAGCCTTAACCCACTACGCTATACTGCTTCCAAGAGAGGGAAGTGTGAGAGTCGATCCCACAGCAGAGCGCACCACGCTCAGTGAGGAATCCCCATGTCTGCACTAGGGGCGGCCACTCCTCCACTGTGACACTGGTCGCAAGTCAGACTTGAACCTGCTACTGTTGACTGCTGTGCAACAGTGTGAGAGGGAGATGTACTAAGGTGCTGCTGTCATGGGCAGGATCAGCCAGATATTTTTCCCCTACTATTTACTTGTGCAGGTGACAAGCGCCAGGGAAAACATTTATGGACTGGCTCACATTATAATAATATAAATAAATATGGGCACAGTCTGATTGGGATTCACTGGAAGTCCCACACACAAATAAGCAGGCATTTTGAATGAGCTCACCAAGGAGCCATTTTGTAATGGGAAAGGTGCAATCTGATACAGAGGAACTCATGGCTTCACAAACTGAAGACTTGGTTTGCTGGCCAAGGCACCTAGCTTCACCTGAGCTCTTTCCTTCTAAGACTGCTTGAAAGGCAGAGTAGAGAAACTTACCAGAGCAAGGGAGAAGGATTAAGACTTAGTTTGGTTAAGCAGATTTACTGTGTGGTGGTGTTTTTATTTTTTACTCACAGGGATTGCTACTGTTTGTTGCTAACATTTCATTGCTTTATTTTTTCTCTGATTCAAATTGTTGTTGCTGGTATACCTTCTTCTGCATTATTACAAGGTGTGCCTACAGGTGTGTGCTAACAGATTACTGCTGTAATCTTCTGATTCAAATTGTCTTTTGCAAGGTATATCTTCTGATACTGCTTTATTTTTCTCTGGAGCAAAGTGTTTCTTACAGGGTATATCTTCTCTGAAATTACTGTATTACAGGTGGAGCTTACATTTTTGTGACTTTTTTATCATTGGGCTAAGCAAAATTACTGTTTGACACTGTGTTTTATTTTATTCTTGTTTGTTGAAAAGGTTTGTTGTTTCAGAGGTGTTTCAGTCTCCTTCTCACATTGAAGGAGCTAATTGCTTTTCCTCCCACAGCTCTTCCAAAGGATTAGGTGTGTATGTGGGGGGTGGAGCTGGCAAACTGTCAGTAATTACCAACAGAAAGAAGGGTTAAAAGTCAGGTTAGTTGATATCTTGAGGTAGAAGACTTGGTTTGCTGGCCAATGCACCTAGCTTCACCTGAGCTCTTTCCTTCTAAGACTGCTTGAAAGGCAGAGTAGAGAAATTTACCAGAGCAAGGGAGAAGGATTAAGACTTAGTTTGGCTAAGCAGATTTACTGTGTGGTGGTGTTTTTATTTTTTACTCACAGGGATTGCTACTGCTTGTTGCTAACATTTCATTGCTTTATTTTTTCTCTGATTCAAATTGTTGTTGCTGGTATACCTTCTTCTGCATTATTACAAGGTGTGCCTACAGGTGTGTGCTAACAGATTACTGCTGTAATCTTCTGATTCAAATTGTCATTTGCAAGGTATATCTTCTGTTACTGCTTTATTTTTCTCTGGAGCAAAGTGTTTCTTACAGGGTATATCTTCTCTGAAATTATTGTATTACAGGTGGAGCTTACATTTTTGTGACTTTTTATCATTGGGCTAAGCAAAATTACTGCTTGACACTGTGTTTTATTTTATTCTTGTTTGTTGAAAAGGTTTGTTGTCTCAGAGGTGTTTCAGTCTCCTTCTCACATTGAAGGAGCTAATTGCTTTTCCTCCCACAGCTCTTCCAAAGGATTAGGTGTGTATGTGGGGTGGAGCTGGCAAACTGTCAGTAATTTCCAACAGAAAGAAGGGTTAAAAGTCAGGTTAGTTGATATCTTGGAGGTAGAAGACTTGGTTTGCTGGCCAAGGCACCTAGCTTCACCTGAGCTCTTTCCTTCTAAGACTGCTTGAAAGGCAGAGTAGAGAAACTTACCAGAGCAAGGGAGAAGGATTAAGACTTAGTTTGGCTAAGCAGATTTACTGTGTGGTGGTGTTTTTATTTTACTCACAGGGATTGCTATTGTTTGTTGCTAACATTTCATTGCTTATTTTTCTCTGATTCAAATTGTTGTTGCTGGTATACCTTCTTCTGCATTATTACAAGGTGTGCCTACAGGTGTGTGCTAACAGATTACTGCTGTAATCTTCTGATTCAAATTGTCTTTTGCAAGGTATATCTTCTGTTACTGCTTTATTTTCTCTGGAGCAAAGTGTTTCTTACAGGGTATATCTTCTCTGAAATTACTGTATTACAGGTGGAGCTTACATTTTGTGACTTTTATCATTGGGCTAAGCAAAATTACTGTTTGACACTGTGTTTTATTTTATTCTTGTTTGTTGAAAAGGTTTGTTGTCTCAGAGGTGTTTCAGTCTCCTTCTCACATTGAAGGAGCTAATTGCTTTTCCTCCCACAGCTCTTCCAAAGGATTAGGTGTGTATGTGGGGTGGAGCTGGCAAACTGTCAGTAATTTCCAACAGAAAGAAGGGTTAAAAAGTCAGGTTAGTTGATATCTTGGAGGTAGAAGACTTGGTTTGCTGGCCAAGGCACCTAGCTTCACCTGAGCTCTTTCCTTCTAAGACTGCTTGAAAGGCAGAGTAGAGAAACTTACCAGAGCAAGGGAGAAGGATTAAGACTTAGTTTGGCTAAGCAGATTTACTGTGTGGTGGTGTTTTTATTTTTTACTCACAGGGATTGCTACTGTTCGTTGATAACATTTCATTGCTTTATTTTTTCTCTGATTCAAATTGTTGTTGCTGGTATACCTTCTTCTGCATTATTACAAGGTGTGCCTACAGGTGTGTGCTAACAGATTACTGCTGTAATCTTCTGATTCAAATTGTCTTTTGCAAGGTATATCTTCTGTTACTGCTTTATTTTTCTCTGGAGCAAAGTGTTTCTTACAGGGTATATCTTTGAAATTATTACAGGTGGTGCTTTACAGGTTTTGCAGTTTTATCTAACATTAGGATAAGCTTTCAGGGTTACTGCATTTGTTGTTGACTCATTGTTTCTGCTCTTACCTCCTTGTTCTTTCGTCCGTGGTTCTTCTTTGACTGGGTAACCAGAGTGGTGGACCAAGGGGGAGCAGTTGATGTCGCCTACCTTGACTTCAGCAAAGCTTTTGACACTGTTCCACATAGAAGATTGATAAATAAGCTAGGTAGGCTCGGGGTGGGTCAGAAGTTGGTCAACTGGGTGGCAAACTGGTTGACTGGCAGAAAACAGAGTGGTGGTAAATGGTATACAGTCAGAAGAGATGCAAGTCACAAGTGGGTACCTCAGGGATCAGTCCTGGGGCCAGTCCTATTCAACATCTTCATTAGTGACCTCGCAGATGGACTAGAGGGTAAGGCTTGTCTGTTTGCAGATGACACCAAGATCTGCAACAGAGTAGATGATCCAGATGGGGTGGGCAGAATGAGAAGAGATCTGGATAAACTAGCAGAATGGTCAGAAGAGTGGCAACTGGGATTTAAATGCAAAGAAGTGCAAAATCATGCACATGGGGAAGAGAAACCCTGAAGCCACTTATAGGCTGGGAGGGGAGTTGCTAGCAGTCACAAAGGAAGAAAGAGACTTGGGCATCATCATCACTGATGACCTAAAATCATCCAAGCAGACCTCTAAAGCAGTAGGTAAGGCTAGGGGGTGTTAGGGTGTATTAGTAGGGGTATCACAAGTCGTAAGAGGGAGGTAGTAATCCCTCTGTACAAGACACTGGTTAGGCCCCATCTGGAGTACTGCGTGCAGTATTGGAGGCCACACCTTCACAAGGACATTAACCAAATTGAGGCAGTCCAGAGAAGGGCAACCAAAATGGTGCAGGGACTGCATCAGAAGACATATGAGGACAGATTAACGGAGCTCAATATGTATACCCTTGAGCAAAGGAGGGAGGGAGAGAGGTGATATGATCGAGACATTTAAACACCATAAGGGCATAAACAAGGTGAAAGAGTCTAACATGTTTAAATATAAGAAAAATAGCAGGACAAGAGGACACAGCATGAGATTAGAGGGAGGCCGATTAAGGGGGAATGTGAGGAAATTCTTTTTCACAGAAAGGGTGGTAGATGCATGGAATGGCTTACCACAAGAAGTGGTGGCTATGAATACAGTGCAGGGCTTCAAACAGGCATGGGATAGGCATAAGGGAGCAATACAAATGACTATGAATAGATAGGTCACTGACAGAGCAAAGGCCGATGGCACATTTATAAGGTAGAAAAAGAAATGGGCAGACTGGATGGGCCTTGCGGTCCTTATCTGCCGTCAACTTCTATGTTTCTATGTTTCTATGTTTCTGATTAAACACATTAAAAATACTTATTTTTCATAAATCAAAGTCATGTAAGGGCCAAGGGAAGTCCTGGGTAATTAATAAAGTTACACAGATTTTAAGGGATTGTTCACAAGCATAAATGGAGCAGTTTTAGGGAGCACTCTGTACCAGAAATGTGCTTACAGTAAAAAAACAACAACATTGTTTTCACACAGGTGCTTTTCTAAATCATGCTGCCAAGACATTTTTCACTAGTTTTACTCCAGACTCAGCAGACAGGTAGAGAAGAGTGTGCTACACAACAGAAAAATACAGTAGTTTTTAGTGCTAAAAATGTAAAATAGAGGAGTCGCTAACCTTTGAAGGGAGAGTGGGACCAGGTGAAACATAAGCCACACAGACAGTTACATAGGAGGTGGAGCTAAGCATGGAAAAATGAATATTCAATTTATGAGTGAAAAAACACTGTTGTGGTCACTGTAATTAAAGGAGAAACTGATGTTTTTTATAGAAAGTGAAAAGGAAAGTGCTTAGAAGTGGTTATTTACAAGTTTAATGACAGATAAATTCAAGTCTTAGCAACTTAGCTTTACTGTTGTTCATTTTGTAGGGAAATAATTCAGGAGCGAGCTAGAGATGTCAGCTTTCCAGCCAGAATAGTGAACAAATGCTTAGACATAAAGAAAGTGCTTACTTTTTTATGACAAAGGAATGTGTACATAAATGGGACTCAGAGTTATGAAAAAAGGGAAGCCTTAGAATGTTGAGAGGGGCAGTTGAATTGCAAAATGGTGAATTCCATTGTGGCTTATGCTGCTGCAGAAAGGATTGTTATTGGTGCTGAGCTCCTGGGCAGGTCAGTGTCCACTCAGTGTCTAGTTATTAGCATATGCAAATTAGTTTTAGGCATAAAAGTAGCTGCTTAGCCAGTGTGCAGTGAGTCAAAGCAGGAAGAGTGACCAAGAAGGAGTGACCCAAGCCAAGTGGGTGTCCTGTCAGAAGAGGCCTACTGCAGTGACAAAGCCTGAAGTGAACAGCCTTATTTAAATAAAGTGTAGGATTAGGGAATCACCTGTATCCCAGTGTAGGGTCAGACAGGGTAGTAAGTGAGAGCAGGGTGAGAACAGAAAGCCTGCTGCTTCAAGTGCCTGATGATCCTGTTGTACCATGTTTTCTTCACAGATAAAAGCTGCAACCTGAAGAATTCATCATTTCCTGATTCCAAGAAGAAAATGGCTTGCTCCTGAGGGCTCTCACAAGAATTTTCAGCATTTCCATCAAAGAATTTCTTCAGAAAATACAAAGGAGTATGGTATTATAAAAAACTTATTGCTACAATTTGGGAACTATTTTAAAAGTCAAGTGTGAGCCGGCCCGGTGGCGCTGAGGGTTGAGGTGCTGGATGCCACACCTCGCGCTGCGCCGGCAACCTGGGTTTGGGAACGGACTCGGGTCAGTGGGGGTCGTCAGGGGGAGAGAGGGAGGATGGAGCATCCCCACGGATGCTGTCCTCCCTCGGGGTGGGATGCCAGGGGTGCTGTCTAGCACCCGACATCCCACAGGAGCTGGTGGATGCACTGACTCTTGAGGGGCATGGGCGGCTTTGTATCTCAGAGCTGGGGAGAGGGGACGCTGTTAGGGCACTCTGCAGCGCATGCTGCCACATGTCCACTCTCTGTGCCGGCGTCTCAGGGGGTTGGGTTACAGGGAGTACAATCTTGGAGGAAAATGCCTCTAGCCCCCTAGATGAAGTTCTCTGGAGCCATTATCGGCATCAGGTTGACCAAAGGGCAGATCCCGCTGTGCATGCTCGCTGCAGAGGACAGAGGGGAGGTAGTGTGTGGATGCCTCTCCTCGCTCCGCCCGTGGGGGTAAGCCGGACCATTAGTTAGGTCCCAATAGCAGTGAAGCACTCTAGGGGTAGACCCAGATGGTCAAAGTTGATGTGGAGGATGCCATTCCTTGAGTACAGAAGGAGAGGGGGTCGTAGGGACGTAAGGCGTGGATAAATAATAAGTAAAAAAAAAAAAGTCAAGTGTCATTGAAGTAACAGAGAATTTACCTCAGTCTTTCTGCATTTTAAGAGACTTTTGTCATCTGAAGAACTGAACAGTTCAAGGACTGAGGAGGAAAATGTCTTAGCTTTTAATGTACCAGCATGCAGTATGTTTCATGCCACTGTCATTCCTAAATGTTTTAAAGTGAATTTGTGTGTAGAAATGTTAAATGATATTCAACTGTGTCGAGTAATAAGAAAGTAACTGTGTGATAGATACCAGGGCCGGTATCTGGTGTAAGGTCAGTGGGCTGACTTAGGTGGGATAAGGCTTAGTAGTCATGTGGCTGCACTATGAATATTTGTTACTGCTTTGTGTGAAGTTAACACAATAACAAGACTGACCTATTCCAGGTTACACCTAACCGTGGAATATTCTAAATTGCTAGTTGGAATCTCTGAAAAGATTTGCTGGTTCAGGAACCTTAGTGTTATGCTTTACACTAAAGGGGTGTATTTTTCACAAAATCACCTGTGAGTACAAAGGTTGTGGTGAAGTTGGCTCTACTCTACTAGGCTTTGGCTGCTGTAAAGTTTGGTCTGTCATTGAGTTACAAAAACAACTTATGGATTTGAGACTCTTGGGAATGTTGGATGAGTGTGAGGGACCTAGAGATTTAGGGAGCACACAGTCTAAATCCAGTTATGGGGTTGGAGTGAATGTTCCTTCCATGAAAGTACCAGAGTTTAAACCAAGAAGCACTGACTCACCCATGGCAGGGATAATGACAGTGCCTACAGGAGTTGGCAGAGGTTTTGCCATAGAAATGCCTATGGAAAAGATGTCATTTGATGCTGAAGAAGTTGAAAAGAGAATGAGCCACAAGTTAGACAGATATATGGAGAAGAAGCTGGAAGTATTCATGGACAAGTTCATGAATAGTTTTCAGAATTTGAATGTCACACTAGAATGAAGAGAGAGTACTCCTACTGCAAATGTAACTAAAAAGGTGTGAAGTACCAGAAACTCCAATGAGAAGAAGTGAAAGCCAAGAAACTCCACAAGGGAGGCAGAATATGTCACAGAGCTATGAGAGAGATATGATGCCCATAATTCCAATGGTTGTGCCATGAATTGGTGGAACTCTTCCAGTGTACAGTAGAGCGAGAGAAAAGAAGATGCGTCTGAATTTCTCAAAAATTTTGAGCATATTTTATGACAAAGCCAAGTACCAGAAGATATGTGTATTCGTCTGAACCAATTACTGTATCAATGTACCTGTTGTACCCTTTTGTACTCTCCCGGGTCGTTCCTGAAAATAGGCATAAAACTTGTCTAGTGTACTTACCCGGTAAACAAAAACTAAATAAATAATGTGGGTACAACATTTTGAAGAAGCTGTTTGAGGTCTCATGAATAAATGGTGGAGCTACAAGCAGGACCAGATACAAGATTGGAGGCAGTGTAGAGCCCAATTCTTGGAATATTTTGACAAGGCACATAGTAGACAGCACTTACAGAGAGAGTTGGATCGTCCACAGAGGTACAGAGATGAACTCACTATGCTAGTTCTGGACAAATGGGATATGTATAAGCAATTGTATCCATGTACTTTAGAGAGAAATTGTTGAATTTATTGTTAGAACTCTTCAGCCAGATCTACAGAACTTGTTAATGTGTGCAATGCCGAGAACTATCAAAGAACTTATCCAGAAAAGAAGAAACTTGCAAGAAAATTTAAATCAAACAAAACTGCCAAAAGTCAATGATATGAAAGGAGAGAGTTTCCAGGAGAGAGGATCTGAAACTCAGATGACTGCTTTACCTGATAGTTCAGCCAACCCAACACAACAGCTGTATCAGCCTAGAAGAACGAACAAGTCAGAACTGAGATGTTACTGATGTAATGAAATAGATCACAAGAGGCCAGATTTCCCAAAGAAAGTCTGAACTGAATGGTAACAAAGCAGCAACTATACTAGTCTGAAATGAGGAAAAGAACTCCAAACCGATGGTGGAATCTGAAGAGAAGAGCATGCCAAATATAGTAACTACAGTCACAAGTTCAAATTTACTATATTTGCCAGTTAAGTTGGGAGACATGGTCACCCAACGTTTAATGGATACTGGTGCTACTACTTCCATAATCACAAGGCCAATGTTAATGCAAAGCATCGACTCATGGACCTAGTTCCAAAGGAAACCCGAGATGGAATTCACATTGGCATCTGAAGAATCGTGCAGTCCATGGGGACATGGAGATGTGAATCTCAGCATACGAGGCATCCCATGGAAAGGGAGAGTAATTATCTTTGACACAGCTGTGTCTGAAGTTATCATTGGAACCGATACCCTCAAAATTCTGCAAATAGTAAGTGACATAACAAATAAGTAAGTAATAAGTAACGAGACAACTGAAAACAAACCTCAAAAAAGGATGGAAGAAAAAGAAGAAGAAGCAGAAAAAGAACCAGAGTCTACAGAGGAGCTTGTGTCTGATGAGCACCAGATTTCTACAGTGATCACAATGGAGCCAGAAGATATTCTGCAACTCATAAAAGTGTTCGCTAGTCCATGTCTGGAAAGACTGACTGAGCTGGAAATCAACTGGGAAGAGAAATTTCAGCGAGTTCTAAGTGAATTTCCTGAAGTAGTTACGGAAAGAATTGGTCTTACTGACTTGACTCAGCACACAATATATACTGGAAAAGCACAACTGATACGAAGTAGATCATATGCCTATTCACCTGCAAAAAGACAGATTATTTGACAACAGATCCAAGAGATGTAACAAGAGGGAATCATCCAGCCTCTTTGTCAGTCTGGTCATCACCAGTAGTGTTGGTACCGAAGAAGGATGGAACCAGATTCTATGTGGACTACCAAAAAGTAATGCTGTGACTATAGGAGATGCCTATCCTATGAAGAATATGAGGGAGGTGTTCGATACGCTTACTAGAGCACAGATATTCTTGACAATCAAGCTCAGGAGTGGATATTAGCAGATACCTGTAGAAGCTCAAGACTGGTGTAAAAGAGCCTTTATCACACATGAGGGACTGTATGAGTTTAATGTGTTACCATTTGGTCTGAAAAATGCACCTACAACTTTTCCAAGGATGATGGATGAAGTGTTGAGAGGAATTCATTACTGATTCTATTTCACCTACATGGACGATGTAATCATCTATTCCAGAACAATGGAAGAACATTGGGAGTATTTGAGTGAGGTATTACAAAGGCTCAAGAGTCATGGACTTACCATTAAAGAGAAATATAACTTATTGTTGTCAGAAATACAGTTTTGGGTCACATGGTCACAGATGGAGGAATACTGCCGAACCGGCTACTCTGCAAGTCATCAGAGATTTTCTTTTATTTTTATCCCTACCAACCCAGCCACCCACTCTTTCAGGTGGCCAATCCACCCACCTCTCTCCCATTCCGTCGTCCCTCTGTCCCTTAACTGCCGCCTACCTGCCTGACCTGATGTATCCCTTCATCGGGGGGGCACCCCTACCCATGGGGGCAACCGAGAGGGGAGACTGAAGTGCCTGTAGGTGTCACAAACACAGTCCAGGGGTCAGGCCCTCCGCTCCCACAGTGCCCAACCTCAAAGTGCATATATGTGAACAGGAGACAAACAGGGAAACCCTCCTGTCTGTTTTGGGTCCAAGCAACTACCAGTCTTGAGTCCTGGGGTCAAATATGAACCCTTTTCTGCTAGCACGCCCGGTAACAAGTCCAAATATCACACCCTCTTTGGGGGAAGCAATGCAATACTTAACCCAGCAGGTACACAACCTAGTTCACATCCCCCTTCTGACTCAGTTGAGACCTGGGTATTTTCTTACCTTGCTGCATATGGTGACATACTATAAGCACTTTAACAGTTATGTCAGAATTATCAACACTGTCCCAGCATTCACACTCAAAATGAGAACATGGCTCAGGCAGGATTTCAAGGAAAAAAAGAGTTTACTAAAATTAAAATAGTAAATAAAATACAAAACACAGAACATATAACATTAATGGTACAGTCATAAAATAAATGGACAAGTATAAACAAACCACCTTATATTGAGTAACTGATCCTACCCTAGTTTCAGTTGGTAAATAGTGGTGCTGAAATTACCTAATTTTGGTAGAAGTGCTTCTTAAGAGTTCAGAACACAAGTGTCTCTTGAAAGTCCAAACACAAATATGCAATGTTCCCTCAGCAACTTGACAATATTGGGGAGGGTCCCACAGCTTGTGAGATCACAGCCCTGTGGTGATGCTGGCTGTGAGGTCACTGTCATTCCGCACACTGAATTAGTCACATGCCACTGCACACTGCTAAACATTCCAATTAAAAAAATAAATATACTTTTTAATTAGTAAAACACAGAGCATGAATTATGACAGGACAGAATTACCCCTTTGATCTTCAGAAGAACATCCTGAAAGACAGTTCTCCTAGTTGTGTGAATTGTCACAGGTAACTGTCAGAATTGGCTTACCTCCTGATGTCATAAAAATGCAGTCTTTTATAACAGGTTTCCTAGGTTCAAAGCAGTGGCTGGTTTTACAACCAGTTATATCAGCTAACACAGGCTTCTTATAGGTAGGTGTCAAAAGGAAGCTCTTAATCAGTTTATCCACTGGGACATGGATAGGGCAGACCCTTCTTTTCTCTCTGTTCAAATCCTATGCTCCATGATGCTTTGCTGCTTGGCCTGTTTCCTAAGCAGAAGTCTAAAACATATATTTATACCAAAATTATATGCTCATAACTTGAAGCCTCGCTGGGAAGCAAGGGTGCAGCTCGGGACTGTCCCAGGCTTTGTGGTGAGGGGAAGTGGGCCACCATCATCCAGCCAGCTTGGGTGGCCATTTTTTCTTTATTTTGTTTCGCCTGCCCACTAGGATGCATGCTGTGGTGTCCTGGCATTCGTGCATGTAGCATGTGGTCACCCACTCTGCAAAATGTGATGCCAAACCCGGCTGTGAGGAGCCACCAAAAGGTGATGCATTCATGACCCCCCCCCGGAGAAGAGTGTCCAGGGGATGCTCTTGAGCCCTCCCTGCTGGCCTCTACTCCTGACATTTCTGGGCTCAGGCGCAAACCTTGGTCATCAGCATGCCAAGTGATCCCCTATCGCCCGGTGCCACAGGGCCGACAGAGATTTTCAAAGACCGAAGAATGTAAAGGATATCCAAAGATTTCTAGGACTATGTACTTGGTATGGACCTTTTATAAAGCAAATGGCAGACATTGTAGAACCTCTGAACATGTTAAGAAGACAGAAAACTAGATGAGAATGGACTTCCATCCATGAAAAAGCATTTCAAACCATCAAAGAGAAAATAGAAGAAGCTGAGAAATTGCACTTTCCAGATTTTGACAGACCATTCTATATAGCTACAGATGCAGGTGACAAGGGAATTAGTGCAGTGCTATACCAAGAGGAACAAGGAGAGAAAAAAGTGATTTTGTATGCTAGTAGAACCTTAACTGCAACTGAGAGAAAGTATCACACATCAGAGAAAGAATGCTTAGCAATTGTGTGTGCCATCAAGAAGTATCAAGGATACCTAGACAGTAAACATTTCTTGTATACAGATCATATTGCTTTAACTTGGTTATTCACAATTAAAAACATCAATGGAAAGTTAGGACGATAGTCAGTACTCTTACAAGAGTATGCATTCAAAGTACAACACTGCAAAGGAAGTGCGAATGTAATGGCAGAATATCATGAAGTACTGAGAGTGATGAGAACAATGTTGAACTAGATGTCACAGACATGGAACGAGTAATTCCTAGCTTATGCTGTAGTGTCATGACAACAAGTGCTGAGTTTATAGAAGAAGAAGAGCAACTGTTACCGTTCGACTGAAGAGAAGTAGGAAGAGCGCAGAGGAATGATCCAGAACTGAAGAAACTCATAGAGATAATCCAGAAAGGGGAAGACACTGAAGGTTTATCTGCCAAATGGAAGAGTGCCAAGTCAAGAGCACCACTGTGTGCTGATAAGACGACATACTGATGCTACATCAAGAGTCCAGAGGAATGGAAAGTAATATTCTCGAAGACTGACCGAGAAGGCTATCAACTAATGCATGATTGCACCATATCAGGACATATAGGCAGGAAGAAAATGCTAGAAAGATTGACAGCATGATTTTATTGGCCGAAAATGAATCAAGATGTGATATGGTATGTACAATCATGTGTAACCCCCTTGTTACCCGAGGTTACTAGAATCCCAGTAAGACCTAGTGGTAGGCAGGGAAGGCAGCTTGTGAAATTCCAGTTAAATGGGCTTCACACTGTCTCACTCTGTTCTCAGTCTCAGCTGAGACTGAGGGATGACATCACCAATAGAACTTTTGCAGCTGCATGAGCCACATTGGAATCTGCAGCAAAGGGAGTTAGATAGAACGTTGGGAGTTTTGAAGTCAATGTCTCAGTCAGTCTTCAGTGAGTGTGTGAGAAGTAGGGAACTTGCTGTTAAAACAGCTCAGTGAAGGCTCTAGGAGCCTCAGCCATGACAGAGGGCTACTTTTAAGTAATAGGGTGTGTGTTTCCACCTTGAAGAGAGACACAGAAGATTACTGAAGTGGTGGAGACCACTGTTTTCAGGTCTCAGTGCCCCCTCCCTCCGGGGGGGGGATGGAAAGGTTTTCCTGCAGATTCCTGGGGCAACTCCCTAGTTCTGCTTATGGAGGAAAAGCTGCCTGTTTGTTCCAGTATTTATTTGGGAGAACAGAAGATTTGTGAGTCGCCTGTGGGGCACCTGCAAGGTGAGGGTGAGTGTCTGCTCTGGCTAAAAGGGCCTATGTTTTTCACCCTGGGACTTGTGTGACAATGTGGGGATTGAACTACTAAATATTGGGAAGCCTAGAGTAATGGGCTAAGCAAAGTAAAAGTAGGTTCAAGTCCAGAGCTTGTTTGGGATGCAAATGATATGTAGATGAGATGTGACAGACGTCTACCCAGAATCTACATTTGAAAGTTCAGTAAAGGAATTGTTCAGTTTCCAGAGAAATGGCCGGGTATGGGCTGTGGGAGCTGGAGGTGGGTGGCCCCCCATCTGTAGTGACCAGGTCCACCTCTACGGATTTCTTCTGTGGATTTCTACTTTGCCTCAGGCACTTGGCCAGTGATGAGGGAAGTACCCAGACGTGGGATTGTAAGGAAAATTCTCTAGGTGTCAAGACTCTAGGTGGTTTGGGGATCCACAACAGGATAATTAGTTAATTCCTCAAATGAACTGTGGATCTAGTGGCTGGTGGGGGAGCCAGGCTAGTGGGGAAAAACCCAAGTGTGTACAAGTCAGGCTGTGTACCCAAAGCTGCGTGCAAGTCCAGGCTGTGTGCCTGGTGGGTTTAGAGCCTGAGGGCTGGAAATAGTAATAAAGTGTTCTGTTGTCTCTAATCTGCATTACCAGGAAATGTAGCCCCATGAGGGTCCGTCTTTGCTTTGTTTGTTCAGCTTGGATGAGAATAAAAGCCACACTGAAGAATCCCATTCCTGGTTCTGGACATTACAGTTATTGCTTCCTGTGTTCGGATTTACTTGGGTGCCCCTGTGCAAAGTAGCCAAACCTAGGTCCCCTCTGCCGAGTAAACTCATCCTCCCGAACCCAGTCCCAACCAGGTACTGCTGTCAGCTTCAACAGCATGCCACCTGCCGCTTGGCTAAAAAATGCAGGGTGAGGAGTTACACTTGTATTTATTTATTTAAACTTGTTGACTGGGCAGGCCCACTGAGACAACAGGGTCCCTTTTTCAGGGGAGACCCGGAGTTATATACATTGAACAGAGACATAATTTGCATGCAGGAGACAACAGCAGAACAGGCAATAGTAACAGTATTACATGCCAAGAGACAAAGGCAAGCAACCAGAAAATGATGGGGCAAATAATTGTAAATCATCCTAGTGGACCGTGGACAGCAATTGCCACAGACTTAGTTGGACCATTACCAAAGACAAATAAGGGGAACGAGTACATCGTGGTAGTAGTGGACCAATTCACCAAGTGGGTGGAAGCTTTTCCTTTATGCAGAACCAATACAGACGTGTTAGTGCAAAAGATGGAAATGGAAATATTTTGCAGATGGGGAATTCCTAAATACATAGTAACTGGCAATGAACCACAGTTCAGGTCTGAACAATTAGAACAATTCTGTAACGCTCGGGGAGTCAAGCCTATCTACACGACACCATACCATCCACAAAGTAATTGGACTGGGAGAACTAACAGAAATATCAAAACTTACTTACAAGCATATGTGCATGACAATCAACCAAGATGGGATCAGTATTTACCAAGAATGTTAATGGCCTTACAAAGTGCAGCACAAGACTCAATGGGATGTAGCACAGCTTTATTACTGTATGGATGAGAAGTAATACTATCCAACAACAGAGAGTTGTCAGGAGAACCAGAGATAGCAGAAGATATTCTGGAATATGCAAAGACTTTAACAAACAATAAGCAAAAGTGCTGGGAAATTGTGAAATGTAATATGGACAATACCCAGGGGCACCGAAAGCAGTATTATGATCAAAACAAGAGAGATGTAATTATGGACTGTGACGAGATGATACTGTAATGAAGTCATCCGCAATCAGAAAAGATTCACAAGATTTCTACAAAGCTTGCAAGAAAATGGGAAGGACCATATGTTTTTGACAGGAAATGTTTGGCGGTCACATACCTTCTGAGACCCATCTGCTGGTCTAGACAGGGGGAGTACACCACATTAGTAATCTTAGGAAGTTTAGAAGCAGAGGTAGGACAAACTACACCGGAATGAATTCTGGGGGTACACCAGATGTGCAAATTTCTTCAGAAGAGCCAGAAGAAGAACAAATTCATGCAAGTCAAAAAACATGGACATTATAGTTTCAGGCCTAGGAAAAGTGTAGACTATAGAATCCTAAATTCTGAAGGTGCTCAATCCTAGTGGGTCAGCCACACCTACAAAAGTGTTTAAGAAAACAGTGCACGTATAATGTGCAAATAGTGTGTATATAGGAAACATGCTAAAAGTCATTTTGTATGTGTAAAACTTAAAGCAACAAGACTTTCTAAGTAGGTTAGGCCTTGGTCAACATTTTTGCCCTTCCAGGGGGAGGACTGTAACAGCCTCTTAGGACTGTTCCACCAAGTAGAATAGGAAAAATAGTTAGTTTTAGCATATTTATAAAATAGGTTGCTAAGGACCTAGGTTCTAGTCCTGGGTTAGGTAGGAGCTGTCTGATGGGTACAGGGTGGCTCCTGAAGTGAAATAAAAAGCAGTATCAGAACCTAAAATAATAGTAAATAAATAATAAGCATTTTTAAATAGATTAGCTGTCAGAGTCAGTGTGAGCATATCATTAATTGTTATAGTAGGATATGGCAGGGAGGGGTATGGAAAGGACTCTGGCCCTGGCTTTTTACACACATGCAGTTTTATGCTAATTTTTACTAATTGTCAATATTTTGTACATAAAGTAATGGCAATTTGTAATAAAATGGTAGCTTAGTCATTGGTGGCCAGTGGGCTAGTAACCCAATTGCTCTTGGCTACTATAACATGCCCTGTGGTCCAGAGGTTTGATTTGTCTGTCTAGGTTGCTTAATTTCTTTAATGTTTTTTTATATTTATAAAGATCGTTTCTTGTGGTAAAAGCTACTCTGTTGTAAAGTAAGTAAATGCAGAGTGGCAGCTGCAGGCGCCATGCACACCAAAAGAAGAGGAGAGGGGAGTGTGAGAGACAGACAGTCAGTCCCACAGCAGAGCGTACCATGTTCAGTGAGTAATCCCCAGGTCTGCACTGGGGGCAGCCACTCCTCTACTGCGACACTGGTACGTAGGTGAGACTTCGACCTGCTACTGTTGACTGATGTGCGATAATGCGAGAGGGAGATGCACTAAGGTGCTCCTCTCACAGGCAGGATCAATCAGATATTTTTCCCTACTATTTACCTGTGCAGGCAACAAGCACCAGGGAAAAACATTTATGGACTGGCTCACATTAAAATAATATAAGTAAAGATGGGCACAGTCTGATTGGGACTCTGTGGAAGTCTGTGGTGAGCTCATTCAAAATGCCTGCTTATTTGTGTGTGTGCGTGTGTGCGTGCGTGTGGGACTTCCAATAGAGTGCCCATCGGCACAAGTCAGCTTTGCCTCATGCCTTACAACATCCCTGACCATGGGGTAAACCTAGTACAGCTGATGCCCTGTCATGCCGTATTGCTTAAATAACTCCCGAGCTGCCACACTAAATGCCGTCCCCAGATTTTTAACACCGTATGCAGCAAAATCCGCAACACACACAAATTCGCCCGTTTTGGCTGTTCTGGATTTTACCAGATTCGGGATTCAGGAATTCACCTATACCCTGGGACATTCTAACCTACTTTCTCCAGCCAGCCTGTGTGTCCCCTGCTCATTCCCTAACCCCGGTTGCCAGTTTTGGAACTGGGTGGCTGCAGGGGTATTTTTTTTTTTGCTTTGTTTCTTTATGCTTCCCCATCTCCGCTGTCAGCCATTCCTTCAGGCTGCCTAGGACTACCCCAACCTTCCAACTGCCCCTGTCACCATTCTCGCCGTCCCCATGCTTTGGCCCTGGCTGACCCAACGCATCCCTTTGCGGGACCCCCCCCCCAAGGAGGGGAAACCAGGAGGGGAGATTTTGCCTGGAGGTGTCCTTTGACATTGGGTGCGCACATGCAATGAGGGATCAGCTTGGACACTTCCGGGCTGTGTGGTGAGTGGGGGGGACCGTCTGCTGTCATCTGAGCGGCATTTTCTGTTTTCTTCCCAACCCACCCACCTCTGATGTATTGGTCTGTCGCAGCAGCATCCTGGGGGCCGGGGAATTCAACTATGTGTCAAGACTGCACACCGCCAAGAATGCTGACTGCAAAACATCACCAGGATCCGCCTAACAGTGACCCAAGGCCAACCCCCCCGCCGGAGGGAAGTGTTCATAGGATGCTTTAAACTCCCTCCCTGCAGGGGTGTTCTGAAGACAAGCAAGTCAGATTGGAAGTGAACATGGAAAGTTAAAAAAAAATCATATAATTGTAACCCCCCGGCAAATGGAGGTTCCCAAAAGTCTTCCAGGAGCTTGCCTGAATGCTCCAAGTCTGGGCGGTGTTCGGTGTCTGAGCTGTTTAAATGTGGTTCCAAGTGAGTGCTATTTGAGCCTCCACGTACTATCTCTTTAAGAGCGGTCTGTTTGCAGACTTAATTAGTTTATATGGGGGGACTGTGTATTTAATGCTCGAATCCTGCCCAAGCTGCTGCTAATTCGTTCTGTTTCTGCCGTCGCTACATGTGCAGAGGGAGCCTTGTTGAAAGATATAACTGTTTGCCAGAGATCATTTAGAGTGACTTAATTTGTCTAACCTGTCTTTATTTTAGCACGAACTGTTTCAATGTAGCTCTTTCATTTTTGTCCTGAACTGCTGTGCTGGGCCAATTGGGTTAAGGGATCCCTAAAATGAAGCCTGTGGACGAATCAGAACTTGGACTCTTAATTTTGAGCCAGCCACAAGGGGATTGTATGGGCAGTGACTCTGGGAAATGTAGTTTTGACCTTGGTGCCTTTTTCCACCAACAGAGGGGAGTCTTATTGTAAGTGACAGCCAACCAGCCAACAGAATAGTGTAGAGCTAAAGGAAATGCCCTGCTTTGTGACTGGAAAGATTAGATCAGTTGTGACAGTGAAGAGAGAAGGATCTGTGCTTCTGCGGTGTATAGTTTTGCACGGGAACCGCGTGTGACGCCCTGAGTTTCGGCCTGCAGCGTTGTGAGTGCCAGTTTGGACTGAATCCGAGTTGTGAGGAGAAAGAAGCACTAGAAGTGTAGAAACCAGGCTAACCCTGTAGAAGACTGGAGAAATTGCTGAATCACGCTCTGTCTGTCAGGAACTGAAGCTGCTATGTGTTCCCCCGGGTATCTTGCAGTAATTGTGGTCGGGATCGATGAACAGACTGCCTGATATAGTACTTTCCTTTTACATATGAATGTGCGTAGTGCTTGTGGGGAATCACTATTTCCAATCCCCTGTGCTGTGTGCTGAGTGTTGAAGCTGGAAGCAAACCCCAGCTGGTCTCGGACTAAATCCATTTGCTATAAACTGCAGTGAGGTCCAGTCACAAGGATCTTGTCTCCATGCCCTGTTGTTCTGGCAATCCAGATGAACATTCTCTGTCCGATCCTCAGCTTGGGTGTTGTGAGTACAAATCAGGGTATTTCCCTGCAGCTTGTTTTCCAATTACAAGTGTGTCATCTCATTCTTGTTGTTTCACTGTTTCATGGACTGAGCCTTGGCTCCAGATTACAATTGGGTGTTGTGCATATCTTTTTCCTACAGGGCCCTATCCATCTGCACCTGCTGCCAACCCCGGCAATGGACCCTGGCTAGCCCCCAAACCTAGGTACCCAGAGTGTGACTTTTCAGACCCCGTATGTGTCACAGTACTGTGATTTAATGCCACTAATTAACCTGATTTCCCCCTTCCACATTACTGTCCCCTAAATAAATCAGATTTGTTGTTGTTATACTATATACTGCCTGTGGTGTTGGTACTTATGGAAACAGTATTGTGCTTTGCTGTGTATGTAGTTTAACCTTATTTTACAAGGGGTCCTCAGAGACGTGCTGCAGAATCAGTCTCGAGGGTAAGTGGTATCTATATGAGTGAACAGTGTGTATACATGGGGTATTGGGGCTGTAACTCCGGTGTACTGTGTGAGCCACTAGAGGGAACAAAAGGGGGTGTCAGTGTCCCAGAGGGCTGTGACCAAGCTAGTCTAACCACTACAAACCCTGACCTCTGAGTGGAGGCACCCGCCATAGGACCTAGGCCCCTCAACCTGTCCATAGTCAAACAGGCAGAGGTAGTAGCCCTTGGGATAGCGCCACCTAGAGGTTACATCTTGGAGGCACTGCTGGGATCAGTGTCCTCTAGTGGCCACATTTACAAATTACTGTTAAAAATAAATGGATACCCCAACAGAAGTGGCTGTACACCAGTTGGTGAGGTGGTGTACTGGGCAGGAAATCAACCCCCAAAATACTATACTTATCTTGGATATCCCACTGGGTACCAGTACGGACACTGTAGAGGGAGTACTTTCCAAGGTCGAATGTTTACGACACCCTGTGGTGGTGGGGCGACAGGCTGATCTGCTCGCCCAAACTTTCATGGCCCTAGTAGAGTGTATGGACCCTGTAGACAGTTCTAAAGTGCCACAGACTATTACTCCAGGGGAAACCCTCACTGTCTGGAGAGTGATAACCAAAGACAGTAAAGACCCCAGGGAGAATGAGCCTCCCCCACTATCTGAAACTTTTGAGGAGAAATTTGTTAAGTTGTTGTTGGAGGAGGGGAAAACTGTGAAGGATTTAAAGAAACTATTATTGCAATCTGAGAACGTTCCTCCCCCAACACCCTCTCCCCCTCCAGCACCCGTTATTGCCCTGTGGTGGAGAGTAAGAAATGCACAACAGTACCAAGGGAAGTTGTTGTCTGTGTATGTATCTCGGCTGGAAAAATTGTTGCAAGAATGCCTCAGAAAGGGTAGTTTGCCAGCGACTGAATTGGACCGAACCAGGCTGGACAGGATCCTTAAGTCTGCCCCCTTCTCAGAACTGCTGTTGCTTCAATTACACCTGGCCAATTGACTGGAATCCCCACCCTCCTATGATGAACTAATGAGAGAAATTTGAGGGGTTGAGAAAAGGCAACCCAGGAAGGACTTGCACCAATAGCTGCTGTTACGACTTGAGTGACTGTGGGTGACCCGTCAAGTGAAGTTCAGGGACAGAGGTTGGCAGTTAATGAGTGCTCTGAGAAGGAAAAGAGTGTGCCACCAGGGGGTGAACTGCTGAGGGAGATTAGGAAAGCAACAGACAGTCTCATCATGAAGGCTGCTCCTACGAGTACAGGCCCCGACCCTCATCCGACTGCATCTGCTATGGGGTGGGGGTACCCACCCATGCATCTTCTGCTGACAGCAGCTCAAAACTTGATGTCTTGGCTATGGAGGTGAGGGAGCTGAAGAGATGTCTCCAGATGTCCAACCCACCGCCGGCTGAGGTGGCACCAAGGTTTTCTATTGATAGTACCAATGCCACAACCCCCAATGTGATGCCTCGGTCACCCCAAACTTCAGCTGACATATTTTGTCATAATTGTGGGAAGGATGGGCACATGAAGAGGGAATGCTGATCTTGGAAAGACTTAGAGAGAGTGGTGAGCCGGCTACAAGGAGAGATTTGGAGCACAAAACAGTGGTTAAGAGGTGCATGAAATGACCACAGTGAAGGTCCCAAAAATGCTAACTCACATCCTTCTGTAGCTAGATCATCTACCCAGGCCCTTGCTACCATCTCTCTACACTGGCCCAGAATAGTGGATCCTCCATGGAGACCACTGTAAAGGTGAATGGATTGTCTACAAGAGCTGTATTAGACAGTGGCTCCCAGGTGACAATTATGTTCCAGGATTGGTATCAGAAGCATTTGTCAGACGTACCCTTACAACCAAACCATTGGAAAGACTGCATGTATGGGGATTAAGTGAGAAGGCCTACCCCTACTCCGGGTATATCCTAGTTTGGCTATCTTTCCCCACCTCCGTGGCTGGAGTGGCAGAGCAAGTAGAGACCCTGGCTTTAGTGTGTCCCCCTACTGGACTGTATGATGGGATTCCTCTACTAACTGGGATGAATGCGCATATGTTTGGACTGTCGGCACAGTTCTGTTATGAGAAACAAGGTTCAAGGACTGGTAGAGCTTTGAGAATCTCAGCCTTGCTCAAGAAGGCCTATGAGGCACAGAGAGATGCTGAAAAAGTGGACCCAGAGGAACTGGTTGGAATTGTCTGGAAGAAGGATCCTCTCTGATTCTGGTGCCAAATGCCCAGTGTACCTTATGGGAGGAAGTACATATCAGAAAGGATGTCAAGAATAAAATCCTCATGCTGGATGTACCAGGCGATGGGAAATTGCCAGAAGGACTGCTGGTCAAGCCAAGTATTTTGCCTGCCAGAGCCCATGCATATACCAGAAGGGTAATGGTTCAAATTCATAATGTGTCTGATAGAGAGATTCGAGTAAACAGAGATTGCACCCTGGCTAATGTACATTGTGCAGATACTGCAGTGCTACCCAGTAACAAGTGTTCGGGGGGAATGACAGAGTGATGCCCGACTTGTTTGATTTTGGGGACTCCCTGTTGCCAGCCGAATGGAAGATGAGAATTGGTAGAAAACTTGCCCAACGAGACCAGGTGTTTTCTTTAAAGGAATGGGATGTGGGATGTGTGCAAGGAGCTGAGCACCACATTTGGCTGCATGATGAAAGGCCATTTCGTGAGAGGTCTTGACGCCTGACCCCTGCTGACATAGATGATGTGAGACGGCATCTGCAAGAGATGCTTGCTGCTGGTGTAATACAAGAATCCAAAGCCCATATGCTTCACCTATTGTGGTAGTGAGAAAAAAGAATGGGACAGTAAGGATGTGCGTGGATTATCGCACCTTGAACCGGTGGACTATCCTTGATCAGTATACAATGCCCTGCATCCAGGATGCTTTAGACTGCCTGAATGGTAACAAGTGGTTCTCCATGCTGGATCTTCGCAGTGGGTACTACCAGATCCTGATGGCCCCAGAAGACCGTGAGAAGACAGCCTTTATCTATCCGCTTGGCTTCTATGAATTCATGAGGATGCCTCAAGGGATTTCAGGTGCCCCAGCCACTTTCCAACGACTGATGGAGTGCGCAGTGGGGACATGAACTTATTAGAGTGCCTGGTATACCTAGATGATGTTATTGTGTTTGGCAGTTCACTGGAGGAACATGAGAGCAGATTATGCAAGGTGTTGGACTGACTGGAAGACTTTGGCCTGAAACTGTCCATCGATAGATGTCAATTCTTTCAAACATCTGTAAAGTATGTGGGACACATAATCACCACCGAGGAATAGAGACTGACCCAAGTAAAGTTGAGGCCTTAACCACTTGGCCACAGCTCCACAATCCAAAAGAACTGCAAAGATTCTTGGGATTCTGTGGTTACTATCGCCGTTCATCAAGGACTATTCAAGAGTGATCCGTCCTTTACTTAATCTTACTCAAGGTTACCCTCCTACCCACAAAAATACAAGGTTGTTATCTTCTGAGCCTGAGAGGTGTTTTCTGTCTCAGTTAAGTATTTGGAGCCAGCTGGACAACTGAGTGTGAAGTTGCTTTTCATGAGATTATATATCAACTTACCCATGCTCCTGTCCTTGCCTATGTAGATCCAGCGAAGCCCTATGTCTTGCACACTGATGCTAGCCTGCAACGCTTGGGGGCTGTATTGTACCAAGAGCATGAGAATGGCCTGAGACCAGTGGCCTTTGCCAGTAAAAGCCTGACCCCATCCGAAAAGAACTATCTTGTACATAAGTTAGAGTTCCTAGCTTTGAAGTGGGCTATTGTTGACCATTTCCACGAGTACCTGTATAGGGCTAAGATACTAGTAAAAACTGACAATAATCCTTTGACCTATGTGCAGACTTCAGCTAAGTTGGATGCTACTGGCCATAGGTGGCTTTCTGCATTATCTACATACAACTATGCTGTTGAATACAGAGCAGGCCTGAACCACATAGATGCTGATGCTCTCTCCGGAGACCTGTTCCCTGGAATGACTGGGTCAAACTGTCAGAACCTGATATTCGAGCACTCTGCCAGAAGTTTGACGAGGAGGAACAACTGTCCATGGACGCAGTGCACAGTATGGTGGATGTTTGGGACCCTCTGAGAGTTGCATACCTGCTGCTTATTGTCACTTTTCTGCAATAGACATTGGTGCACTGCCTCAGCTGGACAATGACAGTATTCAGCGGGCTCAATCCCGAGATCCCACGCATTCTTGAATTTCACCAGTTTTTGACTCCATAGCCTCCTCAGGCAGGCTGTTCCATGCATTCACCACCCTCAATATATAAAATTCAGAGATTTTATTATGAAAAACATAAAAAAAAGTTTTAAATATTTAATTCTTTGCATTATTTTACAATAAATACCTCAAAATAATGTGCATAAATGCATAACATTACTTGAAAAAGTCAAATATATAAATTATGTAAAAAAATAGAATTTAACTAGTTTTGCGAACATGGTTGCACAAGTGGCAAAATTATTGAGATAAACAATTTCATCACAGTTATCAAATCGTCAAAATGTTATTATCGTGACACCCCAATCACATTACAGAAATAGATTCAGTTGGATGTGCTAAGTCTCTAGTCCATAGAACCAGTCCCAGAACTTTTTATCTAGAGCTCATAAACGTTTTCGGAGGTACGGATGATTAAGCACCCCTCTTGCGCTCGAGGATAATTCGACGGTTTCACGTAGCTACAGGCTATTGCTCTGCCCACTGTCGGCTATCAGTACACGCCCTCGTAAAGAAGAAAACTACTAACAGTCATAATAATAAATGCAGCTGTGCAAATTACCAAATAGAACCGGGGTGTGGGGCGAGAGCCCCATGAAGAAAGAACAAAATTAAATAGTCATAATAACAAATGCAACTGTTAAAGTGCCAAACAGAACCGGGGTGTGGGGGACGGAGCCCCACAGAAGAAAAATTAAATAGTCACAAAGTTCTTGTGTTAAGCATGATTTTTGTGGGTTAAAAGTAACAAAAGTACAAATATGTTATGTTTAATTCTGTTAATTCAAAGTGGGGATATTGAGTTAAACCGGGCCCTAATTATAAAAAATTAAGCAGCTTTTGATGGTTCAAGAACGTTAGAAGCATAGTCCATAAAATGGCGAGTATAAGGTATGGGCAACTAAAACTGAGTATGATTTATTAGCAGTATCAGAAACATGGTTACATACAGGTATAATGCAGGAAGAAATTCAGCTTTCAGGATTTTCTATAGAACGTGCAGATAGAGGTAAAAGGGAGGGGGTGATGTTGTTTATTAAGAATACTCTTGGCCCCTATAAAGTATTGTTAAGTATGAACAAGGAAGGAATTGACTGTCTTATTATTGAATTAATTGCAATAAAATTAGTGGTAGGAGTGTTTTATGCACCCCCTAAAATAAAAAGTAAATAATTTGGTGTACAAGCAGAGTTAATTTTAGAAAAAATAAAGGACAAACAAGTAGTTTAACAGGGGACTTTAATGCAGATTGGTTTCAGACTAGAGGAGGAAATGGAGAGTAGTTTTCAATTCTGGGTTTGCATCAAATAATACAAAATCTACAAGAAATACAAAAAATGGAACTTATGGTTCTCTTTTAAATTTATTTTTTGCATCCCAGGACATAGTAAAAACCTGGGAAGTATTACCTTTAAATTTGGGGGATTATAATCCTATTACTTGTACTATTGAGTTACAACAGTGCATTACTCAACAATCAACTAGTTATTGGAGCAGAGATTTTAAAGGGTTTAATGAGCAATCCTTTGTAAATCATCTAGGGCAAATCCATTGGGATAGAATTTATTTGATACCAGACCTAGAACTGGCTATTCAAGAGTTTAATGACATGTTTTTGAATGTAATACAGGACCATGACCCATTAATAAGAAAAATTAAAAGGAATAAAGAAGCCCCATGGATCACCGATAAGATAAAAAAATATTTAAGGATTAGAAATAGAATATGGAAAAGTCGAGAAAAACAAAGAAGCAGATTGGAATACTTTCAGGTTTTGGAGGAATAAGTGTAAAAACAATTAAAAACATAAAGAATAAATATTATCAGAATAAAATAAATAATTCCTCTGACTCCAAGCAGTTTTGGAAGCTTATAACAGGGCTGAAATCCCCAAATAAAGACTCCATAAGTCCTACTTTGGTACAAGATGGAAAACTAGTGACTGATACAAAGGTTATAGCGAATATTTTTAATACGTATTTTTTGTAATTACCGGACTTAAAGTTGCCAGATTTGAATGTGAATGGAATGGATTTTCTACTGTATCAGACACGCTGGTAGCCCATGCAGGAATATTTAAGTTTGAAATTTTAAAAGAGAGGGATATACTGAAAGAGTGAAAAATTTAAATAAAAGTAAATCAGGAGGTATTGATGGGATTGAGGCCCAATATTTAAAATTGGGAGCACATGTAATAGCCCCTATTGTGGCCTGTTTGTTCAATTGGAGTTTGAGTACTTCTACTGTTCCTGAAATTTGGAAGATGGGGAAAATTATTCCCATTTATGTCTGGGGATCGAACTATTCTTCAAATTATAGGCCAATAGCCCTTTTGCCAATTTTATCTAAAACCTTGGAACGTAAAGTCTATGAACAGGTAAATAATTATTTAGATATAAATACTGTAATTGCAGATGAACAACATGGTTTTAGAAAGGGGAGATCCACAAACACTGCCCTGTTGGAATTTAATGACCTGGTTGCTACATCTATGAACCAAGGAAAGTACACAGGGGCAGTGTTTGTGGATCTCAGTAAAGCTTTGATTTAGTTCAATATGATTTGCTTTTGATTAGGTTAAGGACCATAGGGATTAAGGGCCAAATATTAAAATGGATTGAGTCATATCTGACCAATAGATATCAATGTGTTCAGTGTGGCCTAATGGTGTGGCCCCTGGAAACTAGAGAGAGTGTTCCCAGGGCTCTATTTGGGCCCATTATTATTTAATATTTATGTTAATAATTTGGTTCATGAAATTAAACATAGTGAGGTGAGACTATGCATGAGCGACACTGTTTTAGTGACGTCTGCTGACAGTCTCACAGGTATGATGGATTAAGCTTCAAAGTGATTTGTTACAAATGCAAAATGGTTCAGTAAATCTGGTCGTCTTTTGAATGTAAAAAACACAAACTATGTTGTTTTCGATTGGTTCATATAGAGAAAAGAGCCCAAACCACAATTACATTTACAAGATGGTACAAAGACTGAAAATGTATTAACATACAGATACTTAGGGTTTCAAGTAGATGTTAGAATGACGTATGTAAATCATATATCAGTTCAGATAAAGAAATTGAATAAAAGATTAGGGCCCTTAGAAGAGTTGCGGGAGCTTTACCTTTGGTGGCAATGGGCGATTAGCAAAACAGATGCTATTACCCATATTGGAATATGGTTCTATAATTTACATGAATTGACTAAAACTGCTTTAAATTTGGTTAATCAAATATATTATAGGATAGGTAAATTTGCTTCGGAAGTATTAAAAATGAGCATCATTGTATAATTTATAATAAGTTAAATTGGCTTCAACCTGAAGCAAAAATAAACTATCTCTGGATTTCTATATGTCATAAGATAATTCACAAAAAGTATAACCATCCTTTGTATAAGCAATTAAATAGAAAGATAAATAATGAATCATATATAGCACTTCCCCTTCAGATGAACCTTCTGACTCAAAAGTTTAATGGTCTATCCCAATCTGAGATTGCTTCACACCTTCATGAACTTGGCTCCTGAAGAGATAGAAGTGAACAGTTCAATGTCTCTTACAGAGTTTCAGATATTCTCTTGGCTAGCGCAAGCCAGCCACTAGAAAACTTCACAGCCAATTGAGCGTTTCTCTCTCTGGTGTGCAAAATCACTCTTTGAATCCTTTTCCTGCCCACCAAATAAAGTTCTAGAGTACCTTTTAGACTTTTTCAAACTCAGGTCTACAATACTCCACAGTCAAGTTCACCTTTGTGCCATTTCAACTTATCATGAGCCAGTACTTTTCCTTGTCACTGGCTCAATTATATCTAATAGTTAAGAGGGTTCTTAGAAATTCTGCATACCAGACTATCAGACGTCCAGTCACAGTCTGGGACATTAATCTTGTACTAGACATGCTCACTCAACCTTTGAGCCTCTAGCTACCTGTGAGCTGAAATTTCTCACTTGGAAAATGGCCTTCCTGGTAGCCATTACCTCAGCCAGCAGGGTCTCGGAAATACATGCCTTGGTCACAGACCCTCCAGGTATACTGTGTTCATGAAAAAGTGGTTCTTAGGACCGTCCTTAGATTTCTCCAGAGGTTGATTCAGGAGTCCATCTGAACCAACCTTTAGTCCTTCCCTATCTACTCATGAACTTGCCAAAATGAAAGGTGAGTACCCTTCATTCCTTAGATGTCAAAAGAGCTCTTAATTTCTATTTAGATCGAACAAAACAAATTTGCAAAGCTCAACAACTGTTTGTTTCTTCAGCAGACCGCTGGGTCAACCTGTTGCTATCAGATGCATTGCAAGCATGGCTGGTGGCATGTCTTGCCATTGCTATTCAGGCACAGATTAAGCTGGAGGGCAGAGTGTATGCCCATTCTGCTAGAGCAGTGAGGCATCCTGGGGAAATCATAGCGTGCCCATGCAGACATTTTGCATCTGACTGCCTGGAGTTCAGTGCATCTTTGGGTCAAGCACTTGCCCTGGATAACCATGCCAGGCGGGCATCTCATTCATGGGACCATCCTTAACGGACTTCTGTCCCCAGGTGTGAGCTCTTGGTCTCTCTGCCGCCCTCTGCGGGGATTATTAACTTGAACTCTCCCATCAGTGTGGACTGGTGGTCGAGACTTTATGTCACAGGAAGATCTTGAAATTACATAACTACCATAATTTTGATCTTCTTGGGCGAAGTCTCCACCCTCATTCCCTCTCCACCATCACCCGAGCTCACCTCTGTTGTTGGTCTTCACTCCCCCAGTCTTAGGCTGTGAAGACTTCTTTGTTGACCACTTCTTACTACTTGGATCTCAGACTATCTTATGTCCGATTTTGTTAGGCTATCCTTCTAGTTAGTTACACTGCACCTCCTCGGGGGAAAAAAGTACTGAGGCGGGCTGGAGGGTCTACGCCGAGATAGTCATTGCCACCACGAGGCTTGGGGGCTGGAGTGCTCCTCTCAGCTCCATCTCTGGCAGGCGACCCTCTTGCAAAAGTTTGCTCCTGCTGGGTCCCTATAGTGCCCCCGGCATAGATCCCCATCAGTGTGAATGAGATGGTGGAACATCATCCAAGAAGATCAAGAATTACAGTAGGTATATAATTTCCATTTCTTACGTAACTGTACTATCTTACTTGAGGGCTCTTGCAATAGGTATTCACAAGTAGGACTGAGTCCCAAGCAGTCTGGAACAAAAAGAAAACGGGAGGAGGAAAAAAACATCCACAAAGGCTGAGCTTCTAGACAGGGATCATGAAAGCATTCCCTGCAGAACAGCTAGCCCAAAGCCTGCTCTGCGGCGAGAGCCAATGTCAAACTGTAATGTTTCATGGCGGTATAGGCAGGAAGTCCAAGTTGTGGCTGCACAAATCTCAGCCGCTGACACATTCTTGAAGCAAGCAAGCAGGAGGCCACGGCCCCTCAAGTGGAGTGGCCTTTGATCCTGACTGGGAAGGGTCTTGTGATACTTGTAACAGAAAGTGATACAATTGGTAACCATTTAAAGAAAGGCATTGCTTGGAAACAGGGTTGCCTTCTCTCTTGTGAAACAAAAGACACAAAGAGTTGGTCTGTTTCCCTGAGATCCTTAGTCCGGTGAGTATAGTATCTCAGAATTCTATGTACATCCAGGGTATGGAGGAGATCACCTCCTGATTGGAGTGCTCTGTGAAGAGGCTGGAAGCTCAATGGACTGATTCAGAGTAGATTCAGCCAACACTTTTGGAAGAAATTTAGGGATTGAAGTGCAGCATGGCCACCCCTATCCTTGTGGAAAAATCAAACAAGGGATTTTACATCAAGGTTTGCAACTCAGAAATTCCTCCGAGCTAGGTGGATGGACACTAGAAACAAAGTCTTCCAAAAAGATCTTCAGTCTGCCTCCGCTGCAGGTTCGAGGGAGGCAGATAATCTTCTTGAGAATGAAGTTCAAGTCCCAAGGAGGAGCAGGGTTGCAGATCAGGGTCTTAAGTGCAGGACCCCTCACAGAAAAGTCTTCAGACTTCTAGTTGTGCAAACCTTCTGCTCTTCAAAAGGATTTGTAGTTGAAGAGTATGCTATATGTACTTTCACTGAAGAGTAACTAAAGCCCACATCCTACAGGTTCCTAAGGTAGTCCAGAACCTTATTGGCTGGACAAGAAAAAAGATTCTATGTTTTTAGAACTTCGCCCAGATGGTGAGCGCTTCCACTTCATGGTGTAAGTGGACCTGATGGAAGACTTTCTGGCCTCCACCAGGATATCAGCAAATCGTAGGAAAACTCCAAATGAGCTTTTTGCTATGTCTGGAAGGAGTCATGTGTGAAGGTGAAGAGACTTGAGGCCTGGATGAACCAGGGTCCCCTTCTCCTGAAGTTAGCAAATGTTGCGACAGTGGTAGAGGAAGAGGGAGGTCTTGGAAAACTGTTGCAGAAGAGAGACCAGGTTTGCTTCAGGTAGCCAAAGGAGCGATGGAGGATCATTCTCGCCCTTCCAACTCTGGAGCTCTGTTGAGTACCCTTGGGATCAAAGAATCAGAGGGAAGGCATAGAAGAATCTGTCCTTCCAGCACAGAGACAGCACTTTCCCTAAAGTTCATCTCTTCCCCCTGGAGCAAGCGAGCAGAAGGCGGAAAGTTTATTGTCGGGTTGTGAAGAGGTCCATTTGAGGAGTCCTCAGTGCTGGAATATCATTCTGCATATGCTGGTTTAATTCCTCTATGAGACTTGGCTGACAAGTGTTAAGGTGTCCGTCAAGAGTGCTGTCCATCTCGCAGCGCATGAACGGCATATCTGATGAAGGCCAGCTGGGATGCCCAGTGCCAGACTCCCGTGTTTCTCAGCAGAGGATAGGAATGAGTTCCTCCCTGTTTGTTGAGGTACCAGACAACACACATGTTGTCTGATTGTAACAGAAGGTGACTGGGAAGAACAATCCAGGTGAGGAGAGCCTGAGGGCACAAATGGACTGCTTTGGCTGGGAGATTACTTTTTATGGGCGTTTTGTTTGAACTGAGACCAGCCAGCCTGAGTCCAGGTGAAGCCCGAGATGGGCACCCCCACCTGGCGCTTGACGAATCTGTCATCAGGGTCTGAGTGGGAGGGTGGTGCAGAATGGGATCCCCAGATTGAGATGTTCTGGAACCATCCACCATCGCAAGTCCCTGACCATAGGTTCTGACACCAGGATTTCGTGATCCAGGTCGTCCTGAGACTGGTCTCATTGAGACCGTAGGGTCCACTGGAGATCTGTAAATACAGATACAGGATGCCCATTGTAGTGATTAGTATGGCTGGACCATCTTACTTTGGCACTAAATATAACAATATAATAAATTGTAAGACTTAAATCCAATAGTCTGTTAAAATTCTGTATGTTTCTTTATTTATTCTTGACTTCACACCATATATTCAGTTGGCAACCGTTTCATAGCAAAACACCACTTCTTCAGGCCAGAAATATATATTACAGTGTTGTTTCTAAATATAAACAAATATAATAATCAATTTTCCATTCCTTCTTTTTCATGTATTATTTTTTACAGTGCGCTGCAGTTGACTATACACCCAATCCTCTAAGGAATCTAACACCATACAGACAACTGTGCTTAAATTACTACAAAAAAGTATTACATGAAGTTACTATGCATTTCTTTCCAGATATAGTCACACATTATATTTGCTATGTTATTTAATCATAATAGGTCAACCAGACCAAAATTTGTTTCTTAACTCACTGCATACCTGCTGAGTCTGCTTCTCAATAGAATTATATTTCCTCTTCCTCATTAAGTAGATCAGTTTCCATGTGTTAAATCACTGCTTCACTAGATTCAAAATACCAAAAACATGAAGCATAAATCTTTCATGAACCCGGTTGGTTCTAAATAAACCTATTAGTTATTCTGTAACCATAAATTATTATGTTTCCTTACTTTCTTTTGGATAAATTTATTTAAATTCATTTTGCTCCTTTCATGTTCTTTAGAAGTTTTGTTTTACTCTTCATCAGTTTAGTCTGACTTAATTCCACTTATGATAACTGTAAGAAATTTTATAATTAATCAAATTCAAAAAAGTCTTTGGCCCAGATATTCAAAAGGGTTACGCATGGCGCAACACTGTTGCGCCATGTGCAATCCACTGATATGCCCCGGCACGATATTCAAACGGGAATTGTGCCTGGCACAAATCCCGATGCACCGGAGCGCATCAGTAATGTATGCGGCGCAGGTAGGAGGCATGCCCATGCATACTCCGCGCATCCCATATTCAGCCCAGGATGCTGAGTCCATGCATTGCAACCCTACTTGCGCTGCACACAGGTGATCCAAAAAAAAAAGGAACAATGGCTGGCTACCCATAGTGCGCTGCCATATTGCAGGGTGCAACATGGTAGCTGCCACGTGGGTGGCCACCCGAACGTCCGCTGCACCTCCATGGTGGCACCCCCCCATGCCTGATCACGGCCATCTGTTCAAGATAAAAATGTCCTATCTCCCTAGTGGTCCAGTGGACCGCTGTCAGCCCGATTGTGGGCGTTTGTAAGAATAATATTAAGTCCAATATCCCTGGTGGTCCAGTGGACTGCTGTCAGCCTGATCGCGGGTGTTTGTAAGAATAATATTAAGTCCAATATCCCTGGTGGTCCAGTGGACTGCTGTCAGGCTGATCACAGCCGTTTGTAAGAATAATATTAAGTCCAATATCCCTGGTGGTCCAGTGGACCGCTCTCAGACCGATTGCGGGCGTTTGTAAGAATAGAGTCAAGTCCTATATCTCTGGTGGTCCAGTGGACCACTCGCAGCCCGATCGCAGGCATTTGTATTATAAAAAGTAAGTCCTATATCCCTGGTGGTCCAGTGGACTGCTCGCAGCTCAATCGCGGGCATTTGTATTAAAGAAAGTGTGTTCTATATCCCTGGTGGTCCAGTGGACTGCTCGCAGCCCGATCGTGGGCATTTGTATTACAAAAAATAAGTCACATATCCCTGGTGGTCCAGCGGTACCCCCCTCCCCACCCGTCCACTGAGCCCCACCACCGGGTCCCTGCTGCCCACCGACTCGATATCAGATGGGCTGTACACCCATTGGTCCACCGCATGAACCAATGGGTGTGCAGCTCCACTGTACTACACATTCCAGATAGTGTATAGACATATATATGTGTATAGTCATATATATATATATATATATAATGTCCTCATAGTCCAAGGGGGTAGAACCAAAGTTCTAACCATGTTTTCTTATGTGTTCAGTCATACAATTTCTAATCCTGTATAATTCTCCCACACACTTTTCCACTTTATTGTTACATAATCTACATGAGTAGTCCATTTAAATGCACTATCCAGATACAAATCCAGATATCTATAGTTCTGGGTTTGCTCAAGAGTGATCTTATCCAAGGAATTTATCCTTAAACAAGGTTTAGGAGTCCTAAAAGTAGTATCTCTAGAGAACAATAGGACCTGAGTTTTTTGTATTTAAAATAAGTTTAGATTCCAGAAAGAAATTCTGGAGCTCATCAAATGCTACTTGTAATGTAGCCTCAATCTGTTGTAGTGATGAACCTTCTGTGTAAATAATCGTGTCATCCACGTACAGGTGCCGTCCTATACCCGGATGAGACAATTTAAGACTATTCCTATGCAAATTAAACAAAATGGGACCCAAGATGGACTCTTGGGGCACTCCTGAAACAACAGTCCTAAGTCCTGACGTCCAACCATTAATAAATACCAACTGTTTTCTGCATAACAAATATGTCCGAAACCAATTAATCACTTTCATAGATACATCCAGGGTTTTTAATCTGGACAGGGGGATGTCATGGCTCAAGGTGTCAAATGCTTTAGACAAATCAATAAAGATTGCCCCCACCGACATCCTCCTGTCCAGAGCCCTGGTAATATCACTGGTCTCTTTTAACAGGGCAGATGTTGTACCATGCAAGGGTCTAAACCCTGACTAATGTTTATTTATAATCTTACCTTTTTCCCAAAGATCCTGCAATTCTTTGGCTACTAGTTTTCAAATATTTCAGCAACTGTGGGTAGCAATGCAATTGGTCTGTAGTTTTCTATTTGGTGTTTTGACCCAGACTTTAGAATAGGAATTACTTTTACCATTTTCCACATATCCAGGAATTGTTCCTGAGAAACTGACATATTAAAAATTGTTGCCAAAGGAAAGGAAACAATTAGAGCCACATACTTAAGTAAAGTGTTCATCATATAATCCAGCCCCCCAGATTTCCTAACATTCAATTTTAATAGAGCTTCTCGAACCTCTCTAGGTGTTATTGTGTTGAATACAAATCCTTCATCATTTTGAGACTTTAGATCTTGGTTAATAATATTATTTGTGGAGTTTTTAGGCAAAGATGCTGCGCCCATAGTTATGCTAGCTAAGCCTTGCTACATACAAGGATAACAGTCACCGACTGGATATTGTACCTCTGTTAATTCCCTTTAGCAGTCTACTGAGGAAGTGTTTTGAGTTCCTCCTTCGATATAAATGAGCTGCTGTCAAGAGTTGTAGCAGCCTCTCTGCATTATTGAGTCTGTGACTCTACTTGTACTCCCTCAGAGGTAGCATGGGGCGAAGCTTACCTAGATTACCTTACCTGTCCTTACCTAGTCATACCCTTACTAAGGATAAGTTCAATTTTAGCTACTGTATGGGTTTAAATGTCAGCATGTACTGCAGACCTGTTTCTGATTTGTGAGGCTTTGCTGCCCCCCTGTGGCCAATGCCAGCATTGTACTGAGAAATACCTGGCAATAAAAAACCAAAGATGGGCTACGTGTGGAGCTCCACCCTTGTAGCGGGCTTCAGCCTCGCCTTACTGGCATAGCAAAGGGCACCAAAATGAGAAGCATGCCTCTCTTGCTTCCTTATTCCATAGTCATACCACCCTCATTGAATAAAGTATGTATTAGCCTTAATATAATGGCAGCAAGCATTTGCATTCAGAAGAAGACTTGCAACACCTAGCCCTTTGCTGGGCAAATATCTATATTTACTTCTGCCTTTAACTGAGTAAGAAGGCAGTACCCAGTGAACATGATTTGACTTTACTCTGGTGAATGGAAGTGGACTAGGGGTGGCACACGGTGCTGACCAGTGATTTTAATCCAGGTTGTGAAGCCCCATGGAAGTTGCTTTGCCCCAGTACAATCAAGACACAGATAGCCTTCAGACTATACATTGTGTGAACCTGAGGGTCTTAATTCCAAGCTTCCACTTCACTGCAATGTGCATTGCAACTGACACTTGATGTCATGTGATTCTCCCTCACCTAATGGCTGGGAGCCCCAAAGGGGAGGATTCCCACATAACAGATCCTAACTTCATGAATAATTCGCTATTCAAGTTTGTTTATTGTTTTATTGTTTATTGAAATCTAGGATTACAAATACCTTTGAGCCAAGGCTCTTTTACAAAGGTTCAGCGTCAAGAGAGTACAAACATTTTAGGCTAAGCTACATTCGGTCTATACATAGGCAAAAGAAAACAACATAAAAGACAGAGATTAAATAACATTATTCATTGTTCAGAATGTTGCATTGCTGAAATAAAGTAAGGAGACACCTAGGTTTGATAAGTTCAAGAGATCTATAAGGAGTTGGGAAGGAGGGTTGGGAAGTGGGGCAGCAGCCGGTAGCAGCTAGAGCAGATTCACAGCATTGTCAGGGAGCAAGGAGAGGGGAGATGGGCAGCAGGGGAAGAAGAAAGTTAGGAGAGGCAGTCACAGGAGCTGGAGGAAGTGAGATGAAGATGTAGTCTTTTTTTTTTTTCTCTTTATGCCCCGTTCTCGCCGCTGAACTCCATTTCTTCGGGAGTCTCCAATGGCCTTGTTCATCCCCGCTCCTGTTAGCCGACGACCAGTGCAGTCCATCCCCCCCATGGAGCCTTGAATATTTCTCCCAGGTGGGTATGGGGTGGGGCCCTTACACTCCGACGTCTCTATGTTTCGTCGGGAGATGCTGGTACTGGTGCCGGTAGGGGCATTGGGGATCGTGGCCAGGAGCTCCGTCTACTGGGAGTCCCGCTGGCTATTTCCTGGTTTCCTGGTGTCCTCCTCCCCCGAGGATGTAGACATGAGGAGAGCCAATGGGTGAGGCACGTATTGACGTGCAATCTTTTCCCCGACTCTCGGTCTGTGTCCTCCCCTCCCCACTTGACTGTCCCAGCTGCACCAATGTCTGTGGTCACCCAGGTGGTGGTAGAGAAGCGGACAAGCAATCCTCCCACCCGGAGAAGGAGGCGGCTGATGGGTGCTCTATCTTTCTCCCCGGCCAACCCTCCAGTCACCGAGTTCGTTCCAGACTCGGGTCGCATCTGATGGTCAAACCCTATCACAGCCGACGGGCCAGCCAAGATGTAGTCTTGATTTGAAAATGCCCAGTGAAGAGGTGGAAGTAAGAAGTTTGAGTTTATTTCATCAAGAAAACTCAATTGAGCAAGCTCATTTACAAGGAGGTCCTACTAAGGACAACAGTATAACAAAATACAATGGCAATGCAGAGGACAGAGCATGGTACATGAAACAACAATAAACAGTGAAGAAGTTACATAAAATGAAGCACACAGTGGTGTAATAACAATAATGGCAGTTCAACAATTCAGAAAGTACTGCAAAGCTTATTGCAGGGTTTAGTATGCATGGCTTAAATGACATATTAGCTAGTAAAGCAACGGCAGACATATGTAATACATTTGTTGGTCATGGATTTAGCTGTATTGGTAGAGACTAATTCAGAGAACTTGAGGGAGGTTTGGAATTTATTCTAGGCTGCAGGAATGGCATAGCTGATGGCAGCCTTACCGAAACAGGTGCAAAACTTAGGTACGTATAGTAAGATGAAAGAATTTTTCCTAAGCAAGTAGCAGCTGGAGGAACAATGATATAAAGACATAATGTACGTAGAGAGTTTGTTCAGAAGCATTTGATATGCCCAAGTGCGGCTGTGAGTCATTCTCCCAGTGGAGAGGGACGTGCAGCCCACTGCAGTATAAAGGGTGTAGTGGTGGGTTCTGGATGGTGCAGTCAGTGTAAAACAAACTGCACAATGAAAAAGGAATCGAACTTGTGCAGGTTAGAGGCTGTACAGCAACTGCATATAATGTCAGCGTAGTCAATAAGGGGAAGAAAGTTGGCTTGGACTTGCCTCTTCCTGATGTCTCTGAGAGCCGGTTGTTCCTATAGGAGAATCCCAGTCTAGTTTTTAACTTTTTGAGAGGGCTTGGTGTGTGGTGAAAGAGAGGTTATTGTCTAACCAAGGCCTAGGTATTTGAATATATCCCGACCCCACGGGTATCTCCTAGCAGGGTTGCAATGGATGCGCAGGACCTAGATTTAGTAAGGAGGTTGAGGAGTTAGCAGGTAAGAAAAACATCACCTTTGTTTTCTTGGCATTTAGCGAGGAGTTTAGACTAAAAGGTTGAGCTGTAGTTGATGAAAGTCTGATTGTAATTTGGCACAAACATCTAATAGTGAAGGCTTGGGTAAAGGACGGTGTCATCTGCGAAGAAATGCAGTTTAGCTTTATAAATATTGTCACTTAGAGTGTTGATGTAGATTGAAAATAGAAGGAGATCTAATATAGGTCCCTGTGGAACACCTCTTACAAGTGGCAAGGGAATGAGTGGAGCCCATCTGCTTATTGTAATCTTCCTTAGAGCTAACCAGAAAACCAGTCTACAGTAGAGTTACTTAGACTGTGTTCCTTAACTCTAACTAACAAAAGGTCGTGGTCCACTGTATCAAAGGCTTTACTTAAATTAAGAAAAATGGCCCCTGATGGGTATTTGCAGTCTCCCTCAGAGGTAGCATGGGGCGAGGCTTACCTAGATCACCTTACCTGTCCTTACCTGGTCTTACCCTTACTAAGGATATGTTCAATTTTAGCTACTGTATGGGTTTAAGATGTCTCTAGAAGGTTAAAAGCAAGGTTAGGTTTCTTCTACAGAAATAGGCCCCTTTTCCCCCTTGAAACTCGAAACAAGCTTGTACAGGCCACTTTTCTCCCCCTACTCGACTATGGCGATGTAATCTATTCCTCCACCACTCTTGCAAATCTAAGTAAACTGGACATCCTTTATCACGTGCGTTACGGTTCATTACCAACTCCTTACGTTCGCACCACTGTGACTTATATGCAGCTGTTGGTTGGACATCCCTTACTACTAGATGCCTGCTTCATGCTGGGCTATGGACTCTTAAACTGCTCCTGCAGAAATTGCCAAGCTATCTCTCTTCCCTTATCAGTATCTCACATAGTGCATACTCGTTAAGAAAATCTGACTTTATTATGCTTGACATACCAAGGACGCGGACTTCCTTTGGTAAATGTGCTATTGCATATGCCCTTCCCTCCATTTGGAACCAATTACAAACCATACTGAAACTAACTAGCGCAATTTCAATAAACTTCTACAAATCGCTAAGTTCAGCCAAAATAAAAGACACCTGTAACTGTCATTAAGTCTCTTCCTTCCCCATGTGTGCCATATTTATCCACTGGTAAGGTATAATTGATTTGTCATATTAACTGCTTTCCCTTCCCCTTCTACTCCTGGCTTTATCTTTGCTTGCTTCAGATTTATCCTGGACTCCCTTCAGGGTGCCTTCCTCAAGCAACTGGTCATGGAACCAACTCGGCAGAAGGCAATACTGGACCTTGTGCTCACAAACAGGGACAGTGTGATGGGGGTAACAGTGGGGGAGCACCTGGGAAACAGTGACCACCAGTCATTGTTGTTTGAAATCACAGAAAGAGCAGAACCAAATCACACAAAAACACGTATCCTGGATTTTAGGGGGGCAGACTTTGGCAAAATGGGGAGATACTTGAAAGAGGCATTAAGGGGAATGGGACAGGAATCAGGGGTTGAGGAACAGTGGGCAGTATTTAAAATGGGGATTACAAGAACAACAGAATTATGCATTAAGCAGGTTAGCAAGAGGAAAAGGAAGAGGAGACCATTATGGTTTTCCAAAGAGGTAGCAAAGAAAGTGAAAGCCAAAAAGATTGCATTCAGGCAATACAAAAAGACACAGACACAGGCAAGAACTCATAGGAGAGAGTTATATCAATCTTTAAATTGGATGAGCCCTAATGATAGAAGGATATTTCATGTTTTGATATATATGGTTAAATTAGTTAGGGGTAGGGTACCAGATTATATTATCGAGGAATTTCAGCTTAGGATAATTAGAGGAGGGTTACGTTCTGCTGAGGGTATGGAATTTGTTTTGCCCAGAAGAAGGATGGATTTGGGTAGAGAACATTTTTTCTATTTGGGTCCTAGCCTATGGAATTCACTCCCAACTTACCTGAGGCCAATTGGATCCAGCCCTAATTTGAGTGAAATAAAAAGTTGGTTTAAATCTGAAGCTGTTAAAAGGTTAAATGATGAGTAATTATGTAGGTTTTGCCTTATGTTTCGCCCTATAATAGGGCATATAATTGCACTTTAAGTATGTGTTTTTTGCTGTATGTCGTATGGAAGCTTGTGTTATTGTAAATAATTTTATGTCTGTGATATTTTTTTTTATGATTCAGTTAAATTATGTATGTATTTAAGTATGTGTTAAGGACCTCACTGGAAATGAGCTTGTCTCAGTTGAGCCTCCTATTCTTTTGCTTGTCAATTGAATAAAAATTTTACTACTACTACTACTACAGGCAGAAGGGGATAGGGAGAAGTACCAGGAGAAGCAAAGGAGGAGGAGGTCAGTAAAGGAAGCCAAAGCTCAGACAGAAGAACACATTGCAAAATCAGTGGGTAGAGGGACAAAACCTTTACAGGTACATAAGTGAAAAAGAAAGACAAAGGAGATTAGTGAGACTGAAGGGGAGGATGGGGCAGCGTGGAGGATGACAACAGTAAAGCTGACATATTGAACAAGGTATTTCTGCTCAGTCTTTACTGAGGAAGAGAGGGTAATGGGTCTGAAGGAGTACAAGGGGTGAGAATGTGCAGAAATGGACACAAGTCCCTTTACATGAGAAAGGGTCTTGAAGGAACTGCGAAGTAATAAGAGTTGATAAAGCAATGGGTCCAGATGGGGTGCACCTCGTCCTAAAGAACTAAGATGTGGTGGTCTGAAACCTCTGGCTATCCTGTTTAGCCGATCACTGGAAACAGGGAAGTACCAAAGACTGGAGGACAGCAGATGTAGTCCCCTTATACAAAAGTGGGAACAAAGAGGAAGCAGGGAACTACAGACCAGTCAGCCTCACCTCGGTAGTGGGGAAGATCATGGAAGCACTACTGAAGGAGAGATTGCTGGAACATCTGGTTGTCAATGGACTACACTACCCAAGACAGCATGGTTTCACCAGGGGGAGGTCATGTCAGACCAACCTCATTGAATTTTTTGACTGGGTGACTAGGGAGGTGGATCAGGGGAGGGCAGTGGACATGGCCTATCTGGACTTCAGCAAGGCCTTTGACACTGTGCCACATAGAAGACTATTACACAAACTGGGGAATATGGGTGTCTGGGACAGTAGTGTGGTGGGTAGGTAACTGGCTGGGTGGCAGGACACAGAGGGTGGTGGTAAATGGCTGTCATTCCACAGAGGGAAGAGTGACCAGTGGGGTACCACAGGGATCAGTGCTGGGACCGGTCCTATTCAACATCTTCATCAGTGACATTGCACAGGACCTAGAAGGCAGAATTTCACTGTTCGCTGATGACACAAAGCTCTGTAACAGAGTAGACACACCAGAGGGTGTAGACAGAATGAGAAGCGACCTGCAGAAACTTGAAGAATGGTCAGGGGTTTGGCAGTTGAAATTCAATGCAAAGAAGTGCAAGATAATGCATATGGGGCACAAAAACCCTGGCACAATATATCAGTTGGGGGTGAGGATATAGCATGCACCAAGCAGGAAAGGATCTTGGGGTTGTCATCTCTGATGACCTCAAGGTAGGGAAACAGTGTGACAAGGCAGCAGGTAAAGCAAATAGGATGCTGGGATGTATAGCAGGGCATCACCAGCAGGAAAAGGGAGGTCATAATTCTGCTATACAAGACACTAGTGAGGCCCCACCTGGAGTACAGTGTACAGTTCTGGAGACCATACCTACGTAAGAACATAGACAGGGTAGAGAAGGTTCAGAGGAGGGCAACAAAGATGGTGCATGGATTGCATCACAAGTCCTATGAAGACAGGTTGAAGGAACTGAACATGTACTCCTGGAGGAGAGGAGGAGAGAGGATATGATAGAGACATACAAGTATCTTACAGGGAAGAACAGGGTGCAGGAAAACACTATTTTTAAGCAAAAAGATGTTCCAGGACTAGAGGGCATGGGATGAAGTTGGAGGAGGACGATATCTAGAGGAAACATGAGAAAGAATTTCTTCACAGAACGGGTGGTGGACAAGTGGAACACCTGCCAGAAGAAGTGGTGGGGGCTGAAACAATCACGGGATTTAAGAATGCATGGGATAGACATAAAGGAATTCTGGAGGTCAGGGGTAAGGGGCAACAGACTTCTAGGAAAACAAACTGAACTTACAAGATCAAATGGGCAGACTAGGTGGGCCATAGGCCCTTATCTGCCGACACTGTCTATGTATCTATGTACGCCCCACTGCTACTCTATCAAATCACTCCTCCCCCATATCAGTTGTAGACTGTTGTTTGTTCTAGCTGCCAAAATACTGTATATGTATTGCACACACCAGTCATCATGTTTCATTTATCAGTATGCAACCTGTAAGTCACTTCCCTGTCTCATATCAATGTTTGCCACCTGGGGTCACCCTATGTGGTACCTTGTATGTATATCCAGCCTGTATCATGTAACGTGCATTTCATGTATATACTGTTATTACCTATCTGTGTTTATACTGTAAGTGTTTACGTCACAGGACCTCCTTGTGAATGAGCTTGCTCAATGGAGTTTTCCTGCAATAAACTTGAAACTTGAAACTTAAATGTCAGCATGTACTGCAGACTTGTTTCTGATTTGTGAGGCTTTGCTGCCCCCCTGTGGTCAATGCCAGCATTGTACTGAGAAATACCTGGCAACAAAAAAACAAAGATGGGCTACGTGTGGAGCTCCACCCTCAATCATTTGTCACTTTTGTAAGGGCGGAAACCGTGCTATAATTTTGCCCAAAGCTGGATTGCAGCGGGTTGAATATGTTTGAATTTTCAAGATAGTCCCTTAGTTAGGTGTTAACAAGTTTCTCCAGAAAGTTGGAGAGAATGGGCAGGATAGAAATGGGCCTATAGTTATTTAAGTCACATGGATCGCCGGATTTGAACAGAGGCAGTATGTGAGCATTTTTCCAGGATGAAGGAACTATACCAGAAGCAGCTTGACATATTAAATAGATGGGTTATAGGAGCAGTTAAAAAATGGTAGCCAAGTTTTATGAATACAGAATCAATCCTGTCAGGCCTCGACTTTTGATATTTAGTTTTATGACTAGGTTCTCTACCTGTTTGAAGGTTATAAGGGAGAGGCAGAAGGACCCTTGATTACGTAGGCTGGTAGAAACAACTTGAGGACTATGGTTCGTACAAGAGTTTTGGCGGAGGAGAGGAGTCAAAGGCTAAACCTGCAGTCATGAAGTGAGAATTTTATTTTCTAGTATTTTGTGTTGGTCAGAGGTAGTGGAACCTTGGTAATAATTTTTATAGGGACTGAAGGAGGAACTTTATGACCTTCAACTGATTTTATGGTTCGCCAAATCTTGGCAGAGTTACCCTTAGCACTTTCAAGTGCATTCACATACTAATTAGCTTAGGCGGTTCTGATAAGTTTAGTACAATGCCATCCAGTCAGATGCATTATTGGTGCTCCAAGCTGTAGACCAAAGCTTGTCCCGCTGGATTAGAGCTTTTTTTTTTTGAGTTATCTTTTTACCTTCTCCTACGCTCTGGCTCCCACCTCTCCTTCAGATCCTTCCCATTATCTACACTCTATGCGATCCTCTTCCTGAGCTCCACCCTCTCCACATATCACGGCCAACCCTCCGAGTCGTCCCGGAGTAACCCATCTCTGGGCGGGTCCCCCTCCTTTGAGGGGGAAGGCACCAGGGGGCTGGGAAACCCAAGCGCTCTATTTTTCCCTTACAGGCTCGAGGGTGGTGCTGCAGGGGGACAGGCTCACGGAGGTTCTGGGGACATGCAGAATATGGAGGCCGTCATCCTGTAGGAGCTGAAATTGTTTTCCGGCTTTCAGATTGTCCCTCCTGCTCTGCTGCATGTAGTATCCCTTTTCTCCACTGGGGGTCACAACAAGGCGAGACTTCCTCCCAACCCACCCCAGGAGAGAGAAGAGCAGTTCTCTGACGCTCAATCCTCTTCCTTCCACAGCCAGCCCTCGGTGACCCGGGTCTGTTCCCGAACCCGGGCCGCCAGCATGGTTCGAGGTGTGGCATCCAGTGCCTCAGCCCTCTGCGCCACCGGGCCAGTAGAGCATTTTTTAATGTGCCAGTGAACCAGGAACAGGAAGCTGTTTTGACTCTACTCTTGATTAAAGGGGCATGTTTGTTAATTAGATTAGAGAGGGATGAGTTGAAGATATCAATTGAAGATGGCAGATATAAATTTTGCCAGTTTATGTTCCATAGGTCAGAATGGTAATTCTCCAATTTGAATTTGCAGAAACTATGTTTTGTAATGAATTTAGAACAGGAGATAGTTTTTTCTAGACCTCATGTATGTACAACAATGTTGTGGTCACTTACATCATTGTGGAACACAACTGCATAAGAGATTTTATAAGGCCTGTTTGTTAGGATTTGGTCTAGTAGGTAGCTTTTAGTAAGATTTTTTGTATTGGGTGTAGTGGGTTCTGAAATGATCTGAAAAATACCCAGTTCATCGCACATTTCTTTTAGGCTGCTAGATCTGGGGCTGAACTAGTCTAGATTGAGGTCACCAAGAATAATAGACTTACTGGAGTTAGAATCAATAACATTTCAGAGGGTTGAAAGTAATTCTAGGCCCCCTGCTGGCGGTCTATAGCAGCCAATTATGTTGAATGTTCCAGCAGAATAATACAAGTTTTATTGCTAGACATTCAAATTCTCTAGGTTTGGTCACAGCTAGCAGTTTGACAGCCGTTAACTTTTCGTTGACATATATAACCTCCACCCCCCCTTGTAGGTCTGTCAAGGTGGAAAGTATTAAAAGATGGAGTGCTATCTCTAAGTCCAGGGTAGAGCCCTTCAGCCATGTTTCTGTGACCACCAGAATGTCAGGATTTGTATGGGTGACCCATGTTTTGACATCTAGTTTGTTCTGTTGGCTACTTACACTACCGTGATTAACATCATCCTTAATCCTTTAATGGATGCAAGCTTAGAAGGAGATACCAAGGGGGGAGATAGGACCTGTTTTTTTTTTTTTGAATATTGCCTGAGCAGAGGAGCAGCACTGTGATAAGTTTCTTTAGTCTGCAACACGAGGATATGTTCTCTCCTATGTGCAGATGAATTGTTGGGCAAAGCTGGGAGAGATGGCTCCTTGCGGAGATTAAAGAAGAAGGGTGAGGATATGAAAAAAGAGTAACTGCCCAGATTTCTACTGGGTGTGAATAGATAAGAGAAAACACAAGGGAGGTAGATAAATTATTTTATAGAGGGTGGGGATTAAAAACGGAGAAGGGATTTGGCTGAAATATGGAAGTAGGTATGGTTGACAAGGGCTTAGTGTGGGGAGTCGAATAGGGGCAGATTAGAAACAGGAGTAGTAATGGAGAAAGCATGATTGGCATTTTAAAGGTGAGGTAATGGTGACAGTTCAGGTATGCTAGGATCTTTGAGGGGTATCGGGCAGGGGGTAACGTATAATCCCCAAAGAGAGCAGACGAGAGGGATAACGCTAATGTTTGGTTCAGAACTGCAGTATGGCGATGAAAGAGGAGTAAAGAAACTAAACAAAAGTGAGCCCAACAAGGACATAAAAAGGATGTAAGGCACTCACAGTTTGCTAGGTGAGCATGCCCACCCCTGTTGGAGTAGACAACTGACTACATCCAGTAATTCCCTTACCTAAAAGCTGTTATATACAATAGATTGTGAGAGCTGAGAGAAGTAACACGGTTTCTATACTTTCTTGCTCATTTGCCAACAATAATACAAAACACAACTCTCTAGACTAGTGCAGAGTCAACATAAGTGCTGAGTGTCCCTGTCATGAAAATAAGAAGGTATGGCTACAACAGCACTAATTTCAAGTCCCTGCTAAATTATGTGAATCAACAACTTGAAGAAAAGTCAAAAGCTGCTCGTGCAGCAGGACCTGTGTCAAAACAAAACAAACGATAATTACTCATACAAAGGCAGTTTGAAGCACAGTCTCCATCCTGATAGAATCCATACAGATGAGAACCACACATTGGTTGATTGAGTTCTCAGGGAGGGTCTGCATCTACTGTTTGGCGTCCTACATTGCTTTTACCAATAAATGGATTTAATTCTTACTAATAACCAATGTGTGGTTCTCATCTGTATGTATTCTATCAGGATGGAGACTGTTCTGCTGAAACTGTCTTTTGAGTGAATCAACAACTTAGGTGCACAAAGGCATTGTTGCGTCAAGCTGGGTATACTATGACTGAGGAGTTGGTAGCTACCAGAAACACTGTTTTTGGGGGTGAATTGTTCCAACGCATTTTTGCAGGGGTATAGAACTAGGCCGATTGGTTTTTGCCCCTTAACGCTACTCTATAATAGGCCAACTAGCCAGCTAGGAGGGTGGTTGGGGTGAGAGGGCAGTGCCGCTCCAGGGGTCTTGTGAAAGTGACTGCCTGCTGCAGCTGAGCTGAGTTCCTAGCATGGCTAGGTTAAGATGACACCATTAGCGTTCCCTGCATTCTTACCTTCAGTGGTTCCTGGGAGGAGGACTGCGTCCTGCAGGTGCCCTAGTGATCCTTGGCCTTGACCAGAATGTTGTGAGGAGCTACAGGAGAAGGACAGAAACAGGTTAAAAGGCTGCAGTACACTATTCACACATGGCTGATGTGCATGGAAGGGGAATAGTCCTCTTTCATTGCTCCCCACCCCTCATAGTTGATAAGGGACCCCTCTACTTTATTACAAGGAGCTGGTCACCTGAGTATGGAGAGGGGACTACCAGTATCAGCAGCTGCCACAGTCTTTCTGACATCCTCCTTCACAGAGTGCTCAAGCATGAAAGTGAGGCAATGCTCAGTTGACCTCTGTTATTTAGGGTATTGCAGTTGGACATTGTGATTTTAGAGCTCCTCCATCCTGGGACTCCTACCCCATGTGTCCATAACAGGATGAGGATTGAACCCACAATATCTGATCTGTTGCATACCCTCTTGTATCAGTTGATCATAAAGTATGAGACCTGTGAAGGCTAGGCAATTCCTGCCTTCCCTCCCTATTTGTAACAGCTTGGTGCTACAGGGCCCACAGCAACAGCTGTGACATTCCCCCTAGGGGACACATTTACCATCCCTCCAAAGGAAACTATGGATCTCCCTGCCTAGGAAGCATTTTTCACTAACGGTTTTGGCCTCCCAGTTGGAAGGCAAAGTAGGTTTATGAGAATTTTGTTATACTTACAATTTAAGAAATATGCCCTGTTGGCACTGGTTCTTGTTCTTACGGTTCATCTTACTGTTATTGTAAGTTGTTTGCAATGTCTATCAAGGCAAAATGGTTATATATATCTTGTCTTATATTTGTTACGTTTCATCTGGAGAATACTTGCACTCTCCTTTTCTATTTCCTTTTCCTATCTCTTTCTCTTTCACCAAACTACCCAGATGTTTCTAGGGGCGGTGGGGGGAGCTCTGATTTTTTATATTCTACCTTAATACCTAGCAGTCCTCATGGATAGGTCCTCTACAGTTATTTCTTGTAACATTAATGGAATACACAGCCCAGTGAAGAGATATCACCTACTGCATCAGTTAAAAAGACAGGTCGGATACAATCCAACTTTAGGAGACACACCTCTCGGATGCAGAACATGTGAAATTCTTTTAATTGGGCTACCACATGGTGGTGGCCTCAATGCATCCACTTGGCAGGTGGTGGGGAGTGGCAATTCTGATTCCCAGGGGATTACCTTTTACATTAGAAGAGCAAGTTACAGACCCGAAGAGCCGTTTTGCGATAGCCATTGAGCAACTCTATAGTAAACCCAGTAACCTTGGTTTCCCTGTATCTGCCGCTGGGTTCCAGTAAAGATGTCACCCAACAATATTTTAATAGGTTACTCCCACTATTGAAAGGACGACTAATAATGGGGGGCAATTTAAATGTCACCCTGTCCCCAGAACTAGACTCTACAGGTACCACAACCCACTGCACCACCCCCCTCCAGAAATATTTAAAACATACCCTGGCCCATTTGGCCCCTGTTGATCTCTGGAGAGATTTCTTCCCCAACAACTAGGAAATTTGCACACTATGCTTCACGTACCGGTTCGGCATCAAGTATTGATTATATTTTTATGATGGAAGAATACTTTGATTCATCCAGAGATTTAAGGCATGGGACAATGCTCCAGTCAGATCATTCCCCAGCATATGCAACACTTGCACTTGGTAATCAGTGTAGGTCCAACCACTGGAGACTTAATTTAATGCATCTTAAGAACCCTGAGTTTAAAATTTTAGTTGGGGAGGCCATCATACTTATACATAAGGAAAATGTCGACCCCAAAATCACCTCTACCATCTTCTGTGACACCCTCAAAATGGTTCTTAGGGGAGAAATCATTGCTTATACTTGAAAGAAAAAGGAGAGAGAAGCACAACAACGTGTTCTCCAAACTGAGATAGGTACTCTTCAGTGTTTCCTTCACCAAGGATTACTCTCTATCCACGTGTCATCAAGGCACAGGTCAGGAACCATAGAAAATCCAGGAGCAGTTTCAAAATTCACAAATAGCATTTTATTTTTCTCAACAGCAAAATAAATAAACATTATTTAGTATAACTATTTACAAAGGCAGTGCAAACAGAGAAAACTAAGTCCTTCTCTGAGGGTATCTCTTAATTCCAAGTTTCAGTCTCTCAGTCTCTCACGCCCTTGTCTCTCTAGCAAAAGCATTGCTGCTCTTTTTATAAATTTTTGTCTGGGAATTCTTGAGAGAGCCTGCTTCTCACAGAATGTTCTTGTAAATTTACAGAATGTTCTTGTCAGTTTCGATGCAGGTGCAGCAAAAAGAACATAGTGACCCAGAACTGACCCCTTGTTGACAACTCTGCAAAGGGCTTAAAAACTGCATCTCGGGTTAACCCCTTGAGTTCTAAATAGCTTTGCAATGATTTCAACAGTATAACTATATACAGTTTTAACTTTGCAGTCATTTTAACAGCATAATTATATACAGTTTTAAACAAAGGGATCCCAGTATCAGTGACATTTCCACATAAAGATTCACATACTATATATTTTTACACCCACAAATATGCAAGGGGGAAAGAAAAGACAGAAATAGCAAGGGAAGGCAGAGAGAGATATAGCAAGAGGTGGAGAATTGTGAAACCATTGAAGTGATCAGTTCCTAGGTCTCACAAGAAAATTTGGCTGTGTAACCAGACAGAGAAGAGGCAGAAAAGGAGATGATAGAACAGATCCTTGTGTTTAAACTCTTTCCAAATAACAAATGGGGCAGGGCCTTATTCAACCCTGTTACACTGCACAAATTAAGAAAGTAAAGCAAGACCTCCAAAAATACAGGACCAGAAAACTTAGCAACAGCTCTAACATTTAAACATCATCAGTATGAGGGTGGTCCCAGAGGAATGCATAGTCTGGCTCTGAAATCCAAAACCATGAAGCCCAGGCCTGTGTAACACAAATCCTTGACCCGATTATGGGCACCCTATTAACCAGACCCTAAAAAATCAGGGCAGTAATAGTTAATTTTATCAGCACCAATACACGGTCAAAACCATGGCATCCCCAGAACAAATAGACTCTTATCTAAGTTGCATCCCTCTTCCCCAACTAACCCAACAGCAGGCCTGAGGCCTTCTAGTTCCTCTAACAGCATCCAAAATTGAAACAACCTTATGGGAGGCAAAAACTCAAAAGGCCCCATGGCCCAACGGATATCCTGTTGAGTTCTATAAACTCTTCAGAGAACTCTTCATATTGCATATGATTTCTGCTTTCAGGAGGTGGTTCCCCCAGAAGAATGCAACTTCTGCAGCGATCTTGAAGCCTCAGAAAGAGCCCTGATTTCCTGCCTAGTATAGACTGATATCAATGCTCAATTGTGACTTCAAGGTTTACATGTCCATTATGGCCAGGCAACTCAACATTTCCTTCCTCGACTGATTAACCCAGATCAGGTGGGCTTTGTTGCCACAGAGAGGCACACAACAGTATCAGACATAACCTGTTGTTAATAGATTATGTGAATGTCCGTCAGATCCCACTTGCTCTACTAAGCTTAGACGCCGAGAAGGTGCTTGATCGGGTGGCCTGGTCTTACCTAGACCACCTTGTTGTGCTTTTGGCATCCCATAGGAGTTCATACAAATCTTACATACCATATATAGCACTGCGCAGCATATTTAAAACTAGCTATCCAAAAGAACCAGCACACACCCCCACCCTCACACACAACATAGCACATTTAAACTTTCCACTGCCAAATTAGCTATATTTACTTTTAAGCTCCATGTGAGGAGTGTCCTCTTAGCTTCAGACTGGAATTCCAATGTGAGCAAGCTAAATCAAAGACGTCAAGGTGAGACCCTTGATTTAGTCCCTAACTTTCCAATGCCTCAGTGGCTAATGTGTCTAATTGGCTTCTTTTATACACTGTGCTCCCATCAAGGATTTTACACAGGTGTTCAAAGGGAGCATGCTAAGAAGGAGCACCACAGACTCCTAAAACTCAAACAAATCCAAAATTAGCACCAGGCAAGGTTGACCTCTATCTCCACTCCTATTTGCCCTTAATTTGGAACCATTAGCAGAAGCGATACAGCAAGACCCTGTGGTGGAGGAAGTCCCCCCGGGGGGGCCGACAACATAAAATATCGCTGTTTGTGGATGATGTGCTACTCACAGTGGCCTCCCCCGAGGACTCCATTCCAGCCACATGGGAATGTTTATGGGAATTCGGTCTACTGGCAGGTTATAAATTGAACACACTCAAAACAGAAATCTTGCTCTATAGCTTTACTCCATCACCCAGGCTAAAACAAACTTTCCAATTCAAGTGGTATAAACAAGCAATTAGATATCTCAGTAGAAAAGTTATTAACAATGTAGACCACTTGGAGTTACTTAACTATGAACCTTTGTCTTATTAAATAGTTGCAGATCTCTCCTGGTGGTCATCTCTCACTCTAGGGCTTTTTAATCGCATAGAAGTAATTAGACAAAATACATTACCCCGAATATTACATTTTCTTCAAACCCTCCCATTCATGCCAGACAAAACCTACTTTAAGGCACGGGATAAAACCATATCCAGATTTATATGGCAAGGCAAACCTCAGAGGATTTGCTACCCAATTCTATAATTACCCAGAGATAAAGGAGGTGTTAATTTACCAAACCTCCCCTGGTATGCCTTGGCAGCACAACTTCACATAGTGTGCCTCTGGATTGCTACAGCATACCAAATTATATTAGAAGGTGATAGAACAAACATTGACTGATACTCAAGACCACGCTAGCTACATCTTCGGGAACCCATCAGCCTGCACACACCTCTGACAATTCAAAAGCTTCACGGCACGAGTGTTGAAAATAACCCCTGCGTTAATGACAGTAGTCCATTAAGAGACTGTTAAACTTTAAGGTTTGCTTTGCTGTCAGATGGAACAGATTTTTGTCAGTGTTTCAATGGTTCCAGTCTTCTGACAGCACAGTGGTGCAACAGTCGTATCACAGATATAATACACATTTTGAGTTCAGATGAAAAGTATTACAATCAGTTTGTGAGGAAATACTGTATTCTTACAAATAGAAATATTATAATAGTTTAAGTAATAACTTCATAAGTCATGTAAATGTTACGCTATAACATGAAGAGCATCACGAGTGTTGTTCCCCATTGTACTTTGTGTCTCAATCCATGAGGTATGTGAAACGTCTATTAAAACCTGAACTGTTAAAACTTGATCTGTCCTATTGAGAGACGAACATGAAAAAAACAAATGAAAAATGCTATGTTATTATTGTAAGAACTGTACGATTTCAATAAAAAAAAAAAAACAGACACACACCATAACTTTACAGGTACTACTTTATTGTGAGTAAGGATACATAAGAAAACCTATACATTTAATAAATTAATAGAAAGAAACATACTGTAACTATTTTTGAAAAAAATAAGCCATGTTAAAAGGGTGTGTAGTTACTAGGTATTAATCAACACCCTGGGTGCTGTGAGGACACTCTGTCTTCACCCTCATGCCTCACAACACACCCAGGGTGTTGATTAATCCCTGTAACCACACACCCTGTCGTGAGTTATTGCTTACATATATAGTTATACTGTTGAAATGATTGCAAAGCCATTTGGAACTCAAGGGGTTAACCTGAGATGCAATTTTTAAGCCTTTTGCAGAAGATGTAAACAAGAGGTCAGGTCTGGGTCACAGTGTTCTTTTTGCTGCACTTGCTGAAACTGACAAGAACATTGGAAACTTACAAGAACACTGTGTGAGAAGTTTGCTATTTTCTTAACGAGCTCCTGCACAGACTCATAAAAAAGAGCTGCAATGTTTTGCAAAGGAGATACAGAGACTGAGAGAGACTGAGATTGGAAATTGAGAAGAAACCCAGATGGACTTTCTCTGTTTATACTGCCATTGTAAATAGCTATTTTGAACATTTTTTTTTATTTTATTGTTATTAATAGTAAAACTCTTGTTGTGAATTTTACAACTGCTCCTGGTTTTCCTATGCTTCCTGACCTGTGCCTCGATGACATACAGCTAGTATACATCTGCAGAGCTGGCCAGAGAAAGAGACACACACACTCTGACAGGGGATTGCCTGTTACAGCTGGCCTGGGCCCCTGGATGTTTGACTACCGGGTTAATATGTCACATGCTTACTAGCATAAAACAAAACCCCAAAACAGAAACAGTGCAGTATAGAACAGCAGGAGGGTGTAATATTGCGAATGGGTCTGTGCAGGTACTGCACCCTCTCACTGTCCCAGGCAGAGGATAAGACCTCTGCTGGGATGGGGATCCACTGAGCAGCTGCCGTGGCTTGACAGGTTGAGCTGCTGGCAGCAACGGAGGCAGGCAGTGCGATATTTACTTTTACCCCCCTGGAGTTAGTTATTTTATTTGGGGGGTTCATGGGGCACAGCCCCCCATAAAGGGGGGTGCAGGGCAGAGCCCTCCGTAACACCAAGACTTGTGCTGCATGCAATATATTGCTCTGTATTGGCAGTGCGGTATATTGCTTCGGCATAATGTCTTGTGACATTATGACCCCATGCTGGATGTTTGAAATTCCTGGCTGATCTGACAGAGCAGTTCTGCTGCCTAGATCAAAGGAAAGAGCTGACCCAGGACTGGGTCGGCTTTTTGTTTTGAAGTGCATGACTTCTCCACCCAGCAAGCCAAAACTCTGTCATTATCAGCATGGATGATGATTGGTTTGGTACTGACTCATCCCTTAAACACTGCTCTGCATTGGACAGACAGTGTCACACCCCTCAAAAGGCACTATTATAGCAAGATGCCCATGTATATGTGCATGCAAACTTAAAAATGATAGGCACAATAACTAAAGCGCTCCAGAACAGGCTCTGTGAGGAGTCTGGGGAGAGCTAGGGGAGGCAGGACCCCCAACGTGGTGGCTGCAGCCAAACCCAGGAATGAAATGAAGAAAGCTGACATGGGAACAGAGCCAACCAGGAAAACATAATGTGGAACAATCTCAGGGTAGCTCAAGGGACTGTGTCCTAATGTTATCTGGAGTCAGAGTTTACTGCAGCCAAAGGCATGGGGAGGAGTGGAGGTAGTGGTTCGTCCAAAAGAGATATCCCCACAGCTCCCAAACTCCAATCAAAACCCACTAGAAAAACAGCAGTTCCAAGGCTGCAGGGAAAACAGCACCAGGGAAATCCACAGATAAATTAAGCACTGGGAAGAAAAGGCCTGGAATTCTGCCACTTCGCAGTCCCGCTGACAGAGTCCCACCCCCCCCGGGATACCTGTAAATGCAAAGAGGAAATCAGCGGCTGTCAGGAATAATTCCCTCAGGTTGTGGCTGCATCTCTTTGGAAAGGTGTGAGGTGGGCAAGAATGTCTGCCTTAGTGTTCACCATCTGGCGGTGATGTTGAGTTGCAGACGAAGCTGATTGCCAGCGGGAGGTTGAGAAGCAGATGTTGTGTGCTTAGGGCCTCAATTTGGGATTCGATGCCTCTGGTCCAAAAGATCTTTACGAGCCATATCTGCTGAGGTGCACTCTTTTTGCCACCGCACACTATAAAAAAGGTGAGCTGGATAATCTAAAGTAGTCATTTATGCAGACTATTCTAAATAAACAGCTTTTATTTTGCAGCATTCAGAAATACATACACACAGCTTGAACTCACATGCAGGACTCACTAACTTCCTTCCTTTTGCCCTTTGGCTCCCTCTAGTGTCATAACCTCTGAACTACAGTCCATTTGCACCTAAAGGCGCTCAGCTTCTTGCTTTGAACATTACATCCCTCCCCCATTTTAGTAAAACAAATATAGGTTATATTAAGCAAACACACTTCTCACAGATTACTAAACTGCTTCTAACTATACACAGTTTTCAACATTAACATTCCCAGTTTTCCCCAGTTACCCAGTAATACCAATTCCTAAAACCTTATCAATAGGTATATAGTCCTTGAAATATTCTGGGGATCTTCTGTTCCACCTTTGTGGGTAACGTGAAACAGTGTCAGTTTGAGGTACCACAACTTTTTCTGTACAGTCACTTGGAGGACACTCCACCAGGGGTACTTCACAGCTTAGTTCTTGTTTCATTTTAGGTGTCATGGCCTGGCAAGCGAGGCATGACTTGATAACACTATCCACTAACCTGTCAAATCCTGGAAACCAGACTTTTTCTCTGATAAGAGCCTTAGTTTTTACCAGTTCCAGATGTCCCTCATGTGCCAAGTCAACCACTCACCTTTGAAGCTTTTTAGGTATGACAATTCTAGTCCCTTTTGAAATGAAGCTTCTGTCGTCATTCACTTGTTAGTTCCATTTTTACCTTTTTCAAATTAACCGTACGTTTGTGCATTGACCATGGGATTCAAGCCAGTTCTCTTCCATCTCCCTGATTGTACTGCTTCAGCTACAGCTTGCAAAGTCTTGTGACTTTGTGTGGCAGCTTGGATTTCATCTAGTGACATGGCCATGGGGGTGGCACGTTCAGTGATATAATTGATATATTCTTCAGTAACTTTCTGTTCTCGCCTTGAAGGGAGTGGCTCTGTCAGAGGGTGTCTCAACATGTAATCAGCTGGATTAGCTCCACCAGAATGATAGGCAACAACCACTTCATAGGGCAGTAACCTTAGAGCCCATTGCTCAATCTTAGCTGGTGGTTTGGATCTTGGGTTTCCGAACGGAGCGACTAGTGGTTTGTGGTCGGTGTAGACTATGAATGGCTGTCCAAACAAATATATGTGAAAGTGTTCACATACCCAGATCACTGCCAGAGCTTCTCTTTTAGTTTGGGAATATCTCTGTTCTACTGATGTGAGTGCTCTGCTTCCAACACAATCACATTGTAGTCAATACTGTTTGCTCTTTGCTGGGTCAATGTAGCAGCGAGTCCAACAGGACTAGCATTGACACAAATTTGTCTCTTTCTTTGCATCAAAATAGTTCATTACTGGTGGACTGGTAAGTGCTTTTGCAACTAAGTGAGTGCTTGTTCCTGACAAAGGACCAGTTCCAAGAAGTATCCTTTTGATCAGCTCCTCAAAGGCTGCGTCATTGTAGTATAGTCTGGTACAAATCATAAGCAGAAATTGTTCATGCCAAGTAAGCTTCTGATCTCTGAGGCATTTACAAATGTTGCAAGCTCGTGGATCACTTTGATCTTCTTGGGATCTGACATCATGCTTTTATCTGTAAGCATGTACCCAAAGTATTCCAATGTATGTTTGTCAAATGCACATTTTTGCTTGTTTAATGTCAAATGCTTTTTTCTCAACTGCTGGAGCACCACTCTGAGTTTGCTATCATGGTCAGCCTGAGTTGATCTGTAGACCAGAATGGCATCACTAATATTGATTGTGCCTTTAAGCCCACTCAAAGCCTCTCTAATGGTATTCTGAAAAATTCTGCAGCACTTGAAATACCAAAATTAAGTCTTGTATATTGTCTCAGACCCACATGTGTAGAGAACGTGGTGATACACCTTGATTCTGGTGATAGCTCAAGTTGGTATAACCTTGGTTCAGATCCAGTTTGCTGAACACTTTTGCACCATTGGGATCATTAACGACTTCACTGATAGTCGATGTGATGTGTCGTTCTCACTTTATGGCCTTGTTAGCCTGCCACACGTCCATGCACACACACACATTTCTGGGGCTTTTTGGCTTTGGTACTATGACCACTGGGGACACCCATGGAGTTGGTCCATCTATCCATTCTATCACACCGAGTTCCTCATCTCGCTTTAACTGCTCCTCCATTTCCTTCCTGATATGAAATGGTACTCTGTGGTGAGGCTGGGCTACAGGCTGGACTGTCTCATTGATGTGTAGTTTTACCTGAAAGTCCTTTAACTTGCCAAGCCTTTGAAACAAATATTTGTAGCTGTGCAACAGTTTACTGATGTGCATTCCCTTGCTCTGTTCCTCTTGTATCTCCTTGGATGCACAAACTAGCTGCACTGTTCTAATCAAATCCAAATCTTGCGATATTTTCCAATTCAGCAGTGAGCCTCCTGTTCTTGCTACTACATAGAATGTTTCATAACACACCCTTCTTGGGGATTCAACCTCTGCTTGAACTTTCCCAGCACCTGAAGTGGTGTTGTTGAGCTTTATGGATATACCTTAACATCAGTCTTTGTCAGCTCTGGTTTACATTTGAAGCTACTGTAGCCAAGCTCATCGATTGCATTGATTGTAGCTTCTGAATCTGCCATGACTTTTATGTATTGTCCAGAAATGTTTACTTCAAAATGAGGATGTTCCTCCATTGTTTTATTAGACTTCTGTTGTGCCTTGACAGTGTAAATAAATTTATGACTCGTCATCTGACATCTCCTCACTGTAACTTGCATGCATTGTGTTTACTGTTCACTGTGGTCTTGCTCTCTGCTTATCATTGCTCTGCATTTGCTGAGTTCTGCAACACACTGCAAAATGGTTGGCCTTTTGACACTTTCTGCAAACCTGCCAAATGCTGGGCACATAGTCTTGCCTCCTGAATGCGGATACACACTACCACATCTCCTGCACGTGCTAGAACCACTAACCCTTTTTCCATTCTGTACACACTGCTTGGCCTGCTGTTTGCTGACTACTGGCTTGTTTGGTGCCATTTTACGTAGTGCATGTTGTTCATGCTCCATTCCAGCTGGCCGGGCCTCGGACAACTCCATGGTCTTGTCCGCATCCAACAGCTGAGTTAACGTCAAGTCTGGCTCTGCTAAGGCTTTTCTCCTTAGTTTGTGTGACAAACAATACTGCAGGATTTGAGTTTTAATCTCAGATAACAGCCTATGGCCCACCAGTCTGCCCATTTGAGCTTGTAGTTCAGTTTATGTTTTCCTAGAAGTCTGTTGCCCTCACCCGACCTTCAGAATTCCTTTATGTCTATCCCATGCATTCTAAATTCGCGATTGTTTCAGCCCCCACCACTTCCTCTGGCAGAGTGTTCCACTTGTCCACCACCCGTTCTGTGAAGAAATTCTTCCTCACGTTTCCTCTGAAATCGTCCTCCTCCAACTTCATCCCATGCCCTCTAGTTCTGGAACATCTTTTTCACTTAAAAATAGTGTATTCCTGCACCCTGTTCCTCCCTGTAAGATACTTGTATGTCTCTATCATATCCCTCTCCCTCGCCTCCAGGGAGTACATATTCAGTTCCTTCAACCTGTCGTCATGAGGACTTCTGATGCAATCCATGTACCATCTTGTTGCCCTCCTCTGAACCTTCTCTACCCTGTCTATGTCCTTACATAGGTAAGGTCTCCAGAACTGTACACTGTACTCCGGGTGAGGCCTCACTAATGTCTTGTATAGTGGCATTATGACCTCCCTTTTCCTGCTGGTGATGCCCCTGCCTATGCATCCCAGCATCCTATTTGCTTTACCTGCTGCCTTGTCACACTGTTTCCCTACCTTGAGGTCATCAGAGATGATAACCCCAAGATCCCTTTCCTGCTTGGTGCATGCTATATCCTCACCCCCAACTGATATATTGTGCCAGGGTTTTTGTGCCCCATATGCATTATCTTGCACCTTTGCATTGAATTTCAACTGCCAACCCCTGACCATTCTTCAAGTTGCAGGTCCCTTCTCATTCTGTCTACACCCTCAGGGTGTCTACTCTGTTACAGAGCTTTGTGTCAACAGTGAACAGTTAAATTCTGCCTTCTAGGCCCTCATGAATGTCACTGATGAAGATGTTGAATAGGACCGTCCCAGCACTGATCCCTGTGGTACCCCACTGGTCACTCTTCCTCTGTGGAGTGACAGCCATTTACCACCACCCTCTGTGCCCTGCTGCCCAGCCAGTTACCTACCCACCACACTACTGTCCTGCTCACACCCATATTCCCCCGTTTGTGTAATAGTCTTCTTTGTGGCACTGTGTCAAAGGCCTTGCTGAAGTCCAGATAGGCCATGTCCACTGCCCTCCCCTGATCCATCTCCCTAGTCACCCAGTCAAACAATTCAACGAGGTTGGTCTGACATGACCTCCCCCTGGTGAAACCATGCTGCCTTGGGTCCTGTAGTCCATTGACAACCAGATGTTCCACCAGTCTCTCCTTCAGTAGTGCTTCCATGATCTTCCCACTACTGAGGTGAGGCTGACTGGTCTGTAGTTCCCGCTTCCTCTTTGTTCCCACTTTGTATAAGGGACTACATCTGCTGTCCTCCAGTCTTTGGGTACCTCTCTGTTTCCAGTGATTGGCTAAACAGGATAGCCAGAGTTCAGCCACCACCTCTCTTAGTTCTTTAAGGACCTAGGGTGCACCCATCTGGCTCCATTGCTTTATCAACTCTTATTACTTCCAGTTCCTTCAGGGCCCTTTCTTGTGTAAAGGGACTTGTGTCCATTTCTGCACCATTCTCACCCCTTGTACTCCCTTCAGACCCATTACCCTCCTCTTCCTTAGTAAAGACTGAGCAGAAATACCTGTTCAATATGTCAGCTTTACTGTTGTCATCCTCCACACAGCCCTCATCCTCCCCCTTCAGTCTCACTATCCCTCCCTTTGCCTTCTTTTTTCACTTATGTACCTGTAAAAGGTTTTGTCCCCTCTGCCCGCTGATTTTGCAATGTGTTCTTATGTCTGAGCTTTGGCTTCCCTTACTGACCTCCCTGCCTCCCTTTGCTTCTCCTGGTACTTCTCCCTATCCCCTTCTGCCTGTGTCTTTTTGTATTGCCTGAATGCAATCTTTTTGGCTTTCACTTTCTTTGCTACCTCTTTGGAAAACCATAACGGTCTCCTCTTCCTTTTCCTCTTGCTAACCTGCTTAATGCATAATTCTGTTGCTCTTGTAATCCCCATTTTAAATACTGCCCACTGTTCCTCAACCCCTGATTCCTGCTCTATTCCCCTTAATGCCTCTTTCAAATATCTCCCCATTTTCCCAAAGTCTGCCCCCTAAAATCCAGGATACGTGTTTTTGTGTGGTTTGGTTCTGCTCTTTCTATGATTTCAAACCACAATGACTGGTGGTCACTGTTCCCCAAGTGCTCCCCCACTGTTACCCCCATCACACTGTCCCTGTTTGTGAGCACAAGGTCCAGTATTGCCTTCTGCCGAGTTGGTTCCATGACCAGTTGCTTGAGGAAGGCACCCTGAAGGGAGTCCAGGATAAATCTGCTCCTAGTTTGCTGCTGCTGGGACGCTCCAGTCCACATCTGGAATATTGAAGTCTCCAACCAGTACTACCTCACCCTTGTGTGCCATCCTTTGGGTGGCTAGCATCAGCTCCCTATCTGTTTCTTCCTCCTGGGCTGGTGGTCTATAGACCACACCTGTGTGGATGGCTGGCCCCATTTTCCTTTCCAGCTTAACCCACAGTATCTCTCCCCCATTTTGTTCCTCCTGGATCTCTGTGGCCCTTATGTCATTTTTCACATACAGTGGCCACTCCTCCTCCCTTCCTACCTGCCCTGTCTCTTCTGAATATGTTGTAGCCAGGTATGGCCATCTCCCAGTCGTGGTTATCATTACACCAGGTTTCTGTGATGGCCACAATGTCCAGGTCTGACTGCACCATGACAGCCTCCAGATCTTCCATCTTGTTGCTAAGGCTGCTGGCATTTGCACACATGGCTTTCCATGATTTGACCTCCCTAGACTGTTTCACTGTTCTACTCCAGCCCCTTCCTTGGTTGTCCTTTATCCCTGGTTCTCCTTGCTGTCTGCCCTTCTGCTGAATTTTGCCCCTTTTCTGCCTATCCACCTCTTGGGCACTAATCTCCATCTTTTGCACACTGCTTTGTAGAGATAGCCACTCCTCTGGTTCACTGGTTCCACTGCTAGCTGTGGGGGGTGAGCAAGTAGGTACCCTCCTTGCTGGCCTGCCACCCCCCTTTGCTAGTTTAAATGCTTGTCAATGTAGCATTTAAACTTATCATTGAGTGCTTGGATTCTCCTCCAGGATGGATGCAGGCCGTCAGGCTTGAACAAACCTCCATCCCTCCAGGTGGGTCCCCAGTCATCAATGAATCCAAACCCTTCCTCACAGCACCAGTTCTTCAACCATGAGTTACAGTTCCTGATACATGCACCCCTATGCTCTCCCTTGCCTCTCACAGGTAGTACTTCTGAAAAAGTGACAGAAGTAGCTACTTGCTTGAGACCCCTCCCCAATTTTCTAAACTCTTCCTGAACTTCCTCTGGCTCCCCATTTGCCAGGTCATTAGTACCTAGGTGGATAATGACATCCAGCGCACCCTCCTGTCTTGCCTTCCCAGTGATCCCCAAGATCTTCCTTCCATCCCTCCATGCCGTGGCACCTGGTAGGCACCTCACCTCCCTGTCCTCCCCCTCCTGTGTTCCTAGCTGGATCCCTCTTATGATGGAGTCCCCCACCAGGATTTGCTTCCTCCTTCTCTGGAGTCCACTGCTCTCCCCACTGAGGTCACCTCCTTGGCTAGCCTCCACATCCTTTCCTTCCACTTCTGGGTACCTCTATTTGGTTGTCCCGTTTGCCAGTGTGGCATATGAGTTCTTGAGTGGAATAGGATCTGGGATGTGCCTCTGCCTGACCACTCTAACCCTCCTGAGCCCACTGTCATCCAAGTGCTCCTTGTTCTCGGCATCCTCTGAGGCAGCTGCATTGAACTGGGTGGTCTCGGGATAGGAGTGATGGTACTCCTGACCCAGTTTACTTCTGTTGTGAGTCTAGCTACCTCATCCCACAGTGCAGAGAGATGCATGCAGATAGGGCAGCACCTCAGTGTCCAGAAGGTCTGCCTGAATATGGCTGTCCCACAGCCACTGCATTGCACCACTCCCACATTATGCTGCAATTATTCTGCTATTCCACTACTTGTCTGTTACTGAAGCTCTCCTAGTTCCCTTTTTATTAATTTTATTAAGACCCCCTTTTACTATAGGGATGCCGGTACAGCAATGTGTTGCTGTGTGCAAGTGCCCAACTGCAATGCTTTACTTTTTTAATGTTCATTTTGCATTAGACACAGCTGAAAATGCTGGTAAGAGTTGCTGTATATTATGCCCTGACTGTAAGTCAGCTGAAAATAAACAAATATCCTCAGCATATGCTAAAACTTTAATGGGGGGGAAGAGGAGGGGAATTTCCCCGGTGCCCTAGCCAAATCCCCCCCATTCACTAAAAATACCACCAACAGCTTAATCTGGTTCAAGGTCAGTTGGCTTTCATCTGTATCCCCTTCCCCCGGGTTGTGCCTGAAAACAGGCAGAATTTGTCTAGTGCACTTACCTGGTCAACAAAAACTCAATAAATAAAATAAATAAATAAAATAGTAGTAAATAAATAACACACATTTTTAAATAGATTAGCTGTCAGAGTCAGTGTGAGCATATCATTAATTGTTATAGTAGGATGCAGCATGGGGGGGCAGTATGGAAAGGACTCCTGGCCCTGGCTTTTCTTACACATATGCAGTTTTATGCTCATTTTTACTAATTGGCAATATTTTGTACATAAAGTGATGGTAATTTGTAATAAAATAGTAGCTTAGTCATTGGTGGCCAGTGGGCTAGTAACCCGATTGCCCTGGCTATCGTAACATGCCCTGGTGGTCCAATGGTTTGATTTGGTCTGTCCAGGTTGCTAAATATCTTTAATGTTTTTTTATATTCCATAAGTAAGTAAGTAATACTTTATATTATGGCACCCAATCCTGGAGGCACTGGGCACCATTACAAATCAAAGGCAGGGATTGGACAACATTTATTTATTTATTATTTATTTATTTTATTTAGTTTTTGTTGACCGGATAAGTACACTAGACAAATTCTGCCTATTTTCAGGCACGACCCGGGGGAGGGGGGATACAGATGAATGCCACCTGACCTTGAACCAGATTAAGCTGTTTGTGGTATTTTTAGTGAATGAGGGAAATTTGGCCAGGACACCGGGGAAATTCCCTACTCTTTTCGATAAGTGCCATGGATCTTTAACATCCACCTGAACTACCACCAATCCAGGCAGATGGGGCCTCGTTTAATGTCTCATCCGAAAGACGGCACCTCAGGAGTGCAGCACCCTCTCATGCTGCACTACAGTGTCAGTACTGGATATTAACCTAAGTGCCATGATGGGAACTGAACCCACAACCCTCTGATCTCCCGGTCTCAGAGGCAGCTACCTACTGAGCCACTGACACTGTGATAAAACTCAAACATAAACAATATTATTACAATTACTAAAACCAGGTATATATAAAATCACTTTAAAAATATCATGAAATGCTTTAATAAAAAGATAGGCCTTCAGGCCCCCTTTAAATACCTCCACCATTGGGGCCTCCCTCAAAGATCTTGGCAACGAATTCCAGAGGGCCGGGCCGGCCACCTCGAAGGAAAGATTCCCCTGAGGTTTTCAGCCTGGCCCTCGGAATCACCCAGAAAGTCACCAGTGAAGGAGTGCCGGGAATGTACCGGGATCGCTGGAGTTAGGAGGTCAGACAGGTAACCAGGGCCCAGGCCGTATAGGGTCTTGTAGGTGAGCAAGCCCACCTTGAAGATGATCCTCCATCTGATAGGCAGCCAGTGCAGGACCGAGATCACATGGAAGGACTTTGGTAGGCCTGCCAGCAGCCTGGCTGCTGCATTCTGCACTAGCTGCAGTTTACGGAGGATCCTGCCATTGGCCCTGAAGTACAGAACATTACAGTAGTCCAGCCTGGGAGTCACAAAGGCATGTACCAGTGATGGCAAGTCTTCGGGAGGAATCAGGGGTTTAATTCAGGTGACATTCCACAGATGACAGAACCCACTTTTGACAACAGATGACACCTGGGCTTCCAGAATTAGTCTGTCATCGAGGATGATGCCCAGATTTTTTACCCTGGGGGCAGCCATCAACGGGGTGGATCCCAGGGCCAAACCTGTTACCACTCTGGAGGCCTCCCCATCATGCCATCGACCAGGCTCAATCACTAGCACTTCCGCCTTGTCGGGATTCATATTCAGCCAGTTTGAGGACATCCAGTCCTGAATCTCAGCCAGACATTTATTTAGCACTTCAACTGCATTTTCAGCTCCAGGGGCAAATAGCATATACAGCTGTGTGTCATCTGTGTAGCAGTGGAAACCCAGACTGTATTGTCTAATGAGCTCTCCCGGGGCAGCACGTACATTGCAAATGACATCGGCAAGAGGATCAAGCCTTGAGGCACTCCACATGACAGGGGCTTCTAGGAGGTGGAGAAACTCCCCATCACTACTCTTTGCCTCCTGTCAGAGAGATAGGACTCAAACCATTTAATGACTGTTCGGGTGAGTCCACAATATACTGTAAGGTGATCCAATAGCACGATGTAGTCCACAGTGTCAAATGCTAAAGAGAGATAGAGGAGAATGAGAATTGACAGTTCTCCTCTAGCCCTTGCCTGAGGAGGTAATTCTGCACCAAAACTAATGCCATCTCTGTGCTATGCCTAACTCTGAAACCAGACTGGAATGCTCATAAAGATAATTTCCTGTGGTAAAAGTTGCTGTGTTGTAAAATAAGTAAATGCAGAATGGCAGCTGCAGAAGCCATACTGCGCCAAAAGAAGAATGGAACATTGTTTAACCAGGAGTAGCACACTAAGCAAGCTTGTTTCCAGATGCGAACTGGGAGCACAAGGAAGTTAAGTGACTTGCTCAGGATCACACAGTATGCACCTAGGCAGCTGTGGGATTCAAACCCAGGTCTCAGATCTGCAGCTCAGAGCCTTAACCCACTAGCTATACTGCTTCCAAGAGAGGGAAGTGTGAGGTCGATCCCACAGCAGAGCGCACCACGCTCAGTGAGGAATCCCATGTCTGCACTAGGGGCGCCACTCCTCCACTGTGACACTGGTCGCAAGTCAGACTTGAACCTGCTACTGTTGACTGCTGTGCAACAGTGTGAGAGGGAGATGTACTAAGGTGCTGCTGTCATGGGCAGGATCAGCCAGATATTTTTCCCCTACTATTTACTTGTGCAGGTGACAAGCGCCAGGGAAAACATTTATGGACTGGCTCACATTATAATAATATAAATAAATATGGGCACAGTCTGATTGGGATTCACTGGAAGTCCCACACACAAATAAGCAGGCATTTTGAATGAGCTCACCAAGAGCCATTTTGTAATGGGAAAGGTGCAATCTGATACAGAGGAACTCATGGCTTCACAAACTGAAGACTTGGTTTGCTGGCCAAGGCACCTAGCTTCACCTGAGCTCTTCCTTCTAAGACTGCTTGAAAGGCAGAGTAGAAACTTACCAGAGCAAGGGAGAAGGATTAAGACTTAGTTTGGTTAAGCAGATTTACTGTGTGGTGGTGTTTTATATTTTTACTCACAGGGATTGCTACTGTTTGTTGCTAACATTTCATTGCTTTATTTTTTTTCTGATTCAAATTGTTGTTGCTGGTATACCTTCTTCTGCATTATTACAAGTGTGCCTACAGGTGTGTGCTAACAGATTACTGCTGTAATCTTCTGATTCAAATTGTCTTTGCAAGGTATATCTTCTGATACTGCTTTATTTTTCTCTGAGCAAAGTTTTTACAGGGTATATCTTCTCTGAAATTACTGTATTACAGGTGGAGCTTACATTTTGTGACTTTTTATCATTGGGCTAAGCAAAATTACTGTTTGACACTGTGTTTTATTTTATTCTTGTTTGTTGAAAAGGTTTGTTGTCTCAGAGGTGTTTCAGTCTCCTTCTCACATTGAAGGAGCTAATTGCTTTCCTCCCACAGCTCTTCCAAAGGATTAGGTGTGTATGTGGGGTGGAGCTGGCAAACTGTCAGTAATTTCCAACAGAAAGAAGGGTTAAAAGTCAGGTTAGTTGATATCTTGGAGGTAGAAGACTTGGTTTGCTGGCCACGCACCTGGCTTCACCTGAGCTCTTTCCTTCTAAGACTGCTTGAAAGGCAGAGTAGAGAAATTTACACAGAGCAAGGGAGAAGGATTAAGACTTAGTTTGGCTAAGCAGATTTACTGTGTGGTGGTGTTTTTATTTTTACTCACAGGGATTGCTACTGTTTGTTGCTAACATTTCATTGCTTTATTTTTTCTCTGATTCAAATTGTTGTTGCTGGTATACCTTCTTCTGCATTATTACAAGGTGTGCCTACAGGTGTGTGCTAACAGATTACTGCTGTAATCTTCTGATTCAAATTGTCTTTTGCAAGGTATATCTTCTGTTACTGCTTTATTTTTCTCTGGAGCAAAGTGTTTCTTACAGGGTATATCTTCTCTGAAATTATTGTATTACAGGTGGAGCTTACATTTTTGTGACTTTTTTATCATTGGGCTAAGCAAAATTACTGCTTGACACTGTGTTTTATTTTATTCTTGTTTGTTGAAAAGGTTTGTTGTCTCAGAGGTGTTTCAGTCTCCTTCTCACATTGAAGGAGCTAATTGCTTTTCCTCCCACAGCTCTTCCAAAGGATTAGGTGTGTATGTGGGGGTGGAGCTGGCAAACTGTCAGTAATTTCCAACAGAAAGAAGGGTTAAAAAGTCAGGTTAGTTGATATCTTGGAGGTAGAAGACTTGGTTTGCTGGCCAATGCACCTAGCTTCACCTGAGCTCTTTCCTTCTAAGACTGCTTGAAAGGCAGAGTAGAGAAACTTACCAGAGCAAGGGAGAAGGATTAAGACTTAGTTTGGCTAAGCAGATTTACTGTGTGGTGGTGTTTTTATTTTTTACTCACAGGGATTGCTACTGCTTGTTGCTAACATTTCATTGCTTTATTTTTTCTCTGATTCAAATTGTTGTTGCTGGTATACCTTCTTCTGCATTATTACAAGGTGTGCCTACAGGTGTGTGCTAACAGATTACTGCTGTAATCTTCTGATTCAAATTGTCATTTGCAAGGTATATCTTCTGTTACTGCTTTATTTTTCTCTGGAGCAAAGTGTTTCTTACAGGGTATATCTTCTCTGAAATTATTGTATTACAGGTGGAGCTTACATTTTTGTGACTTTTTTATCATTGGGCTAAGCAAAATTACTGCTTGACACTGTGTTTTATTTTATTCTTGTTTGTTGAAAAGGTTTGTTGTCTCAGAGGTGTTTCAGTCTCCTTCTCACATTGAAGGAGCTAATTGCTTTTCTCCCACAGCTCTTCCAAAGGATTAGGTGTGTATGTGGGGTGGAGCTGGCAAACTGTCAGTAATTTCCAACAGAAAGAAGGGTTAAAAAGTCAGGTTAGTTGATATCTTGGAGGTAGAAGACTTGGTTTGCTGGCCAAGGCACCTAGCTTCACCTGAGCTCTTTCCTTCTAAGACTGCTTGAAAGGCAGAGTAGAGAAACTTACCAGAGCAAGGGAGAAGGATTAAGACTTAGTTTGGCTAAGCAGATTTACTGTGTGGTGGTGTTTTTATTTTTTACTCACAGGGATTGCTACTGTTTGTTGCTAACATTTCATTGCCTTATTTTTTCTCTGATTCAAATTGTTGTTGCTGGTATACCTTCTTCTGCATTATTACAAGGTGTGCCTACAGGTGTGTGCTAACAGATTACTGCTGTAATCTTCTGATTCAAATTGTCTTTGCAAGGTATATCTTCTGTTACTGCTTTATTTTCTCTGAGCAAAGTGTTTCTTACAGGGTATATCTCTCTGAAATTACTGTATTACAGGTGGAGCTTACATTTTTGTGACTTTTTATCATTGGGCTAAGCAAAATTACTGTTTGACACTGTGTTTTATTTTATTCTTGTTTGTTGAAAAGGTTTGTTGTCTCAGAGGTGTTTCAGTCTCCTTCTCACATTGAAGGAGCTAATTGCTTTTCCTCCCACAGCTCTTCCAAAGGATTAGGTGTGTATGTGGGGGTGGAGCTGGCAAACTGTCAGTAATTTCCAACAGAAAGAAGGGTTAAAAAGTCAGGTTAGTTGATATCTTGGAGGTAGAAGACTTGGTTTGCTGGCCAAGGCACCTAGCTTCACCTGAGCTCTTTCCTTCTAAGACTGCTTGAAAGGCAGAGTAGAGAAACTTACCAGAGCAAGGGAGAAGGATTAAGACTTAGTTTGGCTAAGCAGATTTACTGTGTGGTGGTGTTTTTATTTTTTACTCACAGGGATTGCTACTGTTCGTTGATAACATTTCATTGCTTTATTTTTTCTCTGATTCAAATTGTTGTTGCTGGTATACCTTCTTCTGCATTATTACAAGGTGTGCCTACAGGTGTGTGCTAACAGATTACTGCTGTAATCTTCTGATTCAAATTGTCTTTTGCAAGGTATATCTTCTGTTACTGCTTTATTTTTCTCTGGAGCAAAGTGTTTCTTACAGGGTATATCTTTGAAATTATTACAGGTGGTGCTTTACAGGTTTTGCAGTTTTATCTAACATTAGGATAAGCTTTCAGGGTTACTGCATTTGTTGTTGACTCATTGTTTCTGCTCTACCTCCTTGTTCTTTTCGTCCGTGGTTCTTCTTTGACTGGGTAACCAGAGTGGTGGACCAAGGGGAGCAGTTGATGTCGCCTACCTTGACTTCAGCAAAGCTTTGACACTGTTCCACATAGAAGATTGATAAATAAGCTAGGTAGGCTCGGGTGGTCGAAGTTGGTCAACTGGGTGGCAAACTGGTTGACTGGCAGAAAACAGAGTGGTGGTAAATGGTATACAGTCAGAAGAGATGCAAGTCACAAGTGGGTACCTCAGGATTCAGTCCTGGGGCCAGTCCTATTCAACATCTTCATTAGTGACCTCTGAGATGGACTAGAGGGTAAGGCTTGTCTGTTTGCAGATGACACCAAGATCTGCAACAGAGTAGATGATCCAGATGGGGTGGGCAGAATGAGAAGAGATCTGGATAAACTAGCAGAATGGTCAGAAGAGTGGCAACTGGGATTTAATGCAAAGAAGTGCAAAATCATGCACATAGGGAAGAGAAACCCTGAAGCCACTTATAGGCTGGGAGGGGAGTTGCTAGCAGTCACAAAGGAAGAAAGAGACTTGGGCATCATCATCACTGATGACCTAAAATCATCCAAGCAGACCTCTAAAGCAGTAGGTAAGGCTAGGGGGGTGTTAGGGTGTATTAGTAGGGGTATCACAAGTCGTAAGAGGGAGGTAGTAATCCCTCTGTACAAGACATTGGTTAGGCCCCATCTGGAGTACTGCGTGCAGTATTGGAGGCCACACCTTCACAAGGACATTAACCAAATTGAGGCAGTCCAGAGAAGGGCAACCAAAATGGTGCAGGGACTGCATCAGAAGACATATGAGGACAGATTAACGGAGCTCAATATGTATACCCTTGAGCAAAGGAGGGAGGGAGAGAGGTGATATGATCGAGACATTTAAACACCATAAGGGCATAAACAAGGTGAAAGAGTCTAACATGTTTAAATATAAGAAAAATAGCAGGACAAGAGGACACAGCATGAGATTAGAGGGAGGCCGATTAAGGGGGAATGTGAGGAAATTCTTTTTCACAGAAAGGGTGGTAGATGCATGGAATGGCTTACCACAAGAAGTGGTGGCTATGAATACAGTGCAGGGCTTCAAACAGGCATGGATAGGCATAAGGAGCAATACAAATGACTATGAATAGATAGGTCACTGACAGAGCAAAGGCCGATGGCACATTTATAAGGTAGAAAAGAAATGGGCAGACTGGATGGGCCTTGTCGGTCCTTATCTGCCGCCAACTTCTATGTTTCTATGTTTCTATGTTTCTGATTAAACACATTAAAATACTTATTTTCATAAATCAAAGTCATGTAAGGGCCAAGGGAAGTCCTGGGTAATTAATAAAGTTACACAGATTTTAAGGGATTGTTCACAAGCATAAATGGAGCAGTTTTAGGGAGCACTCTGTACCAGAAATGTGCTTACAGTAAAAAAACAACAACATTGTTTTCACACAGGTGCTTTTCTAAATCATGCTGCCAAGACATTTTTCACTAGTTTTACTCCAGACTCAGCAGACAGGTAGAGAAGAGTGTGCTACACAACAGAAAAATACAGTAGTTTTAGTGCTAAAATGTAAAATAGAGGTCGCTAACCTTTGAAGGGAGAGTGGGACCAGGTGAAACATAAGCCACACAGACAGTTACATAGGAGGTGGAGCTAAGCATGGAAAAATGAATATTCAATTTATGAGTGAAAAACACTGTTGTGGTCACTGTAATTAAAGGAGAAACTGATGTTTTTATAGAAAGTGAAAAGGAAAGTGCTTAGAAGTGGTTATTTACAAGTTTAATGACAGATAAATTCAAGTCTTAGCAACTTAGCTTTACTGTTGTTCATTTTGTAGGAAATAATTCAGGAGCGTAGCTAGAGATGTCAGCTTTCCAGCCAGAATAGTGAACAAATGCTTAGACATAAAGAAAGTGCTTACTTTTTATGACAAAGGAATGTGTACATAAATGGGACTCAGAGTTATGAAAAAGGGAAGCCTTAGAATGTTGAGAGGGGCAGTTGAATTGCAAAATGGTGAATTCCATTGTGGTTTGTGCTGCTGCAGAAAGGATTGTTATTGGTGCTGAGCTCCTGGGCAGGTCAGTGTCCACTAGTGTCTAGTTATTAGCATATGCAAATTAGTTTTAGGCATAAAAGTAGCTGCTAGCCAGTGTGCAGTGAGTCAAAGCAGGAAGAGTGACCAAGAAGGAGTGACCCAAGCCAAGTGGGTGTCCTGTCAGAAGAGGCCTACTGCAGTGACAAAGCCTGAAGTGAACAGCCTTATTTAAATAAAGTGTAGGATTAGGGAATCACCTGTATCCCAGTGTAGGGTCAGACAGGGTAGTAAGTGAGAGCAGGGTGAGAACAGAAAGCCTGCTGCTTCAAGTGCCTGATGATCCTGTTGTACCATGTTTTCTTCACAGATAAAAGCTGCAACCTGAAGAATTCATCATTTCTCCTGATTCCAAGAAGAAAATGGCTTGCTCCTGAGGGCTCTCACAAGAATTTTTCAGCATTTCCATCAAAGAATTTCTTCAGAAAATACAAAGGAGTATGGTATTATAAAAAACTTATTGCTACAATTTGGGAACTATTTTAAAAGTCAAGTGTGAGCCGGCCCGGTGGCGCTGAGGGTTGAGGTGCTGGATGCCACACCTCGCCCTGCGCCGGCAACCTGGGTTTGGGAACGGACTCGGGTCAGTGGGGGTCGGCAGGGGGAGAGAGGAGGATGGAGCATCCCCACGGATGCTCTCTCCCTCGGGTGGATGCCAGGGTGCTGTCTAGCACCCACATCCCACAGGAGCTGGTGGATGCACTGACTCTTGAGGGGCATGGGCGGCTTTGTATCTCAGAGCTGGGGAGAGGGGCGCTGTTAGGGCACTCTGCAGCGCAGGCTGCCAGCATTGCCCACTCTCTCTGTGCCGAAGGCCCCAGGGGTTGGGTTACAGGAGTACAATCTTGGAGGAAAATGCCTCTAGCCCCTAGATGAAGTTCTCTGGAGCCATTATCGGCATCAGGTTGACCAAAGGCAGATCCGCTGTGCATGCTCGCTGCAGAGGACAGAGGGAGGTAGTGTGTGGATGCCTCTCCTCGCCTCCGCCTGGGGGTAAGCCGGACCATTAGTTAGGTCCCAATAGCAGTGAAGCACTCTAGGTGACCCAGATGGTCAAAGTTGATGTGGAGGGATGCCATTCCTTGAGTACAGAAGGAGAGAGGTTCGAGGGACGTAAGGCGTGGATAAATAATAAGTAAAAAAAAAGTCAAGTGTCATTGAAGTAAAGAATTTACCTCAGTCTTTCTGCATTTTAGAGACTTTGTCATCTGAAGAACTGAACAGTTCAAGGACTGAGGAGGAAAATGTCTTAGCTTTTAATGTACCAGCATGCAGTATGTTTCATGCCACTGTCATTCCTAAATGTTTTAAAGTGAATTTGTGTGTAGAAATGTTAAATGATATTCAACTGTGTCGAGTAATAAGAAAGTAACTGTGTGATAGATACCAGGGCGGGTATCTGGTGTAAGGGGTCAGTGGGCTGACTTAGGTGGGATAAGGCTTAGTAGTCATGTGGCTGCACTATGAATATTTGTTACTGCTTTGTGTGAAGTTAACACAATAACAAGACTGACCTATTCCAGGTTACACCTAACCGTGGAATATTCTAAATTGCTAGTTGGAATCTCTGAAAAGATTTGCTGGTTCAGGAACCTTAGTGTTATGCTTTACACTAAAGGGGTGTATTTTTCACAAAATCACCTGTGAGTACAAAGGTTGTGGTGAAGTTGGCTCTACTCTACTAGGCTTTGGCTGCTGTAAAGTTTGGTCTGTCATTGAGTTACAAAAACAACTTATGGATTTGAGACTCTTGGGAATGTTGGATGAGTGTGAGGGACCTAGAGATTTAGGGGAGCACACAGTCTAAATCCAGTTATGGGGGTTGGAGTGAATGTTCCTTCCATGAAAGTACCAGAGTTTAAACCAAGAAGCACTGACTCACCCATGGCAGGGATAATGACAGTGCCTACAGGAGTTGGCAGAGGTTTTGCCATAGAAATGCCTATGGAAAAGATGTCATTTGATGCTGAAGAAGTTGAAAAGAGAATGAGCCACAAGTTAGACAGATATATGGAGAAGAAGCTGGAAGTATTCATGGACAAGTTCATGAATAGTTTTCAGAATTTGAATGTCACACTAGAATGAAGAGAGAGTACTCCTACTGCAAATGTAACTAAAAGGTGTGAAGTACCAGAAACTCCAATGAGAAGAAGTGAAAGCCAAGAAACTCCACAAGGGAGGCAGAATATGTCACAGAGCTATGAGAGAGATATGATGCCCATAATTCCAATGGTTGTGCCATGAATTGGTGGAACTCTTCCAGTGTACAGTAGAGCGAGAGAAAAGAAGATGCGTCTGAATTTCTCAAAAATTTTGAGCATATTTTATGACAAAGCCAAGTACCAGAAGATATGTGTATTCGTCTGAACCAATTACTGTATCAATGTACCTGTTGTACCCTTTTGTACTCTCCCGGGTCGTTCCTGAAAATAGGCATAAAACTTGTCTAGTGTACTTACCCGGTAAACAAAAACTAAATAAATAATGTGGGTACAACATTTTGAAGAAGCTGTTTGAGGTCTCATGAATAAATGGTGGAGCTACAAGCAGGACCAGATACAAGATTGGAGGCAGTGTAGAGCCCAATTCTTGGAATATTTTGACAAGGCACATAGTAGACAGCACTTACAGAGAGAGTTGGATCGTCCACAGAGGTACAGAGATGAACTCGCTATGCTAGTTCTGGACAAATGGGATATGTATAAGCAATTGTATCCATGTACTTTAGAGAGAGAAATTGTTGAATTTATTGTTAGAACTCTTCAGCCAGATCTACAGAACTTGTTAATGTGTGCAATGCCGAGAACTATCAAAGAACTTATCCAGAAAAGAAGAAACTTGCAAGAAAATTTAAATCAAACAAAAACTGCCAAAAGTCAATGATATGAAAGGAGAGAGAGTTTCCAGGAGAGAGGATCTGAAACTCAGATGACTGCTTTACCTGATAGTTCAGCCAACCCAACACAACAGCTGTATCAGCCTAGAAGAACGAACAAGTCAGAACTGAGATGTTACGGATGTAATGAAATAGATCACAAGAGGCCAGATTTCCCAAAAGAAAGTCTGAACTGAATGGTAACAAAGCAGCAACTATACTAGTCTGAAATGAGGAAAAGAACTCCAAACCGATGGTGGAATCTGAAGAGAAGAGCATGCCAAATATAGTAACTACAGTCACAAGTTCAAATTTACTATATTTGCCAGTTAAGTTGGGAGACATGGTCACCCAACGTTTAATGGATACTGGTGCTACTACTTCCATAATCACAAGGCCAATGTTAATGCAAAGCATCGACTCATGGACCTAGTTCCAAAGGAAACCCGAGATGGAATTCACATTGGCATCTGAAGAATCGTGCAGTCCATGGGGACATGGAGATGTGAATCTCAGCATACGAGGCATCCCATGGAAAGGGAGAGTAATTATCTTTGACACAGCTGTGTCTGAAGTTATCATTGGAACCGATACCCTCAAAATTCTGCAAATAGTAAGTGACATAACAAATAAGTAAGTAATAAGTAACGAGACAACTGAAAACAAACCTCAAAAAAGGATGGAAGAAAAAGAAGAAGAAGCAGAAAAAGAACCAGAGTCTACAGAGGAGCTTGTGTCTGATGAGCACCAGATTTCTACAGTGATCACAATGGAGCCAGAAGATATTCTGCAACTCATAAAAGTGTTCGCTAGTCCATGTCTGGAAAGACTGACTGAGCTGGAAATCAACTGGGAAGAGAAATTTCAGCGAGTTCTAAGTGAATTTCCTGAAGTAGTTACGGAAAGAATTGGTCTTACTGACTTGACTCAGCACACAATATATACTGGAAAAGCACAACTGATACGAAGTAGATCATATGCCTATTCACCTGCAAAAAGACAGATTATTTGACAACAGATCCAAGAGATGTAACAAGAGGGAATCATCCAGCCTTCTTTGTCAGTCTGGTCATCACCAGTAGTGTTGGTACCGAAGAAGGATGGAACCATGAGATTCTATGTGGACTACCAAAAAGTAATGCTGTGACTATAGGAGATGCCTATCCTATGAAGAATATGAGGGAGGTGTTCGATACGCTTACTAGAGCACAGATATTCTTGACAATCAAGCTCAGGAGTGGATATTAGCAGATACCTGTAGAAGCTCAAGACTGGTGTAAAAGAGCCTTTATCACACATGAGGGACTGTATGAGTTTAATGTGTTACCATTTGGTCTGAAAAATGCACCTACAACTTTTCCAAGGATGATGGATGAAGTGTTGAGAGGAATTCATTACTGATTCTATTTCACCTACATGGACGATGTAATCATCTATTCCAGAACAATGGAAGAACATTGGGAGTATTTGAGTGAGGTATTACAAAGGCTCAAGAGTCATGGACTTACCATTAAAAGAGAGAAATATAACTTATTGTTGTCAGAAATACAGTTTTTGGGTCACATGGTCACAGATGGAGGAATACTGCCCGAACCGGCTACTCTGCAAGTCATCAGAGATTTTCTTTTATTTTTTTATCCCCTACCAACCCAGCCACCCACTCTTTCAGGTGGCCAATCCACCCCACCTCTCTCCCCATTCCGTCGTCCTCTGTCCCTTAACTGCCGCCTACCTGCCTGACCTGATGTATCCCTTCATCGGGGGGGCACCCCTACCCATGGGGGCAACCGAGAGGGGAGACTGAAGTGCCTGTAGGTGTCACAAACACAGTCCAGGGGTCAGGCCCTCCGCTCCCACAGTGCCCAACCTCAAAGTGCATATATGTGAACAGGAGACAAACAGGGAAACCCTCCTGTCTGTTTTGGGTCCAAGCAACTACCAGTCTTGAGTCCTGGGGTCAAATATGAACCCTTTTCTGCTAGCGCCTGGTAACAAGTCCAAATATCACACCTCTTTGGGGAAGCAATGCAATACTTAACCCAGCAGGTACACAACCTAGTTCACATCCCCCTTCTGACTCAGTTGAGACCTGGGTATTTTCTTACCTTGCTGCATATGGTGACATACTATAAGCACTTTAACAGTTATGTCAGAATTATCAACACTGTCCCAGCATTCACACTCAAAATGAGAACATGGCTCAGGCAGGATTTCAAGGAAAAAAAGAGTTTACTAAAATTAAAAATAGTAAATAAAATACAAAACACAGAACATATAACATTAATGGTACAGTCATAAAAATAAATGGACAAGTATAAACAAACCACCTTATATTGAGTAACTGATCCTACCCTAGTTTCAGTTGGTAAATAGTGGTGCTGAAATTACCTAATTTTGGTAGAAGTGCTTCTTAAGAGTTCAGAACACAAGTGTCTCTTGAAAGTCCAAACACAAATATGCAATGTTCCCTCAGCAACTTGACAATATTGGGGGGAGGGTCCCACACAGCTTGTGAGATCACAGCCCTGTGGTGATGCTGGCTGTGAGGTCACTGTCATTCCGGCACACTGAATTAGTCACATGCCACTGCACACTGCTAAACATTCCAATTAAAAAAATAAATATACTTTTTAATTAGTAAAACACAGAGCATGAATTATGACAGGACAGAATTACCCCTTTGATCTTCAGAAGAACATCCTGAAAGACAGTTCTCCTAGTTGTGTGAATTGTCACAGGTAACTGTCAGAATTGGCTTACCTCCTGATGTCATAAAATGCAGTCTTTTATAACAGGTTTCCTAGGTTCAGCAGTGGCTGGTTTTACAACCAGTTATATCAGCTAACACAGGCTTCTATAGGTAGGTGTCAAAAGGAAGCTCTTAATCAGTTTATCCACTGGGACATGGATAGGGCAGACCCTTCTTTTCTCTCTGTTCAAATCCTATGCTCCATGATGCTTTGCTGCTTGGCCTGTTTCCTAAGCAGAAGTCTAAAACATATATTTATACCAAAATTATATGCTCATAACTTGAAGCCTCGCTGGGAAGCAAGGGTGCAGCTGGACTGTCCCAGGCTTTGTGAGGGAAGTGGGCCACCATCATCCAGCCAGCTTGGGTGGCCATTTTTTCTTTATTTTGTTTCGCCTGCCCACTAGGATGCATGCTGTGGTGTCCTGGCATTCGTGCATGTAGCATGTGGTCACCCACTCTGCAAAATGTGATGCCAAACCCGGCTGTGAGGAGCCACCAAAAGGTGATGCATTCATGACCCCCCCCGGAGAAGAGTGTCCAGGGGATGCTCTTGAGCCCTCCCTGCTGGCCTCTACTCCTGACATTTCTGGGCTCAGGCGCAAACCTTGGTCATCAGCATGCCAAGTGATCCCCTATCGCCCGGTGCCACAGGGCCGACAGAGATTTTCAAAGACCGAAGAATGTAAAGGATATCCAAAGATTTCTAGGACTATGTACTTGGTATGGACCTTTTATAAAGCAAATGGCAGACATTGTAGAACCTCTGAACATGTTAAGAAGACAGAAAACTAGATGAGAATGGACTTCCATCCATGAAAAGCATTTCAAACCATCAAAGAGAAAATAGAAGAAGCTGAGAAATTGCACTTTCCAGATTTTGACAGACCATTCTATAGCTACAGATGCAGGTGACAAGGGAATTAGTGCAGTGCTATACCAAGAGGAACAAGGAGAGAAAAAAGTGATTTTGTATGCTAGTAGAACCTTAACTGCAACTGAGAGAAAGTATCACACATCAGAGAAAGAATGCTTAGCAATTGTGTGTGCCATCAAGAAGTATCAAGGATACCTAGACAGTAAACATTTCACATTGTATACAGATCATATTGCTTTAACTTGGTTATTCACAATGAAAGACATCAATGGAAAGTTAGGACGATAGTCAGTACTCTTACAAGAGTATGCACTCAAAGTACAACACTGCAAAGGAAGTGCGAATGTAATGGCAGAATATCATGAAGTACTGAGAGTGATGAGAACAATGTTGAACTAGATGTCACAGACATGGAACGAGTAATTCCTAGCTTATGCTGTAGTGTCATGACAACAAGTGCTGAGTTTATAGAAGAAGAAGAGCAACTGTTACCGTTCGACTGAAGAGAAGTAGGAAGAGCGCAGAGGAATGATCCAGAACTGAAGAAACTCATAGAGATAATCCAGAAAGGGGAAGACACTGAAGGTTTATCTGCCAAATGGAAGAGTGCCAAGTCAAGAGCACCACTGTGTGCTGATAAGACGACATACTGATGCTACACATCAAGAGTCCAGAGGAATGGAAAGTAATACTTCCCGAAAGACTGACCGAGAAGGCTATGCAACTAATGCATGATTGCACCATATCAGGACATATAGGCAGGAAGAAAATGCTAGAAAGATTGACAGCATGATTTTATTGGCCGAAAATGAATCAAGATGTGATATGGTATGTACAATCATGTGTAACCCCCTTGTTACCCGAGGTTACTAGAATCCCAGTAAGACCTAGTGGTAGGCAGGGAAGGCAGCTTGTGAAATTCCAGTTAAATGGGCTTCACACTGTCTCACTCTGTTCTCAGTCTCAGCTGAGACTGAGGGATGACATCACCAATAGAACTTTTGCAGCTGCATGAGCCACATTGGAATCTGCAGCAAAGGGAGTTAGATAGAACGTTGGGAGTTTTGAAGTCAATGTCTCAGTCAGTCTTCAGTGAGTGTGTGAGAAGTAGGGAACTTGCTGTTAAAACAGCTCAGTGAAGGCTCTAGGAGCCTCAGCCATGACAGAGGGCTACTTTTAAGTAATAGGGTGTGTGTTTCCACCTTGAAGAGAGACAGAAGATTACTGAAGTGGTGGAGACCACTGTTTTCAGGTCTCAGTGCCCCCTCCCTCCGGGGGGGGGATGGAAAGGTTTTCCTGCAGATTCCTGGGGCAACTCCCTAGTTCTGCTTATGGAGGAAAAGCTGCCTGTTTGTTCCAGTATTTATTTGGGAGAACAGAAGATTTGTGAGTCGCCTGTGGGGCACCTGCAAGGTGAGGGTGAGTGTCTGCTCTGGCTAAAAGGGCCTATGTTTTTCACCCTGGGACTTGTGTGACAATGTGGGGATTGAACTACTAAATATTGGGAAGCCTAGAGTAATGGGCTAAGCAAAGTAAAAGTAGGTTCAAGTCCAGAGCTTGTTTGGGATGCAAATGATATGTAGATGAGATGTGACAGACGTCTACCCAGAATCTACATTTGAAAGTTCAGTAAAGGAATTGTTCAGTTTCCAGAGAAATGGCCGGGTATGGGCTGTGGGAGCTGGAGGTGGGTGGCCCCCCATCTGTAGTGACCAGGTCCACCTCTACGGATTTCTTCTGTGGATTTCTACTTTGCCTCAGGCACTTGGCCAGTGATGAGGGAAGTACCCAGACGTGGGATTGTAAGGAAAATTCTCTCTAGGTGTCGAAGACTCTAGTGTGGTTTGGGGATCCACAACAGGATAATTAGTTAATTCCTCAAATGAACTGTGGATCTAGTGGCTGGTGGGGGAGCCAGGCTAGTGGGGAAAAACCCAAGTGTGTACAAGTCAGGCTGTGTACCCAAAGCTGTGTGCAAGTCCAGGCTGTGTGCCTGGTGGGTTTAGAGCCTGAGGGCTGGAAATAGTAATAAAGTGTTCTGTTGTCTCTAATCTGCATTACCAGGAAATGTAGCCCCATGAGGGTCCGTCTTTGCTTTGTTTGTTCAGCTTGGATGAGAATAAAAGCCACACTGAAGAATCCCATTCCTGGTTCTGGACATTACAGTTATTGCTTCCTGTGTTCGGATTTACTTGGGTGCCCCTGTGCAAAGTAGCCAAATCTAGGTCCCCCTGTGCCGAGTAAACTCATCCTCCCCGAACCCAGTCCCAACCAGGTACTGCTGTCAGCTTCAACAGCATGCCACCTGCCGTTTGGCTAAAAATGCAGGGGTGAGGAGTTACACTTGTATTTATTTATTTAAACTTGTTGACTGGGCAGGCCCACTGAGACAACAGGGTCCCTTTTTCAGGGGAGACCCGGAGTTATATACATTGAACAGAGACATAATTTGCATGCAGGAGACAACAGCAGAACAGGCAATAGTAACAGTATTACATGCCAAGAGACAAAGGCAAGCAACCAGAAAATGATGGGGCAAATAATTGTAAATCATCCTAGTGGACCGTGGACAGCAATTGCCACAGACTTAGTTGGACCATTACCAAAGACAAATAAGGGGAACGAGTACATCGTGGTAGTAGTGGACCAATTCACCAAGTGGGTGGAAGCTTTTCCTTTATGCAGAACCAATACAGACGTGTTAGTGCAAAAGATGGAAATGGAAATATTTTGCAGATGGGGAATTCCTAAATACATAGTAACTGGCAATGAACCACAGTTCAGGTCTGAACAATTAGAACAATTCTGTAACGCTCGGGAGTCAAGCCTATCTACACGACACCATACCATCCACAAAGTAATTGGACTGGAGAACTAACAGAAATATCAAAACTTACTTACAAGCATATGTGCATGACAATCAACCAAGATGGGATCAGTATTTACAAGAATGTTAATGGCCTTACAAAGTGCAGCACAAGACTCAATGGGATGTAGCACAGCTTTATTACTGTATGGATGAGAAGTAATACTATCCAACAACAGAGAGTTGTCAGGAGAACCAGAGATAGCAGAAGATATTCTGGAATATGCAAAGACTTTAACAAACAATAAGCAAAAGTGCTGGGAAATTGTGAAATGTAATATGGACAATACCTAGGGGCACCGAAAGCAGTATTATGATCAAAACAAGAGAGATGTAATTATGGACTGTGACGAGATGATACTGTAATGAAGTCATCCTAATCAGAAAAGATTCACAAGATTTCTACAAAGCTTGCAAGAAAATGGGAAGGACCATATGTTTTGACAGGAAATGTTTGGCGGTCACATACCTTCTGAGACCCATCTGCTGGTCTAGACAGGGGGAGTACACCACATTAGTAATCTTAGGAAGTTTAGAAGCAGAGGTAGGACAAACTACACCGGAATGAATTCTGGGGGTACACCAGATGTGCAAATTTCTTCAGAAGAGCCAGAAGAAGAACAAATTCATGCAAGTCAAAAAACATGGACATTATAGTTTCAGGCCTAGGAAAAGTGTAGACTATAGAATCCTAAATTCTGAAGGTGCTCAATCCTAGTGGGTCAGCCACACCTACAAAAGTGTTTAAGAAAACAGTGCACGTATAATGTGCAAATAGTGTGTATATAGGAAACATGCTAAAAGTCATTTTGTATGTGTAAAACTTAAAGCAACAAGACTTTCTAAGTAGGTTAGGCCTTGGTCAACATTTTTGCCCTTCCAGGGGGAGGACTGTAACAGCCTCTTAGGACTGTTCCACCAAGTAGAATAGGAAAAATAGTTAGTTTTAGCATATTTATAAAATAGGTTGCTAAGGACCTAGGTTCTAGTCCTGGGTTAGGTAGGAGCTGTCTGATGGGTACAGGGTGGCTCCTGAAGTGAAATAAAAAGCAGTATCAGAACCTAAAATAATAGTAAATAAATAATAAGCATTTTTAAATAGATTAGCTGTCAGAGTCAGTGTGAGCATATCATTAATTGTTATAGTAGGATATGGCAGGGAGTGGGGTATGGAAAGGACTCCTGGCCCTGGCTTTTTTTACACACATGCAGTTTTATGCTAATTTTTACTAATTGTCAATATTTTGTACATAAAGTAATGGCAATTTGTAATAAAATGGTAGCTTAGTCATTGGTGGCCAGTGGGCTAGTAACCCAATTGCTCTGGCTACCATAACATGCCCTGGTGGTCCAGAGGTTTGATTTGTCTGTCTAGGTTGCTTAATTTCTTTAATGTTTTTTTATATTTATAAAGATCGTTTCTTGTGGTAAAAGCTACTCTGTTGTAAAGTAAGTAAATGCAGAGTGGCAGCTGCAGGCGCCATGCACACCAAAAGAAGAGGAGAGGGGAGTGTGAGAGACAGACAGTCAGTCCCACAGCAGAGCGTACCATGTTCAGTGAGTAATCCCCAGGTCTGCACTAGGGGCAGCCACTCCTCTACTGCGACACTGGTCGTAAGGTAGACTTCGGCCTGCTACTGTTGACTGATGTGCGATAGTACGAGAGGGAGATGCACTAAGGTGCTCCTCTCACAGGCAGGATCAATCAGATATTTTTCCCTACTATTTACCTGTGCAGGCAACAAGCACCAGGGAAAAACATTTATGGACTGGCTCACATTAAAATAATATAAGTAAAGATGGGCACAGTCTGATTGGGACTCTGTGGAAGTCTGTGGTGAGCTCATTCAAAATGCCTGCTTATTTGTGTGTGTGCGTGTGTGCGTGCGTGTGGGACTTCAATAGAGTGCCCATCGGCACAAGTCAGCTTGCCTCATGCCTTACAACATCCCTGACCATGGGGTAAACCTAGTACAGCTGATGCCCTGTCATGCCGTATTGCTTAAATAACCTCCCGAGCTGCCACACTAAATGCCGTTCCCCAGATTTTTAACACCGTATGCAGCAAAATCCAACACACACAAATTCGCCTGTTTTGGCTGTTCTGGATTTTACCAGATTCGGATTCAGGAATTCACCTATACCCTGGGACATTCTAACCTACTTTCTCCAGCCAGCCTGTGTGTCCCCTGCTCATTCCCTAACCCCTGTTGCCAGTTTTGGAACTGGGTGGCTGCAGGGTATTTTTTTTTTGCTTTGTTTCTTTATGCTTCCCCATCTCCGCTGTCAGCCATTCCTTCAGGCTGCCTAGACTACCCCAACCTTCCAACTGCCCCTGTCACCATTCTCGCCGTCCCATGCTTTGGCCCTGGCTGACCCAACGATCCCTTTATGGGACCCCCCCGGAGGGGAAACCAGGAGGGGAGATTTTGCCTGAGGTGTCCTTTGACATTGGGTGCGCACATGCAATGAGGGATCAGCTTGGACACTTCCGGGCTGTGTGGTGAGTGGGGGGGACCGTCTGCTGTCATCTGAGCGGCATTTTCTGTTTTCTTCCCCAACCCACCCACCTCTGATGTATTGGTCTGGTCGCAGCAGCATCCTGGGGCCGGGGGAATTCAACTATGTGTCAAGACTGCACACCGCCAAGAATGCTGACTGCAAAACATCACCAGGATCCGCCTAACAGTGACCTAGGCAACCCCTCCGGAGGGAAGTGTTCATAGGATGCTTTAAACTCCCTCCCTGCAGGGGTGTTCTGAAGACAAGCAAGTCAGATTGGAAGTGAACATGGAAAGTTAAAAAAAAATCATATAATTGTAACCCCCCGGCAAATGGAGGTTCCCAAAAGTCTTCCAGGAGCTTGCCTGAATGCTCCAAGTCTGGGCGGTGTTCGGTGTCTGAGCTGTTTAAATGTGGTTCCAAGTGAGTGCTATTTGAGCCTCCACGTACTATCTCTTTAAGAGCGGTCTGTTTGCAGACTTAATTAGTTTATATGGGGGGACTGTGTATTTAATGCTCGAATCCTGCCCAAGCTGCTGCCAATTCGTTCTGTTTCTGCCGTCGCTACATGTGCAGAGGGAGCCTTGTTGAAAGATATAACTGTTTGCCAGAGATCATTTAGAGTGACTTAATTTGTCTAACCTGTCTTTATTTTAGCACGAACTGTTTCAATGTAGCTCTTTCATTTTTGTCCTGAACTGCTGTGCTGGGCCAATTGGGTTAAGGGATCCCTAAAATGAAGCCTGTGGACGAATCAGAACTTGGACTCTTAATTTTGAGCCAGCCACAAGGGGATTGTATGGGCAGTGACTCTGGGAAATGTAGTTTTGACCTTGGTGCCTTTTTCCACCAACAGAGGGGAGTCTTATTGTAAGTGACAGCCGAACCAGCCAACAGAATAGTGTAGAGCTAAAGGAAATGCCCTGCTTTGTGACTGGAAAGATTAGATCAGTTGTGACAGTGAAGAGAGAAGGAGCTCTGTGCTTCTGCGGTGTATAGTTTTGCACGGGAAGCGCGTGTGACGCCCTGAGTTTCGGCCTGCAGCGTTGTGAGTGCCAGTTTGGACTGAATCCGAGTTGTGAGGAGAAAGAAGCACTAGAAGTGTAGAAACCAGGCTAACCCTGTAGAAGACTGGAGAAATTGCTGAATCACGCTCTGTCTGTCAGGAACTGAAGCTGCTATGTGTTCCCCCGGGTATCTTGCAGTAATTGTGGTCGGGATCGATGAACAGACTGCCTGATATAGTACTTTCCTTTTACATATGAATGTGCGTAGTGCTTGTGGGGAATCACTATTTCCAATCCCCTGTGCTGTGTGCTGAGTGTTGAAGCTGGAAGCAAACCCCAGCTGGTCTCGGACTAAATCCATTTGCTATAAACTGCAGTGAGGTCCAGTCACAAGGATCTTGTCTCCATGCCCTGTTGTTCTGGCAATCCAGATGAACATTCTCTGTCCGATCCTCAGCTTGGGTGTTGTGAGTACAAATCAGGGTATTTCCCTGCAGCTTGTTTTCCAATTACAAGTGTGTCATCTCATTCTTGTTGTTTCACTGCTTCATGGACTGAGCCCTTCGGCTCCAGATTACAATTGGGTGTTGTGCATATCTTTTTTCCTACAGGGCCCTATCCATCTGCACCTGCTGGCCAACCCCGGGCAATGGACCTGGCTAGCCGCCCCCCAAACCTAGGTACCCAGAGTGTGACTTTTCAGACCCCGTATGTGTGCACAGTACTGTGATTTAATGCCACTAATTAACCTGATTTCCCCCTTCCACATTACTGTCCCCTAAATAAATCAGATTTGTTGTTGTTATACTATATACTGCCTGTGGTGTTGGTACTTATGGAAACAGTATTGTGCTTTGCTGTGTATGTAGTTTAACCTTATTTTACAAGGGGTCCTCAGAGACGTGCTGCAGAATCAGTCTCGAGGGTAAGTGGTATCTATATGAGTGAACAGTGTGTATACATGGGGTATTGGGGCTGTAACTCCGTGTACTGTGTGAGCCACTAGAGGAACAAAGGGGTGTCAGTGTCCCAGAGGGCTGTGACCAAGCTAGTCTAACCACTACAAACCCTTGACCTCTGGAGTGGAGGCACCCGCCATAGACCTAGGCCCCTCAACCTGTCCATAGTCAAACAGGCAGAGGTAGTAGCCCTTGGGATAGCGCCACCTAGAGGTTACATCTTGGAGGCACTGTTGGGATCAGTGTCCTCTAGTGGCCACATTTACAAATTACTGTTAAAAATAAATGGATACCCCAACAGAAGTGGCTGTACACCAGTTGGTGAGGTGGTGTACTGGGCAGGAAATCAACCCCCAAAATACTATACTTATCTTGGATATCCCACTGGGTACCAGTACGGACACTGTAGAGGGAGTACTTTCCAAGGTCGAATGTTTACGACACCCTGTGGTGGTGGGGCGACAGGCTGATCTGCTCGCCCAAACTTTCATGGCCCTAGTAGAGTGTATGGACCCTGTAGACAGTTCTAAAGTGCCACAGACTATTACTCCAGGGGAAACCCTCACTGTCTGGAGAGTGATAACCAAAGACAGTAAAGACCCCAGGGAGAATGAGCCTCCCCCACTATCTGAAACTTTTGAGGAGAAATTTGTTAAGTTGTTGTTGGAGGAGGGGAAAACTGTGAAGGATTTAAAGAAACTATTATTGCAATCTGAGAACGTTCCTCCCCAACACCCTCTCCCTCCAGCACCCGTTATTGCCCTGTGGTGGAGAGTAAGAAATGCACAACAGTACCAAGGGAAGTTGTTGTCTGTGTATGTATCTCGGGTTGAAAAATTGTTGCAAGAATGCCTCAGAAAGGGTAGTTTGCCAGCGACTGAATTGGACCGAACCAGGCTGGACAGGATCCTTAAGTCTGCCCCCTTCTCAGAACTGCTGTTGCTTCAATTACACCTGGCCAATTGACTGGAATCCCCACCCTCCTATGATGAACTAATGAGAGAAATTTGAGGGGTTGAGAAAAGGCAACCCAGGAAGGACTTGCACCAATAGCTGCTGCTACGACTTGAGTGACTGTGGGTGACCCGTCAAGTGAAGTTCAGGGACAGAGGTTGGCAGTTAATGAGTGCTCTGAGAAGGAAAAGAGTGTGCCACCAGGGGGTGAACTGCTGAGGGAGATTAGGAAAGCAACAGACAGTCTCATCATGAAGGCTGCTCCTACGAGTACAGGCCCCGACCCTCATCCGACTGCATCTGCTATGGGGTGGGGGTACCCACCCATGCATCTTCTGCTGACAGCAGCTCAAAACTTGATGTCTTGGCTATGGAGGTGAGGGAGCTGAAGAGATGTCTCCAGATGTCCAACCCACAGCCGGCTGAGGTGGCACCAAGGTTTTCTATTGATAGTACCAATGCCACAACCCCCAATGTGATGCCTCGGTCACCCCAAACTTCAGCTGACATATTTTGTCATAATTGTGGAAGGATGGGCACATGAAGAGGGAATGCTGATCTTGAAAGACTTAGAGAGAGTGGTGAGCCGGCATAAGGAGAGATTTGGAGCACAAAACAGTGGTTAAGAGGTGCATGAAATGACCACAGTGAAGGTCCCAAAAATGCTAACTCACATCCTTCTGTAGCTAGATCATCTACCCAGGCCCTTGCTACCATCTCTCTACACTGGCCCAGAATAGTGGATCCCTCCATGGAGACCACTGTAAAGGTGAATGGATTGTCTACAAGAGCTGTATTAGACAGTGGCTCCCAGGTGACAATTATGTTCCAGGATTGGTATCAGAAGCATTTGTCAGACGTACCCTTACAACCAAACCATTGGAAAGACTGCATGTATGGGGATTAAGTGAGAAGGCCTACCCCTACTCCGGGTATATCCTAGTTTGGCTATCTTTCCCACCTCCGTGGCTGGAGTGGCAGAGCAAGTAGAGACCCTGGCTTTAGTGTGTCCCCCTACTGGACTGTATGATGGGATTCCTCTACTAACTGGGATGAATCGTATGTTTGGACTGTCGGCACAGTTCTGTTATGAGAAACAAGGTTCAAGGACTGGTAGAGCTTTGAGAATCTCAGCCTTGCTCAAGAAGGCCTATGAGGCACAGAGAGATGCTGAAAAGGGACCCAGAGGAACTGGTTGGAATTGTCTGGAAGAAGGATCCTCTCTGATTCTGGTGCCAAATGCCCAGTGTACCTTTGGGAGGAAGTACATATCAGAAAGGATGTCAAGAATAAAATCCTCATGCTGGATGTACCAGGCGATGGGAAATTGCCAGAAGGACTGCTGGTCAAGCCAAGTATTTTGCCTGCCAGAGCCCATGCATATACCAGAAGGGTAATGGTTCAAATTCATAATGTGTCTGATAGAGAGATTCGAGTAAACAGAGATTGCACCCTGGCTAATGTACATTGTGCAGATACTGCAGTGCTACCCAGTAACAAGTGTTCGGGGAGGAATGACAGAGTGATGCCCGACTTGTTTGATTTTGGGGACTCCCTGTTGCCAGCCAAATGGAAGATGAGAATTGGTAGAAAACTTGCCCAACGAGACCAGGTGTTTTCTTTAAAGGAATGGGATGTGGGATGTGTGCAAGGAGCTGAGCACCACATTTGGCTGCATGATGAAAGGCCATTTCGTGAGAGGTCTTGACGCCTGACCCCTGCTGACATAGATGATGTGAGACGGCATCTGCAAGAGATGCTTGCTGCTGGTGTAATACAAGAATCCAGAAGCCCATATGCTTCACCTATTGTGGTAGTGAGAAAAAAGAATGGGACAGTAAGGATGTGCGTGGATTATCGCACCTTGAACCGGTGGACTATCCTTGATCAGTATACAATGCCCTGCATCCAGGATGCTTTAGACTGCCTGAATGGTAACAAGTGGTTCTCCATGCTGGATCTTCGCAGTGGGTACTACCAGATCCTGATGGCCCCAGAAGACCGTGAGAAGACAGCCTTTATCTATCCGCTTGGCTTCTATGAATTCATGAGGATGCCTCAAGGGATTTCAGGTGCCCCAGCCACTTTCCAACGACTGATGGAGTGCGCAGTGGGGGACATGAACTTATTAGAGTGCCTGGTATACCTAGATGATGTTATTGTGTTTGGCAGTTCACTGGAGGAACATGAGAGCAGATTATGCAAGGTGTTGGACTGACTGGAAGACTTTGGCCTGAAACTGTCCATCGATAGATGTCAATTCTTTCAAACATCTGTAAAGTATGTGGGACACATAATCACCACCGAGGGAATAGAGACTGACCCAAGTAAAGTTGAGGCCTTAACCACTTGGCCACAGCTCCACAATCCAAAAGAACTGCAAAGATTCTTGGGATTCTGTGGTTACTATCGCCGTTTCATCAAGGACTATTCAAGAGTGATCCGTCCTTTACTTAATCTTACTCAAGGTTACCCTCCTACCCACAAAAAATACAAGAGGTTGTTATCTTCTGAGCCTGAGAGAGTGTATTTCTGTCTCAGTTAAGTATTTGGAGCCAGCTGGACAACTGAGTGTGAAGTTGCTTTTCATGAGATTATATATCAACTTACCCATGCTCCTGTCCTTGCCTATGTAGATCCAGCGAAGCCCTATGTCTTGCACACTGATGCTAGCCTGCAACGCTTGGGGGCTGTATTGTACCAAGAGCATGAGAATGGCCTGAGACCAGTGGCCTTTGCCAGTAAAAGCCTGACCCCATCCGAAAAGAACTATCTTGTACATAAGTTAGAGTTCCTAGCTTTGAAGTGGGCTATTGTTGACCATTTCCACGAGTACCTGTATAGGGCTAAGATACTAGTAAAAACTGACAATAATCCTTTGACCTATGTGCAGACTTCAGCTAAGTTGGATGCTACTGGCCATAGGTGGCTTTCTGCATTATCTACATACAACTATGCTGTTGAATACAGAGCAGGCCTGAACCACATAGATGCTGATGCTCTCTCCCGGAGACCTGTTCCCTGGAATGACTGGGTCAAACTGTCAGAACCTGATATTCGAGCACTCTGCCAGAAGTTTGACAGGGAGGAACAACTGTCCATGGACGCAGTGCACAGTATGGTGGATTGTTTGGGACCCTCTGAGAGTTGCATACCTGCTGCTTATTGTCACTTTTCTGCAATAGACATTGGTGCACTGCCTCAGCTGGACAATGACAGTATTCAGCGGGCTCAATCCCGAGATCCCACGCATTCTTGAATTTCACCAGTTTTTGACTCCATAGCCTCCTCAGGCAGGCTGTTCCATGCATTCACCACCCTCAATATATAAAATTCAGAGATTTTATTATGAAAACATAAAAAAGTTTTAAATATTTAATTCTTTGCATTATTTTACAATAAATACCTCAAAATAATGTGCATAAATGCATAACATTACTTGAAAAAGTCAAATATATAAATTATGTAAAAAAATAGAATTTAACTAGTTTTGTGAACATGGTTGCACAAGTGGCAAAATTATTGCGATAAACAATTTCATCACAGTTATCAAATCGTCAAAATGTTATTATCGTGACACCCCAATCACATTACAGAAATAGATTCAGTTGGATGTGCTAAGTCTCTAGTCCATAGAACCAGTCCCAGAACTTTTTATCTAGAGCTCATAGAACGTTTTCGGAGGTACCGGATGATTAAGCACCCCTCTTGCGCTCAAGGATAATTACGGCAGTTTCACCGTAGCTGCAGGCTATTGCTCTGCCCACTGTCGGCTATCAGTACACGCCCTCGTAAAGAAGAAAACTACTAACAGTCATAATAATAAATGCAGCTGTGCAAATTACCAAATAGAACCCGGGGTGTGGGGGGCGGAGAGCCCCCATAGAAGAAAGAACAAAAATTAAATAGTCATAATAACAAATGCAACTGTGCAAATTACCAAACAGAACCCGGGGTTGTGGGGGGGACGGAGCGCCCCCACAGAAGAAAGAAAATTAAATAGTCACAAAGTTCTTGTGTTAAGCATGATTTTTGTGGGTTAAAAGTAACAAGAAGTACAAATATGTTATGTTTAATTCTGTTAATTCAAAGTGGGGATATTGAGTTAAACCCGGGCCCTAATTATAAAAAAATTAAGCAGCTTTTGATGGTTCACGAGAACGTTAGAAGCATAGTCCATAAAATGGACGAGTATAGGGTATGGGCAACTAAAACTGAGTATGATTTATTAGCAGTATCAGAAACATGGTTACATACAGGTATAATGCAGGAAGAAATTCAGCTTTCAGGATTTTCTATAGAACGTGCAGATAGAGGTAAAAGGGGGGGGTGATGTTGTTTATTAAGAATACTCTTGGCCCCTATAAAGTATTGTTAAGTATGAACAAGGAAGGAATTGACTGTCTTATTATTGAATTAATTGCAATAAAATTAGTGGTAGGAGGTTTTATGCACCCCTAAAATAAAAAGTAAATAATTTGGTGTACAAGCAGAGTTAATTTTAGAAAAATAAAGGACAAACAAGTAGTTTTAACAGGGACTTTAATGCAGATTGGTTTCAGACTAGAGGAGGAAATTGAGAGTAGTTTTTCAATTCTGGGTTTGCATCAAATAATACAAAAATCTACAAGAAATACAAAAAATGGAACTTATGGTTCTCTTTTAAATTTATTTTTTGCATCCCAGGACATAGTAAAAACCTGGGAAGTATTACCTTTAAATTTGGGGGATTATAATCCTATTACTTGTACTATTGAGTTACAACAGTGCATTACTCAACAATCAACTAGTTATTGGAGCAGAGATTTTAAAGGGTTTAATGAGCAATCCTTTGTAAATCATCTAGGGCAAATCCATTGGGATAGAATTTATTTGATACCAGACCTAGAACTGGCTATTCAAGAGTTTAATGACATGTTTTTGAATGTAATACAGGACCATGACCCATTAATAAGAAAAATTAAAAGGAATAAAGAAGCCCCATGGATCACCGATAAGATAAAAAAATATTTAAGGATTAGAAATAGAATATGGAAAAGTCGAGAAAACAAAGAAGCAGATTGGAATACTTTCAGGTTTTGGAGGAATAAGTGTAAAAACAATTAAAAACATAAAGAATAAATATTATCAGAATAAAATAAATAATTCCTCTGACTCCAAGCAGTTTGGAAGCTTATAACAGGGCTGAAATCCCCAAATAAAGACTCCATAAGTCCTACTTTGGTACAAGATGGAAAACTAGTGACTGATACAAAGGTTATAGCGAATATTTTTAATACGTATTTTTTGTAATTACCGGACTTAAAGTTGCCAGATTTGAATGTGAATGGAATGGATTTTTCTACTGTATCAGACACGCTGGTAGCCCATGCAGGAATATTTAAGTTTGAAATTTTAAAAGAGAGGGATATACTGAAAGAGTGAAAAAATTTAAATAAAAGTAAATCAGGAGGTATTGATGGGATTGAGGCCCAATATTTAAAATTGGGAGCACATGTAATAGCCCCTATTGTGGCCTGTTTGTTCAATTGAGTTTGAGTACTTCTACTGTTCCTGAAATTTGGAAGATGGGGAAAATTATTCCATTTATGTCTGGGGATCGAACTATTCTTCAAATTATAGGCCAATAGCCCTTTGCCAATTTTATCTAAAACCTTGGAACGTAAAGTCTATGAACAGGTAAATAATTATTTAGATATAAATACTGTAATAGCAGATGAACAACATGGTTTTAGAAAGGGGAGATCCACAAACACTGCCCTGTTGGAATTTAATGACCTGGTTGCTACATCTATGAACCAAGGAAAGTACACAGGGGCAGTGTTTGTGGATCTCAGTAAGGCTTTTGATTTAGTTCAATATGATTTGCTTTTGATTAGGTTAAGGACCATAGGGATTAAGGGCCAAATATTAAAATGGATTGAGTCATATCTGACCAATAGATATCAATGTGTTCAGTGTGGCCTAATGGTGTCGGCCCCTGGGAAACTAGAGAGAGGTGTTCCCCAGGGCTCTATTTTGGGCCCATTATTATTTAATATTTATGTTAATAATTTGGTTCATGAAATTAAACATAGTGAGGTGAGACTGTACGCAGACGACACTGTTTTAGTGGCGTCTGCTGACAGTCTCACAGGTATGATGGATTCGCTTCAAAGTGATTTGTTACAAATGCAAAAATGGTTCAGTAAATCTGGTCGTCTTTTGAATGCTAAAAAAACACAAACTATGTTGTTTTCGATTGGTTCATATAGAGGAAAAGAGCCCAAACCACAATTACATTTACAAGATGGTACAAAGACTGAAAATGTATTAACATACAGATACTTAGGGTTTCAAGTAGATGTTAGAATGACGTATGTAAATCATATATCAGTTCAGATAAAGAAATTGAATAAAAGATTAGGGGCCCTTAGAAGAGTTGCGGGAGCTTTACCTTTGGTGGCAATGGAGCGATTAGCAAAACAGATGCTGTTACCCATATTGGAATATGGTTCTATAATTTACATGAATTCGACTAAAACTGCTTTAAATTTGGTTAATCAAATATATTATAGGATAGGTAAATTTGCTTCCGGAAGTATTAAAAATGAGCATCATTGTATAATTTATAATAAGTTAAATTGGCTTCAACCTGAAGCAAAAATAAACTATCTCTGGATTTCTATATGTCATAAGATAATTCACAAAAAGTATAACCATCCTTTGTATAAGCAATTAAATAGAAAGATAAATAATGAATCATATATAAAGACTAGGAATCCTTTAAGCAATATCCCACTGTATAGAAGCTTTAATAGACTAGGGGATAGTATACTCCAGAATAGTGTAGCATTAAGTTGGAATGGATTGACTGAATCACAGAAAACAAATTTAGATTTTTTTAAATTTAAAAATGAATTGTTTAATAGTTTGTATTTTTTATGTATGTGTTTTAAATAATGTATGTATGTAGAGTGCGATTATGTTTGTGTGTATTTACCTTCAAGTGTATATGTAATCATTTCAACTAGTGTGAGACGTAGCCGTCCACTTAACTTTGGCTGTATTGTTGTACTCTGTATTTACCTGTTTGTACTCTCCCGGGTCGTTCCTGAAAATAGGCATACTACTTGTCTAGTGTACTTACCCGGTTAACAAAAGATAAATAAATGTTAAATGTTAATTGGTAATTGTATTAGAATCTACATGCAGGACTTTGTTGTAAACAGGACTTTGTCCTAACAAATGAATTTCCTGTGAAAAAATAAACTTTTAATCAATCAGTCATCAATCAATAATAATAAATGCAACTGTGCAAATTACCAAATAGAACCAGGGGGGTGTGGGGGGTGGAGCGCCCCCACAGAAGAAAGAACAAACAAATAATATATTGTATATTCTAAATTGCGTGCCAGATCAGGAGGCGAAACGAGCTGAGGCAGAGGACAATGCTGAGAATGTGCCGTACAGTCGGAAAACCGGCGTTAAACTGTAGTAAGATTACAAAGGAAACAAGTGCTGCGGTAAAAATATTGTTCAAATGATGAAACTTAGATGCATAACGGCAGAGGTGTAGCCAGGGATTTCAGATCTACACACCAATTGGACTCATTGCTCCCCCCTCCGGAGTGTAGACAGACAATATACAAATGTACACCAGGGCCATGTTTGTTGCCTCATTTGGCACAATAAATACAACTTTTGTATCTCATGACAATGGTTGTTGCCATGCATGGGTAAATACAAATGACAAGCATTGTTCCCTAAGACTCCAGCATACTGGCCCAGAGCCTGCAAAGTTGTATTGTCCTTGGGATGCAAAGAGAGTATTAGTGACCAGTCCTTCTAGTTTTGAATCCTATAAATAAAAGTACAGGAAGGTTCAGTATTTTCTTTATCAATTTTCATAGAAAAAAGAAGCAGTTCAGAGTCTATTTGCTACCCCCCCAAATAAAATTGCACTTGACAAAGACACTTGGGAGTACCACTAACTGGTCCTGTCTGCTACTGGGTTTTTCTCTCTCTCTCCTCCTACTTTTCCCATCTTATCTTTCCTTAAATGCCTCTGAGTTTCTTTCTTGTAAATGAGTTATTACTGATTATCGCAGCCTTTGTAAATTGCTTACCTTTTTGTTATAACATTTCTTGTTGTTATGTACTTTTATGACGTGGAACCTTTGTAAAAGAGCCTTGGCTCAAAGGTATTAATTCCTAGAACAATAAACTAAACCGAAGGCACACCATGGAGTGCTTGGAGTATGCCTGCCTACACCCATGCCTAAGGGAGATGTACAGAAAAATAAAACAGTGCAGTGGCACAGCGTGGAAAGGTCTATTTCAATGAACTTGTAAAGTTAGTTAAGCCGGGTGTGGTGCGACTAATGTGCAAGTTGAAAAGGTCACATTTTACATCCATGCTCAAGGTGTTGTTATCCTTTGCAAAAAATAGACTTTTGGTAGCATGTGGTGGTCGGGCGTGTCACTGTATTCTATTTTTCTGTGAGAGGGGGCGTGTGCATGGCGTGGAAAAAGCCGTCACTACCGTAATGCTGTGAGTTTTGATTTCGCGCCTGCGGGATCCTTAATCATCCGGTATCGCCACATTTTCAAGGGTTGCTTACGCCTCTTATTAAACGCTAGAGGTCGCTACGAACACCGTGATTCACTGAGATTGCGCCCCTCTCACTTGGGGCGGGATGAATGAAAAGCTCAGCCAATAGCTAGGCAGCAATTGAAGCACTGACGCTTTCAGTAAGGCGGGACAGGCAATGGACCGGCCAATCCCATGTCCGTCCTTCCATGAATGACCATTGTTTTGTCTAATCGAGGGTGCGCTCTCGAGCGCTGTTGGGGAGTTTTTTTTCCAGCTTTGGCGGTACTCGACCCCCGGAGCGATCTTGTTCAGTTGTTGGCAGGCGCCGTTGTGAGCGGTGTTAGTTTCGCTTCCTTGTTAACCGCCTTTTTTTGTTTACCATGACTTCCACGAACACCTTTCAGGGACTGGACGAATGCTCCAAGCTCAGCTCCAGGTCTGTACATTTCTCGGGGAACAAGGGGGCAGTGGGAAAAGGAAGAATACCAGTTCTAAGTTACTGCGGAAGTTGGTAAAACACTTCGCGCAACTAAAAAATGTGGACGCAGCGCCCCAGGGTGCACCGTTTCTAGTCTCGGTGGTTGACAAGAAGTCATTTCTGAATACGTTTCAGGAAATGGGCAGTAGATATTTGGGGGGCGTTGGCCGATCGTCAGGCTTGTTTTTGCGGGAAGTGTCTTTCAACAGTACGTACATTCCTGGACCATTGTGGGGTTCGACCTGCAGGAAGTGGGTTGGTTATATTGTGTTGCATGAAATTAAAGTGATGGGAACTAGCCCGGGGGGGCGCAGGCAACACACAGCTGCCTCCTTATTGTGGCAGTAACAACTACTAGACGGTGTCAGGCCCCCGCCGCCGCACATATCCCCCCTTACCGACACCAGTAGGCACACGCTAGCACAGAACTGGCAAGTTTCGAGTTCTGTGCGCACGGGATAGGAACCAGGCCTGCACACAGGGATGTGTCTGTTAAGTTTGTAGAACTGTCGCAAGAAAATGTTCCCCGAGTCGATTGCAGGTGGGCACGTCGGCACCTTACGGGAGAGGTGCGCCCAGAGCGGGGTTTCTCAGATGGTGAGGCTACCCTCTCTGAGTTGGCCCCAGCTTGTCCGGGGAGGCTCATGCAAATCTGAAAGTACTGTATTACATTTTGAGTTTAAGATCTTTTGTGTGAAGGGATGAGGCAAATGGAAAGAAGATAATGAAGGTGAAGTTATGCACTTATTTACGAATCGGTGACCAGGAAAGGCACACTGAACCATGGCTTATTTCAGGTGCACCCAGGGAAGGGTGGGGAACGAATGCAGTTCAGAAGGTAACATCCAGGCAAGCAGTACAAAATTGAACCATAGTGCAGACAAATAGGAACAACGAACAAATAATGAGGTAACAATTGACTACAGTCTGGTGGCAGAACAGCTGATATACAGAGGTTAAAGAGCCATTAACTCTTTGAAAAGAACTTTAACAAACAATCTTTCAACACAAAGTAGCTTATATTCTTCATTAGCTCTGTATTTCTTATTGCCATTATTCATTACTGCGGTCGTGCAGGAAAACAGGATAGCTGTTCCTTGAGTTTACCAGCACCTATTGCCACTTCCCAACTTGATGTCGTCATACTCTGCTTGTGACATCAGTTATTCCTACGGCAGCAAACAGTGATGTCACAACACAGCATTATGACATCAAGTTATGAATAAGCTATAAAGGCAGAAGGACTCTGAGGGCTAATCTTGTTTTTGTGGGAATTTCTTTAATGCATAATTGAGATGAGAAATCTATTGAAGATACATAATTCAGTTTGTATGTTGTCTAAAATAGAGAAAAATGGATGGGTAGCTGGTTATAACGAGGATTTTACACCAACCCCCCCCCGAGAAGTGGGATGCCATTTATTTATTTATTTATTGATGACCGGGTAGGTGCGCTAGACACGAAAGTGACTATTTTCAGGCACCATCCCATCCCGAAGGGGCGTGTAAAATCTGATATATATATATATTTTTACAAGCTACCTATCCTGTCAACCACCCTCTGCTGATATCCCAGCTCCAAAAATTGGGAGTGGCACCAAACGCCCTAAATTGGCTCAATGATTACCTATCACAAAGGAGTCAGCGAGTCAAAATCGGGCAGACACTATCCAGCTCCAGTGAGGTACTCCTAGGAGTTCCTCAGGGATCAATCCTTGGCCCCCTGCTTTTCAGTCTCTTTATTAATGAACTGTGACACCAGTTTCATCTTGTATGTGGATGATGCTGTGCTGCTAAGCAGTGGCACCTCCCAGGCAGCACTACAAACCTCCTTCAACAAACTCGAGGACTGGTTCTGTAGTAAAAGGCTGCTACTGAACTACAAGAAAACAAAGGCTGTGATCCACTCCAGCCATTACAATAAGCGCAGCGCCCCCTCCCCCCCCCAATACTGCAGGTGAGCAGATTGAGCAGGTTCAATCATTTAAGTACCTAGGGGTCATCCTTGACGACACTCTCTCGTATACAAACCACATTGACTCCCTTGTCGGGTCAGTTAACACAAAGATCGGGGTCCTCTACAGACATAAAAACTCCCTCACCCCGGAAGCACTCAGACTCCAGCTCAATACTTCCCACGGTAGACTACGGGCTTGTGATCTGTGGAGCTGCCACTGCACTCAGCAGGGTCCAAATTGCATTAAATAAGGCATGCTGCCTAACCCTGAGTGCAGACCATTACACCCATACTTGCACTCTGTATAAAAGCACTAACTGGCTGAGCCTAAAAGACAGGCTCAAATTCCAAACCTGTCTACTGGGTAAAAAGGCTCTCCTTGGAAAAACATCACCTTGCATGGTAAACCTGCTCGAGGCCTCTCCTTCATCACATAACACCAGGGGGAAGAAAAACTGTGCACTGTCCACCCCATTCTGGCGAACCTCACTTGGTCAGCGTACCTTCACCTACCGAGCCCCCCTCTGGCTAAATGAACTCCCGCAGGAACTACATACACACAGCCTGTCTCGGTTCAAAACCGGCCTCAAACTGCACCTACAGTCTATCTCACAATGCACGTGCCCCCCAGGAAAGACCTGTTAGACTCTCCCACTACCGTTGTTAAACCCAGCACTGAAACTGACTATTGAACTGCCTAATGCGCTGAACCTGTATGACTGTATCCTTCTGTTGTCTGTAACCACTGCATTTGTGCTAATCCTGGAAAAAACTGTAAATGACCTGAAATCTGTATTTACTGTACTGGTGTTTCTGTAACATTTGTCCTCCATGACGTGGAACCTTTGTAACTGAACATGCTCCGAAACCTGTAACCACTGTATTTGTGTTTTATATGTTTGTCCACCCTGACGTGGAACCTTTGTGTAAAAGCTCCCGCTCAAAGGTTTTTTCCGAATGATCATAAATAAATAAATCCTTTATTTTGTATAACTGCTGGTGATCGTTTTTTTGCCACAGCAATTATACAAAATGCTGTACATGGATTAATCTAGTGAGAGGAGTGGCGGACCGCTGGAGTTTCAGCGCGGTCTGTAGTGGCTGTCTCTAACAGCAGCAGGGTTGGTGTCGTTGATAGTTTTTTTTTGTTTGTTTATAAAAAACCTTCTACTCTTCGGCGAGCGTTTTAAGTACTGAGGAGGCGGGGATGACATTTATCGGTGCTGGGAACAGAAGATCACGGTAGGCGATGCGTTGGAAGTAGGGGAACTGGGCGCCGTTCGTTATAAGTAGCTGGTTATAACGCTAGAATTTAAACCCAGTTTCCCTGTGTGAAAAAGCTAATCAGTAATTAATTATTATTAATATTATGTTTTTTCCAAAGGGGTCAGCTGCTTTTTAAGCAGTGGCACTAGGAGCAAGAGCAGGATACACAAGAAGTTGCTGAAGAGTAGGGTTAAAGGGGAAAGAGACAGAGGTGGGTAGGAAGGTTATTCTAGATAGGTGGGAAACCGAGAAAGCAGTTGTCTGACCCATGAAGGTGTAACCACCCCCCTTCTGTATGCACACCCACCCGCAGATGGTGCTGCTTAAAAGATATAGGTTGGTGCCTGGGTTCGTGGTTATAATTGGCTCGGCAAATGGTGCGATAGGGATCCCTATAGCAGCATACTGCCAGGGTGCTTCCCCACAGGAAATTACAGACCCCTCCCTTGGTGACAGGTAGAACAATACACAATCCCCTCCCAACTTATCACTCTAAGCATGCAAATATTACACTAGACAATAATGCAGATGCTTCAGCAATTGCAGGAAAATAAACACTGGTTTATTTTGGGGTCTGGATAATGAGGTGAGGAACGAGGGGAGCAAAGGGTAGTAAAACATTAAACAGCAAGCCTATAATAAATATTGTAATCAGGCAAAATAATTAGATACTACAGTACATTACAATCCAGTATTCCCTGACCCAGTCCCCCACCCTCCCCCTACTGGTGCACCAGTTAACCCAAGTACCTTGTGTGCACACAGAGGAGTTGCAGGCCTGTGACGAGTTGACACTGGGTGCAGCACTGTTGTAATGGTTGGATGCTGTAGCTGTAATTTATAAACTACATCAGCGGATGTAGATGTGCAGTTTATCCTGGCTGTAATTGTGGCTGTGCACTTAGCTAAGGTCTCTCAGGGAGCCCAAATGGTAAGCTAGCTAGCTAGCTGAACAGTTAGAAAAGTATTGGTTTGGGTAAAACCCAGTACTGGTGACCTTTTGGTGAACAGATGATGCAGGAGTTGGGGGGACTGCTCCCCTTGCAGGTAGTTTGGATGAACTGGTAGAACTGGCGTGGATGTGGACAGTGGTCCTCTTCACCCCACAGAGGGACTTGTCTTCATCCACCTGGCAGGTAGGCCGGCAGGCAGGACCTCGGAGCTCGGGTCCCTTGGCAGAAATCGCAGTCTCTTGTAGCAGGACAGTGAGGCAGTGGATTAGTCACCTCATCCAAGCACAAAAAAATACTTCAGTCTCCACAGTCTTGGTTGCCAAAATACAGCAGTTCAATCCAGATGAGGTAAATCCCCCCTTGTCTGGGACTTACCAGGCAGTTGGCAACATGTTTTAAAGTTCTTGGTTCGTTTTGGCACAAACTAAACGGTTTTAGGCTGTGACAGTAGCAGGAGCTGTCAAAAATCAGTTGTTTCTCTTCAAAACTCGCACAGAAGACGACCTAGGGTCAAACTGTCAACCCCAGAATGTTAGTTTGAATCGCTACACTTCATTGGTCCACAGGAGTCTTGAGCTTCATGCCCAGATTGGCTGTACTTCAGGTACCAATAGGGTTCCTCACTGTCTTCAGGCAGGCCATGTCCAATGTGGCCACCCCATACAATACTGTTCATCTAAATCGATTATAAATAAAAGCAATTAAGTGTTGACAGCATCTGGTTGCATGGGGAGGACCTTCTGGTGGTCGCTAGGGCTAGCGGGAACTTTAGGGGGGACAAGATCCCCGTCGGGAGCTCCATTTTGCAAGCTCCCCAGCAGGAGCAGTCTCCGAAAACTTCACTTTCAGCCGTTGAGCATCATGGGACTTGTAGTTGCGGTGGCCATTTTGTCTCCATACTCCCCTACCCACTGGAGGCTTCGATTGGGTTGGAGAACCTGTTGTTTTTTGTTCATTTGGTTCCCTGCAGCCCTCTTGCTGTCCAGTGGGGCTGGGGAGATTAATTGTAAGCGCACTTCTGCTCCTCACAGGCGCTCTGGGACGCCAAAACAACTTTGCAGACTGTCTCTGTGCTTCCCGCCCTGCTGTGTGGCAGTTCGAGGGGCCGGGGAAGCAAAAACACTAGCGGCTCACCAGCCGCATCTACATTGGGCGCATTGAGGTGACAAGACTGTCTGTTGCGCTCCCTGGTCCTGGCAGCAGTCCAGGATTGGGTTAAGGGAGCGAGGAGGCTTCATGGCTTGCTGGCTGCAAGGACTAGGCGCAAGAGGTGCTGCTACTGAGTTAATGTGCTTCCCAGACCTGTCGAGTCCAGGAGCAGGCCGGGGGAACGAAGGAAAAAGCAGGAGGCATATCGGGACACAGAGGGGTCCCAAGGTAAGCTCCTGACTTTGGGGGGAGGGGGTTACAAAGATTTTTCAGCAAGGGGTGACAATGGTTCAAGAGTCAAAATAGTGGAACCAGTAGGCTGGCCTGGGAAGGGGGGTAACAAGGGGGTTATAATAAGCTGAATAAAATAAGAGCCAGTTACTAAAAGGAGTTTCACTTTATTCCATTCCAGATGTACTGTGCCTTTGCAGTAGGGTGGAAGGTAAAACTAATGGGGAAGTGTGTGTGTGGGTGATTAACAAGTAGTGGTATTGATTGCATTTGTTATGATCGTATCTAAAATGTCGTTCTTGAGTATTTCAGATATGCGGTATCGTCTGCCATGTTGTTTCTGGCAGGAACGTATCTGAAATCTCGTTGACCGAGGTTTCAGATGCAACTTCTGTTCATTTTCTCTGTCCAAAAAACTGAGCACGCTCCTATTTTTCTATGGGGAGGCCCAAGTTTATTTCAGTAGTTGAGGGAGGCACACCAGGGGTTAAAATTGGCACCAGTCCACTAGCCAAATGCTGGTAGATTTTGTATCGGGCTAATAAGATTTTCCTTTAGCCCTGTGGGCTTGTACTGGAGAAGGTAACTGTTCATTAAGTACACCAGCTGCACTAGCAGAAAAATCTGTGGGACTAGTAAACTTTCCCAGTTGCTAGCCCTGCTGGCTAGTGGCTGCGAAACTTAATTTCGAACCCTGCACACTGACAAAGTATGAGAACTAATAGTCTAGAGCAGCAGTTGTCCGATTGTTGTGGGTCCTCTCCCCTAGCAAAATACCAACCATCAACCTACCTCTTGGCATTAAAATGTATACCACTGGCCTTTTAAAATGCTGAGCAAAGGGCCTAAAAGTGAAGCTTATTTATTTATTTTTTAAAATAAGTTTAAGAATGGTGAACCCACATATTTGGGTCCAAGGAATATTTCCATCAAGTTTAAAATTTTAATAGTTTGCCCAAAAATAGCATAAACATCATGTGGAATATACCTGTAGCTTCTAGGAGGAAATGTTTGAGTGTAAAACATGTAGTTCCCTCCCCCTTTCTAGGAGTACACGGGTAGAAATCTGTGGGGAGGGGAGTGTACAAACAAAACCAGTTACTTGACCTTCTGGGAATGGGATGACCTCAGATGCTCGCAGGGCTGCAGACTAAAGGGCTTAGCAAGCAGTCTGTCACCAACAGCAACAGAGTGTCCTAAACGAAAGTAGTCTAACTAGGATCCTTTTTATTCTCTGAGCTCATGAGCACATGATTATTTGTGACAAATTATTAAGCCACAGGTTTTTAGTCAAACTCCATCTCTGTTCTTGATTTCAAAAGGGGAGATGTTCAGATGCTCACAACCAGGAAGTTCTCCTCCCAAGTAGTTTCCAAAGTCCAGACCTAATTTCAGGGCTAACCCAGATGGGAACAGGCACAAAGTCTCAGTCCAGTCAAACAGTACAGCTAATAATCCAGCCCATCTAGGGCACAATTACAATGTCCATAGGCAGATAAATAGTGACTGACATGTGCTAGGGTATCTTTGATGGCAACAAACATTTTACAAGGAGGGGGACCCACACAGACCGGGGGGAACAGGTGGCCAGTGGCTACTACAACAAGCATTTGTCAGTGCCAAATGTTCACTTGCAGGTATTTGGTACTGATAATGCAGAGGTGAGCTCATCTTCTTGCTGCTCTGTCTCCCTCTCTGTTTCACGACCTACTGTGTCTCTTTGGTTATCTCTCTCCGGTGCCTGAGTGTAACGCGTGAGGTCACAAATCACCTGAGAATGGGGACTGTGGTTCTCAATCACTGCTCCCTGCAACTGCCGTACTGTCCCTGAGGTCTTGCTGTGTGGGGGATCTGTTCCTGTGTGTATGTATGTATATATGTGTGTGTGTGTGTGTGTGTGTCTCTCTCGTGCACGTTTCTGACAGCCACATATGGCTGAACAGTGGAGCAAGAGAGAGACAACAGTGGTGCCGAGCACATAAACCGGACCATACACAGTACAGCTGCAAACACTAAATCCTCGTTGTCTGCTTCTCGCTCCCTGTTGCTCACCATGCTGCTGACTGGGACAAACACAGAAATCTGAACGGACAGACTGTGGCAGAGAGAGATGGGCACACACACACACTGGAGATTGTCACAACTTCCTCCCTCTCCGCAACGACTAATGTGGTGTCACAGACAAGATATCTCTCGATGACTGGAGATCGCTGTGGCAGGTGGATGTGCACAGAGAGGAGCGGGACATCTACAACTCTGTGCTGCCTGTCTCGCTTCTCGCACTTTGTGCGGTTGGGGGGACCTGAAGCGCTGGGAGTACAGGAAGACAACATGGGAGCAGTTAAAGGCCGGGAGCGAGTGCTGGGTGTGACGTCATACCCCGGAAGCGCTGAGGGACCAACTGTGCAGCGGATACTGGGAGAATGGAAACAAGCAGGGAAGGGAATGGACACACCAGAGGGAAACCTGGACAGGTGGGGGGATAAGAGGAGGAGCCCGGGAGAGCACAAAGGGGGAAAAAATAACACTGGGGGGGACAAAACAAAGAGGTGGACCAAACGGAGAGGGGAGGAAAAGAGATACGGGAGGTAGAAACGGGCAGAAGAGTAGGAGGCACAGGCAAAAGGCCATAGAAGAAATGGCTTGGCGTGACTTCATTCAGCTGTTTGCTGGGTGACGTTGGTAATGAAAGGAGATAGCCGTTGTCTGATGGGAGCGGCTGATTTTTCAGGTACACAAAGTTTCTGCCCAGTGAGCAGCGAGTAGTCTTTTTCTGACCACATAGAGGAGTTAACTAAGAAACTCAAGCAGAGACTCTGAATCTTTTTCCGAATTAAGAATTTACTCACAGTGGAAGCATAAAACAGACTTGTCCAAACTGCCTTCTTCCCCCTGCTGGATTATGGTGACTTTCTTTATGGACAAGGTACTAGTGCTACCTTATCTAAGCTCGACACCCTCTACCACTGTGCAACTAGATTGATTACTGGAGCACCCTACTCTACACATCACTGCGCTCTATACGCACTGGTGGGTTGGACATCTCTCAAATTCAGACATCAGAAAAATGCAGCCTACTGGACCTACAGAGCCATTATAAGGAAACTTCCTAAATACATCTGACTGCCTTCCCCGTGCTCACCTGGAAGCCTATCCTACTTCACTCTGTCCCCAAAGTTTGAACCTGCTTTTGGTAAATCTTCCGTAAGCCATTTCCTTCCCTCCTTGGGGAACAAACTGCAGAAAGCCCTTAAGTTAGTCTCTCCTGTAAAGTTATCTACCTTTAAAACTCTGTGTGCCCGTGCTTTCACGGAATCCTGCAGTTGCACCCCCCCTGATGTTCTGAGTACAGTAGTACAATAATATTGCCCCCAGCTACTCTTTTACCATATTCCCTTCCTAACTTTACCTCCTCTTGTTTTCCACTATTGCTTATCCTCTCTCTCTGCTACCTTGTATACATGTATCCTTCACTTCATGCTTCTAGTAGCTGCTTCTCTTTCACTGTATCCCCAAAGATGTGCTATGTTGTTTTCTGTGCTGTTACATTGTTTGCTTTGTGCGCCTACCGAGGTCCTGCATGGATGCAAGCTCATCCCACTGATGATCTGCTTGGAAAATATAGAATGAGTGGGTTGATGGATTGTTTGACTGTACGTGCACTTATGTCGAGCTCTCGCTTACATCTCTTACTTTTAATATATATATATTAGTGTAAACATTTGCTCTGTACTTTTGGTTCCATTTGCTGTGTAAGGCATGTTTTACTTTGTGGAACTCCTGCCTTGCTGTATTGTTAAACTATTATTTGCAACTCTTTATTATTGCGCTCCTATTATACTGCTATACTATTTTTGAGTACCATCCCAGGGCCACCTTGTAAAGGAGTCCGCTCAGTGGTGCTTCGCCTGGTTAAAATAAAGATTGATTGTGTCATGACCAGTGTAGCTGCTCGTTAGTCTGCACTGCTGCGCCCCTTGGAGCTTCTGCTGCAATTGGCTCCGCAGTGATGCATCTCTGAAATACCGTTTCTTGTGGCAAGACATCCTTACGCAAATGAACGTAAAAATTGGTTATCAGATTATGCAAGTTACAGGCCAACTGGCTACTTTCTCACGGTGATATTTGAGCTCTTAAAAAGGATGGTCACTGAAAATATTGATTTGGCTATCAAAAATTTGAAAGATGGTGTCCGAATTGACCACCAGGTCACAAAATGATTTATCCCACTGTGAGTTAGACACTGACTTGCACTTGTTTGACCTTCTGGGCAGGAGCTTGACCCACAGGGCACCTCTGGTATTCAACAGAGCGATTAAGACGTGAAAAGAAGGGGGTTGGCAGAACAGGGCCAGGAATGTGCAAACAGGGTTTAAAAAAAACAAACTAGGATCCTTTTTATTTTTCAATTTAATGAGCTAAGCTGTACTCTGCAGATGGTTCCAAGCATGTCGGATTTCTCATTTCACTCTTGTAATATATATATATATATATATTTTTTCTGTTGAATGGGAAAGGAGAACTAGACAGTTCTGCCTATTTTCAGTCTTCTCCTGTGTGTGTGTGTGTGTGTGTGTGTGTGTGTATGTGTGTGTGTGTGTGTGATAGAGATGGATGCCAACAGACATTGAACCAGATTAAAGCAGCAGTACTTGCTAATCAGGAAGTGATTATCAAAATTCTGCTTTTTGGCTGGATGCATGCAGCCATAGTTCTGGTTTTCCATATCTGTAAATATTTTTTTCTAGTGATCTTTATTTTTTTTTTTTTTTATATACTTGAAATTTATTTCCGTTGTTGTGGATCAAGAGTAAATATTGCTGCTGCCTAATTTGCAGCTGAACTCCCCCCTCGGGTCGCATCTTGTCTTTTGTTTATTTCCATGGCACCCTGTGCTGCATGTTAACACTGTCCCATTGTGGTACTGTGAGTCATGTGCATGTGCAGTTGGCAGCAGGGGATTCCAGTTCAGCATGACGGGTGGGAGAAATGTAAACAAAAACAAATGAAAGCGGAGCAAATTACGGGGTGATACTACAGCGAAAACAAGAAAGATTACCAGGTAAGTGCTCAACAGAGTACAGGGAAAAAGAACTGTTGCAAAAGATCCTATTTAGTTATTTATTTATTTATCTTTTTATGTTGATTGCGCACATCGCCAAGAAACATATTGCTGACAACATTCTCCAGAAAAACGGGTTGTGGGCGTGGCACCATGGCCTTTAAAAGGCTTGGCCGCTTCCGCCAATGCCATGGCACGCTGCTGCTGACACTAGTTCAGCCAGCGTGCCACCAACTTGTAAAGGGTTAGCCGCTGCAATCAGGGGCCGCCTCATCATTGCAGCATCAGCCATTCGCTGCAGTGAGGGAGCGACCCGTCATTGCATCCTGTACAGACAGTTGGTGAGACCCCATCTGGAATACTGTGTCCAGTTCTGGAGACCCCATCTCCGCAAGGACATAGACAGGATAGAGGCAGTCCAGAGGAGGGCAACTAAAATGGTGCAGGGTCTGCAAGAGAAGCCGTATGAGGAGAGACTAAAGGAGCTTAATATGTATACCCTTGAGGAAAGAAGGGAGAGGGGGGACATGATAGAAACTTTTAGGTACCTCAGTGGAATCAACAAAGTCCAAGAGGGTAGCATCTTTCAGAAAAGAGACTTGCAAGAACAAGGGTCACAATTTAAAGATAGGAGGGCGGTTCAGGGGCAGTGTGAGGAAGTATTATTTCACAGAGAGTGTAGTGGATGCATGGAACAGCCTTCCTGAGGAGGTTGTGGGGTCTAAAACTGTGGGAGAATTCAAGAATGCATGGGACAGACATAAGGCAGTTCTTGTGGGGGGTAGGAAGAAATAGGCTGTTGGTTAACTAGGATCTGCGGCCTATCCTGTAGGTAGGGAAATGGGCAGACTAGATGGGCCTAGCGGTCCTTATCTGCCATCAAAGTCTATGTTTCTATTGCAGGGCGGAACCTCGAAACACTGATATTGTTTTGAACATGGCAGCGGCTTGCCGCTGTGTTCACAAACTATATTAAACTCCTCCTTGCCGAGGGGGTGCCCACTCCCCGTCGGCATTATGTAACCCTCCCCCACGTTTTGTTGTTGTGCCAGCAGGGTGCCCAATCCCGTCGGCTACAGCTACCCCCAAAAAACTCGATTGTGGCTGGGGCCACCCCAACATGCCACATGCCCTGTAAAATCGCTAAAAACTGCCCTGCAATGTCTTTTTTTTTTTTTTTTTTTTTAAACCCGTAAAAAGGAACGGTCCCTCGGCAGTCTCCTGCCCCACCCCCCACAACCCATGCCCACCCTGCCTCCCCACAACCCCTCACCCCATACTTACCTCCGAGCCTGGCATGACGATCTTCAGTGGACCGGAACACATCTGCACTCTTCAAAGCCGACCGCGAACTGAGGAAATGCCGGTAAGCTGTATAATGGAATAAATAGGAATTTTTCAACTTTGATGCATATCTCGGGCATTTTTTGGAATTTTGGCACCAAATTTTCAACATGGCGTTTTTGGGACCCCTTCTTATGAATTCTGGCACGGTCATGGCATTATTCGGCCCCGAAAGGTGATTTTGCGGTCAGTGTGCGGAATCCCCTTTCGGGGCCGATTAACGAAACTACAGTGCCAGTGTTCATGAGGTGGGCTCTCAAAAAGCCTATACTACAAATTTGGTGGGAAAATCCAAAAATGACTTACAAGCGCAGCATTGCGCAGTTTGCACGCACGCCGTAACTTCACAAATTAATATTTTCACTCCAGATTTTCAGCATTGCCATTTTGCCACACCTTCTTATGAACAGTGCAGCTGTCATTTTCACATCCTGGCTAAAATGTGTTTTTGCTCTTCTGGCGCACAATAAGCGTGGTAGCTGTGGGAAATCAGTATTCGGGACTTACTAAGAAGATCACACTGACACTGTTCATGAGCAGAGGTCCTAAAATGCCTATGTTGAAAATTTTGTGACGAAACTCCATAAAATGACTGTGTTACGAGCGTGTGTTGTGCAGTTTCCATGCGCTCTTGTAAGTTTGCAAATTAGTAATATTTTCACGCCAGATTTTCAACATTGGTATTTGTTCTCACCTCTTCATGAATAATAGCTGTCGTTTTTCACATCCTGGCCGAAATGTGCTTCCGGTGTATGAATGCTGCAGTCGCTGTCGGAAATCGGTGTTTGGGACAGATTAGGATCGAGCGACTTGGGGGGGGTGATTGAGCTCAACTGAGCTCTGTTGGGACTGCTGCAGATTTCTTTGTGGGCAGGAAAAGATGCCAACAGAGGCAGGAGCCCAGTACAGAAGGGCAGCCTGCAGCGCTGGGAGAAACAGAATGAGCGAGTGAGAGAGGGGGAGTGAGCGAGCTCAACGGAGGTGTATCGTGACTGCTGCGAATTTCTTTGTGGGCAGGAAAAGGTGGCAATGCAGGCAGGAGCCCAGTACAAAAGGCCACCCTGCAGTGCCGGCAGAAACGGAATGAGTGAGAGAGGGGGAGTGAGCGACCTCAACGGAGCTGTGTCGGGACTGCTGCACATGTCTTTATGGGCAGACAAAGCTGGCAGTGCAGGCAGGAACACAGTACAAAAGGGCAGCCTGCAGCAGCGGGAGACGCAGGACAAGCAAGTGAGGGAGGGGGAGTGAGTGAGCGCAACAGAGCTCTGTTGGGACTGCTGTGGATTTCTTTGTGGGCAGAAAAAGGCAGCAATGCACGAGGGCCCAGTACAAAGGGGCAGCCTGCAGCGGGCGGGAAGAAGCAGGCAGACAGTGGCCGATGGGGGAGTAATGAGCTCAGTAAACTCTATCGTGACAGCTGCAGATTTCTTTGTGGCAGAAGAAGGTGGCAACGCAGGCAGAAGCCCAGTACAAAAGGGCAGCCTGCAGCACTGACAGAAACGGAACGAGTGTGAGAGGGGGAGTGAGCGAGCTCAACAGAGCTTTGTCGGGACTGCTGCAGATTTCTTTGTGGGCAGAACAAGGCGCCAACAGAGGCAGGAGACCACTACAAAATGGCAGCCTGCAGCGCCAGCAGAAGCGGAATGAGCGAGTGAGAGAGGGGTAGGGAGTGAGCTCAACGAACCAATGCAATCCACCTTTGGCAGTGACAGATGCTTGTTTATGTAGTACTGCTGCTTGAAGCTGTGTGGTATTTTTAGTGAATGGGGAAATGTGGCCACTACACTGTGGAAATTCCCCAATTCTTTTATATTGTATATTATCCATTTGGATTGTAAGGTGTAAATGGACTTTACAGCAATGCTTTTGGATGCAACAAGAAGTTATTTTTTGTGCAAGACATTTGATTAGAATATGTGAAATCCAAAAACGTGTTCACCTGCTTTATTTACATCTTTATGGAAAAATGCTGCAGGATGGTGTTCTGATTCTTCTTAGAATATTTAAGAAATTATATTAAAATTGTATGTCTTTGTTTTTTTTTTTAGTTCTTCTTAGTATTTGTTGCAGTTTACGTAAATAGAATGATTGAATATGCTTTCACGTATGTATAAGTTGATTTGTCCTTTATAAAAACTCCTGCTCTTTAGAGAAGTGCCATGAGATTAACATCCACTAGAACAGGCAGACAGGGCCGTGGTTTAATGTCTCATCTGAAAGACTGCACCCCCCTCATGCTGCAGTGTAGTGTCAGTATTGGGTTTAACCAAGTGCCTGGTGTAGGGATGGAACCCAAAGCCTTCTGATCTTCCAGCCTCAGAGGCGAGTGTGCAACCTGCTGAGCCACTGACACTGCTACATAGGCCCTTTCCCATCTCTGGGTGATCAGAGTGGTGCAAATCCAGGCATCCCTGGGGGCTGCAAGCAAGCCCAGATGGGGTACAAGTGGTCTGTATTCTGACCCTGATGGAGGCAGAAAGTCGGTCATGCTGGATCCACATTCCAGGCTGCACGAATGTGAACCTCCTGGGGTTATCTTGCCCGTCTCTCCTTATCACCTGTACAGGTGGCTGTAAAATGGGCTTAACTGTAGTCTCGTTTACACTACCTTGAGGGTAGCATTGCTGTCTCCTCCACTCCTGTGCCGCTCCTGCCGCAGTGCTTCCGCCACACGCTTACACCGCTGCCCATCTGCATCGATACAGATCTGGGCAGCGTTGCGTGCTGCATTTCCTCAGTTCGGCTACACTGGGCAGTGGAGTGAGTCTGATCCCAGTACCCTCTGAGTTCTCCCCATTCACATGACAGCTCATCATATTGCTGGTAGTATCTGCCAGCGGAGGGGTGGAATGAGGAGATGCTTGTTGCACACTGGGGAAGTGTGGCACTAGTAGCGAGGTAATAACTGTCAGAGTGGTTTACTTGAGGTGGGGTACCGCAGGGCTGTACTGATGCAATCTGAGCAGCATGTTTAGATGTTGGCACAAAATGCCTGTACCAGTATGCAGCCCCACAAAAACACCAGTCATGCTGAGCTGCAGTGGAGTGACCTACAACAGTCCTCGGGTCATTTATATGGCCTGATCTGCACTGGTGCAGCTCATTCCCACTGCTCGGATGCTGAATACCAGAAAATCTGGAACTCATGGGGATTGCCCTAAATTTTAAAATTGGCCAGGAGAGGCTGTTAACTTGGGGTCCCAGTTGCCACAGCTACAGCTTTTTTTTTTTTTTTTTTTTTTTTACTTTCTCTTTATGCCCCCTTCCTTACTGCGCTGGGTTCCTTTCTTCGGGGATCTCCTAGGCTGTGGGTTCCCGTAGTCCCACCCCAGGTACCTTCCTCTGGGTGCTTGGCTAGCCTTCCCCATCCTGCCGTTACCCCCCCATAGTCCCCCTCTCACACATAGAGACCATGTCGGAAGGCCCTCATGAGCCCGTCTGTGGAGCCTGGTTAAGGGTTTTCTCGGGACAAGCAGGTCCCGTCTGCAGGAGCCAAGCGCAAGGTTCTTTCTGCTTTTCTCTGGTCACAGCCCTCGGACGTCTGCCGCATGAGGGCCCAAGGGTGGCCTTGCGTCTTGGCGTGCTAATGCTCCAGCTCGGCAGGCGTCCTGCCCTCCTTATATGCTGTCTCACTGCACCTCCACCCATGGTCACCCAGGTGGCGGTACTGCAGCGGGACCTGCATCCCACCCCACCCGGAGGAGGAGAGCAGCCCCTGGGCGCTCGATCCTCCTCCCCCTGGCCGGCCCTCCAGCCTCCCGAGTCCGTTCCCGAACCCGGGTCGCTGGCACCGCAAGTGGTAGCCCTACCGCACGCGCCGGGCGGGCTGGCAGCTACAGCTTCTTTTTGTCTCTTCTTCCCCCCCCCCAAAAAAAAAAGCATTGCTCCTCTGTGGTGCAGAGGGTTCAATATCAAATTAATTGCAGACTTTCTAGCTACATCCCTGCTTTTGGGGATCCAGAACTGCCAGACAAGATACTAAGGTACATACTACTACTACTCCTGAGTTGCCCCTCCGAAGGAAGGAGGGGGGCAACTACAGGGTATGGGTGGAAGCTGGAGGGGAGGGAAATTCAGGGGAGAAAGGAGGAGGTGTTACTTCACTGAGAGGGTGGTGGAGCCATGGAATGCGCTGCCCAGGGGGCTGGTGGAGGCAAAGATGGTGGAGGGGTTCAAGAGGGGGTGGGACAGATACGGGGAAGGGTTCTGGAAGCAAAATCCTGTGCAGCAGGAATATCTGGTACTGGGAGGGGAGAAGTCGGAGAGGGTGAGGGGGGCAATAAGGTCAGCTCCCAGGGTGGGGGCTGACCAAACGAGCAGACGTGAAAGACCATTAGGCCTATTCTGCTGGCATTTTAGTGTGTTAGTTGTGTAAAGTATGGATAGACTGTGAAGCCTTCTTTTACTGGCTATTTTTGTATAATCCTATGTGGATTGCCACACAGTTTTGCAAGTGCTAGGAGAGCCATCAACCCTTGGGGGGTCCCATCTGCCACAGATCCTGCCTCTCGCCCGCTTACAAGCTCTGACTCCTGTTGTACAGAGGGTCCCTGGTCAAACTACACTCTCATGTGATCTTCCCCCTCCTGCCTGGCTGCAGGGAGGGATGGCACTGAAAAGGTGCCAGAAACAGTCACTGAGGTCAGAAAAAAATTAATTTAATCTTGGGAACGACAGTGTTAGTCTATACCCGTCTCTCTTCCTCTCTCAGAAATAGAATTCTTCCTCAGGAAATGTTTCCTCTACAGGGATTCTTTGATGGCAACTGCCATGATTCTCATGAAATTCGGACGGTATCACTCTGGAAACAGGAACTCCAGAGGGATCTCTGGCACAATGTGCCAGACAGCTCCCTCCAAACATAGAAACGTACAGTGACGCCAGAAAGGCAACCGGTCCAGACGCCAGAAAGGCAAACTGTCCATCCAGTCTCTCCTCGGAACTGGCACTTGCTAGCAACTACGGATTTTGCTGAATAACTAACTTAGGTGTTGGCCCCCGGTATATGGTCCTGGCCTGAAGGCACACATGGTCTCTAAGGTTTCGCTTCCCCCAGGCAAATTATGTGCAACCCTGCCTGGCGACTGACTGCAGCACCAGGGCAGGAGCAGAGCCAGCCTTAGCACAGTGAACTGTGCATCTGCACCAGGTCCCAGGGGAGCAGAGGGCCCCCCAAAAGCTTCAGCTGTACTGTAAGCCTCATTTCTGTCTGGTCCACTGTCATTGACCCAGTTTTTTATTTATTTAGTTTTTGTTGACCGGGTAAGTGCACTAGACAAATCCTGCCTATTTTCAGGCACGACCCGGGGGGGGAGGGGGATACAGATGAATGGCAACTGACTTTGAGCCAGATTAAGCTGTGTTTGGTATTTATAGTGAATGAGGGAAATTTGGCCAGGACACCGGGGAAGTTCCCCTACTCTTTTCGATAAGTGTCATGGGTTCTTTAACATCCACCTGAACTACCACCAATCCAGGCAGATGGGACCTCGGTTTAACGTCTCGTCTGAAAGACGACACCTCAGAAGTGCAGCATCCCTCTCATGCTGCACTGCAGTGTCAGTACTGGGATATTAACCCAAGTGCCAGATGTGGGAACTGAACCCACAGCCCTCTGATCTCCTGGCCTCAGAGGCGAGTGTGCTACCTACTAATATGAGCATCTCCATCTTTTAGCGATTACATGCTAATTCAAAGAGCAGGAAATGACAGAAAGCCAGCTGAACAGGAATATATGGTGAAGTTGCTGTAGGAATGTGGATGCTTCTTGACACCCCTACTCCTCATATGGGGCCCCAGCAAGGGGGTTTGCACAGAAACCCTGGATTGGTAGCCATTGCTGACCAGGGGGCATCAGCATGGTGACGCAGCCACCTTCTCATCAGCCCTTGCCTAAAAGTAGAGGTTGGACACAGGTAACAGTGGGCAAAATTGTAGAGTTCTAGTGACTTTTGTTTGACTTATTATACTTTGATTTTCACACATGAAAACGTACATGACATTAAATACAATTCATCATACTGAAACAGACATCCCCAGCTATTTACTGGGAAGCAGGATGACTTCTGTGACGGTTAATTGAAACACGAGGTGTAACTGGTATGTGTTACAAATATTTCTCTTCCGATATGAGCACTCCCTCATCCATTACCCTGTAATTTGGGTACGATCAATACCTTCTGACAATAAAAATGTCTGCAGTGAGCCGGATCACCAGTGCAGTGGTAGGGCTTCTGTCTGCAACGTCAATGCCCCGGGTTTGGAAATGGACCAGGGGTGTCGGAGAGCCGGCCAGGGGGAGGAGGACTGAGCATCCCAGGGACTACTCTCCCCACAGGGGGGAGAGTGGGTTAGCGTGTAGAACATGGTCAACCATGGTGGAAGCTGAGGGGAATGGCGACCAAAGCAGAGTACTTGAGGCGTGCCGACGTCTCACTCTGTGCACTGTGCCATTGCACGCATGTCTCCCGCTGGAAATATGCAGGAAAATATCGGTCCTGCTGATGGCACCTCACCTCCTAGTCCCACTGTGCCTGCTGTAACCCTGGCTATGACCTGGATCAGTCTTCCGTCTGGCATGGCCGGACCCCACGGCCCCACCCTGGGGGTAAGCCAGGGAGTACTACTGGCAAACGCTGGGCTGCTGGGTACCTCGACGAGTCTCCGTTGGCATGCCTGCTCGGTGGCCCTGCCCTGGGGGCAAACCTGGGAGGATCGCTAGCTTGAGGAAAATCCGGGGTGAGGGACCAGGCAAGGAAAGACCTGTGGCATGTTCTTGATGCTGGCAGTCACTTTCTCTGTGCTTAGTGATGCCATCTTAAGCCAGGGGTTTACCACTGCCTCCATAACGGGTGTTGGGTGAATATCTTCTTGCAAAGAGTCGTTGACAATACCAGTCAAAACTGGGTCTCCGTACATACGGTGCAGCACAGCCCACAAAGTCTCACAATTAGCAGCTCAACCTGTGCTCATTCACAAACTCTTAAATAACTTTTCTAATTAGGGGTGCTACTGGCATGGCACATACAGTATGAACAGAATTCAGTGCACCCCCGGAAATATTTAAAATACTAGCTTTCTTTCTGCTTGAATTGGCTACTTATTCATCTCCAGAGGGAGTGGGGGTGTATTGGTGTTCATTTTGGAGCTGTAATGTGAAAGAAGCCCAGCCACCAAATGTATGTATGATGTTTCTGTTGGCAGGCTTCCCACCAATCGCCTGGATATTGGTTGGTGATTGTACCTTGTAGCTTATTTAAACGAAGCCAGTTTAGGCAGTGCATCCCATTTAATAGAAGCCACTTCAGGCAGTTATATTTTAGAATAAGGCTGGCTCCAGCTGGTAGGTGGTCCACTGTAACATTTGGTGGCGTGGTTTCATTTATGTCAGTGTTGAAATGAACACCAAGAGACTACCACTGTCTGACATATGTAGCCAATTCAGGCAGAAAGAAAACTAAAGTTTGAAAGATTTGTAAGGGGGTGGAGGAGGGTGTGCTCAGAGTTCTCTGTTTTTACTGGACAGTGCTGACTAGTAGCCACCTTAAAGGGAAACATTTATGTACCATGGCCTTCATAGATTGATACCTCATTTTTGGAAAGGCCACTTGCCTTGCAGTACAGAGGACAGCCTCACACAGACCTGGCACCACCGACTTGGCACTCAGTTAGATCCTGCCTTGGATAGCAAAGGCAAGCCCCTCTGACCCCGCCATGAGGGCTAAGTTGGAGAACAGAGGTAAAACCTGGAGAAGGGTGACTGGGCTTTTTGGGAGGTGGGGTGAGAGGGGCATCCAGATGGAGGCCAGCAAGGCAACAAAAGAGAGAAACACAATAAGGAAAGCAAGAAAAAAAACAAAACACTTGTGCCCTAGACTGATGGGAACTTTTATGCTAGGTCCATGGCTGCTGTTTTATTCTGTTCTGACTTGTGCAAACTGTTACTACTTTTGAACTGATAGGACCATCCATCATTGTTCAAATGAGGGGGAGGAGCACAGCTTCACCTTTTGTAAAATAGGTCCTTTCACAGATGGAAGGCGCAACACAGTGCAGTTTTTCAGTGGCGCTATTAACGAGGGTAGTGGATGTGTGGAACAGACTGCCATTTAATATCACTTGTATGAAATCAGTGGGGAGTTGGACATGGGTGGGACAGAGACATGGGACTAGTTGGGATATCAGCAGAAGGGTAGGTGGGAAGGAGCAGTAAAGGGCCCCTAGGGCCCTCAGAAACAATAACAGGTTGAGTAGGACATACTGGATGGGCCACAGGGCCTTTTTCTGCCGACAGCTATGTTTGTGTCATTCCAAGGTGCCGCTGAGCAAGTAATTTACTGCTGGGTAATACATGCTCACCTACTAATGAGTGACAGCATTGGAGCTAAGAGAAAAGGAAATTACGATAAGTCTGTTAGAATTGCTTCTTTCTGTGCTGTGAGTGCCCAAGGTTGTTTTTTCCCTTGGCATCGACCTGTGGGCAACACTTCCCCATGGGCAGAGTGTTCATCCTGCCCACTTTCCATGTCCATTGGCTGACTTGTTCCGCTCAGCTGTTCCCATTGGTTAAGGAATGCTGCAGTACCGTTGATCAGGGGCTTTGGGGTCTGCAGCGCTGCCATGAGGGCACCTGGCTTCTCCAATATCTGTTCCTCGTACCTTGTTTCAGCCGTTTCTTCCCACTGTGTTTCTGCATATTTTGGGGGACAGAAAAAAGACCCAAGGCCCCTGTGTTTATGCATATTTTTGAGGAGTATTGCTCATTGCTGTAAGTTGTACTTTTCCAGATTTCTTTTGGGTGAAGTTAGACTTGTGTTGTCAGCCAGATATAAAAACAGATTTCCAGAGAGCAAAAGTTATGTGTACTGTAGTCATTAGTTCAGTCCCCTGGTTTTTCCATTTTCTGGTCTGCCACCCTTGTTTCAGAGATTGCTACCCAGATTGTGTTTTCGTACTTTCTGAGTATTTCTCATTACTTTTACTGAATTGCTTGTCCTATTTTTTTTTTTTTCCTTCGCTTTCTGCAGAGCCCACATTATTTTAATCATCCCCCCCCCTTATTGTAATCGGCTTCAGCCATCACAGGTACAGTGCCTCCAGTTTTCTCGCACAGTGGTTTGTCGCAGGTGGTGTCCTTTGTGTACTGGTTGCTCAGTTTGCAGTCTGTATTGTCTCTGTTGTAGTCTCTTAGGATAGTGAAATATTTGCTGCCTTTGGGATATTACGGAGTAATTTGTTTCTGCTCGGAGGCAAGTGGTGCCCCGGTGTATCACTTAGTCCTTATTTTCTGCACATAACCAAGATGTTTCTTCATGACACCAAATAGTTATTTGTTTTTGCCTTTAGGGAAGTTGTACCCTCTGGTATTACTTGGTCATTTGTTTCTGCCCTATAGCTTAGCTCTTCCCTTGTGGCACTACATACTGTAGTAATTTGTTTCTGCTTTAGGGAAATGGTGCTGAGGGTGCCGTGTCACTTAAGTGATTTTTTTATTTATTTTTTTCTTCCCATAGGCAAGCGGTGCCCTTGAAGTATTACTTAGCTGTTTTGGAGCTGCCCATAGGTAAACTGCTCCCTTGGAATAGGAGCCGCTTGCCTAAGGGCAGCAACAAATGACTAAGTGGTACCTCGAGGGCATTGCTTGACTAAGTCCAGAAACAAATGAATATGTATTAATGACACAAGGGAACAGCTTGGCTATGTGCAGAAAATAAAGGCTGTGATGCCCCAAGAGCACTACTTGCCTTGCGGCAGAAACAAATTACTGTGATACCCCGAAGGCAGCAAATCTTTCACTGTCCTGAGAGACAACAGCACGGGCAATACGAACTGCAAACTGGGCGGCCGGCGCACAAGGGACACCACTTAAGGCAAACTGGTGAGCGAGAGAACTGGAGGCTCTGCACCTGGGATGGTTGAAGCTGATAATAAGGGGAGGGGGAAATGGTTAAAGTAACGTGGGCTGTGCAGTGGAGAGCATTGAAAAAATGGGCACGCAATACTCTGAAAGTATGAAAAACAAACTGGGTAGCAAAGGGTGACAGAACAGAAACCGGAAAAACCAGGGAGGAGAACTAATGACTACAGTGCACATCACAACACTTCTGCTGTTTGGAAATCTGTTTTAATATCTGGTCTACAACATAATTCTAACACTACTCATCTAGGCTAACAGGGGTCTTGTTAGTTGAGTTGTGGCCTTCATTAATCTCTCAAATTATTTATTTATTAAATTTTGGTGACCGGGTAGGCCCACTGAGCCCCGAAGGTCCCTTTTTCAGGGGTGCGGGATAACAATACAAGTTATAAGAATGAACAAGGACATAAGGAACATTTGAGGCATTGTGAGTTACATCATGAGGTGTTCACAGTAAAGAAAAATAGTGGATACAGGCATGGTAAAAGAAAAGCAGTGGATACAGGCATGGCTTACAGGCACGGTAAAAGAAAAGCAGTGGATGCAGGCATGGGTACAGGCATGGTTATCATGACATGTAAGCAATTGGTGGTAGTACTTTGCATATAGTTTATTCAGGGGTTACACGTGGCCTCTGGCGAGCAGTCTGTATAAGGCAGGTAGTAGGAAGGTTAAGCTAGGAGACGGGAGTTGGAGAGGGGAGTACCTTGGGAGCCTTATGCCAAGGACAGTGGCATGCGCTTGAGGTCAGCAGACGGGACTTAAGCCTGGTGCAGAAGTTCATGAGTGAGGAGGAGGCCTGGACCTGGGGAGGGAGCTTGTTCCATTGGCAGGCTGCTTGGGAGGAAAAAGATCTTCCGCCAGCGTTTGTTCTTACCCTAGGGACTTCTAATAGCGTTCTATCTGATGTCCTTAGGTTCCTTGGGTTGTGTTTGAGGGTTATGGTCCCGGCAATGCTTGGCGGAGCGTGGGGTTTGAGAAGCTTGTAGGCCTGGACAAGCAAGTGGTGTTGGAGGCGGGCGACCAATGTGGGCCAACGAAGATTGGCCGAGGTGTCAGTGGTGACATCTCGGGTGGTCGAAGGTTGCGAAACGAGCTATTTTACTATTTAGGATTTGCATCCTGGTAATCTCTTGTTTAGCCATGCCCTGTATAATAGGGGCCGCAAAGGTCAGGTTGGGGTAGAAGGACGCTGGTAGCTATGGAGAGCCTGGCTTCAGGGATGAGTTGGTCCCTGAGTCGGTACAGGGTGCCAAGTTTCCGATGTGGACCAGGTCACCAGGACCCTACGTGTTCCTTGTATGTGATATTCTGATCCAATGTGAGGCCTAAGTATTTAAGAGAGGGGACTACATTAATGGCTTTACCAGGGAGTGAGGTTAAGGAGAGGGATGAGGACCTGTCAAATCCCAGGGATCTTGGCCCGAATAGCATTGCCTTGGTCTTGTCGGCATTTAGTACTATTCTGTTCTGTTCTTACAAAGCCAAGTCTCTAGTGAAGTGAGATCCTTTTGGAGTAGAGGGCCTAGGGCAACCACGTCACGCAGGGGTCGGAAGATGACAGTATTATCAGCGTACTACACAACCGAGCTCTCCCCGCAGTGGATACGCAGGTCGTTGGTAAACAAGGAAAACAGGAGGGGGCCTAGAATTGAGCCCTGAGGTACACCCTGGTTTAGGGGTAATGGGTCAGACATGGTCCTTTCCATTAGACCCTCTGTGCCCTGCCTGATAAGTAGCTCCCAAACCACTTCAGGGCATGATTGTCTAGGGCCTATATTTTGCAGCTTCTATAGCAGCAAGTTGTGGTCGACGAGTCGAACACCTTGGATAAGTCTATAAAGACTGCACCAGTGGGTATCCCTTTGTCCATTGCCCTGAGAACTTCATCTGTGAAGTTAATGAGGGCAGTGTCAGTATCATGGTTTGTTCTAAATCCATGTTGGGAGGGGCCAAGGAGCTGATGAGCTTCCAGGTAGTCCCTGAGTTGATTGTAGATGACTCTTTCTTGCACCTTAGCAAGTGAGCAGAGGAGGAACTTGCCATCATAATTTATTAAATGGTAATGTAATGGTTCCCACCCCTGCCCTTTTACTAAAACGACAGGTGGCATGCTGTTGGCATGCTGTTGGCATTGGCAGCAATACCTGGTGGGGGACCTGGGTTCGGGGAGGATGAGGTTACCTGGCACAAGGGACCTAGGTTTGGCTACTCTGCACAGGGCACCCAAGTAAATCCAACTACAGGAAGCAATAACTGTAATGTCCAGAACCAGAATGGGATTTTTCAGTGTGGCTTTATTTATTAACTAACTGAACATAAACAAAGCATTGTCCCCCAAAGGGCTACGTTACTGTATGTGCAGATTAGAGGTTAACCAAGCAGTCCATTTGAGGAATGAACACATTACTACAGTTGTCTGGCTTTGGACCCACCAGGCACTCAGCCCGGACTTTGCATGCGCTTTGGATACATAGCCCGACTGGCCCGGCTCCCCTGCCGGCCACTTGACTGACGGTCCACTTGAAGAATGAACCCAAACGTTACTTGGAAAGACATCCCATCAAACAAGGAGACTCCCAAACTGTGGCTCCCCACACCACTTAGAGTCTGTGACTCCTAGAGAGATTTTCAAGTTGCGACCCACGTCTGGGTGCACACCCCATCACTGGCCAAGTGCATGAGGCAAGTAGCAAAACACAGAAGAAATCCATAGAGGTGGACCTGGTTACTAAAGATGGGGGGTTTCCCACCTCCAGCTCCCACAGCCCATACCCGGCCATTTCTCTGGATACACACAGAAAACTTTAGAACTTTAAAATGTAGATTGAACGGTGGATGACCTGAGCATCTCCTCTACAGCATTACTTGAAATCCAATAAAACTTTAGACTGTTTGACTGCTCCATTTGTTCGTCCTAGTAAACATAGTCCTCCCAAATAGCAGTCCACATTCAGTTCCCAACTGAAGAAAACAATTTGTTTGCCCCTTCAAATGGAGCCAAACACTCACCCATTCGTTGCAGGTGCCCCACAGGCGAAGTAACACTTTCTTTGCTGTTGTACAAGAACAGACTAAATAAAACCAGGCAGCTTCCTTCCATAGTGAGAGAAGGGGATTGCCCCTGGAACCCACAGAGAACTTTTCCCCCCCAGAGGGAGGGGGACACTGAGACCGGGGGAGCGGTCTCCACCACTTTAAAAAAGGTAAACACAGGAACACTTCCTTCTTTGAAACAAACTGAAGACTGACTTCCTTCCTGTTTGCTTTAGGACAAACTGAAGAAGAATGCCCTTGAATTTCCCAAAGTTCTAAACTCACTCCCTGAGCTGTAGATTCCAAAGTGGCTCATGCAGCTGCGACAGTTCTATAGTGATGTCATCTCTCAAGTCTCAGCTGTGACTGAGGACAGAGTGGGACAGTGTGAAACCCATTTAACTGGAGTTTCACAAGCTGCCTTTCCTGCCTACCACTAGGTCTTACTGGGATTCTAGTAACCCCGGGTAACAAAGGGGTTACAGTAATGAAAATGAGTCCCATTCATTTCAATGGGGTGCACCCCCACACTCTCCCTTGCTGAGTGCGGGGGCATCTACATGAAGAGCAGAGTGGAAGGGATTGCCTGACTGCCTTGTTGGGGCCAAATTACAATCCCTTCAAACTAAATAAAGGCTGAGAATAAAAGTTTAAAAATGCCACACAAGGACTGTCGCTGGCATAAGGTATCACATCGTGAAAGTGGTATCTTAAGGGAGAAAAGATGCAAAATTTGCTTTTAAAACAGTGAGCAGTACTTTGGGGGGGTGGAAAAACAGTGGCCCAAGGTAATTCCCCCCCCCAAAAAAAAATATGCAAAAACAGTGGGAAGAAATGGCTGAAACAAGATAGGAAGAAGAGAAATCTGAGAAACTAGGTACCCTTGGGGCAGTGCTGCAGACCACAGAACACCTGACCAGTGGTTGTGCAGCATTCTTTAACCAATGGGAACAAGTGCTGAGTGGAACAATTCAACTAATAGACATGAGGAATGGGTGGGATGAACACACTGCCCACAGGGGGAAAACCGACCTCTGTCACTCAGTGTCCAGTATGGTGGCTTCTTGTCTACTGGATTGTAGTGTGATGTCGTTTGTCACCCAGCCAGTCTCTGCCTGCTTCAGTCATCCTTCAAGCTGCTTTGGGCTACCCCCTAGGTGGGGACGGATGGAGGGGATTTACCCCTGAGCGACTTGAGTTTTGTTATGAGACTAACTTGGAGTGGTCAGGTTGGTCTGGGTATGTTGCAGTCCTTTGCTTGTTAGAGGCAGGGCAGTTTTCTTTTCTTTCTCCCTCCTGTTGGATGCAGGCACACAAGGAAGACCAAGATGCCTCACATGCTGAGTGTGGTGCTGTGGCAGCCCCCAGTCTGTGTCTGACAAACCCATGGTGTCCTTGGCTGCACTGCCGCCTGTGGTCACCCAGGTGGCAGTTCTGCAGTAAGGGTGGTGATCCTCCCTCCTTGGTGGAGAGAGTCCTCTGGGACGCTTGATTCTCCTACCCAGCTGGCCCCCGTCGATCAAGCTCATTCCCGAATCCAGGTCGAAGGTGGCGTGAGCAGTAGCCCTGCAACTGAGCTGACGGGCTGGCACGTGATGCTCTTTAATGCTAATATATGCAGTCTGCAAAGTAGCATCCTTCTGTTAGGCTGAGAGAAGCAGCTTAGACATTGTACGTTTTCCTGTGTGTGCAGTTGTAAGCAGATAAAAAAAAAAAAAGTAAGAGTTGTACACAACATCAAGTTTCTGCAGTGAACTTTTGAGTAAACTGTCACTGTAGATGGTTTGGGTTAAAAATCAATTGGTTTACAAACTTTTTCAAATAGTGAAAGATACAGTGCAGGCTTTGTACGAAGTCTGCGCTCAAATCTACTTTGAAGTTGAGCCTGTTTATGTGGGTCAAAAAAAGTATGTGTTTGGGGCATTTCTGTATGGGAGTGCCCACCAACCCTCACTTGAGAAGTGGGGGGCCAGTCCTGATCGGCTTTTTAGTCTTTTGCTGTCCTTATTCTCCTAGTATATATCAATCAGAGCCCTGGCCTACAATATTGTTACAGCTACAGCATTTTTGAGATGAGACAAAATAAAGGAGACAGAAAATGAAAATTGTATCCAGCACAGAAAGTTTCAAGACTTGGAGGAAGAAAATTGAGAAGCAGAAATCCAAGAATGTGGGGTTGGGGGGAGAAGCCGTGGCGCCTGTGTCATGTTATTCTTCATGTTGCTTGAAAAATACTGTGGGGAAGACGCTGCAGAATACTTCTCAAGAACACTGTTTAACAGACTGCTTTCTGATCCAGGAAACTGAAACAGAAGGCCCATTTAGGTTTGCTAATGAACGGCATTGGAACTTGGAATATTTTTCCACAAAAATACTTTCTCTTTTTTTTTTTTTATAAAGGAAAACGCTGCACAGACTAGCACCCTCCCCTGTCAGATATGTCCTGACTAGGATTTTGCCGCATAACTCCGTTGTTTTACTATTTTGTATATGCTTTTAAAAGCATAATCGTAGTGCGCTACAACTTCAAATTTAAAGCTGCGTCTGCAGCTGTTTCACGTGCACCAGCAGACTTCCTTTGCACTCCTTATGCTGATTAGCACTGCCGACCTCTGCTATTAGTCTGATGTGCTAAATAGCATAAAGAGAGCACAGGAAGCCGACATAGGGTGAGACAAATCCGTTCAACTGGTGGTCAGTTTGTCTACTAGCTTTCAAAATCTGATTGCCAAATCGGATCTTTTTTAATGGTCATCTTTTTTTATGAGCTCAAAAATCACTTTGTGCACAGGTTGCCAGTTGGCAGGTAGTTTTCAAAATCTGGCAGCCAAACCAACTGTTTTTAGTGGCTGTTGGCCACCTGGCTACCCAGTTCGTCCCACAGTGGGTAGGTGTGTACGAGATAGATGGCTGCGGGCATGTTTTTAAATCAGAAGTTGCAGTGTACTAGAACTATGGATTTTTTTTTTTTTATCACTACATTATTTGTCCACCGCTGTGGACCTGGAAGGGGCTACAACCCCACACCCCAAATCCATGGGCCCTGCCAGGTTCTGGTATTTTTCCTCAGTTTTCTCATCCATGCCAGTGCAATGGGCGCAGCAGCTGTCCCCACCTCTGCGGAGGCAGCCAAGCACCCCGGGGCATGGGCCGAACCCCTCTTGTTGTGCTGACGCATGCAGCACAGACCCCCACCCCAAAGAAGGAGAGCAGTCTGGATGCTCAATCCTTACCTCTCCAGCCGACTGGAGTCCGTTCCAGAACCCGGGTCACCAGTGTGGCGCGAGGTGTGGCGTCCAGCGCCTCAACCCTTGGCGCTACCGGGCCAGCATAGAATTATGCTTTTGAAAGAATATTGCAAAGTAGTGTAAGAAAAAAAAAATTCAGTTATGTGGCAAAAAGCTAGCCTGGGGCCTGTCTATTGACTGGGAAGGTGCTAGGTTTGTGTGGCAGGAAACGATCTGGACAGGCATCATAAGAAACTGCCGCAGAAGTCTCTTCCCCAATATCGGCAGAGCCATCACAAGGGCAAGGGGTGAAGTGTAGGCAACTGTTCTCCGGCATCTTTGATAAACCATATCACGAGCAGCTGGATCACCTCCTCGGATGACTCCAACCCTTTGGACAGTGATAATGGGGCTGTTTTTGTATGCGGACATAATGTCCTGCAGGGCTTGTGTTAGAACTAGTGAAGTGGGGGTCAGTGTGAGCCTTTTTTTTTTTTTTTTATCCTCCTGGCATGTCGGATCAGCTCTGTCCCAGATCACTTGTGGCCATCCTGAGTTTTTTTCCACCCCTCCAAGACCAGGCGGGCTTCATTAAACCCAGATCTCCATTTTCCCTTTTGTTTTTCTCCTCCGGCAAGGCTGGATGTGCAGTGAGCACGGCCTGTACGCTCCACCTCCACAGAGGTACCCTCAGCACTCCGTATGCTGGCCCTTCCCCGAGTGTTGAGACTGTGCACGTGCTGACATCTGGATTATTCCAGGTGGCAGTTGAGCACTGATTAGTGGGATCTCCCCTCCCCAAGGGAAGAGAGCTGTCCTACGGATGCTCCATCTTCCCTCCCTTGCCAAGGTCCCTGAGCACTCTTGAGTTTGTTCGTGAACTTGGGTTGCTGGCGTGACAGCAGGGAGACATGGATGCCTCAGCCCTCTGTGCCACTGGGTCGGCCTCCTGAGCTCCTGTTTCTAAATGTTGGCTGTCAGTAGTAGCTAGTAGAATACTTGGGTGCATAGGGAGAGGTATCGCAAGCAGAAAGAGGGAGGTGGTGTTGCCCCTGTATAGATAGATGGGGAGGCCCCACATGGCGTGTACTGTATCCAGTTCTGGAGGCCCCATCTTAGGAAGGACATTGATCGGGTGGAGGCAGTACAGAGGGGGGCAACCAAAATGGTGCGTGGTTTGCATCAAAAGCCCTACGAGGAAAGACCAGAGGAATTAAATATGTACTCTAGAAGATAGAAGGGGCAGGGGAGACATGATAGAAACCTTCAGATACCTCAAGGGTAGAATAAGGTGTAAGAGGGTAGCATATTTCATAGAAAGAGATACTCAAGGACAAAGGGGGCATGACATAAAACTGGAAGGGGAGGCTTAGGGGTGATGTGAGGAAGTAATTCGTGGAAAGGGTGGCGGACACCTGGAACAAACTACAAAGAGGAGGTGGTGGGTACCGAAACAGTAGCAGGATTCAAGCATTCATGGGATAGACATGGGGGGACCACAGTAACAGGGCTGGGGGGGGGGTAAGGCTGCAGATCAAGCTGGGTCTGCGGTGACAAAGTAGGTAGGATATTTTTAGGGCAGACTAGATGGGCCAAGGGGTCCTGTTCAGTCAACCACTTCTGTTTCTTTGTCAGCCCAGAAAGTCCAGGGTGGAATTTTGCTGTAATGCCTTTGTACTACATTACCCAACACCTTTATGTTAATACAGGTATAAACCTTTCGGTATACAAGGTCCATGTTGAAATGCTGCTTTTATTTTTGTGCTTCAAAATCCTCAGAAATGCCATTTGGGGACTTCAGTAGGGGGTTAATGCAAGCCTGGCTATCCTGTGTAATGAAGAAAATCAACTTAATGCCTCAAGCTGTCTGGTAAATAGACACTCACCAGCCACGAACTCACCTTCACAGCCATTTCAGAAATGCCTTCTATATTGCCTCTACATTAAATAGTGGAAGCTACCATTGATAAAGAATGGACATCCTACGGCATGAAGAAGTCCAGTGCCAGATAATTCTCCAAACTGTGTTCGGAGTATCAAGAGGAAATAGGAGATCCAGCCACCGCCAAAAGTGGACATCCTGTTTGACTCACTAGTGAAGGATACCATCCTCCCTGCAAAAGGAGCAGCTGTCCTAAAGGGCTACACTGACAAAAAGGGAGAGGGAGCCCTGAAGTGAACTTGGGAGACGATGTTTAACGCTGCAAATCACCATTTCAGAGTCCTATGCTGCCAGATCTCTTGTAGAGTGGTGCAGAGCTCTGATATCCGCTACTCTGCATTCAGGAGAAAAAGCCGCAATAGGGATTTAACCAAAAGGTCATGCCTCTGGTAACTGGCCAGCAGCCTATGACACTGCAAAGGTAGCAGCACTCGTGATCGTGGTAGATGTGATTGCCGGAAGACCCTTATGGTTAAAAGCAATGGCAGGCTGATAGCCTGAAGGAGAAAGGCTCTGTTGGTTTTGTCTGTAGGAAGTTCCTATTTGAAGACACCCTTCCTAAGGCTGCTATGAAGGGTTGAAGTTTAGGGCAGGTCCACATAATGTGTGTGTCGCTCGCACCTCACTACAGAGGTGCCAACAGGCGGCAGTATTGGTAGGGGTATAATGGCTTGTAATGATAGGAGTTCTGAAATGCCTAATGAGATTTTTCCATGCATACTCATGCCACTGGTGCAAGCTGGTTACGTAACCGGCATACTGGCAGGCGTTTTACCATTCCTCAGGAGAGTCCGGGAGGCCTAACTCCTCCTGCCATTGAAGTCGTATACTGTCTGAGGGGTGCCTGTTGTGCTATCTGAGCCTGGTAGTACATTGAAATTAAATGTCCCTGCCCCCGTAAGATGTTGAGATTTGCTTGCAGAGTGATGGGGGGTGGGGGTGGGCATTGCATGGAGGCTCGTGTGGGGGCGGGTAGGCTATCATAGTAGTGACATAAGTGTAGGTAGTGAAGTCCCTATGGGGTAGCTTGTAGTGGGTTTGTATTTCATTAAATAACCTTATTTTCCCTTGGTTCAAGATCTGTGTGAGATATTGCAATCCTAATCTCTGCCATGTTGTGCAGCCATGGTCAACTCTATTAGGGTAGAACTGATTGAGGCTTGTAATGGGGCATATAAGGGGAAGGAAGGATCCTAGATGCTGCAAATTCCAAATGAGGTTCCTGGTCTTTAGGTGGTAAATTTATCCATGGGTCCGTGACATAGGGAGGTAGGGGTCCATTGTTCTGTCCATAAAGGATTTCAAAGTAATTCCTATTGTTAATAAGGGAGGACTCCATTTCCACCCAGTGTGGCTCAGAGATGGCATTCTGCCTAGCCATGAAGTGGGTGAGAATAGTTGCATTATGGTAGAGGTGGAGATCTGGAAGCGAAAGATCACCCTCTGTTCTTGGGAGAGAGAGTACCTTTAGACGTGCTCTAGGTCTTTGTCCATCCCAGATAAACCTAGAGATGGAGTGGTTACAGTCTTGGAATGTATTCTGTGGTATGGGGAGGGGGATGTTCTGAAATGGGTAGATGGCTCTAGGAGGAATGACCATTCTGATTAAATCTATTCTTCTAGAGAGACTTGGCGGTAGTGTGTTCCATGCGTCTAGATCCACTTTAAGTTGAGAGGAGAATGGGACATAATTGTTTTTATAATAGTCTGTTGGGGAATGGGACAGCTGGACACCCAAGTATTTAAGTTTTGTCCGGGACCAGTTGCAAGGAAATAAATTTTGTATATTATGGGAAGGCGAGTATCTCAGTCTTGAGAGGTTGAGTTTGTATCCAGATACCTGTTCAGATTCGAATAAGAGCTGTTTTAGTGTTGAAAGAGACTTTTTTGGGTCTTGTAAGTAGAGTAGCACGTCGTCAGCATACAGTGTGATTCTGTGCTCAGTGTCCCCCAGAAATACTCCTGCAATGCCTTATGCATCCTGGATGCACCGAGCAAGTGGCTCTAAGAACAGTGCAAAAAAGGAGTGGGGACACCCCTGTCTAGTCCCCCGAAATAGTTGAAAATACCCAGAGTAGTGCCCATCTATCTTCACACAGGCCCTGGGGGCTGAGTAAAGATTTTGTATGACCCTAATCGAAGCCTGTGGGATCCCTATCTTATCCAGGGTCTGATACAGGAATGGCCAGGCCACCCTGTCAAACGCTTTCTCTGCATCGAGACTAATTAGGGCTGAAGGGGTGTTAAGTAGTGTGCATCTTATTGATTATATGGAGGGTGCGTTTAATATTATCTGTGGTAGAGCGAGCTCTCACAAATTCAGTTTGGTCTCTAAGTTGAGGGAGGTGCGTATCCATGCGGTGAGCTAGGATATTCATAAATAGCTTATAGTCAGTATTGAGAACTGAAATTGGTCTGTAGGAGCTGCATAGTTGAGAATTTTTCCCAGGCTTAGGGATGTCTGAGATGGTAGCATATGACCACGAAGGTGGAGTGGTGGTGAGGGGTCTCCTTCCAAAACACAGTTGAAGAGCTGCAGGAGTTTATGAAAGGTCTGGGGCTTAGTTATTTTATAAAATTCTATACCATATCCATCTGGGCCCGGGACCTTAAGGGTTTTAGCCCTAGCTGAGGCGGTGGTAAGTTCAACTTCTGTTACCGGGGTGATCAGAGCCTCTTTTTGAAGTTCAGAAAGTTTGGGCATGGTAATTGGATGGAGATAAGCAGCTATTTGCTGGGTAGTAGGGGATAGCTCCGGGGTGTAGAGGGTGGAATAGTACGATGTGAAAGCTTCCGTAATGTTGTGTAATTTAGTGAGGGGGTGGCCATGTATGGGGTGCCAAATCGTGGTTATAACTGAGGACTTTTTTTTTGCGGATCTGATAGGCAAGCGGTCTGGCAGCTCTGGGTCCCACTTCGTAGTATCTTTGTCTTAAGTATGTGAGGGCAATCTCTGTTGGTTGTAAGGCTAACCTGTGAAGGTCTGCTTTGGCTGCTTGTTGTAATACTGGGAAGACTGAAGTGTATCCTTGTTTGTGTGCCAGTTGTAAAAAAAAAAAAAAAATGTAAGGTGTCCTCTAGCTTGGATTTTTACTCCTTACGCTGTCTATTCAACTCTGCAGTATGCTGAATTATATGCCCTCGGAGGACAGATTTCACTGTGTCCCAGTGCACCGCCAGGGTAGTCTCCTCTGAGGGATTATCCCCAACAATTTCTACAAATTTTTTATCTAGAAGGTATTCATGGAATTGTTTGGAATGAAGGTAGTATGGATTGAGTCTCCAACGGGTGTGTTTGGGTTGTAGCCCAATGTCCCAGAGGGTGATTAAAGGAGCGTGGTCTGAAAGGACTATGTCCCCCATCTGAGCCTCATGTAGGAGGCCCAGATTTTCAATCTGCATGTACATCTGGTCAGTGCATGAGTAGGTGTGGTGCACTGAGGAGTAGTGGGAGTAATCTCTTGACTGAGGGTGGGTATGACGCCACACAATCCTCCAGCCCACCACTTGTGTAAATTTCCTGAAAAATTTCTGGGCAGCTGTTTGGCTTGGAGATCGTGGGCTGGAGGAGTCAAGGGAAGGGTCTGGGAGGAGATAAAAATCTCCAGCCAGCAGGAGGGTCCCTATGGTCATCTGCACTATTTTGTCCAATAATTTCTTTAGTTGAGACACAGGAAGACCAGGGGGGGAAGTATACATTTGCCAGGGTGACCAGCCTAGTATCTATAACCCCTTGTACAATAACTACTCAGCCCTCTGGGTCAGCCCAGTGCTGTCCTGGTTAAAATAGGGTATGTGCGGGTATTATGATAGCCACTCCTCTTCGCCGACTTGTATTACTAGAGGAACAAAACATCTCACCCAAACTAAGTCGAGCTAGCTTAGCGTGTTCCTTAGCATTCAGGTGGGTTTCCTGTAGATAAATCAAGTCAGATTTACTTTTCCTCAGATGGGTTAGGACTCTAGATCGTTTAATTGGTGAGGTCAGTCCATTTATATTTAACAAAATGAGTTTTAGGTGGGAGGTAGTCATGAGCAAATTTGGGATGAGGCGCTGCCAGTGGGTCTCCGTGCCATCTCCCAATCGGATGGGAAACTCAGCGATACCCCTATCCGGAGGTTCTTAGGTCCCATTTCAAGATAACTGCCGACTAGATTAAACAGACAGTAATAACAATACAAACATTTAACAACTTTGTATTCTAACTAACAACCTAACCTGTAACAGGCTCCGACGTGGTGCCAACTGGGCGACCACAGCCGAAGAATTGCACCTTCTACTTCCAGAGGGCAGGGTCATTACATGACCCTGAGGTTAGGATAATTCCTTACTGGAAGATAGTCCCCAACGGGGGTCCTCCTGACACATATAGTGTCTAGATGGGATGGGGCATTGAGCCGGGATGCCAAGATTATCAGTGAAGTGGCTGTAATATGAAGGACGAATACTTAATTAGGGAGTCTTTCTGGGGACTCCCGGTGGGGTTGCGCAAGCACCCCTACCTACACATCTAACACTTCTAGGGGGTAAAGATGAAATGGAGAAGGGTGCCACAACTCTCTCCAAGTAACCCAGCCAAGCCTGTGTGTTAAGGAAGTAGTATGCATCAGTACAGGTGGCTTTGGTGACAGATCGGGGGAGAGGAGCCAGCAACGCTTGTTGCTCGCTGCACAGCTCCCTGCCCAGCCCCCATATCAGGGCCTCTACTCTTCGCTGTGGATCACCTCCCTGAGCCTCCTGAGTGATTCTTCTCTAGACAGTCTAGTTATACAGGTACTTTGGAATTCCAAGGCGTAAAACGGACAAACAAATCAGTTAATGACTTCAACCCTTGGGAATATAGGACGTGCCATTTTCTCTACCAAAATCCCGCAGCCCGGGGCCCATACAAATGCTGGGCATCTCTCCAACCCTGGGGGGTAATGCTGAGAACATGTATGACTCTGGAAGTCTAATTAATTATTTATTATATATGATGTGTTGGAGGTCAGGGGATGAGAACCGGGCACATACCTTGGTAGCGAGATTCCCCCAAAACACCAGTTCCCCATCCCTAGGTCCCAGCCAGGCATAGCCGGTAAAGAGTGGGTGTTTGTGCCGCTCTTGTAGTCCCAAACATGGCCAGCTGTTATCCAGGAGGGGGCACAATGCCCCCAGCAGTATTCCGGATCAAAGGGCTGTAACCACCCCCCCCCAAAGGGAGCCAGCACCCCCTCTGGGCCCAGAGGAGTCAGCCGCAGTCAGAAGTTCACTGGGCAAGGCTCTATGGGGCAGTCCCCATACCGGAGCACAGGATTGGGGGAAGGTTGGGACACCGCGGCTACCCGCCACCCCACCGAGAGGGGAGTCTCCCCTCCCTGATTCCGACCCATAGGGAGGACAGCAGTTCCCCTACCCTCAGTGCGAATCGGAGGGAGGAAAGGGAGGAGTCCTCAATGTCTCGCCAGGCAGGCATGGGGAAGAGGGAACAGAGATATGAACAACACATTTAGAGTCATTGCGCATTTAACATCCATCACAATCTCCCTCCATGCCGGAGAGAGACACCACATATTAAATTGGGATCCTCACCATTTCCTGACTGTCAATCCCCCCACTGACAAACCCTCGACACTGCAGTCCCGACAGGGTCAGATGCCTGACATGTAATCGCCCGACATGTGACAACCCGACTGGTTGAACCAGGAAGAATGCTTTAGATGAACTTGGTGGAGCTGGTAACTGCAAACTGTACCTGTAATGCATATAAAAAGGATAAATGCAAGCTCTACTGTAACATTCAGACAGTGCTCACGGTATCTGTCTGCACTTGTTCATGGTGCGTTTTGTATAATCTGACTCCTCAAAGCAAAGCGGGGACTTTTCAAAGATATAAATGCACACAAAAAGGGGTAAATGCAAGCTCTACCGTGACATTCTGACAGTGCTCGCGGTATCTGTCTGCACCCGTTTATGGTACTGTCTGCATAGTCTGACTCCGCAAAGTAAAGCGGGGACTTTTCAAACAATACAAATGCAAGCTCTACCTTGACATTCTGACAGTGTTTTTCATACTGTCCACTTTAGGTAGCCAATTTACTTCACCTTTAGGGTCACAGCAGCTCACACTTTACAGACTGAGCTTCAACCACTGTACCTTGCAGGTCCTTCATAAACCAATGCAGACAAAGCTCGATGCCACTGAAGTCAGGGTTTCAAGGGTTGGGTTTGTGTACTAGTCGGGAAAAGGTTTTTCAGGAAAGCGGAGTCGGGAAATCAACAGCCAGAAACTCGTACCCAACCCATTAAATTTCTGCGTCTGAGGTAGTCCCATCGTTTCTGTCCCATACGGCAGATCAGCACAGCCTCAATAGAGACCAACAGTAAAAGAACAAAAAGGAAGGTGGAGGGAAGAGTCCCCGATGTAGTGGATAATGAGGATACCTGCAGCTGTTCACCCAGGAGGCGGAGGGCTCCAGTGGCCCGCCGAGGAGGATGACTGACGGGCCTTCAAGGTGTTCACAATGCCCACTATTGCCTCAGCTCCCTTATGATGCCTGGCCTCACGCTGGTTGGTGCTCCACACTTTCTGAGAGAGCTTGGAGCCATTCGAGGTGCTGGCTGCGCCAAGGCCGGGCTTCTGTTTGTAGGACATTCATCTTCCTGGCTCTCAGTTCTTCTGGGGCCTCAGTCGCCAAGTCGAATGTACGGGTGCCTTCTTGGAAGTAGATCGTCATTTTCGCCGGGTACGGTGTTCTAAAACAAATGCCAGCTGATTTGAGGGTTTTCTTTACTGGGATGTAGGCCTTCCTTCGCCATGACCTCCGGGGCGTAATCATTTTCAAAATAAAGCCGCTGGTTTTGAAAAAGTACTGTCCCTTGTTTCCAGGCTGCATGCAGGACATTTTCCTTCTCTTGGAAACGTAGAAATCTCACGAGCACAGCCCGTGGGCGGGCTCCAGGGGCTGGTTTTGGGCCAAGTGTGCGATGGGCCCATTCAAATTCTAGCAAGTAGTGAGTTGGGAGAGCGAAGACCTCGCTTAGAGTATTCTGCAAGAATTGGAGCATATCTGTAGCCTCAGCCCCCTCAGAAATGCCTGAAATCCTGATGTTGTTGCGGCAATTTCGGCTTTCTGCATCTTCAGCTCTGTCCTGGAAGTGCTTAATACTCTGATGCAGCTGAACTATAGCCCTCTCGGTGCTGTCCACCCTGCCATCCATTTCTGTAGTCTGAGACTCCACCGCCTCCTGTCGCGTCTCAATTTGTTAATATCTGTACGGAGAGCAATGGCAGTAGAGCGCATCTCCTTCCGAAACTCGCGGAGCTCCGACAACATCTGGGCCATCTGTTTCTGCAGAATGTCTACCAGAATTCTATTGTGAATTTCCGTGCTGCGCCGCAAGGTTGATGAGGCCCGGGAACCCTCTCCGAGCCATCCCGAAACAATCCATCCTCATCTTGAGACATTGATGGCTTTGTTTTAGTTCGCTCCCTTCCTCTCTGCATGCTGTAACCTCCGCGCTATTTATCTTAACGAAATTTTATTTAATGCAGATATTTGGAGGTTATTAGGTAGATCGCAGCCAGAGCGCCCGGTTCAAACTGCACCAGGGAGCATGACGTCACCGGAAGTTCCTATAGTGATTTTCAACGACCTGTGTGTCATCGAAGGAACCATTGAAATTGTTCTGATACTGTGCCTGTTGGGAAAAGATGTACACTGGCAGCTCCCGTGGTGTCTGTCTGCGGCCTAGGCACAGACCACAATGTGAAAGCCTGTGGAATCTGTAGAGCTTTTAATTCTGTGACCAGGCAATGCTGTAAGGGGGACCTTAGAAACCTTCCTGCTTAAACGGAAGGTGGCTAGCATGGAGAAGGAGCTCCAGCAGTAGAGCACCACTGTGTCACCGGCCCCATCTTCTGAGTCCAAGTCTCCAGAATCCCGGGACAAGGCATCGGGGAGTCACAAAAGCATGCACTGGGACAAGAAGGAGAGCCTCCCTGGTGCTTTCCAGGTTGCCCCTCCGCACAGCAGGTACGGCTTCCTCTGTGCAGTCATCAGCTTAGGCGGGGATGCCACTCGTGCCCCCACTCCCTGACACTGCCGACATTACATCAGGGTCTGGGCTTGGCATTGGGACTCGTGATCCCCATTCATTACTATTGATAGGCAGGCTGCCACAAAATCCTAAGCAGCCGCCTCTCATCTTGTGCAGACGCCACTCTTTCAGGCTGCAATTTGTGTGTGTTGTGCCTTTAAATTTGTGCACTCGCGCTAGGAGCGTGCGTGAGATCAGGCATGAGAGGCAAGATGGACGAGGAGCCGATTTATGACTGAACGTGGTCAGGATTTCTGGCGCAGCTGCAGTAAAGCTTAGTAGGGCGGGGATCACGGGGTAATCTCTTTTTAGCAAGTCAGCAGACCAGGCTAAGAGTCTGGAAGGCACAAAATCGCAGAGCCAATAGAGAGGAAGCCTCTGGGAGTGACAGTCCAGCAGCCTATGGTGGAGCAGCTACAACTGTTGGGTAAGTTCCATGTCAGTAGTCAGCTGCCACTTTAGGGCATTGAGGTTCTGTCCTTGAATCACAGCGGATCGATCGTTCAGTCAGCTCCAGAAGTACTAGTCTAGTACTATATACACTTGAGTGCTGTCAACTTCCTTTGCCTAATTATTGATTGGAAAAAAACACCTTGGGCTTATTTTATTTTGCTTTTAGAAAGTCTCCTGAAGTATTTGAAGTGTTATTGAGTGGAGGGGAGGGAAGCGAGAGATTGTCTTGTGGTCTCCAGCATTTCAGACCTGCATAAAAACATTCTTCTGCCTTTCACTCAAAGGGCAGCTGCAGCAAAGAAAAAAAAAATATTACTGGCAGTAAAAGAAACACCAGTCTGCACTGGAATCACTGACTTTTCTGTGGCGAGTCCGAACTCTTCTGATTCACTGAACTGAATTTAGCTGCTGATGTTGCAATAAAATTGTTCTCCCCATTTCCCAAAATAACCCAAGTATCTGTTTTCTTGCATGCCTGATGCACACTTGATTAGGATTAATGGTCAGACCTGCATTTTGATAGCTTGGGTAACTGCTTGTAGGTGGTGTGTTAGGTGGTTCTGGATTGTAAACTACAACATCAGACCAGTAAGCACACTGTAAGCAGTGCAAGGGTTAGAATATCTGTCCTGGGGGAAAAAAAATCTTATTAAATTGAAGTGGGTCGTTGGGTGAAGGGGGCAGAGAGAGCTCATTTTGTGGTCTCCCACAGTGGTGTTTGAAGGGCTGCAGTGCATTTAAAAAAAAAAAAAAATGGCAGTAAAGAAACAAAATAATTCAGTGCTGTGCTCAGTAGTCTGATCATTACTACCTGGTGTACGGCACAGCCAGTTGTGTTTGTGAGGAGTCACTGGGGACAGACATTAGCCTAACTTGACCCCCCCAAAAAAAAAAAATCTGTGCTCCAAACTGTGCCCCAAGGGGTTTGCCAGTCCTGTCCTGCCAGTCTTGTGCATCAGTTGCTTTGTCAGAGTGTTGTCACTTGTTTCTAAACCCTGATTCGGGGAATAAAAAAGTATTTGAGAAAAAAAAATTTGGGGCTCAACCAGCATTACCAAACTCTCGTTCTGTATTGACAAACACACAACAATACTTAAGAAAAAAAAAAGCTTTATTGAATAATACACAATGCAGAAACTTAACTTGGGTTTCAAATTAACTCAGAAACTGAAACATCCTGCTCAAGATGACAATCGTGAGTTGATGATTGGGACAATGCCAGTTGGTCCAGTCGATGTTGCCGTCTATGTCCAACAGACTCACTGCACCTCCTCCTGTAATACAGGAAAAAAAAAAAACACCTAAGCATAGAGCAACAGGTTCTTATACTGGCTGGCTTAACAAATACTGCTGGTTACAGTACAAAGAAAATTATGGCATGTTTTGTGCATTTTGCATAAAACATAAACAGATGCCCAAATCAGGAACAGTTTGGGTAATCAGTGGGTACAAGACATTCAGAGAAGATGCTATAAAAAGGCATCAGAACAGTTCGGTTCACGTCATTGCTTCTGAACTGGAAGCTAACTGCAGAATTTCAGCTTCAAAAAGTGGAAGAGAGCAGGCAGTGCAGCAGGCCCTGACCCTGGAACAAGAAGCTTTTGTAGCATCCCTTCTTTGCATGAACTGGCTAATTTAAAAAAAAAAAAAAGTTGCCTTGCATTACGAAATATGGCTCACTGCTGGATCTCGCCAAATCATTGGGATGCAAATACCTAGGCAATATACATATTGCTGATGCTGTTAAATATCATTCTGATCGAACTGTCAGAGAAATGGTTCTCTCTCTGGGTGAGGTGGTCGGGAGAGCAGTTCTTAAAGATTTGAAGACTGCCAAATTTTTTTCATATTTAGTGGACGAAACAACTGAAATTGCTGTTATGAAGCGGCTCATTTTGTATGGTATGTACTGCAAAGAAGGGAAACCCAGAGTTTATTTCCTGGGAGGAGAGGAACTAATTGATGGAAAGGCAGATGCAATTGTAAAAAAAAAAAAAAAATGCTGCAGTTCTCTGATAACAATCAAATCTCGGTTGATGACCTTGCAGGGTAAGGCAGTGATGGAGCAGCCATTATGCTGGGCAGGCAAAACGGGGTGGCTAAAAAGCTGAAAGAAATCAGCCCAAATCTTGTTGAAAATCACTGTATGGCTCATTGGGAGGCCTTGGCTGTAAAAGCAGCAGCAAATGAAGTGAACGCCATTAAAAAGTTTAATCAAACACTAGATCACTTATACAGGTATTATGATCCCATTCCCCAAGAGTGGTAACAGAGAGGAGGCAGGGAACTACAGACCAGTCAGTCTTACCTCAGTAGTCGGCAAGATTATGGAGGCACTCCTTAAGGAAAGGATAGTGCAACACCTGGAATCCATAGGGGCACAGGATCCAAGACAGCATGGGTTTACAAAAGGAAGGTCCTGTCAAACTAATCTTAGATTTCTTTAACTGGGTAACCAGAGTGGTGGACCACGGGGGAGCAGTTGATGTTGCCTACCTTGACTTCAGCAAAGCTTTTGATGCTGTTCCACATAGAAGACTGATTAATAAGCTGGGTAGGCTCGGGTTGGGTCAGACATTGGTCAACTGGGTGGCAAACTGGTTGACGGGCAGAAAACAGAGTGGTGGTAAATGGTATACAGTCAGAAAGAGATGCAAGTCACAAGTGGGGTACCTCCATGGATCAGTCCTGGGGCCAGTCCTCTTCAGTGTCTTCATCAGTGACATTGCAGATGGACTGGAGGGTAAGGTTTGTCTGTTTGCAGATGACACCAAGATCTGTAACAGAGTAAATGATCCAGATGGGATGGGCAGAATGAGAAGAGATCTGGATAAACTAGTAAAATGGTTGGAAGAGTGGCAACTGGGGTTTAACGCAAAGAAGTGCAAGATCATGCACATAGGGAAGAGAAACCCTGAAGCCACCTATAGGCTGGGAGGGGAGTTACTGGCAGTCACGAAGGAAGAAAGAGATTTGGGCGTCATCACAGATGACCTGAAATCATCCAAGCAGACCACTAAAGCTGTAGTTAAGACTAGAGGGATGTTTGGGTGTATTAGTAGGGGTATCACAAGTTGGAAGAGGGAAGTAATAATCCCACTTTATAAGACACTGGTTAGGCCCCATCTGGAGTACTGCATGCAGTACTGGAGGTCACACCTTCACAAGGACATTAACCAAATTGAGACAGTCCAGAGAATGGCAACCAAAATGGTGTAGACTGTATCAGAAAACATACGAGGACAGGTTAACTGAACTCAGTATGTATACCCTAGAGCAAATGAGGGAGAGAGGTGATATGATTGAAACATATAAACACCTTAAGGGCATTAACAAGGTGAAAGAGTCTAACGTTTCAATATAAGAAAAATAGGACAAGAGGACACAGCGTGAGATTAGAGGGAGGCCGATTAAGGGGTAATGTGAGGAAGTGCTTTTCACAGAAAGGGTGGTGGATGCATGAAACTGCCTACCTCAGGAAGTGGTGGATATGAATACAGTGCAGGGCTTCAAACAGGCATGGGATAGGCATAAGGGAGCAATACAGATGAGTATGGATAGATGGCCATTGACAGAGCAAAGGCCAATGGCACATTCACAAGGTAGAAAAAGAAATGGGCAGACTGGATGGGCCTTGCGGTCCTTATCTGCCGTCAACTTCTATGTTTCTAAAATCCTGCTGTTCGCATGGCTGCCCTGAAAGAAATTCAGCAGGCAATGGAGAACCCTGTTTTTAAAGCCTAAACAGGCAAAAGCAGTTAGGTGGTTGTCCCATGATGCAGCATATGACACGCTAAGGAAGATTTTCCCATCCGTTATGTCCTTGCATAGAGAGGCCTCTGAAAGGCATGATCCTCAAGTTGTGAGCCTAGTAAAAATGGTGGAAAACTTGGCGTTTTTCTGTATTTTATGCATGATGTGTTACATACTTCCACACCATAGCATCTTATCTAAATGCTTTCAAACATCAGCTCTGAATTTTACTGATATAAAGAGTCATTTACGGTCTACTTTAGAGATTCTTAGGGCACGCCTACTGGTACCTGGTCAGTTCTTCTCCTCTGTTTCGACTGAACTAGTACTCCTGAATGATAATGGCCTGAACTTGCCATTTAGCGAAGCACAGTTAAATAGTTTCAGAACCTCTGTGCATGACAACTTTATTAGGGCCCTAATTGCTCAAATTGAGCAAAGGTTTCCAAGCACAGAACTTTTGGATGCGTTCAGTATCTTTGACCCCAGCATGATACCGGAAGGTGATATTGAAGAGTTGGAAGGGTATGGCAGTGATAGCCTTGACATTATTCTTGGTCAGTATGCTACTGCTGTGGATGTAGATGCTTCTGCACTGGAATGGGCTTCCCTGCGTAGTCTCGTGTTCATGGAAAAGATGGCCTTTAAGACTATTTCTGATGTGCTGCGCACTCTAACTACTAAGTATGTAGACCTGTATAAAAAAATATCTACTTTGGCAGAACTGGTAATGAATAATACCAATGTCAACTGCAGATTGTGAGAGGGGGTTTTCTGCACTGAATCGAATAAAAACGGAGGAATGAAATAGATTAGGTGCCAGTGTGCTAAATGCACTTATGATTATCTCAGCTGAAGGCCCTGATATTGAAAATTTCCCTTATTTGGAAACTGCAGCTCATTGGGCAGGACAGCGAAACCGAAGATTAGATCTTGGCCTTGCAGGCACTAGTAAAGAGATGTAGTATGGCCACACCAAAATGTCAAGACTCTCTCAAACTGTTGCCTGGCCTGCAAATAGAATGCAGAGGTTCTGCAGTATGTCACAACTTACCATATTTCTTTTGCTACTGTACGCTACCCAAGGCCTCCAGATCAGTCATATTGCACCCATTTCTTGCTTCTTATGCATTTAATGCATCCTGTGACTCGCTCCGCCCCAGTGACCCGGCCCCCTGTGGCTCATCCTCATTACCACTGCTCTGTATTTTCGGGCAGTGTGGAACACTGGGGACTACCAGGTCTAGTATGGCTGGTATGTCGCCGTCCGGGACTCTTCTTCCCCCGTCAGCTCCTCCATTCGCACCAGTCGACCACATGGGCACCAACTTTCAGTGATCCCTATCCTCCTTTTGAATATGATTCAATGCTGGCCACCTAAACTCCCCCTTTTCAGGGGGTCTGGTGATGGGGCCTACTGCTAACCCCCCACTGCCGGATGCTGCAAGGTGCACCCTTGCCACAGCTGCCTCCTAGAGCACCGCTGATGTCGCCAGGCTGCTCCCTTCTCCCAGTCAACCTGCTCAGTGATGAGTACGAATATAATCCTTACCTGATAATGCAGGATGTGGAGGAGGCCGTGGATTATTCTGAAAGCCCTTATGACCGGGGCAGCAACTCCACGGTGTTTACCTGTAGAGAGGATTCTTGTGATAAACACACCAAGGTCCTCTCTAGGGTATCACACTTTCCTCACCGTGATGCAGCAGTTACAGGCTGTCATGGGCTTTGACTTGAAGGAACAAGACACAACCAAGGAAAAACTTGGTTGTAGTGAATTCCCAAAAACAGCTGCACTGGATGATTTCCATGATTCATCTGTCTAACCAAATGGTGGACCACATCTTCACAAAAAGCTTCAGCTTCCTAAGGCCACCAAAGAATTGGCAGAAATTCAGCAGATTAAAGGTTGGGACTGAAAACGGGAAGGAGCTGGACAACAGTACAGACCCATTAGTGAAATTCTGGGAATAAGTGCCATTTTCACGGGCAAAGGTCCTCTGCCACAAGACCCTAAATCGGAGGACACCAACAACAGACCATGGTGGGGTATCGACAGAAACCAGAACGAAACACTTCAGACCGCTGGTCCACAAATTCTGTTTGAAGGCATGCCAGCCCACACCCCACATCCCACTGTAGGAAGGCTGAAGCTATATGAGCCACCCTCTAGTCTTGGGGCAGCAGAAGAAGGACTGCGATCCAAGCAAAAATGCTAAGAACAGCTGCAGTTTTGAAGCAGTCTGAGGGTCAGATCTCCAGTACAGTCCTGATTTAAAAAAAAAAAAAAAGTCTGCAGGACAGAAGCTGGCTGGCTGCACTGTGAGGTCCGTACCTTAGTTTGTGGGTGAGCTGGTTTTAGGCTGCAGGGTCCTGGTGCTGCAGTCAGCATTTGAGGGACCTTTAGGAGCTACCTGGGAAAGGAGGAAAAGAAGAGATTAAGCACAAGAGAGACAAAGGAATAGGCTGCAGTTTGGCTATGTGTAATAGAGGGGGTGGAACTGGGGGCAAGGAGCGAGTGTCTGAGGGGAGAGAAAAGAAAGAAGGTGGGTGGTCGAAGAAACGTGGAGCAGATGTGGTGGAGTAGGTGGCAGGGGGCTGGAAAGCAAGAGAGTTCGGGGAAAGCGGACAGGAGAAGTCTAAGTGGCTGGAGGGGGAAAAGGAGAACAGATTACACAGAAAGAAGCAAGGACAGAGAAAAAAAGTATCTGGGAGAGAAACTGGTGCAGTCCATTTCCATGCAGTCAAAGGCAGGACACATAGGCAGAAAAGAGCAAAAAGAAATTCAGGATTTGCAAGTCGACTACAGTTAAATTAAACTATCTATACTGGAGTGCAAAATTCAATAATTCTAGCAAGTATTAGTTGCTGTTATGTGGAGTCTCCTAATTGACTCAAAAAATGCGGTATAGTCGCCATTTTTGTACTTGCGCTGTATTGATGCACTTGCTGATGTGACAGTCGCTATTCTGTAATCACTATTTTTGATTCACGATTTTGAAGTCGCTATTTTAACGGGTAACCCTAACTGACAGTAGCGATAAGAGGGTGGTCACCACTTACTGAAGGGCTTCTGCCTTGAATGGGATAAGTCTTTGAGCATCAAATACTTTACTGTTTCCAGAGCATTGATCTCTTGGGCTACTGCTTTGGGTAGCTGTGTCCCTCCAGAGCTGGAGTGAACAAATATTTTGCAGTCTGTCTCCATGCCCTCTGCTTTTCTGGGGAGGACCGTGGTCAATTTATGTATTCCATCATGATCCACTTGTATTGTGGCAACTATGCAGGGTAGCTGGCCCCAGCTTTGGGGTGTGGACTAGGCATCCAGGTCAAACCTGCTCTTTGTCAGAGGACTATTATTGTGCCTTGGCCTTGCTGATATTTTAAACTACATCCAGCATAAGCAAGAGCACCTACCAGTATCCAGACATCAGCGGGCAGCCCAACATCAATGGGAGTGGGGATTTGCTCAGCATTGACAAACCCGAGGTGGTGTTGACCCTTTCAGATTTTTCTGACATCGAAGGAATGGGGAGCCTATTCTGGTTCCATGGGTAACTGTAACAGAGGTTCTTTCGACCGTAGTTGTAATGGAGGTGCGGGAAGAGAGGATAAAAATCATAATGAAGTTAGGAAGGCCCATCTCTGCTCCTACCCTTAGTGGAAGATGGCAAAAATTTTCCAGTGATGGGCCTAGCTAGCGTCAGTCGCCCAGGGGGTTGAAGATTCGGGCTATGGGCTTTGCCATAGAGTTCTCCACATTACTCACGAGAGATTGTTTCCTGCAGTCTCCAGTACCTACATATCAGGTAAGCAGGCAGTAAGTCAGTCTGTAGTTAGCTTGATACAGATTGAGGCAGTTGTTCCTGTCCCCAAAAGAGGAAGGCTTGAGAGTTTTTATTCAGTTTGTTTTGTGGCTGCCAAGAAGTTGGGGGAGAACCAACTGATTATGAACCTGAAACATTTAATCAAGTGTGTAGGCCACAAACCGTCATGACTGAGTCCTTGCGATCCATAATACGGGCAGTCCAGCCAGGGAATTGTTTGGCATCCATTGATATGAAGGATGCCTATCACATCCTTGTTTGCCATTCACAACGTTTGATCAGGGATAGCATTGCCAGTGCCGAGTGCTCTGCATCGGTCTGGTGACGACTGGGGGTTCGAAGGTCCTGACTGTACTAATAGTGCAACTGAGACTGGAGGGATATCATGTTTACCCCTACCTGGACGTCTTGCTCGTTCGAGCCCTGACTGTCTGGTTGGTGAAGAGATCAGTGTCAAGGACCATAGAGGTTCTGCTTCAGAGGTTGGAGCATCCGGGGCAGTGTTCCAGATGGATCTGTCCTCTCTTGAATAGAGCGAGTCAATGGTTGAGAAAGCTGTTGTTGGGTAGTTAATAGCCCCCAGGCTTCGAATTCTAGGTCTCTTATCTGCGGCGGTAGAGCTGGTACAGTGGGCTTTGCTGCATATGCAGCCTCTCCAGAACAGGACAGTGGAGGTCTGGTTCCCAGCCTTGGCATACTGTCAGGTTCTGGTCACGGTGTCTCCATCAATAATGCAGTTGCTGGCATGATGGGAGAGCCTCGCGAACCTCGGGTTAAGTGGGGCTGTTTTGATGACACAGTAGCCTGTAGGACTGGGGAGCATTTCTGGACCAAGTCCAGTTTGGGGGTCTGGAGCACCCAAAAGCAACATCTCCAAATAAATGTGCTGGGAAAGGAGGGCACTGTTCCTCGCCCTCTGCCTTTTCCCCCCCACGGTCTGGTGCTGTCCAGGGCCGTGAAGGTAAAGGTGGCCAGCTTAGTCTCCATGGCATGCATAGTAATCAAGGAGGCATGAAAAGCTGGGCATGCAAGTGGAAGCAACCAAGTTTGTACTGTGGGCAGAAAAATTCTTCAGTCTCTTTTTGGCAGTGTGTCTAGCAGGGGAGCTGAATATGCAGGCCAGTTGCTAAGTTAGGAGACATTTCATCTTGACAAATGCTTATAATCTAAAGGAATTCGAGCTTCGGTGCAGAAGGTTCAGTTTGCTCTCAGAAAAAAAAGAAAGTTCAAGGTACCAAGGTTCTTCTGCAGGTGCCGGTGTTGTCTGGCGGAGGCTGTGGATGCTGTGTCCCAGCAATAGATTCTCTGAGCTTAACCTGCTCCCGCTGGTTCCATAAGTAGTTCAGAAGATGAGATAACCAAGATGAAGCTTCTTCCTGATAGCCCCAGAGCGGCCAAGAAGGCTGTCCTAGTGATTCTAGCCCAGCAGAGACCCCCTTTTGGCTTCTGCTTGGGGGTCTCACTCGAGGCTTCATCAGTGACCAGACGCTTGAGAAAAATATCAGAAGGATTGGTTGGTGAGACTCCCTTAGCCAGACATCTGACATGGGGTAGGCCATACTCTTTTTTTTTTTTTTTTATTATTATTTATTAATATTGTCATAAGTTAGTTACCTGTATGAAGTGTTGTGTTATGGAGAGTGTTCACTGGCCTTGGCGACATGGAGATTACTAGTTACATGTGCATATGTAGGTACTGCATGGACAGAGGTGACTGAGGAGTTAGTGACTTTGGAATGTTTATGTGCCCAAGGTTCTGTGTTGCTTGACAGCTTTGGGCTGTGCTACTACCCCAGAGGGGGGTGTTCATTACCCATATGTATTGACTCCCCATTGACAGTGTTGGAGCTAACAGGAAAGGAAATTATAGTAAGCATGAAGGAATTTCTCGTGTCTACTATATCTCATAGATGAGTACCTAAAAGATCGGGTTGCCCTGTGGAGCAGGCTAATGTAAGGCAATTTGTAGAACCCTTTTTGATTTTCTGAATTTTATTTAAACAGTTGTGTGGAATTGTCACCCAACATCCAAAATTTTCTGGCCTAAAGGAAAGAAGTTGAGGCTTGTGGGGAGACTTGAAGCCTGTGCATTTTTTCCCCCCTATGGCTTACCATTTTGGAAATGTTGGAACCTCTGTAGTAAGTGCAGCAGTTAAAAGGAATTTTATCACGGTTTTGAAAGGCAGGGATGTGGCTCTGTTTTTCACACTTGGCTGCTTGGTTACCCCATCTCATCCAGCTGCAGAATAGTGATGTCATCTCTCTGGACTGTGTGCTAATTCCCAACAGCATTGCAGAACTTGATCTTTTGAGATCTGTATTTACTACACAGGAGTGTAAAGAAAGAAAGAAAAAAAAAAAAAAAAACTTCGGCTAGAGTCAACAGCTCTGTATCTAGCATTGCCGTGTAATGTGAACATGACAAAAGGTGCTCCTCTGTGTTGGCCTTAAAAGCACTAGCTATTAAAGGAAAAAATGGAATTTGGCTTTATTTTGCATAAAAACTGTCCTAACGCAGTTTGCAATCTAGGAGAGTGAGGGTAGGGAATGGTGCTGCCATTAGGTGCACAGGGGGATTCAAATAGCGCAGAGATGGACTAGAATGGGATCATAATATTGGATCAGACTAAACTTATGATGTACATAACTTCAGTATTTGACTTCTCTTTCCAGCTACAAACTAGAACAGCCCAAACTTGTGCACTATCTCCTTGAGGGATATGGTGCCCTCATGCACTTCCCAAAATACCCCTTCCCTCTCTCTGCGTCTTTTCACTGTGCTGGTCTTGAGCCTACCAGCATTCTACAGCATGTTAGCAAAGTTCTAGGGGTGGTGTGGGTGGAGGGCTCAGGGTCATGTTGGCTTAAGAAACGTTTGAGAGAGAACATTAAATCTGTGCATTCTTTTAGTGCATTTTCACACCAGAGATTGATAGCGTTTAGTTAAGTACCCATTGGAGGGGCGATACTGGATACCAGGTGACGGGGCTTTACATTAAAGCGGAACCTCATTAAAAGCCCCACACCTCGGTGGGAGGGCTGTGGAGCAGTGAGCAAAATGGACACTCTGAAACAGAGCTCTGTATGTAAACTTCTACAGGATTTAAAGTTTAAACTTTTGATCTTATCTGTGTCAATCTTCACCGTTCACCATATTTGGGTCCTGGCTGAAGGTCATGACCCCGCGGGCGCTTTTTTTGGATGGGCGGAGTCTATGCACCAATGCCGCCCTCAAGGTCGATTAACTGCATGGCGCTCGCGGGTTGGGTGTAGTCGACCCCGCCCTTTCATCTCCCGCCGTAGAGGTCACACCTCTTGAGGAGCTCCAAGCAATTACGGCCTTCTTTTTCTGTCTTCGCCAAAAGTTTTACCTGCCGGTTCCGTTCCGTCCTACTCGACGCCACTGTTAAAACTGTTCCTTTACTATTTTTCAGTGACGTAGAGTCTGGTTTTGAATTGTTTTTCCGTCGATCATGTCTAGGTTGGGGGGTGGAAGTCGCTGAAAGCGGAGCGGCCCTCTATCCGTCGGTGCCCGTGCGGCCGCAAGTACTCAGTTACCAACCCAGCATGATCATTGTCTTGTGTCTTGGCCCGCTTCACGGCATGGATTCGTGGGACGCCTGTTTCTCTATGGATCGTCATGTCCTGGATCGACGTGCGTGGAAGGTTGGACGAGCTCCACAGACTTTCAGGGGATGGGCGCGCACTCGTCGGGCCAAGCCGCGGTCTCTCGGCCTTTCCTCCGGGTCTCCTCCTGGTTCTATACGGACTGTGGAGGAGGGGGCTTCTGCTTCTTGTAACCTCGCCGTGGCAGAAGCCCCTTCTGAGGGTGCAGGAGACCCAGTCCGTTCCCATGGGGAGGCGGGCGGGAGGCACTGCTCTGGCAATCGCCCTTTGGGGGCGAGCTCCCCGGTGTAGTTTTCTTGGGCTGAGAAGCCTGGGTCGGTAGCTATCCCATTGGTACAGATTTGGGCTTAAACGCGATTCATAGCGCGAGCTCGGGCCTTGAGGTGCCGCTGGTCCCTGCTGGCGCCGTCTGCTGTCGATGGTGTTAGCTGTGTTGTGGGAGGTTCTGCGGCGCTGTCTGACTGTTTCTGTCTGCAGCCCAGAGGCTGGGGACAGCGCCGTGTCTAACTCTGGCGCCGCTTGCGGCACCGAGCAAGGACACTGCGCCGTGGAAGGTGTCTCTGGCGCTGAGGGAGCTGTTGGTGTCGCTGTCGGCGCTGCCCCTGACTTTGGTGCCATTTGCAGCGCCACAGGATGGCGCCGTGGCAGACGTCTACTCCTGCACTGCTGCCGCTGTCAGTGCAGTCTCTTCAGGCACCGTTCGTGGTGCCGTGGGGGAGTTCGGTGCAGTTCTGGTGCGGACACCAGGACTGGCGCCTCCTTCAGTACAGACGGCAGCGGGCGTCCGCGGACAGTCTGACACAGGACTTTGGTCTCTACATCTTCGGAGACGGACTCATTCTGGTTCGGACCGGCTGCCCGACTCTTTGGAGTTGACAGCCCATATGGACACCCTAGTGGTTACCTCGGTTGACCGGAGCCAGCCTCCCTCTGAGGAGCGGGCGGTAGCCCTTGAGTCTAGGGTCAGGGGTGCTGACCAGCAGGTGGTAGTGCAGGCCACTATTGCCCTGCAGCCTGGGCTTTGAAGGGTTTTCTGCCCCCTCAGTTGGTGTGACTGGATTGTCCAACTTTAGGGCCGACTGTAGCACCCACAGGAGGGGAGGGTGCTACTCCCTGGGTGGTCCCCCTCAGGGACTGACCAGGGTTATCAGCTGCCTAGGCTGGTGTTTGCGAGGAGGGGGGGCTCTTTCGGATTCTGAGGGGTCAGGGTTCAATGTGGCAACCCTTTTCTGGGACCCACCCGGTTTCGGGAAGAAGTCTTAACGCGGACCCCCGCCCTTCCTCCTCTGTCTCCTCGAGAGGGCCCTGGTCTTTGGAGGGAAGGGACCATCCTTTTGGATTTTTACCGTCCCAGTCACCTCACGGGGGGGATTCTTCAGGGCACGGCCTAGGCAGTTCCAGCATGGTTGATCAGCTGTCTGCTGTTGGGCTTTCCGGAGCACCTCCTTTACTTGAGGCTCCTGGTGCACTCTCTTGCCTGGACAGAGGACGGTCTCCTTCTGTTGTTGACTTAGCCCCCACTCCTGTGTCACCATCTCCTGCTGTCCCGGGCATTCGCCCTGTGGGACCTCTCTCCTGGGAGCAATTTAGGGGTGCAGCTGCTCACTTCCCTACATACGTCGGGGCTATGGACGAGCGGGTTTTCCACCCTCTCCCTGAGTAGCCAACTTCTGGATCTCTGAGGTCTTCTGCTTCCTCATCCTCCTTTCCTGGAGGAGGGGAGCCTTCCGTCCACATCTCCCCTGCTGCTGATCTTGCGGAGTATCAGCATTTCCTTGTGAGGATGATGGAAGACCTGCGTGTCACCCCACTCACGTAGCACAATCCAGAGCATTCGATGCATGACTTCTTGGGTAATTTCAGTGCGGCCACCCTTGTGGTGCCTGCCTGGCCTGCTCGTTTTCAGGAGGCATCATTGCGGTTCTGGCAAAGGTCCTTTTCCGGAGTCCCAGCCCCTAGGGATCTGAGCCAGAGGTATTGTGGCCCCCCATCCCCGTCTCCAGGTCGTATGCCTCATTCTCAGTCAGGACTGACTCAGGTGGACACTCCCGATGGGCTTCGCGCCCTCCACCGTGACTGGCCCCCCAGATCAAGATTCCGCAGATTTTGACTTCTGGGGGAGGAGGACCTTCTACTTGGCACGGTTGCTTCTTTCAGTTTCTGCTCATCAGGCCCGCTATGCTACCTATGATAGGTTTCTGTAGTCCAGGCTAGGTCAACTCCTAGCCTCTATGCCTGATTCGGAGGTAACCAGACAAGCCATTGCGCACTCTGCACATGGCCTGGAGCTAGCAAGGCACCAAGCGAGGGCATCTTACGATGCCAGCGAGTTAGCTTTCAGGGTTGTAGGGACAGCGATCTGCACTAGGCGAATGGCATGGCTACGTCTTTCCCGGTTGTCACCCTTGGCCCGGCGCAGGGTGATTTCCTCCATACTGGAGAACCCACCCTTTTTCTCCCCTAGGGTGAGGCGGCATCTGTCAGGGCAACCTCTTGCCCCCTACAGGGGTCCCCATCTCACTCTCCCCAGTCTCTGGCTTTGCCAGGCCCGTAAAGGTTCTCCCTCTCGGTGCTTTTCCCCCACTGAGAGCTAAGAGACTCAGTCCTTTAGGGTCTAGGACCCCCTTCGGGGGGGGGGTCTCGGTACACACCCAAATGTGGTGAAGAATGGTGAAGATTGATACAGCAAGTACGTAATTTTATATCTTATCTGTAATTCCTGATCTTTTCTGTGTATCTTCACCATTCATCACAAATCCCACCCTCCATCCCCCTGGGGCCTCAGTCTCTGGGTCCCCTTCCCTTTGTATGTCTCTCCCCCCCCCCCCTTTACTTCCTGCTGGTCAGGAGCGGAGTGACCTGGGGCACACTGGGATTTTTACCTTCTGGCAGGAGGGGAGTGTGATCGGGGAAGAGGGCGCTCTCCTCCTAATGCCTTGGCTCCACCTCTTTGTGGTGGGGGTTGGTGGTTGCTCACTCCTCTTTTTTTTTTTTTTTTTCTTTTTTTCTCTCTCTCTCTCTTCCTCTTTTCCTGTCTTACGGACTCATCCCTCAATTTTAATTGAAAAAACTTATTGTTTCTCCCTTCCAGTTATGTGGTTTGGGGAGGGGGCAACCCTGGATTCCTGTCCCTTGCTCCCAGAATAGCCTCTTCTGCTCATGCTGGAGTTTCTTGCCAGGATTCTGTGCCTTGAATTCTGGCAATTCAGCCTTTTGCTACTCCTTCGCAGCTTCTGATCCAGTCTCGAGACAGTCTTCAGTCCAGGGTATGTCCTTCTCCCCCAATTTCTTGTTTTCCTTCCTTTTCTCATTCCAGAGATTGGGGCCCTTCCCAATCCTTAGTTTTTCTCACTCTCCTGTCCTCTCATCGTTTATTTCTCATTTTAGTTTATATATCTTTTCCTTTGTCTGTCCCTTGGACTTCCTTGTCTCTCTCCCCCAGCCCTTTCTTACTCTCTGCGGTGACTCAGGACTGGCGGGAGGGTGGGGTTGACGACACGTAACTGCCAACCTGCAAGTGCCACGCAGTGCGTCGGCCTCGAGGGCAGCACAGTCGGTGCGTCGACTCCACCCATCCAAAAAAAAGCTTCCGTGGGGTCGTGACCTCCAGCCAGGATCCAAATGTGATGAATCTTGAAGACGATCAGAAAGATAAGGAATTAGGGTTGGTACGTCATTTTCATTTTTCTCTAGCTGCCCCTGCATACGTACAGATAAAGTCTGAGACTGGAAGACCTGCTGTCTAAGATGGGCAGTCCTAAAAAGGGACAAACCTCAGCTGGAGGGGAACAAAAGCAAACCAGTGTCTGGAGCCGTGGTCATGAGGTCGTCCCCGGGCCGAGCTGCAGCCATGTTGGAAGAAGGTGGAGTGGAGGTGCTCCAAAAGTCTTGCAGTCAAAATTAAGGGATTTATCACAACAGTACCTGGCTTTGCTGAAATGTTTGACACCTTGAGAAGTAGGGTGGTAACATTAGAGGTGGACTTAAATCATATAGGCAGTATAGCGTAGTGGTTAAGGGCACTGAGCTGGAGACCTGGGTTTGAATCCCATCAGCCTCCACTTGCATGCTGTGTGACCCTGAGCAAGTCACTTAACTTCCTTGTGCTCCCGGGTTGCACCTGGAAATGAGCTCCGGCGTAGTGTGCCTTTCCTGGTTAAACAGTTTCCCCTTCCCCTATATAAAAACAAAATGGAGACACAAAAAAGGTCTGAAGTGCCCTGGGCCCCACCACTAACCTAGTTTAAAATAAATATATAAATCTGTAATCATGGCTGGAGTCTCGCTCAAATCAAGCACAGACTTCTTTTGCTATTTAGCATGCTTTTTGGGGCCAGGGCGGCTGGGCGCTGTCTCCCCATCAACCCAACATTGTGCTGCAACCAGTCTCTACTTCACGGGGCACTGCATGTTCCCCAGGGTGGGGCCTCCCCTTGCCCCATCGGACACAATGTCTGGAGTCCGGGGCAGGGAACCCCGATTCGCTACGCAGGGCGACTGTGCATTGGGGGTGTCATGCAGTCCATCCGGCAAAGCTTTTCTCCGATGCTAAGGGAGGTGCAGCGTGCAATGATGCAGTGGCTTCCCGCCAGGCATCTGAGACATCTCCCAAGACCAACGCGTGTGCCACCAGGAACTGTACAACCTGTGGTCACCCAAGAGCCAGTGTACTGTGGTTACCCCACACCCGGAGGCGGAGAGCGTGCAGAGGCCACTCGATCCACTCCAATCCCCATTCGTCCCTTTAGCCACCCAAGTCCTCATCGTGAGCGGTAGCATTGCTGTGCCTGCGGGCCGCAAGGATGGGCTTCTAATATAGGAGTGGTCGGCATGCCACAGGGCAGCGAAGAGTCCATTTACCACTGTCTCTGAGGGAAGAGCAGTGATCTGTTCAAGGAGTGCCCTACACAAATCCACAAGGTATATAGGGTAGCACTAGAGATCACCCAGAAAATTCTGAAGCCCAGAGAACTATTGTAATGGTACTATATGGGGTAGGCTCTCAAGAATTTCTTCTAGTCCTAGTCAGATGTAAGAAACAAAATGCTGCAGGATAGGCTGTCACATTACGCAACCACATCAGTTATACAACCCACCAGAGGGGGAAAACGGTTTGATGGGGTGCGTGCTATGTCGTGGGAAGCAAGAGATCCCACATGGAATGGTGTTTCCAGCCTGTCTGAGTACACTGGGGGAATTTCTTCCTATTTTCTGACCCTGTCGACACTCTGAAATGGGTGCAGAGACAGGTGCCCATACAGCAGAGACCTGAAGAATCCCAGCACTAGAGGTCTGAGGAGGTGAATGAGAACTTAAATGGCTCTGTAAACTTTTTGGGTACTGCTGCAATGACTGAATCCGTGTGTGCTGGTAAGCAGGAATTTAATCTGATTTCAGCACTTAACACACTAGACTTTTGACATTGAGGGGCTAGGTTTGTATCAGTCTGCTGACTCAGTAAGACTTTCCTGTTCTCTGCATATGGAGGGTGACTTCTTTTTCTCTGGCCTCTGGAGTGTGGACCTTATTTTATTTTTTGTTTTGTCGGCTTTATTTAAAGCATCAGCAAGTCAACACATTACAGATGGACCTTATAAACACTTGATCAATTCACTACAGAGAGAATTCATTACAGTCCGTACACTCTATTTGGTGCTAATTGCAGAGGTCCAACTTATCCGATCTGCTTTCATGAATACATACCTATAACATAGTATTGGATTTTTAGGAGTCATTAAAATAATTTCATTTGATTATAGTCATTGTAAGGCTGGATATTCCTTGATAATGGAAGCATGAATTTACTGATACAGTGTACTAGGTCAGCCATACCATTACAACTAGATTTACAGATCGTACTTTTACCCTTCCTGAGGAATGTCAGTGGCCACCTAATTAGTATTTAGAAAGGTGTCTGGGCCCATTACATCTTCCAGAGGTCCTCTAGACATTTCCATTTCGATCAAAAGGTGTGAAACCAAAGGAGGTGAAGGATCTCTTCCAGGGGCCCCCAGATCTGATTGTATCCATCTTCTTGGCACCTAGCACTGTATCATGTATGTTCAGTCTTCATACAGTACATTGGAGGAGTAGTTCAGTCCACTGAGTCTAACCATCAGTGTAAGGCCAGAGCCTGTTTCCCTACCACAATTCCCAATTGCCACAGTGTAGAATAATACAGGATTATGCAGGTTGAGAAAGGTATGTGAAGGTAAAGCAAATGACAATAGAGTGAAACAATGTCTATGGCAAGCTTTTGAAGGTCGCCACATATTGTGGATTTTATGGGTTCTGTTTGTTTTGTTTCTGTGTGGTAAACAGTGAATAACTGATGATCCTACCATATCGTAAAGGTCACCTCAACTAAAACTACATTGCGCTGTCCAGTGTCCCGCAGGATAAACAGCTAAAATCACTAAGTATTGTTGAGTAAACTGTGATGCATTGTCCAGTCTCCCTCAGGATATCAGTAACTGTTACTGATTAAACAGGACAGAGCCAAACCAGTTTTCAGTCTTGTAAAGATTTCCAAAAGGTCAGTTACTGTGACAGTTTAAAAACTCTACCTCTTTGTATGAATTGTAATATGTATGCATGTATATTGCAGTACTCCCAGAGGGCACGTTCCCTGTACCTCCAAGGTGATTTCCTGCGTTTCCTATAAATTACATTATATCCTATGGAAGCCAAATTGCTCTGTTTCTCCATATAACCAATGCAAGTGTATGGGAACAATTTTCTGTAAATAGCTTCATTTGCCTGTAAAATACAGAGATCCTTGTAGATCTGGGAGCTCTAGCATGTGTATGTTTAAAAGACATGTAGAACTTAAACCGTAGCAGCTTTAAACTATATATAAAAACCTTACAGTTCTATTTTAAATAGGGCTATGAAAAAGCTATTAAAACCTTATCAACCCAGACCCCAGTTAACATTACATTGTAAATGGAACACTACTGTCATCTAGTGGCCAAATGTACTGATTGATCATTCACCAACCCACTGACCATGAAGGCTGTGATTGGCTGCAGGTTTCTGTCCATGTACTGAGCATGCAGCCTCCAATTGGCCATCAGGCCCATCATTCTGATTGACCTAAAAACCCAGTGACCACTCAAACAGTGAAGTCAGCTACAGTATAAAAACCCACACCTGTGTGCTAGGTTTTTGTGTCTTGGGAAAAAGGAAGAACAAGGAACCTGCTGCCAGATTGATCGCCCAAGCTCCCAGAAATACAGGGGTAATATTTTCTTTTTTTTTTATCTGTATTCTATAGCTATAATAGCATTAGACTATTAGTCTGCTCTGTCAAACCTGTAACTTGCATAGTAACATTAGAAATTTAAGTACAGAATAAATTTGTAATACCAAAGTAAAACTTTGTTTTAAAACAGTTACTGTGTGTCCTTGGTTGTTTTGGTATTAGCCTCCGATCCTTAAGAAGGGTCCCCCAAAACCCCAACAGCGGAGTGGTCTGTTCCCTCCTGACCCCGAACTCTCCCCGGTAACCCTAGCAAAATGTCTGCTGCATCCACAGTCTGTGAACTGTTCAGTACCTTGAGTAACAAAGAAATAAGACATTCCGAAATGAGCAACCTTTGGACAGGCCCAAATCATACGAAGAAATGTCCCCACTTGAATTTTACATTTGGAGCATCTGTCCTATTTGAGGGGATTAATTTTATTAGTCAAAGCAGGAGTGAAATATGTTCTATGTAGGACATTGTAGTGAATTGCCCGCAGCCTGTTACTAATCTAACAAGCCATTCCTTTAAGAGCTATCGTCCAATCTCCCTCTGTAAGGGCCGCAAGTCTGAGAGCCTTTTCTCATCTCTCTGAGATCATGAAGCGGGTCTGGTAGTGCTCCCAAGAGGGTCCTATAACATTTGGTCAGTGGCCTCCTATTCAGCATCTCCTGACATCCAATCAGCACCTCCTCCAGGGGGATCGACCTGGTAAGGGAAAAGGGCCCCTTCCTTCACCACCTGTGTTTTTTATTTTTTATATATATAGATATGTGTGTGTGTGTGTGTGTGTGTGTGTGTGTGTGTGTGTGTGTGTATGTATGTATATGTGTGTGTGTATATATGTATATGTGTGTGTGTATGTATGTATATGTGTGTGTGTATGTATGTATATGTGTGTGTGTATGTATGTATATGTGTGTATGTATATGTATATATAAATATAATATATATATAATATAACCAGGAGAGACTCACTAAGCCGCTTGTTTACAGGTGCGATTTGGGAGCACAAGGAAGTTAAGTGACTTGCTTAGGGTCGCACAATATGCAAGTGGGGGCTGAGGGATTCAAACCCAGGTCTCCAGGTTTGCAGCTCAGAGCCTTAAACCACTGTGCTATACTGCCTCCTGCATTCTGTCCCGGACTTGGAGAAATGTAAAGAAATTTGGATGCAGATCAAACTGCTTGCCAAACTGCTTGTTGGTTGGATAACACAACTCCGTCTTTATGTAACTGGGACACTAAGGACAGACCTTACCCATCCCAACTGGATAGAACTCTAAGTAGGCCCTGGGACAAGCCCCTCATCCCAGAGGGCATTTCTGATAGACTTCAGGGGAGAACGTGTAGGGGTGCTTCAAAATAGCATGAGCCGCTAGCCATGCTCGAGCAGAGGTCTTTGTAAAAGGGTTTTGAATGTGCTTGACCACTCTTTTGGCAAGGGACACTGCGAAATGAGGAGGCATATAGGGGAGCTCCAAAAGCAGTCTCCTCTAGAGCTACCCAGGCCTTCGTGGGAGAGGTACCCGGGGCAAAGTCCATTAGAAAGCTAACTGGGCTGCCAGATAGTACAGGTGGAAGCTGGGGAGACCCAGACCCAAACCCCCTGTTTTACTGGCTGCCACAAGACCTCTTATTTGATTCTAGGTCTGACCATGCCATAGGAGGATAACCTAGCCTCTTAATGATTTGGAAGTATTTATTTGGAACATGCGCTGATAAAATTTGAAATAAAGGCACTGCGGCAGTAGACACATTTACTAGATTCACCTTGCCCAAGAATGTTAGAGGGAAGGAACGTCACCTCTTGCAATCCTCCCTAATTTTTTTTCAGAAGGAGTTGATCAGGTCTACTAATTTTGAGAGATTCTAGGGAGACAGATGCCTAAATATTTAATGTTGGCAGAGGGCAGAGTATTTATTCCATTAATTTGAATGGCGCTATTGTTCCCCTCCAGAGGCAACCATTGACGCTTTGCCCAATTGATTTGGGTGAATCTAGTAAATGTGTCTACTGCTGCATGCCATATATTTTAAACAACTCTGTCTTGGCAGGTAGAGCCCTGTCTGGGTTGGCGATAAAAGCATGTCTTCCGCAAACGGGGAGATTACATGCTTGTCCCCTTTGTGCTTATAGCCATGAATTTCAGGGTGACTGCGAATAGCTGTCGCTAGATCCTTGATTGTCAAATTGTACAGGAGGGGAGAGGGCATCTCTCTCGTCCCTCTTGTAAGAGAAGTAGGGAGGAGGAGGTATAGTTTGTCAATATTTGTGCAGGGGTTATATAGAGTTGTAATTAGGAGGCGAATCCAAGGGCCCAGGTTAAATATTTCTAGGACCGCAAACATGAAGGACCATTTGACGCCGGTCGAATGCCTCTTCCGGTGATCGCAGCTTAAGAGGCCCCGGCACCCCCCGAAGCCCACTGTTCCATAATGTTGAGAGTGCGGCGAATATTATCTTTGGCCTGATGACCCTTAAAGCCAGCCACCCTGGTCTGGATGTACTAAATCTGGGAGAACATTTTGTAATCTGGCTGCAATCAGTTTCGTGATAATCTTTTATAGTCTGCATTAAGCAGAGAGCTAGGGCGGTATGAGCTGCACTTCTTAGGGTCTTTTCCCCGGTTTAGGGAGGACGTGATGGTGGTCTGGGTTGGGGGCAAGCGTCCCTCCTGGATCGTCTGATGCATTAGTTATATATCAGACCAGAAAGAGTGGCAAAACTTTACAGGTATCCCATCTGGACCGGGTGCCCTACTGGGCCTCAAGCTCCACACCGCCTGATTAACCTCCCGTTGCATTACATGTTGGTCTAAATCCTTTTTAAGTAGAGGGTCTAGGGTGTTAAGAGAGAGATCCTTCAGAAAGGCCTGGGGGGATGAGTTGGAGAGTACCTCGGAATAATATAAGGGCTTGCAAAAAATTTTGAAAGGTTTTATTAATGACTGCTTTATCAAAAGATGCATGTCTCCCCCGTCGCCAAGGCCATAATTACCCTATGTGCACTTTTCTTGTTGACCTGCCATATCAACCATTTTCCCCACCTTATCCCTATCAAAGTACATCCCTGCCCTAGTCATCAACAGGTTTCGCTCAGTGCGTCTAGAGGTAAGCTGATTCAGTCTCTCCTTAAGCCTTTTTAAATCCCTTGCGCTCGCATCCTACTCCCCAGACATCACCTCTCTTTCCAATTCTAAGACATGGCCCTCCAGATCCTCTCCTCCTGTAATTCTAATTTGTGCTTATGAGTGGTCTATGAAATGGTAATTCCACATATGTAGGCTTTTAGGGCCTCCCAAGTAGTTATGGCAGAGGTGTCCTCCACTTTGTTATGAGAAAGGAACTCTTTTTTTATGGCCTGTGAAACCTGGTTGCAGTAGGAACAGTCCGCCAGTAACCCAGGGTCCAAGCACCACTGTTTACCTGGTGGAGGATATTTAATACTAGGGCAGCTTCGGGGGGGTGGGGGCGGCGGCATGATCCAATACACAGATAGGACCATAGTTAGCTGTACGATCTCCCTGAACCAGACCGGTGGACACGAGAATGTAATTTAGTTTGGTGTATAATCAGTTAGCATGCGAGAAAAATGAATATTCATGTTTTTGCAGGTGGCGCCACACCTCCATCAAGGCTCTCTCCCGAGCAAGGCTCTGTAGGGCTGTTGCACTTCTTGGTGGTGGGCGGGTTCTATTACCAGAGTGGTCCAAAATAGGGTCCCAGAAGGTATTAAAGGCCCCCTTCCCACCACAACAGTATTATCTGGGAAAGGGGCCAAGACTAAAGCCAGGTGGTGGAAGAATTCCGGGTTATCATGGTTTGGTCTGTAAGGGGATACCAAGGGGAATATATCTTGTTCCCCCCACCATGACACTGTGACATCCGCCACTACACAGTGACCCTGTGGATCTGAGATTGTGGAATGAACAATAGTCCTAAGGTTTGAATGGAACCAAATTGCTACTCCCCTGGCCCATGATACGAACATACGAAATTTGCCAGCAGATAAAGGCCTAGAGGTCTATCAAGTCTGCTCGAATGTGCAGCTAGCACCCCTTATTCTGCAGCTGCCCCTCCCTTCCACCCTTCCCCTTCATTAACCCTCCCCCTTGTCCTGTCCCATCCTCGTTTGAAGCAGTCCACTGTTCTACTGCATACCACTTCAGCAGGTAACGCATTCCACCCAGCCACCACCCTCTCTGTAAAAAAGTGTCTCCTCATCTCCCTCCTGAACCTTCCTCGCTCCAGTCTCGTATCATGGCTCCTGGTGGCCCTCCCTTCCCTTACTTTGAACAGCCCCTCTGTACCCGTCTTGTTTATTCCTTTCATGTATTTAAAGGTTTCAATCATGTCACCCTCTCTCCTCTCCTCCAGTGAGTACATGTTCAAGTGAGGATATACAAGTGTGGTGTGCCCCCGACCTTGACAGTTTATCGACTCCTCCCTGGTTAGGTATGTTTCGTGAAGAAAAGTTGCACCCCTTTTTTTTTCTGTTAATATAGTTCAAGATCAGTTCCTTTTCACTACTGTTTTTAGTCCATTGACATTCCAAGATAAAACATTTTAGCTGACCCATGATTCTGATCTGAGCACAGTGTTTGCACCAAAGTACACAAGTGTTATCCAGTCCAGCTCTCTGAAAGATCATTGGTAGCTTGCTGATATTTTTGTCTTAAAGACAAAAAGAAAACTTGAGAAGCTGAAAACACCAAACTACGGTTAACTACCAACTAACTCCCCCCTTCTCCCATTTAAACATCTTCCCCCAAAGCAACCCCAGACCTTAGTTCTCCCACCCCCATTAAACGAACTCCCAGCTTCTCCTAACCATAGCTGTCCATACCCATGTCCCCCTCCCATCCTATTCCTCGGTACCCCTCGGTACGCAAGTGGTACTGAAAGCTCCCGCTGCTTCTTGTGGAAGAGCCTTTTGGTGCTGTTCATCCTGTAAATAAAATATGAAAACACAGTGCCTTTCCCGCAACCATCTCCTGCTGTCTCAAAGGGAGCAGAATGCCACCCCAATGGGTCGGGCGCCGACCACCTGATGTGCAAGAGGGTGAGCACTGGGCGGAGCCACATCAAGCCCCGGAATGTGGGACCACACTGTACTGCTAGACAGGTTTATTTGAAAAGAGAAGGCAAGGGAAAGGAGCCAAGATTGCTTGTGGAGCACCCAGTCTAGCACCACAGCGTGAGTCAGCCTCCTTCCAATATGCTTGGCACAGATCGACCTACATTGCTGTACTGACCACCATATCCTTTGCCAGCTAACCAACCCGGTATACAGATTTTTAACCAAGCACAGCCTGACTCCTCAGAGGTCAACCCTGCTAGGTCCAGTCTGGACCTTCTCTCTTCTCCCCTCCCGCGGCGATGAGAGGGCTTCTCCCCCATTCCAAATGTAGACATCCTCAACTTGAACTCTTTTCAAAGTATAACAGATTGTAATCGGCATTGTTTGTGTGAAAATTCCACAGAACTGTCTGTAAGGAAAAACAGACATTTTTGATTTAAACAGTGAAAACAAGTAAACGAATCATCTGCTTGCCATAGTCAAATTAAGCCCATATTAATTATTTTTATTTAAAAGTTGATAACCAGGAAAAGCACACTGAGCTGAGGCTCGATTCCAGGTGTGACCCGGGGGAGGGGTAGTGGTACAATATACAAAAGTTACAAGAGTATTACTAAACATTTGTTTTTTGCACAGTATACAGATACAAGAAAAGAGAAAACATAGCGATACATTGAACATTTAAAGATTAAAGTACATAGAACATAAAAAATGTAGTACATATCAGCTCACTTATTACAGCTGGGCGGAATGAGGCAGGTACAGTTTGCATAGGCTAGGCAAATGGAGAGAGTGCTGCATGGGCATACACAACAGATCATAGGATATAGAGGCAGTGACATGCAGCAGAGTGGGCAGCAGTCCAGGTGCTACTTACGGGATTTGTGGAGTATGCACTTAGGTGCTTGATCAGTGAGTAAGAGCTATTGTTGGTGCAAGGTCGGGGGTGGTGAAAGGGAGCAGGAAGGAAGTGCTACCAGGGGACAAGGTTGGGGGAGTGGCAGGCGGGGGTGGGGAGGCGCCTGAAGTGGTTTTGATGGATGCGAGGTTGGCAGGCTGTGTAACATGAGGGTAGTAGGTTCCACAATGCCCAGTGGTGAGAGCTTGTTTACCTACAAAGAGAATGTGGGTTGCTAAAGAGGCGAGGTCGCTGGAGTGCCAGGCATAGCGGGGCAGGGGATAAAAGGAGAGAGGTGTTGAACCAGAACTTGCTGACTAAGGATCGCTGTGTGAGAGCCAACTAGCTAGAGGGGGGAGGGAAACCATTTGGTAAAGGAGGCAGTGATGCGTTCGGTATGGGAGGTTTGTCGCGAAGCGACAAAAGGCTTGGAACAGGGGTTCAGTTTGGCTAGGGAGGATTGAGGGGCTGTGCTGTAGACCACATCGGCATAGTCGAAGGGTAGGAGGATGAGCTTAGTTGTTGTTTCTTTCCTGATGGGGAGGGAGAGGCAGAGTTTGTGCCTATGCAATATGCCTGGTTTGGGACGGAGTTATTATGAATAGAGTCGAGGTGCAGAGAGAAGTAGTTTGGGGTCAAGCCATACTCCCAAATACTTACAACTGTCCACAACCAAAAGTTTGGACCCATCTAAAGCATTGAAAGAGGGGGAGATGACATTTTGGCCAGCTTCTGGGCGGAGCTGAAAGCAATTGCCCAAGTTTTTTTGGTGTTACTTTTAAGGAATTTTGCATCCAGCCAGCATAGCATGTACTCAAAATCGAATTAACAGAGGAAGGCACAGAGTCTATGGAATTAGAGAGAGCAGGTGTTCCTGCCACGGCAGCTTCACACAGTCGGTGTCTTGCATGTTCTAAATATTTGACAAACGTAAGTTTGTCTAGGAGACACTGAAGAAGGTCCATAGAGTGAGAAGCTTAGCTGCAGTAGAGATGTTCCAAGGAATACAGTAAACACCTGCGCGCCGGTACAGAGTGCTGCAAGTTTACTGTTCGTAGGCCTGTACCTTATCTTCCCAGCAAGGCACAGCAAGAGGAAAATGAAACTAGTCCGATCTGCGGATAATATTCCAGAAGCTGATTTTGGGCTCAGGGAGGCTAAAGGCATCTAACGGGCTTTTCAAAACACTGAGAAGCCCCCAAAAAACCCAGGAATTTACCCAAGGTGTGACAGAGAAAAACTGCCATACGTGCCAACAAATGCTGAAATGGCTGAGTGATATCGAGGCAGTGTCTCTCGCCCGTAGGAGGGGGGCAACCTGACCAGTCCTGTGGAGCAAACTGTGTTTCTCCGGCTCCACTGCTGTCCCCCATCTCTTCTCTCCCCCCCGCCTCAGTCTGTGGGTCAAAGAAAACAGAAGGTTACCTTTGTACAGGTAGTGCCTCAGGTATTTCGGGTGTTACTCCCCGATGCTGAACAATTTTCCTTGCTGACCAACTTGGACATGATGAAGCCCAATGACCTGCATCAGCATCAGTGAATGACTTGGAGCCCTGGCCCTGATGTCTAATTATTACCCAGGCCAGGTAGACAAGAGTAAAGGGCCACTGAAGATCGGGGAGTTTTTTTTTTTTTCTTCACTGCCGCAAACGCTTGCCTCTGCCTGAAGCTTTCTAGAACAGTCAGGAAAGATGCTTACCCGGTTTTGTTTCACTTGTATGCGACAGTTTCCTAGCAGCTTCCAACTCACGTTGTTTGTCTTGATAATGAAGTAATTTTATGATCCGGTGCCGAGGTCGTTCCTCTGGGCCCGGCCGGCGTCCTGGAGAGTGGTGGGCTCATTGGATTTCGAGCGAAGAGTCTCCACTGAGATGGAAGGTCTCCCAGAGCCATGTGCCTATAAATTCTGCACAATCTCCATGTTCCATTCCTTCGGGGAGGCCTGCCATGTGAACACTGCACCGCCTCTCCCGATTTTAATGGTCATCCAATGTATCTTTGTCGTTCAATGTCTTTTAATGTCTGCTTCAAGGCAGAATTTGTCTAGGTCGTTGCGTCGTCCTGTTTGCTCACCCACATCTCCAGCTCATCCAGGTGGCCATCCTGCTTTTCGAGCATGTCCCCCATGGAGTTTATGAACTGCTGCAGGTGGGTCAGCTGTGCATTGGTTTTCAAAACCTGCAGTCATCTGAGTAGTGTTCATATTTTAAGCTGTGCAGAAGGTTTTCCAGTGAAGATTGCAATTCTGACTGGGCAGACTCCATGGTTCGGGTCGGGCCTTGTTGCTCGTCAGGACCCATATGTGAAGCTGCTCGTGTGAGTGGCGCCTCCAGGCCCGCCACTTTGTTCGATTCTCTGGTGGGTTTAAAAGTAATCTGCACTTGCTTTTTTTGCTGATTTCCCTGCAGTAGTCTTTCAGCACACTGCTGTAACACTTTGAGTATGAAAAGGTTCTATGAAGTAGGATGGCTGTAATGTAGACTGAATTGGCACGGAACTCCAGATCTATGCGACCATCTTGGTGCTTGGCTTGGCCACTCCGCAGTCCTTATTATGTTTTTGGACTTGAGTTTATCTTTACAGTGTACACATTTAAGATACCAGCAGTCCTACTTTAGGACAGTTTGCTATCTGTTCTAGTATGTAGAGGTACCTAGTATCTTTAAAATAAGGAATAATGTATGGGCACCCATACACAGTGAGCTTGTGTTTCCAGCGAGGGGTTGAGATTACCAGTGTATGGATCTTGAGAGCGAAGCTCGAGGAGGTCCGTACTGGTATTTCAACCCCGAAATGGAAACACAAGACAAGCTGTGTATGGTTTCCCATATTGTGTTATAGTATATGGTTATAAAATTAAAAAAGCAGCAGATTTTTTTTTTTTTAAACCATGGTTATCATAACGCTAAGGTACAGTGAGTAAAGAAAGTGAAAACAGACAGCGGGCGTCTGTGTGAGGGAATCGCAGCTACAGTTAATGATGGTACGTGCACAGTATGGTTTTTAGAACATGCACAACAGGGTTTTTGAGCAGCTTGAATTCTGTGGACAATAAGCCCTAACCATACACTATTACTGCGTTGCAGTTTGAGCAGAGTAATAATCCCTGTGTAAAACACATTCAATGTTTGTAAATGTTGGAATGCATGATCTTTCATTTTTCTCTGCAGGAAACCGTGATTGATGGACAATTTGGTGTCACCATTTATCATGCAGCTCATGGACTCCTTACACGTAGCCTTTAATATATTAGTTGTTCATACGTGATAAAATCTTTTATTATTTACCCCCAAAGACGTAATACCATAGACGCAGGATGAACCATTTGTATTCAGAGGAGTTGTGCCCGCATTGATCTACGTGAATTATATTATTCTTATGGTCTGTCAGTGCTTTTAACTGTCAGTTTTCAGTAAACCATTAAACCCATAGTTTAAAAAAAAAAAAAAGCCTCTCACTTCAGTGTGAGGCTGCCTCAAGTGAACACTTTTAGTGCAGAACTAAAATGTTACCGTAACTATTTGTTGTGCTCTTTGTATTTCATCTGATCCTGCCTCCTGGTTGACATCTTATGCCAAGCACTGCCAGAGGTGCATCCTGCAGTTTCCTGCGACTGACGTCTGACAGCTTTTAAAAGCTGTACTTATTTGGTCTGTTTTGCCGGCCGCTGATCCTGTTACTGTACCAGGACCAAGTATAGCTTGCACCGCTGGCAGTGCTTGGCCTAAGATGTACGGTAAATTTGAAAGTGCTAATCTGGGGCAGCCTTACACTGAGGTGTGGGGTTTTAATGATGGTCATTCTTCTTTTAAAGATCTGACTTTTTTGCTGGTTTCTGGCTTGGATTTCAAACAGACCTGGTGCAGAGGGCTGCCAGCTGCTGCAGCATGCACCTTCCTCACATGTGGAGCATTCTGCAGCAGCCACAGAGATGTTGAATATGCATCCTCCCGCCCAATTGTACTCTGCTTGCAGTATTACGCAGGTTGGGTCATGAGCTGCGTAGCCCGTCAGTGTGGGATATGTTCTACAAAGGGTGTGGTGGCTGTCGGGGACACCACCGGTATGGTGTACCCCCACTCTCTCAAATTGCTGTATGGCCTTAATTCCCCAGCAACACACACACACATCTGTTGCCATCGACCCCCCCTCCCCAATATGGCATGGAGTGCTGGGAGGCACACACAGTCCCTTTTTTCCTAAATTAAAAAAAAAAAAAAATGGGCCCCAAACAAGGGATATGACAAGACTGCTATATCCTACAGTCTCCTTCTCCACACGTAGGGGAAGTCACCCTCTTGCTGACCAGAACAGTCATTCTTGTCCCACTCTACCTCCTTGAATGCCTCAGGCCCCCACATGGCCCTCTGCAGGCATGCAGAAGGGCAGTCTTTATGTCTGTGGATTCTGCCATGTGTTTAATTCACTTGGGGAGCAGAGTGGTGCTTTTCATCTGTGTTTAAGTTGTGCGTATGCTGGCGTGATGCCTCTATGGATTGGGTCCACAGCGTGTGTAAATACCAGTTGTCTTGTTTTGCCTTCTAAAGAATTCATTCCAGAGATGTTAACATTTTGACGTTTTTCTTAAGCTCAGCTCCAGAGTGCTGAGGCCACCAGGTGGAGGCTCCAGCAACATCTTTGGAAGCTCTGACTCGTCTCAAACTTCTGGCAGATCACACAAGATGTCTTCTGGTATCTTTGGGCCACCTGAGGAGACCCGTGACTTACCCAAGCGGTCAAATCCTCCAGGTAAGAACAGGTGTGAGAGAAGTCAAATTCATATGTTTGAAAAATACTGTGCAAACTTGTTGTTCTCAAGCTCCAACTAAAAGGGCTGGCGCACTTCCCTCACTTTATCTTGGCTACTTCGCCCTCCCATCCTGTCCTTTGCACCCCATCCAGTCACCCTGTGGTCCTGGCATGCCAGTAAGGATATTGTTCAAATGATTCAGCACAGTGTAAAGATCCTTGTCCTTTTGCTTTCACTGCTGTGCCTCAGTGCTGGTATTCTTACCCGTTAGAGCTTTGCAAGTGTGCAAAGCATTACCGAGGCAACCATACAGGCACGCTGGCATGATGGGGAAAGCAGTAGGGTGAGGGTCTTCATCGCTTTCACGCTGTGTTGGACCATTTGATCAGTATCCTTAATGGCATGCCGGTATCATGGGGTGCAAAGGACTGGGTGGGATGGGGGGATAAGGACTGTGTGAGGGGACTTTTAAAAGGGTGGTGGAGATGTGCATGGAGCATTTTAAAAGGGTGTCTGTTGGCTGATAGGTGCCTTGCAGCAGTGTGTGTGTGGGGGGGTGCTACTGGTGTGTCTTTGTCTGTCTGTCTCAGTATTGGCAGTTCAACATTGCATACCATAATGCCAGGCGGGGGGCATACAGAAAACTGAAGATTTGAAGAAGGATGGAGTCAAGGTAGAAAAGATAAAAAGGTAAACCTTAAGAGTAACTGAGCAAAATGTAGATCGCTACTGAACAAGGCAAGAATGAAACGAAAAGGAGAAATAAATTACACCAACACTGTCTTGAGACTTTAAATTTTGTTTTAATGTTTCTCTGCTGCTTAAGCACGTAGTATGCTGTCATGGTGTGGGATGCTGACAATGGGAACTGCGGCATCGCTACAGTATTGTTGGACATCCAGTAGTCGGCATATTCTCACAGTTGATGCCAGTGCTGCTCTAAGTTTGGCCTGGCAGACAGCATGGACGCATGCATGACTGCTGGGTGGCCCTCTTACACCCTCGCCAAGAGTTAAATGCCTTGCTTCTGGCTTGGCGATGCACATGAGCCCCACCAACATACACTGTGCCTGTTTTTCTCTGTGTTGTAACTGCGACAGTAATTTGTATTATAAACCTATGCTAAACCAGTGGGGAAAAGTAGCATTTTATAGAATTATTGCTGTCAAAACAGCATTTTTAAAATCTGCTAAACCTAAAAAGTTAGTGGTTAACAAAAAGGAAAAAAGGGGGTAGTCAAATGGCTAATTATTTATATGCAATACCAACACTGACTGCCTCTCGTTTTTATCATGTGTTTAAGCCCCTCTTTCTCCTTTTGACCCCCTTCAGCTTCACACCCACCCAGCCCCAGATCACCTAGCATCTCTGGGGCTTAACCTGGCCTCTGATCCCCCACAGATTGATCCCCATGGTGGAGGCCAGGGGGGGTCTGTTCTCCCATGACCATGTCCAGATGGAAGTCAGCCTGGGGGGCAGGGGCTTCATCCTGCAGCGGGTCCTTGGTTTTCCTCTTTTTTTTTTTTTTTTCCCCCAGCCCTACCCAGCTCCCTAATGTGGGCCTGCCCAGTCAGACCTCACACATTTTAGCTTGCCCCTGTGAAAGAGCAAATCTTCCTGGCCCATCGTAGGGGTTGCTAATGCAGTGGAACCAGACGACATGTCTCCCTTGTCCGTGGGGTTGCCTAACTGGCTTCTCTGGCTCGCTTCTAAACCCAGGTTGCTGACATGGGAGTGTGCAGCGCTACCTACTGGGCCATCGGGGGTTCCCCCTGTTTTTTTGCTACCTCAAACCCATGATATATAATTCTCCATTTGCATAGCATACAAGTCTGACTAATCTAATCAATGTGAAGTCCCCCTCCCTAAACCTGGAAACTCTCATCACTACTAAGAACAGCTCAATAATCTTACTGATCACATAAACATCTGGCAGTCAGTTAAGAAAGTAACTTTTGACTTACGGTGACGTCATGCCCCGGGAAGCCTCTTGAGCTATTGGCTCCGTCTCCACCAAGGCTTAAAAATACTCATTTTTCAACGAGTAACATTCCAAATTTGAGACTAATCCAACTCTGTGTATCGTAAGGATGCCCTGATGAAACCTGAATCCTCAAAATCGCCCTGGGACTCCTTGGATCCCGATGGATTATGCTCAGACAGCGACGGCTTGCAGATCTCGGGCCACAGTGATCCACCAAAGGCCGACCTCGCTAGTTCTCCTATTATTTCCAGGAGTTTCGACCCGATCCACCTTCACTGCCTTACGAATGGATGTCGGGAAGATAGAGAGGAGGCTTGATTGCCTGGAAGACCAGGTCACAAAAACAGACCCCTGCATGGATTGTGCGAGCGTGCCATAGTCCAACTGCACCATGCGCTACAAGAGCTACAGGAGAGGGCTGAAGATGCAGAGTCTCCTTTTGAGACAGGCTAGCTACATGGCCTACACTTAGTACCAAAAGGCCCTATGGCGCTCAGTCTTAACCATGTGCAACAAGATCCTTATGGAGGTAGGGCATGACATAGCCGACACTGCCAGGACAGCACTGGACACTACAAAGTACCCGTTTCACACAGCAGTGGATGTCAACGACTCTGCTTCCAGAGTCATGGTCTTGGGCATCTCCCTAAGAAGGTTTGTCTGGCTACGGGCTACAGACTTGACCCAGGACACACAGGCTATAACTCTCTCTTTGGGGATAAGACTGAGACATACATAAAAAAGGTGGACGAATACAAAACCACCTACAAGAGCACTTCGGCCAAAGAAAAAGCCTCCACTTCCTATAGGTCTCAGGGAAGGGGAGGCAGGGGTAGAGGCTACTATCCTAGGGCTTACTACCAGCCACCCATGCCTATGGAATACTTAGGTGAGAGGCTATTTCAGGGGTAGGGGCAGAAAAGCTGCCAGGAGTGCTAAACTGCTCCAGCCACTAGGTCTCAGCCTGAGCAGAATCCCGGACTGTTCTGCCCAGGTCGCCAGCCCATTTTCCAGTAGGAGGGAGGTTGGCTGACATCTTCCAAGCGTGGCAGCACATTACCACAGACAAGTGGGTTTTGGAGATGGTGAGCCAGGGCGCCTCTCTGCAGTTCAAGGCTTTACAAAAGCTGCAGGCCCACAGACAATTTGCACCCTCAATCCCAACAGAAAGGATTCTGTTGGAGTTCAAAAAGTTGCTAGCAAATGCTGCAAAGCAGTCTCTCCCCCGCCCTTTCTTTCTCTTGCTCGCTCTCTCTGGAAAGGCCTCTACTCTCTCTGGAAAGCCTTCTACTAAAGGTATTGCCTTACTCAAAAGAAAAATGGGTAATGGCGACCCATTCTGGATAGAAACATAGACCTTGACAACAGCGCTCAGCCCACCTAGTCTGCTAATTTCCCTACCTATTGGATAAGCTGCAGATCCTGGTTAACCAACAGCTTACTTCTTCCTAATCTCTATGTGAACAAGCACTTCTGGCAAAGCCCAAGTTCGGAATGGTCACTCTGTCAGTAGTGATTCCTCCTTACAACAGGGTGACTGATTAGCTTCTTTGGACCTGAAGTATGCCTATTTCCACATCCCTATCAGGCCCAGCCACAGGAAGTGCTTGAGGTTTCGGTTGCCTCGAGCCACTACCAGTTTTCAGCTATCCCCTTTGGGCTCTCCTCTGCTCCAAGGGTGATCACAAAGTGTCTGGCTGTGATGTCAGCCCACCTAAGGAGTCGAGGAGTCTCAGTCTTCCCTACCTGGATGACTGTCTGATGGTAGGGAAGTCTCCCCAGCAGGTCAGGGACCACCTAAGACTCACCCAGGACACTCTAGAGTCCATGGGCTTCCTTTTAAACCAGCAGAAGTCCCACCTGCAACCACTGCAGTCCATAGGGGCAGACTTGGATACTCTGGAGGGAAAAGCTTTTCTCCCACAGGACAGCATGTCAGATGTCCAAAGCTGGGCAGGATCGTTCCTCTTAGGACAGCACAGTCCCGCAAGGTACTTCCTCAGGTTGCTTGGGCACATAGCCTCCACCACAGCCATGGTTCCAGGTGCCAGATTTCAAATGTGAGACATATAGTACCATTTTGGGTCCCACTGGTCCCAAAGAAGAGACCCACTCTCCAAGCTGGTGCCAGTAACGAGAACCCTGTTACAAGCACTGGAGTGATGGAAAGAGGAGGAAAACCTGACAGTGTCTCATTTCATTAGCAGGCTCCTACAGTAGTCTTTAACTACAGATGCTTCCCTCCTGGGCTGGGGTGCACATCTGGGTGACCACTCAGTGGTACATGGTCTCCTCAAGCATCACGGCTGCACATAAACCTCCTGGAGCACAGGGCAGTCTTTCTGACCCTACAGGCCTTTGCTTCCCCAGCTAAAGGGCCAGTCGGTCAGTCCAGATTCTTTACTCCGCCTCACTGAACAGTTGCTCTGGAGATTTCTCCTTCTGCTCGGTTCTGTCGCAGTTAAAGTTTCTGTTTTAGTCCGATTTTCGTTCCGTTTTTCAGTTCGAGACTGTGGTACTGTAAGTACTTAGATTAGTAGCTGTTGTGTGGAAATTGTGAAGTTTTTCCGATCGGTTCGGCTGAACTGATCTTGTAAGTAAGATCTTGAAAAGAAAAGTTGAGTGTGTGGTTACGGTCTGTGTCGGTTTAAAAAACGTAATTTTAGGCGTTTTTGTTTTTTTCATCACCCATGACACATGAGAGAACCGTTAAGGGAGTCTTGCCTGGCAGTTGTCATATAAAGGGTAAGTTGGTTAGGTTGGCCATGTCTGAGAAACCCAAGGAAAAAACCGGGTCCACTGGGTTTCAACACTGCAGTGTGTGTGTGTGTGTGTGTGTGTGTGTGTGAGGTCTTTGCTAAGGCTGATCCCCACACCACCTGTGTTTACTGTCTGGGGTTTGACCACCTCGATTCAGACTGCCAAATTTGTAAGAATTTCCCTAAGTCTACCCTGGAGAAAAGGTTAGGTAGACTTGGGGATAAGGAGGCCAAGAAATCCGCTGATCCGGAAGGCCAGCCCAGTTCCGTTCCTACCGAACCAGAAGGAATGCCCTCTGACCAGGGCGATACTACTTCGGGCAAGAGGAGAGCCGATCCTGAGGGATCGGTTCCTACAAAAAGAAAATGAAAGAATAAATCGTCTGGTTCGGATCTAGAGCTGCATGATCCGACCGCCGAAGAAATAGCCAAAGCGATTCGGATAATGGAATCGCTTTGTCCGGTTCTGACCGATCCGGCGCCTTCTGGCAGGGCTTCGGTTGGTCCCCCCAGCTCAGGATTATTCCCCTGAAGATTTTTTCGAACTGGAGTTTGATGAGGAGGGAGATTTTTGAAGAGGATGATTACGACGGTGAAAGTCTGGATGTGCCTGTGGAACCGGACATCTCCCCAGACAGATTTCTGGTGTTTTCCCTCCTAGGCTTTCTGAGTCCCTTCCCCACTTTCTATTCTACAGAAAAGTGGCTCAAACCCTCCAGCTTACTTTTGAGGAGGCTGTAGAGGATCAAGAGGAGCCTGACTTCATAGAGATGATGGACATCCCAGAGTCTAGGAGACTGTCTGTTCCCCTTCATAGGTCATTTGGGAAACAGACAAAAAAAATTCTTAGGTCTCCCAACTCTGTACCTCCTGTTGACAAGAGAATGGACACGAGGTACACCTTGTCAGGCTCGGATACAGAATTTCTGTACCAACAGTGCAGCCATGTTGGGGTAGTGCAGGCTGCTGCCTCTGACAAGGCAAACATCCCCTTGGCTTCACCCCCCCCCCGACAAAGATTCCAGGAAGATGGATGCCATGGCAAAGAAACAGTACTTAGCATCATCTTTGGGACTCAGGCAGGCTAATTATATGGCCTATACAGCCAGGTACCAGAAGTCTAGGTGGGACACTGTACTGGCACTGGCTAAACAGGCCTCCCCAGCTAGCCAAGGAGCTGGAGGGGTGGCTGCTGATGGGATTGAGGCATCAAAGGTGCAATTTCATGCTGCTGTGGACTCCAGTGATGTCATCAAGAGTCATGGCCACATCTGTGGCTCTTCGGAGAATGGCCTGGCTCAGATGTACTAGCCTTTCGCAGGATACCCAGGCTAAGGCCATGGATTTCCCTGTAAGGGATCATTCTCTTTTTGGGGAGCAGACAGAGAATTACGTGAAGAAAATGGATGAGTACAGGACCACTTATAGGAGTGCCCAGGCCAAGGAGAGGCAGGAAACTCCTCAGAGGCAGCAAGCTAGGGGCAGGCCTTTTCACAGGCCTTTCTACCAAGCACAGGCCTCCTCTTCCTTTTCTCAGAGGGGGTTCTTCAGAGGGAGAGGCAGAAGAGGGATGAGCAGGGCTGCATCCACCCCTCAGCCTAAGGTTCCTGCCAAGCAGACATCCTGATGTGTCAGCCCAGTCAACTCTCCCATTTCAGTAGGAGGCAGGCTTGCTTACTTTGTCTGGGACTGGATGTCTGTTACCTCAGACAAGTGGGTCCTAGAAGTTGTAAGCCAGGGGCTGGTTCTCAGTTTCAAAAGTTTTCCGAAACAGACCCAGATCCTTTCCACCTGCAAATACTTCAGAAACCCTTGCTCCAGAGGTAGAGATTTTGTCTCTACTGGCTTTAAAGGCCATAGAGAGAGTTCCTACTCCATACAGGGGCAAAGGTCTGTACTCCAGGAACTTCCTTACTCCAAGAAAGATAGGGAGTGGCGACCCATCCTAGAGTCTAAGATACCTAAACACCTAGTAAAGCCAAAATTCAAGATGGTGACTCTGGGAACAATTCTTCCCTCTCTTAGTCCAGGAGACTGGCTAGCCTCCCTGGACCTCAAGGATACCTATTTTCACATTCCCATCAGGTGCTCCCACAGAAAGTACCTTGGGTTCGAATTGCCCGAAGGCCATTATCAGTTCAGAGCAATGCCCTTCAGTCTAACCTCAGCTCCAAGGATGTTTACAAAGTGCCTAGCAGTAGTGGTGGCCTTTTTAAGAAGGAAAAGGATCACTATTTTTCCATATCTGGACGATTGGCTTCTGGTGGGCAAGTCTTCAGACCAAGTCAAGTCAGATCTGCAGGTTACCCAGAAAGTTCTCACTTCCCCGGGGTTCCTTCTCGGTCTTCCCAAGTCAGTTCTCGAACCAGTGCAGCTCCTCACTTTTATAAGAGCAGAGCTGGACACCCTCAAGGCAAGAGCTTTCCTTCCTTTGGAAAGGGCAAAAGCCATCTCTGTTTTCCTCTTCCTTTCTCCCTCTGGTTTCTCGACCAGCAAGGCATTTTCTGCAGCTTCTGGGTCACATGGCAACTTCCACAGCAGTGGTCCAAGGGGCCAGGTTTCACATGAGGGACATTCAGTTCCATCTGAGAACCTTTTGGTCCCAAAGGAAAGATCCTCTTACCAGGCTAGTTCTTGTTATTACTCAGACCGTAATTCGGGCCCTTCAGTGGTGGCAGGACCTGGACAATCTGAGGCAAAGTGTTCCATTTGTCTGACTCGCTCTGTGGTTCTTACCACAGATGCTTCCCTTTTGGGGTGGGGAGCCCATCTGGGGGCTCTCACGGGCCAGGGACTGTGGTCCTCTCAGGAATTCCTTCTTCACATCAACCTTCTGGAGCTCAGGGTAGTACTACTTGCCCTACAAGCGGTCTCTGTCAATACAGAACAAGGTGGTTCAAGTCAGGACAGACAACACTACCACCATGTGGTATATCAACAAGCAGGGAGGCACTGGTCCACGGCCTTGTGCACGGAGGCCATGAAAGTATGGTCCCTGGCTTATTCCCTGCAGACCTCTCTAGTAGCGGTCCACCTCCCAGGAAAGGACAATGTGATAACGGATGCATTGAGCATGATTTCCCAGGGCCATCACGAATGGTCTCTGGAACCTTTGGTGTTGATGGTGATCTTCTCAAGGTGGGGCACTCCGGAGATGGACCTCTTTGCAGCCCCAGACAATCACCAGCTTCCTCTGTTTTGTTGCAGTCTCCCCCAGTCTTGGGTTAAGTCCCTCTGGACGCTCTGATTTTGAACTGGGAAGGGAAGTTTCTTTTATGCCTTCCCTCCTTTTCCTTTGTTGTTCAAGGTTCTAGTCAAGTTAAGGTCACAACCATGCAGAGTGATTCTGACTGCTCCAGACTGGGCTAGGCAGCTTTGGTAACCCCTGTTGCTGTCCTTAGCAGTCCATCTTCCCGTGTCTCTTCCCAGAAATTACAATCTGCTAACCTCCTCTCAGGGGAGGATTTGCTACCCCAATCTCCAGTCACGGCTCTTGAAGACTGAGTGTGCTGATTTACATCTGTCCCAAGGGGTTCTGGTGATCCTCAAGGCTTCTCGAAAACCTGCCACAAGAAAAACCTACAACTCCAAATGGAAAAGGTTCAGTATCTGGTGTTCGAAGAAGCACGTTTCCCCAGACACTGCTGACTTGTCTACAGTTCTGGATTACATGGTTTACCTTAATGGTCTAGGCCTCAAACCAGCTACTCTCAAAGTTCATTTGTCAGCTATTTCTGCTTTCCTGTCAGTGGGGAAATCTTCCTCTCTGTCATCTCACCCTGTATTCTGTAAATTTTTCAAAGGATTGCTTCATACCAGTCCCCCTTTGAGGGATCCTGCTTCTGCCTGGGATTTGAATATTTGTATTGCTCAGCTGATGCAACCCCACTTCGAGCCTATGTCCTCAGCAGAGCTTAAGTACTTGACTGGAAAACTGTGTATTTGGTTGCTGTTACTTCTGCCAGACTTATCAGTGAATTGCAAGCCCTGTCAGTGGAGCCTGACTTCATCTCTTTCCATAGAGATAAGGTGGTCCTTAGAACCAATAGAAGGTTCCTTCCTAAAGTGGTTTCTGATTTCCACTTAAACCAATCTATCTCTTCCTGTGTTCTTCACTGATAATGCCTCCTCAGGGGAACGGAGGCTACACAGTTTAGATGTTAAAAGGGCCCTTAGTTACTACCGGGTCACAGGTTTGACTCTCCAGTTGTTCCTCACTTATGGGGAAGTGGGTAAGGGAAAACCTGCCACCAAGAGAACCATTGCCAGGTGGATTGTGTCCTGTATTCAATTCTGCTATGAAAAACTGGGAAAAACTGCACCCTCAGGCCTGAGGGCTCATTCCACTAGAGGTACAGCTGCATCTCTGGCTGCAGCTAGGGATATCCCCTTGTTAGAAATCTGTCAAGCAGCCACCTGGAAAACAGTTCATACCTTCACCAAGCATTACTCTCTGGATATCCAGGCAGGAGTGATGCTAGGTTTGGCAGAGCAGTTCTTCAGAGCCTATTCCCAAAGTAGATTCTGTCCCTCCTCCTTGGAGGCACTGCTTGGTAGTCTGCAAATTGTAAGAATACAGCAAGACTTCATGTTTGAAGAAAAAATTACTCACCTTAGTAATTGTTTCTTCTAATGGAGTCTTGCTGTATTCTGACCTTCCTCCCTGCCTCCCCTCTCAGAACCTGTTTTTTGGGAAGTGGGTGGGCAGGTGCAGTGTTACACCCCAGGGGTGTGTCTACCCCACTCCTGTTGTGTTGGGTGCTTTGTATTTGTTTGAGTTTTTAGTTGTTATTACCTGGTTTTGGTTCTTTGGGTTTCCTGACTTGTCTTTTGGGGAATCCAAAGTCTGTGTTGCCAGTTGGCCACTAGGCATTTTTACAATTTCCATATTATCTAGTCAGTGAGTTTTAGCTCGTAAGAATCTGACGGTTTGGTTTCAAAAGGACACAGACCATTTTCAACAGAGCTCGAGCCCGATGTTCTATGCCTGGCATAGAATTTAACCCTTCACTCTCCGGGGCAGTTCAAGAGCTGGAGCTAACTGCAAATTGTCAGAATACAGCAAGACTAAATTAGAAGAAACACAATTACTAAGGTGAGTAATTTTTTCTTCTTGGGCTTTGAAGAAAAAATTACTTAACATAGTAATGTTGGGATCCCTCATTATGCTTAAACTTCCCTCCCAGCCTCCCCTTCCAGAACCTGAAAAGGCTCTCCAACCTGCATTGCTATCCGTTTTTCTTTTTACCAAGCATTGCTTACTCACTCACATTTGTTCTACCAGTTTTTTGTCTGCCATTGTAGCCCAGTTGGGCCACTTGTTTGTTCCTTTCGACTTTGATACTGTTTGTACCTTTTAGCTAGGATTACTTAGGATAGTTGATAGGGGGCTGTTGCCCACATAGCTCGAAATGAATCTGAGGGGAAAGCTGCCGTTAGCAGCAGCTAGAGGCAAAGATTTGAACTACATTCTAAGTTCCTCTACAACGTTCCTTAATTTACACAAGTTCCAGTCTCCGGGGCAGTTGAACTTACTGGGCTAACTGCATTAGTTAATGTAATATTCTTGTTTTGACCCCAACTGTCTGTACTGCTGTATCACAGTTAAATGTTTTGTAATGTATTACAATAGCACTGCTGTAACACAGTTGTTAAATGTTCAGTCTTGTAGCCTTTTGAGACTAATGTATTGTCACCATGCCTGAAAATGTGCAGTTTTATTGTCTAGCGCACCTACCTGGTAAACAAAAACTAAATAAATAAATGAGGGGATCCCCCTGGAAGAAACATTAATATGAAGTAATTTTTTCTTTGGGGGGGGGGTTGGTTTAGAGGGAAAATATTTACAGTTGTGGGGTCAGTTGCACTGGAGTGTGCAGTACTTCCACAAGTGCCCCCTGCAACACTTGATAAAAAGAGGCCAGTACAGGACAAGACCACATGATGTGCGTAGGAGTTGCCCAAGCTTCTCCACATCCCTTCCAGCATTCAGCATATCGTTAGTGGTATGTTATGGAAGACCTATAGGAAGCTGGGTAGCACTACCATGCGCACTTAAGACTTAAAGGCAGGGTGTGCCAGCTTTGAAGGTCCGCTGTTAAATTATAGACCTCTTTCCCATCAGTTATCTCATACAGACGTTCAAGTTGGCAACAAACTTCTACGTCAAACAAGTGAGTAAAAAGAAGAAAAAGTAGACCACTGTTTCGTGAAAGGGGTGTCTGAATAGGTAAAGGCTTACAAGGGTTTAATTTAGAACACACACACACACACACACACACACACACACATGTATGTATGTGTGTGTGTGTGTATATGTGTGTGTGTGTGTGTGTGTGTGTGTGTGTGTGTGTGTGTGTGTGTGTGTGTGTGTGTGTGTGTGTGTGTGTGTATATATATATCCTAGAGGGAGGATGATAGGAAGGTATATCGGGAGAAAGTGAGCAGTAAGGAAATTGAAGACACAAACTGAATAGAGCGTAGCCCAAGAGATGATAAAAGGGGACGAGACATTTTTTAGGTATTAACCCTTAGGCTGCCAACAGAATTAGAACATACAGGAATTCTGGACTGATATCAGTCCGCGGCACAGTACGGGTTAAGTGAAAATTGGAGGACCAGGGAAGGGTTGTAATGTTAAAACAGATTATGGGGGAGAGACAGCAGTGTAGATGGAGACGAGGAAAGACCAATATCCTGAATAAATATTTCTATTCAGCGTTCACAGTGGAAGGAAAGGGAGAAGGCCACAAAAAGTAACAGGAGCTCTGAATGGGGGGAGGTGGGCACTATTCCTTTCTCAGAGGAGAGTCCTAAAAGGACCTGTTAATCTGGAAGTGGACAAAGCAGTGGGATCAGACAGGGTATCATCCTAGGTTATTGAGGGAGCTAAGGGAGGAACTGGCTGCACCTCTGACAGGTGTTTTTCCTTTTTTTGAATAAAGCTTTTTGCCTGCCTGTCGCCACCTGTGCGCCTGCGGGCCACGTTTCAGGGGCTCCCAGTCCCATCCACCACTCCCCCTGCTGGCACACTGACAGGGATCTACATGGTGCAGCCCCTGAGAGCCATCACATACAGTGGCAGGCGAATATGGGTATTTCCTGTTCTTATTCTCTTCTCCCCGCCCCAAAATCATCTCCCTGGAGTCTCTCCTAAGTGTACATTAGGTGCCCAGACGATGGCCGTTGTTCCCACATCCGGCCTAGTGAGATGGAAAGAGTGAGCAGAGTCTGGAGAGCTTGAAGAGTGGTGAAGGGTATGGCAGCTGTACTTCGCTGCGAAGGGGCAGAGTACAAAGTGGAGGGGGGTGTTATTGATGACAACCAAGCAGGAGAGACCTGGGGGTAATCTCTGCTCTAAAGGTGGCCATGCAATGCAACAGAGTAGTTGAGGGGGCTAGTGGGATGCTGGGGTGCATAGGGAGAGGTATCATCAGCAAATGGAAGAAGGTGGTCGACTGGCAAGACCTTTATCTATTAAAATCTTTCTTTATTAGTTCCAGCAGAGAATGACACTACATCATAGTTTACAATAACCATGTAGATTTCATCCTTAATACATTGCTGAATATCATTTCCTGTTAACAGGAGAATACATCCTAGTCTTATCTGAAATGGATGGATTCCTTATGATCTGTTGTATCTTATACCTTCTTTTTTATTTTCTGTCCGGTCTCCCTGGGGAGCAGAATAGCTATTCCCTTAACCCCACAAAAGGTTGCCAGTACTTATTTTATTAAGGAACAAATGTTTCATCATCTTTGGACATATAAAAAACACCAAGGTCTCCATAACTGCTCAAACCTCACTAGCCTATCATGAAAATGTGCCAGGGTTCTCTTTATATATAAAAATTTTCTTTCAATAGTAAGACCTTTATCTAGAATACTATGTACAATTCTGGAGGCCACATCTTTGGAAGGACATAGAGTGGAGGTGGTCCAGAGGTGTGGGATCTGCATCAAAAGCCCTACGAGGAGAGACTAAAGGAACTAGGTGTTGTACACCCTGGAAGAGAGGATGGGGGATATGATAGAGACCTTTAAATACCTCAAGGGGATAAACAAGGTATAGGAAAAAAGTACGTATTTATTTTAAAAAGATACACAAGAACAAGGGGTTGTGCTTATGAAGTTGGAGGGGGTAGATTCAGGAGGGATGTGAGGAAATACTTCTTCGCAGAAAGAGTGGTTGATTCTTGGAACAGCCTGCCAGTGGTGGGGTCGAAAATTGTGGTGGGGTTCAAGAATGCATGGGATATGCATAAGGGAATCTTAGTGGAAAGTAATGGGGTGGGGCCGGGGACGGAAGTCAGGTAGGGTGCAGAATAGGTGGGCCAAGTGATCCTTAGCTGCCCACGGATTCTGTGTTTTAGTAAGCTTAAATCTCTTGCGGGCCTTTGTGGCCTAGCGTCAGTACAAGGCAGTGCAGTGCAGGAGACCCAGGTTCAGGAGGAAGCCAGAGTTGTCAAGGCAGGTCAGGCTGAGGTAGCTGCCGCATACCTCAGCTGGGCAGGGTCGTCCATGAGCTCCGGCGCCATGGGAAACGTGCTGCATGTTTGTGAGGCAGGCATAGATTGCAGTCATGTGGGGGAAGGTGTGAAGAAAAAAGGGGGAGTGGACCCATGCTCATCTAAATGATGGGATGAGCCCTGTGTTTGAATAGTGCCTGCTGGTACCTGATTTTTTGGGGGTGCTACTAAAGGCAAAGCCGTTGAGGTAACCAGCAGGTACGAGAAGGCAGGGGTGACGGGGCCGCAGGTCTGAACATGTTATATCCTGGGACTATGGTATATCCCTGAGGGAGTGTACACTGCCAGGGAGAGAAGCTCTGTAGAGAAGGGGGGAAAACCAGCCTAAACAGCTTAGATTGTCAGGGGTTTAGACCCGCGTATAGTGCAACTGTTGCATGTAAAATTCACAAATGACATTCTGCTGTTGATAAAGGACAACTACTGAGAACCATGCTTGTTAACTTTACCAATGCCGTTGACCTTGTCAGTCACTCAGAATTACAGTAATTGAGAAGCTGTCTTATTTGGGCCTTGGTGAAGTTTACTGTGCACTGGCTTCAGAATTCTCACTAAAAGGACCAAGATAATTGGAGGTAGTGTATCTAAAACAAATTGTAGGGCCTTTTGCACGAGAAGCTCTGTACCGTTGTGAGCAGTGCAGAGCAAGTAGAACGTTGCGTTGCATGCAATGTAAATGCGAGTCGCGCAGCCGCAGAAGTGAGGGTTCGGTCTCTACACGTTTCCTGATTTCGCCAGTGTTTCGGGTGTTGTGTGCTGCTTTGAGCTGCTGTGGAATAAGAGTGCAGTGCTCACACCGATGCAGCCCAACAAGTCTCAGGCTCTGTGCTGTCTGGAAAGACTGCAGAAATGCCAGAAGAGCCATGAGACTGCTGCTGGGCTGCTGTGTGTATAAGGAAATGGCAGTAGTGTAAATGGAGTGGAGCGAATGGTTGGAAACTGCAGTCCTACTGAGTAGGGCTCCCTGTAAAAGGGCGTATTGATTCACCTGAAGAGTCCCTCCTAGCTCAGAATTGCCCTGGCAGCAGAAGATACGGGGGCAGGGGTAGAACAGTGGCTTAGGCTCAAGAGATCCATAGCAGGCGTGACAAGTCAATTGTCAAGTTGCTTGGCAAAAGAAAGAAGCGGCCACTTTGGTTCTCTTAAGTCAGTACCCGAGAAAGTGCAAGAAAAAAGTAAGGCATTCAGGAACTACAAAGAGGAAGACGCACTGAAATATCTGGAGAAGCAGAAAGAAGCTGGGGAAAACTCTCTGAGAGGCTCCTCTGGTCCTTTAATGGCTGGCGCTGGCCTCTTGACATAAGGACTTCTGCTTCCCCTGTCGATGCCGCAACTTGTCCTTCTGATGCCAGGGCCTCAGCTTCCCTTGTCTCGGCGCCGTTGGCTGTTCTGCCGATGCCGGCACCCCAGCTCTACCATCCAGTGCCGTTGGCAGATCTTGCTTCAAGTGGGAGCTCTTGCAGCAGGTATACCATAAGGACTATGCCACCAGGCACTATGACCCCACCGAAAAATTCTTAGCTAGCAGTACCCAGTGGGGACCACCCCCTGACATCAAACCGCTTTTGTCCGCCAGTAGTATAAAGGGGCGGTCCCTGGTCACACCCCAGTTCTTTTCCTGCTGTTGACCCATTTTCCCCGCTGTCTGCCCATTCACATCAGCTCCACGGATGCCTACTACTAACAGTCTACCGCCATTTTTCGCAAGTCTTTCTAAAAAGTTTTATCGTTTTATTTAGTGATTATATGGTGCATGTCTTCTCAGTCGTCCTCCAGTCAGCGACCGAAATCTTAAGTGCACGTGCAGGAAGCAAATCCCGGCCCGAGACAGTCACTCAGCCTGCCTTATCTGCTTGGGGCCCGACCATAACTCTTGACTCCAGCCTGCACTGTAAAAGTTTCAACCTGGGCTGGCCCGGTGGCGCTGAGGGTTGAGGTGCTGGACGCCACACCTCACACCACGCCGGCGACCTGGGTTCGGGAGCGGATTCGGGTCGTCGGTCGGGGGGAGATGGGCTGGAGCGTCCGACAGCTCGCCTTCTCCGGGGAGGGATCAGGCCGATGCCCGCCACTTGCATGACGCTGAGCGGAGGCTCGGGGAACTGCAAGCCTCTTTAGGGGATGGGATGGCCATTGAACAGCTTGGATGTCAGCGCTCACGACATGACATCGGGGGAAGTCGCTTGCTGCTTGGGGAGGGAGAAAACGGAAAAAAGCCTGCCTCAGTTAGGAAGATGGGAGGACTGAGGCTGTGCCCACGATTTGCCCGTGCCTGCCCAGCAGACCTCAGGACCGACGAAACGTAGGTTACGGGGTGTCTGACCCTCTCCTGTCTCGCCCGGGGTAATGCGGGCTTCTTGGGGCTAGGGGTCTGCTTGGGTAGGGTTCCGGCAGGGATGTCCACTTGTCCCCCTGAAGAGTCGGAGGTTGCAGGCTAAGGGAAGGAGATAAACTATTGTGGGGGGGGGGAGTTTCAGCCTTCGACTGAAGACCCATCTCCTAGAACAGCAGCTGACCACCATGCAAAAGACCCTGTCAGACCTAGAATCTCCTCCTTTGGGGTCTGGGACTTCTCACAAAGTGAAGGAGAAAAAGTCCAGTGGAAAACACCACCGTCACGAAAAGGACACCTGTTTGGATTCCTGATCCAGGTCTCCGCACAGGAAAATGGTGGGCTCCAGTCCTCCCTCCCACGGGAGGTCTGACACTGCTCCCCCGCTAACCAAGTTTCCTCCAGGTTGCCGGCCTTGAAACCCCCAGCGTTGGTGCATACATCAGGTGGTGTTTCTTCAGGGCATGGGCCTTCAGCCCCCTTCCTTAGTGTTGGACCCTACCGCTATACCTCCGGGTCTAAGTTCAGGTATTCTGCCGTCAAAGGGAGTGGGTGACAGCCATCATGCCGCCTCTCATCAGGCGAAGGCTTCCTCCTCATCGTCCAGCTGGGCCAGAAGGATGCGGCGTTTGGAACCAGAGTCTCACCTGGACACCAGCTCTCCAAAGCATCGGTCGTCAGACTCCCGTGCTCCACCCAGACGTCCTGTACTTGGGGACTTACCCGCCACCCGCACCCCTTAAGCTTCCGCCAGAAGGGCACAGCTGCTGGCCAAGGAGATATCTCCCCTGATGACTGACCTGACGGTGGTCTGACATCCGGTCAGCCAGTGTGCTCCGTCGCCACCCCAGGACCAGATGCCGGAGAAACGCAAATCACCAGAGCATACACCGGCTCCTGACAAGCTGTCTGGTCCGCTGCCCGAAAAGCCCGATGACAGGTCTGAGATGCCAGGCCCATCAGCCCCAGCCATGGTTTGTCTGTCTGAAGTCAAGAACCTTTTCATTTCCTGGTGGGACAGTCAAGACATCATCCCCAAGGAACCCCAGGTTCCAGTGCCACAGTCTCCCATAGACTCCCCTAAGCCGCCCCCATGGTCGTCCCCCTCTAGGGACAGGTCACCTACCCTATCGGACAACAGGTCTTCCGAATGATGCAGTCATCGTTCTAGATTGTCCTCCAGGCGTTGCAGGAGGAGGCACCAGCATTCCCGCTCCAGATCTTCCTCTAGGTCATCTGACTCAAACTCTTCAGTCTCCTCCAGATCCTCAGGAGTTTTCCTCTCCTCCCCACCACCCTGATCCTCTGGGGGATTCGCTCTACTCCCACATTCTTGGACGTGATACGTTGCATCCAATTTTTGAATCGGTGGGAAACTGAGGATCTTGATCTAGAAAGAAAGAAAGGCTGGCTTATTTCTTGGGTACGAATGTGCCCAAACCTTTAGTTGTCCCATCCTTGGTAGCTCCTTTTCAGGACGCTACCAGGCTAGCCTGGAGGCACCCTTTGGCCCCCACTATACCCCAAAAAGCAGACAGGCTGTATCGTACCCCAATGGTCGAGCTGTTCCTTGGGGAACAGTCCTGGCACATGAGCTCCTAGCCGCCAGACAAGGAATCCAAACGTCTAGACCAGTTTGGCAGGAAGGTCTGCTGTTCAGCCACCTGTACCATTTGTTCACTCAACTTTTTGGCACACATGGTGCAGTACCAGAAATCCCTCTGGAACAAGGTAATCAAGCTTGCAAAAAGACAACCCGACTCTTATCACAAAACTGTGCTCTTAGACATGCTCCAGTCCAGTCTGGACGTGGGGAAACATGTCTTGAGGTAATCGTATGATTCGGTGGACACGGCAGCCAGGGCAGCAGCCACAGGGGTTTGTATGTGGAGGTACTCATGGCTCCTGATTTCTGGATTTAGGCAGGACCTTCAGGATGTCATCATTGATGCCCCATTCCATGGGTCCGTGCTTTTCGGTCCAGACATTGAGAAGATGATCTCGGATCTCCAGGACTCTGGTAAGACCATCCAGTCTGCATCAGTTGTACAGATCTGGTCCGACCTCTGGCAGATGTCTGCAGTTTAGTTGTCAGGAGGGCAGAAGCCTAAAGGACAGCAACAGAGGCAACTTGCGCTGCAAAGCTCCCTCTCAACCCAGTGGAGCATAAAGACCTATGAACACTGAGCCCTCCCAGGTCTCCCTGCCCACCCCAGGCTCCCATGCCTGACTCCTTGCCCAACCCCATACCCTTTGCCGAGTCCAGGGGAGCAGTAGTAGCGCGTCGGTTCTCTCTTTACTTAGACGGGTGGACCTCCTTCACCACCAATGCTTGGGTCCTCCAGTTGATAGAGCGGGGTCACGCACTGTAATTTCTGCAGATGCCCCTTGACAATCTCCCGGTCCAAATGACCTCCCCCTCCCATGCGGAGCTCATTTGGGAGGCGGTACAATCCCTAATAGACAAGAAGGCAATAGAATCCGTTCCAGCCCCACAGTGGGGGAAAGGGTTCTACTCCAGTTTCTTCTTGGTTCCCAAGAACACAGGGGATCTGTGCCCGATTCTGGACCTGAGCCTCTTGAACAATTACATAGAGTACAAGAGGTTCAGGGTGGTCACCTTGCCGGCCATTCTTCCCATGTTGCATCAAGGGGGACTGGCTCTGCTCCCTGGACATGCAAGATGCCTGCCTTCATATTGTGGTGCTTCCAGCTCACAGGAGGTTCCTGAGGTTCTCCTTTCATGGAAGGCATTTCCAGTTTCGGGCCTTGCCCTTCGGCCTTTCCTCAGCATCGTGTGTGTTCACAAAGTGCCTAGCGGTGGTGGCAGCAGCCCTGAGGAGGCGGGGACACTTTGTTTATCCCTACCTCGACGATTGGCTTCTGACCGCCACCAGGGATTGGCTTCTGGTGGCCTTGGAGGACACCTTCAGCCTGTTCAGCTCCCTGGGGATCACCCTAAACATGACCAAGTCATTCCTGAAACCATGTCAGAGGATACACGATACATGAGGGCAGTCCTAGACATGGAGCAAGGGAAGGTCCGTGTCCGTCCCCGGACAGGGCAAGTACACCTTTGCTCTTTGGCACACAAAGTTTCAGCTGCTGCAGGTCCCACTCGGACCATGCTCCAGCTCTAGGCCATATGGCTGCGGCCATAGGCCTCAGCATGCCTGTTTGGGGGTCCCTCAGTGGACACACAAGAGTGCAGTGGGATCAGAGGAAGGTTGATCTCGACCAGCCGGTCTTGATCTCCAAGGCAGTGATACAGACTCTCTTGGTGGCTCCTTCCACAGAATTTGGAGTCGTGAATCCCTTTTCAGAGACAAGACCCTTCACGGGTTCTCACAACCGATGCCATGGGCCTAGGTTGGGGAGCTCATTTTCAGAATCATCAAACTCAAGGTGTATGGTCTTCTCTAGAACGGACCCTCCACACCAATATTCTGGAGATGAGAGCAGTTCTGTACACTCTACGGGCGTTTCTCCCGGATCTCCGTCCAGGCCCCATGTTGGTGCAGACAGACATGATGTCTGTTGTTTACTACATCAACGGGGTTGGGGGGGCTCCTATCCTCTTTGCTGGGAGGCTGAGAGTGTGGTTCTGGGATCTAAACCATGGTCTATTGCTCACCGCAGTGCATGTTTCAGGGGTCCAAAATGCCTTGGCCAACGCCTTAAGCCGGTCTTGGTCAAGGACTCACGAGTGGGAACTCCTGCAGTCTGTAGCAGACTGCCTCCCCCAAAGATGGGTTCGTCCAGAGCTGGACCTCTTCGCATCCCCGTGCAATGCAAAACTGCCCAGTTTCTGCTCACTTGATCATGGGCCTGATGTTTTCTGGCGAGGCGCATTGTTCCTTTGTTGGACAAGGAGGTTTCTGCGTGCTTTCCCTCCCTTTCTTTTCCTCTTCTGCAAAGAGTTCTGCTCAAACTTCAAGTGGAAGGAGTGGAGATGATCCTCGTAGCTTCGCTTAGGCCTCGTCAGATATGGTTCCCACTACTGCAGCAGCTGACAGTGGAACCTCCAACTCCCCTGCCCTTGTACTCCCGCTTATTATCTCAAGAGCAGGGCAGGCTGATTCACCCAAATCTCCAAGAGCCATATTTGATTTTTCACAAAGACAGGGTGTCCTTAAGGACCGATCCCAAGTTCCTTCCTAAGGTGCTGTCCCAATTTACCCTTAATCAAGACATCAGACTTCTGGTTTATTATCCGGAGTATACTAATCAAGGGGAAGCTGTCCTTCACACTCTGGATGTACATAGTGCTTAGGTACTACATTAACCATACTCTGACTTTCAGAAGATCTGACCAACTTTTTGTTTTCTTTGCCCTGAGAACCCTGGGGGCACCTGTGGCAAAGCAGACTGTCCAGATGGCTAGTCCATTGCATCACCTTCTGCTACACAAGTACAACAAACCCTTATTGGGCTCTGTTAAAGTTCATTCCACCTGGGGTGTTTATGCCTCTTTTTTGGCATCTCTGAACGTTTCTGTGGTAGACATCTGTGCCGCAGCTGCTTGGAGCTCAGTGCACATCTTTGTGAAGCACTACAGCCTGGACATTGCTTCCCATCGGAGAGCTGGGTTTGGGTTAGCGGTACTTCAAGGCCTGTTGTCTTGAAGCCCCTCCCACTTCTCAGGTTTCCACCTCCCAGTCTGTCTGGGATCATTTTAGTACTGCTTGGTACTTGGTCCTTATGGTGTAGCCTGCTGCAAGAACTCACACTCGAAGTAGGATAGTAAAGTTGCATAAGAACTTACCATAACAGTAGGTCTTCGAGAGGAGCTCTTGCAATAGATGTTGTTTCCTTCCCTCCTTCCCCCTGGTCCTTTTCTCTTTTCTTTCCTTTCCCTAGGCAGGGTATTCCACTAACCTCTGTTTTCTGATTTGTCAGCAGAGTCTCCGGTGGGGGAACTGGGGTGTGGCCGGGGACCACCCCTTTATTCCATTGGCGGATATCTGAGGCAGTTCGGGGGGGTCCCTGCTGGGTACTGCTAGCTAAGAATTGTTCCGTGGGGTCCTAGTTAGTCCTTATGGTGTAGCCTGCTGCAAGAACTCCTTTATAAGATCTACTATTATGACAAGTTCTTGCGTAACTGTACTTTCCTCTAGCAACACTGCTAGGTGCTCCAGCAGTGCCGGCTCCTGTTGACTCTCAGATGGTGCTTTCCTCCTTTGTGGAAGTCATTCAGCGTGTGGTTCCTCTTCAGAGACCACAATGCCGAGCCTGCTAGGCCTGCCCCAACCTCATCGCTTACTATGACGTCACGCCATACCTGTTCCAAGGCATCAGTGTCTACTTTGCCTTCTCTATATTACTCTTGAGCCCATCGATGAGGATCAGGAGTAATAATCCTGACCTCATTCCACAGGACGAGGAGGAGGAGGGGCACAGGACTTCAGAGTATGCCCCAAGGTCCCCCTCAATGACACTTCCTTCATTTCATTTGTGAGACTGCTGCAAACAGCCATGAGGTTTGCTGCTGAGCAAGATATTACCAGGAGAAACCTGGTGAACTTTTTGGCACTTCTAGATCCCCATGATTATTATTCCTCCTTCTTCTCTGTAGGCTGTACTGGTGGATGTCACCACGGCTGCGTGGTACAAATAAGCTGCTATCACTGCCATGCCTAGGAATGCAGACAGACTGTACCAAGCCCCCTCGGTGAAGCCTTTCTTCACATAGGAATGCCAGGTTGATTCAGTTGATAAATGCAGCTCGTGATAGGTCTAAGAGGCCCCAACACCTCGGTTCCTTTCCCCCTGATAGGGAGTCGAGAAAGTTGGACCTAGTGGGCAAGCGAACCTTTGTCTCTGCTACTTTGGGCCTCAGAATAGCTAATTATCAGACTCGTATGGTAAAATTTCAGAACATCCTCTGGAAAAAGGCAAAAGAAGCAGCCCAATCCCTTCCAGAAGATCCTCAAAGGCAGGAGATACTCAAAGCCCTCCAGACTATAGATGTAGGTAAGCACCTCTTGAGATCTATCTATGATACCTTAGATGCCTCAGCCAGGACAGCTGCAGCTGGCATCTACCTCAGACGACACTCTTTGCTTAGAGTCTCAGGTTTTGCTACTGACGTTCAGCAGTCCATCCTGAACGCCCCCTTTAGGGGTTACAAACTCTTTGGGGCAGTTGTACAGAACATCCTCTCTGATCTGCAAGCCTCAGGTAGGACCCTCTGGTCTCTTCACTCCCTTTATAATACCCAACCAAAAGGTGGACAGAGGATACCCTTTTATTGTGCTTCCCACAGACCCAAGTCAGGATCTAGACAGTCAGGCAAGCTCAAAGCAGGAGCAGCTTTGCCTGCCCATACCTCCACCACAGGAAAAGCTCCTGAGGATGGAAGAACGGCTCCAGCCGCAGGTTCCACCTCAACCTGATTCCTTGCTAGACCCTCACTCACCAGTGCAAAACCAGGAGGTGGTGGTAGGGGGTTGCTTTTCCCTCCACCTGGACCAGTTTAGAGCAGTCGTAACAGATGCCTGGGTCCTGCAGCTCATAGAGCACAGACACACACTAGAACTTTTGGAGCTGCCTCCAGATCATTCTGTTTATCCACCAGCTCACATACCAGTACTACTGGGGGAAGTTTGTACACTGTTGCAAAAGAGGGCTATAGAACCAGTTCCCTAAGATCAGAGGAACAGAGGGTTCTATCCCCCCTTCTTTCAGGTCCCCAGATTCACAGGGGACTTGAGGCCCAACCTGGATTTAAGTAGTCTGAATTTCTGTATTAAGTACAAGAAGTTCAAGATGGTGATGCTGCTGCCTCTGCTACACCTGGGGGACTAGATATGTTCCCTAGACATGAGGACGCCTACCTGTACATCAAGGATTGCAACCCACACAGAAAGTTCCTTAGGTTCCTGTTACAAGGGGAACACTGTCAGTTCAGGATATTGCCCTTTGGCTTGTCTTCTGCACCATGGGTCTTTAACAAATGCTTAGCAGTAGTGGCAGCAGCTGTTGGGAGGGAGGGCCTGTACGACTTCCCTTATCAGGATGACTGACTCCTCAAGTCTCAGTCCAGAGAACAATTATCCCTCACCCTAGCTCATACCAGGCAGTTTGGTGCGCTAAGGATTACAATCAACCTGTCCAAGTCAGTTTTGAGTCCTTGTCAGCGCCTTCAGTACATAGTAATATTCTGGACATGGCTTAGGATGCAGCTCTTCTGCCTCAGGACAGGACAGAACACCTTATGGCTCAGGCCTGGGAACTTTGCTGCAACAGGTATGTCTCAGCCAGAACATTCCTGAGACTGCTGGGCTTGATGGCGGCAACCATTGTCACGGTTCCCCTAGCAAGGCTACACATGTGGATCCCCCAGTGGACATTGAGTACAATGGGAACAACATACTGACAATCTAGAACAAAGGGTTCTAGTAATGTCACCTGTGAAGAGGGTCCTCCAATGGTGAATGGACAGCAACAAATTTGCTGAAAGGCATACCCTTTCTAATCCCATGTCCTCATCACATCCTCCCCACGGATGCCTCTGGGATGGGTTGGGAGCCCACCTTGAGTCTCACCAGGCCCAGGTCAGGTGGACTGCCATGGAGAGTTCCCTCCATATAAATGTCCTGGAGATGAAGGCCATTCTGTATGGCCTCCAGGCTCACCTGTCCCAGGGACATCAGCTGGTGCAGACTGACATCAGTGTAGTCCACTGCATAAACAAGCAAGGGGCACCCATTCTTAACCCCTGTGCAGAGAAGCAATGAGGGTCTGGTAGTGGACTCTCAAACACGGTCTAGAGCTGTCCGCAGTCCATGTCCCAGGTATCCAAAATGTATAGGCAGATAAGCTAAGCCGGTCACAGTCCAGAATGCACAAGTGGGAGCTGCTGACCTCCATGGCAGAAGACCTGTTCAACAAGTGGGGTTGTCCAGAGTTGGACATTTTTGCGTCCCCACTCAGTGCAAAATTGCCGTGTTTCTGCTTGTTTGCTCCAGGGCCTAGAGTTTCTGGAGAGAGAGAGGTTCCAGTATGCCTTCTCCTCCCTGCTGATCCAGAGGGTGGTAATCGAGCTCCAAAAGGAGGGAGATGCTGTTATTCTGGTGACTCCCTTCTGGCCTCATCAGATATGGTTTCCCTTGCTGCAGCAGTTAAGTGGAACCCCCAGTACCCCTGCCCCTGTGCAGTGCGTTTGCTGACACAGGAACAGGAGACCCTGGTCCATCCTGACCTGGGATCACTTCATCTCCATGCCTGGCTCCTGAAGACATAGCCGTTGTGAGATTTGGGGCGTCCCCAAAGTAGCTGACATGCTGGTGGCTGCTGGAAAGCATTCCCCCAGGGCTACCTACTCCATGAAGTGGAAGCGCTTTGCCCTGTGGGCTGCCTTGCACCACCCGAATACCTTTACCTGTCCAGTGAATCAAATTCTAGAGTATTTGCTGTCCTTGTCAGATATAGAACTTCAGTATTCTTCCAATAAAGTGTACTTGTCCACTATATCAGCTTTCCATATGCCTACTAATGGACGTACTTTGGGAAGCTAAGGATCATGGTTAGGGAGGATGGGAGGAGTGGGAAGGGAGGGCAGGGACATTAGCTCAAGCTGTGGACCCTGCAATACGAGTAGACTTGATGGACCAAATGGTCTCCTTCTGCTGGCTTCTTCGTATGTTCGTACTGTGGCCCATACTTTTTTGAAAGGCATTCTGCACTTGAAGGCTTCCATCCGTAATCCATTCCCAGCTTGGGATTTGAATTCTGTGAAAGAAAAATAGACTTTGGCTCCTTTTGAGCCAGCCGCAACTTACAAGTCTGTTGTAGAAAGCATTATTTTAGTTGATATTACTTCTGTTCAAAGGATTTCAGAGCTGCAACCTCTTGTGTGAGCCGCCTCCTTTGGTTTTCCACAAAGATGGGGAAATAGACAAAGATGGGGTGTTCCGCTATACAAGACACTAGTGAGGCCCCACCTGGAGTACAGTGTACAGTTCTGGAGACCATACCTACGTAAGGACATAGACAGGGAGAGAAGGTTCAGAGGAGGGCAACAAAGATGGTGCATGGGTTGCATCACAAATCCTATGAAGACAGGTTGAAGGAACTGAACATAGTACTCCCTGGAGGAGAGGAGGGGAGAGGGATATGATAGAGACATACAAGTATCTCACAGGGAGGAACAGGGTGCAGGAAAACACTATTTTAAGCGAAAAGATGTTTCAGGACTAGGGCATGGGATGAAGTTGGAGGGAGGACGATTCAGAGGAAACATGAGAAAGAATTTCTTCACTGAACGGGTGGTGGACAAGTGGAACACCCTGCCAGAGGAAGTGGTGGGGGCTGAAACAATCACGGGATTTAAGAATGCATGGGATAGACATAAAGGAATTCTAGAGGTCAGGGGAAAGGGGAAATAGACTTCTAGGAAAACAAACTGAACTTACAAGCTCAAATGGGCAGACTAGGTGGGCCATAGGCCCTTATCTGCCGACACTGTCTATGTATCTATGTATCTATGTATCTATGTCTGTGTACGAACCCTAAGCTCTACCCTAAGGTGGTGTCTTGTTTACCTTGAATCAAACCATCCACCTACCTGTTTATTATCCAGAGCATGCCAGTCCAGAGGAAGCATTGCTCCATACATTAGATGTGCATAGAATAGTCAGGTACTGTCTGTACACGCTGTACAAAGGACTGCAGGAAGTCCTCACAGTTGTTTTCTTTCGCCCCTAGGAAAGCAGGCGTTCCAGTTTCTAAACAGTATTTTTCCAAACGGTTGGCCAACTGTTTTACTGTTTGTTACAGGAAGTATGGTAATGAACTTCCTGGAGTTGTTTGTGGCCACTCCGCTATTGGCATGGCCACTTCTGTTGCCTGTTTCAGGAATGTGTCCGCTGCAGAAGTCTGTGCTGCTGCAACTTGGAATACTGTCCACACTTTCACTAGGTCACTACAGTATGGACATTGCCTCCCGCAGCAGGGCTGGCTTCAGCCTGGCTGTGCTTCAAGGCCTCCTTTCTTAGGTCTGTAGCCTCTAGCCACCCAGACTGTCTCTCTGTCAGTACTGCTTGAGACTCGTTCCATGGGTGTGACCTGATGAGGGACCCTCCAAGAAGGTATAACAGTTGTGTAAGACCGTACCGTAGCAGTAGATCTTTGAGAGAATCCGTTTCATCAGGTCATGCCATCCCACCCTCTATCCCCCTTGGACTCAGAATTTCTCAGTCTCTGGCCTTCTGTCTCTAGGATGGTTTGCCTTCTGTTCTCCACTTACTTAATGGTGGGAACCTCTAGCTCTCCCTCTGTTTCCCAGGAAAAGATACTTTGCAGATGGTCTTCGGCAGGAAACTGAGGAGGGTGCAGGGCTACCCACATTTATGTAGAGTAGGGATGTCTGTGTATAAAGTCATGGGTGGCCCCTGGAAGACTGCTAGCAAAAAAGTGCCCATGTGGTCCTAGTGCCTGGCTGGTATAGTTCCACAGGTGTGACCTGATGAGAGATTCTCTCAATCTACTGTTACGGTAAGTTCTTGCGTAACTGTTCTTTTTTGCTACCTTCCATGGACTGCCCTGGCAGGACCCCTTACACATCTTGCCTGTGCAGATGGGCAGCTCCATTCCCAGAATGTCTGTACAGCTCTGTAGCAGGGACACATTGCACAAGTGATCCCCGGCTGGCTTCATTTCAGGTGTGCACAACCAGACTCCATACACCTTTCACATGTGTAGATGGGTTGCTTCCACTTCTGGAATGTTCCTGGGGCTCTGCTTGACTCTACTAATGTGATCCTGTGCACTGATGGTGCTTACCTCTGTGGCTGCGCACCTAGCGGGACCCCTCACATTTCCGTCAGTGTCTGGTTGATTCTCACTATCTCCCTTGTCTCACCTTGTGCCAAGCCTTCTGGACCATGTTAGTCTTTGGTGGGCTTTACGCTTTCTCTTGATTGCCTTCTGTACCACCAGTAGTTTTCGGGGATGCTCAGGGGCACCCCCCCCCCCCAAATGAGCCTCTCAAGGGTTTTCAGTGTTCTGTTCAGTCTTCCTACCCCCAGTTGGATGTCTGTTAAGCAGGAGGAGGAGTTCAGCTGGTTGCTGTTGCTTTGCATGATTGCTTAGCAGCAGGAGGAAGCTTAACTATACCCAAAGATAGGGTGGAGGTGCATGAAGTATGGATTTGGCTGGAGGTTTCCACCTCCTAGGCCCCAGTTGCCCAGAGTGAAGGTAAATTATGGTGCCCCTGATTTTGGTACCATGTTAATATGTCACTGTGGTAACAGTGCAGTATTAACTGTTACAACAGCGAGAACATTGACAGTGACAGGGATAGAATAGCATAAGGGAATTACCGCTGCCCTGTCACTGTCTGCTGGAATGTGGGGAGGATCAGGTTGCCATTGCTGAGGTGCCTGGTTGAGCCACTCTCGTGGTGGAGTGGCTAAGGCACCAGCATACGGTGGTGTGGGAGACCTGGGGCTACGGTTCGGTCCCCCTCAATATCCCGGTCTTGCAACATTTAAAACAAAAATAAGAGAATCCCCTCCCCCACGAGTGTCCCCATCCTCTAAGTCCACTCCCTCGAGTAGATTATTTTTAGTCTGGGTGATCGTACTCGGGCTTAAACAAAGAATCTTCAGTGTCACCCTATGACTTGGCAACATTTGGTGTTGGGTGCTGTTTTGCCGATGTTTTATGGGGTTTCTGCATGTTGCTTCTGACATTGATTACCACATGTTTTTTTTTTAATGCTGACATGACCCCATGCCGTTTTTTTTTTGTTTTTTTTGTTTTTTTTATCGCCCCCACTTGTAAGGTCCTGATTCCCCACCACCCCACTGTTTGGAGCAGGATGATAATGAAGAGCGCGGGATAAGATAGGTTTTTTGTTTATGTATTGTTTCCATGTTTTCGTTCTGGTTTTATTTGTTTACTTTGTATGACACCCTGAGCCCCTGCAAAAGGGTACCAAACAATATGGCCTTGTCTTGCTTTACAGCTTGAACACAAAACATAAAAAGGGGTACAGATGCCCTGCTCAGTGGCACCAGCACTGTGTGGGTGTCCCTGGCTTGTGTTGTGGTCCTGACTCCCCCCGAGCATGTTCAGCCTGGGAAGATGGAAAAAGTTGTGGGACTGAGTGCTTACTGCAGTCAGCAAGGAGTCTGAATGTCAGGGGTGACCATGCAACATTAGTATCTCCCCCCGACTTGTATCAGTAGACCGGCCAATGCATTGCTCTGGGGAGGTAATGACAGCAGTAATGGGGAAGGGGGGCTAGATGCCATTAATGATGACAGGACCCTGGTTGCTATGGCCCCAGTTCCTCCCTATCCCTGCAGTACATCTAACCTTCTGGGATTTGGTTCTGGCCCTGCCAGTGAGGTAGGAGTTCTCGCATGGTGCCGGCATGAGCAGCAACTCTGGAGTTGAGGCACACCACAACAAAAGCAGTCTACAGGTTTGCTCAAGGAGAGAGTGGGAACAGGAGGTAAGGCATCCAGTGAGAGGTAAATGAGGAATTTAAGAGGGGATGGATGGATTTTAACAGGTGGAGCAGATGTTTGGGGGGCATACAGTGCAAAAGGGTAGAAACTATAAATCAAGCAGGGAATGGAAATGTAAGACAGGAATGTAATGGGAAAAGGGAAACTGAATGAAGGTAAGATTATGGGGAGTGGGGAGGGGGGGAAAGACTCCAGATCGGTAATATTTGCTGGCCTTACTAACATAGGTTCTGACTTCCAGGTGGAAAGGGGAGTGGCATTTTTGGAGAGCCTGCGATGGTGCAGCATCAGCCACGCACAAACCCTCCAGGTGGAAAGAGTAGTGGTATCTTTGGGGGGCCAGAACCTACAACCATCCTACAAACACATCCAAACAAACCAAAGGTATGTTGTTTACTATATTCTCTTTGTAATCCTCGTTTCCATGTTATCCTTGTAACCTCCTGGGTCGTGCCTGAATAGTCATTTTTGGCTATGGCACTTACCTGGTAAACAAAAAATAAATAAATAACGCACCCAACACGGAAAACACATCACCCACACAGAGTGAAAGGTTATGTTACAGTTAAGGCCCTCGGTTTACCTTTCTTTTTTCTTTCAGTAAGCCAGATGTAATTGTGGAAACTACATTGAGCCAAGTGTCAGTATGGTAGACACCAGCTTGGTTTGCAGTAATGGAAGTGTAGAAAAAATGTAAACACAAACAAAAAATCCCATAATCCCATTAAACTGGATTTTTTTTCCCCCCAGCATACACCAGTGCCTTGGTTGTAATCACCTATCCCTTGTGGTGTGAAAATATCAGTGTGTGTCATGCAAGGAATAATGCTAGACTGGGAAGGTGACACCAAAGCCACAATAACGTCTGTCTAACCGCACTCCTTTGCTGGGTTGTGAGTTGCAGCCAAGGCCCTTCACCCAGGAGTGTCTATTTTGGTGTCGCCACACACCGTGGAGTGGATCACTGCTCTTACACGTGTACTGTAAATGTGAGGTGTTACAAAATTACTTAATAAAATGGGTATGAAAGATCTTGTACCGGGATGGTTTTCAAATGACTACAGATGAGGACCGCTTGGCCCACCCAGTCTTTCCATTTTCCTTACCTACTGTAACACCGCAGACCCTATTTGATCTTGGCATTACCCCCACACACACACACTTTCCCCAACCACTAAGTGGCTAATGGCTAAGTGTAGTAACACACCTCAGCATTAAGGCACACTATTCACTTGTTCCTCTGCCTCCTGGTCATGTGTTAATTGGCTTTACACACACCCTTTTGTGCCTATCCTGCATGATGTGAAAACATGGGAGGGTATGTAAATATAGTGAGTTTATGTAAAACCATGTGGACCACCAAGTTTGCCTCCCTGTTATCCTAGCACTAATAACATGAAATGTGAGCTAGTCTTGTAGCTCTGAACAGTGTCTGCACTTCTCTTCTTGTAATCTTTTCACAGCCTTAAAAAATCTCTCCCTCTTGGTGCTTACCCCTAAGCTTGTACTTGAGCCCTTTGGTTCTCCTATCCAGGGTTGTGCTGAATAGTCTGCCCTGGATTATTTTTATATAATTTCATAATTTTGAATACTCCCTCCGATTGCAGGGTCCTCAGTTCACTGCTGCAGTACCGGTTGTTTAATTTTTTCTATTTACTATGCTTTATTACGCTTGCCTATCGCGGTGCATCAAGTCGGTCATGGACCCCTTTGCTCCCACTCCCACATTGGCTGCAACTCCCAGATACCCCCTGGCTTACCCCCCAGGGCAGGATTGTGGCACCAGCCCCAAGTGCCGCAATCAACGGTATATGGCAGGGAGCCAGCCTGGGAGCTAATCGGAGGGGCAGGCTTCATAGGTCGGGCAGGCAGCGATATTTTTCCTGGTGTTCAGGGCTGGGGACATGCAGTGACGGCCAGCATCTGCCCCAGACATATTGACGTCGGCACATGCAGTATACCCAGCCTCCGCTAGGTGTCTGGTTGACCGAACACTCTACCACCCTCTCACCTGGAGAAGGAGAGCACTTGTTGGACACTCAGTCCGTTCCCCCGGCTGGCCCTCCAATGTCCCAGATCAGTTCCCAATCCCGGGTCATCTGCGTCGCAGGTGGCACCCTGCCCCTGCACCAGTGGACTGGCGGCAGTACAGTTCTTATTTCTGTGGTACGAACTGCTCAAAATATATATATTGTGTGTGTGTTTGTATATATGTGTTTTTTTGTTTTTTAAACTTTATTGCATTTCAGATGCAAACATCGGGGCCCATATACACAAGTAATGTTATAAAGTTATCACTTATACATATCCTATGTATCTACTCAATCAAGAGTCCTTGACCATAGCCTGGGCCCCTAGAGCTGTTAGAAGAGGAAAAACAAAGTTGTGGATAGTGTCCAAAATACATTTCTTAGAGCCAGGAGCTATATATATAAGAATCCCACATACGATACGGATATCAACTATAGAATCACTGTCATAGTCCAAGTTAGGCCTGCAGGTAGTTTTCAGTAGTACATAGCTAAATAACAATTTAACAACAAAAAGTGACATCTCTATATAAAAGTGTCCTATCTGGTTGTGTGAGGAAAATGGGTATCGAGCAATAGCTCGACTAAGCTTATCAGTATCCTTCCGCTTGTTGAGATGGGATCAATCTGTCTTCCAGTTCTTAATTAGGTACATAAAAGGTCGCCAAACCCCTAGAAATATTTCCAATTGGAGCTGCAGATCAGCCATCAGTTTTTCCAAATGGTAAATATTCTTTACACTAGCTATCCAGTCAGTCAATCTTGGGCACGTCTGGGAAAGCCACTGTTTCCTAGTAGCTGCAGGTAAAGCTATTACTAGAATACTTAGACATGCTTTTTGGCAGATAGAGCATTTAGCTGGGTGCCAAACTCCTAAAACCAGAGTTTTAAATTCCAGAGATCTGGTGTTGCCTGCCATCTCACCCTGTCAGGGGCCCAGCTCTCACCCAAATGGCTGAAGTATCGGATAGTCCCAGAAAATGCAGAATGGTGTTCAGTCTCTCAACATCTGTCATTGTGACTTGCTGTATATTTGATTTGGGATGGGGTAAGAAAAAAACTGGTAATTTTCCAAGGGAATTCCTTCCAGTTGTTGGAAGGTGACGCACGGAACACTCCATCCCATGCGATCTTCCATTCCTGAAAGGTTAGTGATTTTACAACATAGTTAATGGCAGCTACCACTTACATATTGTGGTAGCTGCCCTCTGCGATAGTCATTGTAGCCAGGTGTTAACATTTATCTCATGGCCATAACTTTGTAATTTTACTTGTAATTTTTCTATTGAGAGATCCGGCCCAGTTGCGTTAAGGGCCCCGGTCATGCTGACATGCCCCTGTGCTCAAGCACGTAATGACGTCTGACCAGGGAGAGCACGGGGGTGTGCCCCATTGAAATAAATGGTTAGATTTCTCATCGATTTTTAAGCTTAAGAGTGGACAGTAGGAGGTTAATGAAGGTCACTGCTCGACTGACAAGGGCCTTGGGTAAACTCTGCATTGTATCTGAGCGAATGACTTGACAGTACCGTTTTTTTTTTTTTTTTTTTTTAACCAATTATTTTACCAGGTGAGACACACTAAGCTGAAAATTTGTTTGCAGGTGCAACCTGGGAGCACAAGGAAGCTAAGTGACTTGCTCAGGGTCACACAGTATGCACCTAGGGGGCTGTGGGATTCAAACCCAGGTCTCCAGATTTGCAGCTCAGAGCCTTAACCCACTGTGCCATACTGCCTCCTGTTCTGTTCTGTAAGAACTATAAAATTGACTGGGCTGAGCCTCTTCCACCTAATATAGGTGGCATCTGTCGGGTGGGGGGATTCCACATTTGTCTGTGAGTATGTTGAGGCTGGGGTGAGTGAGATGGAGCTCCTGATGCACCATTCTCCAGCTTAAATAGTTTTTTAAGCCTGGGATTTGAAGCGGATTGGGCTGTAAATTTTTTCAGGGGGGGCATCAAACCGTTCCAGTGGTGCACTCCCAACATTAGCATTCTGTTCTGTTGTTGTCCGGACATTGTTCGTTTGTTGTTGAATTTTGTTGACCCGGTAAGCCCACTGGGCCTAGAAGTCCCTTTTTCAGGGGCGACCGGGGGGATACAGATGGTGAGCAACTGAATTTGAACCAGATTAAGCTGTTGGTGGTATTTTTAGTGAATGAGGGAAATTTGGCCAGGACACCGGGGAAATTCCCCTACTCTTTTCGATAAGTGCCATGGGATCTTTAACATCCACCTGAACTACCACCAATCCAGGCAGATGGGACCTCGGTTTAACGTCTCATCGAAGACAGCACCTCAGAGTGCAGCACCCCTCTCATGCTGCACTGCAGTGTCAGTACTGGGATATTAACCCAAGTGCCAGATGTGGGAACTGAACCCACGGCCCTCTGATCTCCCGGCCTCAGAGGCGAGTGTGCTACCTACTGAGCCACTGACACTATTGCCCTCTTTATCTTTTTTTTTTTTTTTTGTACTCTATCCACAGCAAAAGTTGCCCCATCTGATAAGTTTCCGATTTGGGAGATGAGTGCCTCCTTCCAGTTTGGGTCTCTAGATGTCCTCCCTATTTGATTCGTGCTCTCTTATAACCCCTTGTGAAATGATGAAGGAATTTGTTAATTTTCTTCCATTCTGTCCTAAGGATGATGAGTAACAGGGTCTGGAAAGGAACAACAATCTTGGCAGGACGTTCATTTGGAGTGTTTCTGTTTTCCAAAAAAGAGGGGGGAGCAAGGCTAATCTCTTCAGATCCACAGAAACCTCCGCGATCAGGTTTCCGTAATTTGCTTGATATAAGCTCACCAGTCCCACAGGAACATGAATACCAAGGTAGTGGATCTGTGTGATGGCCCACTTAAAGGGGATCAGCGTCTAAACTCCAGGATCAGTTTTCCACTAAGACAACTTCTGTTTTACTTCCATTGATTTTGAGCCCTGAGGTAGCTCCATAGTCCATCAGAATGTGCTGCAAGAAGGGGAAGTATGTACTAGATTTTTGAGCGCATCGTGTCACCTGCATAGGGTGAAATGCAGTTTCCTACACCCCCATTACAACTCCTTCTAAAGATTGGTACATCCTGACCAGAGCCACCAGTGGTTCGATGCTCATACTAACATACTAAAACGCCAGCAGAATAGGCCTAATGGTCTTTCGTGTCTGCTCATTTGGTCAGCCCTCACCCTGGGAGAGCTGACCTTGCTTCCCCCCCTCACCCTTTCTGGCTTCTCCCTTCCCAGTCCAGGATATTTTCACTGCACTGGACTTTGCTTCCAGAACCCTTCCCTTGTACCTGTCCCACCCCCTCTTGAACCCCTCAAGGCAAGCAAGATATGTAAGAGGGGGCACACTTGTGGAGAGTTCCTCTGTTTGTAGTTCGGGGAACTGAAAACGTGCAATTGACTTTGACCCTGGCTGTTGGGCAGTGGTAAAGACCATGGAGCCAACCAAGAAATGTCACCAAAGCCAAATTTAGACAGACCGGCAAAAAGAAAGTCCAAGCTGTCTACCAGAAGCCATTTCGGCATAGATTATCACTATTTGTTGTTCCGGGCTTCTTTGCTGGTTTGAAAGATATTTAATCATTGTGTGATATTATCTGAAACATGTCTCTGAGGAACAAAGATGGACTGGTCAGGGTGCACCAATCTGTGCAGAATTGTATTCACCCTATTTGTTAATATTTTTAAGATTTTAGTAAGTAGAGAGGGCAATGTGAGTCACACCTGTCCAATGGTTTCCAGGTTTGGGGATCACTGTGATAAACGGAGATTGCCAGGATCTGGCAGATCTCCAGGGTCCTCGCCCACATTAAAGAGCTTCACAGATTTGCAGAAATTTGACAGCAGACAAGGACCTCACCAGCCCATCTTGTCTGCCCTTATATACACCCCTTCTTCTTTTACTGGCTCAGAACCCCCCAACCGCATAGGTCTGTCTCATGCCCTCTTGAAATCCCACCACCGTTTCCGATCCCACCACCTCCTCTGGTAGCCTGTTCCAGGCCTCCACCACCCTCTGTGAAGGACATCCCCCTCACATTGCCTCTGTATTTCCCTCCTTTCAATCTGAGGCTGTGCCCCTTGTTCTAGCTCCCTCCTTCCTTTTGAACAAGCTCCCCCTCCTTCACTTTGATACCCTTCAAATATTTAAAAGTTTCAGTCATGTTCTCCCTCTCCCTTCTAGTCTCTAGTGTGTATAGATTCAGCTCCCTCCACCTCTGTTCTGTGTTTCCCCCCGCATCCCATGCACCATTTTGGTTGCTGTTCTCTGAACCCTCTCCATCCCCTCAATGTCCCTACGTAGGTGCGGTCTCCAGAACTGTACCCCGTCATTTTCTTTTGTATATGATTATATGCTTGATTTATGGCCATCCATGGCTAATGTACTATACTAAGGTCCACCTTGCAAATGAGCTCTGCCTCAATGGTGTTCCGCCTGGCAAAATAATTGATTGCTTGATTGACTCCAGGTGCGGCGTCACCATTGTTTTGTAAAGTGGCATTAGCACCTCCCTCCTTCTGCTAGTTATGCCCCTTCAAGTGCTGGCCAACATACCATTTGCCTTTCCCCACTGCCTTGCTGCACTGGTTCCCCACCTTAAGATTGCGCGATAATAATAATCCCCAGATCCCTCTCCTTCTCTCTTTCCTTGATTTCCTCCCCCCCCCCAAGGTATAAGCTGCTGGAATGTTTTTCCACCCCAGGTGAACCACCGCACCTTTTCACATTGAATTTTAGTTGCCAGGTTTCAGGCCACTTCTCCAGCTTTTCCAGGTCTTGCCTCATGGCCTCCACTCCACCTTGGGTGTCCACCCTATTACAAACTTTTGTATCAGCCGCAAATAGGCACACCCTACCCTCTAGTCCTTCTACAAGATCACTGATATAAATGTTAAAAAGTAGGGGTCCCAGTACTGACCCCTGAGGCACCCCACTCGTTACCCCCTTTACCTGGAATGTACCCCATTTACCACCACTGTTTGGCTCCTTCCCATCAACCAGTGTTCAACACACCTAGTTACCTTCTGGCTCACCCCTAAGTTCTCCATCTTATTTACTAGCCTTCTGTGTGGGACAGTGTTGAAGGTCTTACTGAAGTGCAGATAGGCCACGTCCACTGCTCCTCCCTGGTACACTACCTGTCACCCAATTTAAAAACTCTCAGGTTGGTCCGACATGACTTCCCATTTGTGAAGCCATTCTGCCTTTTGTCCTGCATGCCACTGACCACCAGGTAGTCTACCACCCTTTCTTTTATTAACTTCTCCATTATCTTTCCCACCACCGAGGTGAGACTGACAGGGCGGTAGTTTTTGGCCGCCTCCTTGCCCCCCCCCCCTTGTGTAGTGCAACCACTTCCACCCTTTTCCAGTCCCCAGGCACCCACCCTGTATCCATGGACAAGTTAAATAGTCTTATCAAAGGTGCTTCCAGCTCCTCCCTCAGCTCCCAGAGTACCCTTGGGTGCAAGTTGCCCGGCCTCATTGCTTTATCCACCTTCAACCTGCCCAATTCCTCCCTTACCCTATCAATTTGTGAACATTCTGGAATCCATTCCCCTCCAACTCTGGTCCTCTACCCTCACCCTCTTTCATGAAGATTGAAGAGAGGTAGCTATTTAATACCTCCACTTTTGAAGTCCCTCTCCAGTTTTATTCCTCCTTCCCCCCTCAATCTCACTATTCCCTGCTGTGCCTGCCTTCTTTCTCCCATGTACCTAAAAAAGGTTTTATCTCCCCTCTTGGCCTGCTTTGCTGTTTTCTTCTCAGTGACCTCTTTAGCTCTCCTCATCTTCTGCCCTGCCTCCCTCCCTCCTCTATATGCTTCCTTATCTTCCTCCCTTTGTGTCGTCTTATACCTCCTGAATGCCCTTTTACTCTCCCTGACCGTCCCTGCCACCTCTCTTGTAAACCGTAGAGGTCTCCTCCTCCTTCTGTTCTTCCTAACCTTCTTGACGCAAATTTCAGTGGCTTTCAGCACCCCTCCCTTAATAGCTGTCAATAATTCCTCCACATCCTTTGTAATCTCCATCCCTGACATTTCTTCCCCAAATATCCTCTTCATTCTGTTAGTCTGCTTTCTTGAAGTGCATTACCCTAGTTCTTGTCCTGGTTACTTCCCTTGCCGTTTTTACCCTGAACCTTACAGCCCTATGGTCATGTGTGCCTAATAATCCCCTGCCTCCACCTCATCCACACTGTCCCCATTTGTGAGGACCAAGTCCAACAGGTTTCTCCCCTAGTGGGCTCCCTTACTAGTTGTTGCAGGAATACCCCTTGTATTGCCTCTAAGAGCCCCCTGCTCCTGGGCTGATACCGCTGTTGGGATCTCCCAGTCGATGTCAGGGAGGTTTAGGTCCCCTACTAACAGAATCTCCTCTTTTTGTGCCATTTTTGTCACTGACCATATAAGTTGTTTATCCCCCTTTTCCTCCTGCATAAGAGGTCTGTAAACCACCCCCACCCTCAATGATTTCCCATTCCTTTTGTCTAAAGTGACCCACATTATCGCAGTCTCCCCTTCCTCTTCCAGACCCTCTGCAGCCCCAATTTCTTATTTGATGGATAATGCTACTACCCCTCCCCTCTTCCCCGCCCTGTCTTTCCTAAACAGTCAGTAACCATGTATGACTGTCTCCCAGGCATGATGCTCAGTCCATCATGTCTCACTTACTGCTATGTCGAGACCCTCTTCCGCCATGGTGGCCTCTAATTCCCCTAGTTGATTCCCCAAGCTCCTGGCATTTGCTACTAATCCCCTCCACCATGTAGCCCCCTCTTCCCTGTCCTCCCTTTCCAACCTCTCCCTGTTGTTGGATGTTGCCTGCTTTTCTTCTTTGTCCTGGGGGGGAGGCTGATGGCCTCCCAACTCTTCTACCTGTATGAGTGGTCTTTTCTTTAACCGCCCCCCCGAATCAGTTTAAATTTAACTTCCTTACTATAAAGTCCTCCAGTTTACCGTTTTAGTACAGCCGTCCTGTCTAAGCTCAGGTGCAGCCTATCAGGGGCATGTAGTCCCTCTTCCTCCCACGTTGATCCCCAGTCACCTGTTTAAACCAAAACCCCTTCAGCTACTAATTGAATTCTGTGATCTTTTCCCTCCTAGGTGTGCTTGCCCTTAGGACAGGCAACACCTCTGAGAAGGAAATGGAAGGGAAAACCATGCCACTGCAGAACCTAGCAAGCTCCTTGAACCTTGCCTGTACCTCTTTCAGACTGTTCCCCTCCAGATCATTGGTGCCAAGGTGAAATACCAAGTGAGTCCTCCCATCCTGATGCTTTCCCTAAGATGGTATATTGTGCCTCACCTATAGTGTTGTCATTCCTGGCATACACTGAACCCATACTGCACTGTTCTTGCTCCCTTCCTCCCTCTTCGGATTCCCTTTATATTAGAGTCCCCTATGAGTGCCCTCTTTGTACTTCCTTCTTCCTGCATGTTCTTTTGGTATTCCAGCTTACATCTTAGTTCATGCCTCCCTTGGCCACCCTATTTCCATTGCCCCTGTTTGGATTTCGTCTCTTCCATTTCCTCCTCTCCCCCCCGACCCCGACTCTTCCCACAGTCCCTCTTCTCCTATCCACCCTCTTCACTAGCTCTGCCCCTTCCTTGTGCTCTGTGATCACACTTCTATTGCCTGCATTTCTTTCGGAGCATGCACTACTCCCCTTCACCTCCCCATGGACACTTTCCCTACTTGCTCCTGATATAGTCTCTTTCCCCGACTCCTCTGTGCTCTATGTCTCCCTTGAGGGAATTGTCTTCCTCACCACTTGCTCTTTTTTGGATAATTCCCTCTTTGTTTGCCCATGACGGCGCTTCTCTCATTTCCTTCATTTCCCTTTCTCCTTTCCCTATGAACTCCTCTCCATTGATGGCCCCCAAAGGTGCCATTTCCTGGTCTTTTGCTTTCCCTTCCTTTGCTTCTACCTCTGGGTTCCTTGCTGCCTCTTCCCCTAAGACATCCTCCACTATTGCCTCTCCCTGGTTTGGCCTCAAATGGTCTATACCTGTCTCTCCCAGTTTCCCTGCCCCTGCTCCCTCTGTTGGTTCCTCGCAGCCGCTCTCCTCCATATCATCCTTCACAAGTACCTTGAGGGGTGCAAATCTGTTTTCCTGCTCTGCTCCCTTGCTGCTTTCCTTTGTCTGTTGTGCCCTTGATTTCTGCCCTCAAGTTGTAGGTGTCTGCCTAGTTTTTCCCTGAACCCAACACCTTCCACACCTCTTGACCCCTCGTTTTCTCTTTTCTTCCTGTCCTTAGGTCCTTTGCCTCCCCCTTGTGTTGACGCTATCTACTCTATGTGCTCTGATGCATCCACTGAACCTCCTCCTGTCCCCATTCCTCCATACCATGATGTTCTTCACCCATGTGTCTAATCCCCCAGTGGTCCTTCCTATTTTCTCCCCCCTACCCAGCTGGTACTGTCCCTGTTCCTCCACCCCTCCTCCCCACTGTTCCCCCCCCTTGCTTATTACCTACCTCAACCACCGCACTTCCTCCCTTAGCTGTGTAAGCTGTCTGCACACCATGCATCCACCCATCCTCCAAGCCCAATTTCTCCAGTCGTCTTCCCCAGTCCCTAGCCTCTGTTGATTGCACAGACTGTCTCCTATGAGCTTTGATCCACCAACCAAGCGCCTCTCCACATCTCTAGATGCAAAACAGCAATGAGTACACGGGCTTTCTCACATACTGCACCAAAATACTGGAACTCTCTTTTATTTATTTATTTATTTAAGAGATTTACCAGGAAGGCATGCTGAGCAGAGTACCGCTCGATTCCAGATGCGCCCTGGGGTAAGGGGATTACAGGAGTGCAGTACAAAAATACAATAATCAGTACATGCAAAAGTAAGCAGGTAGCAACAGTGGCCAAAATTCAGCACATGAGTTATTTGCAGCTAGCATCAGGTGGTCCAGAAGGGTGGATGCAGAAGCTGAGATGCATCTGAAGGTACAATGAAAACGGATGAGGAGTATAACAGGCAGTGTTGTATAGCATGGACAAACATAAAAAAAAAAAAAAAAATTCACATTTACATCGTGTGGTTAGAAATACAATACTACTTGGGTAGGCAGGCGTATCTATAGCAGCAGTTGGGAGAAGACAGTGGCAAAAAGTGCTGAGTAGAGAGTGGGCCTGAAGCTGTTAAGAGACATGCAGGAATTTTTTAGCGATGGGAAAGCATGTGCAGTTGTAGCAAAATGCTCTTTGAGGAGGGCGATACGTTGGGGGAGTGCTTGTAGAGAGTCTGATGTCGGCTGCCAGTGAGTTCCATAGTTTGGGCAGTCTGAAACTAAAAGCTACCTGACCTGATCGGGTGGATCTGTGAGGAATGTGGAAAGACCTAGGCGTCAGTGTTTCTGAGGATTAAATGGGTAGGTGGGGGCGATTGGTTAGAGATGTTGATAGATAGGGCAGCGTGTGAGACCAGAATTTAGCAGTGATTCTAACACCGTTACAGCAAGCGCCCGATTTTGGAGTGATGGGAGGTCGAGGACGTTAGAGGTCGCGTGATGGGTATTGGGGAGGTCCAAGGCGAACCGGCAGAAGGAGTTAGAAATGGGGTTTAACCTGGCTAAGGATGTAGGGGGGGCGGCGCCGTAAATGATGTCGCCATAGTCAAAAATTGGGAGGATCATTTTTTGCACCATTTCTTGCCTGGTTGGTAGGGGGATGCAATGTTTGTTGCGGTGGAGAGCTCCCAGCATGGGATGTAGTTTTTTTTTGCAGTGTGTCTACATGTGCAGAGAAGTCCAGGTGCTGATCTAGCCAGATGCCAAGGTAACGATATGTGGAGCATGCCTCAAGTGGAGACCTATCCAAGGTATAGAATGTGGGCACATCGGTAAGCAGGATAATTTTGCTCGGGAGCAGATGTGGGGGGCCGTTTTTTGAGTTGAGGAAGAGTTGATTCTCAAGACACAGCGTTGGACAGCCGAAATCCTCTGGAGGTAAGCTGACACGGGTTGCACCAGATGGGCCAAGGCGAAAGCACCGCATCGTCTCAGCAGCATGTGGATGCCGGATTTTGTGCAGACAGAGGGCAGATTCTCAAGCAATTTGTCTTGCTCCAACCCATGGCACTTTCAAGAGGCTGCTACACGAACATCTACTTGGCTCTACCCCGCTGCGCCTGCTTCCAAACTCCGTAAAACCCCTAACCTCCTTCCCCCGGCTGCCTCACCTCCACATTATTCCCAGCTTTCTCTTCCCACCTCTCCTTTTCTACCTTACCCCCGTCTCCCACCACCACTTCTACTCTCTCACCCACCCACCCTTTCTTTCTCTCTCTCTCTCTCTCTCTCTCTCTCCCCCCATGTCCCTCTTCTCCCTTGCTCTTCCTTCATCTAAAAAGAAACGCACTTACACCCCTGTTCTCAATCTGTTTCTCTCCTTCTGAACTGTCCTTCCACTACCATCCTTGGACCTCTAGGACCACACATTTGTGCCTAGCTAGCTATCTCTCCCAGTCCGTATCCCGAAGATGGGTGAACCTACACTTGATATACTGTTCTGTTATGTTTTACTTATCTATTGTTGACTCGTATGTACTGCACACTTGTTTGAAACTATACTGACCTGCATCCATTGTTTTTCCAACCATTGCTCTTCATAAACTGTTTTTTGTTATCTCTGTAACCCTGTATTCCCCCGGGTCGTGCCTGAAAATAGGTATTGCTATGCCTAGTGCACCTACCCGGTTACCAAAAGCAAATAAGACCATGGCCATCCCACACCCACTTCACCCTACCACTCTACCAAAGATTTCCCCCTCTTTGGCTGCCCCTCCAGCTGTGCTGCCTTTCCAAGTCCTACCAATAATTTTGGCAGAATGTGAGATACGTGGCCTATACAGTTTTGCAATACAGTCAATGCTGTTTAACAGTATTTCAGCAATTTTGGCTCTATATGTTTGTACTCCTAAACTGACACCTTGGATGCCTATTACCCAGTCACCTGTCAAAGATGCACAAGGCTCCTAGTATTACTCCTGCTAAGGTTAAACAAAAGAGGGGAAAAAAAACGTTTTTACAAATTCTACTCCCCTTAACAGATTCTCAGTACAGATCACACAGCTTTAAAGCCCCCTACAAGTCCCTCTCAGGACTTGCAATAGCAGTACTAAGTTTATATTGGGTTTGCTATTGTATAGACAGGATATGGGGCACAATACTATTTGGTTAGAAAAAGTTCAGGAGCCAGCCCAGTGGCGTCACATCGCGAACCACACCAGCGACCTGAGTTCAGGAATGGACTCTGGCGCTGGAGGGTCGGCAGGGGAAGAAGGATCAAGCGTCTGGAGGACTGCTCTCCTCTCCTCTCCTGGGGTGGGTTAGGGAGAGGCATCGCTCTGTAGCGGCCCCCGGTGGAGATCAGGGCACTACAGATAGTGCACACAGGAATCTGAGGAAAAACAGGAAAATGGCGCCTCCAGACTGCTGGATGGCGCCTGGACCAGTGCCTCCCAGAACTTGAAGCCAACCCCGACCCCAGCAACACTCCGGGCCAATGCCTTTGTCATCCTATTCCCTTCTTCCTCCTCCTCTGACCCATCTGAAAGTTCGTTGGGTTACCCTGAGGGTGGCTGCGATATGGGGTGAGGATCATTACTCGAACCCAGAGGGGAAGTGTCATTGGCAATTAGTGCCTGAAGGAGTGGCAGATAAAGCATGGGAGATAAACGGATAACACAAAAAGAAAGTTCAGGAAGTAATGAAGCTGCCAGAACAGTGCAGCAGTGAGGGAGTCAGCCCTCAGTGCAGATGGTTGAGGGTTCAAGCCTGGGCAAAGGGGCGATTCAAATGAACAATCAACTGGGTGGATAGGCAACAGCAAAAACACTCACAGATAATGTGAAGCTTTCTTTAAGGTTGTGAGAGCCAACTTACAAGCAGAGTAGGTTTATATTTGGTTTCCTTTTATATAGTCATAAGGGCAAAATACTATAAGATTAGGAAAAGTTCAGGAAATAGTGAGGCTGCCAGAACAGCGCAGCAGTAGGGGGACTGCCTTTAGTGTAGAAGGTTGAGGTTTAAAGCCTAGGTATAGAAAGGGGATTTATTGGAGGCTTACACTAGAGGTCAGCAGGCAAAAACAGGCGGGTTAGATTGGCAGGGGAGATGAATCTCCAAGGAGATAGGACAGGGTTAGAAGACTCACTGGTGACTCCTAGTGGTTGAATAGTATAACCTACTTATGAAAGAATGGGTACTTAGAAAAATCAGAAGGGTCACATGACAGGTCATGTGATCAGTGCCTCCCAATAAATGAAGGGATGGCCCTTGGTGGCTGGGGAGGTAGGGAGGGGCAGTCGATGCAAACTATCGACGGGCAAACACCCCAAACAAATAAGAAGCTGTAGGTAAAAGTGCAGCTCTGCATACCAGTTACCTTTAGAACTGCTCTTCTGTCCTCTCCCTCATGAAGCTGTGAGCTAGTGGAACAAGACTGTTTAATCACTGTATGCTGACTGGAGTACTTAAGTACCTTTGGTTTTCTGTCTTATATATTTAGTATCTGGCATTATACTTGGAACACATAGGTTAAAACCTGATGGGCCGGCATTTCTTGTCTCGGCTCTGGCAGGACTGTTAGTCGCGAGCAGCAGGGAAAGAAGTGACGCTGTGGGAGGAATGCCTGCTGTGGACACAGATGGGGAAATTGAAGTTTTCCAGCTGAAATTGTTCAGCTATAGTGTATTTACCTATCTAATGTATTGTTTTCAAAGACAGATGGGTTTCACTGCAAGCCGAGAGAGAGAGGCTGTCAGGGGTCTCGAACTTTCTGACAAGTCTGACGATCGTACAACTTGGTCAAACCTCTTGTCCTCAAAAATACCCATTTCCTATGTTTTCCTCCTAGAGTCGATGTGAACGTGTCTTAGTCCCGACTGCTGTTTGAGGTATCGGATGAGAGATTGTACAGGCAGTCCAAGTATTTCTGACACTCTGGTTTCACCGTTGTAATGTGATTGCATCCTGTTCAGAAACTGTGTGTAGTTCAGTGATGTAGCTTTGAAGGAAAGGGGAGTAAGGGTGCAGTGGCATGACATGTCCACTATAATCTCATATGCTCTGTGTGCTATGGGCTTGTCAGGATAGGGATTTACTGGAAGACTGGTGAAGGTTATTTTTCATTACTAGATCTGTCTCTTCGCAAATGCAGTCCACATTTTCGGTGCTCAGTTGGGGGGGGAGGCTAAGGAGACACTGGCTCTGATCAGTTTCAGTGCGATTGTGCCTGCGGGTGGCGCATCATTTCAGCCTGTAAGTAAAATAGAATTATTGATATACAGTGGGTTTTTTTTTTTAAGGAAAACACAGAAAAGGGGTAAGTTGCCTTTATTATGACAGAGGTCTGACTGAGTTGGCACAATCGTCCAGACTGTTGGAAGAACTTCTGAGTTTGTGTAGTGTGACCGTTTCTTTCCCCTGACAGCCTCTCACTCGGTTTGCCGTGAAACCATCTGTCTTTGAAAACAATACATTAGATTGGTAAATATAATATAGCCAAACAATTTCAGCTAGAAAACTTAGAATTCCCTAATGGTGTGCAGGCATTCAAAATGTGTGTGTGGGGGGGAGTTACACGACTGTCCACATTTTGGGGGGGGGGAGAATATACACAAAACTCATGCACCATAGAGAGACAGAAAGACATTCAACAATAGATTTATTTCCAATTAGAGCATGGGCAAGAAAATGAACACACCCTGTTATTGACTGACAGCAACCTCACCACCCACTGTGCCCCAGTCAAACACAGGTAAAAGAACGATTATGGCAAAAATTACAATGAAAGAAAACAAATCTTTGACAGATAAAACTGTTGGCCTACTTTCTGACTGAAAAGTAATCCATTATTTAATGTTTTCAGGTAGGAGGGGCCACTGAGATGGCTAGGCAAATATAGACTCTGGAATGGACCCCCCTCCCCCCGACGTCACTTCCGGTTTCTTTGGAGTCTTAACGGCATTCTCCATAGCTTGATCTACCCATGCTATGTAAAGCTGTGAATATATCAAAAACCACAAACGATACTCCTCAATACCCTCTCCAGCCTCAGTTTCTCCTGGGATGTTGTAAACTGGCTTTCAAAGTACCTCTGCCACAGATCTTACAAAACCAATCAAAGGTGTGTTCTCAGACACCTGCCCCATCAAATATGGAGTCCCTCGGGGCTCCATTCTGGGACTCTTCCTCTTCTCTCTCGTGGTCAGCTTCCTTCCCCGAGATTTGCAAGCACACAAAAATCATACTTTGTGCAGATGATGCAGCACTGTTATGTAAAAAGGACCCAATTATCCTCCTTGTCAAACTCCAGCATGATTTCCATTGGCTCCACTCCTGTTTCTCCTCCAAAGGACGAGTCCTAAACTCAAAAAAAAAAAAAGGCTTTCTCTGGGTCTAGAAGAACTGCTGGATAATGATGGCAATGTAATAGAAAGATTCAGAGTTCAAGTACCTTGGCCGCCTCCTTGACTGTCACCTAACCTTCGAACTTCACATCAGTCCTCTCATTAAAAAGACACACCAAAGGTTAGGAATGTTCTACAGAGTCAAACCTTACCTTATCCCCGAATTCAGGACCCTGCTTGCCAACGGCTTCTTGCTCTCCCCATCTTTGACTATGGGGCCTTGATCTACCCCTCCCCTCTCAAAAAAAACTCTCCAGGCTAAGGACCACCTATCACAACTTCATCCGGTTTGCCATTAGCCTTCCTAGATCTACCCACCATTGTAACCTATACAAATCCTCCAGTTGGCCCCTGTTGGAGGATAGCCTGGACTGCAAAATCCTGACCACCACCTACAAAATCGCTCTGGGACTCTTACCAAGCAGCATAGTCTCCATCTTCCCTAGGTCGGCCCACACAAAGCCCACCAGACTGTCACCCACTCCTTTACTCTTCTCTTATGTCAACCCTCCCCCCCACAAGGTCAACACACCCTCTCCTACAAGGGTGTGAAACTGTTCCATAGCCTGACTCCCTTCCTAGTTCAATGTCCCTCACTGGCTTCCTTCAAGTACAACCTAAAGAGTCACCTGTCTAGTTCCCAAATCTGTAAACGCTCCTGTCCCAGATTGTCTTGGTCGTCTTACACCGTCCTTCGACTGCCTACAATGATTGTTACTGTGTGTATATATATTTATTTGATAACACTTTGTTTAACTTTAAAATTATCTAAACCCTGTATGTATTGCACAATTTTGTATAATCTGTAATGTACCTGTTCGTCTGCGTATAACTGGACGCTTGTGAAAATGGGCAGTTTAGCTCGCATGCCTTTCCAGCATAAAAAAATAAACTGAGATGGTCACATGAACAACATGAACTGTATAACAGGTTAGGCCATCTGTGTTCACTTCATATTTGAACATTAAATGATTCCAATCCACTAGCTCTTTTTAAGCACTTCAGTTAGGATGGGGGCTAGGTGGTGGTTAAAATATTTAAAAAAATTCTGCATTGAAGCCATCCGGACCTGGGGATTTGACTACATAACTTTCTCAACCTCAGCCTGAGTGATGGGACCATCAGTCATCAACTTTTCTTCCCCCTCCAAGCAAGGTAAATCCATTTTGTTTAAAAAGTGTTGGAGTGACATCTCTCCTACTGATCTATAGAGAGTTTGATAGTATTTCCTGAAGTGGTGGGCAACTTCTTTAGCGGTAAAGGCAATCAGCCCCTGACAGCGGTGTTTAACCTTTTTAACATAATGGTCTGCTTGTTGCTTTCGTAGTCGGAAGGCCAAAACAACCTGCCCTATTCCCATGCTCAAAGTAGGTTTGATTAAGGTACCACAGTTTACCTTCAGTTTGAGTCTGTCAAGGACTGCATTTCCCTTCTAGTTCTGTTAAGCTGGTTCAGGACTTCTGGAGACCTCCTTGTTTATGTTGATTCTCTATTTCTTTATCTTTTTATAGTTTATGTTCCTGCCTTTTTTTTTTTTTGTAAATCTAGAGGCGTAAGAGATGATTATCGCTCTGAGTGGTCTTCAGCATGTCCCAGAGCCATTTTTCTTTGACTTGCATTGTGGTGATCTCAGGGGTAACTGATGATGGTATCTCCAGTCAGAATTTGTAACTCCTCCTTGTTAAGCAGAAGCTGAAGTGTAATTGAGACCGCTACATCATCTAAATGGATCATGGGCTGTATTGTACATCTGGTAAACGTTTAGAGGTCCACCTTACTACCTAAGGAATAATCCAGATGGGATTAGTTGATCTGGGTTCAGTTCCATCCCCTACAATACTCCATCGATCCTACTCCACGCATAGCTACTGTAAATAGCAATAAAGTTCAGTGCCATAGAATACAAAGAATGAACTGATAAAAAAAAAAAAAAAAAAAATAAAACAAAAAAAGTGTAACAGGTGTAACCATGACAATATTTCGCTGCCAATTCCATGAAAAATACCACCATATACTTCTTAAGGCTGAAGCTGTCTCCCTGAATCTGCGTTGGCAGAACATAGCTGGATGGCTGTAGTGTTTGGCTCTTACAGAAAGATCAGTAGTGAGCTCAGGTTGATGGTAGTCGCACTGAAACTGCTGGGCTGATATATATATATAGGCCAACTTGTAACCCTAAGCCATGGGCACAAAACAGATAGTACAAGTGACCTAATTGGTTCCTGGGAAATGGTAGTCATGGCAATCATGGAGGCCCGCCGCTACCACTCCCCTGCACCCCCCCACACACACAGGCGCAGACATAAAGGCTCTTCTGATATTGTTGCTCTAAAGACCATGATTCCCCCACCCCCACTGGTATCCAATCCTCTGGGCACTCTCCAAAGGCCTGTGCAAGCTCTGCATGCTGGACTCTTGCCCTGTATCTCTACGGTGAGCCTCTATGCCTGGAGGGTTCACTGCGGCTGTGATCGCCCCCCATTAAGCTGTGGCTGTTCCATCACTTAACAGTATAGGCTGTGTTGCTAATCAAGCTGGGGATTGGATGGCAGATCCACAGGCCAACCTTGGTCTGGTCTCTCTGCTGGTGCACCAGCCCCCCCCCCACCCCCATGAGCAGAAAACCTGATTCTGTATAATTATGGCTAGATGAGGGTGGCAGTTGAAAATAGCTCAACAGTAAAGAGTACATACTGCAAATGGGCTTCATCAGCCAAAAGTGGGGAAGAGGGCAATGCTTAACAGGCATTCATATGGAGGAAGTGGGATTTCAACCAGCAGTGGTGGAAACAAACATATAGTCCATTGATGACCCCAAAAAAGCCAAATCCATTGCCCTGTATGACTGCAGGTAGCAGAGGCCTACAGGCAGCAGTACGCGCTCCGCCCCAATGGTCATGTATAACAATGTACCCTAAAGCAAACCTCCTCTAGATGTTAGAGCTGCTGACACCTCTGGGAAAACTTGGAATGCACAATATTTAGACACAGTTCAACTTGTATGTCTTACCTTCTGTTTTTCTCCTCCCTCTTATTTATTCCTGAGGAAGTTTCCACAAAAATATAATCTTCATCCGTTAAAGTTGATCTGCCCCCTACAGCATATTCCCTACTTGGAATCGTAGTGCCCTGTTGTGGCATCACACTTGGTTGCCATGGGAGTAGCAGTGGTGTCACAAGCAGAGTATTATGACATCAGGTTGGGAATAAGCAATAGAAGCTGATGAACTCTGAAGGAACAACAATCCTGTTTTCATGCACATGGCCTCAGTAATAAAGAATGGCAAGGAGAAACACGGCTCATGAAAAGTATCAGCTGATTTGTATCCAAATGTCTTTCAGGCTGCTCTGTTTTGCCCTGTATTTGGCCACTGAATTGAGTGGATAATTGGTTAACATAAGACTATATATAATAGTTTTTTTATGAAGTATTTCATTACTGATCATGGAACACATGTAAATAGGTTATTGTTGATGTTTTTGATGGATTCATTGCTATGTCGGTCTATGTACGAATGTTTTCAGTTGGAAAATCGATAAGAGAACACAAATGTTTTTCAAAGTCTGCTGGAGGTGTCAGTAGTTCATTTAACAATAACCATAAATGTAATAGTCCTCATCTTAGTGAAATAAAAGCAGTCTGTTAGCTGAAGAGAAGATGGGGGCCAGTTCAGGCGTAGTTGCCAACCGCCGATTAACCAATATGGGAGTACCTTTTAATGATTCATCTTCCCTAAAGAGTCACTAGTCGCCACAGGGACCTTGTGAAAAGCCAGATAGCAGAGAGGATGGCAGTCTAACATCTGTTGCAAAGGAGAACCAATCCCCCAAACCCCCAAAAAGCACAGTACCAGATTCCAAAATGTTACATACTACAGTTCAGGTTTATGAAGGGGATACCCCGCGTTTCTGATATCATCTGTAGAAATGTAGCTCAGAGATCACAACTCTTCTCTCTCCTCCTAGGAGCTTTTGAAGATCCAGGCGAAGATCTGTGGGTGTGGTGCCTGCTATGAGGTTGGCTCTCTTCGGTCTTCCTGCCCAATGCCATGCTGTGAGGGAAAGATGATGTTCAAGACTCTTAGATCCCAAGTCCAGGCACTTTATACCCATTTTCCTCAGGGTGGGAGCTGCTTCTCTGGGCGAGTCAAAAGATTTGAGATCCAGATTTGGTAAACTGATGTAACCTAGCTGGGCAGTTGAGCTGGATACGAATCTGTATATTTTTGGCCTGCTTGATTACCTCTCTGATTGCTCTGTGCTTTTCATTCAGTAGATCTGAAAAGTCTTCATCAGAATAGACAAGCTGGCCATCTATTTGTAAATCCTTAGTTTTCCAAGCTGTCTGTAGGATCAGTTGCCTTTTAGGGTATTCCAGCATTCGCATGATTGTAGAGCACAGTCTGGCCTTTTGATCTCTTGGTGTGCCTGCTCTGTCGTAGGGTATGTGATCTGGAGCACTGACCTTAAAGAGTTGCTGACTCCTTAAACAAAGCAAAACTTTAAAACGCATATTGATTGGGTACAATTCGGCTTCCAGTCACACACACATTCCTCCTCCCCAGTATGTGTTACTGAGGAAGTTTGCATGATCTTCATCGCTCAGGGTTCCTCTACCTCTACAGTTCACTCCCAACTTCAAGGCATAATCCTGTTTGTTTTTGTTTGTTTTTTTGCAACTTTCTTATTAAACAATTTTTATATTTTCCAGCAGTCAGTTTCTTGTTTATACAGTTCTATGATGACAGGGTTACATTTCATATATAGTGTCACTAATACAAATAAGGCAGTCAGTGCACTAGTTCCATTAACCTCTGCATTCCCTTATTGTTTTTAAATTCCTACCTTCCACTCCTCCTCTCCCTACCCCCTCTCGCTCATATCCACTCCTCTTCCATTGCACCCCTGTTTGTCCTGGTTTTTACCCCATCTGTTCAATATCACCTAATGCTTCTCCATCACCTGGAGCGGAGGACCCCACACTCTGGTAGGGTGGGTGTCTCTGCTTGGCCCTGATTATTAAGGGAAGGGGATTGGAATGATCTAGGTTGCTGTATAATTGGGGTGTTGTACGGCACTAGGGCACAAAATTTGGGTCCTTAGCCATAATGTACAACATCCACCTGTTCCACTTTGTAGAGCAGAGTTCTGATCCATCATTCAGATTACATGTGATTCTCTCTGCCCTATATATGTGGTTGACTGTGTCCCTCCATCCAGCTGTTGTGGGGGTCGTTGTAGAAAGCCAGCATTTAGTGATGGCCTTCTTAGCGGCGAGGAGAAATATCCTGACTAAGTAGCGACTATGAGAGTTTTGGTTCCCGCAGGAGCACATGCAGGATAGAGTTCCCCAGTTAGAGATGTCATGTGCCCGAAGAGCTCTTCCAGCAAACCCCGCAAGAGTGGTTGCAACTTGGGACATCAGTTTGTTGCCATGGAAGTAACTGATGTCACAATCTGTACATTATGACCTCCGGTAGGGAGACGGCAACAGGAATAAATCCGTTCTTCAGGAGCAAAGATCCTGTTTTCATACAAATGATCTTCATAATAAATGGGGAGGAGGAACAGCACAAATACAAACTGGACTGCATCTAAATACTTTGTTTTGGTGCAGTTCTCCTTAAGGTGTCAGCTGCTCTCTAAAATATGCCCTATAAAGTCCTTCATGGTGGAAGATGTTTTTTCCATGTGTCGGATATGCCATCAATCCTGAAGATCTTACTTCGAGAGTAAGCTCTTGCAGCAGGTAACACATGTAGGGCTGACGCCACCTGGCGGCAGATCTCAGCAATTTTTTTTCTCCAGCAGTACCGACATGGGACTGCCCACCCGACATCGCCCTTCCCCCGTCAGCCAGTATAAAGGCAGGAGGCGGTCCCCACGTGCTCCAGTTTTTTCCCCGCCATAGCACAAGTTGGTTAGCTCTTGGCTCTCTAACTCTAAGAACCTCCCACCCCGGTAGTTTCTCGAAAATCGACGTATGTCCTCTTCATCTAAGGGGCACTGTAACAAGTGCTCTTGTGGGAAACGGTCTCCCACCCCGCACCCAAGGACGGTCACTCCGCCTGCCTTTATTGCCTGGGCCCAGACCATGACTCCAGTGTCTGTTCACACTGTCAGGCCTTCAACAATCACACGAGAATCAGGTGGCAGAAATATCTTCAGGCGTTCCTTGCCCAGCAGCATTTGGCCCAGATGCAGTGTGACTCCTCGTCCAGGAGGGAATCCTGTTCTCCTTCTCCTGCAAAAAAGAAGCACAAGAAGGATAAGCACCACCACCGGGACCGGTCCAAATCCAGGCCCAGATCTTCCAACTCTCATTCAGCTGGTTGCTCCAGCTCTTCTGGGTATGAGGCCTGCCTTACCTCTCTCAAGCCTCCCGCCTCAACTAACTCTCTCTTCGGGCTCTAGTCCTCAGCCGATCAAGATCCGGCCTCCAGATGCTGGATCGTCAGTGGCCCAAGGTAAGGCTCCTTCCCGCTCGATCTACAGGAAGCTAAGAAGCCCTCTGGGCACTCCTCCAGGGCATAGTCTCTCCCACCAAAATCCAAGTCTGACTGACGTCGGCCCCTGTCTTTGGACCAACACCACTCTGACAAGCCTGCAGCTAAATCTGCAGACAAGCCTTCCAGGCCACATAAACCTTCCGACTGTCCAACGCCTGCTTTAGCCAAGGGATGTCTGTCTGATGCGGGCGCTGGCCCAATGCTGGAGAAACCGCCTGCTGTCACCCCTCCGGCACCAGCCAGACTGTTGGCTGAATCTCCCCTGCTGTCAACCCCTCTGGCTCGTGCTGATGCCAATCCTGACGTCACCCCACCTACAGACCTGAGGCTGGTTCACCAGCCGTGGGACCCTGATGATGGTGTTTCTAGGATCGTGGATATGTTGTTCATCCACACTCTTGTGACATGTCCCCTTCCACTTTAAGATTAACCGGAAGTCTTCAAGCTGGCTCCTTCCACCCACCCGGGTGGTATATACCTCGGCTGTGCCCCATGACGACAGATCTACCTTTCCACGGGAAGATTTAGGTTGCCTCCCTTGTGCTCATGCATTTTGCAGGCCCTGGCTTTCAAACCTTTGATTTTACCGAAACTTCGCATTTCTCGAGTTAGCAATGGCAAGTTTGTCACTTCGATCATGGAAGATAAGTCTTCCCCTGGATTTCGTCTGTGCCGTTGCGGCCAAAAGATGTTGTGCACTGATCCCCACACCATGTGCGTTTACTGCCTCGGTGTTGACCATGACACTTCTTCGTGCAGTCTGTTTGGCTTTCCATCCCAACATTCTCGACAACCATCTTGCATGCCTGAAGCTGGGGAGGCCGGAGAAGAGGAACCCTCCAGTGAAATCCAGAGAGGCCCAGTGGGCGGTTTCTGCGGATGCGGGTTCCGCCGAGCAGTTGGAGTGCATGCAAGCGTTCGAGGAGGAAGCGGCTCGTGCGGTGGATTCCTCTCAGCTTTTTCGTTCCACTCAACCTACGCTCCACCTTCTCGGGTTCCTTCCAGAAGTTGTGCCAGTCTCTCCTGACCAAGGGAGAGGCGCCTATGGGCTCGCATTCCTCTTGATCCCGTAAGCGGGAGAAGGACCCGGGTGCGTCTTTGTCTCGATGGAGACGTTCTTGGGAGCAGGAGAGATTTCGGTCCTGAGACCATGCTGTCATGACTTCAGTAGAGATCGCTTCCTCGGCCGCTGGCTTTTCAGCTTTGCCGTCTGGCCAGTCGATCGAATTATCTGTCGCCGAGGTTGATATCGTGATCGATCCTATTGATCCAATATCGCCGACTCTGGTCAACAATTCCCTCGATCGAACACCTAATCTGTTTTTTCCAGATGACTAGACCCAGCCTGCTGGGACTCCAGTCGAAGATGTGGTCCCTGATCCCGGGAAATGACCGGTCCCGCTGGTGTCTCCCGAGTAACAGTCTGCCCCCTCGACCGACAGGCCGAGGAAGAGCCATAAATGCTCTAAAAAGAGGCAGTGCCATCAGTCGTCCTTGTCCTTCTCTGGTGAGGAGGCGCTCCGGCGGAAACTCCGGCGCTACGAGGACCTCGTGTGGCAGCAGCTGATTTTGACCGGCTACAAGCAGATTCCGGCTTCCACCCCGGCCATTACTTGGCTTTCACTTCCTAGGCCGAAGCAGACTCCATCGGAGCAGATTAAAATGTTTCCCCAGCTCGTGGGGCCGGTGAAACCTCTAGTTCGGCCATGACGGCCTCTACACCGATCGTGGTGAAACCGCCGCCCAAGCAAACTGTGGGGGAGCTCTTTCCAAAGGAGACAGGCCAGGCACTGGGCTTCCTTGGCAGTTGTCGGTCACGGTCACCCTGATCCGCCCTCGGCGAGTCGAGAGCGACCTGAGCGACAGGCCCTTATACCCGGATTCCTCATTCAGACGTCACCAGCTTACGCTCACATCCAGGTGATGATGAGTCGTCCGGTGGCATAGAGATGGAGGAAGGTCCCTCGTCTTTTCAAGGGATCCTTTGCCTCATCTCTGAATCTACAGGGATGCCCCTGGAGCCAATCCAGAGAAAGGCGGAGTACCCTCTTATGGACATCCTTAAGAGAGGGGATACCCTGATGGAGGCCTTTCCTGTGGCTGAGGCTGTTGTTGGCCCAGCACTAGAACTTTGGCAGCGCCTTGCCTCCTGTCCAGCTCCATCTGCCCGCATGGCCCACAAGTATGCGGTGCCCATGGGGTCCCTTGTGGGGTTCACAGTCCCCTTCGGCTGAGAGCCTGGTGACAGTCTCTGTGTTCAGGCGTACTAGCAGTTCTGCTGACACTGACCGACCTCCTGATAGAGTCCAAGCTTTTGGACCATTCAGCCAGGAAGGTCTATGCAGCTTCATCTTTGGGCCTTCGTCAGGCAAGTTCGGCCGTTGTCATGGCTCATTTCTTTCACGCCCTTCTAGGGTCGCTAGATGAAGTCCTCCCACATCTCACCAGGGTCAGGCAAGTACGGGATCAGGGCCGAGCTGTCGCGAGACAGCAGCTTCAGATGGCCCTGGACATTGGGGATTCTTGTGCCGTTCGATGGCTGCCGCAGTTGCCTCTCGTCGCAGGGCTTGACTGAGGCTCTCTTCCTTTCTGGCGGATACCCAGCACAAACTAGCTGATGTGCCCTTCCTTGGGACTGACTTGTTTGGCCCGGGAGTGGCCAGTCACCTTCAGTGCATCGAGCAGTCCAGTGCCACCTTGGACGCTACTTCAGCTAAGGGTTCTTCGGGCAAGAACCAACAGAAGAAGCCTTTTTGGCACTCTTCCCCTTCGGCTCAGCAGTCCTCCATTCAGGGTGGACAGCAGCATCAGAAGCAGGCTCAAGCTTGGTGCCCTCGGCCCAAGCCTGGACCCCAACGGGCCCATAAAGGAGGCCGAGGCTCAGGTCCTGGAGCCTCCTCCAAGCCTGCTTAGTGACTGGGTGAGTGCTGCCACCCCTTCGCCCGTCACGTCAGCTTTGGGTCCTCCCGTGGGGGTGGCCGGCTCCGCAACTTCTTTCCACCTGGTCCTTTTGTCACTTTGGACAGGTGGGTTCTTGAAGTGGTCGGTCAGGGACTGCCTCTGGAATTCGAGCAGTACCCTCCAAGCCGAGCCCGCGCCCCTCGGGCGGAAAGAGCATCCGCCCAGACCCAGTCGGCTCTCTGAGATGACATCACTCAGTTCCTCCTCAAGGAGGCAGTAGCTCCAGTGGTGGATCCTCCAACAGACCCAGGCTTTGTCTCCAGGTACTTCTGGTGCCCAAGCGGACAGGAGGCTGGCGCCCCATTCTAGATCTGCACGACCTGAATCAATATCTCGGGCCACGCACCTTTCGGATGGTCACTCTGTCCCAGATCATACCATCCTTGGAGTGAAACATGTGGTTCTGTTCACTGGATCTGCAGGACGTGTTCTTTCACGTCCCAATCCATCTGTCCCATCAGCGGTTCCTCTGCTTCAGGGTCGAAGGGGACCCTGTATGAGTTCCGAGCCATGCTGGTCGACCCGTCATTGGCCCCACGTGTCTTCACCAAATGCACTGCAGTAGTTGCGGCCCATCTCCGGCGTCGGGGGTGGGGGGTGTCAGGATTTCCCCCTACCTTGACGACTGGCTTCTACCAGATTCCACCCAGCAGGAGGTGGAGAGGTCCAGGGACCTGGCCCTCCAGACCTGCTCTCGACTCTGCCTCCTGATCAGTGAGGCTAAGTCGGAACTCGTGCCTTCTCAGGTGATGGGCTTCATCGGGGGCAGAGCTAGACTTTTGTCAAGCCAGAGCTCGGCTCCCGGCAGACAGGGCGGAGTTTCTTTCCTCCTTTGCCCAATCATTTTTGGTTGGGCACTTGCGCCCTGCCCGGGACTTCCTGCGCCTTCTGGGTTACATGGCGGCGTACACCTCGGTGGTTCGTTGTGCCCGGTTGCACATGCGCCCCCTCCAGTGGGAGCTGGTCTCCCAGTGAACTCGACGCCACGGTCACTTCGACCGGGCTGATCACTGTACCCCAGATGATGTGGGACGTTCTCCAGTGGTGGACCGCCCCAGAACGGTTGCAGGAAGGGATCCCATTTGTCCACCCTGAGCCGACAGTCATACTCGCGACCGATGCCTCTCATGGGCTGGGGAGCCCACATGGGGACAAAAGGGCCCACGGGCTCTGGACCCCCGAGGAGTCCCGATGCCACATCAATCCGTTAGAGCTCAGAGCAGTCAGACTGGCATTGTCTGCTTTCACTCCTCAGCTCCAGGGTCAAGTGGTTCAAGTCCAGATGGACAATACCACAACCATGTACTACCTCAGCAAACAGGGCGGCATGCACTCCCGTCTGCTGTGCAAGGCGGTGTTCCACATCTGGACCCTCGTGAGCCGATTGGAGGCAGATCTCCTCGCCATCCATGTGGCAGGAGCCTCAAACCATCTGGCGGATGCTCTGAGCTGCTTAGGCCAGACATCCCACGAGTGTTCTTTCCATCCAGAGGTAGCTTACAGCCTGTTCTCCCGTTGGGGCAAATAGATGGTGGACCTGTTTGCCTCCAGGAAAACCCAAGCTGAGACTGTTTTATGCCATGCGCCCCCACCCCCAGCAGGGCTTGCTGCAGGGATGCCTTCTCGAGGCCGTGGATCCCAGGCTTCCTCTGCGCCTTCCCTCCATTTCCCTTGATCCACATGGTGCTCCTCAAGGTGAGGAGGGACAAGACGAAGGTGATCCTGGTAGCCCCAGACTTGCCACATCAGTTCTGGTAACCAAATCTCCTCAGCCTCAGCTGCAGGCCCTCTGAGCAGCTTTGCACATGCCCGGACCTGATCTCTGTCAATCTCCATCCAGACCTTCAATCCCTGCACCTTACAGCCTGGTGCCTGAGCGGCTAGAGTTCCAGGCTCTGGGTCTTTCCGAAGATGTCTACACCGTGGTGGAGGCATCCAGAAAGTAATCGACCAGGAAATGTTATGTCTTCAAATGGAAAAGGTCAGGGCAAGGGCCTGGACCCTTTGTCCTGTCCAGTGGCTAACATGCTTGACTACCTTTGGTCTCTCTCCAAAGGGGGTCTACAGTCATTGACCCTTAAGGTGCACCTGGCAGCCATCTCCGCTTACCTGGCGCGGGCTGGTAAGCCAGCGGCGCAGGAGACGGTCGGTTGCTTTTTCAAAGGCCAGGATCACATATCCCCTCTGGTGCGTGAACCTCCACCTCCGTGGGATCTACTGCTGGTACTGGCAAAACTCATAGGCAAGCCATTTGAACCAATGCACAAGTGTGCCTTGTCACACTTGTCGTGGAAGATGGCCTTCCTGGTGGCTATCACCTCTGCCAGGACAGGGGAGCTCCAGGTGCTTTCAGTGGACTCCCCTTATCTGGCCTTCCACAAGGACAAGGTTGTCCTACGCCCCCACCTGAAATTCCTTCCGAAGGTGATGTCAGAGTTTCACCTTAACCAGGTGTTAACCCTGCCAGTGTACTACCCTAATTGCACCTCAGAGGCAGAGTACAGGCTCCATACTTTGGACCCAAGACGTGTTATTTTCTACTATGAGGAGAGGACGGCAGAAGTTTGTGGAGAGGTTCACCAGCTGTTTGTCACCTATGCTGAAGCTGCTTCTGGCAGACCTGTAGCAAAGTGGACCATTGCAAGGTGGATTACATCATGCATAGGTCTGTGCTACGAGCTGGCGGGCAAGAAGCCTCCCAGAGGGATAAGAACTCATTCTACCCGCCATACTGCTGCATCGGTGGCTGCTTCCAGGGACATCCCTATCCAGGAAATCTGCCGGGCTGCTACCTGGAAGTCAGCAAACACCTTTATTACCCACTGCCACATCGACCTTGAGTCACGCCAGGATGCTGGTTTTAGGGCCTCAGTTCTCCAATCTCTGTTTCCTAAGTAGGGGGTGTGCGCCTTGCCTCCCTCCTCCTGGAGAACTGTTAGGAGTCTGCCAAAGAGTGTGGATGAACAACATATCCACGATCCTAGAAAAACAGGTTACTCACCTGTAACAGTAGTTCTAGGAGTGGTATATGTTGTTCATCCACATGGACCCACCCAACCTTCCCGGCTGTGGACGCACAGAGTCTGGCTTCCAGCGGGCTAAGATCTGGTGTCATGGGTGGAGCCGAAGTATATACCACCCGGGTAGGTGGGAGGAGCCAGCTTGAAGACTTCCGGTTAATCTTAAAGTGGAAGTGGACATGCCAATGAGTGTGGATGAACAACATATACCACTCCTAGAACTACTGTTACAGGTGAGTAACCTGATTTTCTCAACCGCCACAGTCTTTGCCGGTCAGACCGACGCCGGACCTACCTGACACCAGTACGGCTGCAGGCATACAGACTCCTTCTCTGAAACTAGATTCTCCCAAACTGGGTATGGCCCAGGTCAAGGAGGAGTTTTGCTACTGGTGGGACACAGTGAAGCAGGACCTGGTTCCTAATCCTGCTCCCTCAGCCTTTCCACATACCAGACCAGATGCCAAGGGGGACAGAGTTCCGTCTGGTGAAGATGTGAGGGGAAAAAAAACACCAGTCCCAGGAAGCACAAGGACATGTCTAGGCGCGGGAGATCTAGATCTTGTACTCTGTCCTACTCTTCTCCTAAAAAGTCTAGGAAGAGAAGACATCATCCCTCTTCGTCTTCAAACGATTATTTTGAGTCTGAGCCCACTTTACCTGACTCCGACCCAGATTCCCTTCCTGGGGATACAGTGGACCAACCAAAATCTCCACCAGATGACCCCAAGTTCGTGGAGGTCATGAGACACATCCAGGAGAATATGGGGTGGGATACAGAGGCCCTGGACCCCAAATGCTTACGCTTGGCAAAATATCTGTGCCAGAAGGATCCCAAGCCGGTGGTCATCCCTCCCCTTGTGGACACCTTTCAAGATGTCACATCTGCCACTTGGAAGCATCCACATGCATCCTCTGCAGTGCCCAAAAAGGCACATAGTGTACCGGGCCCCCAAGGACCATTCCTTCTTAGTGGAGCACCCCATCGCTGACTCAGTGGTCATCTCTGCTGCACACAATGGTTCTCAGAGGCCTAAGCACTTGAGCTTAGCTGGACAACAGGACACAGAAGGTAATTGTAAACGAAGTCCACTCTGAAGAAGGGGGGTTACTAGTGGGGTACTGCGGGGTTCAGTACTGGGACCAGTCCATTTTAATGTCTTTATAAGTGACATTGCAGAGGGACTGGAAGGAAAAGTATGCCTCTTTCCAGATGACACAACGATCTGCAACAGGTTGATGCACAAGGAGGCGTGGAAAGGATGAGAAGGGACTTGGCAAGGTTGGAGGAATGGTCAGAAGTATGGCAGCTTGGATTCAGTGCAAAGTGCAAAATAATGCACCTGGGGAAACAAAACCCAGGGGAAGAGTACACAGTTGGGGGGGGGGGGTAGTAATAACAGAAATGGAAAGGAAACGGGGGGGTAATCATATCAGATGACCTTAAGGTGGCAATCTGTGTGAGAAGGCAGTAGGGAGTGCTGGAAAGATGCTGGGATGCATAAGGAGATGCATCACCAGCAGAAAACAAGAAGTTGTTATCCTTCCGTACAGACAGTTGGTGAGATTCCATCTGGAGTACTGCATCCAATTCTGGAGACCCCATCTCCGCAAGAACATTGACAGGATGGAGGCAGTCCACAGGAGGGCAGCTAAAATGGTGCAGGGTCTGCAAGAGAAGCCATACGAGGAGAGATGAAAATAACTTAATATATATACCCTTGGGGGGGAGGAGACATGATAGAAGCTTTTTAAGTACCTCAGTGAAATCAACAAAGTCTGAGAGGGTAGCATCTATCAGAAAAAAGATGTGCAAGAACAAGGGGACACAGTTTGAAGATGGAGGGGGATGGCTCAGGGGCAATGTGAGGAAGTATTTTTTCACAGAGGGTGGTGGATTCATGGAACAGCCTTCCTGAGGAGGTTGTGGGGTCTTAAACTGGCAGAATTCAGGAATGCTTGGGACAGACATAAGGCAATTCTTGTGGGGGATAGGAAGAAATAGGCTGGTTAACTAGGATCTGCTGGTCTTAGTTCGAGTGGGAGCTCGTGCAGCAGGCTATTACAATAAGGACTATGTCGCAGGCACTAGGACCCACCAGAAAACTTCTCAGCCAGCAGTACCCAGCAGGGACTGCCCCCGACATCGACTCCACCCCAGCGTCTGCCCTGGTATAAAAGGGCGTGGACCCAGCTCCACCTCGGTTCTTGTCCTGCGCACGTGAAGTTCTTGGCTTGCCAGCCCAGCTAAAACTTCAGTTTTCGCTTTTTTTTTTTTTTCCCCTACCATTTTCGTTGGATTTTTCTCAGTACCGACGTGTGTCGTCCCCGTCCTCTGTCTCCTCATCGGGACCTCACAGAAATAAGTGCAGTTGCAGCCGTCAGATTCCAGCCAAAGACGGCCACATGAAGTGTGTCTTCTGCCTGGGGCCTAACCACGGCCTGTTCCTCCTGCCAGAGCTTCACTAGTAGGACCAGGATCCGCCACCTGAAGGCTTAGAAGGCATACCTCTTGGAGAAGATGGACCTCCACACATCCAGGGAGAAGGCAAAACACAAAGATGAGTCCAGGCGGTCCCGTGACAGACCGTAGTCAGTCCCAGCACCTGTCCAGGTCCTGGTCTCGCTCCGACTCACGGCCCTCTCCCAAGAGAGCCCACGCTTCCACAGGCTCAGGTGAGCATTTGAAATCTAAAAAGCGGGCTAAGGCTGGGCCTTCGGGGGAGAAGCCAGCAAAGCCTAAGGTGACTCCGCTAAGGGTCACCACCAAGGCCTTGGCGTCACCCAATAAGAGCACGTCCCTGGAGTCCAAGGACACTCCAGCGCCTCCTGCAGCTAAACAGTCGTCAGTCCCGGTACAGACGCCGGTAGAAGGGGTGGTGGATCTTGATGTGGCCGATGAGGGTGCAGCGTCTCCATCCCTTAAGTCCTCCTCTCTCCATGTGGCTCCCCCTTCCATGCCTGATGCAGACACCCCATTTCCAGGGAAAGCGGCCTCTGTATTCACGAAGGATGAACTCTAGGATCTCTTTTCCTTTTGGTGGGTCCAGAAGCCCCCCCCTGAAGCCGGCCCTGTCATTGGACCCATCTGGTGAACCACAGCCAGGAGGTGCCTCTTCACCTCAGAAGACCCCCGAGAGGCCACCACCTCCAACACCAAGTCTCATTCCCGATCTTGGTCCGCAGACAGACACCAGCACTCACCAAGGTCTGGTAGCCGACGCCGGGTCAGGTCTGTCACCAGGAGCCGTTCCCGTTCTGCTAGATGGGACCACACCCAATGTCGGTCCTCTGACCGACGTCTGTTTCCTCTCCATCCTCTGTCCCATGACAGACGTCGGTCTTCGGACTACCGTCGGTCCGTGAGTCACCGATGTTCGAGTGGGGCTAGTCTCAGGGACAGGTCTGGCTACTCGACAGGAGCTCCATAACTGCGGACCAGTGGGTCCTTGATATCATAAGGAGAGGACATACTCTAGAGTTTACGGAGATTCCTCCAGACACCCCACCAAGGTCCTTCAGATATCCTCCTTCTCACATTCCACTCATAGGAGAGATACATGCCTTCTTGCAAAAGAGGGCAATAGAAGCAGTCCCCCTGCAGCAGTGGGGAAAGGGTATTATTCCCACTTCTTCCTGGTACCAAAAAAGACACAAGATCTTTGTCCCATTCTGGACTTCAGCTCTTTAAACTGTTATATAGAGTACAGAAGGTTCCGGATGGTGACTCTTCCAGGACTGCTTCCTCTGCTGCACCAGGGGGACTGGCTCTGTTCCCTTGACATGCAAGATGCGTACATGCACATTGGGGGTCTTTCCCCCTCACAGGAAGTACCTGAGGTTCCACTTCCAGGGGGAGCATTGTCAGTTTCGGGTTCTTCCGTTCGGCCACTCCTAGAGTCTTCACAAAATGCTTGGCAGTAGTGGCTGCGACTCTAAAGCGCCAGGGACATTGTCTTCCCTTACCTGGACGATTGGCTGCTTGCGGCCCTGTCAAGGTCGCGTCGTCTTCAAGCTCTCTGAGACACCGATACTCTATTCCGAGACCTGGGGATCACCCTGAATCTTCCAAAGTCTTCCGCAGAGCCCAGCCAAAGACTCGTCTTTATAGGAGCTGTCCTGGATTCGGTCCAGGGCATGGCTTTTCTACCCCCAGAGAGGGGCGATCGCCTGTGGGAGATTGCCGGATCTGTCCTAGTAACTCCTCGGGTACAGGCAAGGACCTTCCTCAGATTTCTGGGGCACATGGCGGCGGCCATTCCAGTCACTCCTCTGGCTCTCCTCCACATGAGAATCCCACAATGGATGCTCGGGGTGCAGTGGGATCAGTGCTCAGACGACTTAGACTACATTGTCAGAGTCTCAGGTCAGTAAAGAGGACACTACTTTGGTGGTTGGACCCACTCAATTTGGAAAAAGGGGTCCCTTTCTGTCCAGAGCCCCCGAATCAGACTGACAATGGATGCCTTGGATTTGGGTTGGGGGCACACCTGGGGGCTCGCCAGAAGCAAGGCACTTGGACCCCCACATCAACGTGCTAGAGATGTGAGCGGTCCTCAGTGCGCTTCATGCCTTTCAGGAGGACCTTGTGCCAGGCTCTCCTTGTTCAGACAGACAACATGGCGGTAGTCTTCTATATCAACAAGCAAGGGGGCACTCACTCTTACCCCCTGTGCAGGGAGGCGATGAAAGTCTGGTACTGGGCACTGGAGCGGCATGTCTCTCTGTCTGCAGTGCATGTTCCAGGCATCCTAAACAACTTGGCAGACAGCCTAAGCAAGTCTCAGTCCAAGGCACACGAGTGGGAGCTACTGCAGTCAGTAGCAGATCAGCTGTTCGACACTTGGGGTTGGCCAGGCGCAGGACTCTTTACAGTCACCATGCAGCCAAACTGCATTTTCTGCGAGCCAGCGCCTGGTGTTTTCTGACCAGACGTGTTGTCCCTTTGTTGGGCAGGGAGGGTTTTCTTTATGGCTTCCCTCCCTTTCCTCTCGTCCAGAGAGTTCTTTTGAAGTTACAGGCCGAGGAGACTCGGATGATTCTAATCGCCCCGCTGTGGCCTCTGCAGATTTGGTTCGCACTACTTAAGCGGTTGTCCACGGAACCTCCAATCCCGCTGCCAGTATGCTTGCAGTTGCTGTCCCAGAATCAGGGCTCGCTAGTCCATCCTGATCTCCGGACTTTGCACCTTCACGCTTGGCTCCTTCGGACGTAGCAAAGTTCAGGTATGGGGTATCTCCAGAGGTGGTGGACTTACTCGTTTCAGCGAGGAAGCCCTCTACGTGCTCTACTTATGCTTTGAGGTGGAAGCGGTTCTGCGTATGGGCGTCGTCTCACCGTCTGGATCCCATTACCTGTCCGGTGAACTCAGCATTGCAGTATCTCCTCTCCTTATATCAACAAGGCTTGAGCTACTTCTCCATAAAGGTGCACGTGTGGACCATCTCTGCTTATCACGCCCTTTTGGGAGATAGAACCTTAGCCCAATTGGATGTGGCCCGCACCTTTTTACAGGGGATTCTGCACGTGAGACCTCCCATTCGGGATCCAATCCCACCCTGGGACCTCCTGTTTGTATTGGAGAAGCTTCCTCTCCCCCCGTTTGAACCTGCAGCAGACTGTGAGCTGCGTTATCTTTCCTGGAAGGTTTGCTTTTTAGTTGCCATTATGTCAGCTCGAAGAGTTTCCGAGCTTCAGGCTCTGATGTGTAAAGAGCCGTATTAAATTTTCATAGGGAAAGGGTTTCCCTCAGAACAAATCCTAAGATCTTACTTCGAGGGGGCTCTTGCAGTAGGTACTTACAAATAGGACTGAAGCTGGCAGGCATCGGGACCCCACAGAAAATTTCTAGCCAGCAGTCTCTGGCGGGGGACCGCCCCCACATCAGATGACCGTCAGGCGACGTCAGTATAAAGGGGCGGTCCCCCACGCCCGCCTTCCAGTTCTTTCCCACTGTTGGCTCGTGTAGCGCCTCACGGTTAAGTTCAATGCTTCGCAGTCAATCGTCTGTAGTTTTACCACCCATTTTCAACCTTTTTCTTCAAATTTTGTCAGCCTTTACCTCAAGTGCCGTGTATGTCTTCCCCAACTCCCTCCGAGCACATAAACATAGAAACTTAGAATTTGACGGCAGATAAGGACCGCTTGGCCCACCCAGTCTGCCCATTTCCCTACCTAATGGATAAGCTACAGATCCTAGTTAACCAGCAGCCTACTTCTTCCTACCCCCACCCCCTACAGTTGCCTTATGACTGTCCCATGCGTGCTTGAATTCCACCAGTTTTTGACTCCACAACCTCCTCCGGAAGTTCCGTTCCATGCATCCACAACCCTCTCTGTGGAAAAAATACTTCCTTAAATTACCTCTGAGCCGCCCCTACAATCTCCAAATTGTGCCGTCTTGTTCTTGCACACCTCTTTTTTTGAAAGATGCTACCCTCTCGGACTTTGTTGATTCCCTTGAGGTACTTGAAAGTTTCTATCATGTCCCCTCTCCTCCTTTCCTCGAGGCTATCATTATTAAGCTCCTTAAGCCTCTCTTCATATGTCTTCCGGTGCAGACCCTGCACCATTTGAATTGCCCTCCTCTGGACAGCTTTCATCCTGTCTATGTCTTTGCAGGAATTGGGTCTCCAGAACTGCCACGCAGTACTCAGATGGGGTCTGACCAGCTGTCTGTACAGAGGGATAATAACTTCCTGTTTTCTACTGGTGATGCCTCTCCCTATGCATCCCAGTATTTCCCAACCCTCCTTGCTGCCTCTCTCATTGCTTGCCCACCTTTAGGTCATCTGATATGACTACCCCTAGGTCCCTTTCCATTTTTGTTGTTGTTAGTATCTCACCCCTCATTGTGTACTCTTCCCCTGGGTTTTTGTTTCCCAGGTGCATTACCTTGCACTTCTTAGCATTCAACCTAAACTGCCATACATTTGACCATTCCTCTAACCTTGCCAAGTCCCTTCTCATCCTTTCCACCCCACCTTGTGCATCAACTCCGTTGCAGATCTTTGTGTCATCTGCAAAGAGACATACTTTTCCTTCCAGTCCCTCTGCAGTGTCGCTTATAAAGACATTGAAGAGGACCAGTCCTAATACTGAACCCTGTGGTACCCCACTAGTAAACCCCCTTTCTTCAGAGTGGACTTCATTTACTATTACTCTCTGTGTCCTATTCTCAGCCAATTCTTTACCCAGGCTGTCATCTTGGAACCCACTCCCAGGCTGGCTAACCTGTATATTAATCTTTTGTGTGGAACTGTGTCAAATGCCTTGCTAAAGTCTAGGTAGGCCATGTCCACAGCCCCTCCCTGATCTACTACTTTGGTCACCCAGTCAAAGAAATCTATCAGATTCGTCTGGCATGACCTTCCCACTGTGAATCTATGCTGCCTTGGGTCCTGTGCCCCTCTGGCCTCTAGATACTTGATAGTTCTTTCCTTCAGAAGTGATTCCATCATTTTCCCTATCACTGAGGTTAAACTAACAGGTCTGTAGTTTCCTGCTTCTGCCTTGCTCCCACTTTTTTGTGAAAGGGAAATCACATCTGCCCTCCTCCAGTCCTCGGGTACCACCCCATCCTCCCATGATTTGTTAAAGTGGGTAGTCAGTGGTGTCACTAGTTCTACCCTTAGTTCTTTTAGAATTCTGGGATGAATCCCATCAGGCCCCATTGCTTTGTCCACCTTTAGTTTTAAGAGTTCTTTCAGAACCCTTTCTTCTGTAAATGGGCTGGTATCAACTCCTGTATCCAGAGTGTTTCTATTGTTTGTTTTGGGTACCTCCCCCTCTTCATTTGTAAATACTGAGCAACAATATTTGTTTAGTATCTCTGCCTTTTCACAGTCACCCTCTGCTCCCCCAACCCCCCTTTATTAAGCCTCACTATCCCTCCCTTGGTCTTCCTTGGCTCCTGATGAACCTATAAAGGTTTTATCCCCTTCTTAACTGAGTTGGCTATCTTTTCCTCAGTTTGGGCCTTTGCTGTTCTGACTGCCTTCCCAGCTTCCTTTTGCTTTAACTGATACAGTTCTCTATCCTGCTCCTTCTGTGATTCCTTGTACTTCCTGAATGCTTTCTTTTTCTCTTGAACCTTCCCTGCCACTTCCTTTGAGAACCGTAGTGGTTTCTTACATCGTTTTGTTTTGTTTATTTGCTTCACACAAAGGCTTGTTACCTCTGTGATAGTTTTTATTATTCCCCATTGTTTCTTCCACCCCTTCTTCCTGCCCATTTGCTAGTGCATTCCTTAGGCACTCACCCATTTTGGCAAAGTCAGCCCTCCTAAAGTCCAGTACTTTTGCCTTTGTATGGCTTGACTCTATTGCTGTGTTTATTGTGAACCATACTGTTCAATGGTCGTTAGTTCCCAGATGGCTACCCACTTCTACATCTGTGATCCTCTCTCCATCTCCATTTGAGAGAACCAGGTCTAAGATTGCTCCCTCTCGAGTGGGTTCCAATACTAGTTGTCTAAGGCATGCCCCTGAGGGCATCTAGAATAACCCCACTCTTCAAGTGGCTGCTGCAGCTGCACTCCAGTTAACATCTGGCATATTCAGATCACCCATCAGCAATATCTCCCCTTTTTCTGCCATTCTAAGTATACTTTCTATCATTTCCTTGTCCATTTCCTCCCCCTGAGAAGGGGGTCTGTATACAACCCCTGTGCGGATTGTGGTGCCATTGCTTGTCTCCAAATTGACCCACAGTGCTTCTTCTCCTCCCTGTTTACCCTTTTGTTCTGTTGCTTTGTTCCTTCCCTTATGTAAAGAACTGCTCCTCCTCCTCTTTTACCCTCCCTGTCCCTCCTGTAGATAGTGTATCCTGGTATGTTCCGTCCCAGTCATGGTTTGTGTGTACCATGTTTCTGACTGACACGATATCCAGATGTTCCTCCTTCATCAAGGCCACTAATTCAGGAAGCTTGTTACCCAGACTACGGGCATTGGTACTCATTGCTCTCCATTTCTTGATGGCTTTACCTTCTGTTGCAGCATCCCCACTGACCTTTCTACCTCGGTCTTTTCCCATTTAGTACCCTGTTTTGTAGGGAGAGGCTGGGATTTTCCTGCTGCTTATCGGTGCCTCCCCCCTTGACTAGTTTAAAAGCTTGCCAATGAAGCATTTAAACAGATTGCTCAAAAGAGTTGTTCCGTTCCTGGACAGATGCAGACCATCCTGCCAGAATAGGCTGGTGTTCCTCCAGGTGGAACCCCAGTCCCCAGTGAAGCCAAACCCTTGTGCTCCATACCATTTTTTTTCAACCATTCATTAAACTGCATGGTGCAAAGTACCCTCGCCTCACCCATGCCATTGACAGGCAGCACCTCTGAGAAGGATACTCGTGTGCTACTTGTCTTAGGCCCGTCTCCAACTCTACAAAGTCCTCCTGCACTGCTCTTAATCTCATGATGAGCCAAGTCATTTGTCCCTAGGTGGACAGTGACGTCCAGCTCAGACTCCCGTGCAGCTGTTCTCGTGATCCTGAGGATGCGCTTCCTGTCCCTCCAAGCCATGGCACCAGGCAGGCACCTTACTTCAGTTTTCCCTGCTCCACCCAGTTCTATCCCACTAATAGAGTCCCCACCAGGAGCTGCTTCCTTTCCCTGTGGTGTCCTCTGCCTCCTTCCTGTGGACCTCCCTTGTGACAGTTGTCCTCAGCCTCCTTAGTCTCCTCTGCGGGTGCATCCATAGGGGAAGTATGCTCCCCCAGTATGGTGTATGGATTGTGGAGTGGAACAACTGACTGGATGTGCCTCTGTTCCACCATCCTCACCCTCCCTGAGCCCACTGTGGTCCAACTGCTGTGCTTTCTTTGCAACCTCCGAGGTAGTGGTGGTGGCTCTGGTGCTCCCTGGATGGGGGAGGTTCCCTTCCTACTGTCCAGTGTGGTCTGGGGGAAGGTTCCTTTACTACAGTCCAGTGTAGCCTGAAGACTGACAACTTCCTCCCTCAGGGCAGAGAGCTGTCTGCAAATAGGGCAGCATCTTGGCCTCCAGAAAGACTCCCGGAAGACTGCTGCCCCACAGCCATTACATTTCACTACTCCCCACATGTTTATCTACTTTTTTTGTGTGTGTGTGATTGGTTTTGTTATATAGAAATATATATATATTATACAATGTGTATGCTTATATTGTCAGTGCAGTGTGCTAGAGAGGATATGACAGTGATATGCACCTTGCACTCTTGAGGAAATGTCAGAACCCCAGGTATAAAGGAACTATTTCCAGGGTGGGCAGGGGTTGGACCTAAACTGTGCCCTCACGAAACAATCAGCTAAAGGTCTGATCCACAGCTGCGATGGTGCCTTCCTGTCAGCAAGATGCCCTACACAACAATTTGACAGAGAAAATACCCTGCTAATCAAACAGAGAAAAATCCAGACATCAAGTCAGACACAGGTAAACCTCCCCAGCCCCAAAACAGCCTGGTGATTTGTGCGATTCCTGCGGCACCCAGTTCCCGCACGACGATGGACATTCCCAGTGCCTTTTTTGTCTAGGCTCCCACCACCCCGTAGAGAAGTGCCAGCTCTGCCAGTAGTTTAACGCCGCCACCTGAAAGCGGAGGCAGCAGTCCCTGGAGGCCCACGTTCTCAAACTCAAGATGACCTCCAGAGAAAAGGAGCTGAAAAATCTCAAGCGAGCTTCTTCTTCTCTGGAGGCCGCCACAAGGAGGAGGACCGGGACTCCTCTTCTGCGGTCGCCGTGACCTCTGCTAGGGTCGCGGCGCTGCTGCAGGTAATGTCTTCCGGTAGGCAGTTCGCGACTGCCGTGCTGGAAACTTCAAAGGCAGCGTTGACCCTCCCGTTGAGCGCAGCTCGTCGGCCCTCGGGGCCTCTGGAGTCAAAGGAGGCAGCCGCTCCCAGTAAGGCCACTGGTAAGCGGACATCTGCTCCTCCGACACCCGCCAGGTTCCCGACCCCTCGGGGCAGCGTGCGGCCTCCAAAGTGCCTGCCAAGGCCGCCCCTCCATTGCGGCCTTCGTCGAACGCAGGGTCCGATAAGTTGGACGACGGCTCCTCCATCTGCTCGGTGTTAGGCGAGCAGACACCGGACCCTCCGGGCCTGTCCGTCATCCTGAGCTTGCCGCAACTCTCGTTGCATTCAGAGGCCCCAGCATCGCCCTTGCTGGACCCCGGGGATGGTAACCCATCTTCCCTGGGCGACACGGAGGGTGTTGGCACGCTGCCGTCGGGTCTCCCTCCTGCTGGGCTGGATGTCCAGACGTCTGATCCTCTGCCGCCAGCGCTGGCCTACCCAATGCCTGGCCACATCTCCTTGCTGGACGCCACCCCTACGCCGGGTCCGCTGCCCGCCGGGCCTCGTTCTGGACCGCCCGCTTTGCCGTTTCAGGGCCCTCTGCTCGCCGGGCCCTGGTATAGGTACCACAATCCGTCATATCCGGCCCGTCCTACCCAGGTCCCACGGTATCTGGCACCCCAGTACCTGACACTGGGCTTCCTGAGCATCGGATTACGGATACCCAATATCCGCACCCCCAATCCTCCTCAGCCGCCAGTGGATTTGAAGGAGACTCTGGCTTCCTGGTGGGCTGAGGCCAAGGCTCAGCTCACCAAGGAAGTAGAGAGCCATCTTAAGACACTGGACCCGGTTCCGGACCCTGATGCTGGAGACAGAAGACCCCCCACCCGGACACCAGAGGCGAGCCCTCCGGTTCCAGGGCATTAAATGATGCGCTTCCCCAAATGTTTCCCAAGGGGTCTGTTCCTCTCCCGCGCTGGGAGGTGGAGTCATCTTCTTCTTCATCCTCCTCGGAGACCTCGGACGACGAGCCACGCACTCCTGAGAAGCCCAGGCCAAGGACTCCTCCGGAGGATCCTTCTTTCATGGAATTGCTGCATAAAATCCAGGCTGTTCATCTGTGGCAATCCTTGGGGCCGGATCCACAGTGTAAGAAACTCGCTGCGCACCTGGATCTACCCGAGACCGCTCCTTCTCTGGTTCTACCCTGGATTGAGCCTCATGCTGACCTTGTGTCCACCATTTGGAAGCAACCGTCTGCATTAGCCCCCCTTCCGAGGAAGTCTGACAGACTATATCAGGCTCTGGAGGGTGTTGACTCATTGAATTCATACCCCAGAGCTGATTCGGTCGTGATTTGCGCCGCTCACAGCCATTCAGCTAACCCCAAGCACTTGAGCTCGGCACCACCAGACAAGGAATCCCACCTTCTGGACCAGTACGGGAAGAAAGTCTATAATTCTTCCACTCTGGGAATCGGGTCCCTGATTTATGTTGTTCATATGGGGGATTACCAGAAGACTATCCTCAGCGAGGTGTAAACTAAATTGGAATCCCTTCCTGAGTCTCAGACAAAGCAGGAAGTGGCTCACCTAGTCCGGTCTGCGCTTTCGGCCAGTCTGCACATGCCTCGTGCCACGTATGATGCAGTGGATGCTGCTGGTCGGAGCTCTGCTTTCGCCATGGGGTTACAGCGTCATGCCTGGCTTCGGGTGTCAGGTTTGGTCCTGGAGGTGCAGTCTGCTATCCAGGACGTGCCCTTCAGGGGTTCAATGCTGTTCGGTGGCGATGTCAAGGACATAATCACTGTTCTGCAGGAGAAGGGTACTGCACTTAAGTCTGTTGACTCCTTGTACAGGCCCCCTCAAGCTCAGCGTTATCCCTTTCACAGACGTTCTCGGTCCAAGGCAAAACCTCAGGGAAAGCGGGCCAACAAACGCCAGACCCCTCCGACTGCCAAGCCCCCCCGCCCAAAAAAGCGGCAGGAGCTTCAGCCGCAACGCTGCCTCACACCTCCTGACTCCTCTCCCAGAGGAACCGGTAGGAGGGAGATTCTCCTTCCATCTACTGGGTTTGGAGAGGATCACTTCAGACACTTGGGTGCTCCAGCTGATTGCAGAAGGACACTCAATAGAGTTTCTTCAGACCCCCCACCCCGGGTCGTCTTACACCCCAGAACACCTTCTTCTGGTCTGGGAAGAAATATCCTCTCCTTCTGAAGGAGGCGATAGAGCCCGTCCCATCCCATCTTCGGGGGACGGGTTACTACTACCATTTCTTCCTGGTCCCGAAAAAGTCAGGAGACATGAGGCCGATTCTCGACGACCGCTCCCTGAACTTGTTCATGGAGTACAAAAGGTTTAGAATGCTCTCTCTGCAGAGTCTTCTGCCCGTCCTTCAGCAGGGACAGTGGCTGTGCGCTCTGGATATGCGGGATGCTTACCTGCATATCCCTATCCGCCCTTCCAACCGCAAATACCTGCATTTTTCATTCCGGGGGACCACTACCAGTTCAAGGCACTCCCAGTTGGTCTTTCCTCGGTGCCCCGAGTGTCCACCAAATGCCTTTCGGTGGTAGTGGCCTACCTGCATACCCAGGGGGTTCAGGTTTTCCCGTACCTGGACAACTGGCTCCTGGCAGCCCCGTCAAGGGAGGAGCTTCTGCGCTTCCTTTCCCTTACCCTGCAGGTTTTCACCAGCATGGGCATTACCATCAACCAGGCCAAGTCCGATCTGATCCCGTCCCTGAAGTTCCAGTTTATCGGGGCGACCCTGGATGCGACCTCCGTCATGGCATTCCTGCCACTGGACAGGGTGGCCACACTCCAAGCTCAGGTCAGCCTGTTGTCCAACCGCAGGCGGGTCAGCACCAGGTCAGTCCTTTGCCTCCTCAGGCTCGTGGCGGCTCCTATTCAGACAGTCCCTTGCGCTCGGCTCGACATGAGAATCTCTCAGTGGACGCCTCGGTCTTGGTGGGATCAGTTGGTGGACGACCTAGATAAACAGGTTCTGGTCTCCAATCCTATGGTTCGGGACTTGCAGTGGTGGATGGTTCAGGAGAACCTTTGCGGGGGGTTCCCTTCTGCTCCCCCCCTTCCCAAGACGCCTCGGGCGAGGATTGGGAAGCCCATCTGGGATCTCACAGGACCCAGGGCTCCTGGTCCAGGCTCGAACAAACACTTCCCATCAATGTGCTCGACCTTCAGGCCGTGCTGTATGCTCTTCAGGCTCTGCATCTGTATCTGCTCCCCGGGCATCTGGCTGTCCAGATGGACAACGTGTGTAGTCTGGTACATCAACAAACAGGGGGGAACTCGTTCCTACTCTCTCTGCAGGGAGGCGATGCGAGTTTGGGATTGGGCAGTGCAGCACAACCTTCATCTCACGTCGATTCACGTCCCGGGGGTCGAGAACACGTTGGTAGACCACCTCAGTCGGTAGTCTGCTCACGCTCACAAGGGGGATCTGGATCAGGGTGTAGCAGATTATCTTCCTACGCTGGGGAACACCACAGGTAGACCCTTTTGCATCTCCTCACAATGCAAAACTTCCTGCCTTCTGCTCGCTTGCTCCAGGGTGTGGCATTTTTTTGGAGAGACGCTCCAGTCTCTAGACTGGAAGGGCAGATTCGTCTATGCCTGCGCCCCAATCCCCTTAATCCCGAGGGTTTTGCAAAAACTCAGCTCAGAAGGAGCTTGCATGATCCTAATCGCTCCTTTCTGGCCCAGGCAAGTTTGATTCTCTTTTCTACGACAGTATTCAGAGGAACTTCCTCTGTCGCAACTTTTGCTGACCCAGGATTAGGGGACCCTGGTCCATCCAGGCCTCAAGTTCCTTTAGTTGCACGCGTGGCTCCTGTAGACGTAGCTCAAGCCCGATTTGGGGTTTCCCCGCTGGTGGCTGAGATTCTGGTGGAGGCCAGAAAGCCCTCCACTAGATCTACCTACGCCATGAAATGAAAACGGTTCTGTAGTTGGGCCGCTTCCAAAGATTTCGAGCCATTCTCTTGCTCTGTTGGGCGGCTTCTGGATTACATGTGCCATCTCTTTGATCTGGGTCTGTCGTTCCTCTCTGAAAGTTCACATGGAGGCCATCTCAGCTTACCATGTTCCTTTTGGGGACAGAACTTTTGCGCAGTTGGAAGTCACTAAGACTTTTCTAAAAGGGGTTCTCCACTTGAGACCCCCCATTCGTGTTCCTGCTCCTCCTTGGGATTTGAATTTAATTCTTGAGAAGCTTACTCTTCCTCCTTTTGAGCCGGCAGCCTCAGTAGACCTAAAGTTCCTTTCATGGAAGACCCTTTTCCTAGTGGCCATTACTTCTGCTTGAAGGATTTCCGAGCTCCAGGCCCTCATGCGCAAAATCCCATATTTGATTTTCTATAAGGAACATGTGGCTCTGTGTACCAACCCTAAGTTTCTCCCTAAAATGGTAGCGGAATCTACGCAGAATCAATCCATTGAGCTGCCTGCTTTCTTTATGTAGCACTCCAATCAAGGGGAATACCTCTTGCATACTTTAGATGTTCACTGAATTCTGAGATGCTACACCACCAGGACGAAGGATCTCAGAAAAACTGATCAACTGTTTGTCTCTTTTGGGTGTAAAAGAGAAGGCAGTGCTGTTTCTAAGCAATGCCTATCTAAATGGTTGGCTCATTGTATCAATTTCTGTTACAAGTACAACAAGACCCTGCCGGGTCAAGTCAGAGGCCACTTCACCAGAGGGGTCGCTGCCTCTGCTGCTTGTTTCAAGAATGTGTCAGCGGCAGACATCTGTGCAGCTGCAACTTGGACTTCTGTCCATACCTTTACGAAACATTATAGTTTGGACATTGCGTCTCGCCGTAGAGCTGGCCTCGGGTTTGCTGTTCTGCAAGGTCCTCTTTCCTAAGACTTTCTCAGCCAGAGGGTCTACATTTGGGTAGTTTCCTCCTCCTATTTGCTTATTCTTGTTCAGACTGCTTGGGACTGAGTCCTATTTGTAATTACCTACTGCAAAAACCTGCTTGAAGTAAGATAGTACAGTTACGTAAGAACTTACCATAACAGTAGATCTTCGAGAGAGGCCCTTGCGTTAGGTAATATCTTCCCGCCCTCCATCCCCCTAAGCTTCTTCAGCTCCTTTTCCAGGGAAGGAAACATCCGCTTCTCTCTCGTCTTGCCTTTTTGGCCTTTGGCGGGAATGAACTGGAAGGCGGGCGTGGGGAACCCCCCTGTTTATACTGATGTCAGTCGCCTGATGTGGGGGCAGTCCCCCGCCAGAGACTGCTAGCTAGAAATTTTTCCGTGGGGTCCTGACGCCTGCCGGCTTCAGCCCTATTTGTAATTGCCTACTGCAAGAGCCTCTCTAAGATCTACTGTTACGGTAAAATCTTACGTAACTGTGCTTTTCTTCCTAAAGTGGTCTCGGAGTTGACCTTCCAGTTTATTTTCCTTCTCCTTCTAACGGAGGGGAAGCTCTCCTTCACAATTTGGACATCCACAGGACGCTGAGGTATTACCTTAAACAGACTGCTAATTACCATAAATCGGAGCAGCTGTTTGTGGCATTTGCGTCACAACACTTGGTAAACCAGTGTCCAAGCAGACCATTTCCAAGTGGATTGTCCACTGCATTACTTTCTGTTGAGAAGCACAATAAGCCCCTTCTGGGCCCGGTTAAGGGTCACTCCACCAGAGGAGTGTCTGTTTCTTTAGCCACTCTGCGGAATGTCTGTATTAGAGACATATGCGCAGCTGCTACCTGGAATTCAGTGCATACTATCGTAAAGCACTATAGCTTGGACATTGCATCCAGACACCGTTCCGGCTTCAGCCTGGCAGTCCTTCAGGGACTCTTGTCTTAACTTGCTGTGTTCAGCTTATTATTTTCCACCTCCCGGGATCGGATACCTCTTTGGCGAGGGACTGCTTGGGATTCAGTCCTTATTGTAATAGCCTGCTGCAAGAGCTCCCACTCTAAAGTAAGATAAAATGCAGTTATGACAGAACTTACCGTAACAGTAGGATCTTCGAGAGGAGCTCTTGCAACAGGCATTGTTTTCCCACCCTCCATCCCCCAAAATGAGGCGTGCAGATCGTCATCTTCAGGCTTCGCCTCCTTCTCTTGTCAGGGCTCGTTCGCAGGTCTTGGCAGGGGAACAGAGGTGGAGCTGGGTCTGCCCCCTTTTATACCAGGGCTGACGTTGAGGTTTTAGCTTGGCTGGCAAGCCAAGAACTTCACATGCACGGGACAAGAACCAAGGTGGAGCTAGGTCCGCCCCCTTTTATACCAGGGCTGACTGGGTAGAGCCAATGTCGGGGGCAGTCCCTGCTGGGTACTGCTGGCTGAGAAGTTTTCTGGTGGGTCCTAGTGCCTGTGGCATAGTCCTTATTGTGACAGCCTGCTGCAAGCGCTCCTCTCGAAAATCTGCTGTTATGGCAAGTTCTTATGTAACTGTACTTGTATCCTGTAGGTAGGGAGATGGCAGACTAGGGGGCTAAGTGGTCCTTATTTGCCATCAGTCTATGTTTCTGTGTAGCACCCAGCCGCCGGACAGGGAGTCAAAGCAGCTGGATTCCTTGGGGCGCAAGGTGTACTCATCTGCCACCTGCAGTATTCGCAGTCTGTTTTTTGACACACATGGTCCAGTTCCAAAATGTCCTTTGGGACCAAGGTCTGGACATCTTGCAAGGTGTACCCAACTGCCCTCAAAAGGAAAAACTTGTCAGGCTTTTACAGACGGGCTCGGACGTTGGCACACATGTCCTGAGGGCTGCCTACGACTCTGCGGACACTTCGGTGAAATCGGCTTCCTTGTACGTGCAGGATGCTTATCTGCACATTCACATCACCAAAAACCATTGGAAGTTCCTGAGATTCAGGTTCGAAGGGCGATCCTTCCAGTTCAGGGTCCTCCCGTTGGTCTTTCCTCTGCCCACAGGGTCTTCATGAAGTGCCTTGCGGTTGTCGCCACAGCCCTACTCAGAGAGGGTCATTTCCTTTTCACCTGTCTGGACGATTGGCTCCTGCTGACTCTGTCTCGTTCCCGCCTCTGGGAAACCATCCGAGACACCCTGTCGCTCTGTCTGAGACTGGGAATCACTGTGAATCCGCAGAAGTCACAGCTATTTCCCTTTCAGAGGCTCCAGTTCATAGGAGCCATACTAAACACTTTGGTAGGAAGGTCTTTCCTTCCGACAGAGCAGAACCTCTCAGGGTACTGGCCGCTCAGGTCTGTTCAGCATCCACCATACCAGCCAAGACTGTATTCAGACTGCTGGGACACATGGCCGCAGCCATAGTTTCGGTCCCCTTTGCCCGGCTGCGCATGCGTGCCATTCAGTGGACGCTCCGGGTCCAGTGGGATCGGACCCAAGATGATCTGGACATGCCTGTCAGGATCACCGAGCTAATTCGCCGGGAGCATCGTTGGTGGGGGTCTCCATTGAACCTTCTCAGCGGTGTCCCTTTTGGACCCGATCCTCCCATCCAAACCCTTACGACAGATGCCTCAGGAATGGGATGGGGTGCACATCTGGGGAGAGACGGGGGTTGTGGTCTCCGTCAGAGGAGAACCTGCACATCAACGTTTGGAACTGAGGGTGGTCCTGTACTCTCTGCAAATGCTGGCCCCATTTTTGAAGCCAGGCCACCTCCGTTTGCAGACGAACACCTTGGTGATGTTCTACGTCAACAAGCAGGGCGGCACTCACTCTTATCTTCTCTGTCGGGAAGCCATGAGGGTGTGGGACTGGGCAAGGGAGCATCACCTCAGTCTCTCTGCAGCTCATGATCTGGGTTCCCAGAACATGATAGCAGATGCCCTCAGCCGATCACAGCCTCTCATTCACGAGTGGGCATTGCTCCAAAGCGTTGCGGAAGATTTATTCACCAGGTGGGGGGAAACTAGAGTTAAATCTGTTTGCGTCTCTGTCCAACGCAAAACTGCCCAATTTTCGCTTGCTCGTTCAAGAGCCTGGAGCTTTCTGGCATGATGCATTGTCCCTATCCTGGAGGGGAAGATTCCTGTATGCTTTCCCTCCTTTCTCTCTGAGGGTAGCCATTATTCTGATAGCCCCTCTGTGGCTCAGACAGATGTGGTTCCCCTTGCTTGGGCGTTTCACGGTGGAACCTCCTGACCCTGTTTCAGTTTCAGCTCAGCTTCTATCGCAGGACAAAGGAGCTCTGGTGCATCCGAACCTTCGCTCCCTCCACCTGCATACTTGGTTCCCCAGGACTTAGCCAAGCTCAGATTTGGGGTCTCTGATAAGGTAGCTCAAATTCTGGTTGAGGCATGAAAGCCCACCACCAGGGTCACTTACGCCATGAAATGGAAACACTTCTGTATCTGGGCTGCAGCTCGGAGAGTGGATCCTCTCATCTGTCTGGTTAACACAATTTCGGAATACCTGTTATCCCTTTCGGAGTCAGGTCACAGCTACTCTTCCATTAAGATGCACCTGGCTGCTGTTCCTGCCTATCACCAACTTGTCCAGAACAGGACAGTGGCTCAATTGGAGGTTTCTAAAGTGTTCCTCAGGGGAATTCTGCACATCCGTCCCCCCATTCGGGATTCTGTCCCTCCTTTAGAATCTGCTCTTTGTTCTAGAGACGCTTATGCTTCCTTCCTTCGAAACAGCTATGAGCTGTGAACTCTGTTTCCTCTCTTGGTAAACGCTGCTCTCGGTAGTGGTTACCTTGGCTAGACTCACCTCTGAGCTCCATGCCTTAATGTGTGAAGAACCCTATCTCATTTTTCACAAGGATAGAGTGGATCTCCGTACTAATCCTAAGTTTCTGCCGAGGTGGTTTCGGAGCTTGCACTCAAATCAGTCCGTTCAGCTTCTGGTTTATTACCTGGATTATTCCAACAGAGGGGAAGCTCTCTTGCACACCTTGGATGTGCATAGAGCCGTACGCTGTTATCTTTTCAGAACCAAGGAGTCTAGACAGTCCAATCAACTTTTCATGTCCTTTGCAGACAGGTTCTTGGGGCTTCCGGTAACCAAGCAGACACTTGCGCGTTGGCTGGTAAACTGCATCTCCTTCTGTTACCAGAAGGGTGGAAAAACCCTTCCGGGAGTTATCAGGGTGCATTCCACTAGGGCTGTCGCCACTTTCTTCGCAGCATTAAGGAGAGTGTCAGTGGCCGACATCTGCGCCGCAGCCACCTGGCACTTTGTCAGGCACTGCAGCTTGGACATAAATTCCAGATGCAGAGCAGGTTTTGGCCTCACGGTTCTGCAGGGTCTGATCTCGTGAGATCTTCCTGTTCTCGGTGTGTCTGTACTTTTCCTTCCCCCGCCCAAGAGTTGTCTTAAGTTCTACACTTCTTGGGAATCAGTCCTACATGTGTTACCTGCTGCAAGAGCTTACTCTCAAAGTAAGATAGTACAGTTACGTAAGAACTTACCGTAACAGTAGATCTTCGAGAAGCTCTTGCAGCAGGTGTGATTTCCCTCCTTCCCCTTGGACTAGGTCTCTCCTGCTAGGGAGAAGGTTTCATGCTGCAGGGGCCAGCTTGGCCTTAAATTTTGTGGAAGCTCCTATTTCCACATTTTCTGTTCGCAAGCCTGCCTTAGGCTGTCAAGAACTGGAGCACATGGGGATTGCCTCCTGCCTTTATACTTGCTGATGTTGGGGAAGGGGGCGATGTTGGGTGGACAGTCTCGCATCTGTACTGCTGGAGAAAAGAAATTGCAGAGATCTGCTGTCAGGTGGCGTCAGTCCTACATGTGTTACCTGCTGCAAGAACTTCTCTTGAAGATGTATTGTTACGGTAAGTTCCTGCGTAACTGTACTTTATTGTGGCATGCCCGATTCTCCTGCTAGTTAGTATGAGCCTGGAATTTCCGCTCAATATTCAGCAGATAAAGGATGGCTGTATCAAGGGCGCTTACCGTTTGCATCGGTTCACACCCTGCTGACTCGGTTGCTGTTCTGCGGGCATCAGTTCTTATTTTAAGGCTGCCATTGAAGTTTCCAGGCCGTGGATCGCTGTCATGATGCAGTCTAACTTTGAGAGCACCACATCTTGATCCATTCCACCATCTGTTCTGGTCGTCTGTACCTGGTGTCGGTGATCCAGGTGTCTGGCCAACTTCTTCATCCTCCGCCATCAGCACCTTCAGTTTGCTGCCTGAGAGCTGCTGCTTTCCTCAACTAGTTGCCATCCTCCGAAGGCTTGAGTAGCAGCGGAGAGGAGGGACTTCAGTTCCCTGCAAGTTAAATTTCCATTATGGAGTGAAGACTATAAATTCCTTCAACTGAGACAGAACAGTCAAGCCTCTCTTGAGGGGTTGAATTTTGTAACTCCTAACCCCCTGTTGGTGAGTTATAGCTGTTAGCCACACAGGAACACCCTGCAGAATGGTAACCCGCATAATGACCTGACTGCAAGGGTTGTCGGAGGTTGGTCCACTAAACCATGTTCACAGTACTTGGAGGGAGGAGATGGGTGTGACGCTTGGCCAGCTGGTTATGATTGTTCTTTGATATTTGTAATATAAAAATGTAGCATGTGATTTGTCTCCATAAGGCAGCTGTGCCATGGGTCAAGTTTTAGTGAGAATGCAGGATGTATTAACCTGAATCCAGGAGGTAATTAAAAAGACTAGAGAGCCTTAATTAAGGGTCTCCTGTTTATCTGACTTAATTGGAGCTGACCAGCTGCCAGGATATAGGGATCGTGTCTTAGAGGAAAACCATGTTCCCATCACAGTGCTAAAGTTATGTAAAATCCTTTGATCCTTGGGAAAAGAGGATCTGCTCGAGATCAGAGGGGATGTTATTTAAGGAGTCATATTGGGAAGAGTTTTTTTTTTGCTGATGTCACCTTATTTAATATACCTCCTGATAGGACATCCTGGTTTGTATATTTTTTATATTCTGAAAGGAGGAGCTAGATTACATCATCGATGGGGTGGTAACACAGCATTTTAAACTGTATTCTGTGTTTCTACTTCGAGACATTTCTTTGGGCTCTTAGAACCGAGAACTAACTATAAGCACTGTAAGAAGGTAATACATTAGATAGAAAAGTCTAATTGTATGTTGGTAGGAGTTTATATTTGTACTTTAACCTTGTTCTTTATAGTGATTGTATACTTTGTGATATATGGTTCTGTGTTTACGTTTTACATATTTTTATCCATTTTTAAGTAAATCTAGATTTAAAGACTGCCTGGTGTGTGTTCAAAGTTCTTTCTTTTGCATGTGATGTATGGAGGGTTAAGATTGACAAAACTGTTTGTAAGCTTAATGGCGTTAGCAAACTGGGAAAAGGTAAGAATATACCTAAGGTCTTTTTTTTATAGAGTTTTAAAAGTTCATTTTAGATATCCGGTTGGGTGCCCTTAGGTGAAAGATAAATATGGCATCCCCCGAAGAGCAGATTATCTGAGCCAGTACATTTGGTTATGCTAGCATAAGGTTCACAGTTTGAATCCCCCCAGAACTTTAGACCAAAGGTGATTAGGACCCACACGCAGACAGGAGGGTTACCCTGTTCTGTTACCTGTTCACAATACTGCGCTCGGAGGTTGGCACTGTGGGAACAGAGGGCCTGACCTGCTGAGCGGGTTTGTGACCGATTGGTTGGCAGTGGTATAGATACATTTGGTAAAACAAGCTTTAAATTGTTTAGTGTGTCCGCTTGATACTGTACAGCTCACTTGCAAAATAACGCAGTGATTTCTTTTTAAAAAGGAAACAGAACTATATCGTTTTGCTTACAGTTAAGTTCCTACCGGTTTTATTTTTTTTCTAAAGTGCAAGTTAGAGTAGCCATAGGGAAGAAGATGGCTTCCAACTACAGCGGGCACACTGTAGACTACTTGAGGCAGTTGTGCAAGGACAGAGGAGTCAGTACGAGGTGAGAGCCACCAAGCAGAACCTCGTGGATACCCTGACGGCAGCAGATACCCAAAACATCGAGTCACTGACTGTGACTGTAAAAGACCAAACTTTGAGCGTGGAATGACTTAACGGCCAGTGCAGTGTCCAGATCCGATGAGGATGACAGCAGGGCCAGTGCCAGCGAAGGGCCACAGCTGCAGGGGAAGCTGTCCAGCATTCTGGAGCCAGAAGCACTCAGGCTGCAGATTGAGCTGCGCAGAATGGAGCTGGAGTTCCAGCGTGAACAGCGAGAGGAGGACCGTGAGGAGCGTGAGCGCCAGAGGCGACATGAACTGGAGAAGCTGACTCCAACCACCAGCACCAGAGCAGGTAAGTGGCTTGGGTTTAACTGGAACTACAGGACTGTGTTACAAATTGAATTCCAAATTGATAGCTGAATTTAAAGAGGGGGAGGATATGGATGCCTTTTTAAGTTCCTTTGAAAAAGTTTGTATTCAGGCTAAAATTCCTAGAGGGTCCTGGAGCTTCCAGCTATCCCCGCTACTTACCGGGAAAGCTCGGGATGCATTTGGTCAAATGGACAATGAGGACAGAAATGATTACAGCAAACTTAAAGCTGCACTTTTAAAAAAGTTTGATTCAACTGCTGAAACATACAGAGCTAAATTCCGTAAGCTCAGGAGAAGCCCTGATATGAGCTACAAGGAGCTGGCCATGAAACAACGTCCATTTTTAAAACGTTGGTGAGAAGGAATTGAAGCAAACTCTGTAGATAAAATTGAAAATGCTGTTTTATTAGAACAGTTTTTTGTGGCATGCCCAGCAGAGCTGAAAACCTGGCTGGAGGACCGAGACCTCAAAACAGTGCAAGAGTCTGCTGAACTCTCGGACCGCTATGCCAAGAGCAGACCTGCTCTGAGAGCGAATGGGGTGGGTGTAGCAGCGCAGAAAGGGAAACGTGCACCTTCAGGGCAGTTAAAACCCTCACTGCCTCCACCGAAACCAGTTAGCCCCAGGTTTCAGATAAAAGAATTATCTGAGAAAAGAAATGAATGTTGGGTCTGTAAAGAAACTGGGCATATTGCCAGACCATGTCCCAAAAGGGCAAGCAGTACACAACAGGGGGCTAGGAAAGAAGTGGGTTGTTTGTGTGTCCCTGGAAGCATTCCTGTGAACATGAGGGAACATATGCACCCAGTCACGGTGAATGGTGTACAGACACAAGGGTTAAGGGACACAGGGGCATCCTTGACATTGGTAAAAGGGGATATGGTAGAGCCTGGTCAGCTTATATCCAATAAATATGTCACTGTACAAGACTTTACTGGTGAGGAGAAAACATTGCCCCTCGCTAGTGTTCTCCTAGACGGGGGTGAAACGTGCAACAGGTGGCTGTAGCCAAACCTTTAGCAGTGTATGTCATCCTTGGCAACGATCTCAAACTGGATGGTATGTGCAGTTGCCCATAGCCAAGTGGCAAGGGAAAATTGTAGTTCCCTGGACCCTACAGAAGCCATTGTGGAAACCACTGGGAGGCTGGTTCCCCAGCATGTCTCCTGATGGGGAGACTAATGAAAGGGGGTAGAAATTTCCCTAGTAGTAGTTAACCACACAGCTACAGAGGGTTACTTCGAAGGAGGGATGACCCATTGTTAGAGGGTTAGGGATGACAGTGATCCTGAGTTCCCTGACGCTAGTGCTAGGGACCCTAGTATAGAGACTGAAAGGGACCTGTCCCATGCCTTGGGAATGTGTGAGGAGTTTGCAGCTGCTCAGAGAAGTGACCCTAGTCTAGAGAAGCTGAGGACTTGGGCAGACTCCGACAGAGTACAGGGAGGTGACGGTAAACATAAGGTTTATTGGGAAAATGGACTGCTGTATACTCGGGCCATGCGGAGGGAGGGGTGATAGGCAGGCAGCTTGTCGTTCCCCAGGGGTATCATGGGCAGTTACTCAAGATTGCACATGATATTCTCTTGTCTGGTCATCTGGGAATCGTGCGCACTACACAGTGGTTGGCCCAGAATTTCTGTTGGCCCAACTTCACCAAGCAGGTGAAGGAGTATTGCAGGTCTCATCACCGGTGCCAAGAAATAGGGAAGGCAGGTAAGAAAACCCAAGCCACTCTAATTCCATTGCACATAGTGGAGGAGCCATTCCAGAGGGTGGGAATGGATATTGTGGGGCCTTTAAATACCCCCAGCTCCTCCGGGAAGAGGTTCATCCTGACTGTGGTGGATTATTTCACCCAGTATCCAGAGGCAGTCTCCCTATCCTTACTGAGAACAAAGTGGCAGATGCCTTACTTGGGATTTTCTCCTGTGTTGGGTTTCCACAGGAGGTTATCACCAATCAAGGGGGTTCCTTCATATTGGACTGGATGAAATGGGCTGGGCTGGCAGTATAGCCTAGAGGTTAGAGGAATGAGGTGTGAACCAGCTTGGTGCATCCAGCAGACTAGACCCGAATTTGATTCTCACAACCTCCACTTGCATACTGTGACTCTGAGCAAGTAACTTAACTGTCCAGTGCTCCCAAGTCACCCCTAAAAACAGGCACTTGTGCCTAGTGGGCCTTACCCAGTTATCAAAGACTAAAAAAAAAGAAAAATGTTTGTGGGAGAAGTGTGGGGTGGTGCAGAGATGCACAACATCGTATCACCCACAAGCCAATGGGCTTGTTGAAAGATTTAATGGTACCCTGACATCAGTGCTCCAAGCGTTTGCTGAACAGCATGGGAGGGACTGGAAGAAATACCTTCTCCACCTGTTTTGCATACAGGGAGGTGCCCCAAGAGTCTACAGGATTTTCCCCCTTCAGGCTCTTATATGGACACTGGGTGCGTGGGCCCCTAGACTTGATCCAGGAGGACTGGGAAGGCAAGCATGCCACCCAGGGAACTCCCATAGTGGATTACGTCCTTAGGTTTAGGGAAAGGCTGAAGGAGCTTATGGGGACAGCCCAGAGCAACCTGGCAGCTGCCCAACAGAAACAGTGTCGTACGACAGCAGAGCCAGAGCTCACTCATACACGGTGGGTCAGGGAGTCATGGTACTTATTCTGGTCCAGAAAGACAAGCTGCAGGCTGACTAGGCAGGACTGTACAAAGTAGTTAAGAAGGTAAATGAAGTGAACTGTATCAGTTACCTGACAGCAGACAGAAAGAATGTACCATGTCAACATGATGAAGCCGTATGCTAATAGGGCTGACATGGTGTTTGCAGTATGTAGTCCTGGGGAGGGGATGGACAAAGGAGACCCCCTTCAGGACTTGCTGGTAGAAAGTAAGCGGGAATCCTCTGTGGAGGCAGTTAAATTGTCTCCCCAGCTGGCCCCGGACAAGATCCAGGAAGTAAGGGAGTTTTTAGTAGACTTTGCCCCACTGTTTAGTGCCAAGCCTGGACTAACCCCCTTAGCGACGCACAGTGTGGACACAGACACCCATATGGCGGACAGCATATCTGGCGTCAGAGGCTGTCCAAAAGGACATTAGGAGGGAAGTGGAGGAGATGCTGGATTTAGGGGTAATCCAGAGATCCCACAGCCCCTGGGCCTCACCCGTAGTCCTTGTGCCCAAGTCAGATGGCTGTACACGTTTCTGTGTGGACTATCGTGGACTGAATGCAGTCATGAAGTCAGATGCCCACCCGATGCCCTGGACAGACTAACTCCTGGACAAGTTGGGAGGAGCGACCTACCTTACGACTGTTGACCTGACCAAGGGGTATTGGCAAGTAGTTATCGGACCAAGCTAGGGAGAGGTTTGATTTCATCACTCCGATAGGCTTATCTGAATTTAAAGTAATGCCTTCCGGAATGAAGAACGCCGGACACTTTCCAAAGGTTGGTGAACTAGGTGTTCAGTGGTGCTGAGGAGAGGAGTACACCGTGGTGTACCTGGATGACCTTGCCATCTTTAGTGCCAGCTGGGAGGAACATCTGTCCCACCTTAAGGAAGTGCTGGGCAGGATACAGAGGGCCGGACTCACTGTCAAAACTGAGAAGTGGCAGGTGGCCATGGCAGAAGTGGCATACCTTGGGCATGTTTTAGGCCGGGGACAACAGCTCCGTCCTAACCAAGCACAAATAGAGGTGGCCAAGGTGTAGCCCAGACTAGAAACGCAGAAGTAGGTCAGGAGTTTTCTCGGGACAGCAGGGTACTTAAGGAAATTTGTACCCAATTACAGTGCCCTGGCTGCTCCCCTATCTGACCTGGTAAAGAAAAGGATGCCTAAGAAAATTACCTGGGAACCGGCCTGTGAGAAAGCTTTTACCAGACTGAAGGAGGCACTGTGCAGTGCTTCTGTATTGACATGTTCTGTCTATAGCAGACCCTTTGTAGTTCAGAGTGATGCCTCAGACATGGGTATTGGGGCAGTACTGAGTCGGACATCCAACCAAGGGAAAGATCACCCGGTAGTGTACCTGAGTAAAAAGTTACTTCCCAGGGAGCAGGCATACTCTACTGTGGAAAAAGTGTCTTGCCATAGTGTGGGCTGTAAAGAAGTTAGAGCCATACTTATATGGGCAGCATTTTGTGGTACAAACTGACCACAACCCCCTGGTTTGGCTGACGCAAATGGGAAAAACTAATGGTAGACTGTTAAGATGGAGTCTTGCCTTACAAGGGTATGACATGACAATCTTACATAGGGCTGGAGCAACCAATCAGAGCAGCGATGGCCTTTCGCGTCTTTATGAGGAGTGAACTGATTTGGGAAGCTCATCCCATGCAGAGGATAGAGCCCCCAAATTCAGTCTAGGTGGGGAGGATTTGTGACGCTTGGCCAGCTAATTATTATTGTTCTTTGATATTTGTAATATAAAAATGTAGCGTGTGATTTGTCTCCATAAGGCAGCTGTGCCGTGGGTCGGGTTTTAGTGAGAATACTGGATGTATTAACCTGAAACCAGGAGGTAATTAAAAAGACTAGTCTTAATTAAGGGTCTCCTGTTTATCTGACTTAATTGGAGCTGACCAGCTGCCAGGATATAGAGATCGTAAACTTTTATGAAGTCTTAGAGGAAAAACATGTTCCCATCCTGGTGCTAAAGCTATATAAAATACTTTGATCCTTGGGAAAAGAGGATCTGCTCGAGATCAGAGGGGGATATTAATTAAGGAGTCATATTGGGAAATTCGTTTTTTAGCTGATGTCACCTTATTTAATATACCTCCTGATAGGACATCCTGTTTTGTATATTTTTTATATTCTGAAAGGAGGAGCTAGATTACATCATCGATGGGGTGGTAACACAGCGTTTTAAACTGTGTTCTGTGTTTCTACTTAGAGACATTTCTTTGTGGGCTCTTAGAAACAAGAACTAACTATAAACACTAAAGTTAATACATTATAAAAGTCTAATTGTATTGTGGTAGGAGTTTGTACTTTAACCTTGTTCTTTATAGTGATTGTATACTTTGTGATATATGGTTCTGTGTTTACATTTTACATATTTTTATCCATTTTTAAGTAAATCTATATTTAAAAAGACTGCCTGGGTGTGTGTTCGAAGTTCTTTCTTTTGCATGTGATGCATGGAGGGTTAAGATTGACAAAACTGTTCATAAGCTTAATGGTGTTAACCAAACTGGGAAAAGGTAAGAATATACCTAAGGTCTTTTATAGAGTTTTAAGGGTTCATTTTAGATACCTGGTTAGGTGCCCTTGGGCAAAAGATATCTGGCATCCCCCCGAAGAGCAGATTATCTGAGCCTGTACATTTGGGTACACTAGCCTAAGGTTCACAGTTTGAATCCCCCCTGAACTTGAGACCAAAAGTGATTCGGACCCACAAACAAACCAGGAGGGTTACCCTGTTCTGTTACCTGTTCACAATACTGCGCTCGGAGGTTGGCACTGTGGGAACAGAGGGCCTGACCTGCTGAGCGGGTTTGTGACAATAGAGACCCCTTTGAGAGAGACAGAATGGAACACAATTTGGGAGGACGCGAGCTGCACCATGGTGAGCAATCAGTGGAGAGGATTCAGATGGAAGAATATATCAAGGTACTTCCACACTTTGGTCACCCAACACTTCCAGCAAAGTAATTTGGACAGGTGTTAGAGGTTATGTGACCGGAGGGCTAATTATTACCATGTATTCTGGAGGTGCCCGATATTTCAAGCATACGTAAGTGTTGTCCAGAATACAAAGTATTCTAAAAATGTGGGGCCCCACTGAGAGTCCAACACTTACTTCTGGGCCTGCCCCCACTGGGTGTGGGGGTGGGTGTGTATGTGTCACAAAAGGCCCGAAGGCTTGATATGTTTTTAGAATATTCATGGTGGTATTTGCAGAGGCCATTACATGTAGGTGGTAGACCTTCACACACCCTAGTCTGCAGGACTGTATACATCCATGCAAAAGAATCAGACACACTTGAAAACTGACCCATCACCTGCAACTGCAGGCGGAGCTGTACAATGCCAGATGACTACCCTTCCTGTCATACCGGGAGGAACTTCGGTCTCTAGACACTTGGGAGATTAATGGGGGGGCCATGAACTAGCACAACTTAAAAAAGGGTCCAGAATCCCCTAAAATGACAAGAGATGAAGGCAAAGCCTAACAATCCTTCAAGCAAACGCAAGGTACAACACAAACTTTGGGTTCTATAGCAATTGCAAAAGAATGAACGAAATGTGATAATGTCTGAATTTTCATCTGATTTTGGTTTTTCTTTCTTCTTAGTTTGTATATTCTTTTTGTCTATGTTTGCAAAACGAACATAATGCGAAGACAGTAATGAACTGATATTATAGTATCAATTTTCATCTAAAGTATGCAAACTGCATTGTATTATGATACTGGGAATGCCGCCATGTTTGTATTAAGAAAATGTTACATAGAAGCTCAAAAAATGCAGGAATAAAAAATAATCAGCAGGCCAGTTTGTCTGGCCAGTTTGTCCTTTGCCCTACCTAACCACTGAGGCCATGTACTGTATATAGTTTTAGAATTGTACTGTGATGACAAAAATGCAACCATTTTGAAAACTAAGCCCAGCTGGAACAAACCGTATGTATTTTTGCTTGCCTAGGAACCGGAAAAACAGTTCCCCCTGTTCCTTTAATTAGCAAAAAACACCTAATAGAATAAAAGTAAGCTATTGTAAATTAATGCAGAGCATTCGATAAACTTACAAGTTTTTCAAAATAATAAAAAGGTAGTAAAAACTAAAAATGTGGCCACAGTGACTGCAACAGGACTCCATGACATTTGATCTCTTCAGCAGAAAAATAAATTCTCCATGGAGGGCATCGGTGGAGCGTGACTGTAGTGTAGAACTTGAACTTTAACATTCTAAAGTGAGCAATGCCCCAGGGCTGAGATGGTGTGAATTGTATATCACAATTGCTCATGTTAAAATCTTGTTACATTTTATCTTGTCCCCATTGAAATCATTGGAAATTGTCTCACATTGACTTAATTGGCGTGATGGTTTTCAAATAGCATTGTGGGATTCTGTTGAAGCATACTGGTCCTGGTAAATGCTAAGTGCTTTGGGGGCAGATTCTTTCTAGTCTCTCATTCATACACACATGGATACCACAACATGCTGTCCCAAATTGTCACTCCCTACTTATTCTTCCAAGGCCCAGACAAGTAGCCTGCGTGTAGCTGGCTTTGAAAAGCACCTGCAGTTGACACCAAAGGAGTGGAGGTGTCAGGGACTTGCTACGGCGTCTGGGGTGGGTGGTGGATGGCGCCATCACTCTAGTGGCGGATTGGTTTTCTGCTGGCTTTTGTCCCTTCTGCCTCACTGGTTTGTGCCAGTGCCAGCTGTAGTGTCGTATATGTGGGTGGCAGCAGACATCACATGATCATCCACAACGTCGACTCTTGCTGTGTACCTTCGACCACTAGTGGGGTTTTTTTACGGCTGCAGGGTGGAGCTCTACAGACCTCTTGCTATCACAGTAGAAAAATGGAGCTCATCAGATTTTGAAGGGACGTCAAAACATTGTTAGCACAATCACTCCTGAGAGGGAGAGAGATTAATTCACTCCCATGTGCACTATTTCATCTGCTCTGCTGCTGACTTCTGGTATAGCTAGCACGAAGGGAAAAGAGCTGTGAGATGTGCCCTTCAAGTAGTAAAAAAAACAAAAACAAAACAAAGCTGTCTCTCTCTCTGTCTCTCCCCCATGCGGCATTTCAGTTATATGGGATATCCACATTAAAAAAAAAAAAAAGATCTGTAAGTATACTATCAGATTTCAGAGGCTAGTAGGAAATGCCTCTGATCAACAGATTCCTAACAGCTGTGTTTTCCTGAGCCTCTGAATAAAGGACAGGGTGCTATCAGTTCAGGAGATCTGCAAGAGTTGATGTGTGTGCCACTCTGTTAACCCTTTCCTGGTACAGTAACCTTTTCCTAGTCAGCTTGCAAATGGCTGTAATGCTACAGGTAGTGCGCATTTTTCAGAACATGAAGCAGTGCACGCGCGTTTTGTGTGTATGGCACTTTGCTCTAGTCCTGTTGGTCATCATGGCGTAGATTAGTACAATGACTTGGTGCAAAACACAGTGCATATTGTATATACAGTAAAAGTTGGGGTTACATGTATAAACTAAATAAATGCCATATAAGGCTGTGTGTGTGGTGCACTGTGTTCTGGAATATGTATGCACATATGTATTCGTCACTGTGTGTGTGTGTGTGTGTGTGTGTGTGTGTGTGTGTGTGTATATCACAACAATTAGAAAGTGCAGTTATGTGGCTCAGTGGTTAGTGCAAAAATTGCTAGTCTACATTCCCCCACTGTCTAGATCAGTTTCAGCCTTGTGCATGTCATTGCTGATTTTAAATGAGGTGTCTAGTGGCAACCCAACATCCCTCTGTCTTAATAATCTGTAACAAAAAAAATCCATCGCTGATGTAACCCCGCACCCCCAACCCAACCTCCCACTGAGTACCCACCACCCCGCACTCCTCAGACCCCACACAACAAGCAAACAGATCCCAGTGGGAAGATCCACTCTCCCACGGAAGACCTGTCTTGCTGCTGGAACTGGTGACTGCTGTATGAGAAGTAAGGCAAGTGTGGTTGAAGATCCCAGAACAACAAAGCAGGAACCCTTATGTCACTGCTCAAGCTTTTAATTACTGTTCAGTGTTGGTGTACATTGGGTACCCCATTCAATCGAACCCCCCCCCCGGTAGCAAAATCCGATAGCTACTTGCATCTGTCAGATTTTGCTAATCTCAGGCTAAGTATCATCCAGAATGCCAGAATCACATAATAGCTGCCCTAACATCACTACACAGATCTTGTTTCAAGTTTGTTTTAATTACTTTTCAGTTTTACTATGCATTGGGTATCCAGGACACTTGAAATCCTCACAAGTTGCAAAATCTGATAGTTGATCATATCCGTCAGATTTTGCTACCCTCCGCCTCAGCAGCACCCAGAACATAGGAACCACATAATGGCTGCCCTTAGATCACTGTTCAAGCCTTATCCCAACTTTGTTTTAATTACTTTTGAGTTGTGCTGTACATTGGGTGCCCCATTCCCTCAAAATATACTCCCAGGTAGCAAACTCTGATAACTCTTCACGTCGGTCAGATTTTTCTACCCTCAGAATAAGTATCACCTAGAATACCAGAGCCCTTGTATCACTGCACAAGCTTTATTGCAACTTTCGTTTGATTACTTTCAGTTTTACTGTACATTGGATACCCCATTCCCTCAAAATCCCCCCAGGTAGCAAAATCTGATAGCTAGTCACATCTGTCAGAATTTGCTACCCTCAGACTAAGTATCACACAGAACACCAGAACCACAAATGTATTTTTGTGTCTGTTTTTCCCCTTCCCTCAGGACACATCTGAAAACAAGCCATTACTAGCTCAGCACGTCTTTCCTCATAAAACCTTTGAAATAAATTTCTTATCACATTAATGCATTAGCAGCCATTGTGGTCCTGACCAAAGCGTGTTGTTAATAGAATCTTTATTACATTTTCAAAGTCAAGAGGTACCCATTTACAGCAGGTAAGATGGTCAGTACAGATGCAGAAAACAAACATTACATCTCCCTCACCTGCAACAGCCCCAAACCAAAACCCAGTGTCGACTGCTAGGCAGAGGCGTACGTAGTCAGTGAATAAGGGGGGCCAGAATCCCCACAAAGCTGGGGGGTTCTGGAGGCATCTATAATTATTTAGTTGGAGGGTGATTTTTTTAACCGGGGGCCAGGGTAGCCACCCCCCTGTGCACACCTATGCCACTAGGTTTAATTATATACTAAATTTACAGTCACGATGTGGAGGTGTTGGTGACTAAAAATTGGAAGGAGGCTTCATGCATAATGTATACTGCTTAAAAGATGCAGAATAAAAATCCATAGAAACGTTGATATATTTTCTTTCCACAGGAGAGTGGTATTTTCCATGAAGGAGAAGGGGATTCCCCGCAGAAAGTAAAAGGTGAGGGTTGCCTTCAAGTGGCGTTCCCAGTGTGATCAGCTTTTTTTCCTCATTACAAACTTTCAGCGCAGAGGCTATTTAATGTTAAGTCTGCATCACAGTGGTTTCTAACTGCAGGATTTGCAGTCTTAATGAAGAAAGTGATTGCAGGATGTCCATATTAGCTAGTTAGTCTGATACCTCAGCAGGTAGAGTACCAGGACTGTTTTCTAGGGAGCTGTCTTAATTCCCAATTATGTTGCATTAAGTGGCTAATACTACATGTATAATAATGTATGGGTGACCATGCACAGCAAGGATATATTTCTATCAAGGAGTTGACAGCATATGGAACTTGAGAGCATATTGTATTTCCAGTTTCAACCCCCACCCCACTGGTTGCAGCTGTAAACAAGCCCATTTGGACTTTGTTTGCTTACCTGGTAAAATATGTTCCAGAAAAACGAGACTGAATTCCAGCCTGTAGAGTATATTGGAATGACAGTATAGAAGTTGTGGCAGCCCACTCCCCACTAATACTGTAGACTCAACACACCAGCTATCACTAGTAGGCCTGGCATCTGATCATAGTTAAAACAGTTTTGCTAAAATAATATTCACTAAAAATACCACCAACAGCGTAACTTAAATCAATACGTAATTGATGCATCTTGTTCAAGGATATCTCCATCCACTGAACCGCACCATTCAACAGTAAGCCATCAGCATGAGAATCGCATGTAAATTTCTGCTGGCTGGGGCGACCCACATTGATACGTCTTGTATGTGTCCATGTAACGTGGTGTGCCCAGCATGCCTCAGTTTTCTTCCACCATCAGCTGCTCATCGGTCCACAGTTGAAGAATGCCATCAAACTTGTAAGTCTTCTAATGCTACTGCTACTACTACTCACAAGTTTATTTTAAAACTTTTATGATGCTGCTGAAAGACAAGAAACTGTTGCGTTATTGCTGTTATGGCAACGTTAAGATTTATAAAAATGGTGACCACTCTGTCAATTGCCTCTGTATAAATCACAACGTTAAAGCAGGTACCATCTGCCAGAGCTTTAACTAGGCAGCCAGGGATGTTGCAAGAAGGCTTCAGAAGTCCTTAAACTTCAAGAAATGGAGAAACAAGTTGTGGCTTCACTGTCAACTGCTTCTTTTCTGGGTTCACAGTTGGCCTTTGTATCCCTTTGGTTAACGGCAGCTGTTGCTGACTTGCCAAAGAAAAAGGATTCTTTAACTCTGCAGAGGAACATCACCACTCTGAGGACAAGCAGCAAAAGAATAAGGCCACTTCTCCAGACAGTTCCCATTTATGTATTGAACTGGGTAAATGTACTTATAAAAGATGGGTCCCCAGCTCTGGCTGTGGCTCCTGCTCCCCCTTCCCCTTGACCGTTTCTCAGACACCAAGGTTTGGTCTGACACTAGCTCTGATTCGCAGCCTATTCCACCACTGGGCAGTGCCTGCCAACGTCTCAGCCATAATTGACCCATTGGGGCCTGTTGACCCATAGCTGTTGTGTGCCTAAACTGTTCCTGCTTCTGTTGCCACTGCTGCTGTCATCGCTCGCTCCATCGGTGCCCTCAGCTGATCATTCATCAACCTTACCATCAACACTCCAGTTCTCTGTCAGTGCCACATGCTAGCTCATGAATGGTTCATTTCGATAGCTCCTTCTCATTTTTCTTCTCATCCCATTGACCCTCGGCTGATGGCGGTCAGTGACTACTGACTGGAGTATAATGCAGAGCAAATGGAGGAGTAGGAGGCCATGGAAGAGGCTATAGATGCAACAGACTCAAGCTCCATTCTGTCCTCTTGTCCAGAGTGTGAAAAACACTCCAAGGTGTCCACCTGAGGATGCTTCATTTCAGGCCTTCCTTAAACCTGTTCAAGCTAAATTGGGGTTTCAAGCAGAAGATGAGCATTCCTCCAAGAGAAATCTCTAAGCTCTTGAATGTTTCCATCTCTCCTGCAGTGATTATTCCTCCAGTGCATTCTGCCCTTTAGGATGCAACTTCGGCAGCCTGGCACAGGCCAGCTTAACTACTTCCAGTTCCCAGGAAGGCTGATAAACCATATCCAGCCTCCTACAACAAAACCTTATTCCTCGCAGACTAAAACACACTCTAAGTATGGTTGCTCATGACAAATACAAGGCACCCAAGCACATGAACTGTCTTCCTCCTGGTAAGGCGTCGAGGAAGCTGGATATAATGGAGAAGAGAACTTTTGCTTCTGCTTCCTTTGGCCTAAGAATTGCTAACTATCAGGCACATATGATTAAATATCAGAGTTGCTTTTGGAAGACTGTGGCTAACCTGGATGAAAACTTGCCAGAGGGCCAGGATAAAATGTTGGCTCAGCAGCCTGTTGCTAATGACCAGGAGGTTGGTAAGCATCTGCTGTGGTCTGCATATGGTGCCTCTGATGCTTCTGCCTCTGGGATATGCCTTCGGTGCCACTTTTGCCTCAGATGTGCAATTCTGTGATGAATGCTTCATTCGGGTGCAAACAGTTGCTTGGCACTGATGATGAAAATACTTAAGGGGGTTTACAGTACTCTAAAATGACTTGGATCCCTACATACTTTAAACCCTAAGCCCCAGGAAGGGTTTATGGTTCTTTTTGCAGGCCGTTTGCCCAGCCAGGCCGTGGCTGTTCATGGGGTCCAGGACACGAGTCCCAGTGAACTCGACCTACCACTTCCCAAGCTGACAGCTTGCCCCCGGTACCCATGCCAGACTTTAAAAAAAAAAAAAATTGGTTAAACCGTTGCAGCGCCTTCTGACTCCCCTCCCTCTGACCTCACTTCCTCAGGAAGTATTAGGCTACATCTTCCTCTTTCTACAAAAATGGAGGGAGATCACTACAGATGGCTGGAGGTGGGGCAGCAAGGACATGCTTGGAACTCCTAACTGTACTCAGCTGCCACAGCTAGATGTTGGCCAGTGTGTCCAGCTGGAGGGTGCCATTTGTGAGGAAGAAGTCAGGACTGCTGTTAGAGCTTCCACTAAACAAAGCTCTCTGACCGGATGGCTTCTCCTCCAATTTTTTTATAAGCATTTTGTTGATTAACTGTCTCCCTTTGTAACTAAAATGTTTAATGACCTGTATGAGATGGGCATTCCCGACTAGTCCCCTACTGAGGCTAGAATCTCACAGATTCTTAAGCCTGGTAAGGATGAGACTGACCAGTAGCTATAGGTCGATTTTTGTTAATGTCGACATAAAAATGTTAGCCAAAGTTCTTGCCACATGGCTTGGTAGGGTTTGGTCCTCAGCCTGGATCAGGTTGGGTTTATGGTGGGTCGCCTGTTGAGTGACCAGTTGCGGAAACTACACCATCTTTCTAATGCATCAAGGGAATCTGGTCTCCCTGAATGCAGAAAACCCTGTTAAAATGGTGACCTGGGACTGCTCATTATGGCTTCTATTGCGCTATAATATCCTTCCATTGTTTGTCTAGTGGGTCCAGGTTCTATGTCAGACTCCTACAGCTAGAGTACATTGCAGTGGAGTCTTATCCAACCCAATACAGCTCAGGCGGGGAATGTGTCAGGATTGCCCCCTGTTCCTCACGCTATTTTAACTTGTATTTACAGCTGCTGACATGCAAAAGTAAACTGGCAGATACAGTCAAAGGAGTTGGACTTTGCTACCATGAGTTCAAACTATCCACATAATGTAGATGATATTTTGCTGCATGTGAGAGACCTCCACGAGTCTATAAAGGAGGCCTTGACTGTTATACAGGATTTCCGAGATCTTCGGAGATGTGTCATCAGGTCACACCTATGGAACTTTGGTGTCGGGATCCCAGAGAAGCTTTTACTGCAACAGTTTGTTAGGGGCTACCCATGCAGGCTCCAGTGTTACATACCCTATAAAAGCGTAGGTAACACCACTCCCTCCTTGGTTTCTTCCCCGCTGTTGACCATTCGTGCACGGACTCCACGGAAGCTTCGTCACTCAGTTCAGCATTTTTATGTTTTTCTTTTCCTTACCTTTGAATCGCTTTAAAGTGATTGATTAATTCTTTTGTCCTTTGTGTGTCTAACTACTCCTTTGTCGATTTTCTTCCATCGCAGTCGCTGCAGAAAGATCTCCACTGACGAACAAACTGTCTGCTGTCTTGGGCCCAGCCACAACAACCCAGCCTGCAAGTCCTGCCAAAAGTTCAACCTCACCACCTAGCACCAATGCAGGAAAGCCCTGCAGAAGTTCCTCATGGGGCAACAGGCAGCCAGTGGAGAGCAAGGGTCCTTTGGCGCACCTCCCGCCCCATCACTGGCGTCTTCTTTGGGCTCAGAGGCCACCAAGACCCAGGACAAATCTTTGGGGAAACATTTTCGTCGGGAAAAGGAGTGGCCTAAAGACTGCTCCCCCTGCCGGCAATCCCAGTCCCTGCTTCGTTCATCTCCTAGGATTGCCCAGTTGACTGCTCTGGTGTCGACACCTCTCCCCATGCAGGCCTCTGCTCCAGCCAGGCCCCCCATGGTGGATTAGTCCCCCAGCCATCTTAAGGCTGCAGAGGGGCAGTCTGCCCCTGCCCTGCCATTGAGGCCTCTCTAGGTCTGCCGATGCTGGGTCCAGCCCCTTCTGCTGCAGTGAGCAGTTCGGATCAGAGCTACGCGCCCCCTCCAATGCCTCTGTCGATGACCATTCCTATTCCTGCCGTCTACCTTAACTCCATACTTACCTCTATTACCACGTCTCTCATTCAATAGCTAATTCCATGGACTGGGTCATTGTCGCCCGTGCTCTTGGCTGCTGGTTCTGTCTCGACACCAATTCAATCAGTATGCCCTACGCTCTCCAGAGAGCGGTTGGTGCTATGTTCGGTTCCTGCTTCAGAGCAGAGAGGCGTTTAAGAGGAATACCAGCCTGATCTTGTCCTCCAAGAGGAAGAGGATGACGAGGAAGACGTGGATGTAGAATCCTCTGACAGCTCCAGTCTCCTCTAGGAGCAAGGAGACAGTCAAGCACACTCTCGGGTCCCGGTCTACCCCCAACCCCCTCCCCGGACCCTCCTTTTTCAACATTATGAAGCAGCTGTCCGCCACCATGGGATTCCAAACAGGAGGAGGATGAAACTAGGAGGAATCTGGGGGATGTCTTGGAGATCCCGGAGTCTCCACTCAAGGTTATTCCTTCTCTGCTGCCAGCCCTGAATGATGCTGCCACAGTGGCCTGGCGCAGGTCCAGCATGGTGCCTGCCATGTCCAGGAAGACCAACAAGCTCTATCAGGCTCCTCGGAGGTTGCTCTTCTACGAGGCCCAGCCTGAAACAAACTCCGTGGTTATCAAGGCCATTCATGACTGAACTAAGGCCCCTAAGCACCTTAGTTTCCTGCCTCTTGATCCAGAAGCTTGGACCTCTAGGGCAAGAGAACTTCTGCCTCAGCCACCCTTGGTCTTAAGATTGCCAGTTATTTGGCTTTTCTTATCAAGTACCAGAATGCCCTTTGGAGGAAGGACAAGGCAGCTGCTTAGGCCCTCCCTGAGGGTTCCCAAAAAACAGGAGCTGCTTAAAGTACTCCTGGCCTCTGAAGATGTCAGTAAGCCTCTCCTCAGAGCCACATATGACATGGCTGATACTACAGCTAGGGCAGCTGCCTCTGGCATTTGCCTTAGAAGGCACTCCTGGCTTAGAGTTTCTGGCTTTGCCAGTGATGTCCAGCAAAAGGTGTTGAATGCCCCTTATGTGGGTCACAAAAACATGTAAGATATTATCAATGAACTGCAGGCTTCTGGCAGGGCTGTCAGTCTGTCCACTCCCTGCATCATACCAAGCCCAGTAGACTGAGATCCTCCTTTCATAAGGTTTCTTACAAGTCTGGTACCAGAGCTAAGCTTCAGAGTAAGTACAGAGCCAGCTCCGCCTTGCCTGCCCCCTCTTCCACATCTGGTCCCTCTGCCAGGCAGTCTGGAGGAGGAGCTGCCCCAGTAGCCAGTTCAGTCTCTGCCTGACTCCTCAATAGAACCCCCCCCTTCCCCAAGCCAGAAGGTGGTTGTGGAGATTGGTGCTCCCTCCATCTGTCTCAATGGAGAACCATCACAACAGATGCTTGGATCCTGCAGTTAATTGAATAGAACCATGCTCTAGAGCATCCTGTAGATGCCCCCCCCCCGTCCTCATGTTTTACCCTCCAGATCACACACACAGGTGCTCAGGGAGGAGACCCCCACCTTTCTGCACAAACAGGACATGGAGGCAGTGCCCAGGTGGCAAATTAACAAGGTATTCTGCTCCAGGTTCTTTCAGGTCTCCAAGAGAACGAGATTTGAGGCCCATTCTAGAGCTCAAAGAGCTGAACCTTTTTATTCAGTACAGGCCCAGGAGGTGGCTCAGAGCCAGTACTTTCCTCTGGCTCCTAGGTCTCATGGCCACAGCCATGGTTAAGGTCCTTATGGTCAGATTGCATGTGAGGATTCTGCAATGGACCCTCAGGGTTCAGTGCTCAGGCAGTCTAGATCAGCTGGTCCTTGTCTCCTCACTAGTACACAAAGTGATTCACTGGTGGCTGGATCCGGGCAATCTCTTAAAGGGAGTCCCCTTTCTCACCCCCACTCCTCACCAGATCCTCATCACGGATGCTCAGAGTCTGGGTTGGGGAGCCCATTTAGGTCCTTAACAGAATCCCAGGGTCTTTGGTCCCACTGAGAGAGACTCCTCCATATAAACGTCTTAGAAATTTAGGGTGGTTCTGTATGCCTTACAGGCCTTCCCGGACCATTTCTCTTCGGGCCTGCTGTTGGTGCAGTTGGACAATCTTAGTGTGGTCTATTACATCAACAGGTGGGAGATCTTGCCCTCTGTGCCAAGAAGCAGTTAGGGTCTGGTATTGGTCTCTAGATCGTGGTCTAGAACTGTCAGCTGTCCATGTGCCAGGCGCCCAAAATGCTTTGACGGACAGCCTCAGCAGGTCACAGTCCAAAGTGTACGAGTGGAAACTGCTGACCTCTGGCACAGAAGACCTGTACGACAGGTGTGGTCATCCAGAGTTGGACCTTTTTGCGTCCCCACTCTGTGCAAAACTGCCACCTTTCTGCACGCTAGATCTAGGGCCTTGAGTTTTCTAGCAAGACGTGTTGTCCCTCTTGTGGAAAGGGAGGTTTCTGTCCGCATTCCCTCCCTTCCCTCTGATTCAGAGGGTTCTCATAAAGCTACAGATGGAGGGTGCCACCCTGGTTCTGGTGACTCCGTTTTGGTCTTGGCAGATATAGTTTCCATTACTGCAACAGTGGGCTGTGGAACCTCCAGTTCCCCTGCCCCTCTGCCAGAACTCTTTGACTCTGTTGGCGGGAGCCTGGTCCATCCAGACCATGGTCCTCAAAGAGGTGGGGAAGGTTAAGGAGAAAAGGCTGCATTCAGAAAGTATAAGGAATCACAGAAGGAGCACCGACAGGAACTGTATCAATTAAAGCAGAAAGAAGTGGGGAAGGCAGTCAGAATAGCAAAGGCCCAAACCGAGGAAAAAATAGCCAACTCGGTTAAGAAGGGGGATAAAACCTTCTATAGGTACATTAGGGAGCATAGAAAGGTTAAGGGAGGAATAGTGAAGATTAATAAAGGAACGGGGAGGTGGGCAGAGGGAGACGGTGAAAAGGTGCAGATACTGAATGAGTACTTTTGCTCAGTATTCACAGAAGAAGATGAGGAGGAGTAACCTAAACCAGACAATAGAAGCACTCTGGGTAGGGGGATTGATACCAGTCCATTTACAGAAGAGTCCTGAAAGAACTCCTAAAACTCAAGGTGGACAAAGCAATGGGGCCTGACGGGATTCACCCCAGAATCCTAAAAGAACTAAGGGAAGACCTAGTGACACCACTGACCACACTTTTTAACAAATCCTGGGAGGATGGGGTGGTACCTGAGGACTGGAGGAGGGCAGATGTGATTCCCCTTCACAAAAGTGGGAGCAAGGCAGAAGCAGGAAACTACAGACCTGTAAGTTTGACCTCAGTGGTAGGGAAAATGATGGAATCACTTCTGAAAGAAAGAATTGTTGAGTACCTAGAGGCCAGTGGGGCACAGGACCCGAAGCAGCATGGATTTACAGCAGGAAGGTCATGTCAGACGAATCTAATTGATTTCTTTGACTGGGTGACCGAAGTAATAGACCAGGGAGGGGCTGTGGATATGGCCTACCTAGACTTTATCAAGGCATTTGACACAGTCCCGCACAAAAGACTAATAATCAAGTTAAGATCCGAGAACATTTTCCAGAAACTTATTCTGGAAAAAAACACGGGAAATGTAATTATATTAATATAAAACCTTAAGTTCTTAAAGTTGCTGCCTCTTCCGATGTGTTGTATGATTAACTATCAGTGATTCCCCCACAGCTTCAGGGGAAAGGAAAGATGAAGGGCGCAAATCAGAAGAATTCACACGTAGACAGATCCTCTTGAACATTTATGTATATTTCCTTTATTATGAATATAGGAGCATATCCTCTACGTTTCACCAATATGTCATTGGCTTCCTCAGGAGATGCCTCTTAAACATTCCTTATTAAAAAAAAACACATAAATGTATTTAAGTGTCTATCTACATCACTCCTCTTATATATACATAAAAGCTAGTTTAATTGGTCACTCACTTCTATTCCTATATACAGGCCAATTTTGTTCACTTTGACATATTGCAGTTAATGTTGTTTCTAAAATGGAAACCGATGTTACATTAATATTACTATTCACTACTCATCTTTCCTTTCCCCTGAAGCTGTTTGGGGAACCACTGATAGTTAATAATCAAGTTAGCCAGCCTGGGAGTGGGTTCCAGGGTGGCAAACTGGCTGCACAACAGGACACAGAAGGTAATAGTGAATGGAACACATTCCGAAGAAAGGGGATTACTAATGGAGTACCTCAGGGCTCAGTACTGGGTCCAGTCTTCTTTAACATCTTTATAGGTGACATTGCAGAGGGTCTGGAGGGAAAGGTATGCCTCTTTGCAGATGACACAAAGATCTGTAACAGAGTTGATGGGGGGGGTAGAAAGGATGAGAAGGGACTTGGCAAGGTTGGAGGAATGGTCAGACATATAGCAATTTAGATTCAATGCAAAGAAGTGCAAAGTAATGCACCTGGGAAACAAAAACCCAGGAGAAGAGTACACAATAGCAGGGGAGGTACTAACAAAAATGGAAAGGGACTTGGGGGTAGTCATATCAGATGACCTACAGGTGGGTAAGCAATGTGAGAAGTCAGTAAGGAGAGCCAGAGGGATACTGGGATGCATAGGACGGGGCTTCACAAGTAGTAAAAGGGAAGTAAGTGGTTATCCCTCTGTACAGACAGTTGGTGAGACCCCATCTGGAATACTGTGTGCAGTTTTGGAGACCCCATCTACGCAAGGACATAGACAGGATGGAAGCAGTCCAGAGAAGGGCAACTAAAATGGTGCAGGGTCTGCATCAGAAACCATATGAAGAGACTGAGAGAGCTTAATATGTATACCCTTAATGAAAGGAGGGACAGAGGGACATGATAGAAACTTTTAAGTACCTCAAGGAATCAACAAAGTTCAGGAGGGTAGCATCTTTCAGAAAGAGATGTGTAAGAACAAGGGGCACAATTTAAAGATAGAGGGGAAGGCTCGGGGTAATGTGGAGAATTTTTTTTCATGGAGAGTGGTGGATGCATGGAACCGCCTTCCTGGGGAGGTTGTTGGGTCTAAAACAGCGGGGGAATTCAAACATGCATGGGACAGACATAAGGCAGTTGTAGTGGGGGGTTGCAGGAAGTAGGCTGTTGGTTAAGTAGAATCTGCAGCTTATCCAATAGGAAGGGAAATGGGGAGACTGGTTGGGCCAAGTGGTCCTTATCTGCCGTCAAAGTCTATGTTTCTGTGTCCTCCACCTGCACGCATGGATCTTGAGGACATAGCCATTGCTCGGACATTGTGTGCTGAATTGTTTGGGCCTGCCCTGTGGTCAGAAAAGGATGGTGCTGTCTTAGATAAGCGATTGGTGGCTGCACAGCTGCCTCATCCTTTTTCTCAATTATATTCAGTCCTGCAGACTGTTGACCCCAGCAGAATATCAGGTAGTTGCTCATATTAGTCCAGGTTGTTAGCACTTTCATTACCTGATGAAGCAGGGGTTAGAATGGGAGTATTTTGAAAGATGAAACTAGATATCCCAAGTTTCAGTAGCCCAAAACTCGATATCCCGACAGTCGGTAATTGCCCGCAGCGGAGTTTGTTATATAAAGTAAAGGGGGCAAAGAACCCAAAACATGAAAAAAACAACTCTGCTGCAGGCAGTTACCAGCTGTCAGGATATCGAGTTTTGAGCTACTGAAACTTGGGATGTCGAGTGTCGGTCTTTCAGGATATATCCCTAGAGGGGTATAAATGCATTAAAAAGGATAGACTGTGCCTACAACAATTCAAGGTGCTACATAACTTGTTTTATAACATGGCAATAATTGGAATGCTGAAATCGGGAGCCGCGATTGGGTGAAGCGGATCACGAGGGCAAAGTCGGAGCGGGTATTAATCCAGCATATCTGCCGTGTTCAAAACTGAAGTACCAGCAGCAGCCAGACAGCTAGGTTAGCAGCACTGGGTAGAGGTGGGTATCAAGTGTCAGAGAGGCAAGTGTGGGACAGGGATTGGGTGACTAGCTAGACAGAGATGGAAACGGGGGGGGAGAAGAAGCAGCCGCGCACAGGAGCAATAGATAGAACAGTCAGCACCACACGCAGCAGCAGACGCAATGGCCGGCATCGGACGAGTCTCACGGAAGCAAGGGGAAGTGACCTAGTCAACATGGTAATTTATGAGCGAGCTTCACACCGCGACGAGGCAGCCGTCCACCGCAGACCTCCAGCGGCCGGTATGACAAATACCCACGTAGACCACTACATTATTTGGACTGCCATGTGAGCCGCACTGTTTTGTTTAAGTAGAGCTACTCAAATGTTTTTCAGGGGATGTATATGGATAGTGGTTTTGGGCTGCAAAAAGGTTATATTGCCCTGATTGCTGCTGTGGAAAAGCTCGTAATTTTAAGGCATTGGCTGGACAAGGAGATACCTTCCCAAACAATAATGGCATAGAGAAATTTTATTTGCCATCAGTGCTGAACGATGTCTAGCCAATCTTGATCATAACTTCATAAGTCCTATCGGAAGCATTGGGAGGCTTTGAATATCCTGTTGCTAATGTAGTGAGTGTAACGCCTGGCATCTAAGCCTTTCGTAGTGGATCCGATGACCTTTAATTCCTTCTGCTGTGCAAGCTATAAATCTTGAAGGATCTCTCATCAGGCCACACCTTTGGAACTTACAGCCACCAGGACCACATGGAAACTTTTTCAAGCAGTTTACCAGGGGCTGCCCACGACGACGGTGGCATCTACATAAACATGGAAGGCCCCTGCTATTCTCAGTTCTTTTCTCGATGTCTGAACTCGTCAGACCACTAAGGAAACATTGCTGCTATCACCACCATTTTATTTCTTCTATTCCTACTAAGGTTTGAGTGATCTTTGGCGACCTGTATGTTGTCGAAAGAACAGTCTACACTTTTCTAGTATTGTGAGTGCAGAGAATAAATCTACACAGGTGACTCCCACAATATCTGTGTCTGCTGACTAAGCCACAATATTAAAGTCTGCGGGGGGTTTAACTCTGCAACCAGGTGATGCGAAAAAGGGGCTTTGAAGAACTTTTTTGGTCCAAAAGACCGTAGAGAGAATGGAGAAGGAGCTCCAGCAGAAATCTGTGTTGCTGGCTTTGTCAACTAAATTGCTGTCATTGAAATCTTGGGAGAAAACATTAGGGGGTCACAAACACTGGGACAAAAAGGCTCCTCTGGCACGTTCCAGGTTGCCCATGCGCCCTACAGGTACTATTCCACTTTGCCAACCACTCTGGCGGCAGCATTGACCCCCCCCCCCCCAGACCGATAAGACTCTAGGGTTGGGGCTTGACATGGGCACTACTGGGCGCATTACATCCGGTATGTTGACATTGACATCTGGAACTCGTCCTCTCTAGTCGTGCCCGTTGACCAGAGGTGCTGATACTCAGGCAGTCAGTCTGTCTTTTTCAGACATAAGGCATCGACTGCCTGGCCTCCCTGTTCCCGGGGGCCCATCAACTGGAACTACTAACAACCCTGCGTTAATGCTGCAAGGAATTCCCTTGCCACAGCCACCTCCTATGTTGCTGCCAACGTCGCCAGTGTAGGCTTTCCTTCCAGTCGACCTGGTCGAATAAGAGTACAGTCCTGAACTAGTGATGCAGGAAGGGGATGATAAATGTAGAAGTCTGTGCTGAGAGCCACTATGAACATGGCACCAGCTCTGCAGTCTCCACATGCATTGAGGACTCTGTGGTGAATACACCAAGGTGTCCTCCAGAGGACCTTGCATTTTTCACCACAGTGCAGCAAATGCAAGCTGCCATGGGATTTGCATAAGAGCAGGATATCACTAAAAAGAACATGCTGGAGTTCCTGGAGCTCCCAGAGTCTCCTGCAGTTGTGGTGCCACCTCTGCTCCCAGCATTTGACGATGCCACCTAGGCAGATTGGTTCAGACCAAACCATACACCAGCTGTCCCCAGGAAGGCAGATAAAATGTATTCTGCCCCTTCTGGGGAAACCTTTCTATGTGACACAACCTGGAGATGGACTCTGTAGTAATTAATGCTACCCATGATGGGTCTCGAGCACCTAAACGGCTGAGCTCCCTCCCGGCAAGGGATCTAATAATGATAATACTTTATTTGTTGTGTGCCTTTCAGGCATCAAGGCACAGTACAATAAGACAGTAAAATACAACAAAATAAACATAAAAACAGTACAAATCAGCAATCGATACAGCCATACGCTTTTACCCAGAGGAAAGATTTCAAATCCTGTTTGAAACTCCCCACTCATGCACTCCCTAATCCGGCAGGGTAGAGAATTCCAAAGGGAAGGGGCCGCAAACATAAAAGCACGTGCCCCAGTAGATTTTAAAAATACTCTTGGAATCTCTAGCAACCCTTCGTCTGCTGAGCGGAGCGGACTCACAGGGTGGTAAGGGATCAGGAGTTTTTTCAGGTAATCGGCCCAGTTCATGCAGGGCTTTGAAAGTCAGTAATCCGACCTTGAAGGTGATCCGCCACTGGACTGGCAGCCAGTGCAGTTCCTGCAGCACCGGTGTAGTATGGGCAGATCTAGGAGTACCCACCAACAACCGTGCTGCTTAATTCTGCACCAGCTGTAAGCGGCAGATATCAACCCCTGGAAGCCCAAAGTATAGCGAGTTGCAATAGTCCAGGCGCGAGGTCACAAAGGCATGGATTAAAGTTGGCAGATCACCGGACGGAACAAGGTGCTTGATCCTAGTGATGTTTCTTAGATGGTAGAAAGATGACTTAACCACAGCTGACACCTGAGAGTGAAGTGTCAGCCCTGCATCCAAAATTACCCCTAGGTCTCGCACCTGTTCAGAGACCTGTATCTCGGCATCCCTAAGGAACAATCCAGATGGGGAGCAGACCGCAGGTCCCCCTATCCGGCGATCCAAATCCAAAACCAACACCTCCATCTTCCCAGAGTTCAACTTCAGCCAACTGGACCTCATCCAATCCTGGATTTCATTGAGGCAGCTATTTAAATACCGAGACGGCTCCTCCTTCCTGGTCGGCAGCAAAAGACAGGTATAGCTGGGTATCATTGGCATAACAATGAAACCTCAGCCCATATCATCTCACAATGTCTCCGAGGGGAAGCATGTACACCGCAAACAGCATGGGGGACAACATAGCCCTGATGACCCCCACAAAGCAGAGAGATGGGATCAGAGGAAGAAACCCCTGAAACCACCCTCTGAGTTCTTCCGGTGAGGTGTGGGGTGAACCATCTGAGGACCACCCTAGAAAGCCCACAAATACATCTGAGGCGCTCAAGTAGTACCCCATGGTCAACAGTGTCAGATGTTGATGACAGAGCTAATAGTACCAAAATAGACAGTTTTCTCTGGTCTCTCTCCATCAGGAGATCATTGAGCACCCGAACCAGCGTGGTCTCGGTACTGTGCCTCTTTCGAAAACCTGATTGGAGAGGCTCATAGATGTTGTGGATGGTCAGGTGGTTCTCCAACTGGGCCACCACTACTTTCTCAAACACCTTCCCCACAAAAGGGAGATTCGAGATAGGCCTGAAGTTAGCAAGAGTGTCTGGGTCCAAAGAAGCTTTCTTCAACGAGGGTGTCACCACCGCCTCTTTCACGGAACAGGGATATTCACCCGAGTCAAGGGAGCACCAGACTGTTTGTGCTAGAACCGGGAGAATAGACTCCCCGCACCCCATAATCAGGGGTGTGTGATCCAGATCTAAACTGCAGTATGTAGGGTGCATCCCTTGGACAATCCGCATAACATCCACGATTTCGGGGCGGTCGAAGGTACTGCAGGAAAACGAAGGGGTGGCGACCAAGCCCTGGTCACTAGCAACCCGTATAGAATGTGTCGAGTGGATCTGTGACCTAATGTCCATCACCTTATCAGCGAAGAATTGAGCTAGCTCATCACACTGTAATTGTGAGAACGCTCTTCGGAGCTGAAGACAGGTTAGGTTCACAATCTGTCCAGAGTTCTGAACAACTGAGCTGGTCGGTTCTGGGCGGCAGAAATTTCCCCAGACAGGAACTTTGCCTTCTTACGGGAAATTTCTGACTGATAGAATTGATAATGTTCCAACAGTCTAAGATGGTCGGCATACAAGCCAGATTTCCGCCAACAACGTTCTAACCTGTGTCCTAGTCGGTGCAACTCCCTCAAAGCTTCATCAAACCATGGAGCCCGAGGTCGAAGGGAGAGAGGACGCACACAAACTGGAGCAATAGAATCCAGGGCAGAGGTGATGGTGGTGTTATAAGCCGAAACCAATGCCTCTGGATCATTGCAGTGCACAGGAAATTGTGATAGGTCAAGGTCCACAGCAAGGCCATCGGAAGTAATATTCTGTAAAGGGCGGAACTTTACCATCTCCACAGGGGTCGGCCTACAAGGTGGGGTGCCAAAATTGAATCTCACCGTGTAGTGATCGGAACAGCCAACTGGTTCCACCCCCACGTCAGAAGCCTCGATCCCCAGAAAGAAGACCAAATCAAGAGAATGGCCACCTTTATGTGTAGCAGTGGTAACCACCTGTGTTAGGCCCACTGAATCCATTAACTGGAGGAAGTGTTGTTCAAATTGCGAAAGTTCGTTGTCGATCCAGGCATTAAAATCACCCAGAACCATCAGCATGGGAGACTCAAAGGCCATGTCAACGACTAAGTCCGCTACTTCCTTAAGGAATTGCTTCCCATCTCCGGGTGGATGGTAGATGAGAGCAATTCGATGGCCTACACCTGCTACAACAGCACATTCAAAGGAGCTGGTCTCCACAACTGGAACACTAGTGAGTGCCAATTTGGTCTTCAAACAGACCTCAACAACCCCGCCCCCACCGCAGTCCAACCTCGGGCGATATAGCACCATATACCCAGCTGGAATTGCGGCCTCAAGTATTGGGCCCGCATTATTGTCCAGCCAGGTCTCGGTGATACAAGCCAGATCTGTCGAACCAACAAGATTGAAAATAACAGCGGTCTTGTTTCGGACAGATCTAGCATTGCACAACAGTGCCCGGGTTGGGCAAAACTCCTGGGCTGCCCTGGCTACCTGCCCATCACCAGTGATCTAGGAGGCTGGATGTTATAGATAAGAGGACTTGTTGCCTCTGCATCATTGGGCCTTCATTTTTCTAATTACCAGGCCCACATGATGAAGTATCGGAACACCCTCTGAAGGAAGGCTAAGGCTGCTGCACAGGCTTTTCCTGAGGGCACCCCAAAGCAAGAGCTATTACAGCTGGGGCTGATGTGGCAAGCATTTTGCTCCACACATCCTGTGTTTCTAGTGCTTCTGCCAGGGCTGTAGCCTCTGGCATATGTTTCGGGAGATATTCTTGGCTCAGAGTTACAGACTTTGCCTCAGATGTTCAACAAACCATTCTTAAAGATCAAATGCCAATATTTTTTTTACAGATTTACAATAATGCAGGACTTCAAATTCCTGTGTCATAATTAGTGTTTCCTGAAAATATCCTGCTGTTTGGTTTTGTGGTTTTCTTTAAATCACCATCTGTACATGTGCTCTGCAGTACCAGAAAACGGTAAAGAAACAGTGAAGAAAGCTTTCCCTATTAGTGATTGATGACATCACTCATGTCCAGCCTGTTGGTGCAGCAATGAAGTCCTTAATTGCCTGTAGTAGCTTCCCAGTCAGAGTAATCTGTAGGGCTGATTGTCTTTACTCCAAGCGTGCTACTAACCCACCTGGTCTGTGTTTAGATAGATTAGGTTAGTCTAGCATTATGTTTTCACAAAAAGTTGGTCATTTGTGTTTCAGTGGGTAACTGAAGCGGTACAAGTGAATGTTTGTGAGAAATCTCCTGTCTGCATCACACCTGAGTTCTGTTGCATAAAAAAATCTCTGCATTATTTGCCTGTATAAATCCAAGGTTGTGTAAGGGATATAAAATAAATCTAAAGTTTGTCATAGAAGTAGTGTGTCCTTGATGTAGCCTCCATACATATGTTCATGTGAGAACAGCATTGTTATGTCAGATTGACAAACAGGTGTCTGCCACACTTTGCTATTTCAGGTACCTGTACGGTATGAACTCTTAAAATTCATTTCTCTGCGGGAGTCTGTGTGGAAATGCATCATGTATGTGTGTAACTATATATTCTATGTCATCCTGATGCCACTGTCTCTTGCCTCTCAGTTGAGGCTACTGCACTCTGCTTCCCACTGCCCTCCTCCAGTCAGAATGCCACCTGTTGCCCCCGTTCCAGTCTGCACAGACAGGACTGCTGTGCTCTGCTAAGCCCTTGAGTCCCAGGGACTCTGTGCCCACAGTTGGGGCTGCTGCACCATGCTGCCCAAGGCCACCAAAGGTGAGGCTTTTGCTGCCCCCTTTTACCCACTTCCACTGCCCCAAATGGGCAGGGCCACTGCATTATGTGCACTGTCTCACAGTCAGGGCTGATGTACCCTGATGCCACCCATTGTCCTGCCACATGGTCGTGGCATCTGCGAGATGCTGTCCTCTGTCTTTGCCACCACATCCACAGCTGCTACACCTTGCAACCATGTTGACACATTCAAGGTTGCTGTGGCCTGCTGTGTCCTGTAGCCCCATGCCACCACAGGAAGGGCTGCTGTGCTCTGCTACCCTCTGCCCCCACCCTATAACACAAGATGATGGTGTTTGTTTTTTCTTTCGAGCAGCTTGGGTAGTGCACCACAGGATCTGACTCTGGTGGCAGGGAGTAGCATGGAGCAACATCCCTAAGTGTGAAATCAAGAGGCTGTATGATGTAGCAGGGCACATTGGGGGCAGAGGACAGCTTGGTGCAGGTGTTTTGACTGTGGGGCAAGACACAGGGGAGCATCAGGGTACTGTAGCCCTGACTGAGACAAGGTGCACATGTTGCAGCTGCCCAGTCCATTTGGGCAGTGCAAGGTGCAGCAAAAGCCCCACCTTTGGTGGTCTGGGGCAGCATGGTGCAGCAGCCCCAACTGTGGAGGCCAGTAACCTGGGATTCTAGGGCTTAGAAGAGCATATCAGCCCTGTCTGTGGAGACTGGAACAGGTAGCAGGGTGTAGCAGCCTCAATCGAGGGGCCAAGAGACAGGGGCATCAGGATGACATAGTATGTCTAGTTACACACACACATGATGCATTTCCACACAGAATCCCTCAGAACTGAATGTTGTGAATTCATACAATACATGTTCCTCAAATAGCAAAGTGTAGCAGACACCTGTTTGTCAATCTGACATAACAATGCTGTTCTCACATGAACATTTTTATGGAGGCTGCATCAAGGACACACTACTTCTATAACTTAAACTTTAGATTTATTTTATATCCATTACACAACCGTGGATTTATATAGGTAAATAACAATGCAGAGTTTTTTTATGTGACAGAACTCAGATGTGATAACAGACAGATTTCTCACAAACATTCATTTGTATCAGTTCAGATCTTACTTCGAGATACAGCTCTTGCAGCAGGTTACACCATTAGGACTGAAGCCGGCAGGCACCAGGACCCCACAGAAATTTTCTAGCTAGCAGTCTTCAGCGGGGACCGCCTCCGACGTCGGTCCCGCCCCCGACATCTGGCATAGTACATAAGGAGGCGGTCCCCCCATAATCCTCAGTTCTTTTCCTGCCGTCGACTCGCCAGTATCGGCCTCTTGGTCTCCTTTCTAGCGTACGACGACTAACAGAACAATGAAGATTTTCGTCTCTCTTTTGGCTCTGCTCAACTGATGTCCTCCAACTCCTTCTTTAGAGGGTCACCACTCAAAGTGCGCCTGTGGCAAACAGATCCCCTTCAAGGATCCCCATTCGTCCTGTGTGCACTGCCTAGGCCTGGTCCACGACACCAAGGCCTGCTCCTTTTGCCAGGGTTTTAACAGCCGCACCAGGATCCACCGTCAGAAGGCACTTTAAGCATTTCTCTTAGAAGGGAAGCTGAAAAGCATGGACCAGGAACCTTCCGGGGAGAATCTTCAAGCAAATCCCATAAACACCGGGACAAGCACCGGGAAAAGGCGAGGTCCAGGTCTACTACACGGGCCTCGGACTCCCGAAGCTCCGGCTCTAAATCGGACCGCTCTCCCTCCAGGGCTCGGTCGCAACCTCCCCCGGTCCAGGTCAGGTCCTCCAGCAGTTCTTCATCGCTCCAGCCTCTGAAGACTTCGAGGCCCTCGGCTTCTTCAACACCTTCCAAGGCCTCTTCGAAGTCAGGATAGCGCCACAAATCCTCCCATCGCCGGGATACCGACTCCAGGTCAGTCTCCCAACCACCCCGAGGTCAGGATCTGGCGCCTCGCAAAACTAAGGACCTGACGTCCCTCAAACGGATGTCGGACCCGACGTCTACCAAGCACCCTCGGCGCTCACAGGAGCTGACGACACCAAGACACCCGTTGCCGGCCAGGCGTTCGCCTGGTCCAAGATGACATCAGCCAGGGGACTAACGTCTGCTACCCCAGAGCGGAAGACCGCACCTCCGTCGCCGGCGGACGCCGGTCGGAGAGACTCTACGGAGGAGGACGCCACACAGCCTGAAGACCAGGTGGGCGACATCGATGCCGGGCTCCCACAGGAACCCTCCCCGGAGCGGGAGACCCCTGGGGAACCGACGCCAGACCCCGGCGACAGGCCACCGGCGCCAGGTCCGTCGTCTGGCATGAACCTTGCGGAGGTAAAGGAGCTCTTTACCTTTAGGTGGGACACCATCAAGAAGGATGTGGTCCCTGCACGTCCTCCTCCTCCTCCTCCTCCTCCTCCTACTACTACTCCTACTTCTTCACCGCCTACGCCCCCTCCTCCACCTAAGGGGCCTGTAGGACCACCTCCATCCCCCAAGGAGAAAACTCCACCTCCTAGGGGTAGATCTTCCAACAGAAGGCCTCCCTTCAGATCCCCCTCAGGGTCACCCAGCCCCAGAAGACCCAGACGCCGCCGGTACTCTCCGTCGGGGGAGGAGTCCAGGTCGGATACGTCGGAGTATTCCAGATCACCTTCTCCTCTCAGCATTCCCTCTCCTGACCCACACGACCTACCCATGTCTCCTCCGGATGATCCCTCCTTCACTGAGATCATGAGGCACATCCAGGAGAACATGGGGTGGGATGCTGAGGAGCTTGACCCCGAGCGACAACGCCTTGCCCGCTACCTTCGGCAAAAAGACCCGAAGCCTGTGGTAGTGCCACCCTTGGTGGATACCTTCACGGATGTCACCAAGGCTGCGTGGAAACGTCCGCATTCCGCTCCCGCAGTGCCGAAGAAGGCTGACCGCCTATACAAGGCCCCTAGGGAGGACCAGTCTTTGGCGAAACCACTCTGGCTGATTCCCTGGTCATCACTACTTCACATGACCAGTCTCAGAGACCACAGCATTTGAGCACCCAGCCACCGGACCAGGAATCCAAGCAGTTGGATGCCTTGGGAAAGCGCACGTACGTGGCTGCTACTTGCGCCATCAGGTCACTGAACTATCTGACCCATATGGTTCAGTTCCAGAACGCCCTGTGGGAATATGGGCTAGGACCTGATTAAAAAGCTTCCCGATAGCGACCAAAAAGCCGAGCTCTTAAACCTCCTCCGCACTGGGTCAGATGTGGGAACCCAGGTATGATTCTGTGGACTCTTCAGCCAGAGCTGCAGCCTCAGGCGTGTGTCTCTGGAGACACTCTTGGCTCCGTGTCTCCGGATTTACCCCGGACGTCCAGAAACATTGGAGACGTCCCATATAACGGTGAGGTCCTGTTCGGTGAAGCCTCAGAGAGTTATCATCAAACTCCAGGACGCAGGGAAGGCAGTCCAATCTGTACAAGCTATGTACAGATCTAGGCCCAGTTCCTTTTGTAGGAACCAGAGCCGTTTTCATGGCCGGCTACAAAGACAACAGCATTGTTCCGGCCAGCAGCAGAGGGGCACGTTCTCACACAAGGCCCAGGCCAAGTCGTCCCCAGGCAGAGGCCAACGATTCTGTCTGCCCAGCCCGCAGGGACAAACGCTGCCACAGCATGACTCCTTCCCGGCCCCCGCCCCTCCTCAGGATCAACGGGCAAAGAAAGTCGGGGGTCGCGTCGCACGTCACCTTTCAGGGTGGCAGTCTATCACCACCGACAGGTGGGTTCTACAGCTGGTCAAAAGTGGCCATTACATAAGAGTTTGTAGGCAGTCCACCTACAAGATCTCCCCTGCTTTCCCGTTATTTGGGTCAGCATGCCCTGCTCATACAGCAGGAAGTGCTCGCGCTTCTGGAAAAGGAAGCCTTAGAGCGTGTACCAGGGAACCAGAGAGGACTAGGGTACTATTCTCACTTCTTCCTGGTTCCAAAGAAAACAGGGGACCTCCGTCCAATACTGGACCTCAGCGACCTCAATCTTTCGGTCGCTTACAAGCGCTTCCGCATGGTGACCCTCCTGGGCCTAATTCCCATGCTGAAGCAGGGCGCCTTCTGGCGTCCCTGGACATGCAGGACGCCACCTGCACATTCCTATCGCTCAGGCGCACCGGAGGCTCCTGCGCTTCGAGTTTCAGGGCCGCCATTATCAGTTCTGAGCTCTTCACTTCGGGCTGTCATCGGCACCTCGGGTATTCACGAAGTGCCTGGCGGTCGTAGCCGTGTCTCTGAGGAGACAGGGCCACTACGTGTTCCCCTACCTGGACGATTGGGTTCTCATGGCGCCTTCCCAGGAGGCCTTGATGTCTGCCATCCACTGCACCCAGTCTCTGTTCGAGACTTTGGGCATTCTCATCAATTACGAGAAGTCACGCCTGGTTCCGTCTCAGATGCTGCAGTTCATCGGAGCAGTTCTGGACACCGTCAGAGGGGAAGCTTTCCTTCCCATGGACAGAGCGGAACACATCAGATCCCTCATCAGGGAGTTATCGGCGAAGACCGTCCCAGCCAGACTGGTCTTTGCCTGCTCGGACACATGGCTGCGGCCATTGCAACAGTCCCGCTAGTCCGTCTCCACATGCGGATAACCCAGTGGATGTTATGGGTACAATGGGACCAAAGGCAAGACCATCTGCAGCACCCAGTCCGAATCACGAGGACCGTAATTCAAGATTGGCAATTGTGGCTTCATCCAGGGAACCTCTTGGCGGGAGTCCCTTTTACAGTGCCATCCCCGACTGTGACTCTCTCCACAAACACCTCAGGGCTCGGGTGGGGAGCACACCTCGATGGTGTTAGGTCTCTGGGCCTGTGGACAGCCCAGGAGTCTCATCTCCACATAAACGTACTAGAGATGAGGGCAGTCCTATACGCTCTGCAGGCCTTCCAGTCAGAGATTCCACCGGGTACACTTCTGTTAGACAATTCTGCGGTGATGTATTACCTCAACAAACAAGGAGGCACCCACTCTTACCCGCTTTGCAGGGACACCTTGAGAGTGTGGGATTTGGTCTTGCAACACAGTGCAAACCTTATTGCAGTTCATGTTCCCGGAGTGGACAACATCATCGCAGACAGCCTGAGCCGCACTCAGGCCAGAGTCCTCGAATGGGAACTACTTCAGGAGGTGGCAGAAGATCTGTTTCACAGATGGGGTACTCAAGAGTTGGACCTCTTCGCAGCCCCATACAACGCAAAACTGCCCAATTTTTGCTTGTTAGATCCAGGGCCTGGTGTTTTCTGGCAAGACGTGTTGTCTCTCTCCTGGGTGGGCAGATTCCTCTATGCCTTTCCTCCTTTCCCATTGATCCAGAGAGTTCTTTTAAAGCTTCGCAGGGAGCAAGTGACGCTTATCCTGATCACACCCTTCTGGCCCAGACAGATCTGGTTCTCTCTTGCATCTGCTATCCGGGAACCTCCAGTGCCTTTGCCAATCAGCTGCCATCTACTGTCTCAGGAGCGGGTTCCTTAGTCCATCGGGACTCACGCTCACTGAACCTGCACGCTTGGCTGCTAGAGACATAGCCATGATGCGACACGGGTCTGCAGAAGTGGCAGATGTGCTTTCTGCCACCAGAAACCCGGTTACCCACGCAACCTCACGCCATGAAATGGTGCAGGTTCTGCTAATGAGGCTCAAGCACGTGCTTTCCGCTTTGGACTGTCCAGTGAAGCTAGTACTGGACTACCTGCTTCCTTTCCACTCCGGGCCTGGCTTACTCTCGACAGTGCACCTTTGTGCTATTTCAGCCTACGATGCCCCTGTGAGGCCAACGACTCAGTGGCCCAGCTGGACACAACTCGCGTGCTTTCTGAGGGCGCCCTCCATCTTAGGCCTCCAATTAAGGATCCAATCCCTCCATGGGACTTACCCTTTGTCCTGGAGCAGCTCATGCTGCCACCTTTTGAACCAGCCGTGGATTGCGAGCTACGTTTTCTCTCTTGGAAAATGTTATTTTTAGTTGCAGTTACTTCTGCCAGAAGAATTTCAGAAATGCACGCTCTTGTGTGCAAAGAGCCTTATTTGATTTTCCACCAGGACGTGGTATCCCTCAGGACTAACCCAGAATTTTTGCCTAAGGTGGTCTCAGCTGTCACCCTTAATCAGGACATCGATCTACCAGTGTATTTTCTGAAATACTCTAATCGAGGAGAAGCCCTTCTGCACATCTTAGATGTGCATAGATGCCTCAGATACTACCTGACCAGAACCAAACAGCACCGAAAGTTGGACCAACTTTTCGTCTCCTTTGCCCACAGGATGAAGGGAGCTCCTGTCTCTAAGCAGTCACTATCTAGGTGGCTCATCTAGTGCATTACTTTCTGTTATCAAAAGCGCAATAAACCCTTACCGGGCGTGGTCAAGGGTCATTCCACCAGAGGGGTGGCTACTTCCTTTGCGGCGTTGAAGAACGTCTCCAGCTCAGCTATTTGCGCTGCAGCTACTTGGAGCTCTGTGCACACCTTTATCAGGCATTACAGTCTGGACATTGCATCGAGGCGAAGAGCGGAGTTCGGTCTCGCTGTCCTTCAGGGACTTCTGTCCTAGGCTCGATGTCTCCAGGTCTCTACCTTCCTCCTCCTGATGGTGCGTGATTGCCATTATAGCTTGGAAATCAGTCCTAATGGTGTAACCTGCTGCAAGAGCTGTATCTCGAAGTAAGATAGTACAGTTACGTAAGAACTTACCGTAACAGTAGATCTTCGCGAACAGCTCTTGCAGCAGGTACTTTCCCTCCCACCATCCCCGCTGGAGGTAGGTCGTAGTCGGGCTCCCATCTCATAAGATGGGACATTTCCTAGTGCCTTTTTTACCATCTGATGGCGGATCCTCGGTCTCCCCTTCTGATGTCATCCAGCGGCCGGGAGTCTCCAGCGGGAGAACTGAGGATTATGGGGGGACCGCCTCCTTATGTACTATGCCTGACGTCGGGCGGGACCCAGCGTCGGGGTGGTCCCGCTGAAGACTGCTAGCTAAAAAAATTTCCGTGGGGTCCTGGCGCCTGCCGGCTTCAGTCCTAATGGTGTAACCTGCTGCAAGAGCTGTTCTCAAAGATCTACTGTTACGGTAAGTTCTTACATAACTGTACTTTACCCACTGAAACACAAATGACCAACTCTTTAAGAGAACAGAATGCTAGATTGTAACCTAATCTATCTAAACACAAACCAGGTGAGTTAGTAGCACACTTGGAGTAAAGACAACTAGCCCTACAGATTACTCCGACTGGGAAGCTGCTACAGGCAATTAAGGATTTCATTACTGCACCAACAGGCTGGACAGGAGTGATGTCATCACTCACTAATAGGGAAAGAAGTATCTTCACTGTTTTCTGGTACTGCAGAGCACATGTACAGATACTGATTTAAAGAAAACCACAAAACCAAATAGCATGATATTTTCAGGAAACACTAATGACACAAGGACTTGAAGTCCTGTGTTGTAAGTCTGTAAAACATTGGCATTTGATCTTTAATGCCCCATTCAGAGGGCAAAAGTTGTTTGACATGAGGTATAAGACATTCTCAAAGATCTCCAAGCCGTGGGAAGGACTTTGAAGTCTTTGCACTCCCTCTATAATTTGTCTTTTGTAAATTTACTATGCTTTCTCCGGCTCTCTGACCAACCATGCATTGGTCCTGTTCCCTGCGCCCGTTCATCACTGTGACTCCCGGGCACCCTGGCTTGCCCCCCTCCCAGGGTGGGACTGCCGGGGGGGCCTACCCCCAGCAGAGACTCTGGTACATAGGAGCAAGGATTTACGGTCTGCAGTGCAGAATGGGACTGATGTCCTGGTGCATGGTCATAGTTTTTCCGTATTTTGTACCCCTCACTGCCTAGCTCAGTCTAACTCCAGCAAGCCCCCTGCCCAAGAGGAGGAGAGCAGTCTGTGGAATGCTCTATTCTCCCCACCCTCCGATCCAAGCTCATTATTGAACTCGTGTTGCTGGGGGCGCAAGAGGAAGCCCTATTGCTGAGCCGACAGGCCGGCGCACTTCCTCCATCATGCCTAACCCAGGGGTGCCTTTCGCCCAGCTGGTGTTGGGGGAGACAGCATCCTGCAATGGCCTTGTGGCACGGAGGGCTGAGGCATCTCTATGCCTCACCTGCCATCACGCTGGCAACTCAGGTTTGGGAACTGCAAGGGTCTCACAGTAGGTCCTAGAGATGGTGGGTTGATGGGATTTGGTGAGAGGAAGCTGATGGGGGGGCAGGCTGGGTGACCGGGTTAAAAATGAATGAGGAATGAAGTGTGTGGGGGGGGGAACGGCACCCAGCCCCCAGACTGCAAGGCAGGAGCAGTGGAGTAGGGGCCTTGCCAGTGTCCGCTACTATGCGTAAAGGTTGTGGCTCTGGGGAATCCACCCCTCCAGCTCAGCCCGACTCCTGGTACAGCCACCTTTATCTCCAGAGGGTGGTCGAAGGGGGGTTGCCTCTTCCTCCACTTAGACCAGTGGAGGGAGGTGACTACAGATTCATGGATTCTGGAAATCATAAATGTTCAGAATGGTCACATTGCAGGGTCTTCTTCCGGTATTGCAAACAGGGTATTGGTTGTGTTCCTTGGATATAAAGGATGCGCACCTCCATATCATAGAAACATAGACTTTGATGGCAGATAAGGACCACTTGGCCCACCATAAGCTGCAGATCCTAGTTAACCAACAGCCTATTTCTTCTTACCCCCTACAAGAATTGTCTTATGTCTGTCCCATGCATTCTTGAATTCTTCCACAGTTTTAGACCCCACAACCTCCTCGGGAAGGCTGTTCCATGTGTGTCCACCACCCTTTCTGTGAAAAAATACTTCCAGGAGCGTGGATATGTTGTTCATCCACACTGTCTGGCATTGTCCCTTTCCCCTTTAAATCTTGCTGGAAGTCTTCAAGCTGGCTTCTCCCACCCACCCGGATAGTAAATACCTCGGCTCCGCCCCATGACTCCAGATCTTCCTTTCCGCTGGAAGATACAGGTTCCCTTGTGCTTTTTGCAGCGATTGAGGCCCTGGAGTCTAATCGACTGTTTTCACCGCATCTTCTCGCTTTGAAACTTGTAAGAGTATACGACTCGGATCTGAACCTTTCGGACATGAATGACAGGTCGTCCCCCAGGTTTCGCCGGTGTCCTTATGGACAAAAAATGTTGCGCACCAACCCCCGCCTCTCATGCGTTTATTGCCTCGGTATAGTACATGATACCTCGCAATGCACTATTTGTGCTGCCTTCCATCCCACCGTTGTGGAGGACCATCAGACGCGCCTGAAGTTGGGGAGACCGGAGCTTCGCAATCCACCGGTGAAATCTAAGGAGGCCAGATGGGCGGTTTCCGTGGCTGCGGGATCCGCCGAGCAGCTCGAGCAGATGGCGGCTTTCGAGGCCGAAGCTTGGGCAGCTTCTTCCAACTGAAGCTTCTTTGTGCTGCTCAACTTGGGCTCCACCTTCACAGGATCCTTTCGGGATTTGTGCCAGTCACTCCCTACAAAGGGTGAGGCGTCCTCGGGCTCGCACTCCTCCCGATCCAAAAAGAAGGATCCTAAACAGTCTTCTTCGAGCCGAAGAAGACACTCCTGGGACCGAGAATGGTCTGACTTCCAGGAGCAAGGGGTCTTGACTGCTGTCGAGATCGCCTCCTCGGTTGCCGGTTTTTCAGACCTCCCGTCTGGACAAGGCACTGAAGTCGAGGACACGGCTGAACCGGCCGAGATCTCTCTCGACCCGATCGAGCCATTGTCGCGAACGCCTGTCGCCGACTCTCTGGAGAGAACGCCTATTCTCTCTTTTCCCGATGAAACCCGTCCAGCTGGTATCCGATCCGAGGCCAGGAGCGGAACCTCGTTTTCCCGAGCCCAGCTTCCCGGACCGACAGAGCCGACGCCGTCTGTCTCGATCGAGGAGTAAGTCCTCTTTGGTTGGCAGACCCAAGAAAGGACACAAACACTCCCGGAAAGAGGCGCCGCCACCGTTCCTCATCCTCCTCTGATGAGGAGAGGCTTCGACGGAAACTCCGACGCTATGAGGATCTTATGTGGCATCAACTTCTGCTAACAGGCCAGAAACTGGCTACCCCGGCGGTTCCGGCTATCACTTGGCCTCAGCCTCTTCGACCGACACCGTCATCTTTGGCCTCCAGGGCTCTGGTTTCTTCAGTGGCCCCCGTGTGCCTTTCGGCCGTTACAGGCTCCCCACTAATTTTGGTGGAACCTCCACCAAAACAGCCCCTGGGAGGGGTTCCCTCTAAGGAGGACCGACAGTCTTCGGGTCTCCCTCATAGACTGTCTATTACGGTCACCCCTGATCGCCCCAGGCGTATCGAGGGAGATTTAGGAGGGGAAGCCTCTGTATCTGGGTTCCTCCGATTCGGATAATACCGGCCTTCATTCCCATGACGAGCTGTCGGTGTCAAGCTTGGAAGAAGGGCCTTCCTCCTTTCAGGGCATCCTTCGACTCATTTCAGAGTCCACAGGAATGCCTTTGCAGCCTATTCAGAAAAAGGCAGAATATCCCCTCACGGATATTCTTAAAAGGGGGATACCCCGACGGAGGCCTTTCCAGTAGCTGAAGCCATAGTTGGCCCGGCTCTGGGACTCTGGCAGCGTCCAGCTTCCTGCCCGGCTCCATCTGCCCCATGGCCGCAATGCAGCGGTGCCCACAGGGTCCTTGGCGGGGTTTACTGAGCACCCCTGGGTGGAAAGCCTTGTGCTGCCTCAGTATTCAGGCAAGCGGGCAGCTCTGCGGATACTGACCGCCCTCGGACAAGAGTCAAACTTATGGACCTCGGCCCGGAAGGTCTAGCGGCATCATGCCTGGCCTTCATCAGGCAAGCTCAGCAGTGATCATGGCACACTTCTCTCATGCCCTGTTGGGGTCGCTGGATGAAGTTTTTCCTCACCTCCCAGCAGACATGCAGACCACGGTCAAGCAGGTCCGGGACCAGGGCCAAGCTGTTGCCAAACAGCTCCAGACAGCTCTGGACATTGGGGATGCCTGTGCCCGTTCACTAGCAGCTGGGTCGCCTCTCGCCACTGGGCTTGGCTGTGGTTATCCTCCTTTCCTGTGGATACTCAACACAAGCTAACTGACGTGCCCTTCCTTGGCACTGACCTCTTCGGTCCAGGAGTGGCAGGTCATCTTCAGCGCATTGAGCAGTCTAATGCCACCTTAGATGTCACCTCTGCTAAGGGTTCTTCAGGCAAGAACCAGCAGAAGCACAAGAAGCCCTTTTGGCATTCTTCCCCTGCGGTCAGACAGCCCTCCTTCCAGGGAGGTCAACAACAGCAGCAGGCTCAAGCTTGGCGCCCTAGGCCCAAGCAAGGTCCCAACAGCCCATGAGAGGCAGAGTGCTGGTCCAGCTGCCCTCCTCCTCCTCCTCTAAGCCTGCACAGTGGCGGGTCAGGGGTGGCCTCCCCATACCAGTCACGCCAGTTCTAGGTCCTCCCATGAGGCAGCTCCGCCCACTTCCTTTCTGCCTGGTCCGGTGTCACTTTGGACAGGTGGGTTCTGAAGTGGTGGGGCCTGAGCTGCCCCAAGTTCAACAGTACCCTCCCAGCCGAGCCCGTGCCCCACAGGAGGAAAGGATCTCAGTTAGCACCCAGTCTGCCCTTAGGAAGACATTGCAACTCCTCCTCAAAGGCGGTTGCCCTGGTGCGGATCCTCCTTCAGACCCAGGCTTTGTCTCCAGGTAATTCCTGGTGCCCCAAGCAGGCGAGGGGGTTGGCGCTTCATTCTAGATCTCCACGACCTGAATCGGTATCACAGGTCTCTCACCTTCGGATGGTAACTCTGAACCAGATCATACCATCCCTGGAATGAAGAACATGTAGTTCTGTACACTGGATCTTCAGATGGCACACCCACGTCCCAAATCCAGTCCGTCCCATCAGCGGTTCCTCCTTCAGGTCGAAGGAACCTCACGAGTTCAGAGCCATGCCGTTCAGCCTGTCGCTGCGGTGCCAGGGTGCTTCACAAATGCATCGCGTGGTGGCAACCCATCTAGGGGTCCGTGTTACCCTATCTGAGCGACTGGCTATTGGCGGGTTCCTCCCTTCAGGAGGTGGAGAGGTCCAGGGACCTGACCCTCCGAACCTGCTCTCACTTGAGCCTTCTGATCGAAGAGGCCAAATCAGAACTCGTACCTTCTCAGGTGATGGGCTTCATCGGGGCAGAGCTCGACTCTTGTCAAGCCAGAGCTCTGCTCCCGGCGGACAGGGCGGAGGTTCTCTCCTCCTTTGCCCAATCATTTCTGGTTGGGCACTTGCGCCCTGCCCGGGACTTCCTACGCCTCCTGGGTTACATGGTGGCGTGCACCTCAGTGATCCGTTGGGCCAGACTGCATATGCGCCCCCTTTAATGGGAACTGGCTGCCCAGTGGTCTCAGCGTCAGGGTCTCTTCGACCAGCTGATCAGTCACCCAGAGGATGTGGGACGCTCTCCAATGGTGGACCGTCCTGAGTCATTTGCAGGAAGGAGTCCCGTTTGTTCGCCCCGAGCCGACGGTCGTCCTTACGACCCACTTCTCTCTCATGGGCTGGGGAGCCCACATGGGGGACAACAGGGCCCACAGGTTCTGAACCCCTGAGTAGTCCCGATGCCACATCAACCTGCTGGAGCTCAGAGCAGTCAGACTGGCCCTGTCAGCTTTCGCTCCTCAGCTCCGGGGTCAAGTGGTTCAAGTCCAGATGGAAAATACCACGACCATGTACTACCTCAACAAACAGTGCGGCACGCACTCCCGTCTGCTGTGCAAGGAGGCGCTCCGGATCTGGACCGTTGTCAGCCGGCTGGAGGCGGATCTCCTAGCCATCCATGTGGCAGGAGTCGCGAACCAACTGGCGGATGCTCTCAGCCTCATAGGCCAGACATCCCACGAGTGGTGTCTCCATCCAGAGGTAGCTTACAACCGGTTCTCCCATTGGGGCAAACCGTTGGTAGACCTGTTTGCCTCCAGGTTGAACACCAAGCTGAGGCTGTACCATGCCCGCCCCCCTCAGTGGGGTTCACTGCAGGGGGATGCCTTCTCGAGGCCGTGGACCCCAGGCCTCTTCTACGCCTTCCCTCCATTTCCCTTGATCCACAAGATGTTACTCAAGGTGAGGAGGGACAAGGCGAAGGTGATTCTGGTAGCCCCAGATTGGCCACGTCAGTTCTGGTATCCAGATCTCCTCAGCCTCAGCTGCAGGACCCCGGAGCGGCTGTGTACATGCCCGGACCTGATATCGCTGAACCAGGGGAAGGTCTTCCACTCGGACCTTCAATCCCTGCACCTCACTGCCTGGTTCCTGAGCAGCTAGAGTTCCAGGCTTTGGGTCTTTCTGAGGATGTCTACACCGTGGTGGAGGCATCTAAAAGCATCGACCAAATGTTATGCCTTCAAGTGGAAAAAGATTTTCCATTTGGTGTCAGGGAAAAGCAGACCCTTATCCTGCTCTGTGGACAACATTCTAGACTACCTTTGGTCCCTCTACAAAGGGTCTTGGTCATCGACACTTAGGGTGCACCTGGCAGCCATCTCTGCCCGGGCATGGGCCAGTCAGCAGCGTCCAGCTCAGGAAGCGGTGATGGGCGCTTTTCAAGGCCTGATCATATCCCCTCCGGTGTGTGACCTCCACCTCCAGTAGGATCTTTTGCTGGTTTGGCAAGCTCATGGGCAAACCATTGAACCCATGCACAAGTGTGAGCTCTTCGCACTTGTCATGGAAGACTGCCTTCTTGGTGGCTGCCACGTCAGCCAGAAGGACAGGGGAGCTCCAGGCACTTTCGGTGGACTCCCCTTATCTGGTCTTTCACAGGGACAAAGTTGTCCTGCGCCCCCACCCGAAGTTCCTTCCAAAGGTGGTGTCAGAGTTTCACCTCAACCAGATGTTGACTCTGCCGGTATACTACCCTAACTACACCTCGGATGCCGAGTACAGACTCCATACTCTGGACCTCAGGCATGCTCTCTTCTACTAAGGAGGGGCAGGCGGAAATTCAGGGGGTTCACCAGCTGTTTGTCCCTCGCTGCAAACCCGCTTCTGGCAGACACTGCAGCTAAATGGACTGACCCTGCAGATGGATTACATCATGCATAAGTTCAGCTATGAGTTGGCGGGCAAGGAGCCTCCCAGAGGATAAGACTCATTCTACCCGCTATACTGCTGCTTGGTGGCAGCTTCCAGGGACATTCTTATCAGGAAATCTGTCGGGCTGCTACCTGGAAGTCAGCAAACACCTTTATTACCCATTACCACATCGACCTAGAGTCGCGACATGATGCTGGTTTGGGGGCCTTGGTTCTCCAGTCTCTGTTTCCTAAGTAGGGGGTGTGCGCCTTGCCTCCCTCCTCCCGGAGAACTGCCAGACAGTGTGGATGAACAACATATCCATGCTCCTAGAAGAACAGGTTACTCACCTGTAACAGTAGTTCTAGAAGTGGTGTGTTGTTCATCTACACATCCCGACCTCCCTGACAAGGCACAGCCTGGCTTCCAGCGAGGCTAGATCTGGCGTCATGGGCGGGAGCTGAGTATTGCCACCCAGGTGGGTGAGCCAGCTTAAGACTTCTGGCAAGATTTAAAGGGAAAGGGACAATGCCAGACAGTGTGGATGAACACAACATACACCACTCCTAGAACTACTGTTACAGGTGAGTAACCTGTTCTTCCTCTATTGCTCCATTTACCCCATCTTCAAATTGTGTTCCTTTGTTCTTGAACATCTCTGTTTCTGAAAGATGCTACCCTCTTGGACTTTGTTGATTGCATGAGGTAGCAAAAGTTTTCTATCATGTGTCCCACCTCTCCCTCCTTTTTCTCAAGGGTATACATATTAAGCTCTTTAGTCTCTCCTCGTCAGCTTCTATCAGACCCTGCACCATTTTAGTTGTCCTCATCTGGACTGCCTCCATCCTATGTCCTTGGGAGATGGGGTCTCAGAACTGGATGCACATACTCGAGATGGGATCTCACCAACTGTCTGTACAAGAGGGATAACAATTTCCTGTTTTCTGCTGGTGATACCTCTCTATACATCCCAGTATCCCCAGCCTCTCTGCCTTCTCACATTGCCTGCCAACCTTAAGGTAATCTGATATGATTACCCCAGGTCCCTTTCCATTTTTGTTGTTGTTACTACCCCAAAAAAAAATTGTGTAATCTTCCCCTGGGTTTTTGTTTCCCAGGTGCATTATTTTGCACTTCTTTGCATTGAATCCAAGCTGCCATACTTCTGACCGTTCCTCCAACCTTGCCAGGTCCCTTCTCATCCTTGCCATGCCTCCTTGTGTATCAACCCTGTTGCAGTTCTTTGTCTCATCTGCAAAGAGGCATACTTTTCCTTAGTCCCTCTGCAGTGTCACTTATAAAGACATTAAAAAGGACTGGACCCAGTACTGAACCCTGTGGTAGCCCACTAGCAACCCCTCTTTCTTCAGAGTGGACTCCATTTACAATTACTTTCTGTCCTGTTGTCCAGCCAATGTTTTACCCAGGCTGCCACCCTGGGACCCACTCCCAGGCTGGTTAATTTGATTATTAATCTTTTGCGTGGGACTGTGTCAAATGCCTTTCTAAAGTCCAGGTAGGCCATGTCCACTGCCCTTCCCTGGTCTACTACTTTGGTCACCCAGTCAGAGAAATCAATTAGCTTCATCTGACATGACCTTCCAGCTCTGAACCCATGCTGCCTTGGGTCCTGTGTCCCACTGGCCTCTAGGTACTCAACAGTTCTTTCCTTCAGAAATAATTACATCACTTTCCCTGCCACAGAGGTCAAACTGACAGGTCTGTAGTTTTCTGCGTCTGTCTTGCTCCCACTTTTGTGAAGAGGAATCGCATCCACCTTCCTCCAGTCCTCAGGTACCACACCATCCTCCCATGGTTTGTTAAAAAGGGTAGTCAGTGGTGTCATTAGTTCTCCCCTTAATTCTTTTAGAATTCTGCAGTGAATTCTGTCAGGCCCCATTGCTTTGTCCACCTTCAGTTTAAGGAGTTCTTTCAGAACCCTTTCATCTTCTCGAGATACAGCTCTTGCAGCAGATTACACCATTAGGACTGAAGCCGCCAGGCGCCAGGACCTGGAGAATTTTTCTGGCAGCTGTCTTCAGCGGGGACCCTTGACGTGGTCCCGCCTCCCGGCGTGGGCGTGGCACATAAAGGGGGCGGTCGCCCAGAATCCCAGTTCTTTCCCGCCCGTCCGAACTGCATGCCTCGACCCAGCGATCACTGTCTAGCGCCACGCGACATGGTTCGAACGTCGCCGGGAAAATTGAGAATTTTCAAAAATCGATCATCGCTGATGTCCTCTCCGACCTCGGCGGACATTCTTCAAGTGCTGTGTGGAAAGACAGATCCTCTTCAAAGACCGCACATTCTCACGTGCGTTGGTGCCTGGGCCCAGACCACGACATCAAGGCCTGCTCCCTGTGCCAAGGTTCAACAGCCGCACCAGAATCCGACGACAGAAGGCCCTCAAGCGTTCTTGTTGGAAGAAAACTATGGGCCATGTCTTGAAGAGAATCTTCCCACAAACATGCGGAGAAGAGGAGAGAAGGATCTTCCCAGGTCGCGGCTTGGGCCTCCGAGTCCAGAGCTCGGTTGAGATCGGACGGTCCTATCCAAGACTTCTTCCCTTCCCCGGCTGCGGGTTCCAGCATCCAAGTGATCTCAGGCTCCCACCGCCCAGACCATAGTCGTCTTCCACCCGAAGGCCGTGGCGCGAAGTCAGGAGCGCCACCACCATGCGTCATAAGTCGGGATCCGCTCCTCATTGCGCGGTCCTCCTCGGTGCCCCGGAGGCTCTTGAACCACGCCCTTGAAAAGACCCGGTGGACCCGGCGTCGGCTAGACCGCCGTCTGCCGTTCATCATCGTTCCTCGGGGCCGTCGTCGGCCTTGTCTTAGCATCGGACGTCGGTGGGGGGCCCGACGTCCACCTTGCCTGAGTCGAGGGCTCCTGTGCCTCCGACCGCCGTCGGGCAGGAGTCCCTCACGGAGGGGGAATCGACACAGCCCGAAGACCAGATAGGCGTTCCCGACTCGAGCAGTCTCCAGGGCTCCCTCGCCGCCGCCCGAGGTCCCTGCGGAGCCGTCGCCAGGACCTGACGTCCGGCCCTCGTCGTCGGAGCCGACGTTGGGACTGTCGCTTTCGGAGGTGAAGGATCTCCTTACGTATTGGTGGGACACCATTAGGAAGGATGTGGCACCTGCAGTCCTTCCTCCTCCTCCTCCTCCACCTACTCAAACTTGACCCGGCTCCACCTTCACCTGTGAGTCGATGCATGGGTCCGTCTCTAGGAGCCTGAATCCTCCAGGACCCGACATAAGAGGAGACCTCCGTTGAATCTTCCTCTTCTGGATCCTCCGTCAAGAGATCCAGAAGATGCGATGGGTTCGCCATCGACGCGGAGGACAGGGATCAGTTTATTCTACTTGAGATCCCGTCTCCAGTCTCAGTTCCTTCACGGACCCAGTGAGACTCCTCGGTCTCCTCTGGATGACCCCTCGTTCATGGATATTTCGTCATATCAGGAGAACATAGGGTGGGAAGCTGAGGAGTGGACCCGGAGGAAGTTACGCTGGCCAAATGTCTTGTAGAAGGACCCTAAGCCTGTGGTGGTGCCACTTGGTAGACACCTTTGTGGACATCACCAAGGCTCGTGGAGGCGTCCACACTCGTTACCAGCGATGCCGAAGAAGGCTGACAGTTTGTACAGGGCTCCCAGGAGGACCAGTACCTGTCACAACACATTCTCTGGCGATTCTCTGGTCATAACAGCCTCACATGACCCGGTCTCAAGGCATAACATCTGAGCACCCTGCCACGGACCCAGAGTCCAAGCAGTTGGACTCCTTGGGTGGCGCCGCGTCGCATCTGCTACTTGTGCCATTAGGTCCCTAGAATTATCTGACCCACATGGTGCAGTTTCAAACCGCCCTGTGAGGAGCAGGGTCTAGAGGCTGACTGGCTGCCTGATGGTGAGCAGAAGGAGGAGTGCTTCAGCTACTCCGCCGCAGGTTCAGGCGTGGGGACCCAAGTTCTTAGAGCCGCATCGTCCTGGACTCCTCGGCCAAGCCTGGCAGCTCAGGCGTTACCTCCGGAGAGACACTCATGGCTCCTGTCTCAACTTCACGGACGTCCAGAAAAATATAGACACCCCCTTTCAGGGAGAGTTTGTTTGGTAACCCATCCGAAGGATCATTACCAAGCTCCAAGAGGCGGAAAGGCGGTTCGGTCGGGGTCCAGGCAATGTACGGCGAGCTTAGTTCCTTTCACAGGCACCAAGGCGTTTCCGATGGGCGGACTCGGAGGCATCAACCCGTTCCGCCACACAACAGAGGGCTGGTTTCCGAAGAACCAGAAACAGCCTGCCAGCAGGGGTCAGTGTACTTCAAACTTCCCAGCAGCGGGCCCTTCGCCCGCCACAGCATGACTCACTGCTTCGCCCCTCAGGATCAGCGGGATGTTATAAGTGAGGTCACATTGCGAACTTCCTGTCGGGGTGGCAGGCTTATTACCACCGACAGGTGGGTGCTTCAGATGGTCAACGCCGGCCACTTTGAAGTTCATAGAACAGCCACCCTCGAGGCCTCCTCTGCTCTCCCGGTAATCGTCGGGTCAGCACACGCCATAATTTGGCGAAGTGATCGCACTCTAAGCAAGGGCGATACAGCATGTCCGGGAAACCAGAGAGGACAAGATTACTATTCCCACTTCTTCCTGGTTCCTAAGAAACAGGGACCTCCGTCCTATTCTGGACCTGAGCCCTCAACTTATCAGTCGCACAAAAGATTCCGTGTGGTGACCCTTCCGGGTCTCATTCCCATGCTAAAACAAGGCGCTTATTTAGCATCCTTAGACATGCAGGACGCCTACCTGCACATCCCCATAGCTCGAGCGCATCAGAGGTTCCTGCGCTTCGAGTTCTTAGGCCACCATTTTCAGTTCCGGGCTCTCCCTTTCGGACTGTCTTCCGCCCCAAGGGTCTTTACCAAGTGCATGGCAGTCGTGGCAGCTGCTCTGAGGAGAAAGGGCCACTATGTGTTCCGTACCTCAGTGATTGGCTTCTCATGGCCATCTCAGAGAAGGCGCTTCTGGGCGATCCAGGACCTCAGGATCTGTTCGGTTGCTAGAATTCTCATAAACCAGGAGAAGTCCGTCTTGGTACCGTCATCGAACCTGCAGTTTATAGAAGCAGTACTGGACATGGTCCAGGAAGGGCTTTCCTTCCAACCAACAGGTAGGAACACATCAGGTCTCTTATAGGGACTATCAGTGAACCAGGACCGCTCCGGCCAGATCGGTCCTTAGTGCTTTCGGACACTGGCTGCGGCCATTCCTCCCGGTCCCTCTCGCGCGACTCCACATGCGAATAACGCGGTGGATGCTCAAGCGCGCAGTGGGACCAGAGGCAAAACCATTTGCAGCATCCAGTCAGGATCACGAATATGTGATTCGGGATTGGCAATGGTGTTAGCCGAGGTCGCTCTCAAGGCGTCCCGTTTGCAGCGCCGTCCCCAGAGATAACCCTCACCACGGACGCCTGAGGTCTCGGGTGGAGAGCACACCTGGATAGGGTGAAGTCTCAGGGTGTATGGAGCTCACTGAGGCTCATCCACATCAATGTCCTAGAGATGAGAGCAGTTCTTCACGACTCCAGGCTTCCAGTCCATGATTCCGCGCACTATTCTGCTTCAGACAGACAACACGCGGTGATGTAACTACCTCAACAAACAAGGAGGTGCTCTCCTACCCCTTTGTAGGAGGCCATGAAGGTGTGGGATTGGGTAACGGACACTGCGCAAGCTTGATCGCTGTACGTTCCGGGGTGGACAACACGATCGCAGACGGTCTGAGTCGCTCCCAGGCCAGAGTCCACGAATGGGAACTCCTTCAGGAGGTGGCAGAGGATCTGTTCCTTCGATGGGGAACTCCAGAGCTGGATTTATTCGTGTCCCCATCCAACGCCAAACTGCCCAATTTTTTTTGCTCGCTAGGTCAGGGCTGGTGTTTTTCTGGCGTTAGTTATCCCTCTCACAGGTGAACAGATTCCTTCGCCTTCCTCCCTTCCGTTGATCCAGAGTTCTTCTCAAACCTGCATGGGAGCATGCACGAATGATTCTGGTGGCTCCGTTTGGCCCAGACAGATTTGGTTCCCATTGCTGGCTCAGCTATCTCGGGAACCACCGCTCCCGTTACCGCTCAGCTCCCACCTTCTGTCTCAGGAGAAAGGTTCGTTGCTGCATCCGGATCTTCGCTCTTTGAACCTGAATGCATGGCTCCTAGAGACATAGCCATTTTGCGACATGGGGTCTTGCAAGAGGTTGCCGAGGTCCTCTCTGCAGCCAGAAAGCCGGCAACGCATGCTACATACACCATGAAATGGCGTCGTTTTTGTTTATGGTCACGGGTTCGTGATCTTTCCCCTTTAGGTTGTCCCGTTGGGGCAGTCTTGGACTACCTCCTTTCCCTATTCCATTCGGGGCTGGCCTATTCCTCTATTAAAGTGCACCTGTGCGCTATTTCGGCCTACCACGTGCCGGTGGGGCAGCGCACTATTGCTCAGCTGGACGCTTCTCGGGAGTTTCTGAGAGGAGTTACACCTTAGGCCTCCTATCAAGGACCCGGTTCCTCCATGGGATCTCCTTTTTGTCCTGGAACAGCTCACGCTTCCTCCCTTTGAACCAGCCGCAGATTGCGAGCTACGTTTTCTGTCGTGGAAGACGTTTTTAGTTGCCGTTACTTCAGCCAGAAGTTTCTGAGCTTCATGCTCTCATGTGTAAGAGCCTTATTTGGTTTTCACCGGGACAGGGTATCTCTGAGGACGAACCTGAAGTTTTTGCTAAGGTGGTTTCAACACTCACTTTAAATCAAGACATCGACCTTCGGTCTACTTCCGAGAGTTATTCGAATAGAGGGGCTTTGCTCCACACTCTGGATGTTCACCGCAGCCTGAGGTATTGCCTCAACAGAACTAAGCCTTTGGACTTCTGACCAACTCTTAGTCTCTTTGCGCCAGAGAATGAGAGGCCGGCTGGTGTCTAAGCAATCCTTATCCCACTGGCTTGTGCAGTGTATCTCCACTGTTATCAGTCTAGGCAAAGCCCCTCCCGGGTTCCATCCAGGGTCATTCTACCAGGGTGTGGCACTTCCTTTGCAGCACTCAAAAATGTCTCAATTTCTTCCATTGCGCTGCAGCTACTTGGAGCTCTGTGCATACCTTTATCAGACATTACAGTCTGGATATAGCCGCTAAAGAAGGGCGGTTTAGGCCTAGCTGTGTTACAAGGCCTCTTGTCCTGAGTCAGGATTTGGTTTGATTTTTTCTCTGCTTCTTCCTCTTCCTCTTCCCAGAGTTTTTGGGCAAGAGTTACTGCTTGGGAATCAGTCCTAATGGTGTAACCTGCTGCAAGAGCTGTATCTCAGTAAGATAGTACAGTTACGTAAGAACTTACGTAACAGATAGATCTTCAGAACAGCTCTTGCAGCAAATCATTCCACCACCATATCCCCATGGAAGAGGCATGGCTCGTTTTAAAAAAAAAAAAAATTTTTGAATAAATAACGAACGAAGGTTTAGGATTCATTGGGAAATGAGTGAATTTATATTGATCCAGTCGAAATTTGTTCCTTATTGCCTTCTGACGGTAGATCCTCGGTCTTCCCTTCTGATGTCATCGATGCGGCCGGAGTCTCCGGCGGAGGAGAACTAAGGGAGTTCTGTGGGACCGCCCCTTATGTACCCTGGCGCCGGAGGAGGGACGCCGGCAAGGCGTCCTCACGAAGATAGCTAGCTAGAAAATTTCCGTGGGGTCCTTGGCGCCTGGGGGCTTCAGTCCTAATGGTGTAACCTGCTGCAAGAGCTGTTCTCGAAGATCTGCTGTTACGGTAAGTTCTTACGTAACTGTACTTTCTGTGAAAGGACTGGGATCAACCCTCCTATCCAGAGTGCTTCTGTTAATTGGATTAGGCACCTCCCCCTCATCTTTTGTGAATACTGAACAGAAGTATTCGTTAAGTATCCCTGCTTTTTCACTGTCCCTCTCTGCCCATCCACCGCCCATTCTGTTCAGCCTCACTATCCCTTCGTCTTTCTACGCTCCCTAATGTACCTATGAAAGGTTTTATCCCCCTTCTTAACCACGTTGGCTATCTTTTCCTCAATTTGGGCCTTTGCTAGTCTGACCTCCCTCACTGCTTCCTTCTGCCTTATCTGGTACAGTTCTCTGTCCTGCTCCTTCTATGTTTCCTTATACTTCCTAAATGCTATCTTTTTCTCCCTAACCTTCCCTGCCACCTCTTTTAAGAACCATAGTGGCTTTTTCTTTCATTTTTATTTATTTGCTTCACACAAAGATTCAGAAATCTTACAGAAAATTTGTAAGGTTCATTACCAATTCAGAATGTTGCCTTTTGGCTTGTCTTTTGCGCTACGGTTCTTTACCAAATGCTTGGCAGTGGTGGTAGCAGCCCTTCGCAGGGAAGGCCTATATATTTTCCCTTACATGGATGATTGGCTATTGAAAACCCACTCCGGGGACCAGCTCCTGAAAACTTCAGCTTGAACCAGACAGTTGTTTGATGCTCTGGAGTGAGTCAGCATACCAAAAACAGCGACACCTTGCCGGCAACTGCAGTACATTGGGGCAGTCCTGGACACAGCACAGGGCTTGGCTTTTCTGCCTTTGGATAAGGCTGACCACCTGATTGCTTAAGCACAAATGGTGCACAACAGCCATTATATCTCAGCAAGGACATTTCTACACTTTGTGGGACTCATGGTAGCAGCCATTGTCACAGTACCCCTGCTCAGGCTGCACATGCAGATTCCCAAGTGGGACCAGCTGAGTCTAGAACAGATGGTTCTAGTCATGTCCCCTGTGCTCAAGTGACGGATGGAACGCTGCAGTCTGCTTAGGGCATTCCGTTCCTGACCCTTCCCTCTTCAGATCCTTACCACAAATGCTTCGGGGGGAGGGGGGCTCATTTGGAACCTCATCAAATACAGGGCATGTGGAGCGCACTGTGCACATCAGTGTTCTGGAAAGTGGGCTGTTCTGTGCAAACTCCAGGCCTTCCAGAACCACTTGTCCCCAGGTCCTCTGCTGATACAAGTGGACAACATCAGTGTGATGCATTACATCAACAGACAAGGGCAAACTCATTCTCTAGAACATCTGACAATATAAAAAATTCTAATAACATGTATGGTGTGACACACATGAAATGTCATTTTGTCGAAGCTCTTACCCCTGGTTGGTCCAAAATAATCCATTGATGTAAAAGGACCAAGGGGAACTTATTCCAGTCTGCTGTGCAGGGAAGCAGTGAATGTTATTAGGCTCTGGAACATGGTCTAGAACTATTAGCAGTATTTGTCCCAGGCATCCAAAACGTCTTGGCAGACATGCACAGCAGGTCACCATCCAGGATGCATGACTGGGAGCTGCTGACCTCCATGGTCGACAACCTGTTAGAAAGATGGGATGATACAGAGTTGGACTTTTTTTGTCCCTACACAGCGCAAAACCGGTTTTCTTTTTTGTCCTCCGTTTTTTTGCCATACCAGGACCTCCTTCCACCTAGCCAAGCCCTTATACTTGTCTCTGTAATCCTTCAGTGGTCCAGACCACTACCAGCATTTTGCTCAACAACCTCCCCAGATACCTTAACTGTAACCCACAGCTTATCTCCTGTGAGTGGAACTTCCAGGCTCTCCAAACCAGAATACTTAATTCAGTGGTCAGGATCGTGAGGAGGAGCCAGCGAGTTGCAGAAAGAGTCCAAAGTGACTCTGCTGTGGCATGGGGCAGCTTTATCTGCCTGGCACTGCTGTGGGGATATTTTTGTCCCCTGCTAGACCCTCCCCATATCTCATCCCAGGGCATGGTCATGAAAGATGACCCAGCAGTTTGCCAAAAAGGGTGGGTAAGCCCCACCCCACCCTACCTACGATACACTCCTGCTGACCCCACTGTGGTCGGGTGACTCCTCCGCCTCACTGGCCAGGCAAGTGGGTACGTGCAGATGTGGGTTGATCCCAGAGGAACCATTTTCTCTTCCAGTACCCCGAGGCAGGAGTCCGTGAAGTCTGGTGCCAACTGGTGAGGGGTGGATGCCTGACCCCGCCTTACCATCGGCAGCAGACTTCCCGGACTTGGAGACAAACCTGAGTTTGGATGGCAGGTGGTAACTTTACCGCTGCGTTGGCCGGCCAGCTGGCCCACACAACACAAAACTGCTGCTTTTCTGTTCATTTGCTCCAGGGCCAGGAGTCTTCTAGCAAGACGTGTTGTCCCTCTCTTGGAAAGGAAGGTGTCCGTATGCCTTCCCGCCCTTCTAATTCAGATAGTACTACTCGTGTTGCAGATTTGGGGGGGGCAATTCTGAGCCTCATTGCTCCCCTATGGCCAAGACATAGTTGTTTCCCCTTGCAGCAGCTGGCCATGGAGCCCTCAATACCTCTGCAGGGATCTGTTGTCATAGGAACAGGGAACCCTGGTTCATCTGAACCTGAAGTCTCCATCTGCACGCATGGCTTCTGAAGACGTAGTCACAGCCTGTTTTGAGGTTTCCCAAAAAGTGGCAGATGTTCTAGTGGCCGCTAGAAAACCATCCACCAGATCCACTTACTCCATAAAGTGGAAGCAGTTTGCTTTATGGGCCATTTCTGACCACCTGAGTCTGTTCACCTGCCCAGTTAATCAGGTTCTAGAGTACCTGCTGCCCTTATTGGATTCGGGCCTGCAGTATTCCTTACGGTGCACGTGGCTGCCATATCGGCTTCTCCATGTGCCTATAGATGGCCATACAGTAGCTTAGCTGGAGGTAACCCATACATTCTTGAAGGGCATTCTACATCTAAAGCCCCACATTTGTAATCTAGTTGCGGCTTGGGACCTGTTTTTTATTTTGGAAAAGCTCACTTTGGCTCCCTTTGAGACCTCCACGACTTGTGGCTTACATTTTCTCTCTTGGAAAGCATTTTTTTTTTTTTTAGTTACACTTATGTCTGCTTGAAGGATCCGAGATGCAGGCCCTAATGTGTGTCTTTTGATTTTCCATAACGACACGGTGTTTTGCATACTAATTCTAAGTCCCCAATCAAACCATTCACCTACCAGTGTAGTACCCAGAGCATGCCAATCCAGGGGAAGCATTACTACATACTTTAGATGTGCATAGAATACTGTGGTACTGTACACACTGTACACAGGACTGCAGGAAGTCCTCGCAGCTTTTTGTTTCGTTCGCCCTTGGGAAAGGGGGCCCCCAGTTTCTAAACCATGCTTGTCCAAATGGCAAACTGTATTACTGTATAGCAGCTTAATTTAGTGCCCTCTTTATTTATCATGGAGAGGGGTGCAGTACTATTTAACGCCCAATTGAATTGGCGCGTCAGCTTCATGTCCAGTTACAGCACTGTGCTCCCTGTAATATTAGCGATCAGCTTATTTTAGTGCTTTTGTCAGTTAAGCTAATATAGCGAAAATAAACTGAAAGCTAATATTTCCTGCTACACATACTTTTTGTTACAGGAAGGAATGGTAAGGAACTTCCTGATGTGGTTTGGGGTCATTCTTCCAGAGGCATGGCCCCTTCTGTAGCTTGTTTTTGTAATGCCTGTGCTGCAGAGATCTTGCAGCTGCTGCATGGAGTACTGTTCTCACTTTCACGGAGCACTACAGTGTGAACATTGTCTCTCGCAGATGAGCTGGCTTTGGTCTGGCTGTACCACAAAGCCTATTGTCATAAGTCTATAGGCTACAGGCACCCAGACTGTTAGCTTTTGGTACTGCTTGGTACTTGTTCCAAAGGTGTGGCCCGATGAAAGAAATATCCTTGAAGATGAAACAGTTGTGTACTTACCTTAACAGTAGATCTTCAAGAGAATCTCTTTAATCAGGCCATGCCATCCCACCCTCCTTCACCCTTTTTGGGTCTGCACCACTTGATTTCTGTGCCGCTGTCTCCATTGTTCTATTTTCCAGCACTCATGTCTCACCTGGTTTGTGGAGTGCTGGATTCTCTCCTGGTTCCCTAGAGGGAGGTCTCCATGCAGATCTCTGGCAGGGAACTGAGGTGAGGAGGGGCCACCCACATTTATGTGTACGCTGACGTCTTGAGCGGCCCCTGGCAGATTGCTTGCAAAAGTTTCCGTGTGGTCCTAGTGCCTTGTGTCTAAGTTCCAAAGGTCTGTCCTGGTGAGAGATGAGATCTACTGTTGGTATAAGTCTTGGACAAAGCTATCCAAGAAAAATGCAACTCACTCCTAACCCTGACTCTGTCCATCTTCTTCACCTCCTCTCCTCAACTCAGCCCCTTCTAAACCTTCTTTCCTAAAACCCTAGCCTTGTCTATCAAATATGTAACTGCCTGTATGTGTAATGTACTGCTACTTATGATCTCCTCTAAATGTTGCACTTATTGTACAATGCTCTATATGTAGTTAGTAAGACTCTCTCAATTTATTTGTTGTAAACTGTCGGTCTGTATAATCCTGTCCATCCAGGACCTCCTTGAAAATGAGCTTGCTTAATGGAGTGTCTCCTGGTGAAATAGAAATAACTGTTCTTTCAGTCTCTTATGTGGATTTTACATATGTATTGGGATCAGGGGAATGTCTATTGTACTATGTCGCTTTGGTAGATTCCTGACCGAGGGGGGTTGTGGGTGATCGGGATATGTGGATGTTACTGTCCTTGTATTCTGTATTGTCTGTCTGTGTTGGAAACTCAATGAAGTACATTGAATTAACAACAAAAAAAAGAAATTGTAACTGTTCCTTCGGTAACACCCCCCACCCTTTGCCCGACAGATATCCCTAGGAACATCTTGCCTTTCAGTTAGAGGAAGTTCAAGGTGTCCTCTGCAAGAGGGCTGTGGAACTCATCTCAGTTTCAGAAATGAACCAAGGCTGTTATTCCTGGTACTTTCTAGTTCCAGAATGGACCCCGGATCTAAAGCCAGTATTTGATCTTTGGGAACTGAACCTTTTCATAGAATAAATGAAGCTCAGACCAGTCTCCCTGCAGTCCCCCTTCCCCCCCTTACTGAAGGGAGATTTGATGGCAGCACTGAACATGAAGGATGCATACCTTCATGTCAGGATCCGCAAGCCTCACAGAAAATATCTGTTTCATGCTCCAGAACTCTCACTACCAGTTTAGTTTCTTGCCCCTTGGTTTGTGTCCTGCACTTTGTGTATTTACCGAAGTATTTGCCACAGTAGCTGTTGCCCTCCGCAAGGATGTTCTGTATGTCTTCCCTTTCATAGACTGGCTATTAAGATCCCAGTCAGGAAGCCATTGTCTATGCACTGTTTCGGACTTGACAGTTCAACCAGCTACGTATACTAGTCAACGAGTTGAAGTCTGTCATTACCTTCTTGCCAGAGGCTTCAGTGTATTGGGGCTTTTCTGGTTGCAGAACTGGGTCCAGCATTTCTGCCCCTCCAGCCATGCCATGGCACTGGTGGCCCAGGCACAACTTGTCTGCATCAGCGATTATGTATCTGTTAATGTCTTCTAAGATAATCGACCTGGTGGAGGCTGCCATCCTGACTGTCTCGCCAGGCTCACCTCTATATGAGGATCACTCAGTGGTTCTGCAGGGCATAGTATTCAGATGAGCTGGAAGGTCTCATACAAGTGACCTTTCTGTGTCGCTCCCTGCTCTGGTTGTTGGACGGCTACAACTAGAGATGGGTTCCTTGTTCCTCTGGCCACCTCCATGCCTGATGATGACTACTGACACCTCAGGTTTGAGATGGGGGTGTGCATTTGGGCCCCTTCAGAACTCTGGGCTAGTGGGGCCTTTCAGACAAGATTCTTCACAGCAGCACTCTGGAGATGAGAGCTGTTCTGTGTGGCCTACAGGCTTTCACTGCTCTCCTTCAGAAGAATCTGCTGTTGATCCGTACAGATCAGCCGACAAGGCAGAGTACATTTGTACACCTTTTTTCGGAGCTGTCATGAGACTGTGATGAAACGCAACATAATCCTGTTGGCAGCATTCCTCCCTGTTACCCTGAATGCACTGGCAGATCTTCTAAGCCAGTCTTGTACAGTGTCAACCTCTTTTAAATGGGATCATCCAGGCATAGACACGTTTGTGTCTCCATACAACACAAAACTGCTGTGTTTGTGCTCGCTGGCTGCAGGGCCTGGAGTTTCTGGTGAGACGTATCCTCCCTTTCCTGGATAGGGAGGTTTCTTTATGCTCTCCCTTTAATACAGAGGTTTCTGATCAAGGTCAGGGCTGAACCAGACCCCCTGATTCTGGTGGCTCCCTACCGGCCCAGACAAATTTTGTTTTCCACTCCTGCAGCATCTGGCAGGGAAAACTCTTGTCCTGCTCGCCCATGCAAGTATGATTTCTGACACAGGACCAGGGTGCTCTAGTGCACCCAGATCTGCAATCTCTGCACCTCCACGCCTGCCTCCTTGGGACATGGATTGGGTTTCCCAAGCAGTATGTAATGACTTGTAAGCCAGCAAGCTGTCTTCTCAGTACACCTGTTCACAGAAATGGAAATGTTTTGCTGTGTGGTGTGCTCAACATACCCTGGATCCCTTTAAAAGTGCAGTTCTAGACAGTCACTTATGGGCCTTAAACAACAGGATTTCTGAACAGACAAATTTCTATGCACAGTTGTTTTAAAACATACCATCAACTGTTTAGACGTTGGGACAGGCACCACCATGGAGTAACTTGACTGCCCAGGTTCTCAGCTGCTGTATCTCGTCACATCCGCAGTTGTGTTACTGGCTGTTTTGCAACACTGGCTGCCTTCGTAACGCCAGATAAGATGGGATGTTTTCTTTTGGAAGTGTCTGCTAGCTAAATATTCCTAGAGCTGCTAAGGGGGAGGGAGATGTTTCTGCCTCATGGTAGCTAGTGTACTGTGCATCAGTGTTTCCTCAAAAAAACTTAAATGGATGTGGGCATTTGCTGAGTGGCAAAGGCATGATGTGTAATGTCCTGTTCTCTCTCTGATTTTTCTCCCTGTCTCCTGATCCTTTGACCTTTCTTTTCCTCTCTGTAATTTTCTTCTCATATTTCCTTTCCTTTATTGTTTCTCCTCTCTCGCTCTCAAATTCTGTGGCTGTTACAAGATTGGGGACCAGGGCTGCTCTTAAAGCATGGCAGCTCAAAATGAAGTCTGCACATGGACCTCAACACACAAGCCCTTACTAGTAGGCCCCGCATGCATAAATGCTTTTTGGGAGCACTTAAGTGTTGTATAACCTAGCAAAGGGGTTAGATGTACAACATGGCTCTTGGTAGCAGTGTTTCCTGCTCTGCTGCACAAATTCTGGGGAAGGCAGGAAAAATATTTTGGTGTACTAGTTAAATGAAAAGTGTTGTGTTTATGAAGGAAATTATATTACGATTATTTTTTTTACATTTCTAACTGCAGAGAGTGGACAGCAGAAGGGAAATGGACAAGAGAAAACCGCAGAGGAAAGCTCTCCAGCTAAAGAGCCCACCAAGGACCCCCGTGTACCAACCGTGGATGATCATTTGCCCAGGCTAGGGCCACGCCCAAAGGCACACAATAAAGTCATCCAGCCACCCGGTGGCAAGTCCAGTGTTGCGTTCTATTGAAAATAATTCTGACTGACTTTGACAGTCAGCAAAGAAGCCACTGCTTTGTTTCTTCTTCTTTTTTTTACAAAAACAAAAAAAATGAATCAAATAATTGTAAAAGTGTATCTGTTGTATTTGCAGAGTAAGATGCAGTAGAGTAGAAGACCGCAAATAAAATTTTATAGCTCACAAGATGAAGCAATTTAATAGAAACTGCTCCCAGCTCTCAGTGTCGGGGAAACACTTTTGTATGTATGCAGGCCTGATTTGAGCGCCTCTGCCTTACAGATAGAGCTGGGGTGGGCCTGTGTAGGGGAAGGGGGTGATGCTGAGCCTCTGGTCGCATCTAATGGATAAACAGCAATTGTATCTTAATTCAGTCCAGTAACAGTAGTTTGGGAGGGACTCGACGATGGACATTTCACTCCTTGTATTTCATAGTGAAAGATGAACAAGCTGGACTGGCCAGGTGGTATAGCAGCAGAGTATTGTGTTGCCACCTGGGAGAATTGGGTTTGTACGGCAGCCCCAGAATAGCGCACTGGTGCTGAGTGAGTCAGAGGTCGGGCACTCTGTTCCCAGGGAGGGAGGGTGCTCGGTGACTCTTATCAGCTGTGTGGGTATGGGGGAAAAGTGGTAAAAATGTGTCCTGCAGTAACAAATGAGTCATTGGCTTTGTTCATCCAGGTCTTCTTCACAGCAAAGCACCTTGGGTGTTTTGTGGGGAAAAGTCTGCTGTCCTTGTGCTACTACATCTCACTGCACAGTAACCGGGTGTTTGTTTTTTAAACATGTTATTTGGGGTGTGGGCAGATGTCCTTTTTGGGTTGCTAGTTTTGGATATTACTTAACGCTGTACTAAACAAAAGTACGTTTCTTAATGAACACTACTCAGCCAGTATCCCACTTCACTTTGTGTTTTCATAAGCAATGTTTTTATTTTACAATTCTGGTGCCATCTGGTTTTGACATGCCCTGTTAAAGAAGTTTGTGTACTAGTTTTATGTTGAAGAGCGTTTGATGTCCTGTAAGGTTACTACATCACAGCCTTTCCATGGCAATAGACTAACATTACAGTTGCAGCAAGTGAGGGCAGCTGTTGACAATCGTATGTTATAAAATGGGGTTGAAAAGACCCAAGAATTATAGTAATCTCTGGTTATAACGTATCATGACTGTATTACTGGTAATATGCAACCTTCTATTTTCACTATATTTTCAGGAGACCCCTCCCCGCCGTGTGGGGGAGTGAATATACCCTGTTATACTGTTCATATCCACTGTGTAGTGCTGCCAGGTGAATATTTGGATACCTTATCTGTACAGCATTTACTGGTAGTTGATGTACCTTCCATAGCGGTCCGTTAATTTCTCTCTAGAATCAGAAGGTAGAATCTAGACTCTGTAAAGTTAGTTTTCTTACAGTCAGCACTTACAGCCCTATACTTGTGTGTAGGCCTGGTCCCAGTGTACACTTTGTTTGCAGAAACATTTTGGTTTGCATACTGTTTACTGTAGCCTAGTAGATTGTATCAGACTCATTTTGCTTAGTACTAGGCAGACATCTTCTGTTAGTACAAATCTCAGAATCCCCTGCAGCTGACATAAGAGCAGTCCTGTAGATGCCAAAACCATGTGGTGCACCAACCCCCTCCCCCACACCATGTGGTCCAAAATTTCTCCTGCCAGCTGCTGTTCAGAAAATGTCACTGCATTACGTATACCACCTCCAGTGCCTTTATCCCCCAAAAGGCAAAGCCGAGCAGCTAGTGAAATGCAGGAAATCTGAGACCCCAGCAGCAGACTTCCTTATTTTTGTCATTAGCTTTGGAATACTGTACCCGCCTCTGGACTTGTGGGGGTCAACATTGGCGCCATCTCACTACCGAAATGCTAGTAGATTTTGTATTGGGCGAGTAACATTTTTTTTTTTTTTTTTTAAGCAGTCCCTCACGCTTGTACTGGAGAAGGCTGTATGTCAGAAAGTACACCAGCTGGGCCAGTAGAAAAGTTTGTGGGGCTAGTGGCTTTTCACCAGTATCTAGCCCTTTTGGCTGGTGGCTGCTAAATGTAATTTCGACTCCTGGGCTTTACTATAGTACATGTGTTGGCTACTACCTACTACAAGAACGGTAAAACCAATACATGTTTGTTTAGGGAATCCTTTATCTTTGCCCACCCCCAACCTAAGTGATCAAAACATCTGACAGCATATGATGCGACTCCCTACCAGTTTCTGCCCACCCTTCCTGACCCAAGTAATACTGTAGAACAGTTTTCAGTCTCCAGCAATGTAAGTGCTCGGTGTGGCAGAATTCAAATACATGACTTAAATGACAATAAAAGCAGTATATGTTTCTGTTTTTGGAATACTTTACCTTTGCCCTGACCCGAGTGATGCTGACAGTACATGAACCCTGAACCCCATCCCTGTCCAGAGTAGCAACTGACACAACTTCATCACTCCCTGACCTGAGTAGCTCCAACACAGGAGCTGCGTAAGGTGATCTTAAAGTGTGAAAATTACATGGCGCTAATGTCAACAGAGCAAATAGCATTTTTTTTTTGTTAGTTTACCCATTTTTATATGTGCAGTAACCCACTCCAGAAGCATGTATTTTGTTGTTAATTAGTGCACTTCCATGGTGGTTGAAGGACACTCAGCCTTTGGCCATATGCCTTAGAATACACCTGGGGTGTGCATTAATTCCA